>WOAB01000109.1:5984882-7277264 GCA_027886185.1 Rheum nobile | reverse complement strand
TAGACAGAGGCGTTGCTTTCCAGCTTAGCAACAACCTCTTCCATGGTAAGAGTCTTGACATCCGTCTGAGAGTAGAGAGCAAGAGCAATGGAATCCCACTGAGAGTTGAGGCCTTGCATGAAGTGGTGAGTCAGTTTCCAGTCTGGCATTGCTTCACCAAGAAACTGAAGCTGACCAATTAGCCCCTGGAATCTGGAGTAGTACTCCTGAATGTGTTCATCTTTTCCCTGAGAGACTTGGTCGTACTCCTTTATCAGAGAGAGAATTCTGTTCTTCTTGGCATCTTCATTTCCTTGATGAAGGCGCTTCAAAGCATCCCAGATTTCCTTGGCAGTCTTGTAACTCATGATTTTCTTGAGATCCGAGGGAAGAAGAGCCATGTGAAGGATCTTCTTAGCCCTGTTGTTCTTCTCCAACTTCTTCCAGTCATCATCGGTGTAGTCGACCTTTGGTTTTGACTTAGTAGCATCTGTCACATTTTTAATAGCCAGAGGTCCAACTTCGATGACTCGCTAGATCTGTCCATCAAGGGAACAGATGTGGGACTCAATTTGTTCCACCCACCAGTCATATTCTCCTGCCTTCAGAATCGGTGGCTTCCAGAACGAATCTCCGATTGCATTGCTTGACGATGACATCTTTCCTGCAAATTCTGTAACGAAAACAATCTAGAGCACCAGGCTCTGATACCAATTGTTGGATCGTTAGAGTTACGTCTAAGAGAACAAAGGCTTTGTTCCCACATAAGGCACATCGGATTAAAAACAGCAAGAAAGATAACGAACGAACTCACGATGTATAGTGGAAACCCTGATTAGCAAAACTAGCTTCTCAAGGAAAAACCATTACCTTCAAGCTTCCGCTTGAGAGGATTTTGAAGTGTGTACTTGTCTTATTGATTTCTTGTTCGATTACACTTGTATCCTGGACTTCGACCTCTAAAAAACCAGCTAGACTCGAAGCCTCTTCTACAACGATGAATCAAACTCAACCCTCAAAGACTCACACACACTTCACTCTCTTTGTTTTCTCTTCTTCTCCTTTTTCGTCATTCTTTGTCGTAGTTAGAAATGAATCCTCATTTCACCTAAATACAACTTCGGATAAACCCTAATCAAACAAGATAAGATTATTCTAAAAAATGGATTTCTGGAAGATAGGATCTTTTATGTGAAGAGTAATATCCTAACCGATCATATTGATTAAGGAAGGAATTCCTTAATTAATCTAATCGGAAAGGATATCAAACTTCTCTCTCCAATTTCTTATCTAAGGAAAGATTCATAGGATAACATAAATCGGGCTTTTCTCTCTCCGTATCTTCTCAATCCGGCTTGATCCTTGGAGCCTAAGTCTTTAATCCTTTACCGCGTGCATTACATGATTTGTTTCCATAATTCAGCACGCTGGATTTCTTCTTTCCTTTTGCATCCTTGATCTGGTCCGTCACTTCAGTTCCTTGAGAGGTAACAAAGCACTTGACAGGACTTTGTTCCCTCTGAGATCCTTTGCTGCAAAGCTCCCTGGGATAACTTTCCTTGTTCCTGAAACACTTGGTACACATATTAGTTGAGTGTTTGTTACCATCAAAACCTAAGGAATTCAACAATCCTTCAAGAGGAACTAATCCAACAGCAGACCAGGACCGAAACGCTAAGCACCCAATCTGAATCCTAAATTGCTCGACTGACCCGTGAAAACGAATTTCTAAGATCGCAGGTACAATCGTCCTCATCGATACCTAGAGGATCGAGACGTCTAGTCAATACGTAAGGACTATCCACGTGACTCAATTTAGATGGAGTAGACGTAGCACCCGCAGTAGAGACCAATGTTTCCCAACACACTAGTATGTTTCAGACCCCTTCGGTCACCCTTGTTACGACTAACGTGCCAAATTCTATAGCCGAGCCCCTCGGGACTCGAGCGGCCCATCCGCAGGTAACATGACCAGTTGATCTCTAGGCCCTCATACAGCAAGCCATCAACGAGCACATGAAGAATCTCAACGATCGTATCGCACGGATCGCAGGAGTTACCCAACCAATCGAAAGGGAGGCAATCGACGGATATGAAGACTCACCTTTCACAGAGGCGATTGCACGCGTCGAGATTCCAAAAAAGTTCCACGTTCCCAACATGTCCAACTACGACGGGACCGAGGATCCAGACGATCATATTTCAATTTACAAGCAAAAATTAATGACTATCTCGATCCCTCGAGGGAACCGCAAAGCGGTCATGTGCAAAAGTTTTGGCACGACTCTCGCAGGACCCGCACTAACCTGGCTTATGCATTTACCACAGGGTTCCATCGCTTCCTTTGCCGACCTGGTCAATTCATTCAAAATTCAGTTCGCCAGTAGTCGACGACTAGAAAAACAGTCAAGCGACCTGTACAGGATCGTGCAGAGATGTAACGAACCTCTGGGGGACTATCTTAACAGGTACAACAAGGAGAAAGTCGCGATCCCACAATGCGACGTCCCAACATCGATCAAAGCATTTCGCCGGGGCCTGGTCAGAGGCAACGAACTCTACCGCGAGCTAACCAAGTATCCATGCCGAAGTTTTGAAGACGTACAAGCTAAGACCATGGCACAAGTCAGACTCGAAGAAGACGAGGAACCCTCCAAGACAAACAAGAGTCTCGACTGAAAGGCATCCTTGGACAATCGGCGTGATCAGCGGTACCAACCATACCCAAAGGGACGAAACGACTACAGTCAGGTAAATAGCTTCTATGAAAGGAACCAGGATTGGCAAAACAACCCCGCTCTCCCCCCAAAGCTTTACTCTTACAACTTCAACATATCCGTATTGGAGCTCGTAAAAAGCTTCGACAAGTACGGAAAATAAGTGAGATGGCCTCGGAAGAGCGATAAACCAGACGCCAAGAAAGACATGAACCAGTGGTGCGAGTTCCACGAAGATCATAGACACTCGACGGACGAATGCATAGCCCTTCGCAAAGAAGTCGCGAGACTCCTCCCGCAAGGGCTACTATGCGACGTCATCTCGGATAGGGCCAAGACGACCCTCGACCGAAGAGATCAGGAGGGTCGGACGTATGTGGAAACACGTACTCAGCCGCCAAAAGACATGCTCGAGAAAGTAAAGGCAACAAACCAACTCAGATAGAGACAAGACAATTGCAAATCTCCGACGCTCCAACCATCACCTTCGACGACTCGGAGGCTCAAGAGCTGGGCGATCATCATGACGGTTTGGTAATCTCACTCTCAATTAGCAACTGCCTTATCCGTCGTGTTCTAATCGACACAGGCAGCTCCACCAACTTGTTGACACTGGACGCCCTAAAGGGTATGGGTTTAAGCGAGGATGACTTAACCAGAAACTCCACCTCATTAGTCGGATTCAGTGGGGAAGTTAAGTATACCCAGGGCGAAATCGTGTTAACAACGTACGCCGGTGGAGTCAACCAACAAGTAAAATTCTTAATACTCGACTGCCCATCCCCATACAATGTGATCCTTGGCAGACCCTGGATCCACGCCATGAAAGTTGTACCTTCCACTTACCACCAGACAATAAAGATTCCTACCAAGTGGGGGGTATAGGAAATAAAAGGCGACCAGAGAGCCGCCAAGGAATGCTACGTCACTTCAATGAAAGGGACAGTCGACAAATCGTCTGCATATCAATCACAATATGGCGAAGGACCCCGCGATACGTCGAACCAGAAATGGAACAACTCGATGAGATCGCGCTGGATCCTTCAAAGCCAACACAAACAGTAAGGGTCAGATCAGATCTAAACGATTCGACTAGAGCATGTTTAATTTCCTTTTTGTGATCCAACACTGACTGTTTTGCCTGGTCGCACGAAGACACGGTGGGAATCTCCCCAGATATTATTACTCACAAATTAAATGTAGATCCCACGTATCCTCCAGTCAAGCAAAAAAGAAGAAAGTTCGCGCCTGAGCGCAATAAGGTCGTGGACGATGAGGTGAAAAATCTACTTGAGACATGTAAAATAAGGGAAGTAAAATACCCCGACTGGTTAGCAAACGTCGTCGTGGTTCAAAAGAAGAACGGGAAATGGAGAGTGTGCATCGACTTCATAGATCTAAACAAGGCCTGTCCAAAGGACTCCTTCCCATTACCTCACATCGACGCGATGGTCGACGCGACTGCCGGGCACGAAATGCTGACATTCATGGACGCGTTCAGTGGATACAACCAAATCCTCATGGATCCCGAAGACCAAGAGAAAACAACCTTCATAACAAGCCAAGGTACGTACTGTTACAAAGTAATGCCCTTCGGACTAAAAAATGCAGGGCCACATACCAGAGGCTGGTAAACAAGATGTTCAAAGACCAGATCGGAGACACCATGGAAGTCTACATCGACGACATGCTCGTCAAATACAAAGCAGCAGGGGACCACATCGAACATCTTAAGGAAGCCTTCGAGGTACTGAAAAGGTATAACATGAAGTTAAATCCGACTAAATGTTCTTTCAGAGTGTCCTCAGGGAAATTCTTGGGCTACATGGTCACACAAAGAGGGATCGAGGCTAGTCCCGACCAGATCAAGGAAATCGATAACCTCAGATCCCCCGATGCGTTAAGGACGTCCAAAAGCTAACAAGACGGATAACAGCGTTGAATAGGTTCATATCCAAATCATCGGATAAGTGCAAGCTCTTCTACGAGGCCTTAAAAAAGAACAAATCATTCGACTGGACAGCTACACACGAGCAAGCCTTCCAGAACCTAAAGGCATATTTGGCGAGTCCACTCCTTCTAGCCAAGCCAAAAGACGACGAGCCATTACCGCTCTATCTGGCCGTATCAGGATCAGCGGTCAGCGCAGTACTAACAAGGGAAGAAGATGGTAAGCAATCGCCGGTCTACTACGTATGTAATACCCCTCATTTTGGTAAGGGCATTTTGGTAATTTTTCCAACTCCCGTACTACTAGTCGGATTATTTTCAGAGGAGTTAGGATTTTCTGTAAAATCCTTGATCTCCGTAATAATTCCATGAGTGGAATAAAATACATTCGATATATTTTTAGGGTTAAAATATTCGTTCGGGTACAAATATATTTAACCCGAGGGTAAAACCCATACCCATAATTCTTCCCGGACAAAAGAGGGCGAAAGAGGCAGAAATTTGCCTCCACCGCACCCGCGGTCAGTCCACCGCATCCCGTGGTGTCATCATGCCTTTTCTGCTCCACCGGATTCAATTGTCGCGCCGCCTGAGCTTCTTGTCCCATCCGGTCGGGGGCGAGGCGGTTTGGGGTGCTGCTTCCTTGGCCTATAAAAGGAGAAGACCTGGAGGCTGGGAAAGGCACCCAATCCGAGCTCTCTCTCTCTCTTTCTTCCTCTTGTTCCATTGACGCCGAAAAGCTCAAGCTCTCACCGGAAAAGCTTCATTCTTCGCCGGAGCTCTTGTTAGAAGTGGTGGTGCTCTCAAGGTGGTCCTTTGGAAGTCCAAGGAATCCAGAAGTCGGAGCCACCACGAGCGAGCCCCCATCGTCTTCCCCGGTGAGGTTTTCTTCCTCGTCGTGTCGTCGGAGTTCTTTGTCCCCAACGACCGCACCCGCGGCCGCACCCGCGGCAGAGCCACTGCCTCTGCGGTGTGCCTAGGCGCTTGTGGTTGTGGCTTGGGCTTTGTGATCTCGTTTGGGATTTCCGTTCTTTCGATTTCGTTCGTCTTTCCTTAGATTCGTATATTTTATTATCGAATCTAACTTAGGGTTTCGTTATGGGTCATTCCGTAGGGATCTGAAATCCGAGTTCTGTCCTCGTTTCGGACCCGGAAACCCGTTGTCTTTGAGCTTCGTCTAATTTAAGGCAAGTGGCGGTTCGCTCTTGCTTATCATTCCATATTTATATTAATTATCAATTGTTTAATTGTTAACTAACTTGGGATGAATATTGTTTTCGTCTGGGAACAATTTTGATAACTGTATGTGATTTAAAAAGGAATATTATAATAGGTTGTATATACTGCTAGAAACAACGCTATTATATATATATATGGTTGAAATACAGATATTATAATAGGTTGTATATATTGCTAGAAACAACGCTATTATATCTGTTATTTGCCTCGATGGCATGGATGTGGATTATTGCTCATATGTTTTAACTGTTTAGTTAGAACGAGTATTTGTAGGAACGCTATGTACCTTGCGAGGTTTAGTTGTTTCTTTATAACTGGTGCTATGTGGATTTTTCCCTAGTACTCTCTCTGGTCATGACCATGCCCTTACTCAGGGTTGGATTATCTCTTGTGAGGAGATATCCCTTTTACATCTCTTGTGAGGAGATATTATCTCTTGTGAGGATATATTATAAAAGCTTATAACGTAAATGTACGTTTTGGAATTAAATAAGATAAGTGCGATTAGGCACATAATTAATGAACCTTGGGCAAGAAGTACAACGTGGAAACTCGTTTGGGCTTCGATTAGAGTAAGTCCACCTTCCGAATCTGAATTCGCATTATGCAGTGAGGTTGGTCGTGGACCCAAATAGTCAAGTCGCTTTTAAACATTTGCGTGAAACTTTAATGTTCCCAAACACTTGTCATACTTCCGATAAGACTCAATTCGTTGGAGTCTTCTCTTCATATGTTTCCGTAAGACTCAATCTTTCAGAGTCTTCTCTTGATCATTCTATTTCGTATATTTCAGTAGAAGTATTGAGGTTTACTATCGTCATCGGCTTTCATTCGAGAAGCGATGGGTCTAACCTAATACGACTACTTAGAACCTTTTTGTTTTACCCTTGCATAGTCTTTCATTAGACTAACCAACCGGTTATATTCCCTTGCATGGTTGGTTGGTGTCATCCATCTCATACGGCACATCAAATAAAATGCAGTTCCATGAAGGTTAGAAATGACGAGGAAAACATATGGAATTTTAAAGAGTTTTATCAGGTTGAGATCCTAGGCGTGTGATCGCTAGATCAAGACTTTTGTGTCATTTATTTTAAAAAGACTTCCGCTGTAATATATTTTGGTTGTATTTGGATTATGGATGTAATTCTGAAACTTTGATTTAATCCAATACTATGACATTTCATATTATAAATGTTGTTTTATGATTTGTATAAACTGGTTAAGCCTTGGGTGGCTTCGGATGTGGAATCTGAGGTCATTGGCGGTGATACCTTTCAAGGATATATTTGGGGGTGTTACAGATTTGGTATCAGAGCCGAATTTTTTTTAAACGGGTTGGGATTTTATAAACCATTTACTCGTTTTGAAATGAAAAATATTTTCGAAGGATTTGAATTTCCAAATAAAATTTTTCGCTTGAAAAAAAAAATTCTGTCGTTCTAGTCGTGCCTTCTCTTTAGTCTGATATAGTAAGTTTGCTTCTATATTGAGAAAGACTAACTCTCTTCTCGTCGCCCGTAGATATGGGTGCATTCTGTTCTCTTCAAAGGAACTTGGAAGAAGCCGAGGTGGCTCCGCCATCTCCAGTGAGGCTTGAGTTCCCGGTTCCCCTGTGATGCTTTGAGGTCGGGGAACCCAGTAGTCCACCTGAGGAGGTGAAGACCGTACTCCCTGAGTCGGTAGTGCTAGTGTCCAATAAAATCGAGGTTCCTGTGGTAGAGCCCGAAGAGGAGCCAAGGGAGGACACTGAGGATGAGGGTTATCCGTCAGAGTACGCAAGAGGGTACTACGACGATGACCTTATGATCGAGTCGATTCCCGAGGAGGATCCAGAGGAAGAGGATACTGAAGAAGATCCAGAGGAGGACCCCGAAGAGGACCTCGAGGATCGGGGCCACGAGTCTGATGGCTTAGAGCGCTTATTGGTGGGCAGCGAGGACCCGGGGATGGAGTTTATCTATCCAAGTCTAGAGTTGCCGCCTGAGCGGGAGTATTCACCATTGTCTCCTGCCACTTGGGAGACGATTAGTGCTGAAGCGCATTGCCAGGTGGATGAGACGGTTGAACGTGCTCGTTTGAGGGCAAGGCTATGAGAGTCGATGGATACACCAGTTGTAGTCCCAACTCAACAGACCAGGCCAAGACCCCAATTGTAGGAGGGATGACTGGAGGAGTGGTCGAACGCCCTAAACGACATGGAGGAGAGGACCTTCGAGACTGAGGTCGGTCTCACCCGAATGATTGGGGACGTCCGCGAACTCCAGGAGTACATCCGCCAAGCAAGATTGCTACTCGATCCTTTGTATGAGGTGATTAGGGCAGAATTCCAACCAGGATTTCTGGAGGAGTTTTGCCAATCACCGGGATCTGATGAGATTGGTCAGAGTGTTCCCACGCCTAGGGTAAGGCCGAGGGTACCAGGAGCAAGGGATGAGCCGTGTGCTCCAGGACCGAGCAGGGTGAGAAGTCCATCGCCGGATTCTGATGGTAAACCCCGTTCGAAGAAGCCTTGTATGAGAAGTTTGCCTTACAGGAAACGTTTCAGGGCGCCATGATAAGGGCCAATGTTGACTTTAGTAGTTGCTTTGTAGTATTTCAGTGTTCATTTTGTTAAGAACTGAAATCTCCGAGCAATTTTGTCTTGTCGCTCGGGAGATCCCTTTTATAGAAGCTTGTAACTCAGTTTGAAGTTCATCTATGAAAATTACCAAGTTGATCTATTCTAAGTTGATTTTATGACATTGAGTATAGTGAAATGACATTAATGTTATAAAATACTTGGAATTTGATCGGTAAACAGATGGTGAACACAAGGAATACCATTCGTGTTGGTGCTGGGCCAAGCAATGACCCCAGACCAAATGTAAGAAGTACTGCGAACCCTGTGGATGAACACGAGACTGCTTCTAACAACAATACAGGGGCCAATGACCAAGCTCCGGTCAACGCTCCAATGGTATTTGATGCCACAGCAATATAGGCTATTCGGGGAATTGTAATGCAGGCATTCACCGATATCATGCGACCAATTGTGCCTTAGGCACAAGGCGTGCCAGTTCCTCCAGCGGTTCCTATATTCGAAGAGCCAGATATCCATGTACCCCGAGAAGATACGGTCAGGAATAGAGGCGACTATGGCCGAGAACTGAAGGCCATAAGCTCTATAAGGCCTGATAGCTATGATGGGAAAGGAGAGCCAGTCAGGGTGGCACATTGGTTCTCGCACATGGAGCGATTATTCCGCAATATTGAGTGCACTGAAGCTGAGAAGGTACACATTGCTTTCCTTCAGCTGAAGGAGGTAGCTAGCGAGTGGTGGAAAGGTACTGGCCTAGCTGATCACCCTGGTTTGAACTGGGGGATGTTCAAAGCCAAAATGACTGATTGTTTCTTCTCCCGAGCTATTAGGGAAGAAAAACATAAGGAGTTCCTCTATCCGAAGACGGATGGATTGAAAGTGACTGAGCTTACGGCCAAGTTCAATCATCTGCTACAATATGCTGGACCGGAGGTGTCCAGTGATGAGCAAAAGATTTGGCATTTCCATGAGTGGATGAATCCAGACATTAAGTCACTGATGGTGCGCCATGGATGCTCTACTCTAGAGCAGTACGTGGATGCAGCCTACAAGTTAGAAGTGACTCTGGAAGAGTCGACAAAGAAACGTAATCGCCAGAGGTCAATGCAGAATCAGCCTCAGGCGAGTGGATTCAAACGTCCCGCACCACCGTCTAACTTTGCCAAATCTGGCCGAACGAAAACGGATATGACTCATGGAGGGTCTACGCAGTTTTCGGGTTAGGGCAAGAATCCGATCTAGTGCTACAACTGTGGTACGCACGGGCACAAGAGCAATGAGTGTCCGAAGGAGAAGAAGACGTGTTTTGGCTGTGGAAAGGTGGGGCACATGCAGACATTTTGTCCGTAGAGGAGGCATAAGGAGCTGAATCACAACAAGGGTCTGTTAGTCAGAACAATCGACCTAGGTTTACACCAGTGGAAGCTCCTAGTCCTTCAACGCAGACGACTGCGCAAAACAAAGGGAAATCCCCAACTGCTTCTGGAGGTCAAGGTCAACGCCTTTACGAGATGCGTGAGGCGGATGGACCCAATGCTCCAATTGCTTAAGGTACTTTATACCTTCATTCTACTTCAGTATGTATATTGTTTGATTCGGGTGCTACCCATTCTTTTATCTCGGAGAGTTGTGTTAGTAAGTTAGGCTTAGTATGCAACGAGGCTTGTGAGTCTTTCGTTGTGAATCTTCCTAATGGTGAACATTTAGTGGGCACCAAGCGTCTGTCAGAATTTCCGATTACCATCCAGGGTAAGAAGTTCAAAGCAGATTTGATCTGTATAGCCATGGCTCCATATGACATTATTCTCGGTATGGATTGGCTGACGCATCATGGGGCGGTAATCGATTTTAGCTTAAGAACTGTGACGGTGTCATCTAGGGGCCAGTTTGTATGCAAATTCGAGGGTCGTAATGACGCTGATAACGGTAGGCTTATCAGTGCGATGACTGCGTTTAAGCTACTTCGACAAGGTTGTGTCGGGTACCTGTGCTATCTGGATGAGCCCAATAAAGATGAGCCATCAGTTCTTGATATTCCAGTCATTCGTGAGTTTCTGGATGTCTTTCCAGAGGAAATTCCTTGTTTACCCCCGTATCATGACGTGGAGTTTCCAATTGATCTCGAGCCTGGTACCGCACCGATCTCTAAGGCACCGTACCGGATGGCTCCTGCTGAGATGCAAGAGTTGAAGAAGCAACTCGAAGATCTTCTTGAGAAGGGCTATATAAGGCCGAGCGCATCACCTTGGGGCGCTCCGATCTTGTTCGTCAAGAAGAAGGATGGATCGTTCCGACTTTGTATCGACTATCGAGAGTTGAATAAAGTCACGATCAAGAACAAGTATCCGTTGCCGAGGATTGATGATCTGTTGGATCAACTGCAAGGAGCTAAAGTCTTTTCCAAAATCGATCTGAGATCTGGTTACCATCAGCTCAGAATTCGTAAGGAGGATATTCCGAGGACTGCTTTCCGGACCAGATATGGTCACTACGAGTTCGTAGTCATGCCATTTGGACTTACCAATGCTCCATCAGTTTTCATGGATCTAATGCATCGATGTTTCCACCAATACTTGGATAAGTTTGTAGTGGTCTTCATCGATGACATTTTGATCTATTCCCCGAGTGAGGAAGCTCACGAGGAACATCTTCGAATTACTTTGTCAGTCCTTAGACAGAATCAGCTATATGCAAAGTTGTCTAAGTGTGACTTTTGGATCAAGGAAGTGGCTTTCTTAGGCCATGTGATCAATGAGAATGGGGTTATGGTTGATCCCCAGAAGATTGAAGCGGTAGCAAATTGGAAGCGGCCTCAAAATATGAAGGAGGTGCGCAGTTTTCTTGGACTTGTTGGATATTATAGACGGTTCGTGGAGGGACTTTCTAAGATCGCTCTACCTATGACCGGTCTGCTTCGCAAAGTCCATAAGAAGTTTGTCTGGGATTACAAGTGCGAGGCCAGTTTTAAGAAGTTGAAGCAGTGTCTGACCTCTACACCAGTGTTAGCACTACCAGAATGGAAATGGGAGGATATTGCTATGGATTTCGTCATAGGGCTACCAAGGACTCAAAGTCAAAAGGATGCGATATGGGTAATCATTGACAGGCTCACGAAGAGTGCTCACTTCGTGGCTATCAAGTCAACATGGGGAACCTAGAAGCTATCAGAAGTATTCCTACACGAGATTATCCGTTTGCATGGTACTCCAAAGACCATTGTATCGGATCGTGATGGCCGATTCATGTCGAGATTCTAGAAGGAACTCCACAAGGCCATGGGAACCGAGTTAAGATTCAGTATTGCGTTTCATCCTCAGACGGATGGACAGTCTAAGAGGACCATCCAGACCTTGGAAGACATGCTGAGAGCTTGTGTACTCGATCGTCCGACTAGCTGGGAGAACAGCCTGAGTCTGATTGAGTTCACATACAATAACAGCTGGCATGCTACCATTAAGATGGTTCCATTCAAGGCTTTGTACGGTCGAAGGTACAGATCTCCGATTTGTTGGGATGAGAATGCCGACAAGGTTCTGCTCGGACCAGAGTTAGTCGAAAGGACTGCCTCAGACATTGCTTTAATTAGACAAAGGATGTTGACAGCTCAGAGTCGACAAAAGTCTTATGCAGATCTGAAGCGTGGGAATGTCGAGTTTGAGGTTGGTGACAAAGTATTTGTCATGGTGTCGCCATCCAAAGGTGTGTTAGATTCGGTAAGCGTGGGAAGCTTAACCCTCGCTACGTGGGACCGTTTGAGATCCTTGACAGAGTTGGGTCTCTAGCGTATCGATTGGCATTGCCGTCGTCGGCACATCCAGTGCATAACGTGTTCCATGTATCTTTGTTGAGGAAGTACGTGCCAGATGAGTCTCATGTGCTGAGTTATGAAGACATTGAGATTCAGGCAAATGGTACCTACGAGGAGATACCGGCGCGTATTCTCGAGCGTCGTGAGAAGCAGTTACGCAGCAAGGTGGTACCTTTGGTACGGATTTTATGGTCCAAGTCAGGAACTGAAGATGTTACTTGGGAAACCTGGGATACTGAGGCGGATATGCTTATTTGTTTTCCCGAGCTATTTTCGGCCTAGTTTCGGGGTCGAAACTTTTTTTTAAGGAGGGAGTGATGTAATACCCCTCATTTTGATAAGGGCATTTTGGTAATTTTTCCAACTCCCGTACTACTAGTCGGATTATTTTCAGATGAGTTCAGATTTTCTGTAAAATCCTTGATCTCCGTAATAATTCCCTGAGTGGAATAAAATACATTCGATATATTTTTGGGGTTAAAATATTCGTTCGGGTACAAATATATTTAACCCGGGGTTAAAACCCATACCCATAATTCTTCCCGGACAAAAGAGGGCGAAAGAGGCAGAAATTTGCCTCCACCGCACCCGCGGTCAGTCCACCGCACCCCGCGGTGTCATCATGCCTTTTCTGCTCCTCCGGCTTCGATCGTCGCGCCACCTGAGCTGCTTGTCCCATCCGGTCGGGGGCGAGGCGGTTTGGGGTGCTGCTTGCTTGGCCTGCTTGCTTGGCCTATAAAAGGAGAAGACCTGGAGGCTGGGAAAGGCACCCAATCCGAGCTCTCTCTCTCTCTCTCTCTTCCTCTTGTTCCATTGAAGCCGGAAAGCTCAAGCTCTCGCCGGAAAAGCTTCGTTTTTCGCCGGAGCTCTTGTTAGAAGTGGTGGTGCTCTCAAGGTGGTCCTTTGGAAGTCCAAGGAATCCAGAAGTCGGAGCCATCACGAGTCGAGCCCCCGTCGTCTTCCCCGGTGAGGTTTTCTTCCTCGTCGTGTCGTCGGAGTTCTTCGTCCCCGACGACTACACCCGCGGCAGAGCCACCGTACCCGCGGCAGAGCCACCGCCCCCGCGGTGTGCCTGGGCGCTTGTGGTTGTGGCTTGGGCTTTGTGATCCCGTTTGGGATTTCCGTTCTTTCGATTTCGTTCGTCTTTCCTTAGATTCGTATATTTTATTATCGAATCTAACTTAGGGTTTCGTTATGGGTTGTTCCGCAGGGATCTGAAATCCGAGTTCTGTCCTCGTTTCGGACTCGGAAACCCGTTGTCTTTGAGCTTCGTCTAATTTAAGGCAAGTGGCGGTTCGCTCTTGCTTATCATTCCATATTTATATTAATTATCAATTGTTTAATTGTTAATTATTTTGGGATGAATATTGTTTTCGTCTGGGAATAGTTTTGATAACTGTATGTGATTTAAAAAGGAATATTATAATAGGTTGTATATACTGCTAGAAACAACGCTATTAGTGAGTCCGTTTCGGGTGCGAAATATGCTTACCGTGCGAAATGCGAAACGGTCATATTCATCCGCGTTCATAAATAGACACCACATGTTCATTATATGGGCGGTAATGTTCATTATCTGGGGGGTAATATTCAAGGGGCTGTACTGTTAAAAAAAGGGAAGGGGGGGAGTGAATAGTGATACGGTGGCATAACCGTAAATACGGCGAACTTTTTTTTTTCGGTCAATAATTTTTTTATTTTTATTTATTTATTGTCTCTGATCGTTCTGGAATAGACAATTATTGACGTTCACATATAATTACTACATGTTCATTTTATGTGCCGTAAAAGTTCACATATAACATGATCATGTTCCAACACATGTCTTTGAACATTCAGTGCTTATTTGTGAACCTGAATGTACAAATAAATGAACATTTAGTGTTTATCTGTGAACCTTCTATATAGGCTATTCCAGAATGATCATGGGACGAAAACGAAAAAAAAAAATTTGTTGACCAAAAAAAAAAAAAAAAAAAAAATTGTACGGCCGAGATCGCTTCGCATTTCGCACGGGAAGGGCATTTCGCATGGGAACCCAAATCTATATATGTATATATATGATTGAAATACAGATATTATAATAGGTTGTATATATTGCTAGAAACAACGCTATTATATCTGTTATTTGCCTCGATGGCATGGATGTGGATTATTGCTCATATGTTTTAACTGTTTAGTTTGAACGAGTATTCGTAGGAACGCTATGTACCTTACGAGGTTTAGTTGTTTCTTTATAACTGGTGCTATGTGGATTTTTCCCTAGTACTCTCTCTGGTCATGACCATGCCCTTACTCAGGGTTGGATTATCTCTTGTGAGGAGATATCCCTTTTACATCTCTTGTGAGGAGATATTATCTCTTGTGAGGAGATATTATAAAAGCTTATAACGTAAATGTACGTTTTGGAATTAAATAAGATAAGTGCGATTAGGCACATAATTAATGAACCTTGGGCGAGAAGTACAACGTGGAAACTCGTCTGGGCTTCGATTAGAGTAAGTCCACCTTCCGAATCTGAATTCGCATTATGCGGTGAGGTTGGTCGTGGACCCAAATAGTCAAGTCGCTTTTAAACGTTTGAGTGAAACTTTAATGTTCCCAAACACTTGTCATACTTCCGATAAGACTCAATTCGTTGGAGTCTTCTCTTCATATGTTTTCGTAAGACTCAATCTTTCAGAGTCTTCTCTTGATCATTCTATTTCGTATATTTCAGTAGAAGTATTGAGGTTTACTATCATCATCGGCTTTCATTCGAGAAGCGATGGGTCTAACCTAATACGACTACTTGAACCTTTCTGTTTTACCCTTGCATAGTCTTTCATTAGACTAACCAACCGGTTATATTCCCTTGCATGGTTGGCTGGTGTCATCCGTCTCATAAGGCACATCAGATAAACTGCAGTTCCGCTGTAATATATTTTGGTTGTATTTGGATTATGGATGTAATTCCGAAACTTTGATTTAATCCAATACTATGACATTTCGTATTATAAATGTTGTTTTATGATTTGTATAAACTGGTTAAGCCTTGGGTGGCTTCGGATGTGGAATCTGAGGTCACTGGCGGTGATACCTTTCAAGGATATATTTGGGGGTGTTACAATGTAAGTCGCTCCTTACTCCCCGCTGAAACCAGGTACACACCACTTGAAAAGCTAGTCTTAGCATTAGTCATGGCCTCGAATAAGTTACGACCCTATTTCAAATCACATGCTATTATTGTAAGAACTAACCATCCCATGAAGGCGGTCATGAGGAAACCATAATTTACAAGACGAATGGCCAAATGGGACATACATCTCAGCGGATTCGACATCGATTACGAGCCAAGGACGGCGGTCAAATCTCAAGCTCTAGCCGACTTTGTGGCCGATTTCAGCCCAACACTGGAACAAGAAGCTACGAAGGAAGTCGAACAGCTAAAAGTCGAAGAAGACAAGGGCACGTGGCAACTCTATACAGACGGAGCGTCAAATATAAGAGGAGTCGGCTTAGGTATCGTGCTAAAATCGCCACAGGGGGATCATATAGCCCAAGCTTCGAGATGTGAATGGGACGCGACCAACAACAAAGCAGAATATGAAGCTCTCGTGTTTGGGTTAACGCTCGCACACGACCTCGCAATTCTGGACCTAGAGGTGACATGCGATTCTCTTTTAATCGTCAACCAAGTACAAGGTTCGTACGCCGCCAAAGACGACAGAATGATGGCATACTTTGATATCGTCAAAAAATTGGCAAGCAAATTCCACAGATTCACCATACGACAAGTCCCACGCGACCTCAACACACAAGCCGACGCCCTAGCAAACCTTGGCTCCACCTTGCATCCTAACGACTTCCGCACCATTCCACTGGCACATATCACCACACCAACCGTCCCAAAAGCCTTCAAAATACATGGTCCTGACGATGTCCAGACAACGAACGAGCTGCCCTTAGAAGAAGTCGTCTCAGCAGAGGTAGGCGACCATACAGAAGAAGACTTGGTAGGCAACCAAGACGATTGGACCCCCTACATCAAGTGGCTCAGGGACGGAACTCTTCCAACAGATAAAGCGGAAGCGAAAAGACTCAAGGTACAAGCTATAAACTTTGATTTTAAAGAAAACATATTGTTCAAACGATCCACCACATGCCTATACCTACGCTGCCTCGAAACATCCGAGGTGCGACGCGTCTTGCAATCCCTTCACGACAGAGAATGTGGGAACCACACTGGAGGACGAAGCCTATCCGGTAAAGCTCTCAGGACAAGTTATTACTGGCCTACAATGAACAAAGACGCAATAGAATAAGTCCGAAGTTGCGACGCCTGCCAACAGCACGCACCCGTCATGCGTCAGCCATCAGAAATGCTTCATCCGACTCTAGCCCCATGGCCCTTCATGCGATGAGGGATGAACATCGTCGGAAAATTACCACCAACGTCAGGACAACGCGTCTACTTCTTAGCCATGACTGACTATTTCTCTAAATGGATAGAGGTTGAAGCATATCGAGAGGTAAAAGAAAAACACGTCATTTCATTCATAAAACGTAATATCCTATGCAGTTTTGGCGTCCCTTCAGAAATCGTATGTGACAATGGCTCCCAATTCATCGGTAGCCAGACTCGATCCTTCTGTAAACAATGGAACATCACGTTAGTCACATCCACGCCAAGATACCCACAATCCAACGGACAAGCAGAGTCCAACAACAAGATCATCATCAATAATCTCAAAAGATGCCTCACAGGGGCAAAAGGCAAATGGGCAGACGAGCTCCCCTTAATACTATGGTCAGACAAGACAACACCTAAAAATGCAATGGGACAAAGCCCTTTTTCGCTAGTCTACGTAAGCGAAATAGTCATCCCCACCGAGCTACTCGTCCCAACTGCCAGGTATGGACTCCAAACCCCATAACAAAACGACGTCGAGTTGACTCACAACCTCGACACCATCAACGAGACCAGAGAAAAAGCTAGGATCCGAATGGTCCAGTACCAACAACAAGTCGCCCGAAGTTACAACAAGAACGTCTGCGTCATAGTCTTCAAGCTAGGGGACTGGGTCCTAAGGAAAACATTCCAAAACACCAGAGACCCAACCGACGGAAAACTAGCACCCCAATGGGAAGGACCTTACCTCATTAAAGAGATCATCGGACAAGGAGCATATCGATTGGAAACAAAGGACAGACAACCAATCCCAGAAGCTGGAACGCGATCCACTAAAAGTTGTATCATTTCTAAACTCTTCTCCCTTCCACACTTTTAAACATCTATTTCATTACATTCATTTGGATTCTGATCACAGACTTAAGCATCATAGGGCCGTTGGGTTACCCCCCAACGGTCACCCCCAGACTTTTTCTTTTGTGTACTTTCCAAATGAAATCTGAACAGGAACGAGAGGCCTCCAAGACGAAACTTGACATTCAAAGGGATATCCATACCATACACAAAACAGCGCTTACAAAACATACGAATCGATCGATACACAGGGAATAGAGGAACAAAACGAAACACTACATTATACAAAAGGCTTGTCCTATCCCAGGTACTCGACCTTTTTTACAATACAATCTACTCTTCCCTGGACAGACAAAAAGCATGCTACACTAACACTTACAACTACAGGTCGCTACGACCACACACTAAGGTCTAGGTGCGCAACGACAAAATTCACCTGCAAAAAACAAACACGCAGAGACAAACGCAACGCAAATACAAGGTACATCACAAACAACTAAAGCGTTTACAAAACACGCGACCCATGATGGCAGAAGGGTAGCCAAAACATTGTCCATCCCATCTCCACGATGGGGCACAACATACTACCTAAAAACACTTAGATTGAAACCTACACAAAACGCCAAAAGGAAACGATGTCATTTGTTTAAAACAAAGATCAGGACTCGCCTGACCTTTCACCAACTTCTGCAGGAGCGACATTCTGGCCCTCGGTCGCCTTAGGGAGCTCCTTCGATACGTCCCCAACAGCTTCCTCGACCGCCATGGGAACAACCTTCTCTCCCTGCTCGTCCTCACCAAGTCCCATCAGCTTGAACAACTCGTTGCCAGGGTTACCACCAGGGTACAAAAGGTCCATATTTGCCCTTGCGTCCTCAATGTTCCAAGATGAATGACCCCCCAAGGCATACTCCTCCATCATCTCAATACGGGACTTGAGGTAAAAGTACGTCCCAACATCATTAGCGACCTGGGCATCCTTCAAACGAGTATCATCAAAACTACACTCCAGCTCCCTAAAACGGGCTCGCAACTCGACCAAATTCTTCTCGGTCTCCACCAGCTTCTTCTCGGCCGACGCCCGCTTGCTCTCGGCCGCCTTGATACGTCCATTGGCCACCTCCAACCGGCTCTCAGCCTCGGCTATCCGTTTCTCAACACCATCGCTCAACTCTTGCACAATAGAAAAGGCGATAAGCGAATACTGAAGAGCCTGTAAAAGCAACAAAACGCGTGAAAAATATTGGACAGATATACACTATGAGAAACATTTCAAAACAAAATTATTTCTTTTACTTACTCGCCAGGCGGCCGCCCCGGCCTCATCAATACAATCAATAGGATGCAAGTCGCCAATTTCCTTCCTAGCCTCAGAATCTAGAGTATGAAGCAAATCTCCCAAATCTCTTTTCTTCACCATGCCTACTGAAAGCTCTGGAACGTCCGTCGCCTTCCTTTTTGACCCTGAGGCTTTAGACGATGGTGAATCCAAAGCGACGATCTTAGCCAACGAAAGAGCCTTGGCGTCCGACTTAACCGACGAAGACGCTTTCATCGCCAACTTTTGATCCAAGAGACTCTTCCCAGACAAGAGAGCACTCGACCTCGCCCCCCGAGATACTGTCAGGCAAGTACAAACGAATAAGCATATGGTCACTACAAAGACCATCCACATGCATACCTGAAGGAACGAACATGTGCCTTTGGTGACGGAAGTAGACGGAGTCGCCATATTCGGAGGAAGGGCTAAGTAGTTCACGTTCTTGAATGATCGGTCAGCCTCGGAAAAAGCAAGCAAAGCTTCGGTGACGACGGCGAAATTAGAATCCGTCTTCTCCTCCGGACTTGGCACTGAAAAAGAAAACACGTAAGCGTCGGTTAACAAAGGCATCAAAACATACAAAACCAGAGAATAACATGGTACCTGTCGTCCTCCAAGCGTCACGTAAGAAAGAGCAGTCGAATCCCCCCTTGAGTGATTTCCTTTCAACAAAGAAGAAACGCGACCTCCATCCACGATCATTGACATTAAGGTTTAAAGCAATCGGCTGCCTATCCGGTCTTAGATGCAGTTGGAAACGAGAAGAACCCCGACTACTCAAGTAGTATGCATACCAGAGAGCGTCGAAATCAAAATCAATTTCAACACTATACACCAAAAGATCGACTACCCTAAGGAGACGCCACGCATGCGACATCACTTGACACGGAGCAAGGTTGAGAACAGACAGAAAATTTCTCACCAGGTTTGAGAACGGAAAAGAGTGACCTATCCTGAAGGGGTACTCGAAGAAGCAAATCCACCCCTCACGACACCAGTCGGCCCGCTCCTGGGACAGAGGGAGACGAGCCACCGTCTCAGAGGGGAATTGACCCACTTCTAAAATCGTATCCAATTCCGATTGGGTTAGGGTTCCGGCTAGGGAGTCCTCTGAACTAAGAAGATTCTAGGGGGAGAATTCGCTACCCCTCCCACCAACGCCAGAAGATGAAGCCCTAGACATCTTTGATCTCGGAAACGACATAGTACGAGCACAAGGAAAGCAACAGAGAAAAAATTTCCTTACCTTCGGATCAGAAAAACCTTTCGAGAAGCCAAAGACGATGATGATGAAAAGAAAGGGAAGCGATGGCCATTTATGGGAAACTGTTTAAAACTACAGTCAAATCTGTCAACCAATAAAGAGGCGACACGTCATCGATCCACTTCAACAAATCTGCAAGGAAAAGATCACGTCCAGAAAGAGAAGAAATCCAACCGTCCCTCAACTGCCATCTCCGGCCCGGCTCGATTCCTTGGGGCAATTGTTGGGCCATGTTCTTATCGGACCTTCGGAAGAGGCGGCCCAGTAAGTGAGGCCACTTTCTTTCTCTTTGAAGCGACTAAACAGGGAAGCGACCATACGATAAGGCAATCAAAGACCAGACGATAAAAATCAGGATCATGCCAACGACACGATCGGAAACGTTACGAGAAATCCAGATCCCATACAACGGTCACAAGCCTGCGAGATCATGACATAAATGCCATAAGATCATGGCAATCCGGCAATTAAAGCTAAAATGCAAAGATCACAGATAAGAAACGGCTAGATCTTTCTGGAGATTAAATGTATATAAAGGGTTTTAGAAATCATTGTAAGGAACACAAGTACTTTCGAACATAACACAGATAACGATTCTCCCATTTCTATACTAATCTAAGCTCATCAGTTCGAAATCGGGGTTCTAGTATTTAAACGACCGGCGACCTTCCCCTTTGGTTCGACCGACCTCTTACTCAAAGGAGATAAGCCAGTCTTCGCGTTATTATAAACTCTTTACGTTCTTGTCTCTAGTTGATTTGGATTATCTAGATATTATCAATCTAATTGTTGTCTAGTTGTCCTTCTTTAAGTTATTCAGGTCGGTTCGATCTTTTTCGCCCAAAACAATCATTACATATAAAACCATTGTTAACATTCAATTAATTTGGATTTTCAAAATAATTGCTTCAAATCAAACACATGGTTATACAACTCAGTTTAACATTTACCATCGCCATATGCCAACAACGAGGTACGACATGTGCCTCTTCATGTTCATTTCACTCATTTAAAACAAAGCTAATCACATTTTATCGATTTTTAAATAAAATCGAAATGAATTTTACCTTCACTAAACATAAACATTCACAACAATATACTTATATAAACATCCGTACCAAATCACTAAAATATACTACAATTACAAGCTCACATACATAACATTCATTCTCATCAAAAGCATATACTAATTTAAATTCTACAACCTTAATTCCACGACAGAAAATTTAAAATCTACTACAAAACAACCCCAGCTCTCTTTGCAATTCTATATTAAAAAATTATAAAAAAACATTCTGCCCCGTTTGGAGCACGGGCTCATCTTACTAGTATGTTTAGAAATCAAGTCAAATGAATGAGGCATTAATTGTTAAAATACTTTACTTTATATATTTGTAGATAGATATATACGTTTCAATGTAATTTGTGATAAAATTCATCGTTTCAATGTAATTTGTGATAAAATTCATCGTAACATTATAGCACAAAGACATGAAATAATTTATTATTATGAGTTTAAAATTCCTTAATATGTGTGCAAAATTATAAAAATGACAAGTATAAGGGAGTACTAAAAAATACAATTTTATCCAAATTTATACACAAGCCCTTCAATACAGAAAATGCATTCTCTCTATATCTCTTTAATCCGGATAGTTTTGGGGACAAAACAAAAATGAAATAGCTCCGAACATCTCTTTGGCAATTTTTCGGTGATTTGGAGCCCTTTTCCGACGATCTTTGATTCGTATGTGATCATCTACATTCAACGTTGTTCAAAAGCCAAGATAAATTAATTGTAAACTCATCAAATCTTTCCTTATTTGTGTTAGAAATTTCAAAATTTAGGATTTACGGGTTTGAAAATTTTAAAATCATTTTTTTATACAAAATAGGACAAATTGATTGAAATTACACGGAGAAAGTAGTAAGTTATGATGAAATTTGTTAAAATTGTATAACTTTTGGATCAATTTAGAGCACAATTCCATTTGGGGTTCAAATATAGGGTTTGTTGTTTAAAATTGGGGTTGCTTATGCAAGGTAGACTTAGACTTAGTGTAAACAACAATTGTTTAGCCTCGGGCTACAATAATCCATTTATAAGAAAATTAGATAATTAATGGGATTTTTTATTTGCATATAGAGTTCCTTGTTCTAGTTGGGCGAGGTAATGAACTGTCTATTATTACTTTAGGATTTTACATTTAGCTCATTATTATCTCGTGAACAAAATAATTTTAGTTAAGGATATTTAGCGTGTGTCTATATTTTGGTTGTCAAACCTTCATCCGCCCATGTTACCACTTACAAAGAATAGTTTTTTATTACAAAGCAAACAATAGGCTCTTTGCTATCTACAAGACATGCCGAAATCATCACAACGGATGATTTTGAGAAAATGTCTAAATACATTGAGATCAATATTCATTAAATACATTTCTAATCTAAATCTCATGATATCTTGAGATAATGTTCTTTGAATCAATTCACGAAGTCTCTCGATATCACAATCCCTTGAAGCCAAGAAGTCAGTACCTGAGTTGTATTCTCTGAAGCAATGAAAAATCATGACAGAATCAAAGTAATTCAACTGGGAAAATATATCAAGGATAATAGTCCTAATTTTTCATAGAACTTTCCATATTTTCTTAATATTGTTAATAATAGTTAGATTGTCACCTTCAATAATCAGTCTTCTAATTCTTGTCTGACACCTTCGAGTAGGAAATAAGCTTCAGTTTGGAGAATTGTTGTATTCGGGATACAACTTTTCTCAATTGCAAGGATGTTAGAGTTGTCGTCCCTTATGATAAAGCCAATGTGAAAGGACTGATCAGTTCTCAAAGCTATCAAAATTTAATTGGTCCAAGATTGTTGATGTTTGATCCAAGTTGAGGTAGCGGGTTTATTATTAATGTTGTTTCTATTTTTACCTTTTTTTAATCTTTCTTGAAGGTGTAGATTGGGTCCAATCATGAAATTGTAGGATGGCAGTATCCAGAGGACAATTAGAAGAATTTTCTAATTGTTGTTTATAGGACAAAAAATAATATTATTTTTATGTTGCTAGATGTTCCACAATATGAAGAAGCAAATATCAAGATTAGAATTATTGTTAATGAAAAAGGTTTAGATTAGTTTTGAAATTGCAATCACTCTTGAAATTGAAATTAGATTGGGTTTTGCTTTTCAATTTGTGTAATAGATCTATAGTATATGGGCATAAGAAGAAAATGTGATTGGTATCCTCCTCATGGAGGTTACATAGGCAACATTGAGAGGGTACTCGATTATAAAATATGTTTAATCTTTCAGTGATAGGAAGACAGTCTGAGCATGCCTTCCAAATGAAATTTTGAACCTTTGGTGGTAGTTTTTGTTTCCAAATCCAATGGAAATTGTCAAAACTATTGTCACTGAAAGGGTTGAGGAGTTTTGCAGCAGTCTTAACAAAAAAAAATCCATCAAACATTGGAAGCCAAATTAACTTGTCAGGGGTAAAAATATTGGGAATCCATATACACATAACTTTGTAGACAATATCAGAAGGGAGTGTCAAGGAAAGCTTCTAGAAGTCCCAATGTCGTGATGTAGTAATGAAATCTGAAACTTTCACAATTATATTAATATTATCAAAGTATGGGAAAATATTTAAATCATGAATCCAATTGTCAATCCAAAATTTATCATTTTGCCATTGCCAAGCTGCCAAAAAAGAACCTTTTTAAAGAGGTTAGTGAGATGCAATAGTCTACCGAATTGCCATGAATGAGCAATTGATCTTTTGTAGTTGAGAAGGCTACGAGGACCTAGATATTTTTCATTGATTATACGGATCCAAATATTATCAACTTCGGTTAGAATCTTCCATAGTAGTTTCATTTGAAGAGCTTTAGGGCATGTTTAATATAAATTGGGTATCGGGTTGAAGAGGTATAGGATTGGGAATGATAGATTTTAGTTGAGTGTTTGTTTTTACATATGGGAATGATATTTAACCCACAAATCCTTCTTCATTTTTCATACCACTCAAACCCATAAAAATTGGAGGGGTTAAGAAACCCATACCTTGGAGAGTTGGGGAATGGGTATCATACCCAAATTCCTTTAACCAAACAAAATGTATGGGGTTGGAATTCCTCAATCCCAAACCTCGTTCCCAACCCTCCTTGCCAAACACCCCTTATTGTTACCTTCTACTTTACGAATGATGAATCCACCCAAAAATTTAGGACAGTAGATCTTATCCCAAATAAGCAGTAGGTGAAAATTAGGTGTATTTTTGTTCCAAAAGAAGTCCTTGTAATCTTGTCAATGGATTCGCAAACTCCTTTAGGCAACAAAAAAAACTTTGCACAAGGTAATTTACTTTGGAGAGTAAATTTGATTTTATTAGGATTCCTCTACCTGTTTGTGATAAAGAGTTTGCTTTCCATCGGAAAAGTTGCTTATTGAGTGTGGCTATGGATTCAACAAAAATATCATTATTAACTCTTCCAAGAATAATTGGGATGCGCAAGTACTTTTCCATAGCTGTAGTTACTTGAATGTTTAGGATAGTAGATAGAGAGGCAGTAATGGCTTTATCAATATTGGATGAAGTTTGAAAGATGCGTTTATGGAAATTGATGGAAAGACCACTTTTGACAGTAAAGTGTTCAAGGACTGATTTTATAAATATCATATTATCTGAGAAGCATTTGCTAGGATTAAGGTGTCATTTGCAAAGTTTAGGTAAGGAATGCATAGGCCGTTTCGAGT
The DNA here is from genome assembly GCA_027886185.1 of Rheum nobile. Classification (NCBI taxonomy): domain Eukaryota; kingdom Viridiplantae; phylum Streptophyta; class Magnoliopsida; order Caryophyllales; family Polygonaceae; genus Rheum; species Rheum nobile. Next base: position 7,252,396 of record WOAB01000109.1, on the reverse strand, counting down.
AACATGAATCCCAACTTTTTTGTGTGGTTGTTGGGCTTATTTGGTAAGTGTTCTGACTAAGAATTCCATAGCAATCTCAAGGAGTAAAGGAGCAATAGGGTCACTTTGTCTTATTCCGCATGAAGGTTGAAATTATTTTCATGGTTGGCTGTTCACAAGAACAAAATAAGAGGCCGAAGATATAGATGTCATAATTAAGTGAATCCATTTATCATGAAAGCCAAGTTTCTTAAGGATGAGAGCAAGAAAGTTTCAATCTAGTTTATCATAAGCTTTTTCCATATCAAGTTTAAGTGTAACCCATTCATGTTTTTCTTTTTTATTTTTATGAAAAAAGTGGAAAATTTCATGGGCAATAAGTATATTATCTTGAATTATTTCGAGAGAATGATTTTTAATCTATTTGCTAAAACTTTTGTAATTACTTTGTAGCTAGTGTTACAAAGGCTTATTGGACATAAATTATTAATATTTGTAGGATGATCATTTTTAGGGATAAATGAGTGATTAGTTGCTTTAAGTAGTTGTCTAGAGTGGAAGAAAGCCTTAGCAGCCGAAAAAGAGATGATCCAATAATATTCCAATATTTTTGGTAGAAGTCAGCTGGAAATCCGTCAGGGCCTGACGTTTTATCTAGAGGCATATCAAAGATAGAAGTTTTAGTTTCAGTAATTGAGGGGTCCTTACAAAGATTTAAATTGTTCTCCTCAAAGAAAAGAGTTGGGATTGAAGGGATTAGATGCGTATAAGCGGAATTGCAGAAAACTATTTTGTTACATCTAACAAGGATCTCATGCATGAATGGATCAAGTATAAGTAGAGTTACATACCGTTTGATGCGTGTCAAATCATTTCGGCAAAGTTTCAGCGGAGATCGAAAGCCCCAAATGTGGTTTCTCTACCTGGTTCACACGAGTCTGGAATCTGGATCGCCTTGGTCTCGTCTTCTAGAACGAACGAACGAAAGGCGCGAGCTTGGCTTGCACTGGGAGGTTCGGCCATGTGCTTCTTGGAGGAGAAGTAAATTGTATGTTTTCCTTTTGGTAACAATTACTTATAAGATCGTATCTTATCTTTGGTAATAGATATAATATCTTTATATTATATCTATATCTTCTAATAAGATGTCTCCTTATCTAGTTTATTTTTAATGATAACTCTTATCTATTAATAATAAAAGCCAATCTCCCAATTTAGCCATAGGGCCGAAATCCATATCCAACACGGGCTTTCGGTTCAGTTTGATCCTGCCCGATAACTCTATGTGTGTAACCTCATAGGACCCGGTTATTATAGCCATGGACCTTGTTGGGCACATCATTCTCCAAGAGGATCAAATGAGCAAGTTGGGCCAAGATCCAAACGGAGTCGGAAGCCAAGAGAAACCAGGAGGAGGCGTCGAACATTCCTCAGACGCGTAGGATCCGACCAATTCCGAAGATCTCGCCCAACACATCAAATTCTCGAATCGATGGCAATGGCTATGTCATTAAAACACAGAGATAATGTTGGCAATCAAGAGCAAATCCCGAGGATCTCGCCTAGAATTAATAAGAAATATTGCAAACGATGAAGTAACGGACACAAGATGACAATTACCATATATAGATCACGATAAGGCAAGTAATGGACACACGTATACATCCTGCATTCGAGAACTTGCTCCAAAAAGAACTTGAGAGTGCACCCAGTCTAGCTCAGTCTCCTCCGAATATCGCTCAGTCACCACCGGTCGAGTCACAGAATCACAGATCGAACAAGATCCGTTCTTTTGTCCTCCAAGGATAAGTTGTACTTCGATCTGATTCAATCATCAATAGATCAATAAAATTACCTTGCTATTTCGTATCTATTCTTTATTTGTTGATTGTCTGTTTGGTTTGGATTGATTTCTATTACCCGATCGACTCGTTACCCCGTCTAAGGCGATTTAGGTCGTCCGATCTTTTCGCCCCAAAACAATTTGACGCCCACCGTGGGGCAACTTGACGATCACCATCTCAAAACCTTCCAACCATGACTATCAACCCACCTACCGATACCGAGGAGCCACGCCTCGAAGATGACACCCAAGCTCAAGGAAACACGACCGAAAATCCTACCCCAACCCAATTCCAAGAGCTTGCCCAAAAAATGACTGCCCTACAAGAGGAACTTGCCCAATAGCGCCAAAAGACCGAAGCCTTGGCTACCTTATCCACCCAATCCAAGGCCGAAATTGCACAACTAACCCGTGAAAATGAGTCTCTTAAGTCACAAGCACAATCAATGGCTTCTGGATCCACACGGATGCCCGTCCATTGCAGCGTCCAGACGCGCCTTAACATGGATGGCGTCGAACTGACCCCTCCGAGCGTACGGCGTCCCGGATATACTGAGGGTACATCTCGAACTCCTTTGGTTAATCCATTTTCGACTAATAATGTTACTTTCTCCACACCGATCGGGTCAGCAGGGACCCGGATCGACGAACCACAGGGTACCAATCCTCCCGACATCCTAGCTCTCGTCCAGCAGATGCTTAATCAACATATGAAGACGCTTGACGATCGCATCGCTAGGATTCCCGGAGTTCCGCAGCCGATCGAGAAGGAGGCGTCAGGCGAATTCGAAGAATCTCTGTTCGTCGAGGAGATCGCTAGGGTCGAGATCCCAAAGAAATTCCATCTCTCCACCATGGCGACGTTCGACGACACCAACGACCCAGATGATCACATTTCTCTCTATAAACAAAAATTAATGACTGCGTTCATTCCAAAAGAGAGCCGCAAGGCTGTAATGTGCAAAAGCTTTGGCATGACTCTCGCGGGTCCCGCACTGACCTGGTTTATGCGTTTGCCTCAGGGAGTGATCGCATCGTTCGCAGACTTGGTCAATTCCTTCAAGATCCAATTCGCTAGTAGTCGGAAGCTCGAAAGACAATCGAGTGATCTCTATCGAATCACCCAAATGTATAATGAACCTCTCCGAAGCTATCTTAACAGGTACAATAAGGAAAAAGTCACGATCCCCCATTACGACGTCACCACCTCAATCGAAGCCTTCCGCCAAGGTTTGATCAAAGACAACAACCTCTACAACGAGATCACCAAGTACCCGTGCAGAAGCTTCGAAGATGTCCAGGCCAAAACCATGGCCGAGGTACGTTTGGAAGAAGATCGTGAGTCACGAAAAGCCTCCCATGGACCTGACCAATCCGATCGCAAATCCTCCTCCGACAACCGTCGTGACGGACGCCATCACCCCTATCCTCGTAATCGAAATGAGCAAAACCAGGTAAACTCTTTCCAAGACAGGTCTCAAGACTAGAGAGATGGTCCGACGTTGCCTCCCAGGGTTCAATCTTACAACTTCAATGTTTCCGTGTCGGAGTTCGTCAAGAGTTTCAACAAATATAGAAAAGAGGTAAGATGGTCCCGAAAGAGCGACCGACCAGACGTCAAAAAGGACATCAGCCGTTGGTGCGAATTCCACGGTGACCACGATCACTCGCTAGGTTGCTCGCGTAGGGGCTCTTGCGTGACGTAATCTCGGAACGAGCCAAAGCCACCATGGAGCGACGAGATCAGGTAAAACAAGACAAACCTCCGTCTCTTGTCCACACAAAAATTGTCAATACTATTTCAGGTGGTTCGGACGTATGTGGAAACACGTACTCTGCGGCCAAACGACATGCAAAGGAAAGCAAAGGCAGTAAGCCCGAAACGCCGGAGTTCAGACCAAACAAGGTCTCCGATCTCCCGACGGTCACGTTCGACGAATCCGATGCCGACGGATCGGAATGCCATCACGATGGTCTGGTAATCTCTTTACCTATCGAAAACTATTTGATACGTAGAGTACTAATCGATACAGGAAGTTCGACCAATCTCTTGACCTTCGACGCCCTCAAAGGGATGGGTCTGGGTGAGGATGACCCTGATCAAGAAATCGACTCCACTAGTCGGATTCAGTGGTGAAGTTAAACACACTATCGGCGAAATCGTTCTCACAACATACGCCGGAGGAGTCAACCAACAGGTGAAATTTCTAGTCCTAGATTGCCCGTCTCCCTATAATTGCATTCTTGGTAGGCCATGGATACACGCTATGAAGGCGATACCCTTGACGTACCACCAAATTATCAAGTTCCCTACCAAGTAGGGAGTCCAAGAAATCAAGGGAGACCAGAGGGCGGCCAAAGAATGCTACGTCGCCTCCATGAAAAGCGCCGTCGAGCATAGGGTCTCATAGAAATCACAGAGCGGTGAAGGACCTAATCGATACGTCGAACCAGAAATGGAAAAACTCGATGAGATTGTACTAGATCCTTCAAAGCCAAACCAAACGGTAAGGGTCGGGTCGGACCTGGACGACTCGACCAGACAACAAATTCTTGATTTTCTCAGATCCAATACTGATTGTTTTGCGTGGTCACATGAAGACATGGTCGGTATATCTCCAAACATTATTACTCATAAGTTGAACGTAGATCCATCTCACCCCCCTGTAAAGCAAAAGCACAGGAAATTCGCCCCAGAGCAAAACAAGATCGTCGACGACGAAGTCAAGAGCTTGTTGGAAACAGGAAAAATAAGGGAAGTCAACTACCCCGAGTGGCTGGCCAACGTGGTCGTAGTCCAAAAGAAGAATGGCAAATGGAGAGTCTGCATCGACTTCACCGACCTCAACAAAGCATGCCCTAGAGACTCATTCCCACTTCCTCACATCGAAGCCATGGTTGACGTGACAGTAGGACACGAAATGTTAACCTTCATGGACGCGTTCAGCGGCTACAATCAAATCCTCATGAAACCCGAGGACCAAGAGAAAACGGCATTCATCACAAGCCAAGGTATCTATTGTTACAAAGTAATGCCCTTTGGACTAAAAAATGCAGGGCTACTTATCAACGATTGGTCAACATGATGTTTAAAGACCAGATCGGGGACATGATGGAAGTCTACATAGACGACATGCTGGTCAAATAAAAAAAGAAGCAAGATCATATCGACCACCTTCGCGACAACTTCGAGGTACTAAAAAGATATAACATGAAATGAAATCCTATGAAATGCTCTTTTGCGGTGTCGTCAGGAAAGTTCTTGGGGTACATGGTGACGCAAAGAGGAATAGAAGCCAGCCCAGAACAGGTCAAGGCCCTCATCAACCTCCGATCCCCCCGATGCGTCAAGGACGTGCAAAAATTGTCAGGTCGGATAGCAGCTCTGAATAGATTCATCTCGAAGTCATCCGACAAGTGCTAACCCTTTCACGATGCTCTCAAGAAGAACAAATCTTTTCAGTGGACGGAAGAGCACGAAGGTGCATTTCAAGACCTAAAGAAATACCTTGCCAGTCCCATGTTGCTAACCAAACCCAAGGACGATGAGCCACTATTGCTATATCTAGCAGTATCGGAGTCCGCCGTAAGCGCAGTACTGGTTAGAGAAGAGGATGGAAAGCAATCGCCGATATACTATGTCAGTCAAACGTTACTGCCAGCAGAAACAAGGTACTCGTCGCTAGAAAAACTTGTACTATCACTGGTAATGGCATCGAATAAACTCAAACAATATTTCGAATCCCATACTATAATTGTCCGCACTAATCATCCCATGAGATCAATCATGAGGAAACCTGAGTTCACAGGACGAATGGCCAAGTGGGCCATACACCTCAGCGGCTATGACATCGAGTACGAGCCTAGAACAGCGATCAAGTCGCAAGCCCTGGCTGACTTTGTGGCAGACTTCAGCCCGACCCTAGAGCAAGAAGCCACCAAGGAAGCAACACAGTTACTCGCAACGGGGGAAACAAATAAATGGGAGCTCCACACAGATGGTGCGTCGAACGCCAGAGGATCGGGGCTAGGGGTCGTGCTGAAATCGCCACAAGGGGACAAGATAGCCCAGGCCGTGAGATTTGAATGGGATGCGACCAACAACGAAACTGAATACGAAGCACTTATATTTGGGCTCATCCTGGCCCGTGACCTAGGAGTCTAGGAAATTGAAGTCATTTGTGACTCCCTCTTAGTCGTAAACCAAATACAAGGGTCGTATAATGCAAAGGACGTCAGGATGATAGCTTACCTGGGAGTGGCCAAGAAGTTGATCGACCAATTCCAAACGTTCGACATCAGACAGGTACCCAAAGATCTTAACTCCCAAGATGACGCAGTAGCCAATATGGGGTCTGTCCTGGATCCAAAGGAATTTCCGAACATCCCATTGGCACACGTCATGACACCAGCTGTCCCGGAAACAACCAAGGAGTCGATCACACCATTAGAGGAACTTGTCATGATGAAGATAGGCGACCGACCAGAAGAAGACATCGTCAGCGCTCATGACGACTGGACACTACCTTACATCAAATGGCTAAGAGACGACATCCTACCCAACGACAAAACAGAAGCAAAAAGGCTAAAGGTACAAGCACTTTCTTTCGATATCATAAATAACATCTTGTACAAAAGATCTGTCACATGGATACTCCTACTATGCCTCAAGACTCCAGAAGTCGGACGTATCTTACAATCATTACATGAATAAGAAGGTGGAAACCACACCGGCGGACGAAGCCTCTTGGGAAAAGCCTTGTGAAACGGATACTACTGGCCCACAATGAATAGAGACGCGATGTAGTACACCAAGAAGTGCGACGCCTGTCAATGACACGCACTCATTCCTCATCAACCCTCGTAACTCCTCCATCCGACTCTGGCGCCGTGGCCCTTCATGAGATGGGGAATGGACATCGTCGGGAAACTCCCACCTGCGTCGGGTCAACGAGTCTTCTTCCTTGCCATGAAAGAATACTTCTCTAAATGGATCGAAGCTGAAGCCTACCGAGAGGTAAAAGATCAACACGTCATTTCATTTATAAAACGCAATATCTTGTGCAGATTTGGCGTCCCATAAAAAATCGTATGCGACAATGGCTCCCAGTTCATCAGTCATAAGACTTGAGCCTTTTGCGACCAATGGAACATCAAATTGGTCACCTCCACCCCTCGGTATCCACAATCCAATGGACAAGCCGAGTCCAGCAACAAAATCATCATCAACAACCTCAAGAAATGCCTCACAGGGGCTAAAGACAAATGGGCAGACGAACTCCCATTCATTCTCTAGTCCGACAGGACCACTCGAAAGAACGCAACCGGACAGTCGCCATTTTCACTCATCTACGGAAGCGAAGCAGTCATCCCCGCCGAGCTATTGGTTCCAACTGCTCGTTACAGCCTTCAAACGAACGAACAGAATGACGTCGAACTAGCACACAACTTGGACATAGCAGATGAGACTACAGAAAAAGCCAGGATTAGAATGGTCAGGTTCCAACAACATGTCACAAGAAGTTACAACAAGAACGTCCAAGCCAAAGTCTTCAAAGTTGGAGATTGGGTCCTCAGAAAAACATTCCAGAACACCAAGAATCCGACCGACGGAAAGCACGCACCCCAGTGGGAAGGACCCTACCTAGTCAAAGAAGTAGTCGAACAAGGAGTGTACCAATTAGAAGACAAAGATGGATGACTAATCCCGAGAAGATGGAACGCGACAAACCTAAAGTTATACCACTTCTGAACTAGTAAGGTAAAACACTAACGTCCTTTCACCTATCGTACATTACCTGTTGCCGCAAGCATGAATCTATTTCTTGAAACTGAGCATTTAAATCAAGTAAGGACATTTTCCTTGCAAACCTAAGTATAGGACGACGTCAACATACACACTGGATCCAGTCACAAACAAAAGCACTTACACTACATTTACACGATCGATCGGAACACGAGGAGATGAACAAACAGGCACGTCGGCACACCGCCTACCTTACACAATACATAAGGTTAGGACACCTTATTACATTTACGCAATAGAAACATATTGCTTTTTCATCCTCGGCTTAAAGTCATGAATCAACATAAACACATATATTTGCAGGCCTCCTTTTTCACATACATACGGCAAGCCCTACTCGACGGAGCACACGGGCAAACCCGACATACAAAACAAAGGCGTCATCAATAAACTTCTCTAGAAAAGTCTGACGAAACGTACGGACACACAAATGTACGATCCTTTGTAAAAAACAGATTACATCAAATAAAAGTCTAAGCATTTTTTACAAATATGCGACCCGCGATGGTGGACGGGTCGCCAAAACACATTGTTCGCCTACACGCATGTAGGACTTCGAGTCAATCCACTAAACACATTTTGCGACCCGCGATGATGGACAGATTGCCAAAACAAACAATATCCTACCCACACACAGGTGGGATCACAAGTCAGATTACAAAAAAAAAAAAACCAAACAAGGATCGAGGTCTGCGGCGTTACCTTTAGCAGGGACCAAGTCAGGAGAAGGCTGGGGCTCAATCGGTTCGGTGTCGCCAGAGTGGGCCTCGTCCTCGCCGACACTTTCATCCAAAGATTCCTCTCCGACATCGGCCAAGTGGAAGAGCTCCGAGCCCGGATTCCCCTTCGGAAACAGGGTCTCCATGGTCTCCTTCTCCGCCTTCAAATCCCAGGTCCCCTGCTTGCCTTCTTCGAACTCCTCCATCATTTCGACACGCGACTTCAATGCGTAAAAAGCGCCTATGTCGCCTGCGATCCGACCAACCTCGATCCGAGCTTGCTTCACCTTCTCTTCGACACCCGATTGGCTTTCGCCAAGCTCTCTCCGACACGCGTCCAAGTCATCTTGGCAATTCTTTAACTCCCTGACAAAGCGGCGCTCAACCTCCCTACAACGGCTCTCAGCTCCTTCCAACTTGGTCTTCAAAGACGCAAGGTCGGACTCTGACCTAGCAGCCCTATCCTCGGCCTTAGAGACCATTACTTTGACACCAGAATATGCCCCCAAGAGGTACTAAAAAGTCTAGAAGAAAACAAAGCCGGTCACAGTTTCATCCGGCTGCGAGAAAGAAAAACAAAAAAGACACGTCAAGATGACTTACCCTCCACGTAGAACATCCCGCTTCACCAATACAGTCCAGGGGAGAGACGTCATCGACTTCAGACTTCAAAGTCGGGTCCTGGGCTTGGAAAAGGTCGGCAATCGATCGACCGACCGCGTCAATCTTCTCGACTCCACGAGCAGTCGTCCCCTTCTTCTTTGGAGTCTCCACCGCCTTCACGTCGCGGGAAGAAGCGCTTGCCTTTCTTTTCGAGCCGACTTTGGCCGGGAGCGACGACCCCGCCGGCGTCGATTTACTCGACGAGGCCTTGGCCGCCGCCATCCTTTGCTCAATCAGGCCCTTCCCAGACACTCCCTTCAAACGGGCACTCGACCGACCAGCCGGGGACGCTGACACGACAGACAATACATGAATCACAAGCAGACGATAAAATAAAAAAGATATACAAGCGTCACAATCAAAACTCACACTTAACCCGAGAAGATGAAACAGTCGACATGACGTCCTGAGTAGTGGGAAAAGTCGACAACAAGTTGACGTTTATAAATTTCCGCTCCGACGCAGGGATGCTAAGGATGATCTTCGTCAGGCCTTCTGACTGATTATTCACCTCCAATTCTTCAGCCTCAAGAACTACAAAAAGAAAAGTTAAGCAAGGGGTTAAAACACGTAAAGCAGGCAGAGAGAGGTCGAACACATACTCTCGACTCGCCACTCTGACAACAAGAACGAATAGTCACCTATCTTCTCCAGAGACGAACGCTCGACAAAGAAAAACTTCGACCCCCAACCGCAGTCGTTTACGTCCAAATTGAGCACCAGAGGCTTCCGACCCGGGTGAATACGCAACTGGACGCGAGAAGAACTCTTCGACCCCAGCGAGTAGTTGTACCATAGGGCGTCGAAGTTAAAATCGGCCCCAGACTGAACATTCAACAAGTCCAGAACCCTAAGAATTCGCCACGCTTGTGGCATGATTTGACACGGCGCAAGCGCCAGAGTCGCTAAGAAGTCCCTAACAAGGGGGGAGAAAGGAAACTTATGGCCAACCCTAAACGGGTAAGCGTAAAAACAAACCCATCCCTCATAGCGAGCGTCGGCCCTCTCGTCTAGATGCGGCAGCCTCGCGACCGTCTCATGAGGAAAGCCTCCGACTTGGAGGATCTGCTCCAACTCCGCCTCCGACAAAGTCCCCGTCAGAGCATATGCCTCCTTCAAAATGAAAGGGGGGGGGAACCTCGTTCTTGCTCGAGTTCGAGCGAGTAGTAGACGACTCAGAAGACTCGCTGGAGACCATTTCCAAAACGGAGAGAGGAGGAAATCGAAGAGCAATTTTTGAAAAACTGAAAGAGACCTACCAGATGAAGAAACAAAGGAAGAAGATGAAGTTAAATCGTCAGAAGGCTGATTCGAATTTATGGAGGGAGACGGCAGGTTACAGAAGCGTCCCATCATGCCTCACGATTACCGCCACGTAGCCCTCGTCTGACGCGCCAAAATCGGAAGGTGGAGATCGTGTGAGGGGAAGTCGTTTGGACTCCACCCTATAGTAACCTTGAGCCCAAAATAACTTGGGGCTATTGTTGGGCCCATCATTCTCCAAGAGGATAAAACGAGCAAGTTGGGCCAAGATCCAAACAGAGTCGGAAGCCAAGAGAAACCAGGAGGAGACGTCAAACATTCCTCAGACGCGTAGGATCCGACCAATTCCGAAGATCTCGCCCAGCACATTAAATGCTCAAATTGATGGCAACGGCTATGGCATTAAAACACAGAGATAATGTTGGCAATCAAGAGCAAATCCCGAGGATCTCGCCCAGAATTAATAAGAAATATTGCAAACGATGAAGTAACGGACACAAGATGACAATTACCATATATAGATCACGATAAGGCAAGTAATGGACACACGTCTACATCCTGCATTCAAGAACTTGCTCCAAAAAGAACTTGAGAGTGCACCCAGTCTAGCTCAGTCTTCTCCGAATATCGCTCAGTCACCACCGGTCGAGTCACAGAATCACAGATCGAAGAGGATCCGATCTTTTGTCCTCCAAGGATAAGTTGTACTTCGATCTGATTCAATCATCAATAGATCAATAAAATTACCTTGCTATTTCGTATCTATTCTTTATTTGTTGATTGTCTGTTTGGTTTGGATTGATTTCTATTACCCGGTCGACTCGTTATCCGGTCTAAGGCGATTTAGGTCGTCCGATCTTTTCGCCCCAAAACAGACCTAACCTGGTTAAGTCCATTAATCGTAGTTGGCTTCTAGCAAAGCACTATGATCCCTAAAATACTCGGATAGTAAATCTCCATTAATAATCTTATTCCATGTTCGGTAATTGCACCTTTGATTAAAGGACACAATTTCTTCAATCTCCCACTTGTCTTTAAAACAAGTGTGCAATGTTAATTCCCTTTGTCTCTTAATGTCTAATTTGATGATATCCATATCTCTTATCAAATGTGTTTCTTGAACTCTTGAGTTTGAACTGTCAAATAACGGATGATTACAGATAATCCATCCGAGCATGGCCATGCATTTTTCAGTTCTTGCTCTTCAAGTGGCTGAGACACCATTCTTGTCCATGCATCATAGTATACATAAAGGAGGAGGACTTCTCTAGTCTTGTATGACTACAGCTCCCACTCAACTTTTGGCAATCTCAATCACTGTCTTTATAAATGTCTGTTACGGTCAACGTTTAACAACGTCAAAGACATATCAATCATCAAGATAAACTATATCATACTCATGTTTGAGGAATCTACCAATCATGGTTTGACTTAAAACTCTTCAAGCCCTTTTGGAGAGTCTTAAGGTGGGTCAGTCCTATATGTATCATCCATACATAACTATGTAATTGACTAGACATCTCTATGTCCCTATAGCCCATGAAACTCGACGCTATCAGTCAACTTATAATACAGTCTTCAATGAAGTCATTTATGTCCAAGTTGATGACTTAGACCATGGAGTTTGAATAATTCATAACTTCAGTTCACTTAATAGGGTTTCATTCACCAAAACACTTATGATGAGCCCATTTGCGAATTATAAATTATTTTGGACATTTTATTTAATTCCAAACAATGATTAAATAAGAATGAAAGTTGTATATCATATAATCAAGCATAAAATGTGTTTGACATACATAAAACAAAGTTCATAATGTAAGACAATGCAATCTCAAAGCCATTATCCAATGTGCTTGAGGACCTTGGCCCTAGTGTGACTCTCATGCTTGGGCCTAGGCATAGGCTTGGTCAGTGGATCTGCAATGTTGTCATTTGTGTGCACCTTGCACATCCTCACGTCTCCTCTATCAACGATGTGTCGAATGAGGTGATACTTCCGCAGTACGTGTTTGGATTTGGAGCTTGAACTCGATTCGTAGCTTGGGCTATGGCGCCATTGTTGTCACAATAGACGTCAATTGCCCCTGATATGCTAGGAACAACGCCGAGCTCATCAATGAACTGCCTAATCCAGACAGCCTCCTTCGCTGCTTCACTAGTAGCGATGTACTCTGCCTCTGTCATAGAATCTACCACTGTGTCCTGCTTGGAGATCTTCCAGCTCACAGCTCCTCCATCAGGATGAAGACATATCGTGACTGGGACTCAAAGTCATCTTGGTCTGTCTGGAAGCTTGCATCAGTGTATCCTCCAATGACTAACTCGTCATCACCCCCAAATACCAAGAAATCATCCTTGGTCCTTCTCAAGTACTTCAGGATGTTCTTGGCCGCACACCAGTGTGCATCTCCGGGATTCGATTGGTATCTGCTATACATGCTCAAAGCAAATGCAACATCATAGCATACATGATAGATCCTATAGCAAAAGCATAAGGTATCTTGCTCATCTTCTCTAGCTCAGCAGGTGTCTTAGGACACTGCTTCTTGCTGAGGTATATGCCATGTTGCATAGGTAGAAATCCTTTCTTGGACTCCTGTATTTTGAACTTGTCAAGAACCTTATCTATATAAGTTCCTTGACTTAATCCAAGCAGTCTCTTAGATCTATCTCTATAGATCTTGATACCCAATATGTACTCTGCTTCTCCTAGGTCCTTCATTGAAAAACATTTCTTCAGCCATCCCTTAACAAACTCTAGCATCAGAATGTCATTTCCAATGAGCAATATGTCATCCACATACAGGACCAAGAAGACCACTTTGCTCCCACTAAACTTCTTGTAAACACAAGGCTCTTCTTCACATTTGATAAAGTCAAACTATTTGATAATATCATCAAATCGAATGTTCCAACTCCTTGATGCTTGCTTAAATCCATAAATGGACTTCTTAAGCTTGCATACTTTCCTAGTGTTTGTTGGATCTTCAAAACCCTCTGGTTCTATCATGTACACATCCTCTTCTAAATATCCATTTAGAAAAGCGGTCTTGACATCCATTTGCCAAATCTCATAATCATAATGAGCGGCAATAGCTAGGAGTATCCTGATGGACTTGATCATTACGACCGGTGAAAATGTCTCGTCATAGTCAGTACCATGAATCTGTTTAAAACCCTTGGCAACTAGCCTTGCCTTGTAAACAGATACATTTCCATATTTGTCTATTTTGAGTTTGAAAACACATTTGCATCCAATGGGTTTTACCTCATCTGGCAAATCTATCAAGTCCCAGACTTGATTCTCATACATAGAATCCATTTCAGATTTCATGGCTTTAAGCCATTTCTCGGAGTCTGGACCCATCGCTGCTTGCTTATAGGTGGCAGGTTCTCCCCTTCTAAAAGCAAAACATCAAGTGATGCGCCCCTGTCCACCATGACTGCTACAGAGGAAGAGGAAGCTATGAGCATTCGCTCAAAAGGGCCAATAACACGAGTGCGTACCAAAGCAATTGCCGACGCAACACAATCAATGATTGCCCGCGTCGTCGCAAGCCAAGGAACGCAAGAGACCGCATTCTCCCTCAGAAGCCTTCAACACAGTCTAGAGAATGCATTCTCTGTTATCATTCTCTCAAACATTAGTTGAACGCGATCTTTGTATTGTTTGATTTCAGAACATTATTATTTTAGTTATTTCTTTTAGGGCGTGTGTTCCACGCGTGTCGCGTGGTCCGTCCCATTAAGCGAGACTCGGCCCATTCGAGTCCCGCTATCTCTTGTAAAAGGTCAACTTGACCTTATGTATTAGGTTACGCATCATTTTAATCTAAGATTACTTGTCGAGAGCTTTTGCCTCCATTCTCTTAGATCTGCGTCACCCCAAACTCTGTCTTCTCATCTCTTTCACTCCGTCGCCGACGCTACGGCCACCACTCGATCTTCTTCGAGTCTATCCCCTCCGCTGCCGACGCTACGACCCTCACTCGATCTTTCGAGTCTATCTCCTCCACTGCCGACGCTACGGCTTCGCACTCCATATCGAGCCACCATTCCAACAACGCATTCCACCTCTTCAACCCCACTTTGGACGCGTGCGACTTCCCACTAAGATCATAGATCCGGCATCACAAGCAGGAACACATCAACTGGTATCAGAGCCTTTGATCTTGTAAGTCGCTTGTCAAGTTTCATTTGTTCACAGAATTTTTTTCTCCCCCATCATCCTTGCTTCCTCCATAATCACTCAATTTTTTTTCTCTCTCATACACATGCTTGTCCAATCGGTTTCTACAAGAGAATCTCTTGGCCGATAATTGCTTGATCCACGCGCGAAATTAGTGTGATTTGTGTGCATGAAATCTGCGTAATTAATTGCTTGATTACCTTAATTAATTGCTTAAATATCGCTAATCATATCTTGCATATTTCCTTGTGTGGCCGTCATAAATCTACATTAAATTTTCTCTCTCCTATCGCGTAAATCTCGCGATTTCTTTCCATAAGTTACTTAGCCGTTTATTTTTATTTTGTTTCATTTAATTCTTATCCGATCTTCAATCAAGACTAAGATCTCGGATTTGAATTTCAAATTAAAAAAAAAAAAACAAGTCGCATTTAAAAAAAAAAAAAAAAGAACGTGACATTAAAAAAAAAAGAGAAGTAAAGCCAAAATAAGGCAACCTTCTTCCCTCAACGGCTAGGCTCATCTTCTTCATTCCTCCATCATCTAGTGTCACACTTGAAGGTGTGTCTTGTGTGTACGCGTTGTTACGCAAGAGACTAGGCCTTCATTCTTTTGGTTTCGTTTGCTTTTGTGCTTGCATATCACACTTGCTTTGCTTGCCTCAAGCCGCCCTCACGGCCAAAAGAACGCGCCCTCCTACGTGAACAATTGTTACTTGCTAGTTGCTTGCTTGTTCTTTGGTTCTGTATTATCTTTTGTTTATTTTTACTCGCGATGGCTGGTCACATTGTGATAGGTACCCTTACGGCACCCACCGGTGGGAATGTCCAAGGAGATGGCAACAACCACCCACCACCACAAAACATCGCGCACATGAAGTGGCACCACTCCCCAACCCTCCCCAACAAGATCCCATTCTGGAGCTCTCTGAGGAACAACGTGAGATCCAAGAACTTCGGTGGTCCCAATGGACACTCTGGGCGTGCCGCGTCAAACTGAAGCCGGACCAAGTATACAGCGCGTTGACAAGGGAAAAGGAGTGATGCCATCTGCCTCCAACTTGCAACCGCACCTTAACAGGATCTAATCAGTGATCGAGAGTTGCCAAGGCTATGTGTCGCATTGCGAACGCTATGCACCGCGGGCAACACCAGCCGGCTACGACAGCGACTCCGACCGCGACGATGACTCCCATGGTGAGTACTCTGAACCTTTTGACTTCAATGACATGTATGAAGCTAGAGGAACAAGACGCCGCCGCGAGAATGCTTCAACCCCTCTTGCCGGCCGCGCCAGACGAGATGAATGCGACTCAGGTTTGCCGCGTCGATCCAATCGCATCACAGACAATGAGCCGCGTCAACATCGGCATGGTCCCACACCAGTACCTTTCGACGTCAACAATCACCTTGGCCATCAAAGTGCGCGTACTCCTCGTTATGGCTCTGATGGCTATGGATCGACGACTCCGATTGTCCATGATGATTTCCACGAGTTCGATGATGAAGAGATGGAGGACGCATGACTAATCAATCCAAGTTCCTTCCATCCTCCCCTTGGTGATCCCATTGAACTCCAAGATAGGCCAGCGGATTGGATTCCACCTCCACTCCAACCAGTAGGACCACAGCATCGCGTTCCAGGCGACATCAGACGGGACTCTCGCGGCCATCACCACAGAGACATGTCGCGTGACTTTCGTCGCCAACACGATGTCCCTGTTCCTAGAAGAAGACAAGGACGCGCTGACTAAAATGCGATTCCTAGGGACTTTATCACTGACGATGTCCTGGATCGCCAAGCTCGCCGTCATCAACATCGCGCTCAGGAAGCTAACCAGCGTGCTTATGCGCCACCCCCTGCTCAACATACACCACGGCTTAGCCGCCATGAGGTAAAGGTTAAAATTGAGCATTTCTTTGGCGAATATGATCCCGATGTGTTTCTTGAGTGGTTGCAGGCTACAGAGTTTACTTTGCGATATTGCAAAGTCCCCCCAGAAGAGCATGTTGATGCGGCAACGCTACATTTCAGAGGAGTTGCACGCATTTGGTACCACAGGTTCGTGGACGATCGCGTTCGTCAACACCTTTTTCCCCTCACAGATTGGCACCAGCTCGTGTATGTCATGACACAGAAGTACGTGCCACCGGACTACAGAAATCAAATGCGAATGGAGATCGCCATGGCGCGTCAAGGCTCCAAAACATCTCTGGAGTTCTTCTCTTAACTGGAGGACATGTACTACAAAGCCAACATCAGTGTCGCCCCGTCCACATTGCGAACGAAATTTCTCAGTGGCTTGAATGTCTCCATCCGTGACCAACTCGAGATATTGCCAATCAAGGATCTGAATACCTTGACTCACACCGCGATGCAACTCCACAACCAACAAACGCGTCATCGGCAATCCTCTTGGCAAACTCTAGGTCAAAGAAGGTATGATTCTAACTCTGGTCGATCCCCTTCTACTAATGTGCGCGGTCCACCCACAGGCACCAGTGCGTCAACTCAAAGCAGACAGGGGAAGGTCGCGACAACACCCACCAATGCTCCTCGCACATCGCCAACAAGGGGCCCATCAACAACTATAGGGCGCGCGCGTGACTTGGAGTGTTTCAAGTGTGGAGGAAGAGGGCACTACATGAGAGACTGCCCAAACAATAAGAAATTTCTCTTCTCTAGTATCGCCGCTGGCTATGAGTCTTATGTGGAGGAGGACACACCCCTTGAGACTATCGAGGAGGGATTCGAAGATGACGAGGAGGCTTACACCTGTGAAGCCACCGCGCTACATGAAGGCACACCACTGAGCCTTGTCACGCAACGCACCCTCACTGTCAAAGAAGCCACCCTTGTCGACCAACGCGAGAATCTATTCCACACGCATTGCTTGGTCAAGACCGCGTCCTTGAGTGTCATCATCGATGGAGGCAGCTGTTGCAATATCATCAATGAAAAGGTGGTCAACCATTTCAATCTGCCAACCACTCCTCATCCACAACCATATGGGCTACAATGGATTTCATCGAGTTCTGGTAACACTGTAACTCGTCAATGTCTTATTTCTTTCTCCATTGGTCAATATACAGATTCAGTGCTTTGTGATGTCATTGCAATGGATGCCACACATCTTTTATTGGGGCGCCCATGGCAATTTGACAAGCGCGTTCTCCACGATGGCTATTTAAACACTTATGTGTTTACTTATCATGGGAAACGCATCACGCTCTTACCTATGTCCCCCCATGAGATTTTACAGGACCAGGTTGAGTGTGATCGACAAGAAGGCAATGGAAGCAGCAAAGACCCAGAGTACAAGTTGCACGTGTTCTTCCACTGGGCACGAAGTCGCTATCACCGACAACGCGCTCACTGATCGAACGTGTTCAAATGAAGGGCCAAAGACCACGTCAAAAACCACCAAGTTGAAAGGCACTTGTAGCACAGACTGCTTTTGGCACGGCCAAGCGACCTCATTGCCCCCTTGAGTGGCAAGGCACCATGTTTCCTTTTAGTGCCCATGCGTTGCAACCCAGAGAGCCCAATCATGGACGCGCTGCCAAGCGCTATCTCCGAGCTACTCGATGAGTTCAAGGACTTGTTCCCAGAGGAGCTACCCCAAGGCCTTTCACCGTTATGAGGCATCGAGCACTAAATTGATTTGATGCCTGGTGCCTCTCTCCCAAATCACGCTGGCACAGATGAAACAAAGGAGCTCCAGCGCCAAGTGCAAGAACTTCTAGAACGCGACTATGTAAGGGAATCCCTAAGCCCTTGCGCGGTCCCAGTGATCCTAGTGCCAAAAAAAGATGGCTCATGGCGAATGTGTGTCGATTGCCGCACCATCATACAGATCACAGTCAAGTACAGACATTCAATACTGCGCCTCAACGACATGCTCGATGAGTTGCATGGCGCGACCCACTTCACCAAGATTGACTTGAAGAGCGGTTATCACCAGATTCGCATGAAAGAGGGTGATGAATGGAAGACCGCATTCAAGACCAAATATGGGCTTTATGAATGGCTAGTCATGCCGTTTGGTCTCACCAACGCGCCGAGCACCTTTATGAGGCTCATGAACCATGTATTGAGGGAATTTCTGGGGAAATTTGTTGTAGTGTACTTTGATGATATTCTGGTATACTCGCGTAGTCTAGAAAATCATGTAAAGAACCTTAGGCTTGTGTTAGAGTTCTTGAGACACGAACACCTGTATGCCAACCTTGGCAAGTATCGTTTTGCATCCGACACTACAAACTTTATGGGCTACGTGGTCTCCAAAGATGGACTCCGCGTAGATGAAGACAAGGTGAAGGCCATCCGAGATTGGCCAACACCCACAACACCAACAATAGTTAGAAGCTTCCTTGGCTTGGCAGGCTTGTACAGGAGATTTGTTCGCAACTTTAGCTCCATGGCCGCACCACTACATGAGCTCACAAAGAAAGGGGCCGCAGTGAATTGGAAGGACAACCACAATAACGCGTTCAACGCGTTGAAAGAGGCCTTGTGCAACGCGCCACTACTATAACTTCCAGACTTCACCAAGCACTTTGAAGTGGAATGTGACACGTCCAATGTGGGGATTGGTGGGGTCCTTCACCAAGAGAAGAAGCCCATCGTGTTCTTCAGCGAGAAGCTCACTGGGGCAACTTTGAAATACCCCACCTACGACAAGGAGCTCTACGCTGTTGTTCGCGTTCTCGAGACATGGCAGCACTATCTCTGGCCACGTGAGTTCGTGATCCACTCCGACCACGCGGCCATCATCTATCTGAAGAGTCAAGCCCACCTAAGCCACCGCCATGCTCGTTAGGTAGAATTTATGGAGACGTTTCCTTACGTCGTGGTGCATAAAAAAGGTAAGGAGAATATGGTAGCCGATGCCCTTTCTCGAAGGTATGTTCTCCTTACTCATCTTCAATCTAAACTTCTTGGCTTCGCGTTGATTAAGGATTTATACTGGATTGACCCATTCTTTAAGCCTATTGTAGAACACTGCCTTAGGGACCGCGAGTTCGAAACATATTTCTTTCATGAGGGGTACCTTTACAAAGCCGGGCGCTTGTGCATTCCTAGCTCACCAATTAGGAAATTCCTCATCCAAGAAGCCCATGAAGGATGTGGTCATTTTGGGGTAACCAAGACTGTAGCTGCTCTTCGCGAGCATTTCTTTTGGCCGCGCATGACCACTCAGGTGACGCAATATTGCACAAGTTGTGTCACGTGTCAATGCGCAAAATCTACTTCCCACCTCTATGGTCTCTACACGCCATTGCCCATCCCATTAGGCCCTTGGGAAGATTTGTCTATGGACTTCATCACAGGTTTGCCTCTCTCTCGAAAGGGTAAAGATTCAATCTTTGTAGTTGTGGACAGGTTTTCAAAAATGGCCCATTTTATCGTGTGTAAGACCACACACACTGCTAGTGAAATCGCCGCGTTGTTCTTTGACAACGTGGTCCGTTTACATGGGATACCAAGGTCTGTCGTGAGTGATCGCGATACCAAATTTGGAGGCCTTTTCTAGAGAACACTTTGGGGGAAGCTGGGTACCAACCTTTTGTATTCCACTAGCTACCACCCATAAACTGATGGTCAAACTGAGGTGACCAATCGTACCCTAGGAGCCCTCCTTAGGACCATGCTCAAATCCAACCCAAAACGTTGGGAGGACTTACTTGCAACTGTTGAGTTTTCTTACAACAGGTCCAGGCACTCCGCGACAAAGCTCACTCCGTTCGAGGTGGTGTATGGCAAAAACCCACTGACTCCGCTAGACATGCTGCCGCGTCCTCTGAAGGATAATGAGCACCCTAGCGCGGCCAACCGCGCCGCGTTGATCCAAGATCTACATCAGCGAATGCGGGAGCAGCTGGAATGCCGCGCTGATCAATATGCCAAACAGCACAACCGTGGGCGCCGCCGCGTTATATTTGCCCCAGGGGACTTTGTATGGGTCCACCTTCGCAAAGGTCATTTTCCAGCTAAACGCAAATCCAAGCTGGCCCCACGTGGTGATGGCCCTTTCCGTGTTGTGAAGGAAATTGGAGACAACGCATACGAGATCGCGCTTCCACCAGACTACGGTATTCCCACCACCTTCAACGTCGCCGACTTGGAACCATATGTGGAGCCCGATTTCGATGATGGTGAAGCGGGGACGCCTCACAGCCAAGTGGGGGAGGGTGATGCGCCCCTGCCCACCATGACTGCTACAGAGGAAGAGGAAGCTATGGGCATTCGCTCAGAAGGGCCAATAACATGAGCGCATGCCAAAGCAGTTGCCGACGTGACACAATCAATGATTGCCCGCGTCGTCGCAAGCCAAGGAACGCAAGAGACCGCGTTCTCCCTCAGAAGCCTTCAACACAGTCTAGAGAACGCGTTCTTTGTTATCATTCTCTCAACCATTAGTTGAACGCGATCTTTGTATTGTTTGATTTCAGAACATTATTATTTTAGTTATTTCTTTTAGGGCGTGTATTCCACGCGTGTCGCGTGGGCCGGCCCATTAAGCGAGATTCGGCCCATCCGAGTCCCGCTATCTCTTATAAAAGGTCAACTCGACCTTCTGTATTAGGTTACGCATCATTTTAATCTAAGATTACTTGTCGAGAGCTTTTGCCTCCATTCTCTTAGATCTGCGTCACCCCAAACTCTGTATTCTCATCTCTTTCACTCCGCCGCCGACGCTACGGCCACCACTCGATCTTCTTCGAGTCTATCCCCTCCGCTGCCGACGCTACAACCCTCACTCGATCTTTCGAGTCTATCTCCTCTGCTGTCGACGCTACGGCTTCGCTCTCCATCCCGAGCCACCATTCCAACAACGTGTTCCACCTTCTCAACCCCACTTTCGACGCGTGCGACTTCCCACCAAGATCATAGATCCGGCATCACAAGCAGGAACGCATCATCAAGGCTTGCAGTCAAGATGAAATCATCATATCTTCTTAGTTGTACCCTTGGCCTGTTTGATCTACGTGTGGGTTCAACAACTGGAGCATTTTCCACAACTGTTTGTGGGTCATCATTCGAATATGGTTCTTGAGGGATTGGTTCATGTACTTGGACGACTTCCCTATGGGAATTTATGCCTCCAGATATAGGCATTTCCTCATTGGCATCGTCTATGTCGACTTATTGTTGGGTTTGTTGCTCATCTTGAACTTCTTCAAGATGAACTTTTCTCCCACTTGGCTTCTTGGAAATATTTTTTTTTCCAAAAAGACACTATCCCTTACAACAAACACTTTGTGCTCAGTAGGATTGTAGAAGTAGTATCCCTTGGTTTCCTTAAGATATCCTATAAAGAAGCATTTATCTGATTTGGGTGTGAGCTTATCTGATAGTAAAAGCTTTACATAAGCTTCACATCCCCAGATTTTCAGAGAAGACAGACTTGGAAATCTTCCAGTCTATATCTCATATGGTGTCTTGTCTACAGTCCTAGACGGAGTCCTATTTAGTGTGAACGCAGCGGTTGTGAGGGCATATCCCTAGAAGGATACTGGAAGGTTAGCAAAACTCATCATTGGTCGGACCATGTCTAACAGGGTCATGTTTCTCCTTTTAGACACATCATTCAGTTGTGGCGTGCCTGGTGGAGTCAGTTGTGTTATTATCCCACAACTTCTCAAATGATGATCGAACTCCTGGCTTAGATATTCACCACCGCGATCGGATCAAAGTGCCTTTATCTTCTTGCCAGTTTGAGTTTCTACTTCATTTTGAAACTCTTTGCACTTTTCAAAGAATTCAGATTTATGCGCCATTAAGTAGATATACCCACATCTACTCATGTCGTCAGTAAATGTGATGAAGTATCGATAGCCTCCTCTAGCTTTTGTGCTCATTGGTCCACAAACATCAGTATGTATTAGGGCCAGTAGCTCAAATTTTTTTTTTGGTAAAAGAGAGGCGGCACTCTCGGGCATAAATAAATGCAACACTACTTAGCCACCAGGCGGGGTGTAGAAAAACCCCTCACATCGTTCGAAATACAAAGAGACACCCGATCGGGCGGAAAATCTAAAACATGCAAACCTAAGGGAAAATCAAAAGCCAGGGAAGCAAGACGGTAAGCAACCGTGTTTGCTTCTCTGTAAATATGACGGAATTGGATGTCCCAATCCCTACTGAGGAAACCTTGCGCCAAAGAGACGAGGCTGAAGAGGGGGTGAAAATGCTCCATAGGTTTGTGAAGCCACAATGTCGCTAATTACGAGTCTGTTTCTACACAAACCCTCATGTAACCCCTATCCCAGGCAAACTTGAGACCATCAAAGATGCCCCACAGCTCCGTCAAAGGAACCGAACAAATGCCAATGTTGTGAACAAAGCCCCCGAGCCATTCACCATTTGAATTTTTGCATACTCCTCCCGCCGCTGCCTTGCCATTGACCAAAGCACCATCCGTATTAATCTTCACCCAATTAGCCGGTGGCGCCGTCCACTACACCCTGGTTTCATGTTTATCAGTATTGTGGATCACCCAGTTCCGCTCCATCTTAATAGTGTACTCCTTTGCCACCCCCATAATGTAAGAGGCTTTGTTCCCTATAAAGCAAATCTTGTTAAAGGCCCGCTCATTTCTCCACTTCCAGAGATTCCATATAGCAATAGAAAATTGGCTAGCCCAGTCAACTCCGGTAGAGATAGGCCTCTTCAAGCTAATATTTAGCCTAAACCATTGTGCAAAGTTTAGGCCAAAAAATTTCAGTCCATTCGAAGGGGGGTTGAAGCTGGGCCCAAACCTCCTTCGCATGTTTACAATCTCGGAGAAGGTGGAGGATTGTTTCCGCATCCGTCGGGCAATTGTTGCAGCCGTTGCTATCACTTAAATGACGTCTCATCCTCTCGGCGTTAGTGAGTACCCCGCCTCTCAGTGCAAGTCATGCGAAATATTTAACTCTTTTTTGCACATTAAGTCGCCAAATGGCTTTGTAAATATGGGAGTCCAAGTCCATCCCCTCCTTGTGCTGGAGGATCATGTTGTAGGCAGAAGAAGAACTGTAATTCCCATCTTGTGTATGCTTCCAACCGATAACATCCGGCAAAGTGCGATCCTCTGCCACGGCGACCACAGCCAACTTGAGCAGTATAGTAGATGGTAATAGAGGGTTGAGAATATCCCATCTCCAACCTCTGCCGGCATCCCAAAACTGATCAACGGTGGCCTCCATGAGATTCGATTCAATACCAGTCAACACAAACTTCTCCAGGATGTTTGCTGCCAAGTTGTACCCGGAATAATAACCTCTTTTACCACCTTATGTATACTCTTCCAAATAGGCGATGGTGCTCTGTGTGTCGAGAGCGAAGGTCTAACATATTTGTGCCGAATAACCCTCCCCCAAAGACTCTCGTTGTTCGTCAGAAAGCGCCAAGCCATCTTCCCGGTAAGAGCAAGATTGAGTTCCGTCATGCTCTTAAGGCCAAGTCCCCCCAAGTCTCTTGGTTTACATATCTCCTTCCAACTCATCATATGCATCCGCTTCCTGTCACCCCCACTGCCCCACACAAAGGCTCGGGTGATCTTATCAATTTGCTTGCAGATAGAATTCGGCACGAGGATGGAAGCCATCGTATAGACGGGCAACGATTGAATGACTAATTTAGCAAGGGTCAGGCGCCCCGCAAGGCTTAAATACCTACCTCGCCAGCCTGAAAGTCGAGTGGTGATTTTCTGCAACAGTGGCTCAAAGGTAGCTTTATCAATGGTTTTGTGTAATAAGGGCATTCCCATGTAAACCCCTAAATCAGTCGTAACAGGAAAGCCACTCTCCCTCTGTATAAGTTGCACCAGGTCCGGCTGAACATTAGGCGAGATGATAAATTTGGACTTTAATGGGTTGACCTTCTGACCAGAGGACCTGCAAAACAACTCCAAGCACTGCTTCATGACTCGGATTTGAGAAGTGGAAGCCTCCGCGAAGAGAAGGATATCATCTGCGAACATCAAATGGGAAAGTGGAGGCCCTCCCCTGGAAAGATAAATAGGCTTCCATTCACCCTCCTTGACATAATTAAGGATCAAATGACTTAACCTTTCGATACAAAGAACGAAGAGGTAAGGTGATATAGAATCACCTTGTCTAATCCCGCTAGTTGGGATAATCTGATCCGTAATCTCTCCATCCCATAACACATTCAAAGACGGGGAAGAGATACATGTAGCAATCCAGTCCACCCAAATGCCCGAAAACCCCGCATCAACTAGAGTATCCACAACAAAATCCCATCTTAAATGGTCGTAGGCCTTCTCCAGGTCGATCTTTATAATCATCCAGCCCTTCTTGCCTGTTTTGTGACGCATAGAGTGGACCACTTCCTGTGCGAGCATGATATTGTCCGTAATGAGCCTTCCAGGGAGAAAACTACCCTGCATCGGGCCGATAAGATCAGGAAGAATCTGTCAGATCCTATTCACCATGACCTTGGTGATTGCCTTGTATAACACATTGAAAAGGCTTATTGGTCTGAACATGGACACTTTACCCAGATTGTTCACCTTGGGGTGAAGAGTGATGAAAGTGTTGTTGAGCCCTGCAGGAAGAGAGTTATTAGAAAAGAAGTTCAACATAGTGTTAGTCATGGACTCACCTATCGTATGCCAACATTTGTGATAAAAGATGGGTTGGAAACCATCGGGACCCGGGGCTTTGAGGTTTCCCATCTGTTTAATTGCTCTAAAAATATCCATGGCATTGAAGTCCACCGCCAGAATGTTCCAAGAGTCCTGGCTAATAATAGGGAAATTGCCATAAGGCATGACGATGGGGAAGTGTTCCTGTTTGGGCAATGTGTACATACTTCTGAAAAAAGCAACCACCATTTCTTCCAATCTTTGCTTGTCATGAATCCAAACCCCATCACTATTGAGCAGAGCCTTCACCCGGTTACGTTTCCTGCGGATGATCGTGGAGGCATGGAAAAATGATGTATTTCTATCCCCTGAGTGGAGCCATATCTCCCTCGATTTTTGGAACCAGAGTAGCTCCCCTTGTTCCATAACCATGTTCAGTTCGTTCCTCACTTCCACTTCCTCCTGAAACAAGGGCGTGGTAGGTGCAGTCTCCATCTCCATCTGTATCCCATCCAGTTTTGCCATAAGCGCATGCTTCCTTTCTTGAATATTGCCAAAGATGCATTTATTCCACATCAGAAGACGGCCTTTCAAATTCTCAAGAGCTTCGTTGGCCGGGCAGTCTTTCTTCCAAGAATTCTGGATAAACGGGAGAAAGTCGGGATGGGTAAGCCATACAGCCTCGAATCTGAAAGGCCTTCGTCTAGTGTTACTTCTGGTACTCGGCTTCGTCTAGTGTTACAGGGCCAGTAGCTCAATAGCCCTTTCACTTGTCCCAATGAAAGGTGACCTTGTTATCTTGCCCATTAGGCATGACTCACATGTCTCAAGTGATTCACAATCAATTGATTTGAGAATTCCATCTTTATGGAGTTTCTTCATGCGGTTCAAGCTAATGTGACCCAAGCGACAGTTCCATAGATAGACTTCACTCAAATCATTCGACTTTTGCCTCTTAGTATTAATGTTATAAATTTCAGACTTGAGGTCCAACCCAAAGAGTCCATTACTCATGGGAGCATTGGCATAGAAAATATCATTCTTAAAAATAGAAAGGCCTCCATTCTTAATGATAAATTCAAAACCTTCAAGATGCAAAACTGAAATCGAAACAAGGTTCTTAGTAATTGAAGGAACAAAATAACAATTATTCAATTCTAAAACTAAGCCAGAAGGTAAAGATAGACTATAATCTCCTACGGCAAGCACATCAACTCTTTCTCCATTTCCAACGCGCAGGTCTATCTCTCCCTTCTCCAATTGCCGCCTACTTCTTAGTCCATGCACATTTGAAATAATGTGAGAACCACATCCGGTATCTAATACCCAAGTAGTAGCCTTGGTTGTTAAGACTTCAATAACAAAAATAACTGAAGTGGACCTCACAGTCCCATTCTTCTTGTCTTCCAAGTATTTAGGGCAGTTTCTCTTCCAGTGCCCCTTGGCCTTGCAGTAGAAGCAGTCATGCTCAGCAGTCACCTTTGGCTTCTCATCTGCCTTGGGTTTGGCAACTTTCTTGCCTTTCCCTTGGTTTTGTTGCTTCCCTTTAGGCCTCTTCTTAAACCCTTTCCCTTTGTTGATCATAAGAACTTCTTTCTTATTGTCAACTTGGATATTTTGCTCAGCTATTTTGAGCATGCCATGGAGTTCATTTAGAGTTTTGTCAATTCCATGCATATGGTAGTTCATCCTAAATTGGGCGAATCCATCATGCAAGGAATGCAATATGATGTCAGTAGCCAACTCTTGGCTGTATGGGGAACCCAATGCTGCCATTTGGTCAAAGAGACCAATTATGTCAAATACATGGGTACTTATTGGTTTTCCCCTCTCAAGTTTGCACTCTAATATGGCCTTGTGAGTCTCATACCTTTCAATCCTGGACTGTTCCTGAAATAGCACTTTCAGGTTTCCAATGATTGTATGAGCATCATGACATTCAAACCTCTTTTGAAGGCCTAGTTCCATGGCAGCGAGCATAAGACAGGTGACAGGTATCGAGTTAGCTCTTATATATCTCCTTTTCTTTCGCCTTATCCTCAATAGAAGAAGCGTCAGTTAAGGTAGTGATAGGGATATCTAGAACGTCCTCACGTCCTTCGGATCTGAGAACAATTCTCAAGTTCTGTTCCCAATCGAGGAAATTTGTTCCATTGAGTTTGTCTTCTCAACAATTGAGCGAAGGGTGAATTTCAAGTTATTGTTGCTAGACATGATATCTACAAAGGAAGTAACATGCAGATAAGTTTATGCTTGACATGCAAAAGCTCAAAATTAAACATGCTTTAAAATTTAAGCAAATGCACATTTTATTCAAATTAAGTTTGTCCCTAGTGAATAAAATGATTCCAAGACCCTATCTCAGAAAGCCCCAAGCGTACTTTGACACTTCCTTAAGTCTTATGTGATCAAGGTAAGTAACATTTACTAATTATAACTCCTTATAATTCTTGGTTGATGGTCGATATCACATGTTAGACTCATCTCTATGCCTCAAGATCCAAAACTTTGCCTTTTTCTCTCTTGTTGAGTATAACCATGTCAAGGTTTATGAATCCCTTATATAGATCCACCCCCATTATTCCAAGGTCAAAGAAGGACACCTCGCTTTGGCGAAACCTATCCAATGAATTTCAAGGGTCTCATGGTTATGACATGGAAAGGCAATACCTCAATATTCTTTTAGAGACTTAAGCATGCAATGATTGTCTATTTACTAGTAAACAAAATAGCATAAACAAACAATCATGCAAGGCTTAAAAATAATAAAGCATTCAAATGTAATAATTAAATGTGATCCTAGTATGGCCCCTAAAATCAAAATTAAAGATCTAATCTTCATGGGTCTTGTTCTTCATGGATCTCCATCTTTGGTACCCTTCATGGATCTCTATCCTTAGTCTTCTTAGGATTTTCTCTTCTTGTATTACATAAATTTCTAAATAATCTAATTACTGAAAATTAAATTACAAAAATACATAACGATACGCAGATCGTGTACAAGAAAACATAATGATACACATATCGTATTTTCTATCCTAAAATGGGCCATACTAGTCACCCATGCAAGCAATAATATCATAATATTAAATCTTTTTTTTTGAAAAACATAATATTAAATCATGCATGCAATACTAATATCAAATATTATCAATAATATTAATCTAATTAATAACAATAAGCAATTTAAAAATACTAAATAAATACTATTAAATTAAATAAATCATCTCATGAGATAAATAATTCAATATCAATATCTTAATTCAAATAAAATCAATATATATGTAACACCCCCAAATCTTAACCCATTTAGAAAGGTATTACCGTCAGTGACCTCAGTGTTCCTTACCGAGATCACCCAAGGCTTTACCGTTTGAATACAAATCATGAAATACAATGATACAAAATCATAATATTATTCATATAAAGCATGAGTCCCGGGACTACATCCCAATCCCGAATAGGACAAATACATAGTTTAAACAAAGTACAGCGAAAGTCTTTTAAATATATAACAGAGTAAATAAGTTATAGCGGAAGTCTTTCTTGAAATATTACAAAAGGGTTGTGATCGTAATGATCACCTGCCCAAGGATCTCAACCTGATTAAAAGATAATTATTAAAACATCCAAAAACAACCGTCGTCTTCATAGTCAATCTAGTCTCCTCATATCTTCTCTCTTTCTGATGTGCCGAATCGAACGGATGACACCAGCCAACCATGCAGAGAACAATTGTGGTTGGTTAGTCTACTGAATAGACTATGCAAGGGTACAAAGCAGAAGGTTCGAAGTAATTGTATTAGGTTAGACTCATCGTTTCTCGAATAATAACCGATAACGATAATCAACCTTCATACTTCTACTGAATAACAACAAGAGGTATGCACAAGAAAAGATTCTGGAAGACTGAATCTTCACAGAAATCGACCCGAAAGAAGACTCCAGTGATTTAAAAGCTGACCTAGATGTTTCGGTTCACGACCAACCTTACCGCTTACAGCGAATCCAGATTGGAAAGAAAACGTAATCTGATCAAAAGTCGAGACGAGCTTTCCTAGCTGCACTATTTACTTAGTTGCACTACTCTCCAAAGGTATATTAATTATGTGCACTCGGGCACTTTATCTTATTAAATTCCAAAACGAGCATTACGTTATAAGCTTTTAAATCTCCACCCGAGAAATATCGGATCTCCCCGCAAGAGATATCAGATCTCCTCACAAGAGATATCAGATCTCCTCACAAGAGATATCAGAGGGAATAAATCCCGAAAGATTTGGCACTAGCGAAGTGCACCAACCGTGAGTAAGGGCATGGTCATGACCAGAGAGAGTACTGGGGAAAAATCCACCAAGTAATAGTTATAAAGAAACAGCTAAACCCCACAAGGTACATAGCGTTCCTACGAATACTCGTTCTAACTAAAAAGTTACGAACGCAGTAATAATTCACATCAACGTTAAGAATACTTGTGCTAACTAAACAGTTAACGCACAGTAATAATCCATTTTAATGTTAAGGATACTCGTGCTAACTAAACAGTTAAAGCACAACAATAGTTCGGGATAAATCCACATAAATGCTCTCAAGGCGAACATAAATAATAGCGTTGTTCTAACAGATATACAACCTATTATAATATCATTATTACAGTTTCCAAAACAGTTTATAAAACCATTTCCAGATAAACACAATAATCATTCCAAATTAATTACTCAAATAAACAACTGATAATTAATGTAAATATGGAACGATGAGCAAGAGCGAACCGCCACTTGCCTTAATCCGCAGAGTTTGAACGAAGTCTAACGATGGGATTCCGGGATCGACACAGGGACAGATCTGGCAGCACAGATTCCTTCGGATCGACCCATAAAGAAACCCTAAGTTAGATTCGACAAAGACGAGTACGAACCGAAAGAAATCGAAAGGAACGACGTCCGATCGAAGACCACCAAAGCCAAAGCCAACACATGGCAAGGGCTGAAGGGCGGCGGTCGCCGCCTGCCTTACGGCGGGCGCCGCCAGCCTCACGGAGGTCGCCGGTGTTCGTGGCGGCGGTCGCCGCCGGCCTTACGGCGGGCGCCGCTACGAACATCGGGAAATTTTACGAGAACAGAAATCTTACCGACGTCGATCGCTTTGGTTCGTCTTTGCCTTGATTTGGATTCTAAGCTTCTAAGGGCCTCCAAAGCTTCACTTGGCAACTGGAAACAACACCAAAAAGGAGCTCCGACGATCGGTGGCAAAACTCCGGCGAGAGCTTGATTTTCCGGCGAGATGAATTTGAGAGATTTGAGCTTGTTTCTGTGCTCAATCCAATCCCCAATCATCTCTATTTATAGCCCCGCTTCAAAGGGGATAAGATTGGCCAACAAAACCACGTGGAGGGCCAAGATCGAAGCGCCGACCGATCGTCGGCAGCTGGCAAGCCTATGCCTGCAAAGGGGCGGCGGTCGCCGCCTGGTCGCCATCGTGAATTCCTGAAGCGGCGGTCACCGCTTTTGGGCAGCAGTCGTCGTTTCCTAGGGACATCTGTCCAACACGAAGCTGCGAGGAAGGCGCCGATGAGTTGACTTACGGCGGTCGTCGCCACAGGGCAGCGGTCGCCGCCAAGTCAACTCTTATCCGTTTGGGCTTTGGATAAGCTTGGCTTAGCCCGGGATAAAAATAATCGTACACGAACGAGTATTAAGTCCCAAAGTACGTCGACTGTATATTATTTTGCTGAGAAAAATATTACAGAGATTGAGCACATTACAGAATGTCTTAAACTCTCTGAATTAAATCCGACGTACAAAACGGGTGTTCGGGAAAATTCCCAAAATTTCCAAAATATCCTTACAGAAATATGGGGTATCACATCACCTCCCCCTTAAAAGAAGTTTTGACCCCGAAACTTAGGTCGCACTTAACTCGGGAAAACGTCTGAGCATAACTGTTTCGGTTTCCTATGTTTCCCAAGTAACTTCTTCAGTCCTAGATTTGGACCACAGAATTCGTACCAACAGTACGATCTTGTTGTGCAGTTGCTTCACACGGCGCTCGAGAACGCGCACTGGCGTCTCCTCATATATACCATTCGCCTGAATCTCGATATCCTTATAGCTCAGCACACGAGACTCATCTGGCACGTATTTCCTTTGTAATGATACGTGGAACACATCATGCATTGGGTGTGCCGATGGAGACAATGCCAAACGGTACGCTAGAGATGTTACTCTACCCAGAATCTCGAATGGTCCCACGTAGCGAGGGTTAAACTTCCCACGCTTACCACACCTGAATACTCCCTTAGATGGGGATACTTGACCAGTACCTTGCCACCAACCTTGAACTTGACAGTTCTGTGCTTCTGATCTATGTAAGACTTTTGTCGACTCTTAGTGGTCAACATTCTCTGTCTAATCAAAGTAATGTCTGAAGCTGTCCTTTCGACCATCTCTGGTCCAGGCAGAATCTTATCGGCATTCTCTTCCCAACAAATCGGAGATCTGTATCTATGATCATACAAAGCTTCGAATGGAGCCATTTGATAGTAGCATGCCAGCTATTATTGTATGTGAACTCAATCAGACTCAGGCTGTCTTCCCAGCTAGTTGGACGATTGAGTACACAAGCTCTTAGCATATTCTCCAGAGTCTAGATGGTCCTTTTAGACTGTCCATCCGTCTGAGGATGAAATGCAGTACTGAATCTTAATTCAGTTCCCATGGCCTTGTGAAGTTCTTGCTATAAACTTGACATGAATCGGCCATCTTGATCCGATACAATGGTCTTGGGGACACCTTGTAAACGGATAATCTCCTGATGGTAGACTTCTGTTGACTTATGGGTTTCTTAAGTAACCTCAGTGTCACAGTTGTTGCAGAGGTCAGACACTGTTTTAGCTTCTTGAAAACTGACCTTGCACTTGTCATCCTAGACAAACTCCTTGTAGACCTTGCGGAACAGACCGGTCATAGGTGGAGAGATCTTAGAAAAATCCTTCCATGAATCGTCTATAATATCCTGCAAGCCCTAGGAAACTGCGCACCTTCATCACATCCTGAGGTCGCTTCCAAATAACTACCAATTCAATCTTCTGGGGATCAACCATAACCCCATTCTCATTGATCACTTGGCCTAAGAAAGCCACTCCTTGATCCAAAAGTCGCACTTAGACCACTTTTTCGTAAAGCTGATGTTGTCTAAGGACTGACAAAGCAATCCGCAGGTGTTCCTTGTGAACTTCCCTGCTCGGGAAAAGATCAAAATGTCATCGATGAAAACCACCATGAACTTATCCAAGTACTGGTGAAAACATCGATGCACTAGATTCATGAAAACTGCTGGAGCATTCGTAAGTCCAGATGGCATGACTACAAACTCGTAGTGACCATCTCTCGTCCGGATCGTAATCCTCGGGATATTTTCCCCACGAATCCTGAGCTGATGATATCCAGATCTCAGGTCGACCTTAGAGAAAACTTTTGCTCCCTGAAGTTAATCCAACAGATCTTCAATCCTTGGCAACAAATATATGTTCTTGATCGTGACTTTATTCAACTCTCGAAAGTCAAAACAAAGTCGAAATGGTCCATCTTTCTTTTTGACAAATAAAACCGGGGCACCCTCCCCAAGGAGATGCACTCAGCCTTATATAACTTTTGTCAAGAAGATACTCGAGTTGCGTCTTCAACTCTTGCATATCAATAGGAGCCATCTGGTACGGTGCCTGTGAGATCGGCGCGGTACCCGGCTCGAGATCAATTGCAAACTCCACGTCATGATTCAGGGTAACCAGGAATATCTTATGGAAAGACATCCGGAACTTCTCTAACCACAGGATTATCAAGAATTGATGGTTTATCTTTCATGGGCGGATCCAGGTAGCAAAGGTACTCGACACAACCTTGTCAAAGTAGTTAAACACAGCCATCACCTTGATGAGCCTGCCGTTATTAGCGTCATTCCGACCCTTGAATTTGCACACACACTGGCCCCCAGATGACACCGTCACAGTTCTTGAACTAAATCGATGACCGCCCCATGATGCGTTAGCTAATCCATACCAATAAATTATCGTATGGAGCCATGGCTAATCAAATTAAATCCGCCTCGAACTCCTTACCCTGAATGGTAATCAGGAAGTCTGACAGACGCTTGGTTCCAACTAAATAGTCACCATTTTGGACCAGCCCATTACATGGTTCACAGACGGCCCACTAGTGGCTCCGAGCCTAGGCCCAGCCATTTCCAGCGTCCACTGTTGCCATGAACCGCTGTCCATCCATCTCAACCCATCCTTGGTGGCTCCACCAAATTAATAGGCAACCATCTCCAAGAGGTTGTTGGTGAGTCTTGAACATGAGACCTCACCTCATACCAAGCAACGAAACACTAACTTGGTATAAACCAAAGGTATAGAGTACTTTGAGCAATTGGAGCATTCGGTCCTTCAGCCTTACACATCTTGTAAAGGCGCTGACCTTGACCTCCAATCGTTCCTCTAGTACTTGGGGCCTTGGCCTGACTGGTTGAGTCGGGACCACAACTGGTGTACCCATTGACTCCCACGGCCTTGCCCTCCAACGAGCACGCCCAACCGTCTCATCCACCTGGCGATGCGCTTCAGCACTAATCGCCTTCTAAGTGGCAGGAGACAATGGCGAGTATTCCCGCTCAGGTGACAACATCGGACTAGGATAGATAAACTCCACTACCGGGTCCTTGCTGCCCACCAATAAGCGCTCCAAGTCATCAGACTTGTGGCCCTGCCCCTCGAGGTCTTCCTCGGGGTCCTTCTTCTCAGGATCTTCCTCAAGATCCTCCTCTAGATTTTTTTTCAGATCTTCCTCAGGATCCTCTTCCTCAGGATCCTCTTCGGAAATCATTTCGATCAAAAAGTCATCGTTATAGTACTCTCTAGCGTATCTTAACAACTTTTCTTCATCCTCAGTGTCCTCCCCTGGCTCCTCTGTAGGTTCTACCATAGGAACCACGGCCTCGTCGGACACTAGCACTACCGACTCAGGGAGTACAGTCTTCACCTCCTCGGGTGGACTACTAGGTTCACCGACCTCAAAACACGACGAGGGAATCGGGAACTCAAGCCTATCTAGAGATGGCGGAGCCATCTCGACTTCTTCTGAGTCCCTCTGAAGAGAAAGGAATGCACTCATATCCTTCGGGCGACAAGTATAGAGTTAGTCTTTCTAGATATAGAAGCAAGCTTACTACATCAGACTATATAGAAGACATGACTATGAACGGTTGAAAATGAAAACACCGTTTTTATTTTTAAACTCAGAGCCTTTTGAAAATACCTTTCAATCGAAAATGAGTAAATGGTTTTCAAATACCCAACCCGTTTTAAAAACTTTTGCTCTGATACCACAACTGTAACACCCCCAAATCTTAACCCATTTGGAAAGGTATTACCGCCAGTGACCTCAGTGTTCCTTACCGAGATCACCCAAGGCTTTACCGTTTGAATACAAATCATGAAATACAATGATACAAAATCATAATTTTATTCATATAAAACATGAGTCCCGGGACTACATCCCAATCCCGAATAGGACAAATATAGAGTTTAAACAAAGTACAACGAAAGTCTTTTAAATATATAACAGAGTAAATAAGTTACAGCG
Organism: Rheum nobile; assembly: GCA_027886185.1. Classification (NCBI taxonomy): domain Eukaryota; kingdom Viridiplantae; phylum Streptophyta; class Magnoliopsida; order Caryophyllales; family Polygonaceae; genus Rheum; species Rheum nobile. The sequence goes on along the minus strand of WOAB01000109.1, from coordinate 7,217,696 downwards.
GAAGTCTTTCTTGAAATATTACAAAAAGGGTTGTGATCGTAATGATCACCTGCCCAAGGATCTCAACCTGATTAAAATATAATTATTAAAACATCCAAAAACAACCGTCGTCTTCATAGTCAATCTAGTCTCCTCATATCTTCGCTCTTTATGATGTGCCGAATCGAACGGATGACACCAGCCAACCATGCAGAGAACAATTGTGGTTGGTTAGTCTACTGAATAGACTATGCAAGGGTACAAAGCAGAAGGTTCGAAGTAGTTGTATTAGGTTAGACTCATCGTTTCTCGAATAATAACCGATAACGATAATCAACCTTCATACTTCTACTGAATAACAACAAGAGGTATGCACAAGAGAAGATTCTAGAAGACTGAATCTTCACAGAAATCGACCCGAAAGAAGACTCTAACGGAAGTGAGTCTTAAGGAAATATGACAAATCTGGAACGTTTAAAGAATCAGAAATCAGTGATTTAAAAGCTGACCTAGATGTTTCGGTTCACGACCAACCTTACCGCTTACAACGAATCCAGATTGGAAAGAGAACGTACTCTGATCAAAAGTCGAGACGAGCTTTCCTAGCTGCACTATTTACTTAGCTGCACTACTCGCCAAAGGTATATTAATTATGTGCACTCGGGCACTTTATCTTATTAAATTCCAAAACGAGCATTACGTTATAAGCTTTTAAATCTCCACCCGAGAGATATCGGATCTCCCCGCAAGAGATATCAAATCTCCTCACAAGAGATATCAGATCTCCTCACATGAGATATCAGAGGGAATAAATCCCGAAAGATTTGGCACTAGCGAAGTGCACCAACCCTGAGTAAGGGAATGTTCATGACCAGAGAGAGTAGTGGGGAAAAATCCACCAAGTACTAGTTATAAAGAAACAGCTAAACCCCCACAAGGTGCATAGCGTTCCTATGAATACTCGTTCTAACTAAACAGTTACGAACGCAGTAATAATTCACATCAACGTTAAGAATACATGTGCTAACTAAACAGTTAATGCACAGTAATAATCCATTTTAATGTTAAGGATACTCGTGCTAACTAAACAGTTAAAGCACAGCAATAGTTCGGGATAAATCCACATAAATGCTCTCAAGGCGAACATAAATAATAGCGTTGTTCTAACAGATATACAACCTATTATAATATCATTATTACAGTTTCCAAAACAGTTTATAAAACCATTTCCAGATAAACACAATAATCATTCCAAATTAATTACTCAGATAAACAACTGATAATTAATGTAAATATGGAACGATGAGCAAGAGCAAACCACCACTTGCCTTAATCCGCAGAGTTTGAACGAAGTCTAACGACGGCATTCCGGGCTCGACACAGGGACAGATCTGGCATCACAGATTCCTTCGGATCAACCCATAAAGAAACCCTAAGTTAGATTCGACAAAGACGAGTATGAACCGAAAGAAATCGAAAGGAACGACGTCCGATCGAAGACCACCAAAGCCAAAGCCAACACATGGCAAGGGCTGAAGGGCGGCGGTCGCCGCCTTCCTTACGGCGGGTGCCGCCAGCCTCACGGCGATCGCCGGTGTTCGTGGCGGCGGTCGCCGCCGGCCTTACGGCGGGCGCCGCTATGAACATCGGGAAATTTTACGAGAACTGAAATCTTACCGACGTCGATCGCTTTGGTTGTCTTTGCCTTGCTTTGGATTCTAAGCTTCTAAGAGCCTCCAAAGCTTCACTTGGCAACTGGAAACAACACCAAAAAGGAGCTCCGACGGTCGGTGGCAAAACTCCGACGAGAGCTTGATTTTCCGACGAGATGAATTTGAGAGATTTGAGCTTGTTTCTGTGCTCAATCCAATCCCCAATCATCTATATTTATAGCCCCGCTTCAAAGGGGATAAGATTAGTCAACAAAACCACGTGGAGGGCCAAGATCTAAGCGTCGACCGATCGCCGGCAGCTGGCAAGCCTATGCATGCACAGGGGCGGCGGTCGCCGCCTGGTCGCCGTCGTGAATTCCTGAAGCGGCGGTCGCCGCTTTTGGGCAGCGGTCGCCGTTTCCTAGGGACATCTGTCCAACGCGAAGCTGCGAGGAAGGCGCCGATGAGTTGACTTACGGTGGTCGCCGCCACGGGGCAGCGGTCGCCGCCAAGTCAACTCTTATCCGTTTGGGCTTTGGATAAGCTTGGCTTAGCCCGGGATAAAAATAATCGTACACGAACGAGTATTAAGTCCCAAAGTACATCGACTGTATATTATTTCGCTGAGAAAAATATTACAGAGACTGAGCACATTACAGAATGTCTTAAACTCTCTGAATTAAATCCGACGTACAAAACGGGTGTTCGGGAAAATTCCCAAAATTTCCAAAATATCCTTACAGAAATACGGGGTATCACAATATAGAGTTAATCATAATTAATCATTAAAATTCATTATTAGATAATATATGCATAAACAAGATAAGATATAAAATATTCTTATCTTAATCTAGTGGGATTCTTTCCTAACAACTTTTAGAAAGTTATATTGTAGATAAAATCAAATATTATCCAATTGGACAAATAAGATCTTATCTTAATCTTTTAGGAAATTATCCTAAAAGCAAAATCTACTCAAACGGACCGAGCCGCGCCCGAGCCTAGTCCGCGCCCAACCGAACTGCGGCTCCCTCTGCGGACCGACCCCTGGCCCAGCCCGGACCGTGCAGAACTGCGCGCGACCCACGAGTCTGGAATCTGGATCGCCTTGGTCTCGTCTGCTAGAACGAACGAACGAAAGGCGCGAGCTTGGCTTGCACTGGGAGGTTCGGCCGTGTGCTTGTTGGAGGATAAGTAAATTGTATGTTTTCCTTTTGGTAACAATTACTTATAAGATCGTATCTTATCTTTGGTGATAGGTATAATGTCTTTATATTGTATCTATATCTTCTAATAATATATCTCCTTATCTAGTTTATTATTAATGATAACTCTTATCTATTAATAATAAAAGTCAATCTCCTAATTTAGTCATAGGACCGAAATCCATGTCCAACATGGGCTTCCGGTTCAGTTTGATCCAACCCGATAACTCTATGTGTGTGACCTCATAGGACTCGATTATTATAGCCATGGACCTAACCTGATTAAATCCATTAATCGTAGTTGGCTTCTAGCAAAGCACTACGATCCCTAAAATACCCGGATTGTAAATCTCCATTAATAGTCATATTCCATGTTTAATAATTGCAGGACACAATTCCTTCAGGGACGACATCAAGGTCATCAAGGGAAACGTAGGTGCTAGGGTTTCTTTGAAACGAGTTTGGAGTTCACTAGTGATGGCATTAGTGATTGAATCTTGGTCATAAAGGGCAATACGATCGTTTGTTTGAAAGGTTAGTAATCGTTGTTTAGAGGCTATAAATTTTGCTATGGAAAGTATTTCATGTTTTTATCATTGTTATAGATGTGGTTAAGCGTAGCTCTTTGCTTCCTGAAGTCATATTGAAATATTTCATTTGTATAGCAGATAACAGTTATAGAATATTACTAATATATAATTTTTTTTTGTCATACATATATAATTATTAATATTGCATATATATTTGACGAATTTTCAAATGATGCTAGTTGAAATTCTTTTTTTGAAACATTTTTTTAGCGACCTAAGAACCTAAGTTGTACATGTAAGTTAGGTTAGATTAAATGATCGGTTATACTCGTACTTAAGTTTTTTCATTATTTTTGCATAATTTAATAATATTTTATTTATATTTATTTTAAGAGTAAGTTTTATTGTGATGTATGTAGACGCGGATAAAATGTTGTGTTTTATCTTAATTTATATTTGAGTATGACATTAAGTTATATAACTTTTTAGCTTATATACTCTAATAAGATACTCTAATAAAAATACTCTAATAAAAATACCATGAAGATATACAATTATGAAATGATTTATAAATTTTAGAATTTGGAATTCTTAATTTCATAGATTGTACATATTTGAGTATGTCATTAAGTTATATAACTTTTTAGCTTATATACTCTAATAAAAATACCATGAAGATATACAATTATGAAATGATTTTTAAATTTTAGAATTTGTAATTCTTAATTGGGGACATTAATTGGGGCAACATGTCAACTTCAATATATAGGTTGTTGAGCTTTGATTTTTTTTTCGTTTTTCCGTTTATTATTATTCTCTTTAATAATTTAATTTAATTTTTTAAATTAATCAAATTTAAACTCTAAAATTCTACCAAATTTTAGCCAAATCTCATCAAATTAACTTTATTCTATTAAAAAAATTAGCTTATTTCTTTTAACAATGCGTATGAACTAAAGTTAACCTTATATTTATTTATATATTAAATTTGAAGTTCATTTTCTACCATGAAGATTGTTATATGATTAATTTAACTTGATATAAGGGTTTTATATAGTATTCATAGTCAATATAAAAATAGACGGATTGTAGTGAATCAAATGACATTGGGTCAGAAACCACACATCCATAATCCCATATATATATAAATACACTCACAAATTTAGATATATACAGCTTATGCTTAATATTATACTTCTGTTTCATAAGACATTCAAATTATTCATTTCTCAATTCATCTTAATCATATTAATCTTTTTTGACATGTAAAATTGTAGTTTTTTCTTCATTCTTTATACGTTAGTCACTTTTTTTAGCAAATTTTCAACAAATAAATTTTTACAAGATTTTTACAGTGTTTCAAGTATTATTTTTATTACAGACATCAAACCAATTTTTTTAATTTAAGTATTGTTTACTTGATGTGAGAGATATGTTTATTGTTCATGATATCAATTTCTTTGTTCGTGTTCTTAGGTTGCTTATATTTCCTTGAGCAACAATCCTTTTTAAGCATTGAGCAAATTTAACCAACTTCAACATTCAGAAAGCTCATTGCTCAGCAAAGATTACTCAAAACTAATATAAAGGTACATTAAAATAAATTGATGATTTGATCATTTCTAAAATTATTTATATTAATTAAAAGTTTAATTATTAATATTTATATAAAATTTTATTATTGTATATATTGAATTGATGAAATACAATTTTTATTAAAGAGATCATTCTTGCCAAAAAAGCTTACCCATATTTTTTATTAAATATTTTTTTTGTATGTTCAATGATATATCTTCTAATATTAGATATTGATGTGATAATATATCATTTCTCTTTTAGTTTCTACAAATTTATTATGATACATGTGAACAATATCGTTCAAATTTTCTTCTTTTATACTAATATTATGAGTTTATGATTAACATTTTTTAATAAAATATAAACAATTTTTTTTATGATTTATGCTAATATAATATAATTTTATTAGATAAACATATAAAAATGATATTAAAGCTATACTAAAACAACACCTTAATAAAAATATGCACGAGTTCTGAACTAGTTTAAATAAAACGAGTATCATTGATGCATGATCGTTTGTGCACCTAGCTAAGGATTCCAAAGTGTATTTAGGTTATGCACGTCTTTAGCCTGAATTAAGTTGATCATGATGCGGTTGATGCCCACTTCAATGATGCTACTCAATGATGTCATGTTTCTCATTTGGTAATTAGGGCTAAAGCGGGAGCCAGGTTTAAGAACAGTTCTTAATCTTACCCATTTGATAACCTAATGAGTTAATGTTCACACGAAAAAAAAAAGATGGTCTATTTAACCGGAGATTCCGTTTTGGTCAACATCAGCCACATAGCGGAAGTAAAAGTCATCTTCTACTTGGAAAAAAATCTTTCCTTTTTTTTTTGATAAGGTAAGAATTAGACGGGTGTGAAGAAGAACTTTACATGCAGCCTATAGCATTCTTGCGGATGAGAGCTTTGAGCTCTGAGTTGTTCATGATATCGTTCAGAGAAAAATCATGGCCAAGTTTTGCAATGTGATCGGCCACCGAGTTGAATTCTCGAAAGATATGGGAAATCTACACTGTCTGAAAAGACTGTAATAAACATAGGATATCGGAGATAAGAATCTCGATTTCCCATAGACAGTGTCAGATTTTATTAATAACGTTCGCAATAGTAAGGTTATCTGTTTATATTTGTATTTGGTTGTATTTCTTTTCTTTTGCTTTAAGAAGCGCATTTCGTAGGGCAAGAGTTTCGGTTACGAGGAGGGTCGAAATGCCACATTTTCCGAATGGATAGAGATCGGATTTCCCATGTTATTTCTACAAATAAAGCCAATAGCAGATGCTCCATTAGCTTTGGTAGAGCCATCTACATTGATTTTAATAAAATTTTCTGGAGGTCTTTTCCATTTTAGTTTTCGGAGTTTCCCCATGGTTGTCTCTTTCTTTGTCGTGGGGCATTGATCAAGAGTGCAATCTGGATTCCATTTTCGTGTTTTACTCCAGGCATATATAAGATTTTGTATATATTTAGGTAGATCTTTAATGACTTTCCTGTCAGGGTTATCAATTAAAAAAGTTCTCTGGTTCCTGAAAAACCAGATCCCCACCAGGTCACATAAAGCTCTACTAGCTCAATGAGGGAGAGTTTGAGTTTTACTTCTTCAATAATTTCTCCAATGTGTTTGTTTGCAGAGTTGATTGTCCTTAAATAGAGACCAATTGTCATATTAATCTTTGAAATTGTCTTTAAGGTATGATCACAATGGAATAGGAAATGATTCGTATTCTCCATAGGGTACAGGCAGGAGATGCATCCCGGGGGGACCGATACTCCTTTTTCTTGGAGTCGTGATTTTATCGGTAAACCATTTTTTAAAATTTTCCAGAGAAATTTTTTGACTTTGGGATATTTGTCCATTTTCTAGATCCAAGATGAGTCGTATGCTGATAGATGTTTATTTTTGTTGATGAGTTCCATAACTGATTTTGTTGAGAACTAACCATTTTTACTTGGTTTCTAGTACATCCGATCGGTAATGTGGTTCACGGGAGTTGGGATACCCATAATCCTATCCACCATATCGTTTGGTAACATTTGTTGGAGTTTTATCTTGTTCCAGTTCATGTTTTGGTCTAGGAATTCATGGACTTTACAGTCTAGGTTTGTACCTAGCGCAAGGTTAATGATGTTATAGAGGGGTTCATTTAGTGCTCATTTATCCTGTCCAGAAATTGATTGTTTTTCCATCACCAATTGGCCAAATGAGTCCTTTTTGGAATTCCTTTTTAATGCTCATCATTTTTTACCATTGCCAAGAGCCATTTTTCTTGTAGTCATAGGACAAGAGGTGTGTATCTTTCAGGTATTTTTCATTTATTCTTCGTACCCAACAGTTGTCAGGTTCAGCTAAAATTTTCCAGAGTAGTTTGTATTGGAGAGCATGGTTCATATCTTTTGTTTTTCGAATGCCAAGTCCTCCCATGGAAAGAGGTTAGCATACTTTGTCCCATCCGATAAGGGATTTATAGGATGAGTATTTATTCCAGAAGAACATTCTATTGATTCTGTCGAGTTCATTATATGTTGAGTTTGGAAGTATGAAGCTTTGCATAATGAAGTTTGGTTTAGTAGCAAGGTTTGACCTTATCAGAGTTGTTTTTCCTCCTTGGGAAAGGGAGTTCGCTTTCCATTTGATTAATTGTGTTATGGATGTAGTGATTATCTCTTCAAAGGTATTTGAATGGACCTTTACATTAATGATCGGGCAACCAAGGTATTTATCCATCGATACCATGTTTGTAATCGTAAGAATTCCTTGTATTTGTTGTTTTCGTGTGGTCGAGACTTTCTTTGTTACTTGAAAGGCTGATTTATGGAAATTTACACATTGTCCTGAGATAAGACAATAATCATCGATTATTTTCTTGATTTCCTTACAGTTTTCATGCTTTTCTTTGGAGAATATCATAATATCATCCACAAAGGCTAGGAAGGGGATCCTTGTTCCATTTTAGTGATTTGGAACCCTAGGGGTTTTATAGGTCGATCTGTAGTTTTTTGTAATTTTCTAGCAAGTATTTCTGCACCAAGGATAAAGAGAAAGGGTGAGAGTGGGTCACCTTTTCTCAGTCCTCGTTCAGGCAAAAATATTTCAGTAGGTCTATTGTTCACGAGTACCGAGAAGGATACAGAGGATATGCCTTCTTTTATCCAGCTGATAAAGGTTGAGCATAATCCAAATTTCTGCATGACCTCAATAATGAAGTTCCATTCAATTCTATCATACGCTTTTTCCATATCAAGTTCGATTGCAAGGTATCCTTCAGTACCCTTTTTAGATTTGAAGGAATGAAAAATTTCATGGGCTATTAAGATATTGTCTTGAATCGATCTGTTTGAAACAAAGGCTCCTTGAAAGGGGTGAGTTGTTTTGCTCATTTTTTGTTTTTAAGTCGTTCTGTTAGTATTTTCGAAATGATTTTGTAGATAGTAGAACATAGACTTATAGGTCTGTAGTGATTGGTCGAGCTTGGGTTGTCACATTTGTCTATTAGCGTGATGAAAGTATGATTGATTTGTTTCAGGATTTTTTCGGAGAGGAAAAAACTTTTCACTGCTTGGATGACAGATGGCCCAACAATGTCCCAATATTTTTGGTAAAACTCAGCTGTCATGCCATCAGGTCCAAGAGATTTATCCTGACCGATAGCAAAGGTAGCTTTCTTGATCTCTTTAGTTGTTACTGGTTGGGTGAGTTCTTGGTTATCATCATGGGTAATTTCAGTTTGAAAGAGTTGTAAATGTTCATGGAAAATGTTCTGGTTGATCGGTGTACTTTTAAAACGCTTTATAAAGTCATTACGTATTTCATTTCTAATATTTTTCTCCCCAATTATAATGGTACCTTCATTTGTTCGAATTTGTTTGATGATTTTCCTATTTCTCTTGCCAGTAGCAATTTTATGGAAATAACTGGCATTTGTGTCATTAAATTTGATATGTTTAGTTTTCGCTCTTTGGTTCCAAAAAATCTTTTGGAAAGTGAGTAGATTTTCTTTTTTTCTGATGAGTCTAGTCTGCTTAATGGCTAGGGTTCTGTCGGCACTTAGAGCAATATTTTTTTGTACTTTTGTGAGTTCTTCTTCAATTTTGTTTAGTTGTGTAAATAGGTTTCCGAAGGTGTTTCTGTTCCACTGTTTGGCTAGTTTTTTAAGTAGTAGTGTTTTTCTGGTAAGGTCGTACATCCTGGATCCATGAAAACATGATCTCCAGGACTGTTTAACCACATTTCTGAAGTCGTGTCTGGTCATCCATACTTTTTCAAATTTAAAGGGTTGATTTTTAAAGTGGGTCGGTGTAGCAAGTTAAATCAAAATCGGGCAGTGGTCCGAAGTTGTAAAAGCATGATTTTTAGTGTAAAGGTCAGGATACCATTGCAGTATTTGATGTTGTACTAGGGTTCTGTCTAGTTTTTCATATGTATTATTTATTTCAATTTTATTTTTTCACCATGTGAATGTGTTTCCTTGTGTCGGGATATCTATGAGTTCGCAATCATTTTTTATATTAAGTAGTCTATTGAATCTGGTTGTATGTGTTTTCGCTCCTCCACTTTTTTCAGTATGATCTTGTATCTCGTTCAGATCCCTTATGAGGATACAGGGGATTGTGCAATTTAAAATAAAGGTTTTGATGTCATTCCAGAAAGAGTTTTTGTTTGCTTTATTTGGTGGAGCATATGCTATGATAATCATGAGTTTAATTTTTGTTATCGTGTTCGAATATTTTAAACACGAAAATCTAGAACTGATAAGTTCTATTTCAATAATTTCATTGGGCATTTGGTATGTCTTCCACATAATACACAGGCCTCCCGAGAATCCGGTTGCAGGTGTAAAGTGAAATTCATCAAACCCAACTTTTTTCCAGATTCGTTCATTCGGTTGTTTTTCTATTCTTGTTTCAAGTATAGTGCATAGTTGGATTCGTTCAATCTTACAAAAGGATTCGATATCTACCCACATGTTTTTCTTGCCTAAACCTCTGCAATTCCAGACAGATATTTTCATAAAAAATGATCAAGGAATAGAAAGTTTGTCATGTTTCTTTCTGTCCAGAGGCACGGGTTGCTTGCATTAGGGGAGAGATACCCATTATTTGAGATAACACATATTTTCCATGCATTCCTATATTTGTTCATATTTTCCTTCCATTTAGTTGTTACATAAATACAACCAGTGTTGTTCATATGGTAGTGTTTCATGTGTTTAATGTTCCTGTGATTACATTTATTCAAGTAGGAATTTTCCGGAGTCTGTAGGAAGTACAGGAGGTTCATGTGTAGATAGTTCATATAGGTATTCAAACCAAACAAGTATAAAGCATTAAAGAGATTATTCAAAGTTTCAAGGTGGCATAATTTAGATCTCATTCTCCAACTTAGCCATTCACTGAGAAGTGAGTGAACCCACAGTCTGTTGGTGAAAGGTTGGTCACTGCTAAGTTTGTGTAAGGATTGCATCTGGCAGAAAGCTATGCAGATCGGCCCTATAAGATCTTCACATGAAGGTCAGTTCCAAATTCCAAGTAACAAATCAATGGGATCAAATCTAATGAGCATGAGATGTCGGGTGCAAAGGAAGAAAAGCTGACAGACACCTGCCATGCCAAAACAAAAACGAAGCAGAAGAAAAAACAGAGACAAAAAAGAAAGAAGACAAAGAGAGGAGACAAATATCAAGCTCATAGATAGTAAAAAGAGGTAACAAAATTTCAGGTTCGGAGGTATATGATTAAGAGGAATTAGATTAGAGTGTTCGTTCCAAGGTTCACAAAAAGCCAGAAAAGGGAAGTACATACTACCAACAATCCAAAAAAGATCAGCCAAGAAAAGCATACCTGAGCATAGAAATTTAGTTATGGATTCAGATTTTATTATACCATTTGTTGTCGTCTTAGGGTTATAGTCCTTGTTTTCTTGAGTCATAAAGCTCCCATGGGTATGTCTCCTGCCACAGAAACCAAAAGAAGAGTGAGAGTAAACCATCCACATGAGAGATTCATTTAATTACTTATCAAGGTAAGTAAAGTAATTTAGGATCATGCTATCCTTTTCAATGTTAACAATGTAATTTTTCAAAGAGTGCATTTCAGGACAATAGTCATAGTTCAAGCAAGTATCTCCATTCAGAAACTGATCCATACAATCAGTGAAGGACAACAACATCACAGGGAGAAACTTTGACAATAAAGGAAAAGGCAGAAAATACAACAAGATGAAAGAGGGAATCATGCTAGACGCAACTCCTTCATACAAAAGGGAGTTACTAAGGGTCAAAAAGTTCAAATTTATGCACCTAAAGTGCCAAAAGTGCCTATATCCATAATTGATCTTGTTCATCATCATAATCACATTTTTATCTTCTTGTGTCCCTTCAGGATGGAGGAAGCGATGTCATCCATCCCCTCCTCTCCTTTCCTCTTGCTGGATTCAGTGGCTGAAGACTAGGCACCTTGCTTTTTATCTTGGTCAGGATCAGAAGTAGCAGCAGGGGTTTCTTCAAAAACCTGGGCATCAAGAGTGCCCTCAGTCTCCAGATTCTGGTCATCAGCCTCAAAGAGGTCACCTTCAGCATCTTCCAGTTCATCATATCCTTCATCTTCAAGAAATTCATCCTCCTCATCATCGAGAAGATCATTATCATTATCAAGGAGGTTGTCAAGGTCTTCCCCAGTCAAAGCCTTATCATCCTCATTATCCAGTTGAGCAGGGAGAAAGGGTGGAGCCCCCAAGCAAGCCTCCATATTCTCATCATTAGGGTGAGGAAGAGTGAAGGGGGGGGGGGGGGGGGAGGTCAAGCTTTGAGGAATATTGGATGTGAGATTAGGGGGGGTAATGTCAACAATTTTAGATTTAGTATGATCTTCAACAAGAGGGAAAGAGTTGATGGGGTCAGTTTTGGGGAAAAAAGGATTGGAGTGAGTTTCAGCAGTAGGTGGGATATGTTTAACAATAGATGAGTCATCATCAGAGAGATAGGCCGAAGAGAAGCCATTCTTTCTCTAGATAGCAGCAGTTGAGTTAGGGTTGGGTTTGAGGTTTCTTTTGGCAGTTTTTTTTGGAGAAAATAGTTTGCCAGTTTTTGAAGGGGTTAAGATTGGTTTGTCGGTTGGGTTCAGAGGCTATAGAAACACTAAGTTTCTGAAATTTCATTTGGATGTTTTGAGACTTAATATTTCTCATAGGACAGAAATCAAATACATGATCCAAGGCCCCACAATTGCCACACCCTTCAGGCATTTCCTCGAACTAGATTCTATATTCATGAGGATCACCCTCTTCATCAAGAACAATGATAAAATTTTGGTGTATTTGCATAATGTCAATGTTAACACACATGCGAGCATATCGAACTCCCTGTTTTTTCTCAGTATAGGGGTCAAGTTTCAAGAGCTTCCCCATATTGTTCGCATCCAGGATAGTCTTGAGTACATCAAAGCTAATGTACTCAAGTGGGAGTTGTGGGATGCGAATCCACATATCCACAGTGGATAGGGATTCTGTCATGGGGTCAAAGGTGGATTTCCAAGGGTTTAAGAGCATGAGTTGCCCGAAAATGTGGTAGGGTCTGTTATCCCAGACAGCTTTTTGGTCGATAGGATTAGTGAATCGGAGTTCAAACCAAAGTTTGGGTCTTTCTATGATCTTACCAGATCCTTTAATCATTTTCCAGTAATTCTTAATTTTGGTTTTGAGTCGGGTTAGGTCTATGGGGTCACCAATCATGACACCCATAAGGGAGGAGGCTTTCAACTTCTGAATATTTTCCCTGACTCCAGAGAGTTTGGCAAAATACTCAGCCATATGAATAGTGAGTTTGCCTTTCCCCTTAGAAGAATAGGAGGGGGGGGGGGGGGGGGGGGGCAACAGGTTTCAGAGAAATGGGTTCAATAGAAGGTTTAGAGATGGTAATACCTTTGGACTTTTTCATGGTCGATTGTTTATCAACTGATTTGTTCGATTTTCCATTGTCAGTTCCAGCATTGAAAACAGGTTCAGAGCACAACGCTTGTTTCATCGTTTTTTTCTCACTATCCATGGAAGGGGATATTGGAAGAAGAGGAAGATTCTTGTAGACAAGAGATTCAGTATTGCACTCAGAAAGCAATAGAGGTTTAAGAGATTTTGTGGTGCCGAGAAGAGTGAAGATTTCAGAGTCAGTAACTATGTATTTATGCAAGTATAAAGGGTCAAAATTCAAAAACAAAAACAAAAACAAATCCTTCTTCAGACAGAGAAAGGAAAGGAAAAACCTGATTTTCTGGGGGTTGCTTGTCATGTTACTGTTCAGTCTGGAGTTGGTAGTTTCAGTCGGGTACAACTTCAAGATTTTGCTGCACGAGCTACATCGCCAAGGGATCCGGCAGAGAGCAAAACGCAGCCCAAGCGGATTATTCGCAAGGCTATACTGGGAGGACAGCAGCGCCGTTGGCCACAGAGAATTGCCAGATCCATCGCGGGGAAGCATCCACCACCTTCTCTCAAAGCACCACCATTTCTTCCTCTTTTTCTTGACTCGAGCCAAACCAGCTTTTCCGAAAAGAAGACCAGTCCGAACGATCTGACATTTGTGGAGATTTTTTGCCTTTCTGAGTTGAGATTGCTTATGCTTTTTGATGATCGATTTAGTGGCTATATGCATGAACCTTGAGGAGGAATTAAGGAGTATCCAAATCAAGGAGAAAGGGGCAAGATAATCGTGTTTAGGGATTTCAGAATTTTGAGCAGAGGGGGTGGCGGCGCTTTGGGGCTGGTTAGGGAGGCGAGTTAGGGTTTTTGGGTGAGAGTGTTTTTTTCATTTTTAAAATCTTTTCCTTTTTAATGTCACGGTAGCAAAGTCATATTAGCATGACTTTTAGCAAATTTGATGACAATCTAATATTCATTAATCATGTTTGTAAAATATTACGTAAGAGAAATAAAAATGACTAATAAGGAAATTTGATTAGTGCCAAAATATTAGATTTACAAAAAACGATGAAAAAGAAAACGCTCCATTTCTCAAAATCCCTAACCCTCTCCCTCACTCTGCCCACTAGCGCCGCCACCCCCATGCTCAAACAACCGAAATCCCTAAATTTGATCTGCTTGATTTCTTCTCTCTGTTATGGGGCTTCATGTATACTCATCAAGTGAAAGTGAAGCACACCAAAATAGTGATCCTCAAAATTCAATGGAAATCTCGATTCACACGGGATATATTTCGCAGACGAAATCAAATCGTCCTGCAATTTCACATTGCAAATCCCGTGAAAGCTGGGACGTCTCGGCTTAAGAAAAAGAGGAAGGATCGATGGCGTTTTGGGGGCAGGTGGAGGAAGCTTCCTTGTCATAGAGATGTCCTTCTTCAGAGGCCAACGGCGTTGCAGAGCTGCCAGTATGGCCTTATGTCCTTTCCTTTTAGCAACCTCTCTGTTCCGTGGTACTTTGGGAACTGCTGCTCTCTATGCACTCTCGTGAAGATGGAGCCGAGAAGAGTCACCAACTCTAACACCAACAGTAACCTTGACAGCGATCTCCGAAAAAACAAGTCTATCCTTTTCCTTTTCTGCTTGAATAAGGTCTTGGGTATGATAGTTGACCATATGAACAATTATAAATACTTGAAAACTGCTTCTGCAAATCTCACACCACTCGGCACTACTACACTCACCACTCACAAATCTCTGAATCTCTCTTTTCTTCTGAATCTCTTGTCTGTGAAAATCATCATCCTCTTCCCCTATCCCTCTTAATGGATAGTGGGAAAAAAACGATGAAACAAGCTATCTGCTCCGAACCTGATAATGGAAAGTCGAGCAAGCCTCTTGTGAACCCCTCTGCTCTGAACAAATCTAAGGGTATTTCTATTTCTGAACCCTCCTCTGAACCCATTCTATCTAAAACCGTTGCATCCCCTTCTTCTAAGGGTAAAGGAAAGTTGACCATTGACATGAATGAGTATTTTTCCAGGTTCTCTGGAGTCAGGGAAAATATTCAAAAATTGAAAGCCTCTTCCCTTATGGGTATTATGATTGGTGACCCCATTGATTTCTCTAGACTCAAAACCAAGATTAAAAATGACTGGAAAATGGTAAAAGGATCTGTTACGATCATTGAGAGATCCCAATTCTGGTTTGAACTTAGATTTGTCAACCCCTATGATCAAAAAATTGTGTAGGATGGTCGTTCCTACCATATTTTTGGGCAGCTCATGCTCTTGAAACCTTGTAAATCAACTTTTGACCCCATGACTGAAACTATCTCCACCCTTGATATGTGGACCTGGATCCCACAACTCCCTCTTGAGTACATCAGCTTTGATGTACTCAAGACTATTTTGGAAGCGAATAATATGGGGAATCTGATCAAACTTGACCCCTATACTGAGAAAAAACAAAGAGTTCGATATGCTAGAATGTGTGTAAACATTGACCTATTGCAACTTCATTCCAAGTCTGTTATTGTCTTGATGAAGAGGGAGACCCCCTTGAATTTAGGGTTTGGTTTGAGGAAGCTCCATAAGGTTGTGGCAACTGTGGCTGCCTTGACCATGTTTTTGACTTTTTCCCTCTGAGAAATATCAGATCCCAAAACATCCAAATGAAATTCCAAAAATTGAGTGTCTCTTCCTCCACTGAAACTAGCCAAAAAAATCCTCAAAACCCTTTCGAAAATTGGCAAACAGTTTTCTCCAAGAAACTTGCTAAAAAGAACCTCAAATCCAACCTTAACTCCACCTCTTCTATCTAGAGAAAGAATGGGTTCTCCACTACCTATATCTCTGATGATGAATCCCTTGACCTTTTAGAGCATGTTGCCTTAGGTTCCAAGACTGTTAAACAGTGCCCTAACACTGTTGACCCCTTCATTCCCACCAATCCCATCATCATCACCACCTCTCCTTCCTAATCCTCTAATACTGGAGCCCAAATCAATTCTTCTACTTTTAGCAAGGAACCCCTTATCTCACCTTCCTTTGCTTTTGGCTCTCATACTTATCCTGCTGCCCCCAATAAGAAGATCTCAACTGAACCTAAACCAGAAACTGAAGTCTCTAACCCTAATAGCACCACTTCTAACCTGCACCTAGCCTGACTCCTCCCTTCACAGTCCCTCACCCTAATGATGATGTTATAGAGGCTTGCATGGGGGCTCCACCCTTCCTACCTACTCTACTGGATAATGAGGATGGCAAGGCCTTGGATGGGAAAGACCTTGAGCACCTCCTAGAAAACGATGATCTTCTTGTTGAAGATGAAGATGAAGAGGAAGATGAATTCCATGAAGATGAAGGAAATGGTGACTTGGAGGATAAAGATGATGACAACTATGAGCTTGATGATCCTGCAATGGAAGATGAGGGCACTCTGAAGGCCCAAGAAAAAGATGAACTCCCTGCTGCTGTTACTGATACTGATCAAGATGACAAACATGGTGCCCAAGTCTCATCTACGGAATCCAGCAAGAGGAAAGGAGGGGAAGGGTTGAATGACACCGCTTCCTCCAACCTGAAGGGCCACAAGAAGATGAAATGTGATGATGACGATGAACAAGATCATTCTTGGATACATGCCCTTTTGGAACTGTAAGTGCAGACCCCTGAGCTACATGAATCTTAGATACTTCCTTTTGTCAGTAAAAGTCTCTATTTGCATGAATCCCTCTTTGATCTTGCTTTGTTGTATGTTTTTTTCCTTTGTTGTTCAAGAAATTCCCTGGGTTATTGTTTCAATTTACTGATTGTATGGATCAGTCTCTGAATGGAATTTCTTGCTTGAACTATGACACTTGTATGGAAAAATACTCTTTGATCATTTATGCCCTGAACACTGAAAAGAGAACTATGAACAAACCTAATCTCTTTTATGTATACAACTTCCAGCATAAAATTATTTTCTAGACTTCCTTCTTTCACTTCTCCTTTGATTTCTTTACTAGGAATTGCCTTTTTTGGAACCTCAAGGACTATTGGAGCAAGGAAGCAAACATCACATATAAGATTAAAAGACATCCTAACTATGAACTAAGGAACAATCTTGGCTGTTCTGGTAACCTTTATCTTCCCTTGCTTTACTGGTATTTGTGCAGCAAGTGGAACTTCTCTGATTCTTCTTTACCTTGGTGGCCTGACTTTGCTTTGATCTCTAAGAAAAGTTACTCTCTGAACTTGAAATGGATCTTTCATGAAGCTTTCTCTTATTGCTGCAGTATTTTGTCTTTGTTTTTTATTTGTTTTAGTTTTTTCTCCCTGCCTTTCAGTCGGTTTTCTTTTTTTGGTCTTTCTTTCTTTTACTGTTCTTTTTCTGTGTTTCTTCTGTTTCCCTTTCTCCTGGTGCTCCCCTATTTTATGTTGTCTCTACAGTGGTTTTTTAGACCTACTTCTTTCTGGTTTCCAGTGTGTTTCTCTGTCTTGGAGATTCTGGACTGCGTTGATCTCCTTGGAGACTTCCTCCTCTCTCTCTTTTTTTGGTTGGAAGTCTACATGGTTTTGCTTTCCTGTGATGTGTGCACTTACTGGATTGTCCTTGGATCCTTGCTCTTGGGATCCTTTCTCTTGGGCTATCTGTTTGCTGCACTATCTGCTCAATGGACTGATCTTGCTGCCTTGGACCCTTTTTCTTACCAAGATCAAAGCAATTCGCCTTATGACCATCATCTTGGAGCAAATCAACCCAGATACTGGTGGCAAATATATCACAAAAGCAAGCTAGACCACGACCACCATACCATTCACCTCAAATTCATGCATTCTAAATGATATGATGTGTTGTGCAGGAATTTTGAAACAACCCTCTTATACCATGAACTTTTGTACAATACCAACCCCATGTTGTATTACATGAATGTGAACCTTAGTAGGAGCTCTCCCTGCGCAAATTTCTGTTGTATTACCCAGCAAGTGATTAACCTTCACCTGAGCAACTCTAATTTGAGGAAACACTCTCTTTTGAGGAACCACTTACCTTTGAACCACTTACCTCATGAGGAACCACTTTCTATGAGCTTTCTTTATGCCGCCACACTTTATTGTCTCTCTCTGCTGTTTATGTTATTTTTTCTGTTGTGTCTGTTACCTTTTAAGGAATATAATTTATGCCACCTTGAACCTTTGTACAATGTATTTTATGATATGTACCCATTTGAGTTGAATTCCTTTATGAACCATCTACTTGAGAACCTCTTGTGCATACTACAGACTGTGAAAACTTCCTACCTAAATATTTTTAGTCACAGGAACATTAAAATTTTGAACCACTACCATATGACCAACACATGTTACATCTATGGAACAAGTGACTGGAAGGAAAATATAAAGAATTATGGGAATGTAGGGAACATATGTGTTATCTTAAATAACGAGTATTTCTCCCCTTTGGCAAGAAACCTGTGCCTCCGGACATAAAGAAACATGACCCATTTCTTATTTCTTGATCATTTTTTTTGAAAATATCTGTCTGGAATTGTAGAGGTTTAGGCATGAAAAACATGTGGGCAAATATTGAATCCTTTTGAAAGATCGAAAGAATCCAACTATGCGCGATCCTTGAAACAAGAACAGAAAAACAACCGAACGAACGCCTCTGGAAAAAGGCCGGGTTTGATGAATTTCATTTTACACCAGCTTCCGGTTTCTCAAGAGGCTTGTGCATTATGTGGAAAACATATCAAATTCCCAATGAAATTATTGAAATAGAACATAACAGTTCTAGATTTTCGTGCTTAAAATATACGAACACGACTACAAAAAGAAAAATCATGATTATTATAGCATATGCACCACTAAATGAAGCAAACAAAAACTCCTTCTGGAATGAAATTTGTGCCTTCATAATTAATTGCACAATCCCCTGTATCTTCATGGGGGATTTGAACGAGATACAAGATCATACTGAAAAAAGTGGAGGAGCAAAAACAAACACAACCAGATTCATTAGACTACTTAATATTAAAAATGACTGCGAACTCATCGACATCCCGACACAAGGAAACGCATTCACATGGCGAAAAAATATAACTGAAATAAATAATACATATGAAAAGCTAGACAGAACCCTAGTACAACACCAAATACTGCAATGGTTTCCTGACCATTGCACTAAGAACCATGCTTTTACAACCTCGGATCACTGCCCAATCTCGATTGAACTTATTACACCTACCCACTTTAAAAATCAATCCTTTAAGCTTGAAAACGTTTGGATGACTAGACATGACTTCAGAAATGTGGTTAAACAGGCTTGGAGATCATTCTTTCATGGATCCAGAATGTACGACCTTACCAGGAAAACACTACTTACACAACTAAATACATTCGGAAACCTATTTACACAACTAAACAAAATTGAAGAAGAACTCACAAAAATACAAAAAAATATTGCTCTTAATGCTGACAGAACCCTGGCCATTAAGCAGACTAGACTCATCACAAAAAAAAGAAAATCTACTCAATTTTCAAAAGATATTTTGGAACCAAAGAGCGAAAACGAAACATATCAAATTTAATGACACAAATGCCAGCTACTTCCATAAGATAGCCTCTGGCAAGAGAAATAGGAAAATTATCAAACAAATCCGAACAAATGAAGGAACCATTATTATTGGGGGGGAATATATTAGAAATGAAATACGTAATGACTTTATAAAGTGTTTTGAAAGCACACCGACCAACCAGAACACTCTCCAAGAACATTTAGAACTCATTCAAAATGAAATTACCGATGATGACAATTGAGAACTTACCAAACCAATAACAAATGAAGAGATCAAGAAAACTACCTTTGCTATTGGTCAGGATAAATCTCCTAGTCCTGATGGCATGACAAATGAGTTCTACCAAAAATATTGGGACATTGTAGTGCCCGCTCTCATCCAAGCAGTGAAAAGTTTTTTCCTCTCCGGAAAAATCCTGAAACAAATCAATCATACATTCATTACGTTAATAGCTAAATGTGACAACCCATGCTCGACCAATCACTATAGACCTATTAGTCTATGCTAAACTATTTACAAAATCATATCGAAAATTCTAACTGAACGACTAAAAAACAAAATGGCAAAAATAACACACCCCCTTCAAGGAGCTTTTGTTTGGAATATATCGATTTAAGACAATATTTTAATAGCCCATGAAATTTTCCATTCCTTCAAATCTAAAAAGGGCACTGAAGGATACCTTGCATTCAAACTTGACATGGAAAAGGCATATGATAGAATTGAATGGAATTTCATTATTGAGGTCATGCGGAAATTTGGATTCTGCTCAACCTTTACCCACTGGATAAAAGAATGCATATCCTCTCTATCTTTCTCGGTACTCGTGAACAATGGACCTACTGAAATTTTCCTGCCTGAAAGAGGACTGAGACAAGGTGACCCACTATCACCTTTTCTCTTTATCCTTGGTGCATAAATACTTGCTAGAAAATTACAAAAAGCTACAGATCGACCAAAAAAAACCCTGGGGTTCCAAATCACTAAAAATGGAACAAATATCCCCTTCCCGACATTTGCGGATGATATTATGATAATCTCCAAACCAAAACTGGAAAACTGTAAGGAAATCAAGAAAATAATCGATGATTATTGACAGGGCTAAAGTCGTGATGCCTATCAAATAAATCCCAAAATACCTACTAAGTAGTATAGCAAGCAAGTCAGGGTCGATCCCACAGAGAGTCAGGTTATCAATTTGTGCAATTCGTTATTACCAACTAGGAACTAGGGGGGGTTTGTTTGTGTTTCATAACAAGCAATAAGAAAGCAAATAAACAGTCCACAAATAATGGTTGTAAATAATAAGGGAAAAAGCGCCACACTCAACAGAGATCCACACAACAATAGATAGGTCGATCACGGAATTCTATCAATCTCAAGTTTTCAAATTTCCTATAGTTGTTCTTATCCCGATCTTAGATAACTATTAGTTCTACCAGCCCTAATAGTACTTATTACTAAATCAAATCCGAAAACCTTCAAAACTCAATAAAGCAATAGCATTCAACCAAGGATTAACAAGACGCATGCAATAGAAACAACCCGTTACTATAAACATGCAATTAACTCTCTCTCACAATTATGCGCTCGGATCCCCTATACGCACAATCGTGTTCGCTACTAGATATGCAACCCGAACCCGGAATCACAAGTCCTAGCAATTAGAAAGATATCAATAAACCTAGGTGATCAATCTAGATAAATCAACATAGACCAATAAACAATCAAGCACAAGAGAATCAATCCAACTAGATAGGAAAACGAACAAGAGTAGAAAACTCACAACCAATCAATTGCTGGCTTCAAACTGTCAAGTGCAACAATGGAGGTTTAGTTCTCCATTAGGGTTTGTGAGAAAAACGTAGAAAGGTGGCAACTAGGGTTAGAGAATAGATTCCCTAAAAGAGTCTTAAACCTAACTTAAATACTAAAGTAATAATTTAGAAATAAAGAAAAGAAAAATAACAAACTTGGAAATAAAGTTTCGGAAATAAAATAAAACGGGAATAAGAAAACTCGTAAAAGACTTTCAGCGCGTCTCCACCGCGGGTGCGGTGGCTCCACCGCTGGGTGCGGCCATTTAACAGAAACTCCAGTTCTCTGACGACCTCGCCGCGGGTGCGGCAGTGCCCACCGCTGGGTGCGGTGGGATTCCAGTACTTCAGCTTCTGCGACACTTCAGTAAAAACACCATAACTTTTGATTCCCAACTCGGATTGCACTCATATTTTGAGGACTTGCAGTAGACTTCAAGATCTAACTCCTCGAATTGGAATCACTCCAGTTGGACATCTTAGTAGAGAGAACGAACCATTTGAATTCAGCCCACTGTTCTTCTACTCTTCTCTTCACTTCCTTGGCGTCTTCTCCTTGTGGCTTCCTATGATCTCCAAAACAGCTCAAACACCTCCAAAAACACCAAACTTCGCCCCCAAATGCCATACACATGAATGTGTCTAAATCTACCCGAATGACACCAATAAACCCTCTAATGACTCTTACTTAAGCCCTACAAAGTAGTGCTTATCAAACTCCCCCATGCTTAGACCTTTGCTCGTCCTCGAGTAAACTAATAAAGAGTCTACTCCTCCAATGCAGCACCCAAGGTCTCAGGAAGCATATCCTCCAACTAAGAGTCACCTAACCCATGCCAAAGCTCCTGGCACCAATCTCATCTACAACACATACATACTCAACAAGCTTAAGGGGCAAGCAGAGTACTTCCCCCAAGCTTAACCCGGACATCCAATAGTGTGAGTAACCTCTAATCCTAGCCTCCATCTATGACTCCTTATGTCTCCCAGAGTGACCTACCCGACAATCCTTCTTTGACTCCTCTTCTTATGACGCCTCGCCAAGAATAAAGAAAAATCCTAAAATCACTCTTCTTCTTTTTTGCTCATTTTGCCAAGGCGCCCTTTCGGGTTTTCACCAAGCCACTCATATTTTTTTCATAGATGTGCTCACATAAGCTCACGTCACTCTTGACCTCATATTACCCCAGCCTAATGATGGTCCAAGCCACTTGCTTATTGCCTAGGCCGCCCTTTCGGGTTTTCGACCTATCCCAGGATTTCAATTTTTGCCTTTTTTCAAATTTTTGGCTTTTTCTCTTTTTTATTCATTTTTCTCCTCAGCGACGTAGCAAGTATAGAACTCTCCCCCATGCTTAAACATTGCATTGTCCTCAATGTAATGAAAGACAGAAGAATAAAGCACAGGAAAAAGCAAAAAATAACTCACAAACGTTGCCAAGCTGCTTGGACACTGTAGGTGTCGCTGGCGGTGTACTCCATGTGCGCAGGTCCGGTGTTGGGTGTTCTCATCAACTCCAGTGTCTTCTTCCTACCGTGCAACTAAAGGGAACCACTTTGGTGAATAGTGGTGAACAATGATAACAAGGTTGCATGGCCTTCAAATGCCACTAAAAATGGGCCTAGATATGATCGTGGTGTGGGCCCTGAGTGGTCCTCCTCCTCAGCTGTCGACTATAGGGCCATCATCGTTGCCAAATAATGTGTGGGGCAAACGTCTCTTCCTTGACAACATGATGCGCACCATCTCCATGGGGAACTCTGGACAGTTGGCCTTGGGTACCTCTGTTTTTTTTTTTTTCCGATTATTCTTCTTCTTTTTTCGGTTTTTTTTTTTTTTTGCTCCCCGTTTAAGGTTTTTTCGGAAAGTTTATTAGTGCAGGGAAAAAAAAAGACTTACAATGGTGTGGGAAACACCTTCTTCAATTCGCATAGGTCTCATCCCTGCAGGTTAGTTAGAAACAAAGACAAGAACAAAAACAAAGCAAAAACACATTAAAGAAAATGCAAAAACAAAGAAAGAAAAGCAAAGAAAGAAAAACATACCTCGGGTTGCCTCCCGGACAGCGCCTTAGTTATTGTCATGGCTTGACATATTACTCCATCTCAACTTGGGTTGCTCATAGCAACTAAACTCCTGGGATCTGGATCTGGGGGTTGTCTCTTTGTATGCTCTATGTTGAGCGTGACCCCCACTCTTCTGCACTTCTTGATGGTTGGACCGCTTTTCTTATCTATGAATGCACTTGCCATCTTCAAAAACGGTCTACCCAGCATCTCAGGGCCTGTATGCTTATCTTGCCCCGTATCCAGCATATAAAGATTCACCACTTGAATCAAGGCCTCCTTCTTGCTCTTTCCCTTCGGTTTCTTTTTTATCAAGCCCGGCACCTTTAACATTTCCTTGCAGCGAGGGGTGCTGTCAGCCAGCGTGACCAAGGGAACGGTTTCTGCGCAGTCACTAAAGGTTTCAAATAAATTTTTGTCGTTCTCCACCATTCTGGTGTCCTTCAGAGCCTCAGGGAAGGGTGTAGCGGGGTGCAGCGAGACAAGCGGGAAGGAGTTTAGATGCACAAACTCATCATAGGCAGCCTCCAGAGGATCGGGGACTGCCGGGGCATCTTCGAGAGGGGCGGGCGTCGCAGGATCGTTTCCGTAATTGCGACTCTCCTCCTCTTGGTCACCGAATTCCTCTAGTCCCAAAAAATATTCTTCCTCAGAAAGCACCTTGCGGTCCCAAATATCGTCTAGAAGGCCCAACTCCTTGAGCGCCTCTGGGAATGGGGCGGGTGGCTTCTCGGAACCGAGAGGAGGAAAGTATGGACGAACGTAGGTGTCCACATAAGGCTCAGCAACAACTCCAAAAGTCTCGCCACGGGTGCGGCCAGAGGTCACCGCCGGGTGCGGTGGATCCCCAGAATTTTCTCGAGAAACAGTACCGCTTGCCGCGGATGCGGTGGTTGCCACCGCTGGGTGCGGTGAACTTGACAGAACATTCTGTTTTTCCAAATCATGCTCGCCGCGGGTGCGGTCACCTTGCCGCTGAGTGCGGTCATTTTCCAAAATACCCTCTTTTCCTGAGTCGTCCTCTTCAGCACTAGGATCGACATGCAATTGCTTTCCACTTCTAAGGGTTATCGCGCTAACGTTTTCCCTCGGGTTCACTACCATTTGAGATGGTAGATTTCCCGAAGTCCGTTGATCAATCCTTGTAATCGCCTCAGCCATTTGGCTCATCTGCGTCTCAAGGTTCTTGATACTCGACGTCGTAGCGTGAACGTGAGTGCTGAAGTGCTTATCCAGAGCTTGGAGGATATCTTCAGTTGACATGGAGGGGCTAGGATTACACACTAGCGGGCTATGCTCATAGGCCGGATTGTACTGCTGTGGAGCACCCTGCTGGTAGAACGATTGTGGCTCCGGGTAGAACTCCTGGTATTCATGACCATATGGAGGGTATTGTTGGTACCCATAACTCGAATTGGGGTGATCTCTCCACCCTGGAGTGTATGCGTAGGAGTATGGGTCATATTGCGGCTCTCCCCAGAAATCCATATCTATATCAAAAGCAAAAAAAGAAAATACAAAAATCAGTAGCACGGGTGTGGACCGTAAGATAGGTCCACACCAAGGTAGGCAACAAACAAATCACAAAAACAGAAAATTTGACTCCCCGGCAACGGCGCCAAATTTGACAGGGCTAAAGTCGTGATGCCTATCAAATAAATCCCAAAATACCTACTAAGTAGTATAGCAAGCAAGTCAGGGTCGATCCCACAGAGAGTCAGGTTATCAATTTGTGCAATTCGTTATTACCAACTAGGAACTAGGGGGGGTTTGTTTGTGTTTCGTAGCAAGCAATAAGAAAGCAAATAAATAGTCCACAAATAATGGTTGTAAATAATAAGGGAAAAAGCGCCACACTCAACAGAGATCCACACAACAATAGATAGGTCGATCACGGAATTCTATCAATCTCAAGTTCTCAACTTTCCTATAGTTGTTCTTATCCCGATCTTAGATAACTATTAGTTCTACCAGCCCTAATAGTACTTATTACTAAATCAAATCCGAAAACCTTCAGAACTCAATAAAGCAATAGCATTCAACCAAGGATTAACAAGACACATGCAATAGAAACAACCCGTTACTATAAGCATGCAATTAACTCTCTCTCACAATTATGCGCTCAGATCCCCTATACGCACAATCGTGTTCGCTACTAGATATGCAACCCGAACCCGGAATCACAAGTCCTAGCAATTAGGAAGATATCAATAAACCTAGGTGATCAATCTAGATAAATCAACATAGACCAATAAACAATCAAGCACAAGAGAATCAATCCAACTAGATAGGAAAACGAACAAGAGTAGAAAACTCACAACCAATCAATTGATGGCTTCAAACTGTCAAGTGCAACAATGGAGGTTTAGTTCTCCATTAGGGTTTGTGAGAAAAACGTAGAAAGGTGGCAACTAGGGTTAGAGAATAGATTCCCTAAAAGAGTCTTAAACCTAACTTAAATACTAAAGTAATAATTCAGAAATAAAGAAAAGAAAAATAACAAACTTGGAAATAAAGTTTCGGAAATAAAATAAAACGGGAATAAGAAAACTCGTAAAAGACTTTCAGCGCGTCTCCACCGCGGGTGCGGTGGCTCCACCGCCGGGTGCGGCCATTTAACAGAAACTCCAGTTCTCTGACGACCTCGCCGCGGGTGCGGCAGTGCCCACCGCTGGGTGCGGTGGGATTCCAATACTTTAGCTTCTGCGAAACTTCAGTAAAAACGCCATAACTTTTGATTCCCAACTCGGATTGCGCTCATATTTTGAGGACTTGCAGTAGACTTCAAGATCTAGCTCCTTGAATTGGAATCACTCCATTTGGACATCTGAGTAGAGAGAACGAACCATTTTAATTCAGCCCACTGTTCTTCTACTCTTCTCTTCACTTCCTTGGCGTCTTCTCCTTGTGGCTTCCTATGATCTCCAAAACAGCTCAAACACCTCCAAAAACACCAAATTTCGCCCCCAAATGCCATACATATGAATGTGTCTAAATCTACCCGAATGACACCAATAAACCCTCTAATGACTCTTACTTAAGCCCTACAAAGTAGTGCTTATCAATTATTGTCTTGTATCAGGACAAAGTGTGAATTTCCACAAATCAGCCTTTCAAGTCACAAAGAAAGTTTCGACCACAAGAAAACAACAAATACAAGGAATCCTTACGATTACAAACATGGTTTCGCTGGATAAATATCTTGGTTGCCCGATCATTAATGGAAAGGTCAATTCACATACATTTGAATACATGATCACTAAATCCAGAACACAATTAACCAAATGGAAAGTGAAATCCCTATCCCAAGCAGGAAGAACAACTCTGATAAGATCAAACCTTGCTACTAAACCAAACTTTATTATGCAAAGCTTCATGCTTCCTAACTCAACACATAATGAACTCGGCAAAATCAATCGACAGTTCTTCTGGAACAAAGAATCATCCTATAAACCCCTTATTGGATGGGATAAAATATGACAACCTCTTTCAAAAGGGGGCCTTGTCATTCGAAAAACAAAAGATATGAACCACGCTCTACAATACAAATTACTCTGGAATTTTTTTGCCGAACCTGAGAACTGCTGGGTAAGAATAATCAATGAAAAATACCTTAAAGGCTCCCACCTACTATCTTATGACTATAACAAAAACGGTTCTTGGCAATGGTAAAAAATGATGAGCATCAAAAAAGAATTCCAAAAAGGACTCATCTGGAAAATTGGTGATGGAAAAACGATCAAGTTTTGGACAGATAAATGGGCACTAAATGACCTTCTTTATAACATCATCAACCCTGCGCTAGGTACAAACCTAGATTGCAGAGTCCATATATTCCTAGACCAAAATTTGAACTGGAATATGACAAAGCTCCAAAAAATGTTACCAAACGATATGGTGGATAGAATTACGGGTATCCCAATACCCGTGAACCATATTACCGATCGAATGTGCTGGGAACCAAGTAAAAATGGCTGGTTCTCGACAAAATCAGCTATGGAGCTGATCAACAAAAATAAACATTTATCAGTTTACGACTCATCCTGATCTGGAAAATGGACACATATCCCAAAGTCAAAAAAATTCTCTGGAAATTTTTAATAAACGAACTACCAACAAAATCACGACTATAAGAAAAAGGAGTCTCGGTTCCCCCGGGATGCATCTCCTACCTCCACCCTATGGAGGATACGAATCATTTCCTATTCCACTGTAATCCTACCTTACAGACAATTTCAAAGATTAATATGACAACTAGCCTCTATCTAAGGACAATCAACTCTGCAAACAAACACATTGGAGATACTATTGAAGAAATACAACTTAAACTCTCCCCCTATGAGCTCATAGAGTAATCTGTGACCTGGTGGGGCATCTGGTTCTTTAGGAACCAAAAAACTTTCTTAAATGACAACCCTGAACCATGTTACCGGTCGAATGTGCTGGAAACCAAGTAAAAATGGCTGGTTCTCAACAAAAATAAACATTTATCAGTTTACGACTCACCCTGATCTGGAAAATGGACACATATCCCAAAGTCAAAAAAATTCTCTGGAAAATTTTAAAAAACAGACTACCAACAAAGTCAAGACTACAGAAAAAAGGAGTCTCGGTTCCCCCGGGATGCATCTCCAGCCTCCACCCTTTGGAGGATACGAATCATTTCCTATTCCACTGTGATCATACCTTACAGACAATTTCAAAGATTAATATGACAACTAGCCTCTATCTAAGGACAATCAACTCTGCAAACAAACACATTAGAGATACTATTGAAGAAATAAAACTTAAACTCTCCCCCATTGAGCTCATAGAGTAATATGTGACCTGGTGGGGCATCTGGTTCGTTAGGAACCAAAAAACTTTCTTAAATGACAACCCGAATATGGATGTCATTAAAGATCTACCTAACTATATACGAAATCTCATATCTGCCTGGAATAAAACACGCAAATGGAATCCAGACTGCACTCTTGACCAATACTCCACGGCACGACACAACCCCTTCAAGGAGCTTTTATTTCGAACAGATCAATTCAAGACAATATTTGAATAACCCATGAAATTTTCCATTGCTTCAAATCTAAAAAGGGCACTGAAGGATACCTTGCAATCAAACTTGACATGGAAAAGCGAAATCCCTATCCCAAGCAGGAAGAGCAACTCGATCTGATAAGATCAAATCTTGCTACTAAACCAAAATTTATTATGCAAAGCTTCATGCTTCCTAACTCAACACATAATGAACTCGACAGTTCTTCTGGAACAAAGAATCATCCTATAAACCCCTTATTGGATGGGATAAAATAGGCCAACCTCTTTCCAATGGGGGCCTTGGCATTCGAAAAACAAAAGATATGAACCACGCTCTACAATACAAACTACTCTGGAATTTTTTTGCCGAACCTGAGAACTGTTGGGTAAGAATAATCAATGAAAATTACCTTAAAGGATCCCACCTACTATCTTTTCACTACAACAAAAACGGTTCTTGGAAATGGTAAAAAAGGATGAGCATCAAAAAAGAATTCCAAAAAGGACTCATTTGGAAAATTGGCGATGGAAAAACAATCAAGTTTTGGACAGATAAATGGGCACTAAATGACCCTCTTTATAACATAATCAACCCTGCGCTAGGTACAAACCTAGATTGCAGAGTCCATAAATTCCTAGACCAAAATTTGAAATGGAATAAGACAAAGCTCTAAAAAAATGTTACCAAACGATATGGTGGATAGAATTATGGATATCCCAATACCCGTGAACCATATTACCCATCGAATGTGCTGGGAACCAAGTAAAAATGGCTGGTTCTCGACAAAATCATATCTGCTTAGAATAAAACACGCAAATAGAATCCAGACTGCACTCTTGACCAATACTCCACGGCACGACACACCCCCTTCAAGGAGCTTTTGTTTCGAACAGATCAATTCAAGACAATATTTTAACAACCCCTGAAATTTTCCAATCCTTCAAATCTAAAAAGGGCACTGAAGGATACCTTGCAATCAAGCTTGACATGGAAAAGGCATATGACAAAATTGAATGGAACTTCATTATTGAGGTCATGAGGAAATTTGGACTCAACCTTTACCCACTAGATAAAAGAATGCATATCCTCTGTATCTTTCTCGGTACTCGTGAACAATGGACCTACTGAAATTTTCCTGCCTGAAAGAGGACTGAGACAAGGTGACCCACTATCACCTTTTCTCTTTATCCTTGGTGCAGAAATACTTGCTAGAAAATTACAAAAAGCTACAGATCGACCGAAAAAACCCCTTTGTTCCAAATCACTAAAAATGGAACAAATATCCCCTTCCTGGCATTTGCGGATGATATTATGATATTCTCCAAAGCAAAACCGGAAAACTGTAAGGAAATCAAGAAAATAATCGATGATTATTGTCTTATCTTAAGACAAAGTGTGAATTTCCACAAATCAGCCTTTCAAGTCATAAAGAAAGTTTCGACCACACGAAAACGACATATACAAGGAATCCTTACGATTACAAACATGGTTTCGCTGGATAAATATCTTGGTTGCCCGATCATTAATGGAAAGGTCAATTCACATACCTTTGAATAGATGATCACTAAATCCAGAACACAATTAACCAAATGGAAAGCGAAATCCCTATCCCAAGCAGGAAGAATAACTCTGATAAGATCAAACCTTGCTACTAAACCAAACTTTATTATGCAAAGCTTCATGCTTCCTAACTCAACACATAATGAACTCGACAAAATCAATCGACAGTTCTTCTGGAACAAAGAATCATCCTATAAACCCCTTATTGGATAGGATAAAATATGCCAACCTCTTTCCAATGGGGGCCTTGGCATTCGAAAAACAAAAGATATGAACCACGCTCTACAATACAAACTACTATGGAATTTTTTTGCCGAACCTAAGAACTGCTGGGTAAGAATAATCAATGAAAAATACCTTAAAGGCTCCCACCTACTATCTTATGACTACAACAAAAACGGTTCTTGGCAATGGTAAAAAATGATGAGCATCAAAAACGAATTCCAAAAAGGACTCATCTGGCAATATGGCGATGGAAAAATGATCAAGTTTTGGACAGATAAATGGGCACTAAATGACCCTCTTTATAACATAATCAACCCTGCGCTAGGTACAAACCTAGATTGCAGAGTCCATAAATTCCTAGACCAAAATTTGAACTGGAATAAGACAAAGCTCCAAAAAATGTTACCAAACGATATGGTGGATAGAATTATGGATATCCCAATACCCGTGAACCATATTACCGATCGAATGTGCTGGGAACCAAGTAAAAATGGCTGATTCTCGACAAAATCAGCTATGGAGCTGATCAACAAAAATAAACATTTATCAGTTTACGACTCATCCTGATCTGGAAAATGGACACATATCCCAAAGTCAAAAAAATTCTCTGGAAAATTTTAAAAAATGGACTACCAACAAAATACGACTATAAGAAAAAGGAGTCTCGGTTCCTCCGGGATGCATCTCCTGCCTCCACCCTATGGAGGATACGAATCATTTCCTATTCCACTGTGATCCTACCTTACAAACAATTTCAAAGATTAATATGACAACTAGCCTCTATCTAAGGACAATCAACTCTGCAAACAAACACATTGGAGATACTATTGAAGAAATAAAACTTAAACTCTCTTCCATTGAGCTGATAGAGTAATCTGTGACCTGGTGAGGCATCTGGTTCTTTAGAAACAAAAAAACTTTCTTAAATGACAACCTGGATATGGATGTGAACCTAACTATATACGAAATCTCATATCTTCCTGGAATAAAACACGCAAATGGAATCTAGATTGCACTCTTGACCAATACTCCACGACACGACACACCCCCTTCAAGGAGCTTTTGTTTCGAACAGATCAATTCAAGGCAATATTTTAATAACCCCTGAAATTTTCCATTCCTTCAAATCTAAAATGGGCACTGAAGGATACCTTGCAATCAAACTTGACATGGAAAAGGCATATGACAAAATTGAATGGAACTTCATTATTGAGGTCATGAGGAAATTTCGACTCAACCTTTACCCACTGGATACAAGAATGCATATCCTATGTATCTTTCTCGATACTCGTGAACAATGGACCTACTGAAATTTTCCTGCCTGAAAGAGGACTGAGACAAGGTGACCCACTATCACCTTTTCTCTTTATCCTTGGTGCAGAAATACTTGCTAGAAGATTACAAAAAGCTGCAGATCGACCGAAAAACCCCATGGGTTCCAAATCACTAAAAATGGAACAAATATCCCCTTCCTGGCATTTGCGGATGATATTATGATATTCTCCAAAGCAAAACCGGAAAACTGTAAGGAAATCAAGATAATAATCGATGATTATTGTCTTATCTTAAGACAAAGTGTGAATTTCCAGAAATCAGCCTTTCAAGTCACAAAGAAAGTTTCGACCACACGAAAACAACATATACAAGGTATCCTTACGATTACAAACATGGTTTCGCTGGATAAATATCTTGGTTGCCCGATCATTAATGGAAAGGTCAATTCACATACCTTTGAATAGATGATCACTAAATCCAGAACACAATTAACCAAATGGAAAGCGAAATCCCTATCCCAAGCAGGAAGAAAAACTCCGATAAGATCAAACCTTGCTACTAAACCAAACTTTATTATGCAAAGCTTCATGCTTCCTAACTCAACACATAATGAACTCGACAAAATCAATCGACAGTTCTTCTGGAACAAAGAATCATCCTATAAACCCCTTATTGGATAGGATAAAATATGCCAACCTCTTTCCAATGGGGGCCTTGGCATTCGAAAAACAAAAGATATGAACCACGCTCTACAATACAAACTACTATGGAATTTTTTTGCCGAACCTAAGAACTGCTGGGTAAGAATAATCAATGAAAAATACCTTAAAGGCTCCCACCTACTATCTTATGACTACAACAAAAACGGTTCTTGGCAATGGTAAAAAATGATGAGCATCAAAAACGAATTCCAAAAAGGACTCATCTGGCAATATGGCGATGGAAAAATGATCAAGTTTTGGACAGATAAATGGGCACTAAATGACCCTCTTTATAACATAATCAACCCTGCGCTAGGTACAAACCTAGATTGTAGAGTCCATAAATTCCTAGACCAAAATTTGAACTGGAATAAGACAAAGCTCCAAAAAATGTTACCAAATGATATGGTGGATAGAATTATGGATATCCCAATACCCGTGAACCATATTACCGATCGAATGTGCTGGGAACCAAGTAAAAATGGCTGATTCTCGACAAAATCAGCTATGGAGCTGATCAACAAAAATAAACATTTATCAGTTTACGACTCATCCTGATCTGGAAAATGGACACATATCCCAAAGTCAAAAAAATTCTCTGGAAAATTTTAAAAAACGGACTACCAACAAAATACGACTATAAGAAAAAGGAGTCTCGGTTCCTCCGGGATGCATCTCCTGCCTCCACCCTATGGAGGATACGAATCATTTCCTATTCCACTGTGATCCTACCTTACAAACAATTTCAAAGATTAATATGACAACTAGCCTCTATCTAAGGACAATCAACTCTGCAAACAAACACATTGGAGATACTATTGAAGAAATAAAACTTAAACTCTCTTCCATTGAGCTGATAGAGTAATCTGTGACCTGGTGAGGCATCTGGTTCTTTAGAAACAAAAAAACTTTCTTAAATGACAACCTGGATATGGATGTGAACCTAACTATATACGAAATCTCATATCTTCCTGGAATAAAACACGCAAATGGAATCTAGATTGCACTCTTGACCAATACTCCACGACACGACACACCCCCTTCAAGGAGCTTTTGTTTCGAACAGATCAATTCAAGGCAATATTTTAATAACCCTTGAAATTTTCCATTCCTTCAAATCTAAAATGGGCACTGAAGGATACCTTGCAATCAAACTTGACATGGAAAAGGCATATGACAAAATTGAATGGAACTTCATTATTGAGGTCATGAGGAAATTTCGACTCAACCTTTACCCACTGGATACAAGAATGCATATCCTATGTATCTTTCTCGATACTCGTGAACAATGGACCTACTGAAATTTTCCTGCCTGAAAGAGGACTGAGACAAGGTGACCCACTATCACCTTTTCTCTTTATCCTTGGTGCAGAAATACTTGCTAGAAGATTACAAAAAGCTGCAGATCGACCGAAAAACCCCATGGGTTCCAAATCACTAAAAATGGAACAAATATCCCCTTCCTGGCATTTGCGGATGATATTATGATATTCTCCAAAGCAAAACCGGAAAACTGTAAGGAAATCAAGATAATAATCGATGATTATTGTCTTATCTTAAGACAAAGTGTGAATTTCCAGAAATCAGCCTTTCAAGTCACAAAGAAAGTTTCGACCACACGAAAACAACATATACAAGGTATCCTTACGATTACAAACATGGTTTCGCTGGATAAATATCTTGGTTGCCCGATCATTAATGGAAAGGTCAATTCACATACCTTTGAATAGATGATCACTAAATCCAGAACACAATTAACCAAATGGAAAGCGAAATCCCTATCCCAAGCAGGAAGAAAAACTCCGATAAGATCAAACCTTGCTACTAAACCAAACTTTATTATGCAAAGCTTCATGCTTCCTAACTCAACACATAATGAACTCGACAAAATCAATCGACAGTTCTTCTGGAACAAAGAATCATCCTATAAACCCCTTATTGGATAGGATAAAATATGCCAACCTCTTTCCAATGGGGGCCTTGGCATTCGAAAAACAAAAGATATGAACCACGCTCTACAATACAAACTACTATGGAATTTTTTTGCCGAACCTAAGAACTGCTGGGTAAGAATAATCAATGAAAAATACCTTAAAGGCTCCCACCTACTATCTTATGACTACAACAAAAACGGTTCTTGGCAATGGTAAAAAATGATGAGCATCAAAAACGAATTCCAAAAAGGACTCATCTGGCAATATGGCGATGGAAAAATGATCAAGTTTTGGACAGATAAATGGGCACTAAATGACCCTCTTTATAACATAATCAACCCTGCGCTAGGTACAAACCTAGATTGTAGAGTCCATAAATTCCTAGACCAAAATTTGAACTGGAATAAGACAAAGCTCCAAAAAATGTTACCAAATGATATGGTGGATAGAATTATGGATATCCCAATACCCGTGAACCATATTACCGATCGAATGTGCTGGGAACCAAGTAAAAATGGCTGATTCTCGACAAAATCAGCTATGGAGCTGATCAACAAAAATAAACATTTATCAGTTTACGACTCATCCTGATCTGGAAAATGGACACATATCCCAAAGTCAAAAAAATTCTCTGGAAAATTTTAAAAAACGGACTACCAACAAAATACGACTATAAGAAAAAGGAGTCTCGGTTCCTCCGGGATGCATCTCCTGCCTCCACCCTATGGAGGATACGAATCATTTCCTATTCCACTGTGATCCTACCTTACAAACAATTTCAAAGATTAATATGACAACTAGCCTCTATCTAAGGACAATCAACTCTGCAAACAAACACATTGGAGATACTATTGAAGAAATAAAACTTAAACTCTCTTCCATTGAGCTGATAGAGTAATCTGTGACCTGGTGAGGCATCTGGTTCTTTAGAAACAAAAAAACTTTCTTAAATGACAACCTGGATATGGATGTGAACCTAACTATATACGAAATCTCATATCTTCCTGGAATAAAACACGCAAATGGAATCTAGATTGCACTCTTGACCAATACTCCACGACACGACACACCCCCTTCAAGGAGCTTTTGTTTCGAACAGATCAATTCAAGGCAATATTTTAATAACCCTTGAAATTTTCCATTCCTTCAAATCTAAAATGGGCACTGAAGGATACCTTGCAATCAAACTTGACATGGAAAAGGCATATGACAAAATTGAATGGAACTTCATTATTGAGGTCATGAGGAAATTTCGACTCAACCTTTACCCACTGGATACAAGAATGCATATCCTATGTATCTTTCTCGATACTCGTGAACAATGGACCTACTGAAATTTTCCTGCCTGAAAGAGGACTGAGACAAGGTGACCCACTATCACCTTTTCTCTTTATCCTTGGTGCAGAAATACTTGCTAGAAGATTACAAAAAGCTGCAGATCGACCGAAAAACCCCATGGGTTCCAAATCACTAAAAATGGAACAAATATCCCCTTCCTGGCATTTGCGGATGATATTATGATATTCTCCAAAGCAAAACCGGAAAACTGTAAGGAAATCAAGATAATAATCGATGATTATTGTCTTATCTTAAGACAAAGTGTGAATTTCCAGAAATCAGCCTTTCAAGTCACAAAGAAAGTTTCGACCACACGAAAACAACATATACAAGGTATCCTTACGATTACAAACATGGTTTCGCTGGATAAATATCTTGGTTGCCCGATCATTAATGGAAAGGTCAATTCACATACCTTTGAATAGATGATCACTAAATCCAGAACACAATTAACCAAATGGAAAGCGAAATCCCTATCCCAAGCAGGAAGAAAAACTCCGATAAGATCAAACCTTGCTACTAAACCAAACTTTATTATGCAAAGCTTCATGCTTCCTAACTCAACACATAATGAACTCGACAAAATCAATCGACAGTTCTTCTGGAACAAAGAATCATCCTATAAACCCCTTATTGGATAGGATAAAATATGCCAACCTCTTTCCAATGGGGGCCTTGGCATTCGAAAAACAAAAGATATGAACCACGCTCTACAATACAAACTACTATGGAATTTTTTTGCCGAACCTAAGAACTGCTGGGTAAGAATAATCAATGAAAAATACCTTAAAGGCTCCCACCTACTATCTTATGACTACAACAAAAACGGTTCTTGGCAATGGTAAAAAATGATGAGCATCAAAAACGAATTCCAAAAAGGACTCATCTGGCAATATGGCGATGGAAAAATGATCAAGTTTTGGACAGATAAATGGGCACTAAATGACCCTCTTTATAACATAATCAACCCTGCGCTAGGTACAAACCTAGATTGTAGAGTCCATAAATTCCTAGACCAAAATTTGAACTGGAATAAGACAAAGCTCCAAAAAATGTTACCAAACGATATGGTGGATAGAATTATGGATATCCCAATACCCGTGAACCATATTACCGATCGAATGTGCTGGGAACCAAGTAAAAATGGCTGATTCTCGACAAAATCAGCTATGGAGCTGATCAACAAAAATAAACATTTATCAGTTTACGACTCATCCTGATCTGGAAAATGGACACATATCCCAAAGTCAAAAAAATTCTCTGGAAAATTTTAAAAAACGGACTACCAACAAAATACGACTATAAGAAAAAGGAGTCTCGGTTCCTCCGGGATGCATCTCCTGCCTCCACCCTATGGAGGATACGAATCATTTCCTATTCCACTGTGATCCTACCTTACAAACAATTTCAAAGATTAATATGACAACTAGCCTCTATCTAAGGACAATCAACTCTGCAAACAAACACATTGGAGATACTATTGAAGAAATAAAACTTAAACTCTCTTCCATTGAGCTGATAGAGTAATCTGTGACCTGGTGAGGCATCTGGTTCTTTAGAAACAAAAAAACTTTCTTAAATGACAACCCGGATATGGATGTGAACCTAACTATATACGAAATCTCATATCTTCCTGGAATAAAACACGCAAATGGAATCCAGATTGCACTCTTGACCAATACTCCACGACACGACACACCCCCTTCAAGGAGCTTTTGTTTCGAACAGATCAATTCAAGGCAATATTTTAATAACCCCTGAAATTTTCCATTCCTTCAAATCTAAAATGGGCACTGAAGGATACCTTGCAATCAAACTTGACATGGAAAAGGCATATGACAAAATTGAATGGAACTTCATTATTGAGGTCATGAGGAAATTTGGACTCAACCTTTACCCACTGGATACAAGAATGCATATCCTATGTATCTTTCTCGATACTCGTGAACAATGGACCTACTGAAATTTTCCTGTCTGAAAGAGGACTGAGACAAGGTGACCCACTATCACCTTTTCTCTTTATCCTTGGTGCAGAAATACTTGGTAGAAGATTACAAAAAGCTGCATATCGACCGAA
Source organism: Rheum nobile (assembly GCA_027886185.1). Classification (NCBI taxonomy): domain Eukaryota; kingdom Viridiplantae; phylum Streptophyta; class Magnoliopsida; order Caryophyllales; family Polygonaceae; genus Rheum; species Rheum nobile. The sequence continues at coordinate 7,180,239 of WOAB01000109.1, read as the reverse complement.
AAACCCCCTGGGTTCCAAATCACTAAAAATGGAACAAATATCCCCTTCCTGGCATTTGCGGATGATATATGATATTCTCTAAAGCAAAACCGGAAAACTGTAAGGAAATCAAGATAATAATCGATGATTATTGTCTTATCTTAAGACAAAGTGTGAATTTCCAGAAATCAGCCTTTCAAGTCACAAAGAAAGTTTCGACCACACGAAAACAACATATACAAGGTATCCTTACGATTACAAACATGGTTTTGCTGGATAAATATCTTGGTTGCCCGATCATTAATGGAAAGGTCAATTCACATACCTTTGAATAGATGATCACTAAATCCAGAACACAATTAACCAAATGGAAAGATAAATCCCTATCCCAAGCAGGAAGAACAACTAAGATAAGATCAAACCTTGCTACTAAACCAAACTTTATTATGGAAAGCTTCATGCTTCCTAACTCAACACATAATGAACTCGTCAGAATCAATCGACAGTTCTTCTGGAACAAAGAATCATCCTATAAACCCCTTATTGGATGGGATAAAATATGCCAATCTCTTTCCAATGGGGGCCTTGGCATTTGAAAAACAAAAGATATGAACCACGCTCTACAATACAAACTACTCTGGAATTTTTTTGCCGAACCTGAGAACTGCTGGGTAAGAATAATCAATGAAAAATACCTTAAAGGCTCCCACCTACTATCTTATGACTACAACAAAAAAGGTTCTTGGCAATGGTAAAAAATGATGAGCATCAAAAAAGAATTCCAAAAAGGACTCATCTGGCAAATTGGCGATGGAAAAACGATCATGTTTTGGACAGATAAATGGGCACTAAATGACCCTCTTTATAACATAATCAACCCTGCGCTAGGTACAAACCTAGATTGCAGAGTCCATAAATTCCTAGACCAAAATTTGAACTGGAATAAGACAAAGCTCCAACAAATGTTACCAAACGATATGGTGGACAGAATTATGGGTATCCCAATACACGTGAACCATATTACCGATCGAATGTGCTGGGAACCAAGTAAAAATGGATGGTTCTCGACAAAATCAGCTATGGAGTTGATCAACAAAAATAAAGATTTATCAGTTTACGACTCGTCCTGGATCTGGAAAATGGACACATATCCCAAAGTCAAAAAATTTCTCTGGAAAATTTTAAAAAATGTTCTACCAACAAAATCACGACTACAAGAAAAAGGAGTATCGGTTCCCCCGGGATGCATCTCCTGCCTCCACCCTATGGAGGATACGAATCATTTCCTATTCAACTGTGATCATACCTTACAGACAATTTCTAAGATTAATATGACAACTAGCCTCTATCTAAGGATAATCAACTCTGTAAACAAACACATTGGAGATACTATTGAAGAAATAAAACTTAAACTCTCCCCCTATGAGCTCATAGAGTAATCTGTGACCTGGTGGGGCATCTGGTTCTTTAGGAACCAAAAAACTTTCTTAAATGACAACCCTGATATGGATGCCATTAGAGATCTACCTAACTATATACGAAATCTCATATCTGCATGGAATAAAACACGCAAATGGAATCCAGACTGCACTCTTGACCAATACTCCACGGCACGACACACCCCCTTCAAGGAGCTTTTGTTTCGAACAGATCAATTCAAGACAATATTTTAATAACCCATGAAGTTTTCCATTCCTTCAAATCTTAAAAGGGTACTAAAGGATACCTTGCAATCAAACTTGACATGGAAAAGACATATGACAAAATTGAATGGAACTTCATTATTGAGGTCATGAGGAAATTTGGACTCAACCTTTACCCACTGGATAAAAGAATGCATATCCTCTGTATCTTTCTCGGTACTCGTGAACAATGGACATACTGAAATTTTCCTGCCTGAAAGAGGAATGAGACAAGGTGACCCACTATCACTTTTTCTCTTTATCCTTGGTGCAGAAATACTTGCTAGAAAATTACAAAAAGCTACAGATCGACCGAAAAAACCCCTGGGGTTCCAAATCACTAAAAATGGAACAAATATCCCCTTCATGGCATTTGCATATGATATTATGATATTCTCCAAAGCAAAATCGGAAAACTGTTAGGAAATCAAGAAAATAATCGATGAATATTTTCTTATCTCAGGACAAAGTGTGAATTTCCACAAATCAGTCTTTCAAGTCACAAAGAAAGTTTCGACCACACGAAAACAACAAATAGAAGGAATCCTTACGATTACAAACATGGTTTCACTGGATAAATATCTTGGTTGCCCGATCATTAATGGAAATGTCAATTCACATACTTTTGAATAGATGATCACTAAATTCAGAACACATTTAACCAAATGGAAAGCGAAATCCCTATCCCAAGCAGGAAGAACAAATCAATCTGATAAGATCAAATCTTGCTACTAAACCAAACTTTATTATGCAAAGCTTCATGCTTCCTAACTCAACACATAATGAACTCTATAGAATCAATCGACAGTTCTTCTAGAACAAAGAATCATCCTATAAACCCCTTATTGGATGGGTGAAATATGCCAACCTCTTTCCAAGGGGGGCCTTGGCATTTGAAAAACAAAATATATGAACCACGCTCTACAATGCAAACTACTCTGGAAATTTTTTGCCGAACCTGAGAACTGTTGGGTAAGAATAATCAATGAAAATTACCTTAAAGGCTCCCACCTACTATCTTTTGACTACAACAAAAATGGTTCTTGGCAATGGTAAAAAATGATGAGCATCAAAAAAGAATTCCAAAAAGGACTCATCTGGCAAATTGGCGATGGAAAAACGATCAAGTTTTGGACAGATAAATGGGCACTAAATGACCCTCTTTATAACATCATCAACCCTGCTCTAGGTACAAACCTAGATTGCAGAGTCCATAAACTCCTAGACCAAAATTTGAACTGGAATAAGACAAAGCTCCAAAAAATGTTACCAAACGATATGGTGGATAGAATTGTGGATATCCCAATACCCGTGAACCATATTACCGATCGAATGTGTTGGGAACCAAGTAAAAATGGCTGGTTCTCGACAAAATTAGCTATGGAGCGGATCAACAAAAATAAACATTTAACAGTTTACGACTCATCCTGATCTGGAAAATGGACACATATGTAAGGCCCATAGCCTTAGAGACGTTGTCCCCTTGCCAACCGGGAACTTCCCAGGAGGTCACCCATCCCAGGACTACTCCCGCCCTAGCACGCTTAACTTCCTAGTTCTTTGTCCTCACTTGAACCAGGAAAAGGAAGAGCTCTTGTTGACATGGGTAGCACTCTAATCCTTATAAAGGATTACAAATCCCGGGTATTACAACATATCCCAAAGTCAAAAAAAATTTCTGGAAAATTTGAAAAAACGGACTACCAACAAAATCACGACTACAAGAAAAAGGAGTATCGGTTCCTCCGGGATGCATCTCCTGTGATGTGTTCTTGTCTCCGATGACAAGTCGAATTGTCAAGGTTACACCTTTGGATCTAGTCTTGGTTGGGAAGTCACTCGGCACTGGCAAATCTGTCGTGGAACGCGGTGTTGGTGATGGTTCGCGAGCGGGAGATCGCGATGGTTGTTGTGATGGAAACGGTGGAAGTGATGAATGGGATGAATAGATAGCGGTGGCGGAAGCGATGTGATGAGGGATAGATGACTTGAAAAGACAAGTCTTTGGGTGTCGTAGCGTCGACTGCGGAGGAAGGGAGACGCGAAGAAAGACTTGGCTTGAAGAATCAAGCGGTTGCCGTAGCGTCGGCGGCGGAGGGAATGGGGATGCGAAGATAGAGGGTGACGTCCAATCAAGGGAAGGAGGATAAACACTCTACTTGAAACCTTGATTAAAATTGAACGTGAGAAATAACAATAACAAGAGAGGCTTTAAATAGCCAATGGGCTTGGGCCGAAACGAGCCTAAGGGCTAGCCCATGCAAGCATGCAAAAGGCACAAACCCTAAAAGATAGAAAGACTACAAAAAGAAACTATCTAAAACAAAGCGGAAAATACCAAATATAGAAAATGTCTCGAAACTATGAAAGTGATGCGTTGAATGAGTACAACCACCGCGAAGACAGCGACTAAGGGTCGATGGCCTCGCGAGTGGGTGCACGCGATGTTGGCTCTGAAGAACGCGTTGTTTCATTGCCGATGGTGGCGAGAACGACGAGTCTTGGGTTTTCGTCTGGGCTTCTTTGGCCAGCGACGACGCGTGCGACAAGTGACGCGACGGCGGCAGAGATGGCTTTGGACCTAGACCTTGTCACTGGGCCCTCTGAGCGTAGGCTCGTGGCTTCTTCCTCATCTTGGGCCGTCATGGGAGGCAGGGTCACATCACCCTCCCCACTTGGCTGTGAAGCGTCCTCGCTTCACCATCATCAAACTCTGGCTCAATAAATGGTGTCAAGTCCGCCACGTTGAAGGACGCATGGACTCCGAAATCTGGTGGGAGCTCGAGTTGATAGGCATTGTCCCCTATGGCCTTTATCACGCGGAAGGGGCCATCTCCACGTGGTGCCAATTTGTGCTTACACCGCGAGGGGAACCTTTCTTTTCGCATGTGCACCCAGACAAGGTCTCTGGGGGCAAAGACGATACGGCGGCGGCCAGAATTCTTCTGCGAGGCATACTGCACGGCCCTCCTCTCCAGCTGCTCCTTGGTGCGTCGATGAAGCTCCTGCACTTGCTCGGCGCAGTTGGCGGCGGAGACATTGATCAGCTCTACTTTGTAGTGCTTATCTAGGAGTTGTTACCGGTGTTTAGGGTGTCATTTGTAGGGATTTAGAGCACAACGGTGGAGTATGTAGTTGGGGAGATGAAGTGTGGATATGGTGGTTTGGAGAAGCTAATTGAAGACATTCAGAAGACGAGGAGAAACCACCTGATGAGACCAAGGAAATAGAAGGGAGAATCCACATAAAGAAGGAGAAGAAGGTCTGCCGCGACCAACCGCGACCAAGGGCGAAGACACGAAGAGGCCGCGGCCAATTCGAGAGCAACCAGAAGAAATTTCCATTTTCTGCGACCGCGGAATATCCTTTCAGCGAGCACACTTCGAGAGCAGGGTTCTAATTTCCGCGACCGCGGAATACTTTCCGCGATCGCAGAATCACACAGAGGCGATCCACGCGAGAAGTTCCGAAGTTGCTCGTCTTGACTTCTTCCGATTTTTCTTTATTTTTATTATTTCGAACCTTATATTTTATTTCCTTCTAGACTACTTTCATTATCTTTTCCCTTTAGTTTTAGGGTTAGGTTATTTAACCTAGTTTTCCATTCATTGTTCAGAATCACGTTTTTAGCATTCAACAAATTTTCCTTTGAAGTTTATTTGTTTCCAAGAACTATGAGGAGCTAAGCACCATTTGCTTAGTCCGATGATTGAAGCCTTCAATTGATATACGGTTGTGAAATTCTAATTCTATTTCTTTCCCTTTGAATGTATTGATTCTCTTGTTCTTCATCCCATTGATTATTATTGATTTCGCTTGTTGGACGCAACTAGTTGTTATTGGTAATTGTCTATTGCTAGGGTTTGGTAATTACTGTTTGAGTTACCTTATTCATGTGTAGCAATTGCAATACTCTAAGAACTGTTTGGGACTAGTTTATTGTAGGGAGAATTAATTGCATGTAATAGTATGACTGTTTGCTACTCTTGCATGTATCTATCAAAATTCTTGTGCTCATTGCTGCTATTGAATTGACGCGTGAGGTTTTCATAGTTATTTAATAGTTAGTATTCTCAGGGTCTGTTTGTCCTATTTATAACTTATGAAAAGGAATAGGAACATTCATAGGAAGGAATTAGAGAGAATCTAGGATCAACCAATCTGATGAATGGTGGATATTTGTCTGGCTAAGTACTTTTCCCAAATTGATTACATCTTTGCTTTGCTTTGTTTTACTTTACTTTGTTATTTACTTTGAATCAAACCAATCAAAACCCCCCTTTGTTACTTTTGACATAGACTTGTGCACTTAGAAAGATTACTTCCTCCCTGTGGGATTCGACCCTTGCTTGCCTTTGCTACTTGTTTAGGTTTGTTTAGGAATATTTTGTTTAGGCTCTTCGACAACGCCTATCAGACATGCACTGGGTCACATAGTTGTCGCGGCGACAAATCTAGTTGTGTCAAGGGGTTCATGCCATACACCACTTCAAACAGTGTCAACTTGGTCGTCGTGTGCCTGCATCTATTGTAACAAAACTCGACAAGTGATAGTAAGTCCTCCCAACGCCTAGGGTTGGCTTTAAGCATCGCGCGAAGGAGGGCTCCTAGGGTTCTATTCGTGACCTCTGTTTGGCCATCGGTCTGGGGGTGATAGCTAGTAGAGAATAAGAGTTTGGTGCCTAGCTTACCCCAAAGAGTTCTCCAAAAATGACCAACGAACTTAGAATCCCGATCACTCACTATAGTACGCGGGACTCCATGAAGACGCACCACATGCTCAAAGAATAGATCGGCAATCTCACTAGCACTATGGGTTGTCTTACACGCAATAAAATGTGCCATCTTAGAAAATCTATCTACGACCAAAAAAATGGAGTCTTTACCTCGTCTAGAGAGGGGTAAACCCGTGATGAAAACCATAGACAAATCTTCCCAGGGGGCACGGGGAATGGGCAAAGGAGTGTAGAGGCCGTGAGGACTAGACCTAGCTTTGGCTCTCTGGCAAGTCACACAACTTCTACAAAACCTAGTCACTTGGTGTGTCATCTTAGGCCAAAATAACTGTTCTCTATGCACGGCCAATGTCTTACTAATCCCAAAATGTCCGTGACTTTCGTGTGCTTCCTGAATCAAAAGGATCCTAATGGATGACCTAGGGATGCATAGGCGACCAGCCTTGTATAAATAACCCTCAGAAAGGAAATAGGACTCAAACTCACGCGATCTCAGGCAATGCTCTAAAATAGGTGCAAAGAAAGGATCACTAGCATACAATTCCTTAATCAAAGCAAAACCCAAAACTTTAGTTTGCACATGAGTCAAGAGAACATACCTTCTAGACAACGCGTCTGCGACATTGTTCTCTTTCCCTTTCTTGTGGACCACGACATAAGGAAATGTCTCCAGAAATTCCACCCAACGAGCATGGCGTCGATTGAGGTGGGCTTGGCTCTTCAAATAGCTCAAGGCTGCGTGGTCGCTGTGGTTGACAAATTCACGCGGCCAAAGGTAATGTTGCCATGTCTTCAGCACACGTACTAAGGCATATAACTCTTTGTCGTATGTGGGGTAATTGAGTGTGGCTCCAGTGAGCTTCTCACTGAAATATGCAATGGGCCTCTTCTCTTGGTGTAGCACACCACCAATGCCTATGTCTGAGGCATCGCACTCTACCTCAAATGTCTTCGCGAAGTCGGGGAGCTAGAGCAATGGCACGTTGCACAAGGCCCGCTTCAAGGCCGAGAAGGCCTCTTTGTGGGACTCAAGCCAGACAACTGTGCTTCCCTTCTTCGTCAACTCTTGTAATGGCACGGCAATGGAGGAGAAATCTCTAACAAAGCGCCTATAAAATCCAGCGAGGCCGAGAAAGCTTCGTACCTGTGTCGGCGTCGTCGGAGTTGGCCACTCTTTGATGGCCGCGATCTTTGCCTCGTCGACGCGTAGACCATCACTACTCACGACGTAGCCCAGAAAATTTGTGGACGCGGAGCAAAAACTGCACTTGGCCAGATTGGCAAACAGGCTCTCGCGTCGAAGGCATTCGAGCACAAGTCGAAGGTGATCGACATGCTCTTCCAGACTCTGTGAATACACAAGGATGTCATCGAAATAAACTACGACAAACTTTCCAAGGAATGTTCTCAAGACGTGGTTCATCACGCGCATGAAGGTGCTGGGCGCGTTCGTGAGCCCAAATGGCATGACAAGCCACTCGTAGAGCCCGTACTTTGTTTTGAACGCAGTCTTCCACTCATCACCTTCTTTCATCCTGATCTGGTGATAACCACTCTTCAAATCTATCTTGGATAAAAGTATGGCGCCATGAAGTTCATCTAGCATATCATCGAGGCGTGGAATAGGATGCCTATACTTGACGGTGATCTGGTTTATCGTGCGAAAATCAATACACATTCTCCATGTGCCATCTTTCTTGGGCATAAGGATCACAGGCACATCACAAGGGGAGAGAGATTCTGTAGGATCGAGATTGTTAGACAAATAACTAAGGAACTAAGAATAGCAATTCTCAGTTCCCTTCACAGCGGAATTTAAACAATCAAGCACAAATGAACAAGTTCCTTATAGTGGAAACCTTTGATTGCCAACTAGCAATCCAGGATAAAAACCACTACCTTTCTTTTGAAAGGATTTCAAGGTCTATTTCTTGATTTCTTATCTCTTTTGGTTACAGGTTATCCTAGGAACAAACACACAGTTTCTTTACCTTACACACAGTTAGGCAATCCTAGATAACTTAACACAATCAATAATCAATCCAAGAAACAGACCTTAGCACCTAGGAACTATCTCACTTACAGTCACAGGAACTAGCACTCAGCTCTTCGATTCCTTGACTGGTTCCTCTTGATCTCGGTTTGCTTTGATGATCTTGTTTAAAGGTTCACACTTTGATGTTTGCTATTGAGTGTGATTCGTGTTTTTGTGCTTGAAGATAACCTTTGAGTTAGTCTTCCTTTTATAGTGGATTCTTCACAGCTTGATCTTCTCTTGGTTCCCACAGAGCGAGCTTGCCCTAGGATGTGTGGTGATCCTTGATTCTCGCTATCTTTGACATGTAACAACAACCTAGGCAGCTCAGAATCCTTCTTTAGTTGGTCAACTACTTCAGCCAAGTCGTTCTCCAACTTCCTTCTTCCGAGGTTCGACAAGCTGGGCACTTTGGAACTGTCTTCTGGATAGCGACATATTCCATGACAAGTCGCTTTCACCTTTCTCTGTCTGAGGTTATGTGTTCTAGGCGTCTTGTTGTTTTACTCTGGACAATTGCAGACTTTGGAAGCTTCACACAAGTCGTTTTCAACTTTCTCTTGTCCGAGGTTGGTGTTCCCAGATTTCTTGGGAAGCGCAACATCACATGTTGTATTTCTGGGCACACCTGGGTTCCTTCCTTTGGTTTGCTGCTTGGTTCTCTTGTCCTGTTTGGCTTCTATGCTTTCGGTATTTGTCATGTGGTTCCTTAAAGCACATCTTTAAGATAAAACATTAGTATCAAAATATTTGTCATTTTCAAAAGTAGAGAAACTGAGGAAAAGAACTCTCAGGGGAACCGAAGTTTCAGAGTTCCGTTTCCTAACAATTTTCCCCTTTTTGATGATGACAAATACAAGGAACCTGGCAACATAATAGGACTTTGAATTTCATGAGACCAGTTGATTTTAAGGGATTTACAACGTTATAAAATAATGAGAGAACATTCAATGGTTGCAAATTCCCCCTAAACAGATGAACTAAGTTATTCAAGTTTCCCCTCACAAATAGAACGGGTTCAGATTTCCTATAGGTCCAGTAGTTCCAATAGTTCAAGGTTCCTATCCATTCTTCCCCCTTTTGACATCATCGAAAAGATCAACCAATTTATCAAGTAAATGATATCAAAGGGAAATTAACAATTGCACTAAACCCATGACAAACCATAATAGAAACTTAAGGCAGAGACAAAAAAATGCATTAGAAACGTAGCCAAAAGAGTTCATTAGTCATTAAAGCATAATACATTGTCCAGACACATAATAGAAAAAGACACAAAAAATCACAAATAAACTTGGAGATAGACAAAAGAGAGGATAGGAGAGGGGAGTAGGATCCTACGGAACTACTAGCACATTGTGGCATTATAGCACTGGGAACTAGGAGAGACGTTCCTATGGCATGTCAGTGGCCTCCTCTTCATCATCCTTCTTGTCGTCAGTTCCTTCATCCTGGCCTGTGGCCTGATTTGCTCTGGTTGCATCTTTCCATGTTTTCTGTAGTACCTCCACCAGACTTGAGACTGCAGTGCTCATCTTTCCCAACTCATTTACTTGATCACGGAGAGCGACCGTGAGGACAGTCGAGCCTCCCGTGATGGCCTTTTCAATACGATCTAGAGCAGAGAGGATCGCAGAGGAGTCTTGAGAGGGGTTGAGCGGTGGTAGGGAACTTGAAGGGGCCTGGGAACTAGCCTTGGCTTTGAGCGGTTCTTCCTGAGGGTCAGAGAGAGGGACTTGGGGATCTTTTGTCTTGAGTTTCCGGACAGTGGTCATGGTGAGAAGCTTGCTGTAGACAGTTTCAGGCAAATCATCTGGGTACTGGTGAAGTAGGGAGAGAAGATTTTTGATGAGATGGGGAAAGGGCAGGGCATGAGATTCATGGGACTTGCAGAACTGCATGTGAGCCAACACTATGCGGGGGACATCAACTGGTGCACCAGATAACACTTTATCCTTGAGGATAGCATCCGTGATGAGAACTGTATTCCGGTGCTCTTGCCTGGGAACTAGGTTTCGGATGATCCAGAAATGCAGAAGCTTGTTGGCGATGGAGAGATCCTTAGTTTGCAGGGTTGAGGGGTAGTCGTCGTCGTAGAGTTTCCTTACCACTTTACCCTTGGGCTTGTAACCCTTTCCTTTGGGCCATGTCTTTTTCTGATGCAGTATGTCAAAACCAGATCTGGACTCGATCCCAAGAGCAGACGCGATGAGGTTGGGGGACAGGGGATACATGGTTCCCTTACACTGGAATATGGCGTCGTTGCAGGGAGAGTTATCTTTGGCGGGCACAAAGGTGAGAGACTGATAGAACAGACGGACTACTTCATCAGAGGCAGAGAAGGGCTCGACCAAGAGCTCATCCCATCCTTGGTATTGTAGCAGAGAATGAAACTCACTGAGGGCTTCGCTGAATAGTTCTTCATCTTCTTCTTCGAGAGTTTGGGTCCAGAAATCCTTGTCGATGATGAGTGGCTTAAGAATCTTCCTCTTGGAGAAGGAGACTTGCCCGAGCGAGGAAGAGGAGAAGGTGAGGAATTTGGTTCTTTTTGAGGGTTTCTTCTCTTTGGATGAAGGGTCATAGGGAACCAAAGCTTGGGAACTTCTTTTCCGTTGTTTCAGCCCTGTGGCAACAGAGGGACCAGGTTTGGAGATATGGGTTTAGACTTGAGGCTAGCAGGTGAGGGCTCTGGTCTGAGGATCTCCTGTGTGGTCTTATCTGGGGAGGAGTCATGGGATCCTGCTTCCGAGACAGATTTTGTAGCCGATGCCGATGCATGAGTGATTTCCTTCACTTTCTCCTCAGCTTTTGCCTTAGTTTTCTCCTCAATTTTCTTCTCAGGTTGGGGATTTTGAGAGGTGGTGTCAATAATGGGCTGGGTAGACGAGGCGGCCTTCTTTTCTCTGAAGGGCTTGAGAAGGGCAGCTTCTTCTTCGTCTTGGATCAAGTTAGGGTTAGGGTTCTTGTCAGCCATTTTTGAGGAGCTAGGTTTTGTGTTTTTGAGAGAGAGATAGAAAATCAGAGGAAAAGGAGAAGGCAAGTCTAGTGTAATGCTTCGATCAACAGGACCCCCTTTTTTAAAACTTGTTGAGAGCTGAAGGGACCGTTGGGAAGGATCTGGCTGTTGAGGAGATTATGGAAGATCTGGAGCATTGAAGGCGGTTGCAGCTTTTCCGAACGGTCAAGAGCAATTCAAAAAATCAACCCAATTGGAGAGGGTGCTCTGCCACTGACGAGACGTGACTGACCTCTGTAATTTTGTCATAAATATTGTCTTGGGAGGATCAGGCGCCGAACTAGCCGTTTGAAGATCGTTTCATCCTGGTTCCTTTCTGGCGATATATTCAGTGTGCTAGAGGGATGTATGGGAACTTTGATGTGGGTTAAAAATAGGGAACCGAAAAGTACGTTCCCATACAAGGAATCAAGGAGGCCATTTATCGCATTACTCAATAATTCCCAGAGAGGGTTTAAGAGATGGATCATAGGGAATTAAATTGAGCAATGAGGCAAGGAGGGTCATAGTACACAATCATCATTTCGACTTGTATTGTTGGGTTAGAATATGATCAGATTGTGACTTTTGGGCCAACAAAGAAACTTGAACAATGAAAGAGTTGAAAGAGCAATGAGGACCAAAGGATACGAACTATAAAAACTTATCCAAGCCTTTTTAAGAAGCCATTATGGAAAAGAGGGTTTGTAGCAAAAGATATAACACAAAGATATCAAGACTCAACAAGTGAAAGATCTTAAACTTGTCAATCAGGGGAACTGGAAAGAGGCCTTTAAACTAAGGTCACTGCTAGGTTATAGGAATCATTCCTAGTTCCAATCTAAGGTTCTCGAAGGGAACTCTATTCAAGGCTTTGGTGAATATATATGCAACATGATCTTCAGTTCTACAAATTTTCATAATGATGTTTCCCTTCTCAACATGATCTCTAAGAAAATGATGTCTTATGTCTATATGCTTGGTCCTAGTATGATGCACAGGATTCTTAGAAATGTTTATAGCACTGGTGTTATCACAAAGAATGGTGAGGGGACCATAAGACATACCAAAATCCGCGAGTTGTTGCTTTACCCAGAGAAGTTGGGAACAGCAGGAGGCAGCAGCGATGTACTCGGATTCTGTGGTGGAGAGAGAGACTGAGACTTGTTTCTTTGAGCCCCATGACACAAGGCAAGGGCCTAGGAACTGTGCCATTCCAGAGGTGCTCTTCCTATCCACCAAGTATCCAGCATAATCAGCATCAGTGAAACCCATCAGCTCAAAGGGACATTCTTTGGGGTACCAAATGCAGAGTGAATCAGTTCCCTTAAGATATCGGAGTATCCTCTTCACAGCAGCCAAGTGTGTTTCTCTTGGATAAGATTGGAACCTGGCACACAATCCAACAACAAAAACAATGTCTGGGCGACTAGCGGTTAGATACATGAGTGAGCCTATCATACCTATATAGAGTTTCTCTTCCACTGGAGGACTTGAGTGGTCCTTGTCCAAGTGAGCAATGGTGGAAATAGGAGTGGAGAGAGGCTTGCATGAATCCATTTTGAACTTTTTCAGTAGTTCCATGACATACTTCTGTTGGTGAATTTGTATGCCATCTTTCTTTTGGGTGATTTGCAATCCAAGGAAGAAAGTGAGTTCCCCAATTAGGCTCATTTCAAATTCACTGCTCATCAAGTCTTTGAACTTGTCTACAAGGGACAAGTTAGTGAAACCAAAAATGATATCATCGACATAAATTTAAACCACTAAGATGTTACCTTCTTCTTCTAGGATGAAGAGAGTCTTATCAATGACTCCACACCTGTAGCCATTTGAGAGTAGGAACTGGGCAAGACGATCATACCAAGCTTTGGGAGCTTGCTTGAGGCCATACAATGCTTTATCTAGAAAGTAGACATGGTCGGGATGATCATCGTCTTCAAAGCCAGGTGGTTGCTTGACATAGACTTCATCTTGAAGGATTCCATTGAGGAAGGCAGTCTTTACATCCATTTGGAATAGTTTGAATCCTTTGTGTGATGCGAAAGCAATCAACAATCTTATTGCTTCAATCCTTGCCACTGGAGCATAGGTTTCATCATAGTCGATGCCTTCTTGTTGATTGTATCCTTGAGCAACGAGTCTTGCTTTGTTCCTTATCACAGCTCCTGTATCATCTAGTTTGTTTATGAAAACCCATCTAGTTCCTATGATGTGCTTATCCTTGGGGCTGGGAACTAGATGCCATACTTTATTCCTTTCAAACTGATGAAGTTCTTCTTGCATGGCTTGGATCCAGTCTACATCCTTCAGTGCCTCACCTATATTCTTTGGTTCCACAACAGATAAGAAAGCATTGAAGGCAAAGAAGGTTAGATATTCGAACCTGATTGGAGGCTTGATGGTTCTTCTTTCTCTATTGGGAGCTAGAGAATTTGATGTGGAGGTATTTTGATTTGAACATTCAGCTTCAACTTCTGTGTTGGGATCACCTTCTCCATTGAAGAACATGTGAGAGGATGAATCATTGATGTCTCCACAGGTATTGTCTTCATGTTCATGGTCCCCAGAGGTGGATTGTTGTTGATTATCCATGGGAACTGGTGGAGCAATTTGTGCAGCTGGGTAGGAACTGGGAGGTGAGATGTCTTCATCCGGATCTTCTTGAGGTGGCTTGGGTAATGGATCTTTTTAGTCCTTTTGTTGAAGACCTTGTATGCCTTGCTGTTTGAGGCATATCCAATGAAGATCCCTTCATCACTCCTTGGGTCAAATTTTCCAAGATTATCTTTCCCATTGTTATTCACAAAGCATTTGCATCCAAACACCCTAAGATGTGAAATGTTGGGAACTCTTCCTCTTAGAAGTTCATAGGGTGTCTTCTCTGTGATTGGGCGAAGCATAGCGCGATTGATGATGTAGCAGGCTGCATTGATTGCTTCAGCCCAGAATGATTGAGAGAGTCCTCTTGAGATGAACATAGTCTGAGCCATGTCTTCTAAGGTTCTATTCTTCCTTTCCACGAACCTGAGTTCCCTGCTCAACTACACATGTGGAACTATTAGTAGCAAAGTGTTTGTCATCGTTAAAACTAGGAAAACTGAGGAAGGGAACCAGGTAGGGAACTGGAGTTCCCAAAAGTTCACTTCCTACCAATTTCCCCCTTTTTGATGATGACAAACATGTAGAACCTGGCATATCTAAAATAGGCATGAATGATATATGAGGAAAAGCAGAACATAACTAGATGTAGAATAATCATTAGTGAATTGCATATTCCCCCTTAACATCAAACCGAGTTCCTTAATTCCCCCTTAAAGAGACAACCAGTTCAGAGTTCCTTTCATCCTATTAGTTCCAGGTTGCAGAGATCATTCCCCCTTGACCACCAAGATGATTCCAACAATAGAACTTGGGAACAATAAGCAGTTGAGGTGAGGAATTTCCTTATTTACCTCAATTCCCCTTGAATCATTGACTTCTGATACTTGTAGTTCCATTGATATTATCATTGGGAACTAACGTCAACACCATGTGATCCTCCATCATTTTCATTAGTGTTTGGAGTTCCCTTCATTGTTTTCTGCTTCTTCATACAAATCTTTCTTTAACAAAGGATATATTTCCCTTGTTATTCCTTTGAAGTGAGATGAGCTAGATCAACACTTCAATTCTGCGTCCCAATCATCAATTTGCATTCTGTAGGGAACTAGGCATCTCACTTCAACCTGCAATACAATTAAGACTTACGCACCCAGACACGCTTGGCTTTTCTGGGTTTATGGTAATGAGAGTTCCTTTGCACCTGCAAGTTGGTTGAGTAATACACATGACCACTAATCTCAACATCCAAGTTCCTTTTCCTATGACTTTCTTCAATTTGCCTTTTCTTACAATCATGAATATAATGATCATTTTTACCACAATGCCAACAAACACGATTATGCTTAACATGACCATATTTTCCTTTACCGGGACAAAAAGGTTTTTCATATTTCCTCTGCTGGAAGTCAATTCCCTTACCTCTAGTTCCTTGAGCTTGATTGACATGCATTTTATGAGCGTTTTGTCCATCAAACCAGGTTTGTTTACCTTTAGGCTTCTTCTCAAGAACCTTTACCTTCTCTTCCAGGAACTGATTTTTATCACGAGAAGTTTGAAGAGCGAAATTGAGAGTTTCATTTTTCTCAACCAGTTCCCTTCTTAGCTTCTCATTTTCAGCAGAGCATGAATCCTCAGAATCTTCCTTTCCCGGATAACCAATACCATATCTTTGCTTAACAAACATAGTTTGATTGACAGTTTTTTCATTGATAGAAGTAGTCAACACATCAAGCTTATCTATGATTTCAACAAGCAAATCATTTTCTGGAATAAGGGAACTCTGACAATTCTTAGCATGCTTAAGTTCATTTTCAAGAGCAGTACAATTATCACATGAAGCATGGGAAACGTTAGACATGCTTGTAGAATCTTTAAGTTGTGCTAGTTCATTTTCAAGAGCAGTACAATTATCACATGAAACATGGGAAACGCTAGACATGCTTGCAAAATCTTTAAGATGTGCTAGTTCATTTTCAAGAGCAGTACATGAATCACACTTTGTAGAGGAACTAGCAAGTAATTTTTCAGTTTCATCAAGTTTCTTGCTCCAAACAGAATTTTTAGTAGATAAGCATGAAATTTCTTCTTCATATTCATCTAGTCTTTCCTGAAGGGAACTGTTCTCTTTTCCAAGTTTCCTAATAATTTTAATCAATTGCTTCTTATCACATTCAAGAAGAGATTTAGTAAAGTCAGAAGAGAATACCTCGGAGTCATCTGATTTCGTTGAGTCCTCCTTAACCATTAAACACCTTTCTCCTTTCTTCCGAATGTGAGGTTTGTTGATGGAAATTCCCAGCTCAAACTTGCTTGGTTGAGACATGATCTGCAAACTTTAAACAAAGATCTAGAGCTTTTCCTGCTCTGATACCAATTGTAGGATCGAGACTGTTAGACAAATAACTAAGGAACTAAGAATAGCAAATCTCAGTTCCCTTCGCAACGAAATTTAAACAATCAAGCACAAATGAACAAGTTCCTTATAGTGGAAACCTTTGATTGCCAACAAACAATCCAAGATAAAAACCACTACCTTTCTTTTGAAAGGATTTCAAGGTATACTTCTTGATTTCTTATCTCTTTTGGTTACAACTTATCCTAGGAACAAACACACAGTTTATTTACCTTACACACAGTTAGGCAATCCTAGATAACTTAACACAATCACTAATCAATCCAAGAAACAGACCTTAGCACCTAGGAACTATCTCACTTATAGTCACAGGAACTAGCACTCAGCTCTTCGATTCCTTGACTGGTTCCTCTTGATCTCGGTTTGCTTTGATGATCTTGTTTGAAGGTTCACACTTTAATGTTTGCTATTGAGTGTGATTCGTGTTTTTGTGCTTGAAGATAACCTTTGAGTTAGTCTTCCTTTTATAGTGGATTCTTCGCAGTTTGATCTTCTCTTGGTTCCCACAGAGCGAGCTTGCCCTAGGATGTGTGGTGATCCTTGATTCTCGCTATCTTTGACATGTAACAACAACCTAGGCAGCTCAGAATCCTTCTTTAGTTGGTCAACTAGTTCAGCCAAATCGTTCTCCAACTTCCTTCTTCCGAGGTTCGACAAGCTGGGCACTTTGGAACTGTCTTCTGGATAGCGACAGGTTCCATGACAAGTCGCTTTCACCTTTCTCTGTCTGAGGTTATGTGTTCTAGGCGTCTTGTTGTTTTGCTCTGGACAATGGCAGACTTTGGAAGCTTCGCACAAGTCGTTTTCAACTTTCTCTTGTCCGAGGTTGGTGTTCCCAGATTTCTTGGGAAGCGCAACATCACATGTTGCATTTCTGGGCACACCTGGGTTCCTTCCTTTGGTTTGTTGCTTGGTTCTCTTGTCCTGTTTGGCTTCTATGCTTTCGGTATTTGTCATGTGGTTCCTTAAAGCACATATTTGAGATAAAACATTAGTATCAAAATATTTGTCATTTTCAAAAGTAGAGAAACTTAGGAAAGGAACTCTCAGGGGAACCAAAGTTCCAGAGTTCCATTTCCTAACAGATTCCCTTACGTAGTCGCGATCCAACAACTCTTGCACTTGGCGTTATAGCTCTTTGGTCTCTTCCAGGCCAACTCTATATGCAGCGTGATTGGGCAAGGAAGCACCTGGGACAAGGTCAATCTGGTTCTCAATGCCTCTTAGTGGAGGTAAACCTTGTGGCAACTCATCAGGAAAGACATCATCGAACGCGGCGAGCAAGGTCGCGATGACTGGCGGCACGGACGCGGTGTTCGACGACTCAAGGATGCATGGAGTTGGCACAAGCAGAAAACATGGAGCTTTGCTAGTCAAACACATAGTGAGGTCACTGGATTGGGCTAAAAGCACTCGTTGCTCACACTTTCCCTGCAAAGGAGTCGTCTTCGGCAACGGCGCAGCAAACTGTGTCGATGGCGAGGCGCTTCTCGAATTCCGTGGGGCACTTGGTGTCCCCGCTATGGCGTTATGCGTCTTCTTATCAGTGCCTGGTGGAGATGACATTTTGCCAACTTTGGAGGAGTTTGGCCTCTGGAGTGCCTCTGGACACTCTCTTGACCCAGTAGACGCGGTCTCTATGGCTTTCTGGCGATCACGTTCAACCTGGTCCTGCAAGATGTCATGGGGAGACATTGGATGCAAAGTGACGCACTTCCCGTGGTAATTGAACACATAAGTGTTCAAATAGCCATCATGGAGCATGCGCCTGTCGAATTGCCATGGGCGCCCAAGCAAAATATGGGCGGCATCCATTGCAATGACATCACATAAAACTGAATCACAGTATTGGCCTATGGAAAATGAAATTAAGCATTGGTGAGATATTGTGTTACCTAGACTAGATGATATCCATTGGAGGGCATAAGGCCGGGGATGAGGCGTCATGGGCAACTTGAAGTGTGTCACGACCTTCTCATTGACAATGTTAGCACATGATCCTCCATCAATAATGACACTCAAGGAAGCCGTCTGGACGAGAGCTCTTGTGTGGAACAAGTTCTCGCGTTGATCGCGTAAGCTTGCTTCCTTGACTGTGAGGAGACGACGTGTCACCAAGCTCAATGGTGTGCCCGTGTGTAGAGAAGCGGGTTCGCAGTCATAAGCGTTTTTGTCCTCTTCTGCATTTCCTTCATCGATCGTGTCAAGTGTGGCCTCCTCGTCATCACAGAACTCGTAGCCGGCGGTGGTGGCGGAGAACAACACCTTGCGAGCATTGGGGCAATCTTTCTTGTAGTGGCCTCATCCACCACACTTGTAGCATTCGAGGTCGCGCGCGTGATCTGTACCCACTGGGGATTGTCTGGGCGCGGTCTAGCGCGGTGCTCGGCATCGAAGGCTTTGCCTTGGTTGCTTGGCTAGACGCGGCTGTGGTAGAGGCACTAGGGCGAGGGTTAGTAGAAGAGAAACCACTAGGGTTAGAAGCATACCTGGTTTGGCCACTTTGCCAAGTATAGGACTTTCGGCGAGTGAGTTGTGCATGAA
This sequence comes from Rheum nobile, assembly GCA_027886185.1. Lineage (NCBI taxonomy): Eukaryota > Viridiplantae > Streptophyta > Magnoliopsida > Caryophyllales > Polygonaceae > Rheum > Rheum nobile. Next base: position 7,161,251 of record WOAB01000109.1, on the reverse strand, counting down.
TTTGCATCGCCGTGTGAGTGAGGGTGTTCAAGTCTTTGATTGGCAAAATCTCGAGTTGATCACGGATGTTGGTGTTCAAGCCACTCAAGAATTTCGTCCTCAAAGTCGATGGGGCAACGAAGATGTTGGCCTTGTAATACATGTCTTCAAGCTTGGAAAAGAACTCGACTGGAGTCATGGACCCTTGGCGAGCCATGGCTATCTCCATTTGCATTTGATTCCTATAGTCTGGAGGCACATATTTCTTGGTCATCACGTACACTAATTGATGTCACTCGGTGACCCTTGTCCTATGGCGTCGGACGCAGTCATCCTCGAAGCGATGCCACCATACTCGCGCGGCTCCTCAAAAATTAAGTGTCGCGGCGTCGACATGCTCCTTAGGGGGCACTCGACAGTATCGAAGTGTGTACTCCGTAGCCTGCACCCATTCAAGAAAAACAGAGGGGTTGTATTCACCATAAAAATGCTCGATTTTTACCTTGACTTGGTGTCGTTGGAATCGAGGCTGGGCAGGTGCTTGGTTGAACGCGTTGTTTGGCGCGGTGTCGTAGAGAGGGTTCTCAAAGGCGCGCACTCCATGTGGTCTATCGCGTCCAACCTGGCGTCTATCGCGTTCTTGGCGATCTTCGCGGAAATACTCATCCCTTGGCACGTAGGGGTCATCGCGTTGACGTCTTCGCGGTTGGGCATTGTAGTTGTCGCGTCGAATGTCTATGGGCATAATATCGCGGCGCTCGCTGATAGGTGTCATTTCATACACCTTAACTAGCAAGTATTAGCATTACTTAGAGGAGTTTATGACTAGATTTAGGGATAAGTCTGTAATCTAGAAGATGTGGAGAGAATTGAAGATATCAAGGGATTTACAGCTTATTTGAAGAAGATGAAGATGGATAAGGATCTGCTGGAGATTAATTAGAGAAGACTACCAACACTTGGTAGTAATGAAGAGCAGAAGAGAAGGAGTGAAGAGTTGAAGGAAGGAGAGGGCAAAAGTTGACGCCCCGCGCCAGAAGCCACCGCGACCCGGCGGTGGACCTCAGAGAAGAACTGGTCACGCCAGAGGATAGCCACCGCCCCGTGGTGGAAGTCACCGCCCCGCGGTGGACTTGTTAAGCACCTCGCGGCCAGCGAAGACATTATTTCCTAATTTGCATTTCCGGATTTCCTATTTTTATTTTCTTATTTCCTTTAGTATTATTTCTAGGTTTAGCTTATTTTCCCTAGCCTATTTAAGACCTTTTCCAGGTCTTGAGTAAAGAGACACTTTTATCATCATAGTTTTTCTCAATTAGGGTTTCATTTGCATCTCAATGGAGCACTAATTTCCCCTTGTTCTTGACGTGGCCGAAATATGCAATGCAAATATCGTTGAATGGCCTAGTCAAAGTAAATGTCCTAACAGACCTACTAAATGGATGTATAGTAAGCAAGTAAGGGTCGAACCCACAGGGAAGATCTGATGAAATATGCAATTATGATTGACAAGTAACAAGGAAGGGGGGTTTTAGTTATCAAGGAGAATAAAGCAAACAAGTTTGATTGAGTTGAGAATATGATTGGGGAAAAGAGTTCCACTAGAACGAGATCCACAATACAGACATATAATTTGATCACTGAAATCTATTCAATCCAAGTTCTTTCACTATTCTTATGGTTGTTCCCCCCCTGATCTTAAGTACTACCAATTCTCACAGTTGTTGATAGACTTATCACAATATCAATGGAAGAAAACCTTACCACCAATAAAGTAATAGCAATGCACACAAGGATATAGGATACATGCAAATAGAAGAAAACCTTACTACTTAACATGCAAATGATTCTCACTCACGATTGTGCACTCGTATTCCACTATATGCAACAATCGTGTATGCTACTAGATATGCACTCGTATTCTACTATATGCAAATCCTAGCAATTGATAAATAGTATTCAACCTAGTTGATTAGGCTATGAGGAATAACAATAAATCAATATTCAATATAACCAAGAGAATCAAACCAACACTTATAAGAATAGGAACAAGGAATAGAAATCTCACAAACACATCAACTGTATTGCTTCAAACGTCTAGTAGAACAAAGGGAAATTAGTGCTCCATTCAGAGGTGAATGAAACCCTAATAAAAAGTAAAATTGCGTAATGTAAAATTAGTGTCTTGTGATTTCAGAGAGTAGTATCTTCTTAACCTAGAAAAGGGTCTTAAATAGGCTTAGGAAAAATAAGTTAACCTAAAGGAAATAACAAAGGAAATAAAATAATAGCAATAAAGAAATCTGAAAATGCATAAAAGGAAATAAGTCTGTGCTGGCCGCGAGGCGTTATGTGCCTCACCGCGGGGCGGTGGCTTCTTCTGGCGCGACCAGCTCTTCTCTGAGACCCAACGCCGGGTCGCGGTGGCATCTGACGCGGGGCGGTGAAATCGCCCACTCCTTCAGCTCCTCTTCTTCTTCTCTTATGCTCTTCATTACTACCAAGTGTTGGTAGCCATCTCCAATAAACTCTAACAGAACCTCATTCATCTTCATCTCCATCTCCGTCTAAGCTGTAAATCCCTGGATATCTTCACTTTTCTCCACAACTTCTGGATCACAGACTTAGCCTCAAATCTCATCCTAAACTACTCCAAATGATGCTAATAATTGCTAGTAAAGGTGCATGAAATGACACCTATCAAATTCCTCCATACTTAGACATTTACTCGTCCCGAGTAAGCTAATGATAAACCCACTCCCTCAATCAAACACCAAGGTCTCAGGAAGTACAAGAAAATATGACACCAGCAACTACAACATATCAACAATTAGATCCAGACAACCAAAACAAGTGATGCAAAGATAATTCTAATCCTAACTCCAATCTAGCTCCTTATCGCTCCAAGAGTGGCCTACCCGAGTCCTCCTTATGACTCCCCTTCTTATGACGCCACGCCAAGAATAATGAGAAATCCTAAAATCACTCTTCTTCTTTTACGATCATCTTGCCGAGGCGCCCTCTCGGGTTTTCACCTAGCCACACATTTCATTTTGCTAGATATCTCACAAATACTCGCATCACTCCAGTCCACTTTTGTACCGGTCTATACCAGTCGGACTACCTGCTTCTTACCTGAACTGCCCTTTCGGGTTTTCAGCTCATCCCAGGATTTTCATTGCCTTTTTACATCTTTTTGGCTTTTTTGTTTTTTTTTTTTCCGAAAAGAAATACTCGAATGAAAATTACAGAAAAACAAAGCTATGTACAAAAGATAGACAGATAGCAAGTCTAAATCCCTCCCCCATACTTAAACCGAACATTGTCCTCAATGTAGAAAAGAGAACAGCAAATAAAATAGGGGCAGGAGAAATAAACTCACTGTGGGCTTGATGGCGGTGGTGGTGGGAACCTCCCGAAGTAGTCCCTCATATGAGCGTCCATAGCGTCCAGACGCTCATCTACATCAGCACGGAACTGGGTCTGCCAAGTCTGCAGACCGGTCTCTACTCGGGTGTTCCAATGCGTCTGTTGCACCGAGAATGCATCAAATCTTGCATACAACTCCTGCCAAGGTGTGGCAGGACCATAAGAAGATGAGGGCGCATCAAACTGGGTAGGCAAAGGGGCATCCTCACCCACAAACTCAGCAGCAGCAGCACCAGCACTAGGGCCCTCTCCAAACGGACCCGAAGGAGCAGCAGCAGGGGTAGCGTCGGCCATAACTCTGCTATCACTGGGAATCCACCATTCCGCAAATGAAGGAGAATAAGTGAAAACCCGGGGAAGAATCAGAATATGACCCTCATATGAAGACCAAACTAAATCACCATCCCTGCCCAATGGTTTCAGCATCGAGCATACTTTCATGTGCGCCATATCATACACCGCGTGAGCAACAGGTCGAGGAATCCGATCGGTAGCTATAATGTCAGCACAAAGAAGGGTGATCAAACCACCCCCACAAATATCACGTGGCCCACCATCACGAATCCTCTTCAGGGAACACAGAAAGAGGGTAGCCCAACACGGCGTGTACGTAACAAGCTCCAAGATGCTCAAAAACCACTGAAAATCCTTCAAAGGGACCTTACCATCATCATCATGGCCAAAGAAATCTCTCATCAACACCTTGTGGATCAACCTTAGGCAAGGGTTCACCAACTTTGAATTCACCTCCTGGCCCTTCTTGAACGTCCTATGCGTGGCAGCCTCCCAAAACTCCATCATATCCGTCTCAATGATGCCACTAGACCACCCATCAGATGGCTCCTTTGTAATGCCCAGGGCACCACGAATCTCCTCAGCAGACAAAGTATAATCACGACCATTGTATGTGAACGTGACCTTCATCAATCTCTTGTCGGCGGAGCCATCAGAATACCTCTTAAACGAGGCAATGAACTGGTAACACAGCTCGTGATAGGCATCAGCGGCCTTGTTCAAGAAAGTCCCTAGGCCACACTCTGCTAAACACAGGGATACACACTCCAACATACCAAACTCAGCCAACGTCGGCTTGTCAAAGAATTGAGTAGCCAACACCTTCCTCTCCTTCACAACATTGTAGACCTCATTCTCATCCCTCGTAGATACTTGCTTCCTACCTCTAGGTGCCATAAGTAATGAATTGAGATGCTCAAAACAGAGGGCAACCAAGAGGACTTACAAACGAGCGAAAACACGAAGTCTGGTAGTCTCGACGCGGGACGGTGGACGAGTCGTCGGGTCGCGGTGAGATAACTGGAACTTCACACCGGGTCGTGGTGGGGGTCGCCACGGGGCGGTGGCAGGCGACGCGAGGCAGGGCAACGCGAGGCGGGGCAACGCGAGGCGGGGCGACAGCGACGCGATGGGGTGGTATTTGGCTTGTTTGTGAGGCTAGACTCCAAATTGGGCAAGGAAACTCAAGATTAAGGTATTTGGAGGCTAGGGTCGGACCAAGAACGAGAGGGATTGGGGGGGAGAATGGGGGATTTGGCTTGGAGACCTTGAGAGGGGTGTTGGATATGGAGGGTTTGAGTGAGTGGGGGCTAGGTTAGGGAAAGGGAATAGGAAGAAAAGGGGTTGACGGGGCCGGTCATATACAATGGCCCAAAGAGAAATCTCGGCCCAAAACGGGGGCCCAAACCGTCAAATCCTTAGTTACCACTCAAGAAATAAAAATTTGACTCCCCGTTTAAGGTTTTTTTCGAGGCCCTTTATTCTTTTTTTTTTTTCCGGAGTTGAGAAGGCATACCAGACCTCCACCGCGGGGCGGTGGTCTCCCCCGCGGGGCGGTGGTCTCCGCCGCGGGGCGGTGGTCTCCGCCGCGGGGCGGTGGTCTCCGCCGCGGGGCGGTGGTCTCCGCCGCGGGGCGGTGGTCTCCGCCGCGGGGCGGTGGTCTCCGCCGCGGGGGGGTGGTCTCCGCCGCGGGGGGGTGGTCTCCGCCGCGGGGGGGTGGTCTCCGCCGCGGGGGGGTGGTCTCCGCCGCGGGGGGGTGGTCTCCGCCGCGGGGGGGTGGTCTCCGCCGCGGGGGGGTGGTCTCCACCGCGGGGGGGTGGCCTCCACGGCGGGGCGGTGGCCTCCCCCGCGGGGGGGTGGGCTCCACCGCGGGGCGGTGGCCTCCACCGCGGGGGGGTGGGCTCCACCGCAGGGCGGTGGCCTCCACCGCGGGGGGGTGGGCTCCACCGCGGGGCGGTGGCCTCCACCGCGGGGCGGTGGGCTCCACCGCGGGGCGGTGGCCTCCACCGCGGGGCGGTGGCCTCCACCGCGGGGCGGTGGGCTCCACCGCGGGGCGGTGGCCTCCACCGCGGGGCGGTGGGCTCCACCGCGGGGCGGTGGCCTCCACCGCGGGGCGGTGGGCTCCACCGCGGGGCGGTGGGCTCCACCGCGGGGCGGTGGGCTCCACCGCGGGGCGGTGGGCTCCACCGCGGGGCGGTGGGCTCCACCGCGGGGCGGTGGCCTCCACCGCGGGGCGGTGGGCTCCACCGCGGGGCGGTGGCCTCCACCGCGGGGCGGTGGGCTCCACCGCGGGGCGGTGGGCTCCACCGCGGGGCGGTGGGCTCCACCGCGGGGCGGTGGGCTCCACCGCGGGGCGGTGGGCTCCACCGCGGGGCGGTGGGCTCCACCGCGGGGCGGTGGGCTCCACCGCGGGGCGGTGGGCTCCACCGCGGGGCGGTGGGCTCCACCGCGGGGCGGTGGGCTCCACCGCGGGGCGGTGGCCTCCACCGCGGGGCGGTGGGCTCCACCGCGGGGCGGTGGGCTCCACCGCGGGGCGGTGGGCTCCACCGCGGGGCGGTGGGCTCCACCGCGGGGCAGTGGGCTCCACCGCGGGGCGGTGGCCTCCACCGCGGGGCGGTGGGCTCCACCGCGGGGCGGTGGCCTCCACCGCGGGGCGGTGGGCTCCACCGCGGGGCGGTGGCCTCCACCGCGGGGCGGTGGCCTCCACCGCGGGGCGGTGGCCTCCACCGCGGGGCGGTGGCCTCCACCGCGGGGCGGTGGGCTCCACCGCGGGGCGGTGGGCTCCACCGCGGGGCGGTGGGCTCCACCGCGGGGCGGTGGGCTCCACCGCGGGGCGGTGGCCTCCACCGCGGGGCGGTGGCCTCCACCGCGGGGCGGTGGTCTCCACCGAGAATTGGCTGGGAACACCGTCTCTCTCCATTTACTTTCGTACCTGAAATTTTAGTGACAGGCGAACGAAACAAAGCAAAAGAAATTACGAAATTAATCTAAGAGACAAGAAAAATTTAGGAAAACTACCTCGAGTTGCCTCCCGGACAGCGTCTTAGTTAACGTCGTTGGCTCGACGTACTGCAGATCAATCACCACCTAAAATAGGATCCCCTCGGAATCCTCTTACTCGTCTCTTCCTGCTGGGACTTCCCATGGACAGTCTTGGACCTTAGACCATGTTCCCTCTTAGCCAATGACTCCATGATTGTTGCCTTTGGAGCATCTCCCCCATACTTAGAGCGATGTGGGGGCCGATAGGGCTTGACCTGATCATGCTGCATGACACTAGATGAAGGCTTACAGCCTTGTATGGTTAGTGCAGGGGGCAAGTGCCCAAATTAGAGGGAATTGAATCTCCTATGTCATCGAGTAAGACATCATACTCATGCGAATCAAAAGGTTCAGCAATAGCAGACAGTTCAACTATGGTCTCCACTACACTAGGCTTAACATTTTCCTGAATAGGATTATCAATATCACTATTGCAGCGAAGGGGAGATAATTCAATGGAGTTGGCCTTATGAATATTTTGCTCAAAAATTATTCCATCAAATTTCATAGTCAAAGTTCCACTATCCACATCAACCTTTGTTATGGATGTTTTCATAAAAGGTCGACCTAACATAACAGGAGCAACCTGCTCATCATAGTCCATATCCATAACAAAAAAATCAGCAGGGAAAATGAAAGGACCTATCTTAACAAGAACATCCTCCACAATACCCTTAGGAGGCACACAAGAACCATCAGCAAGTTGTATCACAATATTGGTATCATGCAAGGGTCCTACTCCTAAATCCTCAATCAATGAATAAGGCAAAACATTAATAGAGGAACCCAAGTCTAGCAAGACTTTCCCAATTCGATGTTCACCTATAGCAATCGGGATAGTGAACGTACCTGGATCCTTGCACTTCTCAGGCATACGCCTTTGAAATACCGCCGAGACATGTTCACCAACCGGAACCTTCTTCTGGACCTTCAGCTTTTGTGTCCTCTTGACGGTGCACAACTCCTTCAAAAACTTGGCATATCGAGGGATAGCCTTAATAAGCTTGAGAAGAGGAATGTTCACCTTACAGTTTCGGAACGTCTCAAAAAGATCTCTGTCGTCGGCGACCCTTCTAGCCTTTAGCGCCTCGGGAAAAGGTGTTGGTGGCTTCTCGGAACCAAGAGGGGGGAAAAATGGAGGAATATAATCATCAACACAGATCTTTTCTGCAGAGCAAGGATTTTGGAGGCCAGGTCGCGGTACGCTCACCGCGGGGCGGTGGTTATCGCCGCGGGGCGGTGAGGTCGCGGTGGGATTACTAAGACTTGCCGCCGGGTCACGGCTAGTGTCACCGCGGGGCGGTGGAAGGCATCCTTCTTTCTTGGCCTCAGCCTCAACTTGTCGCCGGGTCGCGGTGGAGTCCACCGCGGGGCGGTCACCGATATTCTTCTTCTCAGACTCGCTCTCCTCTTCTGCAATAGGAGGAACGACCAGCTTCTTTCCACTTCTGAGGGTGATGGCACTCACATTCTCCCTTGGATTCACTATAGTCTGAGAGGATAGGGAGTTAGATGTCCTCTGGTCAATCTTGGTTACAACATCAGCCAGTTGGCCAATCTGCCTCTCCATATTCTTTATGCTTGACTCAGTAGCCTGAACATGAGTGGCGAAATGCTGAGTCAGGGTCTTTAGTATCTCTTCAGTAGTAACACCAGAGGTTTGGCCTTGAGGCTTCTGTTGGTATGGGACTCTCTGCTGGTATTGTTGTTGTGCTGGATATTGACCACCTTGGGGGTCGCTCCACCTGAAACCCGGATGGTCTCGCCCTCTCGGATTGTAGTTGGGCTGTCCACCAAATTGCGGTCTAGGGGATCCGTAACCTCCTACAGCATTCACTTCAGCAGTACCTTCCTCCTGCAGCTGAGGACAAGTATCGGTAGGGTGGAATTGATCACAGCAAATCCCACATACCTTGACTTGTTGAGGAGTGTTTTGGTTCACCATTCTCTTCACCGTCTCCTTCGACTCAGCTAACTCATTCAGCACTGGCATCGGTCCTGCAGGAGTCACAGCATTGACTGCCTTTCTCTGATATGTCTTTCCAAAGCTCCTGGTTCTCTCACTCATCTCCTGCAATCTCTCCATGGTTGCGTCCGGTGTCAGATTCAGAATACTCCCACCGCATGCAGTGTCAACCATCCTTCTTTTCTGATCTAGCAGACCATTATGCAAGTAGAGAACAAGATCATGCTTGGCGTATCCGTGGAATGGGCAACTAGAGCAAAGCCTCTTATACCTCTCAAGATAGTCATATAGCGTCTCATCACCAGCCTGCTCAATGTTAGCAATTGCCTTTTTCAAAGCATTCGCCTTCTTCATTGGGAAGTACTTGTCAAGAAACGTCTTGTGCAGTTTAGTCCAGGTATCTATAGTCCCTGGTGGCAAGTGATAATACCAGTCGCTAGCAGAGTCTAGCAAAGAAAATCCAAAGGCTCTTATCTTGATTTGATCCTCCGTCACATTCCTTGGCTTCATAGTCATGAAGACATTGTGGAATTTACCCAGATGAGATATCGGGTTCTCTCCACTCAAACCATGGAATTTTGGGAGATAAGCAACAACTCTAGACTTTAGCTCAAAGTTCACCCCTTCTCCAAGCGCAGGGATGATGACAGCCAAGGGTTGTGCCCCAATGTTTGGTTCAATCAGCTCTCTCAGAGTTTCGGCCATTGTAGCAGGATGAATGTCAATTGTTTCAACTATCTCAACTGTCTCAACGGTCTCAACTGTTTCAATTGTCTCAACTCCTGCTTCTTCTTGATCGCGTAGGTTCGCACGGAATGATCTGTCGATTTTTGGGTCAAAAGCAGCTAGAGGAGAGTCAGTACTACGGGTGTCGACCATAAGATAGGTCTCCACCAAAAATCAATCACGAAAACACACAACACAACAGAAAACTTCCCCGGTAACGGCGCCAAATTTGACGTGGCCGAAATATGCAATGCAAATATCGTTGAATGGCCTAGTCAAAGTAAATGTCCTAACAGACCTACTAAATGGATGTATAGTAAGCAAGTAAGGGTCGAACCCACAGGGAAGATCTGATGAAATATGCAATTATGATTGACAAGTAACAAGGAAGGGGGGTTTTAGTTATCAAGGAGAATAAAGCAAACAAGTGTGATTGAGTTGAGAATATGATTGGGGAAAAGAGTTCCACTAGAACGAGATCCATAATACAGAGATATAATTTGATCACTGAAATCTATTCAATCCAAGTTCTTTCACTATTCTTATGGTTGTTCCCACCCTGATCTTAAGTACTACCAATTCTCACAGTTGTTGATAGACTTATCACAATATCAATGGAAGAAAACCATACCACTAATAAAGCAATAGCAATGCACACAAGGATATAGGATACATGCAAATAGAAGAAAACCTTACTACTTAACATGCAAATGATTCTCACTCACGATTGCGCACTCGTATTCCACTATATACAACAATCGTGTATGCTACTAGATATGCACTTGTATTCCACTATATGCAAATCCTAGCAATTGATAAATAGTATTCAACCTAGTTGATCAGGCTATGAGGAATAACAATAAATCAATACTCAATATAACCAAGAGAATCAAACCAACACTTATAAGAATAGGAACAAGGAATAGAAATCTCACAAACACATCAACTGTATTGCTTCAAACGTCTAGTAGAACAAAGGGAAATTAGTGCTCCATTTAGAGGTGAATGAAACCCTAATAAAAAGTAAAACTGCATAATGTAAAAGTAGTGTCTTGTGATTTCAGAGAGTAGTATCTTCTTAACCTAGAAAAGGGTCTTAAATAGGCTTAGGAAAAATAAGTTAACCTAAAGGAAATAACAAAGGAAATAAAATAATAGCAATAAAGAAATCCAAAAATGCATAAAAGGAAATAAGTATGTGCTGGCCGTGAGGCGTTACGTGCCTCACCGCGGGGCGGTGAGATCCACCGCGGGGCGGTGGTTTCATCTGGCGCGACCAGCTCTTCTCTGAGACCCACCGCCGGGTCGCGGTGGCATCTGACGCGGGGCGGTGAAATCGCCCACTCCTTCAGCTCCTCTTCTTCTTTTCTTCTGCTCTTCATTACTACCAAGTGTTGGTAGCCTTCTCCAATAAACTCTAGCAGAACCTCATTCATCTTCATCTCCATCTCCGTCTAAGCTGTAAATCCCTGGATATCTTCACTTTTCTCCACAACTTCTGGATCACAGACTTAGCCTCAAATCTCATCCTAAACTACTCCAAATGATGCTAATAATTGCTAGTAAAGGTGCATGAAATGACACCTATCAGTTCTACTAGACGTTTGAAGCAATACAGTTGATTTGTTTGTGAGATTTCTATTCCTTGTTCTTATTCTTATATGTGTTGGTTTAATTCTCTTGGTTATATTGAGTATTGATTTATTGTTATTCTTCATAGCCTGGCCAACTAGGTTGAGTAATTTTCATCAATTGCTAGGATTGCATATAGTGGAATACGAGTGCATATCTAGTAGCATACATGATTAAACATATAGTGGAATATGAGTGTTTAATTGTGAGTGAGAATTATTTGCATGTTGAGTAGTAAGGTTTTCTTCTATTTGCATGTATCCTATATCCTTGCATGCATTGCTATTGCTTTATTAGTGGTAAGGTTTTCTTCCATTGATATTGTAGTAAGTACTATCAACAACTTTCTGAATTGGTAGTTAATAACGATCAGGGTGGGAACAACCATAAGAATAGTAAAAGAACTTGGATTTATAAGATTTCAGTGATCGACTTATATCTCTGTATTGTGGATCTCGTTCTAGTGGAACTACTTTCCCCAATCATATTCTCAAATCAACCAAAGCTGTTTACTTTATTGTGTTTGATAATCAAAACCCCCCTTGTTACTTTGCATGCTTATAAACACATAGATTGATTACTTCCTCCCTGTGGGTTCGACCCTTGCTTGCTTGCTATACATCTATTTCGTAGGTTTGTTAGGACTTTTACTTTGTTTAGGCTATTCAACGATATTTGCATTGCATATTTTAGCCACGTCAAATTTGGCGCCGTTGCCGGGGAGGCGAGTTTTGATCTTTCCGTGTGTTTGTTTGTGTGCATGTTACTTTGGTATAGACCTATCTTACGGTCCACACCAGTACTACTAATTTCCGTGTGTTTTTCTTTTTGCTTTTGATACAGATATGGATTTATGGGGAGAACCGCGCGATAACCCATACCCCTACTCATTTCCGCCAGAGAGGGGATACTACCCAACTTCCAGTGCAGTAAGGCCAGTTAGAGCCTACAGACTCTGTCATGATCCGCTGCACTCCACTGACGATTGCCCAAGACTTCCTGAACATGTAGCTGCAGTAAACGCTACAAGAGGTTTTGATCCGCAGAGGCCGAGATGTGTCCCATACTCCTACACATACAACTCAGGGTGGAGGAATCACCCTAATTCGAGTTATGGGGGCCATCAATACCCTCCATATGGCCTTGACTGCCAGGAGTTCTACCCAGAGCCACAGTCATTCTATCAGCAGGGTACTCCGCACCAGTACTATCCAGCATACGAGCATAGCCTACCAGTGTCCAATCTAAGTTCCTCCATGTCAACTGAAGAGATGCTCAGGACCTTGACTCAGCACTTCGCCGCTCGTGTTCAAACTAGGGAGTCAAGCATCAAGAATATAGAAAAGGCAGGTGGACCAGATGATGGAGTCGATTACACAGATCGATGCAAGGATTTCGGGGAATCTACCATCTCAAACAGTAGTAAACCCGAGGGAAAATGTGAGTGCCATTACCCTCCGAAGTGGAAAGCAACTGGTCGTTCCTCCTAGTGCTGAAAAGGAGAGCGAATATGAGATGGAGAAAATCACCGACCTCCCCGCGTCACCTCTCACCGCGACCCGGCGGTACGATGGATTTGAGGCCAGTAAAGAAGCATGCATGTCACCGCCCCGCGGCGACACTGACCGCGACCCGGAGGTGAGCCTCAGTTATCCCTCCTCACACCCACCGCCCCGCGGCGATGACCACCGCCCCCGCGGTGACGGAGTTCTTCAAAGCAAGATTTCGCCGCGCCCCGCGGTGAGACCAGCGCGACTCGGCGTCCAAAATTCCAATTATGGTGATGAGGTTTGGTTTGATACTTATGTTCGTCCGGTATTTCCCCCTCTTGACTCCGAGAAGCCAACCGCCCCATTCCCAGAGGTGCTTTCGGAAGAGGAGTACTTTTTGAGCCTGGAGGATTTCAGCGACAATGAGGAGGAGTGCCGCGATCGCGGAAATACTCCAGAGACAACCGTTTCTCTCGAAAATGCCCCGGCAGTCCCCGACCCTCTGGAGGCTGCCTATGATGAGTTTGTGCGTCTCAACTCTTTCCCGCTCATCACGCTGCAACCCGTCGCACCCTTCCTTGAGGCTTCCCGAGATACTCAAAGGCTAAAAAACAACGAGGATATCTATGAGGCCTTCAGTGACTGCATAAAAACCGTTCCCTTGGTCACACCGGCAGACAGCACCCCTCGCTGCAAGGAAATGTTAAAGGTGTTGGGCATGTTCAAGAAGAAACCGAAGGGGAAGCATAAGAAGGAGAACTTGATGCAGGTGGTGAATCTTTACATACTGGATACGGGGCAAGATAAGCATGCAGGCCCTGGGATGTTGGGTAGGCCATTTCTGAAGATGGCAAGTGCGTTCATGGGTATGCACAACGGTCCACCCACAAAGAAGTGCACGAGATTGGGGGTCACGCTCAACATAGAGCATACAAAGAGGCACCCCCCAGATCCAGATCTCAGGTGTTCAGTTGCTATGATCAATCCAAGTTGAGAGGATGAGTAGGATGTCGAGCCAAAATCGTTAACTAAGGCGTTGTCCGGGAGGCAACCCGAGATATGTAATTCTTTTCCCTTGTTTTTCTTTCTTTGTTTTTGCATTTGATTTCGGTGTGTTTTGTTTTTGTTTTTGTTTCCGACTAACCTGCAGGGAAGAAACCCATGCCTATTGAAGAAGGTGTTTTCCACACCAAATGTAAGTCTTCTTTCCCTGCACTAAGTCACTCCCCGAAAAAACCTTAAACGGGGAGTAATATAAAAAAAAAAAAAAAGTTATGCTGAAGGCCAGCTGTCCAGAGTTCCCCATGGAGATGGTGCGCATCATGTTGTCAAGGAGGATACACTTGCCCCACACATTATTTGACAACGATGATGGCCCTACAATTGACAGCAGGGAGGAGGAACACTAGAGCCCACACCATGATTACATCTGGGCTCCACCATGTGTTCCTAGAAGGCCGTGCAATCCTACTATCATTGTTTTACCACTACTCACAAAAGTGGTTCCCTTTGATTGCACGGTAGAAGAAGATGATGACGTGATGAAGACACCCGCCCAACACCAGAGACTTGGGCATTTATTGAGAAGACCGCCAGCGACACCTTCAGTGTCCAAGCAGCTTGGCGACGTTTGTGAGTTATTTTTTGCTTTTCCCTATGCTTCTATTCTTTTGTCTTTCATTACATTGAGGACAATGCAATGTTTAAGCATGGAGGAGAGTTCTCTACTTGCTACGTTGTTGAGGAGAAAAATTAAAAAATGAAAAAAGCCAAAAATTGAAAAAATTGAAAAAAAAAAAAAAGGCATACATGAAATCCTGGGATAGGTCGAAAACCCGAAAGGGCGGCCTAGGTAATAAGCATGTGGCTTGGACCAGCATTAGGCTGGGGTAATATGTGGTCAAGAGTGATGTGAGCTTATGTGAGTACATCTATTGGAAAATGAAATGAGTGGCTTGGTGAAAACCTGAAAGGGCGCCTTGGCAAAATGAGCGAAAAAGAAGAAGAGTGATTTTAGGATTTCTCATTATTCTTGGTGAGGCGTCATAAGAAGAGGAGATATAAGGAGGTTTCGGGTAGGTCACTCTAGAGAGATAAGAAGATAGATGGGAGGCTAGGATTAGTATTGCCACTCTATGGTGTTGTGCGTATTGTTTTGGTTATCCGGAGTTGATTGTTGAGATGTTGTAATTGTTGGTGTCATATTTTCTTGTACTTCCTGAGACCTTGGTGTTTGATTGAGGGAGTAGGTTTATCATTAGCTTACTCGGGACGAGTAAAGGTCTAAGTATGGGGGAATTTGATAGGTGTCATTTCATACACCTTAACTAGCAAGTACTAGCATTACTTAGAGGAGTTTATGACTAGATTTAGGGTTAAGTCTGTAATCCAGAAGATATGGAGAGAATTGAAGATATCAAGGGATTTACAGCTTATTTGAAGAAGATGAAGATGGATGAGGATCTGCTAGAGATTAATTGGAGAAGACTACCAACACTTGGTAGTAATGAAGAGCAGAAGAGAAGGAGTGAAGAGTTGAAGGAAGGAGAGGGCAGAAGTTGACGCCTCGCGCCAGAAGCCACCGCGACCCGACGGTGGACCTCAAGGAAGAACTGGTCGCGCCAAAGGATAGCCACCGCCCCGCGGTGGACTTGTTAAGCGCCTTGCGGCCAGCGAAGACATTATTTCCTAATTTGCATTTCCGGATTTCCTATTTTTATTTTCTTATTTCCTTTAGTATTATTTCTAGGTTTAGCTTATTTTTCCTAGCCTATTTAAGACCTTTTAAAGGTCTTGAGTAAAGAGACACTTTTATCATCGTAGTTTTTCTCAATTAGGGTTTCATTTGCATCTCAATGGAGCACTAATTTCCCCTTGTTCTACTAGACGTTTGAAGCAATACAATTGATTTATTTGTGACATTTATATTCCTTGTTCTTATTCTTATATGTGTTGGTTTAATTCTCTTGGTTATATTGAGTATTGATTTATTGTTATTCTTCATAGCCTGGCCAACTAGGTTGAGTAATATTCATCAATTGCTAGGATTGCATATAGTGGAATATGAGTGCATATCTAGTAGCATACATGATTAAACATATAGTGGAATACGAGTGTTTAATTGTGAGTGAGAATTATTTGCATGTTGAGTAGTAAGGTTTTATTCTATTCGCATATATCCTATATCCTTGCATGCATTGCTGTTGCTTTATTAGTGGTAAGGTTTTCTTCCATTGATACTGTAGTAAGTACTATCAACAACTTTCTGAATTGGTAGTTAATAACGATCAGGGTGGGAACAACCATAAGAATAGTAAAAGAACTTGGATTTATAAGATTTCAGTGATCGACTTATATCTCTGTATTGTGGATCTCGTTCTAGTGGAACTACTTTCCCCAATCATATTCTCAAATCAACCAAAGCTGTTTACTTTATTGTGTTTGATAATCAAAACCCCCATTGTTACTTTGCATGCCTATAAACACATAGATTGATTACTTCCTCTCTGTGGGTTCGACCCTTGCTTGCTTGATATACATATGTTTAGTAGGTTTGTTAGGACTTTTACTTTGATTAGGCTATTCAACGATATTTGCATTGCATATTTTAGCCACGTCACCCGCCGCCAATGTCACGAACGCGTTCTCCTTGTGGCTGGAGACGCGGTGGAGGAATCCAATCTGAAGGGCGATCTTGCAATTCAAGTGGATCTCCAAGAGGGGGGTGAAAAAAATTAGGGTTGACCATACCTGAGTCCTCAATCTCTTCGTCGTCATACTCATCGAAGTCGTCGTGGACATTGGGTGTGATCGACGCGTAGCCATCAGATCCGTAACGCGGCGTCCGAACACTCTGGTGTCGAAGGTGATCGCGTACATCATGGCTCCGTGGCTGGGTAGGTGGGGTCCTTAAGTTGGTCTCATCGCATCGCGTATGCCCACTTGGTTGGCGACTGGGTCTCCTTGGCGTCGCGTCGGCTGGCTTGACTCGGCGAGGGAGGCCTTCGCGTGGTGCTGAGTCCGGTACGCATCTCTGGGTTCTCCTAGAGGCATAGCGATCATCAAAGTTGTATGGTTCAGAATACTTACCTTGAGTGTCCTCGGCGTCGCGGTCATAGTCGGAGCCGTTGTCGAAGCCAACGGGTGTGGCTATAGGGACGTAGCGGTCCGCGTGCAAAACGAAGCCTTGGCGACTCTCGATGACACTCTGCATACGATTTAGTTGCGGTTGG
The DNA here is from genome assembly GCA_027886185.1 of Rheum nobile. Lineage (NCBI taxonomy): Eukaryota > Viridiplantae > Streptophyta > Magnoliopsida > Caryophyllales > Polygonaceae > Rheum > Rheum nobile. The sequence continues at coordinate 7,144,461 of WOAB01000109.1, read as the reverse complement.
TGATGAGATGTCGACGGCATGATTCATTTTCCCTTGTCGACTCTTGTCTTTGATGGACCTGCGTCGGTGGCTCGTGGTTGATCCAGCGCGTCCATTGTACTCAAGGGAATGGGGTTGGGCACGAGTTGTGCCCCGTGTTGTTGGGCTCTCAAAGTTGCGTTCTCCTGTCTAAGGGCTTGGATCTCCTTTTGCTCCTCGGACAACGCGATGAGAGGGTCCTGTTGTGGGGGGTCAGCCAGTGGTTGGTCTTAGGGTGGATCCAACGGTGGGTGAGGTGGGTTGTTGTTGTCGACTCCAGGTTGGTTTTCACCATGTTCAATCGTCATGGTACCTATAACAATATGGCCAGTTCACGTAGGTAGGGCTAGTTTGGGCTTGCCGTGAGGGCGGCTTGGCTTGACAAGAGATGGTGTATCAAGCAAGTTGTAATCAAACAAACAAGAACAAATTGAAACCATAAAACAAACGTAAACAAAACAACCTAATAAGCAAGAAAGTACCTTCTAGGAAGCTTGACCTAGATGGTGGAGAGGTTGAGAAGATGAGCTTAGACCGAGAGTGGGTTAGGGTTGCCTTATTTTGGCTTTTCCTAACTTGGGAAACTTGTTTTTTTTTTATAATAATATCTTTTCGATATCTTTTTTTTATTAATATCAGAGATCTTATCTTTTGATCTTTTCGGATTTGCAAAAGGAAACAAAAATAAAATCGGTCTAAGTAACAAGAATATCACAAGTGTGATCTTAGAGATAGGAGAGAGAAGATAAGATTTAATTGTTATCTTATAAGGAAATTCGGTTAACAACCTAAAAAGTAATATCTAGCAAACAAGAAAACTCTATCCACGCATGAAAGAAGGAAACAAAATATTCTAGCATGCAAGATAACAAATTACCTAACATACCAAAACTTGGGGAACAAGGAAAAAAAATCGACCAATGTATTACCTTGTAGAAACCGAATAGGTGAGCAAAGATGGAAAATTTATGGTTTTTCGCGATATCTCAGTAAAGCAAACGATGGGGGTCAAGAAAAAAAAATTGTGAACCAGATTGAAACTTGAGTTCGTGACTTATAAGACTGCTGGGCTCTAATGCCAGTTGATGTGTTCTTGCCTCCGATGACAAGTCGAATTGTCAAGGTGACACCTTTTGATCTAGTCTTGGTTGGGAAGTCACTCGGCACTGGCAAATCTGCCGTGGAACGCGGTGTTGGTGATGGTTTGCGAGCGGGAGATCGCGATGGTTGTTGTGATGGAAACGGTGGAAGTGATGAATGGGATGAATAGATAGAGGTGGCGGAAGCGATGTGATGAGGGATAGATGACTTGAAAAGACAAGTCTTTGGGTGTCGTAGCGTCGACTGCGGAGGAAGGGAGATGCGAAGGAAGACTTGGCTTGAAGAATCAAGCGGTTGACGTAGCGTCGGCGGTGGAGGGAATGGGGATGCGAAGATAGAGGGTGACGTCCGATCAAGGGAAGGAGGATAAACACTCTACTTGAAACCTTGATTAAAATTGAACGTGAGAAATTCCAATAACAAGGGAGGCTTTAAATAGCCAAAGTATCTCGGCCAAGACCTAATGGGCTTGGGCTTAAACGAGCCTAAGGGCTAGCCCATGCAAGCATGCAAAAGGCAAAAACCCTAAAAGATAGAAAGACTATAAAAGGAAACTATCTAAAACAAAGCGGAAAATACCAAATATAGAAAATGTCTCGAAACTATGAAAGCGACGCGTTGAATGAGTACAACCACCGCGAAGACAATGACTAAGGGTCGATGGCCTCGCAAGTGGGTGCACGCGATGTTGGCTCTGAAGAACGCGTTGTTTCATTGCCGATGGTGGTGAGGACGACGAGTCTTGGGTTTTCGTCTAGGCTTCCTTGGCCAGCGACGACACGTGCGACAAGTGATGCGACGGCGGCAGAGATGTCATATCTCGTTCTTTAGGAACCAAAAAATTTTCTTAAATGAGAACTCTGATATGGATGTCATTAAAGATCTACCTAACTATATACGAAATGTCATATCTGCCTGGAATAAAACACGCAAATGGAATCCAGACTCCACTCTTGACCAATACTCCACGGCACGACATACCCCATTCAAGGAGCTTTTGTTTCGAACAGAACAATTCAAGATAATATTTTAATAACCCATGAAATTTTTCATTCCTTCAAATCTAAAAAGGGCACTGAAGGATACCTTGCAATCAAACTTGACATGGAAAAGGCATATGACAAAATTGAATGGAACTTCATTATTGAGGTCATGAGGAAACTTGGACTCAACCTTTACCCACTGGATAAAAGAATGCATATCCTTTGTATCTTTCTCGGTACTCGTGAACAATGGACCTACTGAAATTTTCCTGCCTGAAAGAGGACTGAGACAAGGTGACCCACTATCACTTTTTTCTCTTTATCCTTGGTGCAGAAATACTTGCTAGAAAATTACAAAAAGGTACAGATTGACCGAAAAAACCCATGGGCTTCCAAATCACTAAAAATGGAACAAATATCCCCTTCATGGCATTTGCAGATGATATTATGATATTCTCCGAAGAAAAACTGGAAAACTGTAAGGAAATCAAGAAAATAATCGATGATTATTGTCTTATCTCAGGACAAAGTGTGAATTTCCACAATCAGCCTTTCAAGTCACAAAGAAAGTTTCGACCACACGAAAACAACAAATACAAGGAATCCTTACGATTACAAACATGGTTTCGCTGGATAAATATATTGGTTGCCCGATCATTAATGGAAATGTCAATTCACATACCTTTGAATAGATGATCACTAAATCCAGAACACAATTAACAAAATGGAAAGTGAAATCCCTATCCCAAGCAGGAAGAACAACTCTGATAAGATCATACCTTGCTACTAAGCCAAACTTTATTATGCAAATCTTCATGCTTCCTAACTCAACAAATAATGAACTCGGCAAAACAAAAAATGAACCACGTTCTACAATACAAACTACTATGGAAAATTTTAGTCGAACCTGAGAACTGCTGGGTAAGAATAATAAATGAAAAATACCTTAAAGGCTCCCACCTACTATCTTATGACTACAACAAAAACGGTTCTTGGCAATGGTAAAAAATGATGAGCATCAAAAAAGAATTCCAAAAAGGACTCATCTAGCAAATTGGCGATGGAAAAATGATCAAGTTTTGGACAGATAAATGGGCACTAAATGACCCTCTTTATAACATCATCAACCCTGCGCTAGGTACAAACCTAGATTGCAGAGTCCATAAATTCCTAGACCAAAATTTGAACTGGAATAAGACAAAGCTACAAAAAATGTTACCAAACGATATGGTGGATAGAATTATGGGTATCCCAATACCCGTGAACCATATTACCGATCGAATTTGCTGGGAACCAAGTAAAAATGGCTGGTTCTCGACAAAATCAGCTATGGAGCTGATCAACAAAAATAAACATTTATAAGTTTACGACTCATCCTGATCTGGAAAATGGACACATATCCCAAAGTCAACAAATTTCTCTGGAAAATTTTAAAAAACGGACTACAAACAAAATCACGACTACAAGAAAGAGGAGTCTCGATTCCCCCGGGATGCATCTCCTGCCTCCACCCTATGGAGGATACAAATCATTTCCTATTCCACTGTGATCCTACCTTACAGACAATTTCAAAGATTAATATGACAACTAGCCTTTATCTAAGGACAATCAACTATGCAAACAAACACATTGGAGATACTATTGAAGAAATAAAACTTAAACTCTCCCCCATTGAGATGATAGAGTAATCTGTGACCTGGTGGGGCATCTGGTTCCTTAGGAACCAAAAAACTTTCTTAAATGACAACCCGGTTATGGATGTCATTAAAGATCTACCTAACTATATACGAAATCTCATATCTGCCTAGAATAAAACATGCAAATGGAATCCAGACTGCACTCTTGACCGATACTCCACGGCACGACACACCCCCTTCAAGGAGCTTTTGTTTCGAACAGATCAATTCAAGACAATATTTTAATAACCCATGAAATTTTCCATTCCTTCAAATCTAAAAAGGGCACTGAAGGATACCTTGCAATCAAACTTGACATGGAAAAGTCATATGATAGAATTGAATGGAACTTCATTATTGAGGTCATGCAGAAATTTGGATTTTGCTCAACTTTTACCCACTGGATAAAAGAATGCATATCCTCTGTATCTTTCTCGGTACTCGTGAATAATAGACCTACTAAAAATTTCCTGTCTCAAAGAGGGTTGAGACAAGGTGACCCACTATCACCTTTTCTCTTTATCCTTGGTACAGAAATACTTGCTAGAAAATTACAAAAAGCTACAGATCGACCAAAAAACTCCTGGGGTTCCAAATCCCTAAAGTGGAACAAATATCCCCTTCCTGGCATTTGCGGATGATATTATGATATTCTCCAAAGCAAAACCGGAAAACTGTAAGGAAATCAAGAAAATAATCGATGATTATTGTCTTATCTCAAGACAAAGTGTGAATTTCCCCAAATCTGCCTTTCAAGTCACAAAGAAAGTTTCGACCACACGAAAACAACAAATACAAGGAATCCTTACGATTACAAACATGGTTTCGCTGGATAAATATCTTGGTTGCCCAATCATTAATGGAAATATCAATTCACATACCTTTGAATAGATGATCACCAAATCCAGAACACAATTAACCAAATGGAAAGCTAAATCCCTATCCCAAAAAGGAAGAACAACTCTGATAAGATCAAACCTTGCTACTAAACCAAACTTTATTATACAAAGCTTAAATCTTCCTAACTCAACACATAATGAACTAGACAGAATCAGTCTACAGTTCTTCTGGAACAAAGAATCATCCTGAAAACCTCTTATTGGATGGGATAAAATATGCCAACCTCTTTCCAAGGGGGGCCTTGGCATTCGAAAAACAAAAGATATGAACCACGCTCTACAATACAAACTACTCTGGAAATTTTTCGCCGAACCTGAGAATTGTTGGGTAAGAATAATCAATGAAAAATACCTTAAAGGCTCCACCTACTATCTTATGACTACGACAAAAACGGTTCTTGGCAATGGTAAAAAATGATGAGCATCCAAAAAGAATTCCAAAAAGGACTCATTTGGCAAATTGGTGATGGAAACACGATCAAGTTTTGTACAGATAAATGGGCACTAAATGACCCTCTTTATAGCATCATCAACCCTACGCAGGTACAAACCTATATTGCAGAGTCCATAAATTCCTAGACCAAAATTTGAACTGGAATAAGACAAAGCTCCAAAAAACGTTACCAAACGATATGGTGGATAGAATTATGGGTATCCCAATACCCGTTAACCATATTACCGTTCGAATGTGCTGGGAACCAAGTAAAACGGGCTGGTTCTCGACAAAATCAGCTATGGAGCTGATCAACAAAAATAAACATTTATCAGTTTACGACTCATCTTGATCTGGAAAATGGACACATATCCAAAAGTCAAAAAAATTCTCTACAAAATTTTAAAAAACGGACTACCAACAAAATCACGACTACAAGAAAAAGGAGTCTCGGTTCCCCCGGGATGCATCTCCTGCCTCCACCCTATGGAGGACACGAATCATTTCCTATTCCACTGTGATCCTACCTTATAGACAATTTCAAAGATTAATATGACAACTAGCCTCTATCTAAGGACAATCAACTCTGCAAACAAACACATTGGAGATACTATTGAAGAAATAAAACTTAAACTATCCCCCATTGAGCTGATAGAGTAATCTGTGACCTAGTGGGGCATCTGGTTCTTTAGGAACCAAACAACTTTCTTAAATGACAACCCTGATATGGATGTCATTAAAGATCTACCTAACTATATACGACATCTCATATCTACCTGGAATAAAACACGCAAATGGAATCCAGACTGTACTCTTGACCAATACTGCACGACACGACACGCCCCCTTCAAGGAGCTTGTGTTTCGAACAGATCAATTCAATACAATATTTTAATAACCCATGAAATTTTCCATTCCTTCAAATCTAAAAAGGGCACTGAAGGATACCTTGCAATCAAACTTGACATGGAAAAGTCATATGATAGAATTGAATGGAACTTCATTATTGAGGTCATGCGGAAATTTGGATTCTGCTCAACCTTTACCCACTGGATAAAAGAATGCATATCCTCTGTATTTTTCTCGGTACTCGTGAACAATGGACCTACTGAAGTTTTCCTGCCTGAAAGAGGACTAAGACAAGGTGACCCACTATCACCTTTTCTCTTTATCCTTGGTGTAGAAATACTTGCTAGTAAATTACAAAAAGCTACAGTTCAACCGAAAAAACCCCTGGGGTTCCAAATCACTAAAAATGGAACAAATATCCCCTTCCTAGCATTTACGAATGATATTATGTTATTCTCCAAAGCAAAACCGGAAACCTGTAAGGAAATCAAGAAAATAATCGATGATTATTGTCTTATCTCAGGACAAAGTGTGAATTTCCACAAATCAGCCTTTCAAGTCACAAAGAAAGTTTCGACCACACGAAAACAACAAATACAAGGAATCCTTACGATCAGTCTCGTCCAATGGGGTGTTCCATTCGGCCCAATTGAACAGGGTCCCTTATTATAATATGTTATCTTTAATGGATATACTTAAAAAGTTGGTCTAGTGGTTTGAGGAGTGTATTGTATGCAAGTCACCCGTGTTCAATTCCTCATAGCCCCATGTTTAAATTTTGTTTTTTCTAAATAAAATACTACATATAATAATATCTAAAGTATACTATTTGAAAGAAGAAAATTCCAATATATTAAAAAATTAAAAACTCAAGAACTTAAGTAAAATTATGATTGACGAACTTTAAATATTTAAAATTTAGCTTTTATTTTGTCTTATTACTTTGATAAATTACACAAACAATACGCAAGTTATAGAATTCTAAAAAAAAATATTATAAAAAGAGTACAAAAAATAAATTTTAAATGCTTAAAATTTCAAAATCGGCACATGGCCCCCGAAAATCATTGGACGGCCCTGCTTACGATTACAAACATGGTTTCGCTGGATAAATATCTTGGTTGCCCGATCATTAATGGAAATGTCAATTCACATACCTTTGAATAAATGATCACTAAATCCAGAACACAATTAACCAAATGGAAAGTGAAATCTCTATCTCAAGCAGGAAGAACAACTCTGATAAGATCAAACCTTGCTACTAAACCAAACTTTATTATGCAAAGCTTCATGCTTCCTAACTCAACACATAATGAACTCGACAGAATCAATCAACAATTCTTCTTGAACAAAGAATCATCCTATAAACCCCTTATTGGATGGGATAAAATACGCCAACCTCTTTCCAAGGGGGGCCTTGGCATTCGAAAAACAAAAGATATGAACCACGCTCTACAATACAAACTACTTTGGAAATTTTTTGCCGAACCTGAGAACTGTTGGGTAAGAATAATCAATGAAAAATACCTTAAAGGCTCCCACCTACTAACTTATGACTACAACAAAAACGGTTCTTGGAAATGGTAAAAAATGATGAGCATCAAAAAAAATCCAAAAAGGACTCATCTTGCAAATTGGCGATGGAAAAACGATCAAGTTTTGGACAGATAAATGGGCACTAAATGACCCTCTTTATAACATCATCAACCCTGTGCTTGGTACAAACCTAGATTGCAGAGTCCATAAATTCCTAGACCAAAATTTGAACTAGAATAAGACAAAGCTCCAAAAAAATGTTACCAAATGATATGGTGGATAGAATTATGGGTATCCCACTACCCGTGAACCATATTACCGATCGAATGTGCTGGGAACCAAGTAAAAATGGCTGGTTCTCGACAAAATCAGCTATGGAGCTGATCAACAAAAATAAACATTTATTAGTTTACGACTCATCATGATCTGAAAAATGGACACATATCCCAAAGTCAACAAATTTCTCTGGAAAATTTTAAAAAATGGACTACTAACAAAATCACGACTACAAGAAAAAGGAGTCTCGGTTCCCCCGGGATGCATCTCCTGCCTCCACCCTATGGAGGATACGAATCATTTCCTATTCCACTGTGATCATACCTTATAGACAATTTCAAAGATTAATATGACAACTAGCCTCTATCTAAGGACAATCAACTCTGCAAAAAAACACATTGGAGATAGTATTGAAGAAATAAAACTTAAACTCTCCCCTATTGAGCTCATAGAGTAATCTGTGACCTGGTGGGGCATTTGGTTCTTTAGGAACCAAAAAACTTTCTTAAATGACAACCCGGATATGGATGTCATTAAAGATCTATCTAACTATATACGAAACTCATATCTCCCTGGAATAAAACACGCAAATGGAATCCAGACTACACTCTTGACCAATACTCCACGGCACGACACACCCCCTTCAAGGAGCTTTTGTTTCGAACAGATCAATTCAACACAATATTTTAATAGCCCGTGAAATTTTCCATTCCTTCAAATCTAAAAAGGGCACTGAAGGATACCTTGCAATCAAACTTGACATGGAAAAGGCATATGACAGAATTGAATGGAACTTCATTATTGAGGTCATGCGGAAATTTGGATTCTGCTCAACCTTTACCCACTGGATAAAAGAATGCATATCCTTTGTATCTTTCTCGGTACTCGTGAACAATGGACCTACTGAAATTTTCCTGCCTGAAAGAGGACTGAGACAAGGTGACCCACTATCACCTTTTCTCTTTATCCTTGGTGCAGAAATACTTGCTAGAAAATTACAAAAAGCTACAGATCGACCGAAAAACCTTTTGGGGTTCCAAATCACTAAAAATGGAACAGATATCCCCTTCTTGGCATTTGCGGATGATATTATGATATTCTCCAAAGAAAAACCGGAAAACTGTAAGGAAATCAAGAAAATAATCGATGATTATTGTCTTATCTCAGGACAAAGTGTGAATTTCCACAAATCAGCCTTTCAAGTCACAAAGAAATTTTCGACCACACGAAAACAACAAATACAAGAAATCCTTACTATTACAAACATGGTTTCGCTGGATAAATATCTTGGTTGCCCGATCATTAATGGAAAGGTCAATTCACATACCTTTGAATAGATGATCACTAAATCCAGAACACAATTAACCAAATGGAAAGCGAAATCCCTATCCCAAGAAGGAAGAACAACTCTGATAAGATCAAACCTTGCTACTAAACCAAACTTTATGATACAAAGCTTCATGCTTCCTAACTCAACACATAATGAACTCGACATAATCAATCGATAGTTCTTCTGGAAAAAAAAATCATCCTATAAACCCCTTATTGGATGGGATAAAATATGCCAACCTCTTTCCAAGGGGGGCCTTGGCATTCGAAAAACAAAATATATGAACCACGCTCTACAATACAAACTACTCTGGAAAATTTTAGCCAAACCTGAGAACTGTTGGGATAGAAACCGACAATCTTACTATTGCAAACGTTATTAATAAAATCTAGCACTGTCCATGGGAAATCGAGAGTCATATCTCCGATATCCTATGTTTATTAAAATCTTTCCAGACAGTGCAGATTTCCCATATATTTCGAGAATTAAACTCGGTGGCCGACCACATTGCTAAACTTGGCCACAACTTTTCTCTGAATGATATCATGAACAACTCAGAGCTGAAAGCTCTCATTCGAAAGGATGTTATAGGTTGAGTGTTAAGGTCTCCTTGACACTAGTCTAATTATTACCGTATAAAAAAATGACTAATAAGGGATGGAAGATGGCTTACAGTAGCCTTACGATAAAGTTAAAAGAGACAAAGACGACACATAAGAGAAACGTACATGACTTACAAGAAATTGGTTACCCGAGGTGACTAACAACAACTCCACAAATAAGCCATTTTTCTGGATACAAATATGCCATTTTGACCAATTGAATTAACTAAGTTTTTGTTTGGTCAACTCATGATAAAGACTTTATTTAAAAAATTAACTTTTTATTTATATCACAAAATTTTGAAAATTTGAAAATTATTTTTCTACAAAATATATATTTTAATTAAAAACGTCTTTATAAAAACCATTACCAAACAAATTTTTTGGGGACATTTGGTAAAAATAGATATCAGGTTAGACTGAGGTATGAGGTTGAGAAGGTATACATCTGTAAAGTGATAAATGAAACTAAGTGTTCTGTTAGTATTTGAAGAAAAATAGGTATAAGCTTTTTCGTTAACTTTCAACCTAAAATCACATACCCACCTCTCATCCCCATTCATTCTTTTCAACCCCAAAGAAATTAGGGTTTCATAAGTTGGCTTTGAGTGGATTTAGGGAATGGGTTTGACTCCAATAAAACACATACGAAACATTAGATTTTGGATTAAGATTCCTCGACCCCTCCCAACCCCCATACCTTAACCCTCAACCCCAGCAACCAAACACACCCAAATGGCTTATATGGTTTTGTATTATAAGGTTTCATAACACCTTTATTTACTTGCCAAACAAATGAACTACAAAATAATAAAGGGAAAAAATGGAATGATATCGGCGGTCGTGGTTTTTTTTGGGGGAAATTTCTGTTGGTGTCCCCGAGTTTAGGGTTATTTATGTTGGTGTCCCACAATTAAGTTTTTTTCAGTTGGTACTCCTAAGGTTTTGATTTGTTCGCTTTGTAACCGAAATTTTCCATATCTGTATCATTTCGGTTCGAATTGATCAAATCAAAGCTCATCATTATGCTTATTGACCTCAACTTAGTAGGATTCGACTCCTAAAACAATCAAATCCATACTCGAACCATTCTGATTTGAATTCTTAAGGTCGCAAACGGGTTGTTGCTTGGGAATTCAAATCGACATGGATTTGGGTATTTTAGGAGTCAAATCTTACTAATTTAAGGACAAAGAACACAATGGTGGACTTGGATTTAATCAATTTGAACTAAAATGGTACAAACATGAAAAAGTTTGGTTACGAAGCAAACTAACCCAAACCTTAGGGGCACCAACCGAAAAAAACTTAATCATGGGACACCAATAGGAATAACCCTAAACTCAAGGGCACCAACAATATTTTATTTTTTGATATTATTCTGATCAGATAAAGGAGAGAAGGCCACGGCTTTTGAAGAGGATGGCTAGGGACAGCTGCTTGGCAAGAGTGGCCGCCGGCGTAGCTTGTTATAGCAAATCGGATGAGCTGCCACATGTTATGGATGAGTTGCCACGTGTTATGTGTTTACTAGCTATTACTAATTCCGTTAGTTGTTTGTTAATAGCAAATGAATTGTAAACAGAATCGTGAATCTGGGTTATAAATAGGAAGAGGAGTAATCCAGATGAACTATTCAGAAATTTGTAAAATCTTTCCATTCAATTGAAGCTTCCTCAATCAGCCAGAATTGGCCTTGAGGTGAGAGTTGTTGTTGTTCAACATTAGCTCTCAATTCTATCTTGATTCTCAATCCAATTCTTGTGATTCGATTGTCTAAAAGTGATTTACGGTAATAAATGGTATCAGAGCAGTTCCATCCTCGGTGATTGAAGAAGATGGCGGAAACACGTTCGCAGGTCTTGAATCGGGAAGTGATTGCGCGCGAATTGGAGGAGTCGTTCAATTCCAAGATTGCTTCAATGGAGGAGAAGTTGGAAGGGAAGATCGATTCAAAGCTGTCAAGCATCGACGAAACTTTGAAAAGTCGCATTGCAGAAATGTTTGAAGCTTTCGAAGCATTCACCAAGAATGGAGCATCGTCGTCGGTGGTGCATCGGTCGAGTCCGCCACAACCAAGAGATACAGGGCAACATTAAGCGTCTCCGATCAATGTCCCTCATCCAGTTGTCAATTTCCAGAATCTTGATGGAGGACGAGTGAGGCAAGGTATGCAAAATTTCAAAACTGCTTATTCTGGTATGACAAGATTGTCTCGTTTGGATTTTCCAAAGTTCAATGGAACATTGGTGAAAGACTGGCTATTCAAGTGTGAGCAGTTCTTTCTCATTGATAAGACTCTGGAAGAGATTAGAGTGAATCTGGCTTCCATTCACCTTGAAGATAAGGCAGCCTGTTAGCATCAATCTGTGATTCAAGCTGAAGAATCGAGAGGTATGTTTCTGGACTGGAATAGATACAAGCAACTTCTATTGGAAAGATTTGGGGAAGTTATTGACGATCCAATTGCTGAATTGATGAAACTGAGAGAGTCTGATGGCATTGTTGATTATCATGATAAGTTTGAGGCAATTCGGACTAGGGTGAAAATGTCTGAGGAATATCTAGTGAGTGCTTATTTGGCAGGGCTAAGGATAGATACTCAGATGCACATTAGGATGTTCCAACCTAAATCCATTCGTCAATGCTTTACTTTGGGAAAATTGTATGAATTAGCTCACCCAAAAATGCTAAGTCATAGCAATTCTTTCCAAGGAAAAACTGGATTTAGCAAGAACTTTGAAGGGGGCAAGAAAGATTTCAGTCTCGGCTCCAAGAATACTGTGACACCAAGAACAGTTGGGACTAGAGTAGGTGAGTCTAATTCTGGTGGTAGGAAACTCTTGACAGCAGCTAAGATGAGTGAAAGGAGAGCAAAAGGGCTATGTTATTTGTGTGATGAACCCTATATGCCAAGTCATTATCTCAAGCACAAAAAGAGTCAATTGTTTGTAATGGATATAGAGGATAATGAGGAGGAAGCTATTGAGGTGTCAGATTATACTAATGAGTTAGCAGAAGAGAGTGTGCAGATCTCTGTGAATGCAGTTGCTGGGGTGTCCAACTATAGGACAATGAGGGTGAAAGGTATGTGTGGTAAACGAGCTCTCTTTATACTCATTGACTCGGGTAGCACACATAATTTCATTGACCATAAAGTGGCTGAGAAGTTAGGCTTTAAGGTGAAGTCTCCAGGATTGTCTACTATATATGTAGCAGATGGAAGTTCCTTGAGTGTTTTTGGGAAGATTGATGCCTTCCAGTGGTCCTTTCAACAAGTTCCATTTCAAGCTGACTTGATGGTTATTCCATTGGGGTGATGTGATATGGTTTTGGGAGTACAGTGGTTGGAAACTTTGGGTAGGATTGTGTGGGACTTCAGACAACTGACCATGGAATTCAAGGTTGGTTCCAAGAAATTAGTGTTGTAAGGTATTAGCCCGGGTTCTGTTAGAGCAATGAAGGCTCAACAATTGAACAAAATCATGGGGCATGAAGAGGGGCAATTGGCTATGATCTGTGTTAAAGAAGTACAAGATCAACCTATGGAAGGGTTCTTAGCCATTATTGAAGCTGCAACTCCATTATCTGCAAACAATGCCAAGTTGTTGACAAAATATGAGGACTTGTTCAAAGAGCCAACAACACTTCCACCCTTCAGAGAGGGGCATGATCACAAGATCCCTGTAATGCATGGGGCAAATCCAGTAAATCAAAGACCTTACAGATATGCCATTTATCAGAAAAATGAGATTGATAAGATGGTCAAAGAAATGTTAGATTCTGGGATTATACAACCTAGTTCAAGCTCTTATGCCTCACCAGTAGTGTTGGTCAAAAAGAAGGATGGAACTTAACAGTTGTGTGTCGACTATAGGGGGTTGAATGCAACTACTGTCAAGGACAGATTTCCTATTTCACTCATTGAAGACCTTATGGATGAATTAGGGGGTTCTAAGGTCTTTTCTAAGATTGATTTAAGAGTTGGTTATCATCAAGTTCGGATGAGTAAGGATGATATTCATAAAACAGCCTTCAAAACTCATAGTGGACATTATGAGTACTTAGTTATGCCTTTTGGCTTAACTAATGCACCATCTACCTTTCAGTACCTGATGAATTCAGTTTTCAGGCCCTTTCTGAGGAGATTTGTGTTGATATTGTTTGATGATATACTCATCTACAGCTCTAACTTCGAAGAACATGTTCAACACTTAAGGGTTGTGTTTGAAGCCATGAGGAGCAACCAGTTGTTTGCAAAAAGAAGCAAGTGTGCTTTTGCTGTCACAAGAGTGGAATATTTGGGTCATTATATTTCAGATGAAGGTGTGGGAACTGACCCTAAGAAGATAGAAGTCGTAGCTAATTGGCCAGTACCTAAGAATCTCAAACAATTAAGAGGTTTCTTAGGGCTAGCTGACTACTACAGGAGGTTTGTTAAGAACTATGGAGCAATTGCTCGACCACTATCCTTATTGCTTAAGAAGGATGGATTTACATGGGATTCTGACGCTGTCATTGCTTTTGCACATTGAAGTCTGCCTTGTGTCGAGCTCTAGTGTTAGCTCTACCCAACTTTGATAAGCCATTTATAGTGGAGACTGATGCATGTGGCTATGGTATAGGGGCAGTGTTGATGAAGGAGGGGCATCCTTTAGCATACATTAGCAAACATCTGAAAGGAAGGCAATTACACTTGTCCATCTATGAGAAGGAGTTACTGGTTGTAGTGTTTGCCTTACAGAAGTGGAGGCACTACCTTTTAACCTTTCACTTCACCATCAAAGACAGATCAAAGAAGCTTGAAGTATCTGTTAGAACAGAGACTCAACACTCCTGTGCAGCAGCAATGGCTTCCTAAGTTGCTAGAGTTTGATTATGACATTCAATACAAGGAGGGAAAAGAGAACTTGGTGGCAGATGCTCTTTCAAGGGTGGAAGGTTCAGAAATATTGCATATGGCTATGTCTGTGGTGGAATCTGATTTGATGAAAAATATATAGAGTTGCTATACAAGTGATCACAGTTTGAAGGCTATTGTGGAAGCATTGCAACAAGATCCTCTTGCAAAGAAACATTATACTTGGCAGCATAACCAGTTGAGAAGAAAAGGCAAATTGGTTGTGGGTAATGATGCTCAGCTAAAGGATAAGATCTTACTTTGGTTGCATTGTGCTGGCACTAGTGGATATTCTGGGCGGGATGTAACAATTCAAAGAGTCAAAGGACTATTCTACTGGAAAGGGCTGACCAGTGACATACAACATTACATTAGGAGTTGTACAACATGTCAGAGGAGCAAATATGATAGAGCGGCTTCACCTGGATTGCTTTAACCGTTACCAATTCCAAACCAGGTATGGAGTGACATTTCAATGGATTTTATTGAAGGTTTACCCCTTTCCTTTGGCAAGTCTATCATTTTTGTGGTAGTTGATAGACTAAGCAAGGCAGCTCACTTCATGACTTTGTCACATCCCTACTCTGCTGCTTCTGTGGATCAATGTTTCTGAGTGAGTTTTGGCAAGAACTTTTTCGAGTACAAGATGTTGATTTGAACATGTCCACAGCCTACCACCCTCAAACTGATGGGTAGACTGAAGTTGTCAATAGGTGTTTGGAGACGTATTTGAGGTGCATGTGTGGAGATAGACCTCATGTTTGGAGTAAGTGGATTCCTCTTGCTGAGTGGTGGTATAACACTACCTTTCACACAACAACTCAACTCACTCCATATGAGATTGTGTATGGGCAAGCTCCACCAATTCATCTTCCTTATTTACCTGGTGAGACAAAGGTGGATATGGTTGCAAGGAGTTTGCAAGACAGGGAGAATATGATTCAGTTTCTCAAATTCCACCTAGTTAGGGCCCAACATAAAATGGAGCATTATGCCAACCAACACAGAAGTGAAATGCAATTTGCAATAGGGGATCTAGTCTATGTCAAATTGCAGCCTTATAGACAGCAGAGTGTTGTCATGAGAAGTACTCAGAAGTTGTCACCCAAGTATTTTGGGCCATATGAGGTGATTGACAAATGTGGAATGGTTGTTTATAAGCTGAAACTCCCTAGCACTTTCAGGATTCATCCTGTATTCCATGTTTCTCAATTAAAAAGCATGTGGGAGCTGCAGTCACTTCTTCAAGTTTGCCTACAGTGTTGCCTGACCTTTTTGCTAAGGAACCTCTAGCAATTCTTGAAAGGAGGATGGTGAATCGCCAAGGGAGAGCTGTTACTCAGGTTCTAATCCAGTGGAAGAATCAATCTACAGATGAAGCTATCTGGGAATTTTTGTTTGATTTGAGCAAAAGATTTCCATAATTCACACCTTGAGGTCAAGGTTGTCGAGGGAGGGGAGATTTGTTATAGCAAATCGGATGAGTTGCCACGTGTTATGGATGAGCTGCCACGTGTTATGTTTTTACTGGCTATTATTATTTCAGTTAGTTGTTTGTTAATAGCAAATGAATTGTAAACAGAATCGTGAATCTGGGTTATAAATAGGAAGAGGAGTAATCCAGATGAACTATTCAGAAATTTGTAAACTCTTTCCATTCAATCAGTGGCGTAGTCAGAACTCGACTCCAGGGGGGGCTAAATCCTGTGCGAATATTTTTTTTTGACTTAACTCTAACGTGACTTAAATTCTATTTTGCAAAAATTAATTTTAATTTTTTTACGAAACTTAAGGTAATTTTCACGTGAGATGAGGAGGAAAAAACTTAAGTAATTTTATTTTTTTGACTTAAATCTGTTAAAATTGACTGAAATTGTATTTTCAGATGGAGATAAGGGGGAAAATTTAAGATAATTTAATTTTTATAGCTTAAATTTATTAAGGCTAACTGAAATTACATTTTCAGATTCAATAAGGGTAAAAAATACTTTAAAAAAATATTATTTTTTTGAATTTTTTTTTTTTTTTTTTTTTTTTTTTTTTTCAGGGAGGGCTATAGCCTGGGCCTGAACTGGATCCGCACCTGCATTCAATTGAAGCTTCCTCAATCAGCCAGAATTGGCCTTGAAGTGAGAGTTGATGTTGTTCAACATTAGCTCTCAATTCTATCTTGATTCTCAATCCAATTCTTGTGATTCGATTGTCTAAAAGTGATTTACGGTAATATAGCTCTCGGTGGCGCCATCGGCGGCGCCGTCGGTATGTTATTCTCACACCCACCATCTCCTACTTCCTCCGTCTCCCTCTCTCCCAAACCCTAATTTTCCCCTCGTTGTCGATTTTCTCAAACTTCAAGTAGAATCTAAATCATTTACATGTTTTTTTCTTTTCCATTTCAATTGTTTCCTCGTGTTCCTTCGATTCGTAGTTGAAATTGGGTAATGAATTGACTTTTTGTTTGAGGCTCAACTCCGAAAATCTTATTTATGGCTTGTTATAGTCTTTGCTTAGTCTGTAGGAATCATTAAAGCTTGTATATGGAACGAATAGGTGGTCTTTGGGATATATTTGACTTCCCTTATGGACCTGATTCCTTTGTTTGTAACAATTGAAAACATTTTCCTCTTTTCTTGATATACATGAAAGCAGTGCCTGGACAAATTCCCTTTTCTTATCTGGATATTGTTTTGTCTATCATGAACATCTCTATTGATAGTATCATGAAAGTAACCTTGGTTTGAATGTCCTGGATGATGGACAACATGCCTACTGTATTGGTCTTGTTGGCTTGATAGTGTCTATCATAGAATGCGTTTCCCGTTTCTTGGTGATTTTAGATTTTCTGGAGTTTATGTACTGAATACACTGTCATTTTAGGTGCTGTGTATGGGACTTTTGAAGCAGTGAGGCACAAGGTATGCTTTGCATTTTCTCTTTGATCTAAAATCGTGCAGCTAAATAGCTTCTGATGTAATTTTTGACAGCTTCTAATACCTTCCATTACTCGCAAATTTTAGAATGAAAAGGAAAATATCAGTCTAGTGGATCCAATTTCTCAGAACTACACTGCTTTATTAAGTCAATAGTCTCATAGTTTTGGTTCTGCACAGGTCTGTTAATTTTTTTTAATGCTTTTGAAAAATGAAGACTTCTCTATTAAACTTCTCTGTTGTCCACATATCATTTCTTGCGTCTTCCCTCAGTAGTCAGTCATGGTTAGAGTCACTCCCGTTGGACTCTTAAGCCTTGCAATTTGCACAATCTCAACCTGCCTGTTGTCCACGGATGACAAACCATTGTACATGGTTCAGATTACATGTTCACTTGGACATTTATTTAGTCTTTTTCACCCATGAAGCACCCACGCGGCTCACCCACAGATGACGGGTGGATGAAAAGACTAGCGGGTGATGTAACCGGTGGTGGAATGGCTCAATCCTCACTTGACCTCATTCATATCCTTATTAGATCACAATCCTCAGCTGCTCTCATTATATTAGGACCAATGATATCCCACATTCCCACTCATCTGATTCTTTTTCACCTTATAAGTTTCCTGTTTCTGGCATCAACTCGAAAATTAGTCAGGCTGGACAAGAACATGAAGAGTATCTGGTTGGACATGCTTATTTCGCCGGTGTTGTGGCCTATTCTGAGTGTCTAATTGAAGTTGGTCAGAACATGAAAGAAGTCTGCTTGTTGCTAAACTGTAATTCCCCAACTGTTCAGGTTCCAGGGCTTCTAAAGGTTCGACACATCGGTCAGACAACCGTAGGCAGTGCTGCAGTCTTCGGTCTCTTTCTTGGTGCTGGGAGCTTGATACATTGTGGAAGATCCTACTAATTAATCTGGATCATTCTATATTTTTCAATGTTTTTTGTCTTGATCATTCCTGTAAGTGATATTTTGTTGTGTCCTTTGATTTCTCTTGACCGTAATGTTACTTTTGCATTACTGCATTAAGCAACTAAATGTGTTGTTGTTATGTATCTGTGCTATTGTATTAACATATGCATCCTTACATGCAAGCCCGGTAAAGGGGCATAATTCAGTCTAATAAATTAAAACTTACTCCTCTAGTTCGAAAAATGAATTAATTCTTGTGAGGAAAATACTATTCATTAGTTCTCAATTTTATAAAATACTTATTTTTATTATATTATAATTCAAGGTATCTTCATCATATAAAAATACCAGGGCTCAATGATTAAGGATTAAGGATATATCTTTCTTTTTTTTTGATGAGGAAAAAATTAGACGGGGCCTAGCAACGATGCAAGGTCCGGTCTAGAGCATCCAATTGGATGAGAACACGGAGTTCTGGGTTTGAATCCAAGGCAAATCTCGAAGGTGAGAAGCTGAATTTAGCAATTTGATCAGCAGAGCGGTTCACCTTCCGAAAAACATGCCTTATAAAGACTTCCTGAAAAGAACGGAGATCGATGAGGATGTCAGCGATGACCATTTCAATATCCCAAGGGCAAGTCCAAGTGCCTAAGATGGAGTTGATAAAGCACAAATTGTCCCCTTCGATTTCGATTTTATTAAGACGAAGGGAAACAGCTGTTTTGATACTGTTTTTCAGGGCTAGGGTTTCTGCCATTAGGACGGAGAGGCATTCGTATTGTTTGTTGGACATATGGATTGTTTCAGCATATTCATTTCTGATGATGAAACCCGTACCTGTTTTACCATTTGGTATTTTCGTACCATCAAATTTTATTTTGCAAAATCCTGGTTTTGGTTTATCCCATTTAATATTTTTAGTCTTCCGTCTAATTGATGGGTTGGGTTTTTTAGTTGTTGTTTCATCTGTATCTGATACCTTGGTTTTATTCCAATTCTGGATTAGGGTTTTGATATATATTGTGAGATCTTTAATTTTGTCCGGTTTAGGTGTTTGGAAGATTACTTGGTTTCTATTGATCCAAGTGCCCCACCAGGTGGTAGCAAGACAAACCCATTCATTTTTAGTAAGTACGGACTGCAATTCTCGGATTAAGTCAATAGGTTTTTTGTTATTAGTATTTAATCTTCTACTGAAAAAGATTTTGTTTTTTGATTTGTTCCAGTGTATTAGGGCACTTGAATAAGAAGTGGTTTAGGTCCTCATGCGGATTATTGCACGCGTCACATGCTAGTGGGACTGAGACATGTTTTTGAACTAGCCTAGCTTTCGTGGGTAGGCCATCATGACATATTTTCCATAAGAAATTTTTCACTTTTGGGTAGGTATCAAGTTTCCAGACCCATGATAGGTCATTGGTAGGAGGGTTTGTTTGTTTGGTTATTAATTCAAAGGCTGTTTTCGTGGAGAACCATCCAGATTTATTTGGAGCCCAATAGAGTCGATCGGGGATGTTGTTGTGTGGTATTTGGATACTGTTAATAAACTCAACAACTTCATCCTCAAGCACAACTTTTAGTTTAGGAGTATCTCATTCTTTATTAGTGATGAAATCACTCACTTTGGTTTGGTCATCTAAGTAAGTGTTTGGGAGAACGTAGTCTTTAAGGGTAAATTTAGGGGTCCATGGGTCCTCCCAAAAGTTGATAGAGTGGCCATCGCCAATGATCCATTGCAGACCAGCTTTGAAGTCATTGCGAAGCTTGAAGAGGTGACCCGATTGCCAAAAATGGTTCGTTTTTCTAGTATAGTTAAGGATATTATCATTTTTGAGATATTTTTCTTTGATGATTTTAACCCAAATGTTATTTGGTTCTGCAAATATTTTTCAAATGAGCTTCATTTGAAGAGCGGTGTTCATGTCTTCCGTTTTACGGATTCCTATTCCTCCATTTCCTTTATTTTTGCAAATTTTATCCCACCCGATAAGTGGTTTAAATGATGGCTCTTTGTTCCATAAGAAATTTCTATTAGCTTTATCCAGTTTTTGGTGTAGGGAAGCTGATAGCATAAAGCATTGCATGGTGTAATTAGGTTTCGCAGCTAAGTTTGCTTTGATAAGGGTAGCTCTTCCCTCAAGGAAAAGAGAACTAGCTTTCCATTTAGAGAGTTGATTATTTGTTGCAATAATAGTGTCTTGGAAGGTGTTTTGATTAACTTTCCCATTTATGATAGGACAGTCGAGATATTTGTCTAGCGAGACTGAACTGGGAATATTTAGTATTGATTGGATCAATAATTTGGTATGGTTCGATGTGTTGGGTGTTGTTTGAAATGCCGATTTATGGTAGTTTACACATTGTCCCGATATAGAGCAGTAATCTTCGATTATTGTCTTAACCTTCTGGCAGGATGTTTGGTTCGCTTTGGAAAAAATGAGAATATCATCAGCAAAGGCCAGGAAGGGGATATTAGTACCCAATCGACTGATTTTAAATCCTAGTTGTTTGGTGTTAGAGTTGGCTTCATGTTGAAGTTGCCTAGCAAGGACTTCATCACCTAAGATAAAAAGAAAAGGGGATAGGGGATCACCCTGTCGAAGTCCTCTTTTAGGGAAGAAGATGTCGATTGGTCCATTGTTTACTAGTACTGAGAAAGAGACGGTTTCGATGCACTCTTTAATCCAAGCAACGAAAGTTGGAGAGAAGCCAAAGTTGTTGAGTACATTCAGAATGAACTCTCATTCTATTTTGTCATAAGCTTTTTTCATATCCAGTTTAATAGCAATCCATCCTTCTTTTCCTTCTTAGCCTGAAATGAGTGAAAAATTTCATGTGCTATTAGGATATTGTCTTGTATGGCACGATCTGCAACAAAGGCACCTTGTAGGGGGTGAATGAGCTTATTTAAAATGGGTTTTAATCTTTCTGTTAAGATTTTATAGATGACCTTATAAATTGTGGAACAAAGGCTAATCGGTCGGTAATGGTTTGTTGAGTTGAGATTATCACACTTGGGTATTAGAGTAATGAAGGTGTGGTTTATTTGTTTGAGAAGTTTACCTGAATGAAAGAAGCTTTTAACCGCTTTAGTGACGAGTGGTCCAACAATGTGCCAATATTTGTGGTAGAATAGAGCGGACATTCCATCAGGTCCTGGTGATTTATCGTTGCCAATGTTGAAGATAGCGTTCTTGACTTCCTCGTTTGTCACATTTCTTGTCAGAGATAAGTTATCCTGGTTCGTAACCTCTTTGGTTATGTTTTCAAGCAACTTGTGAAGGTCGTGAACAAGGATCCTTAAGAATCTTTCGAATCTTAAGGATATATCTTTTGTCCAAAAGTGTTTTTGAACTTCTCTCTTCTTTTTTTTACATGTGGAAGCTTGCCATTTGTTATTAATTTTATTTTGTATCTTCAATATCTATGTATCACACTACACATATATGCATTGTTCTTAAAAGTCTCGATTCGATTATACGATCCTACGATCTAAAAGTGATATAACGATTCCGATTCTAAAATCCCGATTCGATTATACGTTTTTAGAATCTTACTAGTGTAGTACCCGTGCCTTGTACGGGATTTGTTTATTTTTTCTTACATTTAAAAAAAAAAATAGTATATAAAAGTTATATATTTAATTGATATAGAAATATGTAGGTAGTGACTATTATAAAAGTAGATAAATGCTAATGTAAAAAAAAGACTAATTGAATACAAAATTTTGAAGAGATTAACAAAATACATTATCGAAAGAGAGACGAAACTCTCCATAACTTTATTAGTAGTAAAATTGGCTAAGTAGTTTTGAAACGTGGATAGTCACATCCCTAACATCTATACTACTAAAACGATAAAGCATAATCAAAATGTTTATCTAATACATGAAAATAAAACCCTAAACATAAAATCTCGTAAGATGTTCAAAATTGCTACAAATTATGAAAAATTTCTTTGTATACTACATTGGTAGTAGTTTTAGATCTTTATTTTTTTTGTCCCATATCAAAATCTTCAAACCTTGATGATGCAAACATAAAACTGACCATAAGTGAAAACAGGGCGAGGAAGATACAAACCGACATTTGTAAGAGATTGGCCCTGGCTATTGTTTATCGTCACAACAAAATAAACACTCAAGAGAATTTATCTTCGTTGAAACTTGAACGGGTATGAAGTGTCTGACTGTGACATGAGCATGCGAGGATTCAAAACTGTATGTCTAATATATTAGTTAAAATAATTCTTCCTTGTATGACATGATTGTCGAGCTGCGTGGTTAGGGTTTAGGGTTTCAAGCAATTTGTGGACTTGATCGTAAGAAAATTGTATAGCTTCAATATGTAGAAAAATTATAGAGAAGATTTGTAAAAACAATAAGTGTTTTAAGATGATATAGCAAGATTAGTTAATATATATTTACTTACACCATCAAATAAGATATATGAAAAATAGACTTTTTAATCTATTCAAGATTACTTATGAAAATAAAAGATTAAAAACTCCTTATGCATATAAATTGAGATTCTATAATAAAAACTTATCTTATTGATTGTGATTACTTACTATAATCAAAATTTATCTTATTCTATACATGGAAAACAATTTTATTTATTTTTTTGTATCTTTACTGAACTCTTTGCAGCTTTTTTAGTTGATAATCCTTTTTTTTCCTAATAGTTTGATGATGTAGTGGATGATGGTTAGATGAGTGATGACATGTATGCAAATCAAACGTGGTGACGACACATAAGGTTTTGGTTTAGTAGATATATAGTAGATTACACTTCGCGCTTTGAACGACTAAAAAAAAGATTATGCATACCAATAATATATTTCATAAAAATATATTGACATGGTCATAAACCATTATACTTATAGCACGTTTTCACCTTTGTTTTGTATAAAGTTTACTTTTAGCGACTCTAACTTTTGGATCCTAGTCTTATATTTCCGAAATGTTAGAATACATTCATAGAAACATATTTTCATGGTAACTAAATTGAAATATTATCCATTGCATATTTCCAAATGTAGTTGATGATCCCTCATTAAACTACTTAATGGTGGTGCCTAGAATTTTTTGCCTTTTTTTTAGTATTTTTAATTATGGAAATATAATATTATATATAAACTATATGCTTTTGATTGAGATGTTTAGTTTTGGAAATAGAATAATCTTATATATAATTATTATATTAATTTTTTTAAAGGGTTTTTGAAGATTGTTATTATGATTGACATGTTTAGTTTAGAAAATATGAGAATCTGATGTATATTTATTATATTAAATTTAAAAAATGAAAAATTGAGAAAATGTCATGTGACAGAAAGAATAGGAGGATGTCATGTGGTATAACGATGAAATGTGCTTAATAGGGGGATGCCATGTGACATAGAGGAGTTTTGGTTTAGTAGATAAATATTAGATTTTTAGTTTATAATTAAATATATCAAAACAAAGTAAAAAAATGAGAGGATGACACATGACAAATGAAGGTGATTTGATTAGGGAGAGTCATGTGATTTAGTTAGATTTTAGTTTAGTGTATACATAGTAGATTGTTGTGGAAGTTTTGTATTGGTAATCTTTGTTATTGATTTATGTGATTCTTTTGTGTGTAAATTAGGAAGTGATTAATTTATTGATGTGATTGGTTTGTATCTAAATTAGGAAATTGTATGTAAATTAGGAAGTGATTATTTTGATTGATTTGTATCTAAATTAGGAATTAGTTAAGGTGTAAGATATAATTTTTTCTATATAAATTTTGATTTTAAAAAAAATGAAATTCTCAAAAAAACAGCATGTGACATTTTTATTGTGAGGGTGCAATGTGGCATATTGAAGTTTTGTTTTAGTAGACATATAGTAGATTATTTATAATATAATACTTTGACCAAAAAATGTAATTGCATTTATGATTATATCTCTTAAATAAATTAGATATATATTTCTATGCGTCATTTCCCAGACCATGACCATATAAAATAGATACAATAAATAAAAATTTCAAAAATAGGTTTATGAAATTAATGTTAGTACACTTATAGCTCAATATTGAAAACTACCTTTAATAAAAAAAAATCGTACTAAACTAATAATTAGAAATTTAAAATTACTAAGTAATAATTTATATCTTATTTCATTTAAGTATAGAGTATGTAATAATTTATCCTTATAAAACATTTTTTTCTAAGATTCTGCATAATGTTTTTTTTATTGCAAATATTTGCAGTTTCACGGTGCAAATAAAAAGTGCACATCATTGACCTATTATAAGCTACTAATTAATCACTTACTAACTACATATTATGAACATTTAGGAAACGAATGTACAAATTAAGGTCCTAATAAGATCAATATAAGATTATTAAAAATGAAAAAATGTTATATAATTATGGAAATTTATTTTATTGATTTTTTTGGTCCAAGTGTATTTTTTTATATAAGATTAGCTTATGATGGAAAGATTTAAAAAATTAGGTGGATTATTGTTAAGATTACAAATTTCCTTATTGAAAAGAATTAAGATATATATTGATTTTTAAAATAAGATTTTTATTACTTGAAAAATTGAGATGATGATAAGTGGCATATAATGGCATGGTTTATTCTTAGAGTGACACGGGGCATAGGAAGTTTTGGATTTGTTTATCCCTCTTCCTAATTTAAATTCAAATTAAGCACAAAGATTACAAATCCATTTATTTTCTGATTATATATAGATTCAGAATTTCCTAATTATATACAAATCCAAAATTTCATAATTATATGGACGATTGATATATGAAATTATGATCATGATATGATTTTGATATTAATATTATGTAGATCTATTTTTTTAATATATAGATTAATTTTAATAATTATTAATATATTTTATTCAACATATATGACATAAAAACCCGTCTGGCACTAGAATTTCGATAGTTAAATACTAAATTTACAAACTTCCCTGAGAATTGCCACCGATGCATATTTGTATGTAATCAGAGGTGTCTGTTTACTCAATTAAAGTAGATAAAATATTACATAATTAAAATGCTAATTAATTCGTAATTAACTAGTAGTATAGTAATACAAAAACCAAATATAAACACGTGCACTATATAATCCTCTGAGTCATCCTCCATATTCTTATGTCACTGATTTGTAAGCAAATCTGTAGGTTCAGTTTTTGAAAACAAATTATTTGGTTGGTACGAATTTATTATTGTACTACAGGTGTATTGGATATTTTGTGGTCCATTTTAAATAGAATTAATGTTAAAATTATTGCAAATTTATTTTCCTAAATTCATATAAACATCACGTGATTTTGGAGTTGATCATAGATGAAGAGAGTTAATATATAGCAAAGTAATAAATGCAATCAAAATGTAAACAAAAAACATCGTAACTAAGCTAGATTAAATATATAGAGAAATTTGAAAAATATGCCTACAAAATCTGGAAAAAATACTACTCTCTCCGATTTAATTTGACGGTTTTTGCATTTCATTTTTTTCAAAATTATTTGTCGTCCAACCCCTCTTAATTACTATTTTTATTTTCCGATTACTTTGGTGGGTGCTTATTTTGATATCTAAACCAGTTGTTGTTTAGTACTCTTCTTTAATTAATGAGAAAACAATATGTGTACGCGTCTGATCTGATATCTTCCAAATTGAATTTAATGCAAATTTAAGTGCATCTGGATTTATTGCTTAATGGATGCATTTAAAGAAACAATAAATTGTTTTTTAATTTGTGTGTAATTGGATAAAACGTCAATTGACTATTGAGTAACAAAACAAAAGCCTAAAAAGGCAAATTAAAAAATATTTTTGGTGGTCCATTTTGGAAAGAATTAATGTTAAAAGTATTACAGATCTATTTTCGTATAGTGCATAAACAAATATTACAAAATATCCAGTGGTCAATATTGGAAAAGAGAATCAAATATTACAGAATAATTTGTTGTACATTTTGGAAAGTTTTTATTGTAAATAATATTTGTATGTCAAATGTAGGATTCTATTACTACAGATTTTTTTATTTTTACAATAAATCTAAAAAACCACAGGCTACCACATGTTCAATTCAATACCGTGACGCCACGTGGCAGCGTAAAATTCAGGCTCATTCTGGGAGCGTCACGTGACGCAGTGAGTATTATGCTTTAGTATATATATGTAGTAGATTATACTTCTAATACAAGTCTATACATTTTTAAATTATCTTTTAAAAATTATACTAAAAAGATATGAATACAAATTTCTTGCACACAAACAATATGCAATATGCAATATGCAAACATATTATTTTGTATGCATAAAAACGGATTTCATGTAACATAAATATACTTTAAATATAAATCTATACGTTTTTAAATTATATTTTAAAAATTATACTAAAGAGATATGAACATTATATAGATTGAAATTGAAATTGATATTCGATTATTTAATATTTATTATCTAACTAAATTATCTTTTAAAAGTTAGGATACATTTTTTTATTATTAATATTAATATTTAGATAGGATACGTATTTTTTTTCTTCCCATAAGATATTTTTTTATCAAAGAAGTATATCAAAAAAATCTTCTCAATAAGGAAAATAAATATAATGCATATTCAAGCATTGGCCGATATGTAAGATTTAGGCTTTCGTTTTAGTATATATATATATATATAAATAATAATATATATATATAGAATATATAGATAGTTAGTAGATTGATTTGTAATCTTTTAAATTGATTTTTTATTTAATTAAGGAAAGATTTATTATAGGTTTAGTATATGAATTTTTAATATATAAGTTTGTAATCTTTCTAATTGATTTGTATTTAAATAAGGAAAGATTAGTTATATGTTTAGTATAGAAATCTTTAATATATAAGTTAATTTATTTAGAATAACTAAAAAATAGAGAAAATGACAAATGGCAAAATCAACCGGAAAGCGCCATGTGGCTAAATTAACGTGGAAGCAACATGTAGCGTAATTTTATTCGACTTTAGTAATTATATAGTAGATAGTAGATTTTTGTACATGATTAATTGATGTAACACTAAGGTTTTGTTTATCTAAATATATTTATTATTTATTGACGGACGGGTTTTTAGTCGTCTTAAACCCGGTTAAAATAAAACCTAACAAACCTAAACAAGTAGTAGAGGCAAGCAAGGGTCGAATCCCACGGGGAGGAAGTAATCTTTCTAAGTGTTGATTAGCATGCAAAAGACGTGTAACTGACAAGTAACAGGGGGGGTTTTGTATGATCGCAGAGTAACAAGGATGCAAGCTTTAGAGAAAGAATAAGTATGATGGGTGAAAGTATTCCACTAGACAAATATCCACACTGCAGATAAAACTGGTTGATCACTGATAACTATTGTTCCAAGTTCTTTTCACAATCTTATAGTCGTTCCCATCCTGATCGTAATTAACTACCAATTCAGACAGTTGTTGATAGTACTTACCACAATATCAATAGAAGAAAACCTTACTATCAATAAAGCAATAGCATTCAAACAAGGATATAGGATATATGCAAATAGAAGAAAACCTTACTACTTAACATGCAAATAACTCTCTCTCACAATTGCACACTCGTATTCCACTATATGTAACAATTGTGCTTGCTACTAGATATGTACTCGCATTTCGCTATATGCAAATCCTAGCACTATGATAAATATCGATAAACCTAGTTAGCAACTCTAGATAAATCAACACAAACCAATAGACAATATGCTCAAGAGAATTAAACCAACTTAATAAGATATAGAACAAGGAATAGAAATCTCACAACCAATCCATTGCAATGCTTCAATCCTCTAGTAGAACAAAGGTGTTTAGTTCTCCATGGGTTAAAACCCTAGAGGTAGGAATGAAAAACGAGAGCCTCCAGATGATGGCAACTAGTTAACAAAAAAAAAGTTGTTTTAACCTAATTCTGAAAGTGTATATAAAATAAAATAAAATAAAATAGCAATAATAAAGTAATAATAAAGTTAAGCAAATCGAACGGGGGAATTAATCCCGCTTGTGCTCGGCTCAATCTCGTGCAAGCAGCTGCTTGCTTCCTTCTCGGTCCAACTTCAATTGCAGCTGATCGGCCCATCTTCAATTGCATCAGCTCGCGCGGCCCATTCCAACAACATCAGAATGCTGGCGTCGTGCTGATGTCATCCTCCGCATCAATCCATTTCAGCTCACGCGCGCGGCATTCTCTGGGCCTTTCCTCAGTTGGGCCTTTCTTCTTCAACTCGGCCCATCATCAGCAATCAGCACGCGTGGCTCGTTTAATTAATTGTTTCGCCTCACGTGATGGCCGTGGGGCGTTACGTGCCCACCGCGGGGCGGTGATTTCCACCGCGGGGCGTCAGCTTCCACCGCGGGGCGGTGCTTCTTTTGGCACGGCCAGCAACCTTCTCTGAGACCCACCGCCGGGTCGCGGTGGCTCTGGTGCGGGGCGGTAGCAGTTCGCCCACTCCATCTTCATCTCTTCTTATTCTCTTCTGCTCTTCGTTACTACCAAGTTTTGGTAGTCTTCTCCAATTAATCTCCAGCAGATCCTCATCCATCTTCATCTTCTTTAAATAAGTTGTAAATCCCTTGATATCTTCAATTCTCTCCACATCTTCTGGATTACAGACTTAACCTCAAATCTAGTCATAAATTCCTCTAAATAATGTTAATAATTGCTAGTAAAGGTGTATGAAATGGCACCTATCATTTATAAACAATTTTTTTTTTTTAAAAACCTACTTTTATATATTTTCATAAACGTGTAATATTTTTTTTTACTACTCATACTTTTCTAATAAATTACACATATTTTCATAAAAATGACATTTTTATCAAATATATTTTTTTATATAATTTTATTTATTAATTATTTATAAATAAAAAAATTCTTTATAAACCCATTTTCCTACCAAACCCTACATTGGTCCATGTATTAATGCAAAATGAGCTCTTCGCTATAATTTGGTTTTTTGAGTTTAAATGTCATACTATGGAGCAGGGGCGGACGCAGGTGGGGCCCCCACTGGAATTTTGAAGAATTTTTTTTTTAAAAATAAAATAAAATTATACGGGATTTCTTTTCCATCACCCAAAGTTTATAATTTTTTTTCCCAAAATATTTCTTCAAAAAGTTCAAACTAATTTTTGTAGTTTTCCAATTTTTAAATTTTTTTTACATAGGATTTATTATGTATAATTCTCAAAAATACTAAAACTTATCCAAATTTGCACACAATTTTTCAATAAGATATGTAATAATTTCACTATATTTATCCTTATTTGTGTTAAAATTTTCAAAATTTAGGGTTTATGGATTTGTAAATTTTACAAATTAATTTTTATACAAATTTGTTGAAATTACGCAGTGAAAGTAGTCTGTAATGATGAAATTTGTTTAATTTGTGTAATTTTTGATCAATTTTGAGTAAAATTTCATTTGAAATTTGAATATAGAGTTTGTTGTTTGAAATTGAGATTGGTTGTGTAAAATATATAGTACAATTAAAAATTATGGTTTAAGATTTTGTGTAAGGTAGACGATAATATTTTACTCTTCAAGATTTTAGCCCCCACTGGACTACAATCCTGCGTCCGCCCTTGCTACGGAGTAATACATGTTCGCACCCAATTACTTTAACATTAATCACGTGTATGAGTTGAGAAATCGTTTTTTTGTTTTTGTTGGGATAGGACAAAGGATGGCAGAGGGGCCCCAAAGACCGAGTATTCTCATTAACGCTTTAACTCAGGTTGTGATTAAATAACAAAAAAAAAATGTTTAGTAGAGTGTTTGGATAGCTGGAGCCTGGAAGTGAGCAGAAGAGATGTAGCTGTTCACAGACAAATTTAGTGAACGGGGGGATTAGTCGGTTTTCGATCTGCAAGATAACCTTTTTTAGATTGAAATCGTTTAATTACAATTTTTTTAATATTTTTAGCGGTCAGAGCTAATGTCCTATTCTTTTGTGTTTTTTGGGGATGATTAGGGATATTTAGAAAATCTGTAGTTTTAATTTGTGGCTATCCAAATCTTTTATCATATGAAATTAGTATAAATAAATATTCACGTTTAGGGAAACTGTATTTGATAAATATTCATGTTATCAATTATGCAAATATACCGGCATATCTTCGATTTAAGGAAAAAAATCAGTGATTCAAAAATTAAGGATTGATTGACACGTGTCCAAATTGTTAATATAGTGTCACGTGGTAAAAACGAAATGGTGCATTTTTGGAGTGCCATGTGGCTCAGTAGGGCTTTGCATTTAGTAGTTATATAGTAGATTGAAAATAGGATCTTAATATTTTGAAATGAAATGATTAGAATCTAGTATACGATCCCGATCACGAACCTGCACACGATTCTATGAACGATTCATATGATCCTACAATATATTTATTATATGATACTATTTCATTATTAGATGAAAATTTATACTAAAATATAAAATATATGCATTTTTTTCTTTTATATCTCTATTAATAGTATGATTATATTGATAAATCCCACTAAATTATTGTAGAAAGCATCATATTTTCATATCATAAGATCACTAATATATTATTTTTAATGCTTTCACTTCAACTGTAAGACGATTTACCATTTATTAGATTGATTTTCACTATATTTATTTATATTGTAGAATCTTACGACTTTACGATTTGATTTTACGATCCGATTTAAAAATCAGCTTACAATCCGATCCTACAATCCCAATTTTAACAAGATATATGAGACATTTTATTTTTATTTTGCAAGTTGACAAAAGCTATTTAAATTTCTCTCTCTTACTCTCTATTATTCTTAATACATTTGATCTCTAATATGAAGTCAAATATTATTGTAGATTCAGAACAAAGATATTGTTCTATAATATCTACTAGTTGAGGTTTGGGGTCCTTTTGAGTTCATACTAATACCAATGGAAACCACTATAAGGGCAAAAGCCTCTACTACCTAGGTCCCATTGTTAGAATGAACCCAAATTTGTGTTAGAAACATCTCAAAAGTAAACAAAGGGCCCTGTTCGACTCTTGAAGTAACACTATTCCGTAAAAAAAATTTTTCCTACACCATCACAATTTTCAATGTTTTCCTTCCTTGGGCCCTATCCCAGTCTCCCAGTCCTCTCCCTCGTTTTCAAACAAAGCATTGAGCTACTTTTTTTTTTATAACTTTAGGAAATAAATCAACATTTAGTTTCTTGGTTTAAGTGTTCTTAGTTAATATAACATACATATATAAGGAGAGATGGTTAAGAATTTGAAAATATTTAGTTAGCCGTATAAAAATTATAACTTTGAATATAATACTTTTACGTATTAATAATTTTATAATAATTACATTAATTACTTATATTATTATTGTCGATGAGAATATGAGATTCACTTTTTTCACAAAATCTAAATTATACTTCACATGCTACGTATTTAATTTTACCTATTACTCGTAAATTAGTATACAAATAATAAATATTGATATATGATGTTTCTAGTATTAAGATTGTTTATTCCTTTAACAAAGTATTATCAAGGAAAATTTATATTCTTAAGTAAATGTCAAATTTAATAATAATTAAAAAAATATGATAAGTAGGATCTTATTAACTTTATTGTAGAGACCTCCTAAATGATTGGAATAGCCCTGAAAGCAAGACTCCTTTATCTCTATGCTATGTGCTTCGGGGGGCTGGTCGAATTGGTCGTCTCTAATCTTGCCATCTCATACAACGTACTAATTTAACATGTGACCAAATTGAAGAGCAAAGAATTATATGTAGGGCGTCTCATTACGAGCAATTTGAGTGAGAAATCAAGGAGTCTAGCATGAGGTCCCCTGCACGTACCACTTGCGTGATATTGGATTAACGCCGACACTGCAAATTGAGACGAAGACGGGGAAAAGGTTACATATAGAGAGAGCGACAACGTACTATTGAAGGAGATGTGGACTTGAAAATTAAATTACCAAGGATGTGGCTAGTAAATCTGGAATTCAATCAACTTGTGACAACAATTACTATGTACAGGTATATTGTTCTATATCACCTAATAAGGAAATCGTCTTCCGAATAAGAAATTTTGGGGTGTAGAAACTTCTCCATCTTGATGAAAGTGTTAACACCAGACATGTCATTGGCAATCCACCGTTACACATTTAACACGGGTTAGGTGGGAATTAAAGTGAGACTTTGAAACACGAGTGTTTGTTGGTTAAGTAATTTCGTCTTGTGTTTCCTTAAGCGTACTATTAAAAGGTCTCATGTTTGATTTTTGCTGGAGAGGTGTATGAAAACCCTGATATTGGGAAGGGTCTAACACTTTGTGGGCCAACAATATCTTGGTATTAACATATAGTAGTTCCGACCGATCGAAACAGGCGACCCAGACCTAAAAAAAAACACTAGTATCTTCTCTTTGTCATGAGTGTTAATGATCGACTATAACTCAATCCACAATAAGGAGATTTGGATGCGTTTCAACTAATAGTAA
Source organism: Rheum nobile (assembly GCA_027886185.1). Classification (NCBI taxonomy): domain Eukaryota; kingdom Viridiplantae; phylum Streptophyta; class Magnoliopsida; order Caryophyllales; family Polygonaceae; genus Rheum; species Rheum nobile. The sequence continues at coordinate 7,111,490 of WOAB01000109.1, read as the reverse complement.
AGTACATTAATTTTATTCGCGTACCAGTCCGCTACCAGCTGGATGCATACAAACCTAGTTTTTGTAGTTTTATAACTCTTTTTTCTTCGCTATTGGTTAGCGGACAAATGAAGAACCGTTTTAATTTGTCTACTACTACGTAGCGGATAAGTTGAATGATTCGATAACGAACAAAATGAATCAGGTTCTCTTTTTATTCGGATAACTAGTTGTTGTCTGCTAACAGGTAGCAGACAAGTTCATATTTTTCGGTTATTTTTGTCAGCAACGAAGTAGAAAACAAGGTAAAAAACACGTGTGCGCACACCTTTTTGTGGTACGCGTATTATATTTGTTTTGAAAATATATAATTCAAGCGTCGGTATTTTTTTGTTTTTGTTTGTTTTTTTTAAACGGAGAAAACTTAATAACTATAGAGGATTATTTTTTACACCCTCAATTTCTTGCGGCACACCCCATTTTGGGCGCAACAAGGATGCGCCCAAAATGGGATTTTTTTTTTTTAAAGTTTTAATCTTGGGCGCATCCTTGATGCGCCCAAGAGCTGGTACCCGATTTTGAGAAATTCGAAAAATTAATTAAAAACCGGTTTACGTTTTAGGGTTCGATAAAAAAAAAAAAAAAAAAAAATGTTAGACGCAATTTATTGGACGCAACCACGATGCGTCCAAAAAGTTATCGTTGTAAAACGGTAACTTCTTCGGATTTATCCATCTTGTTGCTATATATATGCAACTATTCCTTGACAAAGACATTATCTATTAAAGATAATGTCTTTGTCGAGGATGGATGCTGCGCTTAGTCCAGTTGAGCACTTGGATGACGCACCCGGTCTTGATAATTTAGGGGTAAGCATAAATTTACTACAAAGTTTATTTCAAATGTAGTAATTTACAGTAGTTTGTTGTAATTTAGAACTTTGATTAAAATGTTTAAGATAATATAGTTGATTAAAATGTTTACGACAATATAGTTGATTAAAATGTTTACGATAATATAGTTGTATAAAATATTTACGATAATATAGTTGATTCAAATGTTTATGATAATATAGTTGTATTTTCAGTATTGTATTATATAGTTGTGAAATAATTTTCTGAAAGTTTATGTGCGAAGTAATTTGTTATTTAGGTGTTTTAATTGATCATGAAGTAAAGTATACATTCGTTGTAAGAAACACCCTTAGAAAAACACCTAATTTATTTATTTATCATAAATAAGAGGACTGTAGTGATAGCGAATATTCGCTAGTGGATTATTCTGCTCATTTTACTACGGATAAAGAATGGAGTGATAGAGATAGTATGATCAGCTGGGCTAAGAACGTAGGTTTGGAGTTGAATATGGTGATTGTAATAAGTAAGTCATGGCCTAACCGAAAGGTCATACTATCGTGTGAGAAGTCTGGGCCATATAGAGCGGCGAAGAAGAAGGCGGGTGACGGTACCAAGGCAACCCCTAAACGGAGATACAATGCGAGGACAAAGAAGAGTGAGTGTCCGTTTCAGTTGCATGGGGTGATTGTGAAAGGAGATTGGCTCAAATCTGACCGTTGGAGATTATTTATCGCTTGTGGATCGCATGACCATGAGCTTTCTTGTAGTTTGATCGGTCATGCATTTGCTGGGAGGCTTTCGCAGGAACAACGAGAGCGTGTGAAAGTTTTGTCAGCCTCCGGAATAAAGCCGAAGGCTATTACGAGTCTATTTCTACTCGAGGATCCCAAATGCTTGACATCAAGGAACCAACTCTACAATTACAAGAGTCGGGAGAGGTTGAAATGTAAGGGCAATTTGACGGTGCCGCAGTACATGCTGGATTTTCTAGACGCGAGACGTTATTATACAAGCTATGAGACGCGTCGCAATGAAGAAGGGAGGGAGGTTTTGAGTGATATTTTTATTTCTCACCCCGGAGCTATACATTTGTTGAGTTTGTTCCCCACCATCGTCGTCATGGATACGACCTACAAGACAAACATGTATGAATATGTTCAATTATCGCTATTATTACATCTAAAATATGTAATTGCATACCTTATTGAATATATAATTGCATACCTTATTTATTATAATTTGTACATTTATAGGTACGGTATGCCTTTGTTTGAGTTTGTTGGATTCACTTGCACCAACCATACATTTTGTATTGCGATCGTATTCATGTATGATGAGACAACGGAGCACTACACATGGGCGTTGGACCGCCTAAAGATCATTCTCGGGGGACAGGAACCCAAGGCGATCATGTCAGATCGAGAGCTCGGTCTTGTGAAAGCCGTGGATATAGTATTTCCCAACACGAAGCATCTGTTGTGTAGGGTCCATGTGAATCGCAACGTGGAGGGTGTTGCTATGAAATGGGTCCCTAATGTTGACCATTTTAGTGGTAATATTCGTTGGTTGTTAAGGTCGCCCACTGAGGATGTGTATAATGAACGACTTGAATACTTGACGGAAAAGTGGAAAAAGCTACCCTGGCTGATGGATTACGTGAATAGGGTATGGCTTGCTGAATACAAGAAGATGCTAGTATGTGCATGGTGTGACACTGTACTCCATTTCGGCACAAGATCATCAAACAGGTAAATTAATAAGCGATCATCTAAAAGCTAAATTGATATATGCAACTAAGCGTAACTTGAGTTTTAAATTTCAAGGTCGAGAGTCAGCACTCTATGCTGAAGGACGGGATTGAATCGTCGGTTGGAGGCTTGGAGACCCTCGTGCAGCAAATCGACAATATGTTTGCTGATCAGATTCGGGAAATCAGGGGTGATATAGAGCAGAGTGCTTTTAAGGCGCCCACATAGATCGTAACCGGCCCACCTTCGGTGAAGACATTTTTCAGGCGCATTCTGTATAAGGTCTCAGAAAAGTGCTTAAGAATGTTACACCCTTCAGTTGTTAGGGCCATGCAAGGAAAAATTCCCGATGAAGAATGCCGTGATGTGTTTTGGAGAGCCACCCTAGGCCTGCCTTGCCCACACACGATCAAAGAATATGTAAAGGCCGGTTCCCCGTTGAGGCCAAGTGAAATCCATAGTTATTGGAAGCAAATCAAGTGGGAAATGGGTTGGGCATGCTGATCTCGCACCGAATGATGACGTATTGATCTCAGAAGAAGATATCATCTTAGGTGCCATGTTTGGAGAGTGGAGCAACAAAGAATTGCACCCAGAGCTGAAGACCGACTTTTCACGTCGATACAAAGTTTTCCATGACTCGAGATCGTGTACCGCAGAAGAGCCCCCGGCCGCTTCGACCAAGAAGGGGAGACCTAAAAAGAAGAAGAACGATACCAAGAGGGACCCTAGTTGGTTTGAGCACATGGCGGAAGAAAAAAGGAAGAAGGACGAGGAAAAGAAGAAGAAGGCCGAGGATCGGAAAAATTCCTCAGTGGGATCTAAAGGACGTCCTCCGAGCGGTAAGCGGCACAGCGGAGTTTCACCTGGCAAGAAAAGCACTTGTAGAGCACCTCAGGGCGACATGGACGTTATTTACCTCGACTTCAACTGGGGCCGAGATAATATTGATTCGTTTATGTTCGCCTACATTGGAGGAGTACAGAATGTAATGGGCGATGGTCACTGTGGGTACCGTTCGCTTGCTGTACTATTAGGGCATGGCGAAGACCATTATCGGTACGTCCGATGGGAGCTTTCCAAGGAGCTACAAGAACATCGAGCGTTGTACACCTTGGCTTGTAGTTTAACCCCCATATCGGACCTCATCAGGTCTGTGAATTTTACTGGGGTGTGTACGAGGGATCACTGGATGAAAGTTCCCATTGCTGGCTTGGTATTTGCCACACGATACCAGGTGGCTCTTGTTGTACTATCATATTCTGGACCTCACACATGCCTCCCAATGTGGGCTCCCCCAAACGCACAACCTCCCACAAAATTACATGCGATAGCCCTTGTAGGCAACCATGACCATTTTGTATCGGTAAGCATTTCCACATTCGATCATCATTAACCTTTATTTCTTTGTAATGTATTCTAACCCTTGAATTTGTAAAGGTTTGGCTAGTTGATGACCTATGTCCGATTCCACCCCCGCCCGGAGTTTGGACCCGATGGAAAGATGCAAGCGTTGAAGGATGGGAGCAACCATTTCAGGATAGGATGCAAGATTACGTTATCCAAAGAAGGATGGGTGGTAACGGTGACATATTTCTTTAGACCTAGGACTTAGGGTATCCAAATGTTGGAACGGGATGGAGTTGGATATGTTTAGTCGATGTAAATCCACTTCTTTTCCAAGCTGTAAAGTAAAATTGTACATGTTTGAAATTGTGAAGTTAAATATTTTATCCTGAAATGGTGTGGAACAGTTGGAGAGTATGGAGAAATTAAAAGGCCCTTACTTAAAGCTGGTTCAAGAAGAAGAAAATGAGGAGAGTATGGAGTTCAAATTTTCAAGTTGTAAAGTGAAATGAGCTCTATCCATCAATCCATCTGAAACCCTAAACCCTAAACCCTAACCCCTAAACCCTAAACCACCCTAAACCTATAAATTACTCACAGCCAGTTGGGCGCAACGGCGTTGCGCCCACCCATATGAACCCCCTCTAGTTTGGGCGCAACGGCGTTGTGCCCAACTAGCTGTGAGAGGGTTTAGGGTTTTTTTGGGGTTTAGGGTTTTATTGGTTAGGGTCTTGTATTTAGGGTCATGAAGTTTTTTTCGAATAAAATATCTTGAATAGGTATATATTGACTCGATATTTTGAAGTTTTTTTTGTGAAGGCGGTGGAGGTGGCAGAGACAGTTGGGGCGGTACTTGTAATACCCCTTACTTTTGTAAGGACAATTTGGAAAATTCCCGAACACTTGTGAGGCACGTCGAACTTATTTCAGAGAAGTTCAGACATTCAAAAATGTTTCTGATCTCTGTAATATTTTTCTCAATAAAATAAAATACATTTAGATGTATTTCGGGACTTAATACTCATTCGTGTACGATTATTTTATCCCGGGCTAAGACCAAGTTAATCCAAAGCTTAAACGGATGAAAAATGGCCTTGGCGGCGACCGCCGTAAGCCAAGCGGCGACCGCCGCCAACTAGTCAACATTGTCAGAATGTCAGCATCAACTGGCCAAGTGGCCTAGAAAGCGGCGACCGCCGCCAGACACAGATATGGGCGGCGACCCCTTGCCGACGGCGGCGACCACCACCACTGTTGCAGGCGTAGGTGCAGTGGCTTGCCGGTGACCGGGGAGACACCCGCTCTTGTCCCTCCACGTTGCATGGCTTGCCATTTCTTGTCCCCTGAATTTGGCTATAAAAGGGGAAGGGTTTGGGATCAGATGGAGCACAAATCGAACTCCCAATCACCCATAAATTACTCGCCGGAAAATCAAGCTTTAGTCGGAGAATTCAATATCGATCGTCGGAGCTCCTTTGGTGTTTATTCCAATTGCAAAGTGAAGCTTTGGAAGCCCTTAGAAGCTTAGAATCCAAAGCAAGGCAAAGGAGAAGCAAAACAATCGACGTCGGTGAGTTTATGCTTCTCGTATTTTTCTGGTGTTCGTAGCAGCGACCACCGCCACGAACAGCGATGCCCGCCGCCCAGAAGCTTTTGGCCTGTTTCGGCCTTGGCTTCTGTGGCTTTCGATCGGGCTTCGTTCCTTTCGATTTCTTTCATTATTATTTAGATTCGTACTAGCTATTGTCGAATCTAACTTAGGATTTCTTTATGGGTCGATCCGAAGGAATCTGCGAATTCATATCTGTCCCTGTTTCGAGCCCGAAAACCCATCATCGTCTTTAAGCTTCTGCGGATCTAAGGCAAGTGGCGGTTCACTCTTGCTTAATCATTTCATGTTTCATTAATGATCTGTGGTTTTCGTTTGGGAACAGATTTTATAAATAAAGTGATTTAAAGAAATGCTGCTATAATAGGATGTATATTGCTAGATACATCGCTATTATTTCCGTAATGGTTTTATTGTTAATTTAATGTTATCTTTAATGCTAGATTAGCAAATGTTCGTAGGAACGCTAATCCAGTTAAGGATTAGCTTTTTCTTTATAACGTGGTACTCATCGGGATAATTTCCGAATAATTTAATTTAAGGGTCTTGACCTAACGCTTCCTACCCAGGTAAGGTAGGAGGTTTTAAGCACCTTGCAAGTGCAATTTGGGTGAAGGTAAGTGTCACCCTGTGGTTTAAAGCTCCGTAATTGCTCTTAATAATAATTAAAATTTTAACAGTAGTGTGTGTTATAATTTAATAAGATAAGTACAGTTAAACACATAATTAATAAACCATGAGTGTTGTAAGTTAATAAGTTAAGTGCTGTTGTCGCACATAATTAATATACCTTCAGACGAGTAGTGCAACTAGGCTGTAGTGTAGCTAGGAAAGCTCGTCTTGATTTAATTAAAAGCTTGTGTGAAACTTTAAACGTTCCCAAACATTCATCATAATTTCCTATAAGACTCATTTCATTTGGAGTCTTCTCTTCAGTGCATATCTAATTGTTAATCATTCAGTGAAAGTACCGGGTTATGTATCGTTTCGTCGGTTGTTATTCGAGGGACAATGATAGTAAACGGTTACGCTCACTCGAACCACTCTGCTTGTACCCTTGCTTAGTCTTTCATTAGACTAACCAACCGTAATTGTTCTCTGCATGGTTGGCTGGTGTCATCCGTTCGATTCGACACATCAGAGGTTGTTGCCCGAAGTCAAAGTAACTTGTTGAAGGATAAGAGGCTTGCAGACAAAGATTTAAGTGTCAGTGTTTTAAGTTGTTAAGTGTTTTAAATTATTAAGATTCTTTAAAGTCTTCCGCTATTTAATCTTTCATTATTTAATATGTTTAATTAAGTTAAATGTTCCGACCAAAGCTTGGGCTGACATCGGACAGAACGTCTGAGGTCACTGGCATGTGGCACTACCGAGGTATAAATCGGGGGTGTTACAGTACTTAGGATAGGGTTTATTGTTCCTGGTGGGAAAACTCTAGCTAATGTTGAAGGTTTAGTGTGAATATTAACCCTAAACCCTAAACCCCAAACCCCCAAACCCTCCTAAACCCTGAACACTAACCCCAGCCAGTTTGGGGGCAACGACGTTGTGCCCACCCATATGAACCCCCTCTAGTTTAGGCGCAATGGCGTTGCGCCCAACTAGCTGTGAGAGGGTTTAGGATAGGGTTTTTTGGGGTTTAGGGTTTAGGGTTTAGGGGTTAGGGTTTAGGGTCATTAAAGTGTAAAATTTAAGCCTATATGATTTATTTTCACCGAAAAGATCCCAATATCAACATATGGACAAAATATTTTTCTAAACCAATGAGTTGCATATTTCTCAATACAAGAGTCAAATCCTATGAGCTCAATCGCCTCTACACACCGCGTCCAATTAGAGTTTGAGATTTAGGGTCAATTAACCTATATCTATTCTAAACATGTGTTCTATGAAACCCTAAACCCTAACCACAACCCTAAACCTCCATTGAATATGTATATATTGCCTCGATATTTTGAAGTTTTTGGCGTAACCAAAAATGTACTTATGATCCCCTCATCCTCCATTTTGTCACGTCTCAGTTAATTAATTATTTGTTGTAAAAATTTATCAATACACGACTTGAGATTCATGAAGGGTTTTAGTGGGTAGGGTGCATTCATTAGGGTTCAATGTTTGGGATGTCCAAGTTTGTTTCGAAAAACTCGCTATCCACGTATGGAAACTGAAAAGACACTGAATCATTACTTTGACAAATCTCCAAGTTCCCTACATACGTTTTACAAAATCAATGACTTCGAGTTTCCTACGTACGTTTAGGGTCATTAAGGTATAAAGTTTAAGCCTATATAATCAATATATATGACACGGGAATTGCGAATTTAAAGAAGAATTAATGTGCTTCTGCAGCTCTTCTGCAGAAGGACCATCAGAGAAAACTTAAATATTCCCAAACAAATTTCTATATGTTGTTGAAGATTTAGTTTGAAAATTACCCCCCTCTAAAACCCTAAACCCTAAAATGAACCCCCTCTAGTTCGGGCGCAACCAGGTTGCGCCCACAAAGTTACCGTTTTTTTACGTTAACTTCTTGGGCGCAACCAGGTTGCGCCCACCAAGTTACCGTTTTTTTACGGTAACTTCTTGGGCGCAACCTGGTTGCGCCCACCAAGTTACCGTTGTAACAAGGCTATATTAAGGGGTTTATGGTACCCTAAACCCAAACCCTACAACAAATTATGGCATCTTCATTAGAATCATCAACAAACCCAGATAGGCTATGCGAGTGTAATTTGAAAGCCGTTGTCCGTACTTGGGATTTGCAGTGGAACTACGGAAGGAGGTATTGGGAATGCCCAAAACTGGGGTGTATTTTCATAGAGTAGATTGATCCTATGTACGAGGACAGGGCACACGCGGTTATTCGACAACAATGGCAGGAAAAACAAGATCTTGTTAAGCAAAATCAAGAACTTGTTAAGAAAAATCAAGATCTTCTACAACGTGCATACGAAGCGAACGTTTACTAGAGACTACCCTAATTTCTTCGGACGCTAAAGCAGTGTCATATATTTTCTCTAATTTTTTTCTAAGTTTATGATCAATATGTTTTCTTTTCTGTATAGTGTGCTAAATGTGGTTGTACCTGAAATCCAATCCAAAATATCAATACATAAACAATAATGTCAACACCAACTCGACCCATATATACACAAAATGTCAGTACATAATCCATATTGTCAATACAAAATCAAAGCCAAAACATAAAACAATGTCATAATGTCAAAAGCTACATATCATCATCGCTTGACGCAGCCGCGGCCCTGGAAGACTCTCCTCTCTCGTATATGGACGGGACACACCCCGCTCGGGCTTGGTGCTCTGCGGCTGAGGACGACTTGGCACCACCACCCGACGACTGTGATAATAGTTGCAACGCGCGGATAAGCGGTGCAGCTGCAGGAAGCTCGTCGCCGCATAGAATGGCCAACATATGGTCCCAATCTGGACCGCCGCCCCCACTCTGAGTGATCTCCCGAGCGAATGCTGTCGCCATGGCCAAACGCTGTAAAACAACAATATTAATGTCAAGAATAACCAAAGCAAACATTTACAACAAGGATTATGGAGAAACGTACTCTGTAAGCATCCACAACGAGAGGAGAAGCTCGAATACGAGGCTGGACTCGTGACGAGGGGCTCACATACAGATGTGAGATCTGTAAATACCAGTCCAAGTACTCCTCGTCCACGTCCCACGCTGGGACGGCCATCGGGCTCTCCAAAATGTATGGACACAGATGCTCGTCGAGGTGCTCCCAGCCGTCGCATGCCCGAGCAAATGAAAGCTTATATGTATCTTTCCCTACAAACCTAGCTGGCCGGGAAGCGGACGACGGCTCTATGACATCCAATGGCATGATCTGCCGATGTCCAAACTGTCGCACCGCCCGATCAGGCATGTACGGCTCATCGACGTCCATGAACGCGATCGTCCCTCGGTAAGTGGACGCCCTATAAGCACCAACAAAATCTAGACTGCCATAGGGCGTCCAACGTACCTTCAATCGGAAAAAAAGTACAATAAAATATCAATTTAATCATAGATGACCAATAAGTAATAAAACCATTAGGGTGCTTACATCCTCGGGCCGATACTCGTCCAAAATACGCCGGTAATTCCGACCGGTGTCGATATCACACAGCGCGGAGCGCTGGATATAATACCGAGCAACGCGTCGCTCATCGTCGCCCATTCCGGGGACGGGGTTAGGGTTCCCCGAAAAATATACAAAGTACATCCATATCCACATCTACATGCAAAATAAATAATAGGTTTGGTTAATAATAATTTAAGTAATGTAATAATTACTACAACGAAATAGAAAATAAAGTTCATTTACCTGAAGCAGATAGGTACACCCCGCTATGCCTGCTACCTCTCCCCAGGAAGCCTCGCCAAGGTTTCTATACAATAAAGCAAGCACCCCCGTCCCCCAAGCCGTGCCAACCACTCAGTCCCAATCCACGAATAACGGCAGCATCTTCACCACCAGTTGGTTCGTGGACTTGTCCACGAAAATGCTGCAGGAGAGAACGTTCCATAGGTATCCCGCCGCTATCGAGTGGGCCTCGTCCTCATCCCGTATCATGTGAAGCAGGTGCTCAGCAAAATCAAAGGCCGAAACCCGACCTCTAAGGGCATCCCTCTGCATCTCACCCCCAACGCCGAACATGTAGCCGAAAATCTCCGCCCCCAATGCCTTAAGCGCCTTGTCAATCTCCTTGGGGTTGGTGTCCATATAAACTGTAGGATCGCGGCATGAAAACCCATCTATCCCCAGTCCCAAAATCCTCTCCATGTCATGAAGCGTGATCGTAATCCCGCCCCATGGAAAATGAAAGTTGCTCGTCTTAGGGTGCCACCTCTCAACGAATGTTGATATCAGCATGTGGTCGACCCTAGCAAACTGAAAATCTCAGAGAGCGGCCAACCCGGACTGCTGCACCAGCCAATACCAACTACCCTCAACCACCTCGTTCGAAATGTATGGAATCCACTCACTGAACTCGGCCGGACGAGTATAAGCCCTCAAACGTCGTACGAGGGATGGTACAGGCGGAGGAGGAGCGTGCCAAATCCGGTGTGCAACGTGAGTCGTGAAGCTCCGTAGCACATCAGGGAACTCAAGCCCGTATGGGGGGCCTCTATGGCAGGTGGAGCATCCTAGGGTGCGGGAGGGAGGACGGGCTCCTGGGGTGCGGGAGGGGGGACGACCTCCTGGGGTGCGGGAGGGGGGACGGGCTCCTCCATAACAACGTCGTCCAAGCTCTCTGTCTCGGCAAACGCCTCCTGATAAGCACTACTTTGTAGGGCTTAAGTAAGAGTCATTAGAGGTTTTATTGGTGCCATTCAGGTAGATTTAGACACATTCATGTGTATGGCGTTTGGGGGCGAGGTTGGTGTATTTGGAGGTGTTTGAGCGGTTTTGGATATCATATGAGACACTGAGGAAGAAACCACATGAGAAGACGAGGAAGAGGAGTGCAATGAAGAGTAGAAGAACCATAGGCTGAATTCAATTGGTTCGTTATCTCTACTCTGATGTCCAAATGGAGTGATTCAAATTCTAGGAGTTAGGTTTCGAAGTCTACTGCAAGTCCTCAAAATATGAGCGCGATCCGAGTTGGGAATCAAAAATTATGGCATTTTTACGGAAGTGTCGCAGGAGCTGAACCGAAGAACGGCGACCGCCGTACAAAGACGGCGACCGTCGTAATTACGGCGCCCGCCGTGAACCTTACGGCGCCCGCCGCAATTGGCTTTACACCAACCTTGGCTAGGAAGTGACCACGGCTCCCGCCGTTTAATTGCAGCACCCGCCGTTTAATTGCAGCGCCCGCCATGGAGGTTGCGGCGCCCGCCGCTGTCAGAAGCCCACCGAGTCCGTTTTCCTTATTTGTTTTATTTCGGATTATTTTATTACTTTTTATTGTTTCGTTTTAGGTTAACTTAGCTTTATTTCCTTTAGTATTTAAGGGTTGAGAAAAGGCTTGTTTGCCAATCTTCGATCATCTCTCGAACCCTAATTTCCTTTCTACGTATTTGCTATGAAGAACTAAGCCTCCCTGGCTTAGTCAGACGCTGAAGCTTTCGTTTTGAAATAGTTGTGAGACTCTCGTTCTTAATCTATTGCATGGTTTTTATCTTTCTCTTGCTTAAGTTGCTTATGATTGATATTGATAATCTCTATTTGGACGCAACTAGGGTTTGTCGTTATTGATCTATTGCTAGATCTAGATTGTTACTGGTTGAGCATATCTATTTCAGAGTAGCAACTGCATCGTACTAGTAACTGGTTGTGCTAGTCTTATGCAGAAGAGAACTGATTTACATTCTAGGATAAAAGCTGGTTGTTTTATGCTAGAATTGTATCCAACTATATTCATATCCGTAAGGCTGCTGTTAAACTGAATCTTGATAGTTTCAGGGTTGTTTTATTAGTTAGTGCTAATAGTATCTGGTTGTGCTATTAGTTATATCTGAAAAGGAATTGGAATCACCATTGCACGAGATTTTGAATGAGTATCTATGATCAACTTGTCATACGAATAGTGGATGTTGTTTGACTAAGTACTTTTCCCCATTACTGAATTCATCATCTTTAGTTGTTTTACCTTTGCATGCTTAGATTACTTAAACTCACAAAACCCCCCTTTGGTTACTTTAGTTTGACATACAAATTGCATATTAAGATAGAATTCGCCTCCCTGTGGATTCGACCTGTACTTACCTAGGACTACGGTTTAGGGTTTGTTTGGATATTTTGCATAGCGGTTTTCACACGACGAAAACCTGTTATCACCTCCTCCGTGTCTAGGACGGGACTCTGCGAAGCCGGAGGTGAACACAGGTGAGGACGAGGATCCGCTAACGGATCGGATAACGTTACAATAACGGGTTCTGCTATTGGAACGGTATCCTTCCGGACTATACTCTTGCGCTTGGGGGGGTTTTGGAGGTATCTGTTCTTGCGACCGGAAGCAGTCACGGGTCGAGATTCCACCATACGACCCCCCGTATCTGTCGTTTGATTCTCTCGACTACATCCTGTTTTTTCCAAATAATATCTAATTTAAACAAATTTCTAATTGCTATAAAACTATAATACATTTCTAATTTAATATTCTAATTACATACTAACTTATACATTACCTAATTTATGCAATTCTACTATATTATATGCAATTCACCTATATGCAATTGTAATATACTAATTTATTCTAATAATATAATTACACTAATTTTTACGTAATTCCTATATTTTCTAACAAATCTAAATATTTCTAGAAATTAATTATATATATTATTAAATATAAAATTTAATAAGAAAAAATACGTACCTCGTGTCGTTCGCGACAAATATATTTTCGGGGCAATCTGGGTTGGCTCGCCTCTCCAACCTGGGCCACCGCCTCGACACCAACGGCCGCGGCAACCTCCAAGACATTTTCCGACCCCACCGGAACCTCGCTCGCCGCCGCTGCCGTCACTGGAACATCGCTCGTCGCCGTCGCCGATGCCGGAATTTCGGCCGTGTAATCGGCCGTCGCCGCCGCCAGCCACGTCGCCAAATCGGCCGTGAATTCTAGATTTCTGTCCAGATCTGCCGCCGCAACTGCCGAGCACTCCTCTGCCTCAAGCCGTCGCCGCTTAGCCTCACCACTGCTCTCGCCGCCGCCGCTCTCGGCCGCTGTCCCCGGGATCTCGAAGGAAGACCCACCCTCCTCAAGCCGGATCTCACCGCCGCTCTCCACCGCTCTCCCCTGAGAATCTTCGCCGACGCCGGAATCCGCCATTGATGAAGAAGATGAAGGTGATGAAGACGAAGAAGGAAGACGATGAAGGAAGCGCTACGTCGCCGCGCCCAAGTAAATAGAACATTTATGTGGGCGCTACGATACGTCGTAGCGCCCATATCTGGATCTGGGCGCATCCATGTTGCGCCCAGATCCAGATTCAATATTTGATTTTTTTTTTAATTTTTAATTTTAATATTTGGATATTTTTTTTAATTTTTTTTAAAACTTTAAATTAATTGTAAACCGGGTTACTAAACCCGGTTCAAATTGTTTTTATTTTTTATTCATGAATCGGCTAAATCTAAATCGAGTTACTAAACCCGGTTCAGATATTTATTAATCTTGGGCGCAACAAGGATGCGCCCAAGATTAAAACTTTTTTTTTAAAAAAAAATTACCCCCATTTTGGACGCATCCTTGTTGCGTCCAAAATGAGATGCGCCGCAAGAAATTACGGGTGCGAAAATTCTACCCGTAACTATAATGTGGATGTGTATTAATTGGGTAAAGTCCGATATAAGAGACTAGCTTGTAAAACCTCCTAATAAGGTAAACCTACAACATTACTTTAGCCACGAAACACCAAAACAAACACTCCCACCTTTTTCTACAAACCCAAACCCCAAATCCCTACAACAACCAATGACCAACACCGCCATCATCACCAAATCGCCGCCACCACCAACAATCAATTAGTGTTTGAGAAACTATCTTAAACAAAAATTCCATTGGAACTTAGAGCGTGGGTCTATCCACCCTCTCTAAAACCCCAAAATCTCAATTTGGATAACCCCCATTTTTAATGTGAAAAACTCCAAATATTAAAGAAAACCTCATTAGTCATTATTGAACTTGGAATACTTCCAGTTTTTGGCTTCCCCTTCATGGTATCTCTATACCTTTCCCTTCATCACCACTAGTAACTTCTTTTCCATAACAATTTTGGTATGCTTCTTTTCCATTATTGTGATGGATGATCTCAATTACAAGAATAAACCACTAACCTTATCCTTAGCCAAAAACTGGCTTCTCCCAACAACACCCAAAAGCCTATAAAACCGTTCTTAAAGCCCCTAAAACTAAAATCGAAAGTGGAGCCTCGCTCATTTTCGGAGTCGAGTCCTCTTTCCCAGTGCTATATCTGCACACTTATTCTATCCAATACAATTACCACAACTCTAAACGACTTGGCTCACTAGTGCTTAATCTGCAACCTCCAAGAGCCCGACCTAGAATGTCCTTTGCTTGACTCTCTCTCCAAGTCGAGATATGGATTTGAACAGCCAAAATCGTCGCCGCTGTATCAAGTTGAATACCTACATCAATGTTCTAAAAGTCGTTAAGCGGGAGCTGAGCGGTGAGGAGGCCTAGCGCCTATCCGGCTAGGCGGATTAGAAATTAATATATGATCCATGTTATTATTTGACTATGTTCTTCCAAATCCATTAATGTTTATAAAACTATGTTGGATGGGGTTTGATATTTAATTGTGAGCCTTATTTTACAAAGCTTAACATAAAATTTGTCATAATTTTTCTCTCTATTGTCAAAATAAAAAATTGAAAAATAAGCTAGAGGTTAACTATTCTTCACAACAACCATCATTTTTTTTGTATATGTAATCTTTTAAGATGTTGCTTCCACAACATCTAAGGCTTCTTCTCGCCTAAGCGGCCCTAGACGGGGTATAGGCGGAGAATGACTGCCTAGCGCCAAGCCGAGACCTAGACAGTCATAGGCGAATGTTTTTAGAACATTGCCTACATGTCATTCCACTTCTTCCTCTTCTATGCTTGCCATGGAAACTTTGGAAGAAAAAAAGGTACTCTTCCTTTTCGTGCAAGTCTAGCTAAAAATTACAAAATTGCCAACAAATCTGATAGCTTGTAAAATAGCCTAAAAAGTAAAAAAAAAAAAAATAGAAAAGCTAATAGTCCATCCTTTTTAACCCAAAATGGTTAGTGGGTAGTATAACTCATTGATTAAGGCTGCTATATACAAGACAAAAATTACCTATATACACGACAATCTGTACGCACAAAAATTGCGTACGTAATTTCTGTGCGTACATGCCAAATACTGTATAATTATTTAAAATTCGTTACGTATACTGTACAAATCTAGACGCACAAATAATGTGTATGCAAGGAAAATGCATACAGAATATGCTGTTGGAAAATAGCCGTTGGAAATTATTTTAAATCTGGCAATCTGTGCACCCTGACAGTGCGTACGCATTCTGTTTGCGTATAGAATCTGTCGTTATTCCAACGGCAGATTTTTCAAGAGAATGAAGATACGACGATCAAGATTTCGACGATGAAGATTTCGACGATGGCAATTTCGAGGTTAGTATAGTGTAAGTGTGGATGAATTGAAGTTCGTATAGTTAATTATGGAATGATTAAAATTGAAATTAGTTGTACAAGTGTTTTTCATGCAATATAATAAAAAGATTAGTGTGTATTGAAAGAATAGTATTTAGTAGTAGTGGAGAAGATGATGACGATTTAGCAATTAGAGGTAGAGGCCTATATTTATTTTGAATTTGTTGTTTTTTATTTTATATTATAAGATATATATATATATATATATATTAAAATATTAGTATTTAGTAGTAGTAGAGAAGATGATGACGATTTAACGGTATATATAGAGGCATATATTTGTTATGAATTTTTTGTTCTTTAGTTTTATTATAAGATATATATTAAAAGATTAGTATTTAGTAGTAGTGGAGAAGATGATGACGATTTAGCGGTATACATAGAGGCCTATATTTGTTATGAATTATTTGTTCTTTACTTTAGTTATCATATTACAATTGTAGTTATGTTGTATAGTATTTAATATTTAATTTAGTTATGGTTAGTTATAAATATATTGTAGTTGGGAAATGAATAAATTTCACGAATTGCATTCCATATATTATAACATTGTTGATTATGTAAACATGTATAGGGAAAAGATTATGGAGATGAATTTCGTTATAATCTGAAGTGGGATAGATGAGAGGAACTGGTTGAGTGGGTTAGGAACATGGGCAAATATTTTATGATGGTTTTAGTCATTTGTACCTCAAATGTCAGAAGTGTTAGTTTGACGTGCGGGCACTTTGGTGAATGTAGATCGGGGAGGAAGAAAGTTAGTGAAGAAAAGGATGTTGAGGTAATCTGTGAAACAACTCGAAGAAGTCCGGATACACATTTGAGTTGTGTGGTGTTCGATTGAAGAAGAAGCCAGGGGAAGTGACTCAGAAATGGATCATGAGTGTGATAGATGGATGCCACAACCATAAGCTCCTGACTAGCTTTCTTGGGCATGCATACATGGGCAGAATGACCCTGGATGAGCAACGCCTTGCCAAGAGGTTGGGCGATAGGTTCATGACGCCGAAGACTATTTTTGCGGAGTTGAGGAGCTTCTTCCCTGGAAATGTAACATCCACAAAACAAGTTTCCAACTTTCTGCAGAAGATG
The DNA here is from genome assembly GCA_027886185.1 of Rheum nobile. Lineage (NCBI taxonomy): Eukaryota > Viridiplantae > Streptophyta > Magnoliopsida > Caryophyllales > Polygonaceae > Rheum > Rheum nobile. The sequence continues at coordinate 7,094,668 of WOAB01000109.1, read as the reverse complement.
CAATACGAAGATCGTGGGAAAATGACGGTTACCTAGTGGACTCTAAACTTTTTGTAACAAAATATTTACTTGGTATTTCCTCTTAGAAAGTTGTCTACGGATGAGACCGGTATCCTATTTTTTGCTCACCCGGACTCGCGCCACCTATTGAAGATGTTCCCGTACGTGGTAGTTATCGACGCCACATACAAGACAAATAGGTATGTAATGGATTTGTGTCTCATTTTCAACACAATTTAATAGTAGTGATATATATCATTAATTTTAATTGCTTATATTCTATTTCTTTCTTACATTCATCCATAGGTATAGCATGCCTTTGGTGGAGATTGTCGGTTTTAGTTGCACGCACAAGACTTTCAACATTGCCTACGCATTTACGCGACAGGAAAAAGTTGTGCATTACAAGTTCATAATGCAAAAACTTTTGTATTTGTTTAAAGATGCGGGTGTAATGCCGACCACCATAATGATTGATCGAGAGAAGGCCCTGATCAATGCAATTCAGATAGTTTTCGAAGATGAAGTTAAACATCTTTTATGCTGGGTGCCTATTAAACACAACATAGAAGCATATGCTTCCCCAATCTTGAAGGATAAAAAACAAGTCAAAAGGTTTTGTGGCCAATGCTGGGCACTTTGGTGTTCAACCACAGAGGAAATCTATGAAGAGAGGCTTGCGAAATTGAGGACATCGTGGAAGAGTGGCCTCGTTCGTTACATTGAGAAGACGTGGACTAATCTTCACAAGGAAAACATAGTCAGAGCGTGGACGGATCATCATCTTCACTTCTTCATGAGGACTACAAACAAGTATCCCTTGTATAATGTTTAGTGGTTTCTAGGTTCAGGGATCAGTGTCGGACTAATGCGATGCTTTTTATGTGTTTTAATAGGGTTGAGGGTATGCATCACATGTTGAAGAAAATTCTAAATTCTAGTATTTGTGGTTTTAATAGAATGGTAGTGAGGATCCACCATGCGATCGAGGGTCAAATTAGGCAGGTGCGAGCGACCGTGGAAATGTCACGGATCAAAAGACCAACGATGTTTGATGTTGTGCCGCCAAAAATAAGAGTGTTGTTTTCAAGGCTATTCTTCAAAGTGTCGGAGAGGTGCTTGAGAATGTTGTTGGATATGTATATGCAGATAGATGAGGAGGATGTCTCTGAGGGTTGTGATGATCACTGGATGAGAGACTGCTTCGGCCTGACGTATGTCCACAGAATCGCAAATGGCATAATTAATAAGACGTCGATCATGCCGAGTGAGATACACCTCTTCTTGAAGCAACTGGAATGGGATAGAGTTTACACAGAAGAGCCAGTTGAGGACACTATACAGGTGTCTATTACAGAGTTGGGATGGAGGACAATGAATGACAAGTTGGACGCTAAAACATTGAGGAAATACCAAATAGACCAAATCACCGAGCTGTTCTTTGACACAAAGAATCCGCATGAAACTTCGTTGAAGGAGCCGACGGGAATCATTGCAAAAGGAAAGCCAAAGGGTTTGACGAAGTACTCCACCAAGAGGGAGCCAAGCTTGTTTGAGCACAAGAGGGTTGAGTTAGAGGATATTGAGAAGAAGAAGGCGAATGGAAGCCAAGGTAGCGGTCGGGGTCGTGGCAAGAAGGGACCAAGTGGAGCTTCGCCGGGCATTGGGACCCAAGGCAGCCAATCCGAAGGGACTGGATCACAATAGTTCCCTGAATAACCCATGATTTATATAGGGGTGAACTTTGGGATTAAGAATGTGGATTACTTTTGGTTTCCCTACATTAACGGGGCCAGAGATGTACGTCTAGACGGACATTGTGGATATCGAACACTGGCTGTATTGTTGGGATCGGAAGAGACTGCATACCCTATGGTTCAAATGCAAGTGGCGGGAGAGTTGTTTGACAACAGAGATGTATACATGCCCATCTTGCCCGTACTACACTCGAGGACCACTTACGAGGACCTTATATTCCGGGTCAACTATGCCATCAGTCCTTGCAGCGAGGAGTACTGACTTGACATGCCGATGATTGGTTTAGTATTTGCCACGCTATACCAGGTTGCTCTTGTCCGATAATCCTGGGACGGCCCGTGCTTGTGCTTACCAATGAGGGCGTCCGACGAAAGCCTCGGCCCTCCAACACAGATATTGACGATGGCCCTCGTAGGGAACCAAAACCACTTTGTACCGGTAAAGCTTATTGTTTCTAAATAACTGGTAATGTTTGTGCTCACCCTAAAACACAAAGCTCGATCATATTTTGTGTTTTCTATGTAGGTGTCGCTCAAGGATGATTGTCTACTACCTCCCCCTCCGTACGCTTGGCGTCGATTCAAGCACCCAAGTGTCGATGGTTGGAACTTTTAGTTTCAATCGAGGATTCAACTATTTCGGGATTATCGCACTAGATATAACCGTCTTCCAGATCCTCCAGTGTAGTAATTTACTTTAAGAATTTTAGATGTAATTTACTTTAAGAATTTCAGTCGAGGATTCAACTATTTTGGGATCATGTGCATTGTAATAATATTTTACCATTTTTGTTATATGAATCATGTTACATATACTAAGATAAGAAGTGTGGATCCACCATATTTATATATATCTAACTATGTTATGTAGCTATGCAATCATATCTAAGTATATAATGTTAACGAATTTACCCTAACCAAACAAACCCTAACCCTAACCAAACAAACCCTAACCCTAAGCCAAACAAACAACCCTAAATCGTAAACCCTAAATTCTATACTGTACGCTTCTAAGAGTCGTACGCAAGCATACACATCACATATGATTGGGCCGAACCATATGAACGACATGTATTCTTGCGTATGCAATAATGAAGCGTAGAGTATATGGTTTAGGGTTTCGGCTTAAAGTTTAGGTTTAGGATTATTATATTGTATAGTTTTTCATTATATCTTATGTAGTTATACTTATATTATATAGTTTCCCATTATATTCTATGTACTTACTTATATACTATAGTTTTCATTATATCTTATATAGTTATACTTATATTGTATAGTTTTTCATTATATCTTATGTAGTTATTATACTTATATTATATAATTTTCCATTATATTTTATATACTTATACTTATATACTATAGTTTCCCATTATATTCTATATACTTATATACTATAGTTTCCCATTATATTCTATATACTTATACTTATATATTATAGTTTTTCATTATATCTTATATAGTTATACTTATATTGTATAGTTTTTCATTATATCTTATATAGTCATACGTATATAGTTTCCAATTATATTCTATGTACTTATACTTATATACTATAGTTTCCCATTATATTCTATGTACTTATACTTATATACTATAGTTTCCCATTATATTCTATATACTTATACTTATATACTATAGTTTTTCATTATATCTTATATATTTATCCTTATATTGTATAGTTTTTCATTATATCTTATATAGTTATACTTATAGTATATAGTTTCCCATTATATTCTATATACTTATACTTATATACCATAGTGTTCCATTATATCTAATATAGTTATACTTATATTGTATAGTTTTCCATTATATCTTATACAATTATACTTATATTATATAGTTTTTCATTATATCTTATGTAGTTATATTATATTATATAGTTTTCCATTATATTCTATATACTTATACTTATATACTATAGTTTTTCATTATATCTTATATAGTTATACTTATATTGTATAGTTTTTCATTACATCTTATATTGTTATACTTATATTATATAGTTTTTCATTATATCTTACATAGTTATACTTATATTATATAGTTTTTCATTATATCTTATATAGCTATATTATATTAAAATGCAATTTAACCAAAATAGCCAAAATATAAATACATGATCCAAAAAAATACCGAAAACATTACACTATGTACAGAAAAAGTCCAATAATCTAGTCATTGTCGGGGCCTCTACCACTGCCCTCTCTCCTCTCGTGCTACGAATCAGTAAATCTCTGCGAGGTACACGGTAAGGGATCAGCCATGGGCACGTCGTCACCAGTCAAATCCTGAATCCACGAAATAATCGTAGCGGTAACATCTGGTGGAAGACCGTCCCTCTCTTCCAAAAAAATGCCGCATCCGATCGACGAGAATCTGGGTCCGCTTAATAAAGAACACAGATTTCCATTAGAACAAAACCGAAATTTAAAACATAAAAATTGATAAGCGAAAAATTAAAGGTAACATACCATGAGAGCAGAGACCGGTGGAGCTGGAGGGACGACTGGAGCCGGACCTGGACGATCCTGTCTAGGGGACCGTGCGTCCACGTACGGATGCGACATCTGCTCCAGCCAATCGATGTACGCATCGTCAGTGTCCCACGTGAAGGTGGTTTGGATCCTATCCCGAAGCTCTATCATCGGCCTAGGGATGACATCCCACGTACAATGCTCGTCGAAAAACCTCAAAGAGTATGACTTCAAGTCGATCCGCCTCTTCACTTCCAGTGGCTCGGGTGGCGCCTCAGGAACCCCCACTCTGTAACTGAACTGACGGAGGACTCGGTCTGGCATGTACGACTATTGTACATCGAGGCACTCAATAATGCCTCGGTACAAAAAAGGAGCATACTGAGGGGTCACAAAGTCTAACTGACCCCATGGTATCCAGGCCACCTGAAATGCCAAAAAAGAGGAATCAGTTATACGTAAATTCAAATCCTAAATTCCTAATTTCAATTCAAATTCCTAAATCCCTAAACTTTTCTAAACTTCCTAATTTCAATTTAGATTTAAATTTCATAATTCCCTAAATTCAAATCCTAAATTCAAAACCCTAAATTCAAAACCTAAATGTATAACCTAAACTAAACGCAATAAAGCAATAAAGTATTACCTCCTCAAATCTCATGACATCTAATATGCAGCGAATAACGATCAACCGCTTCGGATCCCGTCCCTGAGGGGCCTCCCTTCCGTCTCTCCGAGTGGCCCTCGTATCCGCCATGGCTTCCAGGTCAAGGACTGCGTGACCTCGGAAGGTAGGAAAGTACGCCCAAATCCAGGCCTGCAAATAAATAACATCCGTTAGCATACAATACGATATATTTTACAGTATTAAAAAAAGAAAATAATTAAATAATTACCCTCAGAAGGAGTGTACAACCTACAATGCCCTTCGCCCTAGCCCTCGATGCTTCCCCCAAATTGCGATAGAGGACGGCCAATACGCCGAGTCCCCAAGCATAACAGCCGGTCATGGTCGACGAGGAGCGTCATGTACTTGTACTTGACGGAGTTCGTCGACTTGTCCGTGAAAATGGTACAACCGAGGAGCATCATCAAGTACATGGACGCTATGTGTCGGTCGTTCCTCTATGGACTGGACAACTGGTTTGTCGACCTCTGCACTGCAACAGGGACCCCATCGGAATACCGCCACCACCGAATCACTGGGCCACCAACTCTAGGTCCGCCACAGTAATGGCGCAAACGTGCTCTCTAACGACGGGGTCCGACATATCAGTGGTGATGCTCAACCTGTCGATAAGGATCTGTAGGATGCGCGAGACATCGTGGAGAGTGATAGTGATCTCGCCCCACGGGAAATGAGACGAGCTCGTCCCCGGATGCCATCGCTCGACGAATGCAGAAATAAGGACGTCGTCGATCCTCCTGAAATCCACCTCCCTCATGGAGGTGATACCGCTCCGTTGGGCAAAATCCCACCACGTGCCCGGAGCCTCCCTAACATGTCAGTTCATATGCCAATGCCATGGCTTCCTAGTGTACGTCTTTAGAACCTTTCTCATCTGAAAAAGAAATAACAAAATTAGTATTATAAATATAAATATAACTTTTCGGTATTTTTAATAATAAAATATTAAACTAAATAAAATACGTACCGTATCATCCACGAGCGCAACATGTGGCGGAGGAACCAGACGTGTCAACGTTAATGTCATGTCCCACAGTACCAATGCGACAAGGGTCGTGTACGTTAAGGATGGGCAAAAGTAGACCGGACCGTAAGACCAGACCAGACTGTAAATTTACGGTCCGGTCCAAGACTGGTCGGACCGTAAAAATTATAAAAAAAGGTTTAAAACATTTTTCTAGGTAATTTTTACGGTCCGGTCCATAATTTTTACGGTCCGGTCCGGGCCGTAATTTTTACGGTCCGGTCCGGACTGTAATCAAACCCTTTAAATGCCAAAAAATACGAAATCCGGTCTTCCCGGTCCGGACCGTAACGGTCCGGTCCACGGTCCATACTTTAATATGTTTACGGTCCGCCAGTCCGGACCGGACCGTACTTGTAACACCCCCAAAATAGCTTTGGAAATATTACCGCCAGTGACCTCAGAATACACACCTAGGGTCACCCAAGGCTTACCGTTTTTATAACAAATGAGATAATACTGCAAACTTTGGTAAATAAGATGATAGTTGACCAAATAATGTTCATACCGACGTTGTAAGTTACAAATGATAACAAAACCAATACAGAAAGCGTTTATTACAGGAGAAGTCTTTTAAATAAATAAAATGCCACAAAGGGGTTTTGAACCGTGCGATCTTATGCCAAGATCTTCAACCTTAGGAAACACTTAAAATATCAATTGCCTTCAACGTCGGGTTTCTGGCCTTCACAATTGAGGAAATTTACCTGATGTGCCGTATGAGACGGATGACACCAGCCAACCATACAAAGGAAAAAAATAATGGTTGGTCAGTCTAATGAAAGACTACGCAAGGGTGCAAATAAAAGGTTCTAAGTAGTCGTATTAAGTTACAACCATCGCCTCTCGAATAATAGCCGATACACGATGTGAACTCCAATACTCCTACGGAAATACCAGAAAAGGAATGATTGAAGAGAAGACTCCAAAGAAATTGAGTCTTATAGGGAACGTATGAAATTGTTTGGGAACGTTAAGTTTTCACACAAGTTTAAAACACGACCTTGATTATTTGGGTCCACGACCAACCTCATCGCGCAATGCGAATCTAGATTGGAAAGAAGACTTACTCTAACAAGAGTCCGGGCGGTTTCCACGTTGTACTCCTCGCCCGAGGGTATATTAATTATGTGCGAAAAAGCACTTATCTTATTTACTTCCAAAACCCTACATTCACGTTAAAGCTTTTAATTCACATCATCTAGATACGAGAGATATTTCTGGGAATGAATCCTGAATGTTGTCACTTTAAGTGCACCTACCACTTGAATAAGGGTACGGTCATGACCAAAAGTACTAGGGTAAAATCCTCCTAATACCAGTTATAAAGAAACGACTAGACCTCACAAGGTACATAGCGTTCATACGAATACTCGTGCTAACTACACATAAGTTCACACATAAATCCACACCAAAATCCATTATGGTAATATCATATAGAACTATATAATAGCGTTGTTTATAGCAATATATACAATCTATTATAAATCCATATTTTAACACATCGTTTTATCAAATGTGTTCCCAAACACAAAACAACAACATTATTCCAACTTAATTAAACAATCAAATAATTGATAATCAAGGGAAATATGGAATAATAAGCAAGAGTGAACCACCACTTGCCTTAGCTTTAAACGAACGAGAGACCGGGTTTCGAGATCCGGGAACTTGGACTTGTGCACGGCTGTCTACTAAAATTCCCGTTGGAATTTATCGCCATTCTGTAGGGTCGGATCCCAATCCGCACAACCGGCCATGGATACGAGCACAATCCAACCCGACGACGCATACGAGGCGAGTTTAAGACAAGAAACCCTAATTAGTTACGGTACGAAAAGACGAAACAAAACGAAGGGAAAATGGTAGTGTCACGGTTGCTGTTATCATAGCCGTGATCGCGGTTCACTGGGCAAAACCGCGGCCGCGGTAGAAGGGGCCGCGATTGCGGGCCATGCCTTGGCCAAGATCGCGGGCCTCTGCCCAGCCGCGGTCGCGGTGGATGGAGTCGCGGTCACGGGACTCCATCCCGACGTGAGCCTAAATCCAACTTTGGAGCCATACCGACGATGACAAGGATTCAGACCCTTGCTTCTGAACAATTGCGCGCTACCACCACTCCAGGGACTTCACAACGGTGATGACTTTGGCCTTCGGCGACGACAACTCCGACGACCACCACCACAACGATGAGAGGTATAGAAGAATGAAGATGGTTTGATTCGGGTGGATTCGAGCCCTATTTATAGGCTCAGGATGGAGCTCACCCACTAAATGCCGAGGAGTCCAACCGATTCCCCTCCCCACACCGACCGCTTGGAGAAGAAACGACGGAGCACGGATCGTCGACGTCTCAGTAAAGACGATGCAATAGTACCGTGATCGCGGTTTCATAACTGCGGCCGCGGGCAATGCCGCGCTCGCGGCTGCTTAGCCGCGATCACGGGCAATGCCGCGCCAACAGTTCTCGGACCTTGATCGCGGGTTTTTGTTCCATTCCGATTTTTAGCCATCCTCCAATAATTAAACCTATATATTTCATTTAAATGTGTATCCATACATTCAAATGGTTCTTACAGGGTTACAGAACATGCCTAATACATCTTGCTTACAAAACGAAAGTTGGGACTTTTAGGGGGTTATTACAATACCTCCCCCTTAAAAAAAGTTTCGACCTCGAAACTAGGCCGAAAACAGCTCGGGAAAACGACTTAGCATATCAGACCGAGTCTCCCAAGTTTCCCAAGTCACCTCCTCAGATCCTGACTTGGACAAGAGGATTCTTACTAACGGTACCACCTTGTTCCTCATGTGCTTCTCGCGGCATTCGAGAATACGCAGAGGTCTCTCCTCGTATGTACCATTTGCCTGAATCTCGATGTCGTCATAACTCAGCACATGAGACTCATCTGTCAGATACTTCCTCAGCAGGGACACATGAAACACGTTATGCACCGAATGAACCAACGGCGGCAGTGCTAAACGGTATGCTAGAGATCCGACTCTGTCAAGGATCTCAAATGGTCCCACGTAGCGAGGGTTGAGCTTCCCACGCTTGCCGAACCTAAACATGCCCTTGGATGGCGACACTCTAACAAATACCTTGTCACCAACCTCAAACTCGACATTCATGCGCTTCAAGTCAGCGTAAGACTTCTGTCGACTCTGAACTGTAAGCATCCTTTGTCTGATCAAGGCAATATCCGAGGTAGTCCTTTTGACTAACTCTGGTCTGAGCAGAATCTTGTCGGCATTTCCATCCCAACAAATCAGAGATCTGCACTTTCGACCGTACAAAGCCTTGAATGGAGCCATCTTGATGTTAGAATGCCAGCTATTGTTGTATGTGAATTCAATTAGGTTTAAGCTGTTCTCCCAGCTGGTCGGACGATCCAGCACACAACCTCTGAGCATATCCTCTAGTGTTTGAATGGTCCTCTCAGACTGCCCATCCGTCTGAGGATGAAACACAGTACTGAACCTCAACTCAGTTCCCATGGCCTTGTAGAGTTCCTTCTAGATTCTTGACATAAATCGGCCATCACGATCCGATACAATGGTTTTTGGCGTACCATGCAATCGGACAATCTCGTGTAGGAAAACTTCTGATAGCCTTTAGGTTCCCCAAGATGACTTGATGGCCACGAAATGAGCACTCTTCGTGAGCCGGTCAATGATCACCCATATCGCATCCTTCTAACTCTGAGTCTTCGGCAACCCTGTGACGAAGTCCATCGCAATATCCTCCCACTTCCACTTTGGCACTGGGAGAGGTTGCAATTCACTGCTAGGTCTGCGGTGCTCAATCTTGACCTTCTGACAAGTCAAGCATCTCGCCACAAATTCTGCTACATCCCACTTCATGTTGGGCCACCAGAATTTCTTTCTGAGGTCTTTGTACATCTTACTGGATCCTGGATGTACAGAATAAGCTGACGAATGGGCCTCCTTCATCACCAATTGAAGAAGGCCATCCATGTCAGGCACATAGATCCGGTCCTGAAACCAAAGTGATCCATCATCTTGAATCACGAATCCCGGAGCATTCCCATCCATCACTTCACTGCTTAACTTCACTAAGATCAGATCATCAACTTGCTTCTCCTTGATCTGATCAAGTAGCGTAGCCTGAATCTACAACATACTCAGGCATCCTCGACGCTGATCATACAAGACATCAATCTCGCACAATCCTTGCTGCAGTTCGATTTGAGCAGTGAGCAGAGCTACCATGGTCTCATACAGCGTCTTTCGGCTCAAAGCATCGGCTACCACGTTAGCCTTGCCCGGATGATACAGCAACTCGATATCGTAATCCTTGAGTAGCTCTAACTAGCGACGCTGCCTCATATTCAACTCCTTCTGAGTGAACACATACTTGAGACTCTTGTGGTCGGTAAAGATCTGACATCTAATACCATAGAGATAGTGCCTCCAAATCTTCAGTGAGAAAACCACAGTCACTAACTCTAAATCATGCGTTGGATAGTTCGCTTCATAGGTCTTCAATTGACGAGATGCGTATGCAATAACTTTTCCTTTCTGCATTAGTACACATCCTAACCCATGTTTTGAAGCGTCACTATAGACCACATAACCTTCAGATCCTTCTGGTAGCGCTAAAACTGGTGCTGACGTCAGGCACTCTTTCAGCTTCTGAAAACTTGCCTCGCACCTGTCGTCCCATATGAACTTCTTATGAACCTTACGGAGCAATCCGGTCATGGGTAGAGCGATCTTTGAAAATCCCTCCACGAACCGTCGATAATACCCTGCAAGTCCTAGGAAACTGTGCACCTCCTTCATGTTCTGAGGTCGCTTCTAGTCAACTACCGCCTCAATCTTCTAAGGAGCAACCATAACCCCATTCTCATTAATCACGTGGCCTAAGAAAGCCACTTTCTTAATCCAGAAGTCACACTTACACAACTTAGCATACAACTTATTTTGTCTAAGGACCGACAATGTGATACGAAGATGCTCCTCGTGAACTTCCTCGTTCGGAGAATAGATCAGGATATCGTCGATAAATACCACCACGAACTTGTCCAGATACTGATGGAAACATTTGTGCATCAGATCCATGAAAACTATCGGAGCATTTGTAAGCCCAAATGGCATGACTACGAACTTGTAGTGTCCATATCTCGTTCGGAACGCAGTCCTCGGAATATCTTCCTCACGAATCCTGAGCTGATGGTAACCAGACCTCAGATCGATCTTGGAAAAGACTTTCTCTCCCTGCAGTTGATCCAAAAGATCATCTATCCTTGGCAAAGGATACTTATTCTTGATGGTGACCTTGTTCAGCTCTCGATAGTCGATACAAAGTCTGAACGAACCGTCCTTTTTCTTGACAAACAAGACAGGAGTGCCCCAAGGCGATGCACTCGGCCTTATATATCCTTTCTCGAGTAGCTCCTCAAGTTGTTTCTTCAACTCTTGTATCTCTGTTGGAGCCATCCGATAAGGTGCTTTAGAAATCGGTGAGGTTCCAGGCTCTAGATCAACAGTGAACTCTACGTCACGATTCGGGGGTAGACCGGGGATCTCTTCAGGGAAGACAACAGGATACTCACATATGACAGGGACATCATGAACTGAAGTCTCATTCTTCTTGGGCTTATCCAGATAACATAGGTACCCGACACAACCTTGTCGAAGTAGCTTAAACGCAGACATTGCATTTATCAACTTCCCGTTATCAGCGTCATTACGACCCTTGAATCTATATATAAACTGGCCCTCAGATGAAATTGTCAATGTCCTTGAGCTGAAATCGATTACCGCCCCGTGACATGTTAGCCAGTCCATCCCGAGAATGTTGTCGTATGAAGCCATGGTTATACAGATCGAATCGGCTTCGAACTTCCAACCTTGAATGGTAATCGGAAATTCCGACAGTAGCTTGGTCCCCACTAATTGCTCACCGTTGGGAAGGTTCACCACAAATGGTTCACAGGATTCATTGCATTTTAACCCTAACTTACTCACACACTTCTCCGAAATAAAGGAATGAGTGGCACCCGAATCAAACAATATGCAAACTGATGTAGAGTGAAGGTATATAGTACATTGGGCAATCAGAGCGTTTGGTCCGTCAGCCTCACGCATCTCGTACAGCCGCTGACCCTGACTCATTGGAGCAGCTGGGGCCTTTCCCTTGTTCTAAGCAGTAGTCTGCATCGAGGTACTAGTAGTCCCGACAGGCTTGAATCGAGGTCGATTGTTATGGATAACTGACCCTTGTTGCGACTCAGTCTATTTCTGCCTCCTTTGGGGGAAAAAAGTCTACAGATGCCCTTCCTTCCTGCATGCAAAGCACGTCCTCTTTCCCTTCGTGCATTCATTGCTCTTGTGCCCTGGCGTTCCGCAATTATAGCATTGGATCGGGTTCTTGCCCTGGCCTGAGCGTTGAGTAGGACCTAATTGGGTCGGCTCAGTTCTTGCTCGACCAGACCTGGCAAAGTGTGACGGCAGTGCTGGTCGTTTGAACCAACTAGCCTGAGGCTGGCTCTGCACCGATTTCTGCCGGTTACGCTTCTTTGCTGACTCCTCCAGAGTCACCTCTAACTTGTAGGTGGCATCCACATACTGCTCCAGAGTAGAGCAACTGTGGTGCACCATCAACGGCTTGATATCCGGGTTCATCCACTCATGGAAATGCCAGATTTTCTGCTCCTCACTCGACACATCCACACCAGCATACTGCAACAAGTGGTTAAACTTTGCAGCTAGCTCGGTCACCTTCAGCCCATCATTCTTGGGGTAAAGGAACTCCTTATGTTTCTCCTCCCTCATAGCACGGGAAAAGAAATGATCGGTCATCTTTGTCTTGAACATACCCCAATTCAACGCGGGATGATCAACTAATCCAGTGCTCTCCCACCATTCACTAGCCACATCCTTTAGTTGAAGGGAGGCAATGTGCACTTTCTCAGCCTCTGTGCAAGCGACGTTCCTGAATAACCACTCCATATATGAGAACCAATACGCCACCCTGACTGGTTCTCTAGTACCATCATAGCTATCAGGCCTCATCTAGCTAATGGCCTTCAAAGCCCGACCGTAATTCCCTCCATTTCCCATGGTATCGATTGGAGGTACAGGGTCCACTGGTTCCCAAATTCAGGAATAACCTGAGGAACTGGGACACCTTGCGCTTGTTGTACAGCTGGCCGAACTATCTCGATGACAGCCTACACAACGATCCTTCGAATGGCCTCGATGGCCGCAGCATCAAAGACGACTGGAGCAGTTGGTGGGATGAAAGTTCCTTCCCTCTCCACTTGAGGGTTAGCCTAAACATGGTTATGGCCTGTTGGGTTATTGTGAGAGGCAGATTCACTCTCATCCCCGTGATTAGCAGCACTCCTCAGGTTTATCCTAGGGCTGTTACTTAGCCCAGCACCAGCACAGGTAGTATTCCTTGTGTTCACCATTTGTTTGCCGATCAAATTATTAAAGTACTCCATGAAATTAATATACCATCTAAAGAAGCACAATAATTGTAATCAAATCAGAGTAGATTAATCTTGCAACTTTATTGATAAAAGGAACGGAAACCATGTTTCATAAGTCTTACAATAACCTTCATAAACGATAAGAAAAAACTGTTAGGAGGCTAATGCTCTAAAACAACGAAAAACAAAACAGCGAAAAAAGATTACTACAACTGGCTACTGTCTCTTCGAAGTGTCTTTGAAGAGGTTCCTGTACTCATCAGCCCTTCGATACCTCTTCGGAGGTGACATGTCTTCTGGTTCCGGAGTCGGCCTTCTCAAGCTACTAGGACCAGGAACACTTGGCCCTTCCCTAGGCACAAGTGGATAGCAAAACCGATCCAAAAACCCTGGGCGAAAATCCGCCACATTTAGCTCGTAGTGCGGGTTGACCAGTTGCCTTGCTTGCCTAATATCCTCCTGAAGCTCCTGGACATCATCCAGCATGAGAGAGAGATTGGACTCAACATCGTAAGCTCGCTCCTCCATAGCGTATAGCGAGTCCATCCACTCCTCCATGTGCTCAACTAGCACACGGGGCCTGACCCTTGCCTGCTGGGCGGGAATGTCCACAAAAGCCTCAAACGATCCCCACGGTCTTGCTTGCCTACGAGCTTGCTCAGTCACCTCATCCACTTGGTGACGGGCCTCGGTGGAAGCCATCTCACTCTGATGGTGCACGTGATGAGAAACAGGGCTCATCACTGGCTCTCTAGGTGCGTGGGTAGGATGTGGACCCACTGGTGCGTCCAACGGCTCGTACTCCACCCTGTTAGCACCAGGCACCCCAAGTGCCTCGCAAGTAGTAGGGGACAAAGGCGTGTACCCCTGGAATGGAGGCAACTCCGGACTGGGGAAAAGAAACTGCATCCTCGGGTCCTCTCCATCCACAACCATGTGCTCCAGACCCATATCAGTATCATACTCCTCGAGGTTCTCCTCAGGATCCTCTTCGGGGTCTTCCTCTGGGTCTTTCTCTAGAGCCTCCTCGGGATCCTCCTCGGGATCCTCTTCAAGGTCCTCTTCGGGATCCTCTTCAGGGTCTTTCCATCCTGTCGGATACGAGAACCACCGACTCCACGAGCACGGTCTTCTCCTCCTCCTGAGGACTAACTGTATCCCCGACTAGGGTGTAATCCGGAAGAACAGGGGACTCGAGCTCGGCCTTAGGTGGCAGAGCTACCCCAACGTTCTTTCTTCCCTTCAGCTATGACACGATAGCCCCCATTTCCTGCGAGGTGACGAGGGAGAATTAGAACTTTCTAAATATAGAAGCTAACTTTCTATATTAGACAGGAGAAGAAGGCACGACTAGAACGACAGGGGTTTCAAAGTATAAAAACTACTCAAAAGTATAATGTTGTTAAATACTTTGACTTGTGTTTTGAAATACCCAATTAATTTCTTTACCATAAACGAAGAACGGTTTACAAAGTTTTGTTTTAAATAAAATGATTTGAAAACTTAAATCATTTTAAAACTTTCGACTCTGATACCAAATCTGTAACACTCCCAAATACCTTTGGAAATATTACCGCCAATGACCTCAGAATACACACCTGGGGTCACCCAAGGCTTACCGTTTTTATAACAAATGAGATAATACTGCAAACTTTGGTAAATAAGATGATAGTTGACCAAATAATGTTCATACCGACGTTGTAAGTTACAAATGATAACAAAACCAATATAGAAAGCGTTTATTACAGCGGAGGTCTTTTAAATAATAAAAATGCCACAAAGGGGTTTTAAACCGTGCGATCTTACGCCAGGATCTTCAACCTTAGGAAACACTTAAAATATCAACTGCGTTCAACGTCGGGTTTCTGGCCTTCACAACTGAGGAAATTTACCTGATTTGTCGTATGAGACGGATGACACCAGCCAACCATGCAAAGCAAAAAAATAACGGTTGGTCAGTCTAATGAAAGACTATGCAAGGGTACAAATAAAAGGTTCTAAGTAGTCGTATTAAGTTACAACCATCGCTTCTCGAATAATAGCCGATACACAATGTGAACTCCAATACTCCTACGGAAATACCAGAAAATGAATGATTGAAGAGAAGACTCCAAAGAAATTGAGTCTTATAGGGAACGTATGAAATTGTTTGGGAACGTTAAGTTCTCACACAAATTTAAAACACGACCTTGATTATTTGGGTCCACGACCAACCTCACCGCGCAATGCGAATCCAGATTGGAAAGAAGACTTACTCTAACAAGAGTCCGAGCGGTTTCCACGTTGTACTCCTCGCCCGAGGATATATTAATTATGTGTGTAAAAGCACTTATCTTATTTACTTCCAAAACGTACATTCACGTTAAAGCTTTTAATTCATATCATCTCGATACGAGAGATATTTCTGGGAATGAATCCCGAATGTTGTCACTAGCTAAGTGCACCTACTACTAGAATAAGGGTACGGTCATGACCAAAAGTACTAGGGCAAAATCCTCCTAATACCAGTTATAAAGAAACGACTAGACCTCTCAAGGTACATACCGTTCTTACGAATACTAGTGCTAACTACACATAAGTTCACACATAAATCCACACCAAAATCCATTATGGTAATATCATATAGAACTATATAATAGCGTTGTTTCTAGCAATATATACAACCTATTATAAATCCATATTTTAACACATCGTTTTATCAAATCTGTTCCCAAACACAAAACAACAACTTTATTCCAACTTAATTAAACAATCAAATAATTGATAATCAAGGGAAATATGGAATAATAAGCAAGAGCGAACCGCCACTTGCCTTAGCTTTAAACGAACGAGAGACCGGGTTTCGAGATACGGGAACTTGGACTTGTGCACGGCTGTCTACTAAAGCTCCCGTTGGAGTTTATCGCCATTTCGTAGGGTCGGATCCCAATCCACACAACCGGCCATGGATACGAGCACAATCCAACCCGACGACGCATACGAGGCGAGTTTAAGACAAGAAACCCTAATTAGTTACGGTATGAAAAGACAAAACAAAATGAAGGGAAAAGGGTAGTGTCGCGGTCACGGTTATCATAGCCGCAATCGTGGTTCACTGGGAAAAACCGCGGCCGCGGTAGAAGGGGCCGCGATCACGGGCCATGCCTTGGCCGAGATCGCGGGCCTCTTCCCAGCCGCGGTCGTGGTGGATGGAGCCGCGGTCGCGGGACTCTATCCCGACGCGAGCCTAAATCCAACTTTGGAGCCATACTGACGATGACAAGGCTTCGGACCCTTGCTTCTGAACAATTGCGTGCTACCACCACTCCAGGGACTTCACAACGGTGATGACTTCGGCCTCCGACGACGAAAACTCCGGCGACCACCACTACAACAACGAGAGGAAGAGAAGAATGAAGATGGTTTGATTAGGGTGGATCTGAGCCCTATTTATAGGCTCAGGATGAAGCTCACCCACTAAATGCCGAGGAGTCCAACCGATTCCCCTCCCCACACCGACCGCTTGGAGAAGAAACGACGGAGCACGGATCATCGGCGTCTCAGTAAAGACGAGGAAGAAGACGATGCAACAGTGCAGCGATCGTGGTTTGGCACTTGGGCAAAACCGCACCCGCGGTTTCATAACCGCGGCCGCGGGCAATGCCGCGCTCGCGGCTGCTTAGCCGCGATCGCGAGCAATGCCGCGCCAGCGGTTCTCGGACCTTGTTCCATTTCGATTTTTAGCCATCCTCCAATAATTAAACCCATATATTTTATTTAAATGTGTATCCATACATTCAAATGGTTCTTACAGGGTTACAGAACATGCCTAACACGTCTTACTTACAAAACGAAAGTTGGGACTTTTAGGGGGTTATTACAATACTTGTCCGGTCCGGATGCCCATCCTTAGTGTACGTCGGGAGGAGGTCGGGAACGAGCGGCTCTCCTGGCATCCAGAGCTTTGCGGGACCCGCCGGGTCGGGAGCGGGATCCTCGGGGTCGATAGCGGTATCCGCCTACCGGGCAGCCGGTTGATCCGACTAGGGAGCGTCATCCATCCCCAAGTCTGCTGCGGGTCCGGGAGGAGCCTCAGAACCCTCGTAATAATCCTGGTGCAGAGATGCGTAAACTGCGTCCTCGTCCATCTCCATGGACGTGTCCAATGAGGAAGGCGACGACACCGACAGGTTCGACATGACCGCATGCTCCTGTACTCCCGCCCCGGCGTCCTATGCTGCATGTAGGGAGGGAAGCAAAGCCACCGAAGCGGCCCGACGAGCAGATGTTGTGACCGGATTCCTCCGGGCCAGCTGACGGGAGCCACGTCGGGACCATCTCACAGACAACATCGAGGCTTGTAAAGCCTTTTTGTAACATAAATTAAACAAAATTTTCAATTCAGAAACAACTACAATATTATGATAAAAATATTCATATAAATTTCATAATTCAATACCTAAATTTCATGCCAATTTCAAATATAATTCCTTACATTCAATGCCAATGTAATAACAACCTAAATTCATTAATTTTATAATATTAACTTTATTATCTTAATTTTCTAAATTCAGTTTCATATCCTAAAATTCAATTTCAATCTAATATAAACCTAAATTCCTTAATTTCCTAATTTCTCATCTTAATTTGCTAAATTCAATTTCAAATCCTAAATTCAATTCCAATCTAATATAAACCTAAATTCTTTAATTTCTCAATTTCTTGATTTTCTCAATTCAGTTTCAAACCCTAAATTCGATGCCCATTTTCCAAAAATATTAGACAAATACATCAAAAATCCTAAATCCTAAATTCAAGTTCAATTTCTAGATTCCTAATTCCAATACCTATATTCCTAGAATCAACATAAGCCATTAAAATTCATTTTCTTATTTTCAAACAAACTTTCCTAAATTCAATACCTAAATCCAAATACAATATCTAAATTTTCCTAAAACTAATTTTAAATACAGAAAGTTATTTTCGATACTAACAAAATTTAAAAACCTATTAAATTTATAAATTAGAAAATTACATACTTGTCGGCTACCCCAGCTACATGCCTTCATGTCAGACCGGGAGTCGCGGGAACGTCTCTGCACCCATCTGCGCGTCTTCCATGGGCTCGACTAAATCTGGTTCGGACGCCACCTTGTCCACCCTCAATCCCGCCCCTTTGGATGGAGAACTGGTCGCCGCCTCTTCCTCGCCACCGCCACCATTGCCGGCAACCACCGCGGCCACCTCTACGCTGCCCACTTCCACCACTGGAGCGCCACCGCCTTCCATAGACACCTCTGGAGCACTGCCGCCAGCCTCCTCGCATCTGTTGTCGCCAGCCTCGCCGACCACCTCTGCACCGTCGTTCTTGCCATCATCCATGGAAAGAAGATGGGAAGAAGAGAAGAGCCGCGCATGCCGATGTGAGGAGGATCGAATCGTCGGAAAAAATGACGACGGCGTGAGGAGGAGGAAGAAGAAGAGTCGCACACGCGACTCTTAACCCAAAACTTGTACGGTGGAGTATTGCATATGCAATATTCCAGCGTACAACATCATGGCTCGGCTCATGAAGGGTTGGCCCAACAATCTGTACGCTGGAATACTGCATACGCAGTTTTCCAGCGTACAGGTTTTATCTCTTTTTTTAAAATTATGTTTATACTTAAAATACGTATAAACATGAATTTTGTACAACTTCTATACGCTGAAATACAGTGTACAAAAGTTGTTCGTTTTTGTGTACATATTTCCCCTGTACGCAATTTCTATGCGTATAGAATGTCGTGTATATAGGCAAAAAATGTCTTGTATATAGCAGCCACGTTGATTAACCATTCCTGCTTATTTCAGATAATTTACCCCTGTTTGACCAACAGTTCCTTTCAAAGTCTTTACCTCACAAATTCCCTAAAAGTCATATTATTAAAAGGTTATTTAATTTGTGTTTACCTTTTATTTGAGCCAGACTTGAGTAAAAAGAAAAGATAAATTATCTAACTTGCTCTATACATCACCACAATTAGCCCAATAACCTTGTCCAAGGTGTGATATCCCGTATTTCTGTAAGGATATTTTGGAGTTCTGGAATTATTCCCGAAAGCCTGTTTGGTACATCGGATTAATTTCGGAGACAGAAAGACATTCTGTAATGTTCTCAATCTCTGTAATATTTTTCTCAGTGAAATAATATACAGTCAACGTACTTTGGGACTTAATACTCGTTCGTGTACGATTATTTTTATCCCGGGTTAAGCCAAGGTTATCCATAAGCCAACGGATAAGGAGTGACTTGGCGGCGCACGTCGTGGGTATGACGGCGCCCGCTGCCCCGTGGCGGCGACCGCCGCAAGTCAACTCATCGGCACCTTCGTCTCACCTTCCTCCTCGCCAAGTGGCCTAGGAAAACGGCGACCGCTGCCCAAAAAGCGGCGACCGCCACTTCAGCAATCCAACCACGGCGACCAAGGCGGCGACCAGGCGGCGACCGCCGCACCTGTGCAGGCGTAGCCTTGCCAGCTGCCGACGATCGAAGCGTCGCTCCGATCTTGGCCCTCCACGTGGTTTTGCTGGCCAATCTTATCCCCTTTGATGTTGGGGCTATTTAAGGAGTGATTTGGGATCAGAATTGAGCACAATCGAAGCTCAAATCTCTCATTCTTGTCTCGTCGGAATTCTGAGCTCTCGCCGGAAAGTTTGAAGCCGATCATCGGAGCTCGTTTTGGTGTCGTTCCAGTTGCAAAAACGAAGCTTTGGAGGCCCTTAGAAGCTTAGAATCCAAAGCAAGGCAAAGGCGAACCAAATCGATCGACATTGGTAAGATTTCAGTTCTCGTAAAAATTTCCGATGTTCATAGCGGCGCCCGCCGTAAGGCCGGCGGCGACCGCCGCCACAAACACCGGTGACCGCCGTGAGGCTGGCGGCGCCTGCCGCCCTTCAGCCCTTGCCATGTGTTGGCTTTGGCTTTGGTGGTCTTCGATCGGACGTCGTTCCTTTCGATTTCTTTCGGTTTGTACTCGTCTTTGTCGAATCTAACTTAGGGTTTCTTTATGGGTCAATCCGAAGGAATCTGTGCTGCCATATCTGTCCCTGTGTCGAGCCCGGAATCCCGTCGTTAGACTTCGTTCAAACTCTACGGATTAAGGCAAGTGGCGGTTCGCTCTTGCTCATCGTTCCATATTTACATTAATGATCAGTAGTTTATTTGAGTAATTAATTTGGAATGATTATTATGTTTTTCTGGAATGGTTTTGTAAACTGTTTTGGAAAACTAAAAGATGATATTATAATAGGTTGTATATCTGTTATAACAACACTATTATTTATGTTCGCCTTGAGAGCATTTATGTGGATTTATCCCGAACTATTGTTGTGCTAGAACTATTTAGTTAGCACTAGTGGTTAGGAACGCTATGTACCTTGTGGGGGTTTAGCTGTTTCTTTATAACTGGTACTTGGTGGATTTTCCCCAGTACTTTCTCTTTGGTCATGACCATACCCTTACTCGGGGTTGGCGCACTTCGCTAGTGCCAAATCTTCTAAGGTTCATCCCTTCTATATCTCTTGTGGGGAGGTGTGATATCTCTTGCGGGGAGATCCGATATCTCTCGGGTGGAGATTTAAAAGCTTATAACGTAATGCTCGTTTTGGAATTTAATAAGATAAAGTGCCCGAGTGCACATAATTAATATACCTTTGGCGAGTAGTGCAGCTAAGTAAATAGTGCAGCTAGGAAAGCTCGTCTCGACTTTTGATCAGAGTACGTTCTCTTTCCAATCTGAATTCGCCGTAAACGGTGAGGTTGGTTGTGAACCGAAACATCTAAGTCAGCTTTTAAATCTTTTGTCTGATTCTTTAAACGTTCCAGATTTGTCATATTTCCTTAAGACTCACTTCCGTTGGAGTCTTCTTTCGGGTCGGTTTCTGCGAAGATTCAGTCTTCCAGAATCTTCTCTTGTGCATGCCTTTTGTCATATTCAAGTATAGTATGGTGGTTGACTAACGTACTCGACTTTTATTCGAGAGACGAGGAGTCTAACCTAATACGACTACTTAGAACCATCTGCTTTGTGCCCTTGCATAGTCTATTCAGTAGACTAACCAACCGCAATTGTTCTCTGCATGGTTGGCTGGTGTCATCCGTTCGATTCGGCACATCAGAAAGAGCAAAGATATGAGGAGACTAGATTGACTATGAAGATGACGGTTGTTTTTGGATGTTTTAGTAATTATCTTTTAATCAGGTTGAGATCCTTGGGCAGTTGATCATTACGATCACAACCCTTTTTGTAATATTTCAAGAAAGACTTCCGCTGTAACTTATTTACTCTGTTATATATTTAAAAGACTTCCGATGTACTTTGTTTAAACTCTGTATTTGTCCTATTCGGGATTGGGATGTAATCCCGGGACTCATGTTTTATATGAATAAAGTTATCATTTTGTATCATTGTATTTCATGATTTGTTTTCAAACGGTAAAGCCTGGGGTGACTTCGGTGAGGAATATCGGAGTCACTGGCGGTAATACCTTTCCAAGTGAGTTAAGATTTGGGGGTGTTACACAAGGTTGCTTGTGCAGTGAATATTTTTGTGTTCGTGTATGAACAAATTGTCGTTTGCTTTTTGCCACTTGATTCAAGCTTGGGTTTCAATTCTTTGCTGCAATTATGGAGCAGAACTAGGGTGGAGTTGAGTTGTTCCGGTCGTGGTCGTGTTTCGAGGCTCTTGAAGACCCCTCAAATTTGTAAAGGCAACGTCATGGTGGTTAAGGCTCCTAAAGATCCCCCATTTAGGTGGGGGAAACATCATAGTGGTCTATTGAACACTTCCACGCGATTGATCCTATATAACCCGCTTTCTAGTGGCGCTTTTTCTAGATAGTGATTTGCTCATCTTTCTTCCTAGATCGTTTAGGCTCTTTAATTGCTTTGTTGTTATTTTTCTTGCTTGATTTGTTGTTATATTATGTCTTGTTTTGACTTGCCTCAATTTATTCGATATCTTGGTTTATCCTACATTACTATGTCGGATAAATCGAATCCTTACCTTATAAAAAAGGTAAACCTACAACGTATGGACAATTTCAACATAAACGTCAAGTGTGCTAAAGGCGGTCCACGACTACACAAAGAAGAAGAACATATTTTCAACCCTATAACATTAGACTTCATACAACCAACCTACCACACTAAAAGGCAGTGGCGTTGTGGCGGCCACAGAATTACGTGGAAAGGGCAGAAGTGCAAGTGATCTAGAGCCTTTTTTCATTTGATATTTGATTTACGATATTATTTTAAATATTTTGACTCGTTAAACTTATTTGAAGGCCAAGTATATGAAATTAATGACCTTTTTGAACAATAAATTTGTCCATAAATTAAAACAAAAATCATTTTAACTAATATCTAATTAATATAATCAAATAATAAGAAATTAAGAAATAAATTATAAATAAAATTGGATGATTTTCTTAAAAAATTAATAAGAAGAAACAAGTCTTTACTTCATAAAAAAGACTTTA
This sequence comes from Rheum nobile, assembly GCA_027886185.1. Taxonomy (NCBI): domain Eukaryota; kingdom Viridiplantae; phylum Streptophyta; class Magnoliopsida; order Caryophyllales; family Polygonaceae; genus Rheum; species Rheum nobile. The sequence continues at coordinate 7,071,755 of WOAB01000109.1, read as the reverse complement.
TATCGGGTGGGATATCATTTATTTCAAAGAAACGTTGTCTATAGTGTTAAAAAGGGGGAGAGGTGGGGAGACCACACTTATTTAAGAAAAAGTGATGTTTGTTTGTTATTTAAGGATGCAGGGCAAATATTTTAATAAAAGTGTTGTCTATAGTATTTTAAAAGATGTTGTAAAGGAGGAGCGAGATAACGCTTTTGTTTTTATAACCGTTGTCCCACTCCTATTTTTTTTGAAAAATAAATTGGCTTGTTGGAGGCTCGGGGTGACGACCATCCACTCAAGCCCCTCTCGGTCCGCCATTGCTAGAAGGATAGATTTGAATGCTAACTATGGTTTGGGTAGGGCCTATTAATTTGTTAGGTATGCTCTCAGCCATAATAAAACAAATCAGTTATTCGAATAGAAAATGCACCCTTACCCTAAACAAATCAATCAGATCAAATTCAAATGACTAATCAATGAATTTGGCTAATAAATTCAACTGAATACTCGGAACAATGAAAACGCTCTATGAAAATAGACCCCAAAACCCTAGCGTTTGTTCAGCCGCCGTGAACCCCAAACCCATCCATGGCCACCATTACCTCCGACCATCTTCAACCTTTGAAATTACCAACTCAAAAACACTCCTCTTTCTTCAGATCCCAAATCTTTATCATAAATCCTCCCACATAACTTCAGAAAAAATGAAAATATGGGTCAATATCTTCCATGTTCCTATAGTGTCTTCTCATCTCCGGGTTTGGGTGCTTTGGAGATGGGATGGATCGAAACCAGCTCTTTGCTTGGTTCCCATTTTTTCGTACGATGGGTGGTGCTTTTACGCCGTTGTCCTTTGTGCGAAGAGGATGGTCTCAACAGCTCCAGCATCGTTCGCGTCTGCCTCTGCAACGAAGAAAAGGTTTCTTTGGCGTCCCGACGACGGCGGTTGTCTAGTGGTGTCTACAACTGTTCTACGAGGGAAGACGAGACCTTTTTTGGCCTTTCTCTCCTCTGTTAATCTAGATCGTGCTTCTCTGTCTCACCGCCGCTCCAAGTTCCTATTCATCGATTCCTTCCTTATGCTTCCGGTGTGGGATCCGGGCTTGCTAGGGAGGTGGTTGGAAGTAATTGATGATAGAGAAGACCGCTTTGTGAAGCTCTGTGACTCTGAGTGCTCTTTGCTGCCCACGAACGGCTCTGCTGCGAGGATGCGGTGCAGGTTGGAAGTGGTTGGTATGCAGCACTTCTTGGGAGTTCTTCAGGTGTCTCACCCTGCCAACCAACGCTCAAGAAGATTTAGGTGCTATTGTTCTAACTCTATTTTTTATTTTTCTCGACTCTTTCTTTCTGTTTTTCTTGGTTTGTTCAGGGTCTTTGATTTATTGTATCTTTATGCGAGATCTTGTGCTTCCTACCACTTACTCTTTAAAGGTTAACCAGATCTGCAATTTGGACTGGAATGAATTTTTGTACCTTGTGTGTGACCACACTTACAACCCTGACAATATGTCTTTCTTTCCCTTATGCATTTGCTCTTCTCTGAAGTGCTATTTGTTTAGGGTTGATCTCTTTTCTTGGAACATCTTATTATTGAATTATAACTTGATGTTTTGCATCGTGAATACTTCTCTTCCTGACTCTCTTGCTGGGTATATGGATTATAAACCTGGACCTAAAAGTGGATGCTTTGTCCAGCTTAGTTTGTATTTCGTATCTCTCAATCTTAAGCATAATATGACTTTCCTTGTGTCTACCTTATACTTCTCTGCTCATCAACTTTGGAATTACAAGCTTGAAAGCTACTGGATGTTTACTAACTAGTACATCCATCATGAATCTCTTTTGAATCAGAATGAGCACTCGAACTTGAATCTTACACATGTGACCTCTATTAGGTTGTTGATTGACGTGGCCTAAGGTCGTTATGCCAAATCAAAGTAACCTCAACTTCCAAACTAGAATAGTGAGTAAGCAAGGGTCGAAATCCCAAGAGAATCACAAGCGTCTATTTTCTTGTTAACAATCAAATACCAATCGAACAGTGTAACAAAAGGGGGTTTTGAGGTTTGGTTTGCTAAAATCTATGGATAAATCAAATAAAGGAAAAATGCTCCTCCTAACAAATATCCACAATCACTGAATATGGTTGATCATAGATTATCTCGAGTTCTTCTTCCTTCCTATGGTTGTTCCTGTCCCGATCTTATGTAAATTCAGAGGGAAACCTTCCATAAAGAACCCTTACCAATGAATAACCCTAGTATCACTAAAGGTTCAACCCAAAGGCAGCAATGCATATAAGAATTAACCAGGATACACAGAACGCTCGCTCAGATGCATTTATCATGTAATTATCTCTCCCTACAATAGAACAATTTCAACCAGAGCATGTAAATTGTAGTTGCTACAGCAGAATAGGACGTTAGCCCAACAGTTTCCTAATCCTAGCAATATGAAAATCACCAATAACAACTAGTTGCGCGGGCTAGTGTAATTAATGAAATCCAATGGAATAAGCTTAGAAGAGATAATATAACTCAATAGGAATAAATAGATAGGAACAAAACCTCACAACCAGATGAATAAACTCATGCTTCCATTACCGGACTAAGCCAAAGAGGCTTAGCTCCTCATAGACATGGTGAAAACTTCAAAGGAAAAGAAAACAACGATGAATGAAAATTGCAACTAAAGTTTGGAAGATTTCAACCCTAATGCTAAAAGAAAGTATTTATAGGGCTCTAACAAAATGACCTAGCCCATTAAGAAACTAACTAAATTAAAAATAAGAAAAAGGGAAAAAGAAATCTGAAAAGATAAGCTCAGGAAAAGACGCAGCTTTCGGCGCTGATGACCCGCGATCGCGGTTAATGCTCGATTTTCAGCTTCTGCACCACTTTCGTAAAAACTTAATAACTTTTGATTCCCAACTCCGATTGCGCTCATATTTTGGGGACTTGTAGTAGACTTCAAGATCTAACTCCTCCAATTGGAATCACTGAATTTGGACATCTGAGTAGAGAGAAAGAATCAATTTAATTCAGAACATTGTTCTTCTACTCTCGTGTGGACTCTCTCCTTGGTTCTTCTTCGTCTCCTCAGTGGTCAACTTCTCTTCCTCTGGATATCTTCAATTTACTTCTCCAGACCACCAAATCCACACTTCTCCTCTCTAACTCCATACTCCTTGGTGGCTCCATATCCCGAATCTTCAAATGTACTCCAATAAGCTCAAAACACCACCAAAACACCAATCTTCGCCCCCAAACACCATGCACATGAATGTGTCTCAATCTACCCGAATGACACCAATAAAACCCTCTAATAACTCTTAGTTAAGCCCTACAAAGTAGTGATTATCATTGATGTCTCCTTTGCTTTCTTACTGCTGGACAAAATTGACTAATTTGAACCCTTTGAACGTCTTACAGGAACAAGAAAAGCTTGAACAATATCCTAACCAAATCCTTGAAGGAGTTTACTGGATACTGCATGGAGATCATCTTATGATATTTCAACAGAATCTTCTACTGAACCCTCTTTATCTGAACAAACATTCTGCTATGCAGAATCTCTTGAGATATGGTGCCTTGAAACACCGATGTAGAGTGAATAAAGCATCTGGAGTTGGCTTTTGGAAATCACAACGGATAATACAGAAAACTCTGAAAATTTTGAACAATCAAATAGGGAAATATGGAATGGGTAACCCCCACAAATCCACAGAACAATCCCGCTTGAGAAAAGCAAACAACAGAACAAACTTTTATTCCATGAACACTTGTATGTGGAGTCTCATCTCTATGACACGTTTAAATTTGAGCTATGTATTGACTCTGGTTGAGTATCTGGAATGCTGGGAAATCTGGCATGGTTTGTGCTTGCCTTCCTTGTCATTCTTTTGTTGCTCACCTCTATGCTTTGACAGCAAAAGAACTTATGAAGTATAGGCTGATGTTATCTGCTTGCTTTATCAATCATTGTATTCTAGATATGATCATCTATGCAAAATTGAACAAACTTTAAAAAAAACGACTCTGGAGGTTTACCTCTATGAACAAATTCTTTTTGAACAATGATGGGGACCTGCTGTTTGTTGGTTTCTTGTCCTTTGAAGTGTATGTAGCTATTATGAGACATTGCGTTGTATATGATTTTATCCTGTATTATTGTATCTTTGTTTGGTTATCAAAGCTTTGTTATCTTTTTGATAAGAAAACCCTTGATAACTTTACTGGAACAATAACAATTACACCAGTACAACTAAAAATCCGAAACTGTGAGGTTTTATACCCTTACTGTCTTCCATATCAGACCTTGAGATTTTCCCTCTGTGTGACATTTTACATTCACATGAAGAATTTTGCTTCATTTCTCACTAACACCCCATACTGTATTAAATGTGGCTGGTGTTTTAAAGGGTTTTCTTTACATTCTATATATCATAGACCCACACAAAAATTAATGAGAAACAATATCAAGTCCCCTAAATGTCTTAGGATATGGGGCAACAATAAAATTAGTTTTTTATGAAGATCACAACTTGGAATTGCCGCGGAATTGGGAAGAAAACTTTTTGGATGGATGTTGAATCATTCTGCAAAATTGAACGAATATAATTACTTGCACTTTTTGAAACAAGAATAAACAAAGAGCCTAGTGAAAAAGTGTGGAAAAAAGCGGGCTTTGATCAATTCTACTGTGTCCCAGCTACGAGTTTCTCGGGTGGCATTTGTGTAATGTGGAATACCTACCAACTTACAAATGAAATCCTAGAAATTAACCAAATTGAAACAAGATTTATTAGTATCAAGTATACAAACCTGCTCACGAACATAAAACTTTTGTTAATCCTAACTTATGCTCCACTAAATGAATCTGCAAAGAATGTGCTCTGGGACGGACTCATTTCCTTTATTAAAAAATGTTCTCTTTCGTGCATTATTATGAGAGATTTGAACGAAATACAAGACCCATCTGAAAAATTAGGTGGTTTAATACCATCCTTGACAAAATTTGCAAGATTATGACATTTTAAGAACGAATGTGAACTACTGGAGACCCCTATTCAAGGAAACATCTATACATGGCAAAAGAACATAACAGAAATAGATAACATATATGAAAAAATAGATAGGGTACTTATTCATCACCAGATCCTTCAATGGTACCCTGATATCTGTACTAAACACTTTGTTTTTACCAGCTCAGACCACTGTTCCATCTCTATCGAGCTTGACTCAGCAATACCTTTTAAAAATCAGCAATTTAAATTTGAAAAAATCTGGATGACCAGAAAGGACTTTAGAAATGTTGTTAAACAAGATTGGAGAACTAACTATCATGGATCTAGATTGTATAATCTTGTATCCAAAACAAAATTACTTAAGAAACATGCCAAGATCTGGAATAAAAGTACATTTGGTAATGTATTTACTCAATTACAAACTATAGAAAAAATAGCTTTCTGAAATCCAAACTGAGATCTGTACTCACCCCACAAACGATCTCATTAAAAAACAAATAAGAATCATAGAGAAAAAAGAAAAACTTTATTGCTTTCAGAAAGTTTACTGGAACCAAAGAGTTAAAGTTAAACACATCAAATTTACTGATACGAATGCTAGCTATTTTCACAAAATAACAAGTGGCAGAAGAAATAGAAAATTTATAAAAGAAATTAGAATCCGTGAGGGAACAAGTATTACTGGAGAAAAAAACATTAGAAATGAAATCAGAAATGATTTCATTAAAAGGTTCAGAAGTGAGGATATGAACCAGAGACTACTCCAGGAAAATCTTGAATTAATTCAGTCTGAAATCTCTACAGAGGACAATTTAGAATTAATACGAAACGTATCCAATGAAGAAATTAAGAAGGTTGTTTTTGACATTGACTCGGATAAATCCCTGGGTCCTGATGGTATGACAACAGAATTCTACCAAAAATATTGGGACATTGTAGGTCCTTCTGTTATTCAAGCAGTTACAAGTTTTTTCTTTTCGGAAAATTGCTCAAACAAATAAATCACACATTTATCTCTTTGATTCCAAAATGTGACAATCCGAACTCTACTAGTCACTATAGACCCATAAGTCTATGATCTACAATTTATAAGATTATCTCAAAGATCATAACAACAAGACTTAAAGGAACCATGGAAAAAATAATCCACCCCCTACAGGGTGCCTTTGTTGCTAACAGAGCCATTCAAGATAATATCTTGATTGCCTATGAAATCTTTCACTCATTTAAATCGAAAAAAGAAATTGAAGGTTTCATTTCCCTAAAATTAGATATGGAAAAAGCTTATGATAGAATTGAATGGAACTTCATCATTAAAATCATGGAAAAGTTTGGCTTCCATGAAAAATTTATCAACTGGATAAAAGAATGCATTACAACGGTATCTTTCTCGGTGCTTGTAAACAACGGACCCATATAAATATTTAAACCATCAAGAGGACTTCGACAAGGTGACCCCCTTTCCCCTTTCTTGTTTATTTTAGGATCTGAAATCCTTGCTAGAAAACTCCAAAAAGATTCAGAAAGACCTCGAAATCCTCTAGGATTTCAAATCACTCAACAAGGATCACGAATCCCGTTCCTGGCTTTTACGAATGACATTGTGATCTTCTCAAAAGCTAAACAGGAAAACTACAATGAAATCAAGGATATTATTGATGAATATTGCAAAATCTCAGGACAAAAAGTAAATTTTCATAAATCGGCTTTTCAAGTCACAAAAAAGGCTACCAACCAAAAGATATTTGCAATACAAGGTATTCTCACAATCACAAATATGATATCTCTCGAAAAATATCTTGGTTGCCCTATCATTAATGGTAGAGTCAACTCGAATATCTTTGTTGATCTTTCAATTAGCACCCAACAACAACTATCTAAATGGAAAGAAAACTCTCTTTCCCAAGCAGGAAGAACAACACTAATAAAAACCAATCTGGCATCAAGGCCAAACTATCTTATGCAAAGTTTTATGTTGCCTACACACACACAATGAACTTGACAAGTTAAATAGATCTTTTTTTAGAACATAGACATCTCCTATAAACCTCTGATAGGCTGGGAAAAAATATGTAAACCAACACAACAAGGAGGTCTTGGATTGAGAAAATCAAAAGACATGAATAAAGCCCTACAATTCAAATTACTTTGGAAAATCTTAGCAGAACCGAATAATTATTGGGTCAGAGTTGTTACTGGAAAATACTTGAAAACAATCCATATATTTCATTACGAGAAAAAAGGAAATTGCTCTTGGCAATGGTCCAAAATGATTGAACTCATGGATGAAATCAAATTTGGACTAATTTGGCAAATTGGAAATGGCAGAACAATCAAATTCTGGTTGGATAATTGGGTTTCGAATACCCCTTTATGTGATATCATAAACACACAATCAATCCTGAATAAGGATGCCCTGGTAGCTGATTTATGTTGCCAAATAAAACTTGGAATAAAGACCTAATAGAACAATGTTCACCACATGATGCAGCCAAAAAAATAACCTCTATCCCGGCCAATACCGTTAAATGATATTCATGATAGAATGTACTGGGAAACTAGCAAAAATGGTTGGTTTTCTACGAATTCTGCTATGGAATTAATTAACAGAAACAAGAGATATACTGCCTATGATTCTTCATGGATCTGGAAGATGGACACATATCCCAAAGTTAAAAACTTTACTTGGAAAATAATGAAAAACGGACTCCCAACAAAAGCTAGATTAGCAGAAAAAGGTGTAGCAATCCCCTAGGGTTGTATCCATTGCAATGCTCAATTGGAGGATTTAAATCATATCCTATTCCAGTGTAACCATACCATAAAAACAATAGAGAAAATGAATCATCATACCTATGGTATCATTACATCCCTAAACATAGGAAACAAAAAAATCAATGAAATCATTGAGGAAATTCGACAAAAAACTGATGGATCACAATTTATAGAATTAATGGTCTCTTGGTGGGGAATTTGGTTTTATAGAAACCAACAAAGCTTTGGAAGAACACACGATAATGCCGATTCCATAAAGGATGTACTAGTTTATATTAAAAAACAAATTGAGAATTGGAATAAGACGAAGAGTTGGAACCCTGATTGCTTAGCAGATGACAGACAAAAAACACATAGAATGAACAATGTTAGACGACCAATAAAGAAATGGAAAAAACCACCGGATCACATCATTAAAATCAATACAGATGGATCTACCAAAACTAATGGTGAATCTAGCTTTGGCTACATTTTCAGAAACAACACGGGTAAACCAATCTTCCTCTTTGGGGATAAATGTGGTATCTCAACCCCTTTAAAAACAGAAACACTTGCAGTAAGAAATGCCCTGGTAAAGGCCTATGAATTAGGCATTACCGACATTCAACTTGAATGCGATAACCTTACAATTGTGAATGTTCTTAATCAAATCTGGTATTGTCCATGGGATATTGAAATGTTAATTTCTGATATCCTGTGTGTTTTACAACTATTTTTTTCAGTGCAGATTTTTCATGTCTTTCGAGAAACAAACGTGGTGACCGACTTCATCGCAAAGACGGTCCAACAGAGTTCCTTGGAAGATATTCGAGCTAGTAAAGAATTTGTAATTCTCATCCGAAATGATGCTATAGACTGAGAAACCGTATCTTCTGTGATTTTCAGTCTAATTTTTACCTAATCAAAAAAAATCAATCGGATCAAACAATATACAACTCAAATCTATAAATGAGGTGGATCGAGCTATATATCAATTCTAAGTCAAATCCTAGTATATTAATCCTTCTATTATATAATAAACCTTTGGTCTTTACCAAAATAAAGATAAACATCAGGTGAATTTAAAATAAATGATATTTGTTGCACGATGAAACATATTAAGAGTAGGGTTCACATATATATTAAGCTTAGGGTATATAAAGTGAGGAATAATGTTGCCCACTAGATCTAGGAGATGGAGTGTTATGATTAAAAAATATAGAGTGATAAAATTTTAAATATTATAACTTATTTTTCAAAAAAAAAATCCCAATATTTTCTTCAGAATTCTCTTTTAAAAAAAAGCGTAATTTTTTTTTCACAAATATATTTTTCCTGAAAAATATTCTTTTTTAGAAGTTTTTCTCAATTGTTTTTTGTTTTTGCGTTGCAACAACCTATAAAAGGAAAGTTCCGGTTAGTACTCCTGAGTTTAGAAGTATTTCGGTTTATGTCCTAAGATTAACTTTTTTTTCCGGTTGATGCCCCTAAGGATTTGGGTTTGTTTGCTTCGTAATCAAACTTCTCCATGTATTTAGCCTTTTGATTCGAGTTGTTCAAATGCAAGCCCACAATTGTTTCCTCGCCATCAAATTAGTAGGATTCGACTTTTAAAACACCAAATTCCATTCCGAACCATCCCGATTTGAATACTGAAACGACAACCCATTTTCAACGTATGTTTTTTAAATTAGGATGGTTCGGGTATGGATTTTGGTGTTTTAGGAGTCAAATCCTACTAATTTAAAGGTGAAAAATACAATGGAGGGCTTGGATTTAATCAATTCGAACTGGAAGGGTGTGAATATGGAGAAGTTTGGTTACAAAGCAAACAAACTCAAAATCTTAGGGGCACCAACCAAGAAAAATTAATCTTGGGACACCAAGCGGAATAACCTTAAACTTAGGGACATTAACCGACATTCCCCCTATAAAATTATACTTCAAGTGCATATATAAGCATCAAAAGTGCTTCTATAAGAACCCAAAGTGCATATATAAGTACATTTTTTTAATGCTCACATAGAGTATAAAAAATACATTTTTAATATGCTAAAGTACATGTATCAATATGTAAATGTGCATGTTTAACATGTTTATCAAATGCACACATTTTAGCTAGTGTATGATTATTATGTTAAAGCACATATGTTAGTATTTTAAAGTACATGTTTAGCATGTTAAAGTGTGTATTTAGTATGGTAAAAAGTGTATATGTAAGTATGTTAAAGTGCATGCATTAATATGTTAAGATACATGATTAAGATGATAAAGTGCATGGTACTAAATTATTTTAATTTAGTTTTTTTCGGAAGGGGGGTGCGCAGGATTTGGGAAAAGATTTTTGGGAAAAAAGTTCGAGAAAATATAATATTCGATTTTAAAAATATGTTTTTTGAAAAAAAAAAAAAAATTTATTATATTTACAATTTTACCACTTCATATGTTTTACTCATATCTCTTCATTTCGTAAATCTTGGATAATATTGCTCTTCACTTTATACTATAAATTCCTTCTTATATAATCCAACTCTACATATTAATGACCAAGTTTGGTTAAGGGTCCACACAATTGATGTTCACTGTCATCAATTTTTTAGACATCTACCAAGAAACTTTTTATTAGATCTATTTGCGACCATCTACTGCTCAAACTTTGATTCCTGGCAAGTGAGAAATTCCAATTTGTGATTGATGAAATTGAACAAACAACAGCAATAACATCAACGTACCCGGTAGGAGTGTGCAGATTCGCATCGGACGGGACCGGACTGAAAATGCCCAGACCGGACTGGACCGGGCAAATTACGGTCCGGTCTCTGGTCCACATATTTCTAAAATTCCGGTCCGGTCTGGTCCGGTCCGGATCGAATAGACCTGTTTTTATTGTTTTTAATTTTATATATTAATATCTCATAACACTATTAAAAATTAGTTTCTACTATAAATATAAATTAATAACAAAATATATTGTCTAATATTATACACAATAGTTATAAAAATAGAAAAAAGTAATTAAATTTTAATTTATATAAAAATAAAAAAATACATTTATCGGTCCATTACGGTTCAAGACCGGACCGAATCATATCGGTCCGGTCCAAGAATTGTAAAAAATCCGATCCATCGGACCAGAAAAAGTGGTTCGGTCCGGTCCGGTCTGGACCGGATGCACAACGCTAGAACCCGGTATAGCCGACTCATGACCATCCAACATGTGCAAAGGCCTACTCGCAAAGGACCCCAAAATATAAAGTGGCATTTATTTTATTATTTATTTTTTTATGAGAAAAGAATTAGAATGGGTCTAGCATTTATGCGTAGTCCATCCTAAAACATCCTTGTGAATGAGAACGCGGAGTTTTAAATCAAAGTTACAAACTGACACCAAGGGTAGGAAGCTTAGTTTAGCTATTCTATCAGCAAATCGGTTTATCTCTCGAAAAACGTGTCTAATATGGACTTCCTGGAAGGATTGAATTTCGATAAGGATAACGGCAACAACCATTTAATTTTCCCAAAGACAAGCCCAGATGCCTAGAATGGAGTTAATAAGGCAAATGTTATCGCCTTCAATTTCAATTTTAGATAGGTTTAAGTGTTTTGTTGTGATAATGTTGTTTCTGGGTGCCATGGTTTATGCCATCAAAATTGTATTAATACCGCTTTGACGACATTTCATATATATGGTTTCTGCATTCTCATTTCTAATAATATAGCCAATACTAGTCCAATCATTTGGTATTTTAGTTCCATCAAAGTTGATTTTGACAAAATCTTTCCTAGGTTTTTCCCATATAATTTTCTTTTTTTTCCCGGTTTGAGAGGGGTTATGTTTTGTTTGAATAACATCATCGCATTTGTTGATTTTTTATTTTATTCCCAATTTCTCATGAAGGTTTTTATGTATTGTGTAAGGTCTTTGCTTTTTTTTTCTTAGTTATTAGTGTTAAATTGATTTCTATTAATCGATGTCCCCCACCAAGTAGTGGCAAGGCAAATGAATTCGTTTTTAGATAAAAGAGTTTGTACTTCAATGAGAAGGTCTTTTTTTATTATTATTGGTATTTATGTTTTTGATTGTATTTTCTATGAAGATGGAAAGTCCTACTTTAATTGGTAATCCATTATGGCAAACCTTCCACAATAAGTTTTTTAATTTTAGAGTATGTATCAAGTTTCCAAAAAAAGGACATATCATTGGTTGGTTTATTTGTTTGCTTAGTAATAAATTCAAAAGCGATTTCCTAGATAACTAACCGTTTGAATTAGGTGTCTAGTATAGTCTGTCAGTTATATTATTTCTAGGGATTGGTATATCGATAATTTTATCAAAAGTCTCTTTTATTAAGAACTAGTTCCAGTTTGGTTCTATTCCATTTTTTGTTGATTATAAATTCACTTACTTTTGTTGAAGGGTTCATAGAAATATCTGGTAGAGTTTCTTCCGTCAGGTTTAAATTTGACGCCCATTTATCCTTCCATAAACTAATGGATTGTCCATCCCCAATAAGCCATTCTGATCAAAGTTTGAGTAATTGTAACCATTGTCAAGAATGCTTTGTTTTTTAGTAGTGGAACATATTTGTAATTTTTTAGATATTTATCGTTTATGATCTTAATCTAGAGCAAGGCTTGACGAAGGCCTTCAAGTAAAGCATAAACTTCAATTTGTAATACAGAAGTATTATGGATTTGTCTCCTATCAATATGTATAATATTTGAGTGACTAAGCCAATATGAGAGATGAGGTTTTTCCTTTTAGATTCATTAAAATTTAATTTAAAGTAATAGAAGGAGGTTTTTTTCCAAAGAAGTGGCTTCTAATTCCGAGTTTTCCGTTTATGTTCAAGCTTATCCAAAACACTGGATATCCTTTCATTAAATTGCATAATGGCATAGTTAGCTAGTGATATATTTGTGCATGAAGAAGAGAGCCTAAATATATTATTATTTCTATGCTTCTATATGTTTCACCAAAGAAAGTACATAAGTTTTAAATTGGAGTTATTGTTATGAAAAAGTTCAAGTTTTTATTGAAATTATATGCAGTGGGTATAGATATGAAATTCCATGTTTCTGAGATATGAAGTTAAACATGTCAAGGAAAAAATTACAATTAAAAGAAATATGGTTCATATCTTCATCTATTTCATTGCAAAGACTGCATTGAGATGAAATTTGATTATAAAATTGAATTAGACTTCAGTAGCGGGAAAACAAACAAAACAATATTTTCATAGAAAATTTAAAACTTTTAGAGATAATTTAAGTTTCTAAAACCAAGAGCAAATCTCTTTCGTTGAAATAAAGATTCTGATAAAGAAGAGAGCAAATCTATAGGTTATTGCAAAAAAGCTTACATTAAATTATTTTTAACATGTAAATGAAAAATGAGTTATTTCAACACAACAAGATTATTGCAAAAGCTTATATTAAATTAAAATTTAAAAACTACTTTATTCATCATTTGTATACATATTCTACAAATATATTCTATTAAAATTATTAAGTGTGTTATGTATATTGATATATATTTTTTCTAACAAAAATTGAATTCTTGGTCTCGTAACTATATTTGTACACTAGAAATCAGAGCCCCGTGCTATGCACGGGGCATTTTGTTACTTTTATTGATGGCTTATTTAGTTGGTGATTGGATGTGCGGTGAAGAATTGTCGTGAGTGGTACCCAGAACGATTGAAACTAAAAGTTGTTGTCCTGTATCAAACTTTGCCAGTATGAAAATTTGCATGTGTGGACAACGTGTAAAACTGTATGATTGAGATATAATATTGGAATGCAATGCAACAATGCACTCATTTGAATGAGGATGTCGTTTAGCTTGAGTGTTCATAAATGGAGCAACTGAGGAGTCTACGAAAGCCCAAACCTGCGACACAAAAAGCTCATCTTGTTAAGTCAATGGATTTAGTTTATTATTCTAAAGATATTTAAATGTTTGAGAAAAAAAGGATTCTGAAAGTGCATGTTTGAATAAAATATTGCATCCACGTACCTCATGTTTGCTGGATTGGTTAATATGCGCTTCATGCTATCCAATGGTGACAAATGTGTTGTATCATATGGTGCTAGACCTGGACATGAGCAAATATATCTGAGACAGCTATGGTGAAAGCGTTGTATTATGATGGACATAGTGCGGACCAAGGATGTGTTGTGTAACATTATAATCCTATGTGTTGATCATTTCCGACATGTTTATAGAATTTAGTGGGTTTGGACATGTGTTACGTAGATCTTGGCTTGTAATCATTTCTCATTGTTTTGTAGTTTTGCGCGTGTGTTGTAGTACCATCAGGGTTGTTTTGAGTACTTACATTCATTTTGGTGACCAAGTTGTTGAATGTCTCTCGGAAGACTATGTTCTGTGTGTAGTTTGTCGGCTCTCTTCCCGTGTGTAATAACAATATACTAAGGCCTTGTGGGTCTGTCACTCTAGATATTGCCACGTATAGTAGACCGTGGCAAAAAACAAGTTTCGGCAAGTACAATCCCACATGGTTTAGTGATTGCCCCTGGCTTTTGTTGATAGTCATAGCGTAACAGGCTTTGAGGGGAAGCTGACGACGTTTCATTACGAATGGCCATTTGGATTGGGTAGTGCTTAGTGTGATCCTAGGAATTAGCACCTTTTTCCCTACACACGTGCCCGTTATGATCTCAGCCTCAACAATCCAGTCCCCTAAATGCGTAATGATGAGCCGGGTGCCGTTGCACAACCCTTGCGATGGGTTGACATTCCTTAGAAGCATCACTGGCAACCCTTCCTTTAGTTCCAACACATGTGGTGGGATTCCTGTAAATTTGTTTGAACGTTATTTCATCCATTAGTGATTTGATAACTTAATAGGCATAGAGTATGGAGGTGTTAGTGTAATGTACCGGGGAAATCCTGGCTGTTTAAGAATTCAGGTGGGTACAAAAGCTCTTGTTCAGCCACATCGGTAGATGCCCTGCAAATCTCATCTGCGCTTTTGTATATCTTCTTGTGCCCCTTTAAACGGTTGAACATGTAACTATTTATCTGATCTGCATCTTCGTTTAAGGGGGTCAGGAGCTACCGATAGTCCACCTACACCCTCAGGGGCCTGCACAGTGTATTATTTTTTGGGTGAAAAACTTGCGGAATATTATTGCATTACGCGTAGGCATGTAGAAGTAAAGTAACTTGGGTTCGGTGGCTACCTTAAGGCCAGGGTCGCTGCTCACAATGCGTGACACGGTAAATTTTTCGATGTCGTTTGAGGCGGCAAAGTAGGTATGAGTCTTGATCTCAAACACATGATATGTATTGGCCAACTGCTTGATTTCCAATGGGAGTACACACTCTTCGGGGTTGTCCTGCACAAGACAAATGGCCGAATTTATTAGCTACAGTAATTGAGCGACCCCACACATGATATGGTAGGCACGATTTAAAACTTACAGACACTTCTTTCATCAATGTCGCGGCTATCTTCTTCACCAACATTTCAGCAAGATCATCAAACACAGTTACTGGAAGGGTTGCTGTGTGATCAGAGACCTCCAGATGTAGTCTGTACCTACAAGGAATTAGAGGTTCGTTCATGGTTCCCATGTGCGTGTGAGTTGTAGGGGCTCAGTCACAACCAAATTGAGCACGTCATACCTAATTCGAGGGAACTCAACCCTTTTCTACAGTTACGCCCGCCGCACGATGGGTAGTTCCAACTGTTCTCGGGAAGGACCCTTTCAATCTTGACTGCTATGTTGAAGGTGACGGAATCCTACAAAAGTAAAACAATATTGTTACTAATTGGTTTTTAAAAACCGCAAGTTAGAGACTACATACATTATGCATTCCCATTACCTTTTTAGGAAAATCCTTTTGCTCCCTCCCAAGGCGTAGCAGCTCAGAAAGGGTGCCTTCCTTGGCAGAACATGCAAGGATGGATGGCGATGTTGTAGGCAGACCGTTGGTACTGGCATATTGAAAAGCCACGTGTTAGAGATATAGTTGGATTTGAAGCACCATAGTTGAGTTTGAAGCACCATATAAGGTTTGGTGTAGTGCAAGTATTTACCTCATTACATCTCTCAATTGTTTGATAGCAGAAATGTCCTCGGTATCATACATTGTTGTAGCCGAGGTGGTGGACAAATATATAGCACCTGCGCATTAATATGGTAGAGTTAGGTTGTTTGGTATGCAAGCATATAAATTGATAATCAATTGGAAGACGCCTACAGTACCATTCCATTGGCGCACATTCATGGAGGTAAAAACAACAATGTATGGGGTCTTGCCCCGCTTCATGCACTCCAAAAAGTCATCACCTATACCACCCCACATGGATATCTTGATTGTGTTCCCCCTGTGCGTATAACATGGACCACACACAGGGTAAGTGCAACATTTGCTTGAACTATGTGATGGATAGCATGAACAGGGGTAACGTGTAAGCTCTACCTCTCGTTAATGAGGTGACACTCGAGTAGCTGAGCGCCTGTAGGAGTAGTCTTAATCGGCCCAATATTAATAGGACAACCCACAACATCTAGCACAAAAGAGCCACATGATATGAAATATTAAATCTTCTGCTTCTAGGAGGCATTTCTGAATCTGAATTTTGCGAATTCATTTTTCCCTTCCAGAGTAGGCGTAGGAGAGTAGGTTTTTCTTGTAAAATTTGCGTAACGTTTTTGTAGTTATATTTCATGATCAATACTGAAGCAGTAATTAATCACCAACTAGAAGGGTTATCCTGGCTAAAGTTAAAAATGTCTCTAGAATAAATGCAAACAAATAAAGCCTAAATGTTAAAATTGGCTAGCAAGTAGTATCGGATAATGATTTTATTCTTCACCATTTATGGTTTGTTTGATGAAGTAATTTATAAAGGCATTTGTAGTTTTGGATAAACTAATTTGTAAAGACAATTGTATTTATGAAGTGATTTGTTTGGGAATTTAATTATAAAAGGTTCAGAATTTGTGTAGCATTTTGAATGTAGGTTGTGAATAGTGTGAGATATTTAAATTACCCCCCTACGCAAGGTTTGTTTAGTAAACTAATTATAAAGGCATTTGTACTTATGAAGTCATTTCTTTGCATTTTTTTGGATAAAAGCCTTGAAATGTGTGTTGCATTTTGGATGTGGGTGTTTGATAACATTTAACTGTAAACATTTTTTTTTTGCAGAAAATACCGTCTACACGAAGTAGTAGCACTTTTTAAAATATATGTATTTAGCTTCTTAAAATCCCTTTTAAAATAAACGAAAACCAATAAAGCCTAAATTAATAATATCTTATGTACTGAATTGATAATTTTGTCTTTTCAGCCACTTATAATCAATAATATATCATTTCGAAAACAAAACATCTCGTAACAACATATATTTAGGTTGTAAATAGTGTGTGTTAATTTTTGCTTCTATATCATAAAATGTAATTGTATGGTTTTTTTCACTTGATTGAGAAACACTTGATTTATAAGAATATAGTAAATTTATAATGTAATTGTACGTTTCTTCTAAATCTGAAGCTTTTCTAAGTTGAAGGTATGTTTCTTCTTAAGACAATAACAGTTTAGACACATTTAATACAACAAAATTATATAAGATTGTTTATAACATATATAGATAGAGATAGATATGTATTTAAATTAATATATAAATAAGTAATTATGTATAACGTATGTTATATCTTAATTGTAGAAAATAAATTAGGGCTACTAATTATGAAATATGAATGAGTAAATAAGAATATATCTGTAACTATATTCCAACCAAAATAATAACCTATCTAAGCGAAGGAAGCCCTTGAAGATAATCCCAACCCCACCACCCGGTTGCATTTCTGAAAACCCTAAATCACTTTCCCAAACCAACTCCCCATTTTCTCCTTTCTCCCACTTTGAGTTTCTTTGAGTCTTTTCTAATCCTTGCACGATCCTTCTTAATTCGTCTCTCCTGATCTTCATCCCGCTTGATTGTTTTGTCTGTGTTCGATCGAGTCGTCCTTTAGTATCCTGTCGCCGTCCATGTATTCTAAGTTGCGAGTCCTTTGGATATGTCGTAGATTACGCAATCTGGCGCGCTCAAATTCAGCGTTTTCATTAGTATGAGTGTGGTTTGAAGGGCTTTCTTTGTAGGTTTTGGTTGAATTTACCAGGTGACCGGCGGCGCGTAGCAAATTAGGGTTTCATCGAAGCCTCTTCGGTGTCAGTCTTAGCGAATTGCTGTGAGATCTATAGTCTTCTGGAATTCCCAACGTCATCAGGCGTTACCGGGAGTTTGATTTTGGGGGTTTTTGGATTGGGCGAGAGCTGATGTGCATACAGAGAAACTAAACGGCAAGGAAGGCGTCTTTGAGGTGGATGAGCACTGCATGGACGCCTCCGTTTCGAAGGATGGTACCATAGCTTTCGGCGGTGGGGTCGTGTGGATGAGGTACGATTATGCATCCTAAATAGCGTGTTCCTCTCTTTCACCGAAATTCTATTGAATTTTTTTAGTCTTTGGTATGATCCTGAGTTTGCCCCTAATTTGAGTTGGTAGTTGATACTTTTCTGTGACCTTTTCTGTGGCTTTGTTCCTAATTTAACTTCACTTGATAGTTGATAGTTGATACTGTTCCCGACTTTTGATCTTCAATTTACATGTTTTTGGTGGAGGTACGATTATGTCTTTGACTTTTGGCTGTGAATTTGCTCTAATTTGCGTTCAGTTTTTTACTGGTGCACGGTTATATTTTTTATGGTTTATCCCTTGCTATACCCAGAAATCTAATGTTTATGCAAGGTATTTGAGTGCTTTGTGTAGTGGGTGTTCATTATGCGTGGATGATGTGTGCCTGAACTCGTGCTTTTGTGTATATCGCTTTCTCTGTTTTTTTTGGCGCGTTGTTAAAGTAATGTAGCAGTGTTTTGTTTAGGATCTTGCGAAAGAAGGAGGAGAAATAAATAGTTAAAGTAAGTCTGACCTATGAGGAACTTTGAGCCGTTGTCCTCCACATCTTGTATGGGTACCAACTGGAGCGGGTACTTAGTAAATCCATCCGATGAGCAGCGGAGGTGCCGGACAATAGTGTTACCCTCCAAGTGTAGCACGAAAGGGTCAGCATTGCGGAGGCGATACCGAGGCTTTGGTTGGGCAACAGTGAAGTTGGTGATGGAGTAAATTTCCCCTACCAAGAGCTTGTCCGTGAAGCAGTGACTGATATTTGCCCTGGCCACGCAGTGAATGGCACCTCCCTGGTGCACAAGACAAATAAAGTTAGCACCGCAACAACCAACCTTAGAGAGCGAGCAAAGTAAGGTAAAGCAAACTGTTACTACCTGATGATCGGCCAAGATATAATCTGTACTTATGTAATGTTTTTGCAGCGTCATAGCATCCCACTTGCAGATGACCATCGCCTTCACATGCCGGTCCACACCAACACCAAGCTCGGAGAATAGGATGTATGAAGAAGCTAAAAAAACGTCGATTGCCTTCATCGGCTTGTTCGGAGGAGCTGGGCGTGGAGGAGCTTTTGGCAGATGCTGAATCCATTTGCAGCTTTGGTATGGGCAAGAGGGCTCTCGTAAACACACACTAATGCAAGAATGGTGGGCATATGAGGAAGGGATCTGTACGCAATCTACTTAGGGTTATATAAGGATTTAATTGGCTTTGAAAGAGAGCCAAATTGTAACGGGCAACACTAACTTTTGCATGATGAATGTGCATGATTATTAATATACCGGTTACATTTGGAATTTACAACTGCAGGGAGTTACATATAGATTTCAATGAGGACCAATACATAGCCAATTGTCTTGATATGTAGAGCATTTACTTGTACATAGATTTTTTCACCATTTTCTCATAGGATAAAATTATAGTAGATATAGATTGCCATATAATTAGATTGGACAGCTTTGTCTTCAAAATATACACACCTTTATTTTGAATAAGTCGAGACTATATTTTCAAAAGACTCATACAAAATATAGATAAAGGGATAGTAAAGAACTCCACAGAACAAGAACACACACAAATGCTCACATACATTGGGTCAAGAACATAACAAAAGACACTAAACCCTAATGCCCCAAAACCTTAGACCCTAGACTCCACCACGAATCAGCCCAAATACTATGTACTCCGAAGTCGACCCCTAATATTAATCAACTTAATTTAGACATGATACTCGAATCTTATTCCTCCATATGGCTCAATTTTGGGACATAATGTTTGTGACATCCAAGAGGTTGAGATCTTGTCTAATTACTTCCTTTCATCTCTTCTAGGGTCAGAAATCTGTATCCAAACCTGATATCCTGCTATCATTACCAAACAAGCCCTAAAGGTTCATACTTGATATACTAAAAGTTCACATTAATAAACGTGCATACTAAATGTACAAGGTGCATGATTATTAGCTATAAATCATGCTTGATATCATAGTTCATACACTAAAGGTTCATATGTAGTATGTTAAAGGTTCATACTTAATATACTAAAGGTTTACATTTAATAAACAGAGTAAACATGCATTTTAATAACGCATTCTTAACCTAAGTATAAATCTGTAAATCTCTAGTATAAAGTTAATTTGTAAATCTATAATATATAGTTAATTTGTAAATCTCTAGCAAACATCTAATATAATGTTTGTGAATCTCTAATATAAAGCTTGTAAACCTAAGTACAATAATCATTGCGTTAAAAGAATTGTGTTAGAAAAAAGAATCACAGAAATTACGAAATGCTATTTTGTGCCAATTATACCCCTTTAATCCTAGTCATCTATCCCTTAGCTTTGATCTAATTGTCCATAATTTTCCTCATTTTATAATCTAAGAGTCATTAACACTTAAACGCACCTTTTAGCACCCATCCCTATTTTATCTATAAAACATAGTGTTTATGATTTTCTTTTGAATGCTACCTTTTAAACCCCTAAAATAAAAAAGCTAAAACAGTGATAGGTGTTATTTCATACACCTTTACTAGCAACTATTAGCATGATTTGGAGGAGTTTTGGATGAGTTTTGGTGCTAAGTCGGTAATCTGGAAGTTGTGGAGAGAAGTGAAGATATCCCAGGATTTACAGCTTAGATGGAGATGGAGCTGCTGGAGCATACTTGGAGAAGACTACCAAATACTTGGTAGGATTGAAGAGCAGCAGAAGAGAAGAAGAGGAGCTGAAGAAGCTGAAGGAGTGAGCTCACCGCCCCGCGCCAGATTCACCGCGGCCCGGCGGTGACTCCCAGAGAAGGTTGAAGCCCCGTGCCAGAGGAAGCCACCGCCCCGCGGTGGAAAGCCTGACGCCCCGCGGTGGCCGTGTTTAATGCCTCGCGCCAAAAGACTGTTACTTTCCTTTTATTTCGTTTAGACTTTATTTTATTATTATTCTGTTTCCTTTATTGTTTGCATTAGTTTAACCTAGTTTCCTAAGACTATTTAAGTCCTCTTTCTAGGTTAAGAGGCAGAGAGACTTTCTACCTACACACGATTTTTCAAACGTTATTTCACATTAGAGTTTTTCATCCCCTTTGATGGAGAACTAACTTTCCCTTGTTCTACTAGACGTGTGAAGCAGTACAGTTGATGTGTTTGTGAGATTTATATTCCTTGTTCTTATCCTTATAAATGTTGGTTTGATTCTCTTGGTTATATTGATTATTGATTTCTTGTTGTTCTTCTTAGCCTGATCAACTAGGTTGAATACTTTTTTATCAATTGCTAGGATTGCATATAGGGGTTCCGAGTGTATATCTAGTGGCATACACGATTGTGCGTATAGGGGTTTCGAGCGTACAATCGTGAGTGAGAGTTAGTTGCATGCGAGTATTAATACGTCTTTCTATTTGCATGTATCCTATATCCTTGTGGGTATTGCTATTGCTTTGTTGGTGGTAAAGTATACCGACAACTGTGAGAATCGGTGGTACTTTATCATTGGCATAGTAATAAGTCTATCGACAACTGTGAGAATCGGTAGTACTTAAGATCATGGTGGGAACAACTATAAGGATAGTAAAAGAACTTGGATTAAATAGATTTTTGTGATCAAATTATATCTCTGTATTGTGGATCTCGCTCTAGTAGGACTACTTTCCCCATTATATTTTCTCAACTCAACCAAACTTGTTTGCTTTGCTTGCTTTGCTTTCTCGTGATAACTAAACCCCCCTAGCTTGTTACTTGTCATTAACGATTTCATACTGCATCAGATCTTCCCTGTGGATTCGACCCTTGTTTGCTTACTATACATCTGTTTAGTAGGTCTGTTAGGACTTTTTACTTTGATAAGGCTAATCAACGATATTTGCATTGCGCACTTTTAGCCCCATCAAATAGCTACATGGTTAAATGAGCCCAAAGGGCCTTCTAGAGTGTATTTAAATGGGTCAGCCTAGGGTGGTATAACATTTTGGACGAGAACAATATCTTGTGAAACATCGTTACACAACCACAAGACATTGGAAATTTCTGCAATTATGAGAGACGTGAAGAGGCTGACGGCTGACTCCTTCAGCTATACCAACATCAAGAGGCCATAAGATAAATCCAGAACCCCTACAATTATAAGAATTGATGCACAATCATATAAACTCAATATTAATATATTATGATAAAAAATTGTGGTACTTACTCTATATTGAGTATTGCCTACATAATAAAATGAATTATACGATTTATTTACTATTTGCGAAAAAAGAGTCAATCACCTTCGAAATTTGTATAAATTAATAATAACTAAAATACTAAAAAAACATGTATTATAAAACATAACTAAAAAACTTACCCTAACGCATTATCCGTAGCATGGGCTTAAAGACCTAGTTGTCCATAATTTTCCTCATTTTATAATCTAAGAGTCATTAACACTTAAACGCACCTTTTAGCACCCATCCCTATTTTATCTATAAAAAATAGTGTTTATGGTTTTTTTATACATCATCTATTATCCTCTCGTATAATGTGTGAGTGGCTATATAAATATAATGGAAATGGATCTTATTAGACCTGATCAAACCCGGATTCGGGCGGGAATCGGGCCGGGCTTTGGACAAAAAATATATTTGGATGGGCGGGCCGGATCCGGGCAAGCCAAGGAAACGGGCTAGGAAGGCTTCCCATATCCGCCCGGACATCCGGATCCGGATAGCCCGCGGGTCCCATTTAGCCCGCGAGACAAGAGAAATCTGTCGTAAAATGAAATATATCAAATATAATTTAACGCACAATACCCATTGAAAAATATTTTTTTATTACAAACGGTAAACATAGTTATTGTTACAAACTTGTCATAACAAATTTCCACACAAAATAACACAACATTACACAATTAAGCAAATTTCAAAAGAAAATGGAGTTGGTTATTTGTTTTTGTTGCCTCTAGCATACATCACACAAACACATCTTAGGTGAATCTTCTTCGTCCTCAAACTCGTCATAACCAACATCGCCAATTTGAAGTGTCTTATGTGTATAAATATTAGGTTGTTTAAGGTATAAATATTTATTTATTTTATATAATAATTTTATGAATTTTATTATATATAAAAATATTTTATTTTATTTATTTTTAAAAATTAATTCGGGCTTCCGGGCGGGCTAAATGGGATATTATCAGTGTCCATATCCGCCCATTTATGCCGGGCGGATCGGGCGGGCGGGCGGGTCGGCCCGTGTTTGCTCAGGTCTAGATCTTATGCATATTTTTAATAGAAATTCAATGTATATTTCAGATAAATAATTACCGATGAACATATAGAATTAAGTTCTAGTAAAACAGTCATTTAGAGTAAAACAGAAGTATAAATAGGAGTCTTTAGATTAGAATTGAATCAATGGCCCATATTGAATATAAGAGGGTGCACATTAAGGAGAATAAAATGCACACCTGATCCACCCAAATTACCATAATTGTAGGGATTTGATTTACCCAAGTATTTACTTTCCTAAATCACATTTACAAGATCTCGTACGGTTACTCTCTCCAGATTCGTCTTCAACCTCTCTGGCTTTCTTTTTGTACTTGCCGGAGCCACTCGTCTTCAACCTCCCAGTTCATCTCTCGTTCTTCTTCTTCTTCGCCGTGAAGGTTCTCTCCATCACCGTCTCGCCGTGAAGCTTCTCGTCGTCGGCGCCTTCTTCGTATTCTCGTCGCCGGTGCCTGCTCCACCGCGACAGGGCCGACAAATCTTCATCGTTTCTCGGCAACGCCGGTGTTTCAGGAAAGCTCCGACGACCGAAGACGCTTCCCAATTTTGCGTCGCCGTCGATAATAGGAAGCGGATCATGTGGAGTTCGTCTCCAGGTACCGTCGTCAACAAACCAGGGGAGTCCGAAGCTGACAAAGCTTCTGTTCAACGTCATGATCCAGGGCAGCATCGGCGTCGTGCAGATTCTGATGAAGCCGGAATCCACCATCGGCGATCTGATCGAGGCGGCGGTCAGGCAATACGTCTCCAGACGCCAATACGCCATCCTCACCTCTGAATTTTCTCGCTCGATCATCGCCGGCTAGACGCCAGTACGCCATCCTCTCTGTACGCCTCCACTCCGCCGTATCCCGCCGTATCCCGCCGTCTGCTCTGTATCCTTCTCATCCGCTCAGGTATTCATCTCCAACGTTGATGCACAATTCCATCATATTAAGCTTTCGTTGACCTAGAAAACCTTGTGTATTCATCTCCATAGTTATCTCCTTTGTCTTCATACTTTTCTCTTGTTCAGGAAGCATCAATATTCCCTCGTGTACTAAATTGTCTCAAATTGTTCATTAGTAAGTTCACACTGGTTTTATAGATTAAAGTTGTTGCCATATCAGCTCTTATGATTTTCTTTTTGAGTAAAGATGGAAAAGATGTTGAGGCTGCATATTTATAAAGATTAATATGTAATTTGGCTAATGTTTTCTGAATGATAGCACCATAATATTATATGGAATTTCATCTTTGTAGGAGCGTATTGTTATCAAGTTGTCTTTCATGGGGTACAAGAGTTTACATATTGCATAGCTTGCAACTGGTATATCTTAAATAGTATTTTTACAATTTCACATCAGGAGCTATGCTCGATTCTTGAGCTCAAAATAATAGCAGAGTTCAGAAGATGATCAGATTTTAGATGATCTTTTTACCTTGAATCAAATTTGAAATTTAGTGTTTAGGCTTTAGCCTCTGTTTTTGAAAATTATTTTTTCTGAAATGTCTTCCGTCATTACTGTGAATTTGTTATGGTATTGGTATTATGTTGTTTGCTTGAATTGAATTTCCTGTGTGACTGTGACGGTATTATATTCCAAGTTTACTTTTTCAAGAATGAATAGCTTTATGTTCTTACTGTAGGTATTTTGCAAATTAGGTTTCTTGTTTAATGTGATATTCATACAAATACTTCCAATATTCATATTGGATGTAGGTTTCATGCGTTGGATATTTGATATTTATGATGTAATATTCACCTAAACTCTGAATAATCATCATGTGTGAATTAAACTCTGAATATCGAAACTGTTTTTATGAATATTGACTACTTACTTGTATGACTATGCGTACAAAATACGTGAATATCATCACATATGGAATGAATATCGCTATTATGGTATTCAAATTGCTTGTTGATGGTGTTGCTTGTACTGTTTGCAATTGATATTCAAATTGGTTGATGTGATATTCATACAAATGCTTTTGATATTCATGTTGTATGTACGTTTCATGATCTGAGTAGTTGATATTCAAATTTTATGATGTGATATTCACTATGATGTTGTTGATATTCAACATTGTTTTCAGGCCTAACTGTTGCACCGACGAAGAGACGTTTGAAGCTTCCTGCTCGTCTAAAAAAGCACAAGTCATTGCGTAATAGCGATATTCATGTTTGTCACTCCTAATATTCATGTAATCAATATTGATGTTCATGTACATTTTTCCGTGTATAACTATCTGTGTTAGTGTGAAGTGATTATTTTTTGTTTGGGTTATGATATTCATGGCGAAACATAGTGATATTCATACTAATATAGAATGATATTCATGGTGTATTTGCTTATGTTATTCATATATTATTAAGTGGTGATATTCTTATTTTAAGTTGTGTTATTCATGTCTTTAATTGGTGATATTCACATATTAAACAAAGATATTCATACAAACATGAACGATATTCAAGAAACAATGACAAAAACAATAAGAACAAATTTACAAATCTACGAATTTGTAAAGCATTAGGACGCTGAAAAAATCAAGTGGTGATATTCATGTTTTAAGTGGAGATATTCACATCCATCAATAGTCATAAACGCATGAACGATATTCATAAAGACGTGATCGATATTCATAAACGCAGCAGAATGGGGCAAATGCGGTTTTAGGAAAGAGAAAATATTGTATTTTCTCTCATCTAACAACCTTATTTATTATCTTTTCTAATTAAAAATTAAATAATTGCCTTATTAGAGTAGGTTTGGTAATTACACCTCTATCATATCTATTGTAAAGCCTAATCATCCAACCACCCATTAACATTAATCCAACGCTCCAGATTAATACTTCTGTTATAACTCCCGTTTTACCGGAGCATTCCTCTCAACATATATGCCAATTTTGTTTCACACTTTAAACCAAAGGTAATGCACATCTTCCACGTTAGCAGGAGAACTATCGTTCCAATCTGATTTCTTCCTTGAATATAATAATGTTTTATATCAAGCCTAATCGGTAAATTCAGTCTTTAAATTCTTTTGACCAATCGTACCGGGTCGAAGATCAAAGAAATATCTAAGTTAAATTGTAGTATTGACAACACAAGTACAAATTTGATTTGATTTTCCCTTACCTATAGTCCGTTTGCTTACCTAATCGCCGCTTTATGATTCAACCAACCAAGTTTCCACCATTGCACCATATATATCCAAGTCGGACCAAATTCTCTTAACCCTGCAACACCACAAACAAAACGCATTTTTCATCTCTGTTCATCCCGTTCCCTTCTTCCGAGTGATTTCTCGAAGAATTTCACGCAATAAAGGTTCGTACGTATCTACGCATTTGTTGATTATTTCTTCTCGAATCTTAACTGTTGCTTAGAAAGCTTGGATGGAAGGAATTAATTAGTTTGTGAACTGAATGAATGCGAAATCGAACTGTTGCAGAGCGCTGTTGGATCGATCGAGATGGTGAGGGTATTGAGGATGTCAATTTGGATGAGCAGGCTGGTTTGGATGTTCTTTGGCGGCTTCCTCTGCGTAGCGTTTGTTCTAGTAGACGAATCTGTCAGATCTTCCTGAGACCTGCAAATTTACATGGATTCTGATTCCGAATTTCAGATCAAAGAGGCGGTTTGCAGATGGAAAGCCGCTGAGGCAGAGGCGTTTGCTGGAAGGTTGGAGAATATTTGATTTTTTTTTTTTTACATAAAAGTGGAAATAGATTATTATTTTTTCTCCGTTAGGCTGAGAATTTGGGAGGAAGATTCAGATAAACTTTGAATTGTCAAATATTGTGCTTCATCATGTATGAATTGTGAGAGTTTTTTCACTCGTTGATCTACGCTGTAGTTTTCAAACTTTTTCTTATTCAAGATCTTGTTAAAGAAAATATTTTAGCTGTTATGTTATTTTATATGCAAGATATAATAAACATTTTGGTTATACTTGTTGATAAGTTTATATGATTTTTGTAGTTTGTGTTCATTGACATATTAAAATAAAAAATTATATTTAAAATATTTTTTAAAAGATAATGGATAAGTTTTTGATAAAAAATAAAAAAAATAATGACTAAAAATATTATTGTTCAATTTAAAATTTTATTGCTAAAAAGAAAAATTATTATAGTTTATCATGGACACACGTTAGAAAATATTAATTTTATATTTTGCTTTTGTTATTGTGAATGTCTATAATAGATATGCTATAACTTTTTCGCTCTCTTTCAATTGCGTTGAGGGAGTCCAAATAATTTGGATCGCCTGATTATTTGAGTTGAAATTCGTTTAATCCTAAAATTGTCGAATTAGCTAGGTGCCTAGGTGTATGTGCGTTCTGTACTGTTACTATAGTTGGAAAATAGTTTGAAGAGAAATTTGGAACCCGTTTGGTTCCGTCACGTCTTTGGACCTAGCTAGTTGTCTAGTGATAGCTTTCTTTCTTTTGTCGTACATAAAAATCACAAAATCACGTTAGATATGAAAAAATTACATTAAATGTCAACATTTCATGGGACCGAAACTTTTTCACAATAGGGACTCTTGTTTATTTTTGCGTCATGAATAGGGCAAGACAAAACTTTCAATAAATATAACTAGTGTAGTTTTCATATTAAGGACGGTTTAACAAAATGGTAATAATGTATTATATTAATTTGATTAAATATATATAGAATGTTTAATATATAACTTTTAAATAGAATATATATTAGTTAAAAGAAAAAATAGTCCATGGAACATTATAACATACAAATTTTGTTAAAATGTTAGACATGAAACAAAAAACCGAGGAGATGATCAAATGACCCTTTGTAAACGCTCTGGGAAATGAAACACAACCCTAAACCCACAACAGTCGTCGCCGTCGAGCTCCACAAATCGACCCCTCGTCTTGTCTCTTCTAATTTTGTAGTCTCCCCCTCTTATGGATCTCCTTCAATGAAGAAATAGAGAAAAAATCCTCTGAAACTCGAGACGTTTTGACCGGAATTCGGTGCGGAATCGATGGCCTTGGTGGTGACAAGTGAGCATGGCTGTAGGGGGCTCGTTCCTTGAGGTGTTTGTTTTTCTTTCCTCTGATTCTTTTTCCTTTTTCATTTGGACTTTTTGAAATCTGACTTCTATGTGGGACACTTACCTTTATTTGACTGGACTATGGGCTTTGAATGAGTTCTGATTTTCCTCCATTGTTCATAACTTACTTAACATTACACCTTGTTTTACTGATTTTTTGTTTCTAGGTTGTTGTTGATTGTTTTTACATTTCCTTTTTCTTCTCCTTGTATACTTGGAGATCGTCTACTACAATCTCAAGCTAAAACTAAAACTAAAACTGAAGCTGAACTTGAGTAGCTATTTTTTAAATATTTTGTGATCTATTAGCCATGATATGTTACTTTGATGCTTCACATGCTACTAGAGTGCACCCTGAAAATCCATCCATGAACCACTAGGCTTTAACAAGCCCGACACGAATCCGTTGAAACTATTTGTCCAATAACCCCCCTCGAAACCATTGATAATGGATTTAGCAAATCAAAGGGTTTTTTGCCACAAAAGGGGGTTTGTAGATAGCTTTACTTTACTTGATCTGAATTGGCGTGGCCATGATATCTCAAGTCCCAAATCACAATTATACGATGATAAAGGGCAAAGTTAAAAGGAAAAGCATATAATACCGCATCGTATTTGATTAGATATTGATAAATTTAGAGAGGCTAAGAATTTGTGAAAATAATTCCTTGGCTGATTTCATTGATGTTCATGAGTATTTATGGTTACAAAGATATTCTATTTTTTCTATCAAGTAAATGGATAATATCTAACTAAACAAGGATATAATCTATATTCACAAGATAATTAAATATATGCAAGATAAGATCTTCATAGATATAAAAACTATATTTTACCGATGGATTTATTTTTAATCAAATAAAATTTCCATCATTATGTAAATACTAGGGGTGTTCATCCGGTCCGGTCCGATGGATCGGATTTTTTCAGAAATCTGGACCGGAGACCGGACCGGACCTATTCGGTTCGGTCCAGTTCCGGTCCGGTCCGGTCCAGGATCGATTAGACCGGATTTTATTTAAAAAAAATAAAAAATTAAATTCTTATTTAAAATCTATAAAAAAATATCTAAAAAATATATATACTCCTAACTTATTAAATTAAAAAAATATCTATAAAAAAATACATATAAATCTCCCAAAAAACATATAAAAACATATAAATTAAAAAAAACAATCTTAAAAAAATCCGGTCCACCGGTCCGGACCGTTTTTTTTTCCGGGTTTGGACCAGACCGGAACCAGATTAAGAAAATTATCTGGACCGGAGACCGGACCTTAATTTCACCGGTCCGATCCGGTCATTTCTGGTCTGGTCCGGTTTTTCGGTCCGGTCCATTTTTGAACAGCCCTAGTAAATACCAACTTAATTCAATACTCCATCTGTTCCTGAATATAGTTCATGTTTTCCTTTTTTAGTGTCCCAAAATATTATTCTTGTTTCCTTTTTTAGTGTCCCATATTTCCACTCTATCCTCATTAGAAAAAACCCACCCACCCACTATCTACCACTCTCTCACCATTAAACCGATCACTCATCTCCTCTCTCTCTCTCTCTCTCTCTCTCTCTCTCTCTCTCTCTCTCTCTCTCTCTCTCTCTCTCTCTCTCTCTCTCTACTGTCCATTTGCACCTCTTCATCTACAAACTTCCTAAAAACCCTAACTCGACTCTTGCTTTGATCCTGAAAATCTTGGTTCGATCCTCAAAATTTCTGGGGTTTGTGGCTCAATTTCTTTGTCTCTTCGAACATATCTTATCTCCCTTCTCTCACCTCTCTGTTTCGCTCTCCATTTGTGTGACGCTTCATCAACAAACCCTAGATATGGGTTTCGATTCTTTGTTTGATCTTGTAGATCTCAGATTCTTTCTCAAATTGTCTCCCTCATCCTCAAAATTTTTGGGTTTGCATGCATTGGGTTTGAGCCTCAAATCGTGTCTGTTCATCCAAGAACCCTAAAACACTGATTCGTTTCTTGAAGATGAGTTGTGATTCCTTGTTTTCAACTGAGAGTCCCCTTTGTTCCGATGGATCTAGTACCTACTCTTGCTCTGACGCTCCAAATTGTGAGTGGGGTTCATCCTGTGATGGAAATCACAGGTATAGTCTTGGATATCTTCAATCGGCGTATGATTCAACATCTTTCTCTACACTTGATCCAAATGTGGAGGCAAATTTGGAAGAAGAAATCCCAAAGGTTGAAGTAGTTGTTGACAAGGCTCACTCTAAGTCCCCTGAGGGAGGTGTCGTTTCTGTTGATGATACTGCTGATGATGATGTTCGTGTTGATATTGGTGGGAGATCTTCTGATGCTGATGAAACCGGTGGCTCCGATTGCAATTCTTTTGGTGGTTCATGTAGCTAAGTCCCCTGAATTCTCTAACTCTCTTTATCTTTCAGTAGTCCTTTATTTTGGAGTATGTTTGAATGTTGTGGATACCATTGATGGATGTGAGTGATGCTTGTATGGTTTATGTGGATGAATGTCAGTGGTGCTTGTATGATTTATATGTATGATCGTTTATGTGGTGGATTGATGCTCTTATGTGTTGATAATTTGTGATACCGTCCCCTTTGAAGGATGTCCCTCATTGTTGCTTGTGTTTTGATGGGTCATGTTATGTTGTTTGATCAATTGATTGTCCTTGTTATGATGAGATTACTCATCCTAATGATGCTTCTAACCCTGCTATGCCATGAGAAACCAGTCAATATGACTGAATGTGGCTCATGGTGTAGTTAGGGTTAATTGCTAAGGGTAAATATACTTCCTTTGTCCTTGAATATAGTTCATGTTTCATGTTTCCTTTATGGCTTGATAATTCCCCTTTTAATCATCCTATGAACTGTGGTCTTTGAAATGTTAAGCTTGGTAGCTAAGTCTCTGATGCATGATCTGTCCCCCATATTCAGTGTTGTGATATCTTCAACTGGAACTTGAATTATATTTCTACCAGAGTTGTGAAACTTTGTAGTGACATTGTATCTCTGTCCAGCATTTTTCTGTTGTTTGGCTGTGTTCCATAATTTGCTTATGCACCGTGATGATACATTGAACTCATGTGCAGCTGCCTGTATTGAACCACGTTGAAGTTGTCCCTCTGTTGCTGTAACACCCCCAAAACATAACCCTTTTGGAAAAGTATTACCGCCAGTGACCCCAGTGTTCCTTACCGAGATCACCCAAGGCTTTACCATTTAAACACAAATTATGAAATACAAATGATACAAAATGATCAAAGCATTCAATTCCAAAACATAACATTGTCAAGGAAACAAGAGTTACGGGATTACAACCCAATCCCGAATAGGCTAACACAGAGTTTAAACCAAAAACAGCGGAAGTCTTAGAAAGTACATTACAACCAAAGTCATTGTCCAAAAGATCTCAACCTGATTAAAGAAATAATTAAAACGTTCAAAAACCACCGCCGACTCCATAGTTCTTCTAATCTTCTGAGCTACTTTCGATCTGATGTGTCGAATCGAACGGATGACACCAGCTCACATGCAGAGAACAAAGTTCGTGGGTTAGTCTACTTGAATAGACTAGCAAAGGTACAAAGCAGAATGGTTCGAAGCAGTCGTATTAGGTTAGACTCATCGCTTCTCGAATAATAATCGATGACGATAGTCAACCATCATACTCCTACTGGAATAGACAAGAGGTATGCACAAGAGAAGATTCTGGAAGACTGAACCTTCACAGAAATCGACTCGAAAAGAAGACTCTAATGGAAATGAGTCTTTAAGGGAGTATGACAAATCTGGAATGTTTACAGAATCATACAACAATGATTTAAAAGTAGACTGAGATGCTTCGGTTCACGACCAACCTCATCGCATACAGCGAATCCAGATTGGAAAGAGAACGTACTATGATCAAAGTCGAGACGAGTTTTCCTAGCTGCACTATAACTTAGCTGCACTACTCGCCGAATGTTTATTAATTATGTGCGTCAGAGTAACACTTATCTGATTGATGTTTCAAAAACACACATCACGTTTATTAGACTTTTACATGTGTACCCCACCAATGGGACGACACATCTTAGTACACGTTTCGTCGAGAGTGACGTACACCGGAAGGTTTGTGACACCATCTAAGTGTCCTGTCTCTACACACTTGTGAAAGAGACCGATCATGATCTTAGAATAGTACCAGATGGAGACGAGCCACCCCGATACCAGATTATAAAGAAACGACTGGACGGAGTCCGAGTAACGTTCCTATCTAACAGTGCTAACTAAACAGTTACATCACAATAACAGTTACAAGATAAATCCACATAAAGGCCCGAAAGGCGATCACAGATAATAGCGTTGTTCTAACAGATATACAACCTATTATATGATTTTCAAAACAGTTTATCAAAACCGTTTCCAGACAAACAGAGTATTCATTCCAAATTAATTACTCAGATAAACTACTGATAATTAATGTAAATATGGAACGAACGAGCAAGAGTGAACCGCCACTTGCCTTAATCCGCAGAATAGCCTAATGTCGACAACTGGATTCCGGGCTCGACACGGGTATAGCTCCGACAGCACAACAACCTTCGAGTCGACCCATAAAAGGAACCCTAAGTTAGATCCGACATAACCGTAGTACGAATCTAAAAACGACGAAAGAGAACGAAAGGAAAGACGCCACGACCACAACCAACCAAGCCAAAGCCACGAAGGCATCCTGGGCACTGGCGGCGGTCGCTGTTCTTGGCGGCGATCGCCGCAGTTCATCACGACGGGCGCCATGAAGAACACGGCGGGCGCCGTGAAGAACATGGTGGGCGCCGTGAAGAACACGGCGGGCGCCGTGAAGAACTCAGACGACTGAAACGAGAGAGATCTCACCAAAACAATGCGCGTTTCGACCCCTTTCCGTCTGGCTTGGGTTCCAACCTCCAAAGGCAACCAAAAGGCTTCACAAGGGCTTCTGGAAACACCACCAAACGACACCGACGAGAGCTTGCGAACTCCGGCGAACCACAACTCCGACGACACGAAAATTTGGCAGAGGTTCGGTGTTTGGGATGGCTCAAATCTCTCCCCCAACACCTCCTTTTATAGCCAAAGCATCTGGAGCACGAAAAAATGGGCCTACAAAGGCTAGTTCGGCGCTCGCCAGAAACCACGCCGGCGACCAGCGGGCAAGGACTGCCGGACAACGACGGTGGCAATTACGGCGGGCGCCGTAATTTACGGCGGTCGCCGCCATAGCCTGGCACGCCAGCTACCACCTCGAGCATTGGTACGGCGGGCGCCGTGACTATACGGGGGTCGCCGTTCTTGGATCCGCGACGGCGGTCGCCGCGACTGTACGGCGGTCGCCGTGACCAGCTTTTCCCACCCGTTCAGCTTTGAACGAACTTGACCTTAAACCGGGATAAAAATTATCGTACGTGAACGAATATTAAAATCCAAGGCATGTTGTCTGTATATTATTTCACTGAGAAAAATATTACAGATACAGAGCACATTATAGAATGTCTCAAACTCTCTGTATTTAATCCGACGTACACAACGGGTACTCGGGAAAATTCCAAAATTCCCAAAATAAACTTACAAAAATACGGGGTATCACATCTCCTCCCCCTTAAAAGAAGTTTCGACCCTGAAACTTAGGTCGAAAATAACTCGGGAAAACGCCTGAGCATATCTGACTCGGTTTCCCACGTCTCCCAAGTAACCTCTTCAGTCCTTGACTTGGACCACAGCACTCGTACCAACGGCACGATCTTGTTGCGCAAACGCTTCTCCCGACGCTCCAAAATGCGCACGGGTAACTCTTCATAAGTACCATTAGCTTGAATCTCGATGTCCTCATAACTAAGCAAATGAGACTCATCTGGCACATACTTTCTGAGTAAGGATACGTGGAACACGTTATGCACCGGGTGAGCCGATGGCGGCAACGCCAAGCGGTACGCTAGAGATCCTACTCTATCCAGAATCTTGAATGGTCCCACGTAGCGAGGGTTAAGCTTCCCATGCTTACCAAATCTGAAAACTCCTTTGGATGGCGATACCTTGACAAAAACCTTGTCACCAACCTCGAACTCGACAGTCCTGTGCTTCCGATCTGCGTAGGACTTTTGTCGACTCTGAGCGGTCAACATCCTTTGTCTGATCAAAGCAATGTCTGAGGCCGTCCTTTCGACCAACTCTGGTCCAAGCAGAATTTTGTCGGCATTATCATCCCAACAAATCGGAGATCTGCATCTGCGACCATACAAAGCTTCGAACGGAGCCATCTTGATTGTAGCATGCCAGCTATTGTTGTACGTGAACTCAATCAGACTCAAGCTGTCCTCCCAACTAGTCGGACGGTCGAGTACACAAGCTCTAAGCATATCCTCCAGGGTCTGGATGGTCCTTTTAGACTGGCCATCTGTCTGAGGATGAAACGCGGTGCTGAACCTCAACTCGGTTCCCATTGCCTTATGAAGTTCCTGCTAGAACCTTGACATGAAACGGCCATCTCGGTCCGATACAATGGTCTTAGGAATGCCATGTAAGCGGACAATCTCCTTCTGGTAGACTTCTGCTAACTTCTGGGTTTACCATGTGGTCTTGATGGCTATGAAATGAGCACTCTTCGTAAGCCTATCCACAATTACCCAGATAGCATCCCTCTGACTTCGAGTCTTTGGTAGCCCAGTGACGAAGTCCATGGCAATGTCCTCCCATTTCCATTCTGGCACTGGGAGAGGTAGCAACTCACCACCTGGCCTGCGGTGTTCGATCTTGACCTTCTGGCAAGTTAAGCACTTTTTCACAAAGTCTGCTACGTCCTACTTCATGTTTGGCCACCAAAACTTCTTCCTGAGATCCTTGTACATCTTGCTAGAGCCAGGATGCACAGAATAAGCAGATGAATGAGCTTCTCTCATCACCAACTGACGAAGACCTTCTGTGTCAGGCACACAGATCCGATCCTGAAACCAAAGTGATCCATCATCCTGAACCACAAAACTGGGAGCTTTCCCATCCATCACTTCACTGCTTAACTTCACCAAGATGATGTCATCGACTTGCTTTTCTTTGATTTGATCCAACAGTGTAGCCTAAATTTCCATCATACTCAGGTACCCTCTACGCTGGTCATACAAGACTTCAATGTCGCATGATTCTTGGTTTAGTTTGGTCTGAGCAGTAAGTAGAGCAACTACAGTCTCGTGCGTTGTCTTCCGACTTAGTGCATCAGCTACTATATTAGCCTTGCCCGGATGATACAACAACTCCATGTCGTAGTCTTTGAGCAACTCTAGCCAGCGGCGTTGTCTCATATTTAACTCCTTTTGAGTAAATATATACTTGAGACTTTTGTGGTCAGTGAAGACTTGGCATCTTATACCGTAGAGGTAATGCCTCCAAATCTTTAGGGCAAAGACAACCGCTGCTAACTCAAGATCATGGGTCGGATAGTTTTCTTCGTAAGTCTTGAGTTGTCTAGATGCGTAAGCAATAACTCTGCCTTTCTGAATCAGTACACAACCCAAACCACACTTTGAAGCATCACTATAGACCACATAATCGTCATTCCCTTCTAGGAGTGCTAACACGGGT
Organism: Rheum nobile; assembly: GCA_027886185.1. NCBI lineage: Eukaryota > Viridiplantae > Streptophyta > Magnoliopsida > Caryophyllales > Polygonaceae > Rheum > Rheum nobile. Next base: position 7,035,649 of record WOAB01000109.1, on the reverse strand, counting down.
GTCGAGGTCAGCCGTCGCTTCAACTCCTGGAAACTGGCCTCGCACTTGTCATTCCAGAAAAACTTCTTGTGAACCTTGCGGAGTAGATTGGTCATAGGTAGAGCGATTTTTGAAAATCCTTCTACGAACCTTCTGTAATACCCGACAAGTCCAAAAAAACTGTGCACCTCCTTCACGTTCTGGGGCTGTGTCCACTTAGCCACCGCTTTAATCTTTTGGGGATCAACCATAACCCCATTTTTATTGATTACGTGGCCTAAGAAAGCCACTTCTTTTATCCAGAATTCACATTTAGACAATTTAGCAAAAAACTGATGTTGTCTAAGGATTGACAAGACAATCCGCAGATGTTCCTCGTGGACTTCTTCATTCGGAGAATAGATCAGGATGTCGTCGATGAAGACCACCACGAACTTATCCAAGTATTGGTGAAAACAGCGGTTCATCAAATCCATAAAGACAGCTGGAGCATTTGTAAGCCCAAAAGGCATCACTATGAACTCGTAATGACCATATCTGGTCTTGAACGCAGTTCTAGGAATGTCCTGCTCACCAATTCTGAGCTGGTGATATCCAGATCTCAGATCGATCTTGGAGAAAACCTTTGCTCCCTGCAACTGGTCCAACAAGTCATCAATCCTAGGCAAAGGATACTTGTTCTTGATCGTCACCTTGTTCAACTCTCGATAGTCGATACAAAGTCGGAATGATCCGTCCTTCTTTTTGACGAATAATACCGGAGCACCCCACGGCGATGCACTCGGCCTGACATAACCTTTGTCAAGGAGATCTTCAAGTTGATTCTTCAACTCTTGCATCTCAGCCGGAGCCATCCGATACGGTGATTTGGAAATCGGCGCCGTACCAGGCTCAAGATCAATTGAAAACTCTACGTCACGGTTCAGGGGGTAATCCAGGAATTTCTTCCGGAAAGACATCCGAAAACTCCCTAACTACAGGAATATCAAGAACCTCAGGTCCATCCTTCGCAGGCGAATCCAAGTAGCAAAGGTACCCGATACATCCTTGTCGTAGTAGCTTAAACGCAGCCATCGCATTGATCAGCTTGCCGTTATCAGCGTCATTTCGACCTTTGAACTTGCACACGAACTGGCCCCCAGATGACACCGTCACCGTTCTTAAACTGAAGTCGATCACCGCCTTGTGACGCGTCAGCCAATCCATACCGAGGATAATGTCGTATGGTGCCATGGCTATGCAGATTAAATCTGCCTTGAATTCCTTACCCTGAATGGTAATCGGAAAGTCGGACAAATGCTTGGTTCCCACCAAACGTTCTCCATTAGGAAGATTAACGACGAAAGGGTCGCACGAATCGTTGCACACTAAATCTAACTTGCTAACACAGCTATCCGAAATAAAGGAATGCGTAGCACCAGAATCAAACAGAATGCACACTAAAGTAGAGTGAAGATATAGAGTACCTTGAGCAATCGGAGCGTTGGGTCCATCTGCTTCACGCATTTTGTACAAGCGTTGGCCCTGACTTCCAAAAACAGCTAGGGCCTTTCCCCTGTTCTGAGCAGTCGTCTGCACTGAAGGGCTAGTAGTCTCGGTAGGCTTAAACCTAGGTCGGCTGCTCTGATGAACTGACCCTTGCTGCGACTCTACTCCCTTCTGCTTCCCCTACTTGCAGAACTTTTGCAGATGACCATCACGTCTACACCCAAAGCACGACCTCTTCTCCTTCTGACACTCATTGCTCTTGTGCCCAGCCGTACCACAGTTATAACACTGAACTGAACTCCTGGTTTGCCCTGACTGCTGAGTCGATCCTCCTTGCGTCATCTCCGTCTTAGCTCGGCCGGACTTGGCAAAGTTAGACGGTGGCACAGGGCGCTTAAAACCACCTCCCTGGTTCTGGTTCTGCATCGACTTCTGTCGGTTGCGCCTTTTGGTCGACTCCTCTAGAGTTATCTCCAGCTTATAGGCACAATCCACATACTGCTCCAAGGTAGAGCATGTGTGGTGCACCATTAACGGCTTGATATCCGGGCTCATCCACTCGTGGAAGTACCAGATCTTTTGGGCCTCGCTGGTGATCTCGGCAGTGGCGTACTGTAAAAGATGATTGAACTTAGACGCCAACTCGATCACTTTCAGACCATCCGTCTTTAGGTACAAGAATTCTTTATGCTTCTCCTCTCTCATAGCACGAGAGAAAAAGCGATCAACCATCTTGGTCTTGAACATCGACCAAATCAACACTGGGCTCTCAGCCAAACCTGTGTTCTCCCACCACTCGCTAGCCTCCTCCTTCAGCTGAAGAGAAGCGATATGGACCTTCTCGGCCTCAGTACACTCCACGTTCCGAAACAGCCTCTCCATATGGGAGAACCAATGAGTCACTGCTACTGGCTCCCCAACATCAGGAACCGCTGCGTTAGTAGGAACTTCTTGCGCTTGAGGCACACTAGGTCTCAATACGTCTGCAATTGCCTGTATCACAATCCCTCGAATTGCCTCAACAGCTGCGGCATCAAATAGTGCCGGCGTTTGGGTCTGATCTTGACCTTCACGCCTCTGCTGGACGCGAGACTCTGACTCGTGCTCATCCTGAACACCTCTTCCTGTTGGCCTGGGATCTTGGCTAGTCCCAGCACCGGCTCGAATCGAGTTTCTCGTGCTTCTTGGGTTCATCATATGTTTACCGATCCAATTCCAAGCATTCAATACATTAATATTATGCAATATACTTATGCAATATACCAACGTAAAGAAATTACTCAGAATAGATCAACTTTGCATTTTATAGATGAACCTTTGAACTGTTACACAAGCTACACATAAGTCTATTATCCGAGCGCTAGGACAACATTGCTCGAAGATATAAGTGTTTCTCAGAGTACTTGCCGTAATACTGAAATATTACACATAGTACAAACTTAGAGTACTAAGAAATGAAACTACTGCGATAGGCAACGCCAATTCTCATCAAGGCGTTCCAAAATGTCTCCCATAAGACTGGCTACTCGTGCATGGTCTCTTCGGACTAGGCTCACCAGCGAGCTCTGGCGATGGGTTTCGCACTCGGCTTGACCCTGAAGCACATGGTCCTATCTCAGTCATGGTAGGATATGGGTCGTCCATGACTGGCCCTTCTATCCCAGCCCTCCTCTAAGTACTGGCGATCAGCTCATCCCTCCAACGCTGTTGTTCTGCAGAGATTACCTCGCTCTGGCGGAGGATCTCCTACAACTCGGATTCTGACCTCCTTCTTCTTGGAGTAGGGATAGGCTGAGATTCCCTGTCACTTCTCCTAATACCGTACTCGGTATACAGTGCCTCCCAATCAGCTTCTGACATGGGTGCGTACTCTGGAACTGGTGGCAACTCTTGCATAGGTGGTAACTCTGTACTGGGGTGAATAAATTGCATCCCCGTTTCCTGACTATCCACCAGCAAGTGCCTCAAGTCATCGGACTCCTGGTTTTGTTCGCTGAGGTCCATCTCGGTATCCTCCTCGGGATCATCCTCGATGGGGTCCTCTTCCTCTTCGGGGTCATCCTCTATGGGGTCCTCTTCTTCATCTTCCTTCTCGCTCCCTTCAATAATCACTTCCATTAGGTAATCGTCATTGTAGTACCCACTCGCGTACCTAGACGATTCATCAACTTGCAGTGCTTCCTCCCTTGGTGGCTCCACTGACGCTGTCACAGGAACTACAACATTCCTTGACACTAGAACTACCGACTCAGGAAGCACATGCTTGATCTCCTCAGATGGGCTGCTCGGGCCTCCAACCTCGAAGCATCTCTGGGGTATAGGGATGTCTAGCCTCTCGGTAGACGGTGAATCCATCTCGGCATCTTCCGACCCCTTCTTCAGAGATATACATGCACCCATCTCCTATAGGATAACGATGAAGGAATTAGTCTTTCTAGACATAGAAACAAGCTTACTATATCAGACTATCCAGAAGACATGACTATGAACGGTGTTTTTAAATTCTTTTCACTTTGAAAATTGAGAGCCCTTTTTAAAGCATTTTCGAAAACAGATAAATGGTTTATAAAAATCCTAAACCCGTTTTAAAAGCTTTCGCTCTGATACCACAACTGTAACACCCCCAAAACTTAACCCTTTTGGAAAGGTATTACCGCCAGTGACCCCAGTGTTCCTTACCGAGATCACCCAAGACTTTACCATTTAAACACAAATTATGAAATACAAATGATACATAATGATCAAAGCATTCCATTCCAAAACATAACATTGTCAAGGAAACAAGAGTTACGGGATTACAACCCAATCCCGAATAGGCTAACACAGAGTTTAAACCAAAAACAGCGGAAGTCTTAGAAAGTACATTACAACCAAAGTCATTGTCCAAAAGATCTCAACCTGATTAAAGAAATAATTAAAACGTTCAAAAACCACCGCCGACTCCATAGTCCTTCTAATCTTTTGAGCTACTTTCGATCTGATGTGCCGAATCGAACGGATGACACCAGCCCATATGCAGAGATAAAAGTTCGTGGGTTAGTCTACTTGAATAGAATAGCAAGGGTACAAAGCAGAATGGTTCGAAGCAGTCATATTAGGTTAGACTCATCGCTTCTCGAATAATAATCGATGACGATAGTCAACCATCATACTCCTACTGGAATAGACAAGAGGTATGCACAAGAGAAGATTCTGGAAGACTGAACCTTCACAGAAATCGACTCGAAAAGAAGACTCCAACGGAAATGAGTCTTTAAGGAAGTATGACAAATCTGGAATGTTTACAGAATCGTACAACAATGATTTAAAAGTTGACTGAGATGCTTCGGTTCACGACCAACCTCATCGCATACAGCGAATCCAGATTGGAAAGAGAACGTACTATGATCAAAGTCGAGACGAGTTTTCCTAGCTGCACTATAACTTAGCTGCACTACTCGCCGAAAGTTTATTAATTATGTGCGTCAGAGTAGCACTTATCTGATTGATGTTTCAAAAACACACATCACGTTTATTAGACTTTTACATGTGTACCCCACCAATGGGACGACACATCTTAGTATACGTTTCGTCGAGAGTGACGTACACCGGAAGGTTTGTGACACCAGCTAAGTGTCCTGTCTCTACACACTTGTGAAAGAGACCGATCATGATCTTAGAATATTACCAGATGGAGATGAGCCACCCCGATACCAGATTATAAAGAAACGACTGGACGGAGTCCGAGTAACGTTCCTATCTAATAGTGCTAACTAAACAGTTACAGCACAATAACAGTTACAGGATAAATCCACATAAAGGCCCGAAAGGCGATCACAGATAATAGCGTTGTTCTAACAGATATACAACCTATTATATGATTTTCAAAATAGTTTATCAAAACCGTTTCCAGACAAACAGAGTATTCATTCCAAATTAATTACTCAGATAAACTACTGATAATTAATGTAAATATGGAACGAACGAGCAAGAGCGAACCGCCACTTGCCTTAATCCACAGAATAGCCTAACGTCGACAATTGGATTCCGGGCTCGACACGGGTATAGCTCCGACAGCACAACAACCTTCGAGTTGACCCATAAAAGGAACCCTAAGTTAGATCCGACATAACCGTAGTACGAATCTAAAAACGATGAAAGAGAACGAAAGGAAAGACGCCACGACCACAACCAACCAAGCCAAAGCCACGAAGGCATTCTGGGCACTGGCGGCGGTCGCTGTTCTTGGTGGCGATCGCCGCAGTTCGTCACGGCGGGCGCCATGAAGAACACGGCGGGCTCCGTGAAGAACACGGCGGTCGCCGTGAAGAACACGGGGGTCGCCGTGAAGAACTCAAACGACTGAAACGAGAGAAATCTCACCAAAACGATGCGCGTTTCGACCCCTTTCCGCCTGGCTTGGGTTCCAACCTCCAAAGGCAACCAAAAGGCTTCACAAGGGCTTCTGGAAACACCACCAAATGACACCGACGAGAGCTTGCGAACTCCGACGAACCACAACTCCGACGACACGAAAATTTGGCAGAGGTTTGATGTTTAGGATGGCTCAAATCTCTCCCCCAACACCTCCTTTTATAGCCAAAGCATCTGGAGCACGAAAAAATGGGCCTACGAAGGCTAGTTCGGCGCTCGCCAGAAACCACGCCGGCGACCAGCGGGCAAGGACTGCCGGACAACGACGGTGGCAATTACGGCGGGCGCCGTAATTTACGGCGGTCGCCGCCATAGCCTGGCACGCCAGCTACCACCTCTAGCATTGGGACGGCGGGCGCCGTGACTGTACGGCGGTCACCGTTCTTGGATCCGCGACGGCGGTCGCCGCGACTGTACGGCGGTCGCCGTGACCAGCTTTTCCCGCCCATTCAGCTTTGAACGAACTTGACCTTAAATCGGGATAAAAATTATCGTACGCGAACGAATATTAAAATCCAAGGCATGTTGTCTGTATATTATTTCACTGAGAAAAATATTACAGATACAGAGCACATTACAGAATGTCTCAAACTCTCTGTATTTAATCCGACGTACACAACGGGTACTCGGGAAAATTCCAAAATTCCCAAAATAACCTTACAAAAATACGGGGTATAACAGTTGCTCTGTTTAGAAGTCATAATAGTATTTGCATTCGTTGTTCACTGCTGAGTCTGTTCCTTTATATTTGGTGATGACCCGTTGCATGTGTTTCTGGTTGCTGATAATCATGTTGATCTTCTTCCATGTCCACTAACTCATTAAGATAAAAAAGAAGCCCATCTTCTTCCATGTCCCCCGCTGGCTCATTAAGATCAAATTGGAACTCATATTCTTCCATGTTGTTAAAGTCTGAAGCCATCAAGAGCAGACAGTGATGCAATTTTCTTTATTTTGTTTTCTTTTTCTGCTGTACAGGGTTTGGATTTATGTGTTTTCAATTTTTTGAAGTTGAGGGTTGATACATTAATGCTTGTTGATTGTTGTATTTATACTAATGAGAGAATTGAATAGGCATTTGCAGAGGGAATGTGAGTTTAAGGCACAATCTGTGTGATCAAAATACTGTAATCCTATTGGTTGTCAATAAATGTGATTTTCTATTTTGGGAATTTCTATAAACATCTGTTAACTTTTGTGATTAAAAAAAAGAAAAAAAAGTTAAAGTACAACATTAAATACAAATTGTACTGTTTTTCAATTTCCTTAATTCTTGTGCAAAATGAGAAAATGAATTATATTCAGGGACGGAGGGAGTATGAAAGAACAATTCAATATGACAATAAAAAAGTGGGTCATATGCTATACAAGTGTAAAATATAGAAAATGGGACCTCCCTTTTTCTCCACCATACATAAAGATTGTATATCGGGTGTCTACTTGTAGATTTTCTGATAGGTCTTATCAACTAAGGCTTTGTTTGGTTCTTTGTGTTTAATGTTTATAAACACTTTTTTTTTAAACCTATTTTTACATATTTTGATAAACGTGTAATAAAATTATTATTTTTTTCACTACTCACACTTTTATTATAGAGTACACATATTTCAATAAAAATTACTTTTTTATCAAACATATTTTTTTATACAACTCTATTTATAAACAAAAAAGCTATTTATAAACTCCTCCCCAAACAAACCTTAAAGCCAATTCACTCTATCATCTGCTGAGGGTCATCTCTAAACCATAGACCGGATAGAGCAAGGGTCATCTCTAAACCATAGACCAAATATAGCAACACTTTGGCTCCTACCTTGAAAATTGTAAATATTTTTCAATAATCAGTGCTTGAGGAATGTTCACTTAATTTCCTCCTACCATAAATTTTAGGTGATGTTAAATATATACAATTTTTGCTAAATATACACAATTTTTGCTAAATATACACAGAAGAAGCACGAGGGCACACACGCACGTAGAAATTGTGCATGTACCCAATTGATCGGATACCCATATGCCATCATATATAATATTTTTTTGAAAAATAACAAGTTGACACGTACACGGAATGCATGCCTGTGGCAATCAAAAAAATAATATAAAAAAGTGGTACGCGTCCCAAACGTGTGTCTATATATATATATTTTTTTGTAAATCCTAAGTTCATTATCGTATTATTCAAATATCGGTTATAATAAGTATAATGTAATCTTAACTTTATTATCGTATTATTCGAATATCAGCTATGCAAAGTATAATGTAATCTCAACTTCATTATCATATTAATTAAATATATGTTATACTAAGTATAATGTAATCCTAAGTTCATTATCATATTACTCGAATATCGGTTATACTAAGTATAATGTAATCTTTACTTCATTATCGTATTATTCGAAAATTGGGTATAGTAACTTCATTATCATTTTATTCGAATCTTGGTTATACTAAGTATATTGTAATCTTAACTTCATTATCGTACAATTCAAATATCATCTATACTGAGTATAGTGTAATCCTAAGTTCATTATCATATTATTCAAATTTTGGTTTTATTGAGTATAATTTAATCCTAACTTCATTATCGTATAATCCGAATATCGGTTATACTAAGTATAATGTAATCCTAAGTTTATTATCGTATTATTCAAAAATTGTTATACTAAGTATAATGTAATCTTAGGTTCATTATCGTATTATTCAATATTGGATATACAAAGTATAATGTAAATTTAACTTCATTATCATATTATTCGAATTTTGGTTATACTTAGTATAATGTAATCCTAATTTCATTATCGTGTTATTCAAATATCAGTTATTTATGTTTCAAAAAAAGAAACCCCAAAGTATGGACACTCGGGGTTTATATAAATTATAGGGCATGGGGTTTCCATACCATGAGCTTTGGTAACTCTACATACCCTAGGGTATAACACCCCCAATTTATGTTGGTAGTGTCATATGCCACTGACCTCAGACTTAAAAGTCCAAAGCCACCATAGGCTTTAATCTGAACAATTGTTTTTAAATACAATTATAATAAAGAGTAAATAGCGGAACACTTGTGAAAATGATACTCAATCTTTTATTAACATTCCTCTCGTAAATTGAGAAGATTAGTTTTACAAACATTATGAAGTTACATCGGAAGACTTATATAAACCCTATTACATTTATTAAGAAGAGAAATCGATACTAAACAACTGCAAAATAGTATTATTTAAAACACACCCTTCAACTGCAAGCCTTCGTCTTTAATTTGTTACTTCAAAGTAGTCTTAGACCAACAACTAATGTGCCATATGGGACGGATGACACTAACCAACTGATAGCTCCATGACCCCCTCGATGACGGCGAAGGACGAAGAAGAAGCAATGAAGGTGCGTTCAAATGGCCCGGTAACAAGAGCTCGCGCAAGGGCAATGGAGCGAGCAACACAATCAGTAGTCTTGCGGGCGCAAGCAAGTGACGCGGGTTCATCTAGTCCTAAATGGGTCCTTTCTTGACCTATGAAGGATTAGGTGAGGTCCCGCCTTAGTCGATCCCGCCAAGAAGAACCAGACGAAGGAGCATCAAACTCGCTCTACAGAAGGTTTTCCGCGATCGCGGAAGTATTTCCGCGATCGCGGAACGATGTTGTTTTTCGGAAATTAGTGTGTTGCTTCTCCGCGATCGCGGCGGTATCTTACGCGATCGCGGATTTTCCACGGCTTTTTAATTCAAACAATTTTCCGCAACCGCGGAAGTAATTCCGCGATCGCGAAAACGAGCCCGCGTGCTCGCTTAGTCGTCTTTGTTTCCGAAGATTTCTAATTGTTTTATTATTATCTTTTGTCGCTATTTAAAACCAGGAACCCTAGTTTATAATCTTATGTTGATTTGAGTAGTAAAGTTGAGTACGCTCCTTCCTTGAATCCCAACATCAAACCCTTCGATCCCACGGATCAAACTATCCTGTAGCTCGTCGCTTCGAGCAAATCAAACACCGTCTCTTCGGTGTCTCGCGATCATCACTTGATCTCTCCGTTCATCTCTTTCAACGAGTTTGAAGGCTATCTCTTTATCCCTAGGAAAGCCATCACTTTGGCTACGGAAGATGAGTTTCTACTACAAGCTTGAGGAACAAAGATCCTGCGTTGCTAACGACACTTCAGGGGTTCTTCGCATCAACTGGCATTAGAGCCTATCCAAGCTAAGTTTGTTCTTCTCTCTTATTGTGATTCCTTGCAATTTTCCGCTTGCAAAACCCATATATTTTTTTTTTCCTCACCACCGCCACTTGCCGGAATTGTCCCCGCCGTGAACACCACCACTGCCCACCACCACCACCACCGTCCGCCACCATCTCTATCTCCCTCACGGCTGTAACCCTAATTTTCCTTAGGTTTTGGTTACTCTTCAACAAGAGTAATCTTTGACTTTTCAATAACCCTTAAATCTCTCCTTCTAGCAATATCTTGTTTCCTTACTTGCATATTTGATTTCCTTATTTCTTGTTGATTAATTCTTGCTTCATCTTTGGATTAATTGCTAGACTAGTTGTTAGATCTTATTCCCTCATAGTTGCTTTGTCTCTTCTTTCTTTTCCTACACTTGCTTGTGTGGTTCCTTCTTGCTTCATTCAAAATCATATAAAAAAAAACAAAAACAGTGTGACCGTATAAACAAAAACAAACATACAATTCTCACCTTCCATCAAACAAAAATAAAAGGTTTGGGAAGATGGAAGCCTCAAAAACAAAAAGAAAAGGCAGAGAACGCACCATACGGTCATACTCCATCTTCTCTTCTTTCATGTCTCTATGCAACTCTCATTGAAAAGGGTAAAATTTTCAACTCTCTTGTGATTAATTCTGAGAAACTTGATTTGATCTGCTTGCACTTGGAAATTTGTGTGTTGTTTGGGACTTGATTTGCTAGTTCTTGCTTTGTTGCCTTCCGTTCAAGTCTCTCCCTCCTCACGAGCAACCAAACTTAGTACACCCAGCGGAAAATTTATTGGTTCACTTTTGAGACAAGGACTTGGCTTGGGCTTGTTCTTTTGCTTGGTGCAACTTACTCCTTGTGTTATATGCTTCGTATAGGTACTATAGAGGTTCCTACGATAAGCCACTCTCCTTCTACGGGCAACCGAAGCCCCGGACACATGGACTCCGCTTATGAACAAATTGACACACTTCACCGCCAACTGGCCGAGCAGACTGTCGAGAATGAGCACCTTCGTCGGGCCATGAGTGGCATGCAGTTGCACACGACTGACCCCATGTTGAACCCGACGGCCACAACCAGCCAACCACTGGAACGAAAGGGTAAAGGCGCCGTGTCTACCCCGCATGATCGCCTTCGCTCTCAAATCGAAGGCTACCCTCCTAAGCGTGACGCGTCCCGCATACGGTACAATCCCACCTTTGCTCCTAGAGATGAGGATTACTCCTCGGGTCCCTCCCGTCGTCATGTTCACGTTTCCAAGGACCCTTTACCTTATGTCAACACCAATGATCGTCGGGAAAGAGGCCGTCAACATACGCGGTATAACGATTCTAAGTCCGAGCTTGATGACGATGTTGATCGTGCCTCAGACCGCCCCTGGGACAGGTTTGAAGACGATGAGGCATATGAGTTGGAACGCCTAGCAGAGCTGCGTCCCGCGCGCCATGGCTACCGTCGCCACACACCAAAACGGCGTCGACCGAGCCCAGGGCGCTATGGACCGCGTCGCCCCGACATTAAGGTAAAACTCCCAAATTTTTTTGGTGAATTTGATCCCCTTAAGTTTCTTGATTGGCAGCAGTCCATGGAGTATGTTTTGAATCATTATCGCTACACGGAAGAAGAACGGGTTGCAACTGTCGCTTTGCACTTCGACGGCGCCGCCAAGGCTTGGTGGCATCGTTTCTGCGCTGACCGTGAGCATCACCGTGAATGTCCAGTCACTTCTTGGCGCCATCTTATGCGGATCATGCGAAAGAAGTATGTCCCCGTGGACTTTACTTCCGAAATGCGCCTCAAGATACAACTAGCGGCCCAAGGTAACCGTTCCCCCCTTGACTTTTATGCTGAACTTGAAGAATTGTCCCATAAGGCAGGTATCCATCACACTGACGAGGACTTTTGGAGTATGTTCCTTTGTGACCTGCATGAGCCTATTAGAAACCAACTTCGGGTGCTTAACATTCGAGACCTCCAAAAGTGCGCACATACGGCACAAGAGATATGGTCGTAAGCTCAAGCGGCTAAGAGAGCGTCTTGGTCCCATACTAATCCAAGGTATGTTTATTCCCCTAATTCTGGTTCTTTTTCTTCTCATGTGCGCTCCTCTTCGCAGTCCCCTCCCGCGACTACACCGCCGGCGCCGGCCACTCGGCCGAGCAACACTCCGGTGCATGTCAATGAGCCACCGCAGCGTCGAGCGCCTCCTTCCGATGAAAGGGCGAGGGACAAGATCTGTTTTAAGTGCCAATGGGGTGGCCACATGCAGCGGGACTGTCCCAACAACAAGCGAGTCCTCTTCTCGAACACCTCCGGATACGAGTCCTTTGACGAGGACACCCCCGACGCCGGGCCAGTCTTTGACACGTATGGCCATGATGAGGAGGAGGAGTTGGACGGTTACATCTGCAGTTCCATGGATGAGCAAGGCAACGTGCCTCTTAGCTTGGTTACACACCGCGTTCTTACCGCCAAAGAAGGTACCTTACTTGACCAACGTGAAAATTTGTTTCATACTAAGTGTGCGGTCCAGGGTGCTTCTTTGAGTGTTATTATAGATGGTGGAAGTTGTTGCAATATCATCAACGAAAAGGTGACCAAGCACTTCAAGTTCGACACAACTCCACACCCACAACCCTATAGTCTACAATGGATCTCCGAGGGTGATGATTCCAATATTGTGAAGCGACAATGCACTATCAATTTCAGCATTGGCCATTACAAGGATTCAGTGCTTTGTGACGTAGTACCCATGGATGCCACTCATCTCCTTTTGGGCCGACCTTGGCAATTTGACAAGAGAGCTCTTCATGATGGTTTTCTCAACAACTACGTCTTCATGCACAATGGAAGAAAGGTGACATTACTTCCTATGAGCCCTCAAGAGATTATGCAAGATCATGTTGAAAGGAACCGAGTCAAGGCACTTGAGCAAGCCAAGGGACATCAACCGCCTTCCGCTGACCGTGAGAAGCCACAGAAATCGGCCCTAAAACAACATCCCAAGCCAGCTCACACCGGCATTCAAGGATCTTGTGAAAACCGACTTCTCTTGGCCCGATCTCGGGATGTCTCTCCAATCATTCAGGAACGTCTTCCTTGTTTTTTACTTGTTCCTTTCGCGTGTCTTCTAAATGTTAAAGATCTTGTTGATTTACCCCCTGCAGTGACTTCTCTTTTGCAGGAATTTGAGGATGTGATGCCCGAAGAGTTGCCCGAAGGATTGCCACCTATTCGTGGAATTGAGCATCAAATCGACTTTGTACCCGGCGCCTCTCTTCCTAACCGAGCTGCATACCGCGCGAGCCCGGAAGAAACCAAGGAGTTACAACGTCAAGTGCAAGAGTTGATGGATAAGGGCCACGTCCGAGAGAGCTTAAGCCCCTGCGCCGTACCGGTCATTCTAGTACCTAAGAAGGACGGTAGTTGGCGCATGTGTGTTGATTGTCGGGCAATCAACCAAATTACAGTGAAGTATGGACACTCTATTCCTAGACTTGATGATATGCTTGATGAATTACATGGTGCTACATTATTTTCTAAAATTGACCTTAAGAGTGGCTATCATCAAATTAGGATGCAAGAGGGTGATGAGGGGAAAACTGCTTTTAAGACTAAGTATGGCCTTTATGAGTGGTTAGTTATGCCTTTTGGTTTGACCAATGCTCCTAGCACTTTTATGAGATTGATGAATAATGTTTTACGGGCTTACTTGGGCAAATTTGTAGTTGTCTAGTTCGATGATATCCTTGTTTACAGCAGGTCATTAGATGAACATGTTGAGCATCTTAGGAAGGTCTTAGAGTGTCTTAGAAATGAGAAACTTTATGCTAACCTTGGTAAATATTCTTTTTGCTCAGATTCCACTATTTTTCTTGGTTTTGTTGTAAGCAAGGATGGGCTGAAAGTTAACCAAGAGGACTGGCCACGACCCACAACTCCAACCATGGTTCGTTCCTTCCTGGGCTTGGCTGGCTTCTACCGCCGTTTTGTATGTGATTTCTCCACCATTTCCGCCCCATTGCATGAGCTTACAAAGAAGGCTGCGTCCATTGAGTGGACGACCGCACACGAGACTGCCTTCACCACCTTGAAGGACCGGTTGTGCCACACTCCTTTGCTGAAATTACCAGACTTCTCCAAGACTTTTGAGGTGGAGTGTGACGCCTCTCATCATGGAATTGGAGGGGTTTTGCTGCAGGATAGGCGTCCCAATGCTTACTTTAGCGAGAAGCTCACAGGCGCCCAACTCAACTACCCCACGTATGACAAGGAGCTCTATGCTCTTATTCGGGTGTTGAAGACTTGGCAGCACTACCTATGGCCTAAGGAGTTTGTCATTCACTCGGACCATGAGGCATTGTAGTACTTGAAGAGCCAGTACAACCTCAACCGAAGCCATGCACGATGGGTAGAGTTCATGGAGACCTTCCCTTATGTGGTCAAATACAAGAAGGGTAAGGAGAATGTGGTTGCTGATGCCCTTTCTCGCAGGTATGTGTTACTTACCCATCTTGATGCTTCTATCTTAGGCTTCTCCTTGATTAAAGATGTATATATGCATGATGATGACTTTGCTGTAATTTTTCAAACATGCATGGAACAGGGAGAGTCTAATGGATTCTATATTGATAATGGCAACCTCTTTAAGGCCGGGAAACTGTGTATCCCTAAAACGTCTATACATAGGTTGCTAATTCAAGAAGCTCATGAGGGTAGAGGACATTTTGGTATTCCTAAGACTTTGGCTGCATTAAAAGAACATTTCTTTTGGCCTAAAATGTTGCATCATGTTACACGTTTTTGCAAGGCTTGTGTTACTTGTGTGCATGCTAAGTCTAGATCGAGTCCCCAAGGATTGTATACCCCTTTGCCTATCCCGGACGTCCCATGGGAAGATATTAGTATGGACTTTATCACTGGTTTGCCCATGTCTAAGAAGGGGAGGGACTCGATATTTGTGGTAGTTGATAGATTTTCTAAGATGGTTCACTTCATTGCATGCAAGACTACTAACAATGCTTCTGAGATTGCTTCTTTATTTTTTGAGCATGTTGTTAGATTGCATGGTATTCCTAGAAGTATAGTGTCAGATCGTGATGCTAAATTTGTGAGTTATTTTTGGAAATTTTTGTGGTCCAGGCTGGGGACTAAGTTGTTGTTTTCTACTAGCTATCATCCCTAGATGGATGGCCAGACGGAGGTTACTAATAGAACTTTAGGTTCTTTACTGCGTACTATATTAAAGTCTAACCTCCGCAAGTGGAAAGAGTGCTTGCCTTTTGTTGAATTTGCTTATAATAGGTCCATGCACTCGGCTACGCAGAAGACTCCCTTCCAGGTGGTTTACGGCCTAAATCCGCTCACCCCTCTGGATCTCGTACCACGGCCAATGAAGGAAAAGGAAAGCCTCAAAGGAGTGGAGCGGGCGGACCAGGTCAAGGCCCTGCATGAGAGGACGAGGCAGCAGCTGGAGCGGAGGTCCGAGTAAGTAGCCGCACATCGCAACAAAAACCGACGCCCGATTGCCTATGAACCAGGCGACTTGGTATGGCTACACTTGCGCAAGGAACACTTTCCATTAAAGCGGCGCCACAAGCTGGACGCGAGAGGTGATGGTCCTTTCCAGGTGCTACAATGCCTTGGGGCCAATGCCTACCGCTTGGAGTTACCCGATGACTATGGTGCGCACCCGGCTTTCAACGTCGCTGACCTTTCTCCTTATACGCCTCATGCTTTTGACGACGAGGACGAAGCGGGGACGCTTCGCAGCCAAGAAGGGGAGATTGATAGCTCCATGACCCCCTCGATGTGGCGAAGGACGAAGATGAAGCAATGAAGGTGCGTTCGAATGGCCCGGTAACAAGAGCTCGCGCAAGGGCAATGGAGCGAGCAACACAATCATTAGGCTTGCGGGCGCACGTAAGTGACGCGGGTTCATCTAGTCCTAAATGGGTCCTTCTCTTGACCTATGAAGGATTAGGTGAGGTCCCACCTTAGTCGATCCCGCCAAGAAGAACCAGACGAAGGAGCATCAAACTGGCTCTAAAGAAGGTTTTTCGCGATCGCGGAAGTATTTCCGCGATCGCGGAACGACGTTGTTTTTCGGAAATTAGTGTGTTGCTTCTTCGCGATCGCGGCGGTATCTTCCGCGATCGCGGATTTGCCATGACTTTTTCATTCAAACAATTTTCCGCGACTGCAGAAGTAATTCCGCGATCGCGGAAACGAGCCCGCGCGCTCGCTTAGTCGTCTTTGTTTCCGAAGATTTCTAATTGTTTTATTATTATCTTTTGTCGCTATTTAAAACCAGGAACCCTAGTTTGTAATCTTATGTTGATTTGAGTAGTAAAGTTGAGTACGCTCCTTCCTTGAATCCCAACATCAAACCCTTCGATCCCACGGATCAAACTATCCCGTAGCTCGTCGCTTCGAGCAAATCAAACACCGTCTCTTCGGTGTCTCGCGATCATCACTTGATCTCTCCGTTCATCTCTTTGAACGAGTTTGAAGGCTATCTCTTTAGCCCTAGGAAAGCCATCACTTTGGCTACGGAAGAGGAGTTTCTACTACAAGCTTGAGTAACAAAGATCCTGCGTTGCTAACGACACTTCAGGGGTTCTTCGCATCACCAACCATGCAAGGAAATGAAACGGTTGGTTAGTCTAATGAAAAACTATGCAAGAGCATTTATGTGAGGTTTTGTGTAGTCGTATATACTCACTACCCTTGTTTCTCGAATAAAACTCAATAAACGGTATATGGCTATTATACTTCTACTGAAACATAGAAAAAACATGATTCAAGAGAAGACTCCAATGCGATTGAGTCTTATGGGGATTATATGAATTTGTTTGGGAACATTTATAATTATCACAACAATATTTTAAAAACGACTCCTTTGACTATTTATGTCCTCAACCAACATCACCACATAATGCGAATCGAGATTGGAAATGAGACTTACTTTAGACAGGAGCATAAGCCGTTTCCATGTTGTACTTCTCGCTCGAAGTATATTAATTATGTCTTTAAAAACACTTATCTTATTTAATTCCAAAACATGCATTACGTTAAAGCTTTTAATCCACATCAATTTCGATACGAGATATATCAGGGGACGAATCTGGAATAACAACACTAGCTAAGTGCGCCACCATTTATTTTCGAATAAAGGTACGGTTATGACCAAAAGTATTATGATAATAATCCTCCTAATACCAAGTTATAAAGAAACAACTAAACTTTGCGAGATATATATCGCTCCTACGAATACTCGTGCTAACTAAGCATACAAGTCCACACCAATTTCCTCACCAAAGTGTAACTAGCACCCTATAATAATATCATATATATATAAGGGTCGTCATTAGCAATATATACAACCTAGTATATAATTCATTTTCCACACCATTATAACACACAAGATCCCAAACACAAATTAAGAATATTTATCCCAACTTAGATAAAACAATTAATCAATTGTTAATTAAGGAAAATATGGAATAAATACAAGAGCAAATCACCACTTGCCTCAGATTAAGATACCAGTTGAATGGCGTAATGTTGTTCGGAAGAAAGTTGCTTCTAAACCAACAAACTGGATTCTTGATTTGGAGATGATCCCAAGACGTACCCAATTCACACAAAAACAAATTATAATTAGATAATTTATTCAATAACGGTTATGGCATGTTACTTGTCTCGGTTTCTAATTAGATTTATTTAAAATAAATCAATTATCAAGGCTACACAATATACGATACTAAAAATTCTTTATTCGTATATTCTAAATAATTATAAAAAATAAATTATCTATTTAATTTATTTAAAACACCAATTAATTACTTAACCAAGTATATTATCATGCTAAAAATTAACATTTTACAATTTAAGATAATATTGTAAAATTTAAGTTTAATTAAAATTTAATATCAATAAAATTAGATTAACCCAAATTATCCCTATGTAATTTTAATTAACTAAATAATCAAGATTAAACTTAAGAAAATACAACATCACCAATTCACCGAAATAGAGGACTAGGCAGATCGGACACTCTTTGGCTCGATTCGGGCTTGATCGACCACCAAATGGCTCGTGGTTGGCAGCGTGGGATTCTTGACTTCGAGACGAAGATTTGGACACTTTTTTTTAAAGCAGTACCTGTGATACCCCATATTTTTGTAAGGTTATTTTGGGAATTTTGGGTTTTTCCCGAGTGCCCGTTGTGTACGTCGGATTTAATTCAGAAAGTTGGAGACATTCTGTAATGTGCTCTGTATCTGTAATATTTTTCTCAGTGAAATAATATACAGACGACGTGCTTTGGATTTTAATACTCGTTCGCGTACGATAATTTTATTCCGGGTTAAAGTTGTTGTCGTTCAAAACCAGAATGGGCGCGAAGCCACAGGGGCGGTGACCGCCGCATTTATGGCGGCGTCCGCCGTCGCCAGGCTCGAGGACTGGTGTGGTCGTCTTCCTAGCTGGGCGCCAGGCCTAGTGGAGGCGACCGCCGTGCAGTACGGCGCCCGCCGTAATTCGCCCGCCGTAGGCAATTTGTGAGGCGGCGACCCTTGCTCTCCGCGGCGCCCGCCGTCATTGTCCGGAGGTCATTGCCCGATGGTCGTCGGCGAGCCTCTGACGCGCCGAAGTAGGCCTGCTCCGCCTCGTCATAGGGCCATCATTGTGTTCCCGGTGCTTTGGCTATTTAAGGAGGTGCTTGGAGGTCGGATTGGAACCGATTCCATAGCCCCAGCTCTCCCAAAATTGTGCCTCGCCAGAGTTCTTGCCTCGCCGGATTCTGGAGCTTTCGCCGGTGTCGTTTGGTGGTGTTCCAGTGTGCCTTTGTGAAGCTTTTGGTAGCCCTTGGTGGTTAGAAACCAAAGGAAGTCGAAGGAGGCCGAGTCGCTCGTGTTTTGGGTGAGTTTTCTCGCCGTTTCTGTCATCGGAGTTCTTCACGGCGACCACCGTGTTCTTCACAGCGCCCGCCGTGATGAACTGCGGCGACCGCCGCCAGAGCCCAGAATGCCTCTTTGGCTTTTGGCTTTGGTGGTCGTCGTTGAGGCGTCGTTTCCTTTCGATTTCTTTCATCGTCTTTAGTTTCGTACTGTTGTTATGTCAGATCTAACTTAGGGTTTCTCTTATGGGTCAACTCGAAGGTTGTTGTGCTGTCGGAACTATACCCGTGTCGAGCCCGAAATCCCGTCATCGTTAAGCTTGTTTCTATTATGTGGATTAAGGAAAGTGGCGGTTCGCTCTTGCTCATTGTTCCATACTTACATTAATTATCAGTTATTTCAATTGAGTAATTAATTTGGAACGATTATTGTGTTTGTCTAGAAATGATTTTATAAACTGTTTTGGAAAATCATATAATAGGTTGTATATCTGTTAGAACAACGCTATTATTTATGATCGCCTTGCGGGCATTTATGTGGATTTATCCGAACTATTGTTGTGCTGGAACTGTTTAGTTAGCACTGTTAGATAGGAACGTTACTCGGACTCTATCCAGTCGTTTCTTTATAATCAGGTAGAGGGGTGGCTCGTACCCATCCAATACCATTTTAAGGTCATGACCGGTCTCTTTCACAAGTGTGTAGAGGCATGACACTTAGCTGGTGTCACAAACCTTCCGGTGTGCGTCACTCTCGACGAAACGTATACTAAGATGTGTCGTCCCAATGGTGGGGTACACATGTAAAAGTCTAATAACGTGATGTGTGTCTTGAAATATAAATCAGATAAGTGCTACCCGACGCAGATAATAAATAAACCTTCGACGAGTAGTGCAACTAAGTTATAGTGCAGCTAGGAAAACTCATCTCGACTTTGATCATAGTACGTTCTCTTTCCAATCTGGATTCGTTGTATGCGGTGAGGTTGGTCGTGAACCGAAGCATCTCAGTCAGCTTTTAAATCATTGTTGTATGATTCTTTAAACTTTCTAGATTTGTCATAATTCCTTAAGACTCACTTCCGTTGGAGTCTTCCTTTGAGTTGATTTCTGTAATGATTCAGTCTTCCAGAGTCTTCTCTTGTGCATACCTCTTGTTATTATTCTGTAGAAGTATGAAGGTTGATTATCGTTATCGGTTATCATTCGAGAAAAGATAAGTCTAACCTAATACAACTACATCGAACCTTCTGCTTTGTACCCTTGCTAGTCTATTCAAGTAGACTAACCCACGAACTTTGTTCTCCGCATGTGGGCTGGTGTCATCCGTTCGATTCGGCACATCAGAAAGAAAGTAGTTCAGAAGAATAGAAGGACTATGGAGTCGACGGTGGTTTTCGAATGTTTTAGTTATTTTGTTAATCAGGTTGAGATCTTTTGGGCAATGACTTTGGTTGTAATGTGTTTTATAAGACTTCCGCTGTACCCTACTTTATAAGACTTCCGCTGTATTTGGTTTAAACTCTGTGTTAGCCTATTCGGGATTGGGTTGTAATCCCGTAACTCATGTTTCTTTGACAATGTTATGTTTTGGAATTGAATGCTTTGATCATAATGTATCATTTGTATTTCATAAATTGTATTTAAATGGTAAAGCCTTGGGTGATCTCGGTAAGGAACACTGGGATCACTGGCGGTAATACCTTTCCAAAAGGGTTAAGTTTTGGGGGTGTTACAGTACCTCTATTATTCACATAAGTCCAATCCCACTAGATTTGCAATGCCTTGTGGGAGAACTGTATCAAAAAGTTGCTCAGAACCTACCGCAGGGACTAAACAGGCAAGGAAATGAGCAACAGAGTTTCCTTCCCTTTTTACATGTCTAAGCTGGAAAAAGTTAAAGCACAAACAAAGAGCTCTAATATCTTCTAAAAGTAAACCAACATAAGAAATAGAAGCATTAGACACGTAGAAATCTTTAACTACAAGAAGTGCATCAGTTTCCAAAATGACATGATCGAATCCTCGGCGAATAGCTTCTTTCTCACCGATCTTTACAGCCAAGACCTCTGCAATGCCAGCTGACCATTCGTAATCAAAATGCATTACTTTTGCACCCAATACCTGCCCCTGATGATTCCGCAACACAATTCCGATGCCAAAGCATCAGAATTAATCTTCACTACTCCCAATGGTAGGGCTTCCCATCGAGAGTCACCCAGAATCACATCAATGATTTTCCTGATCGGTAGATTCTTGCAACAAACTTGATTAAATTCTCGAACTAGCTTTTGAAATCCGTCTCTGAGAAAAGGGATATTTGGCGGTCAATCTTGAAAAAGAAGATGATTTCGGCAAGTCCAAGCAATCCAAGCTGATACAAAAAAGTCTTTGACAACTGCAATTCCATGTAAAACATACAATTGACAAACTAAATCATCAGGCTGTAATAAAAGAAAGGGTTGCACCAAAGGAAAAGACAAAGAACCCTCCCATGCTGTTGAAATTGTTGCACAAGTGACAATAGCATGAACAATTGATTCTTCCTCCATGCCACAACTATCACAAATAGGAGAGTCAACCACATGGCGATGATATAAATGATGCTTGACGCTCAGCGAACTGGTACAAAAATGCCAAACAAATGAAAGTACTTTTGGAGGAAGTTTCAATTTCTTGACAACAGCCCAAACATCTTGCCCTGACCCATTCAACCTTGAGATCCAATCAACTTCATGACTACAACGACCCAACCAATACGCACTTCTAACCAAAAAGTTCCCATCCCGATTCGACCACCAGATACGTAAATCTCTAGGAAATCGCCTACTAAGAGGGATATTGGAAATTCTAGCAACATTAGCAGCATTAAAAATTTGACCAATAAGAGGCAAATTCCAATCAGACTTACTTTCATAAATAAGATCAGAGACCGAGAGAGTTAAATCAGAATCCCCATCCGGATTTGGACGATTCATTTTACCTCCTAGAGTCACAAGAACCCAAGTGTCCATCCAAACATTAATATGTCTTCCATTACCAACCCGCCAACCCAACCCTTCGAGCAAAAGAGATTTTGCTCCCCAAATACTATGCCAAGAGAAGCTAGGATTGTAACCCAAAGATGCATCAAGAAAAGATCCATGCTTATAATAGCGATGCTTAAAACCCGATGAACTAATGAGTCTGAATGAATTTGTAAACGCCATCCTTGCTTTGCTAGTAATGCTTGATTAAAAACCTTTAAGTCCCGAAAACCCATACCACCTAAGTTCTTAGGTAAACATAGTCTATCCCAAGAGCACCAATGTATCTTCCTTTGTTGCTCAGAAGAACCCCATCAGAAATGTGCCATAAGAGCATGAATTTCATCAACCAAACCAGGCGGCAAACAGAAAATGCTCATAAAATATGTGGGAATACTTTGAATAACAGAATTCAAGAGTACTACCTTACCAGCTTGAAAGAGTAGACGCTCCTTCCAGCCTTGTAGTTTCCTCCAAATACAGTCTTTAATAACTGGAAAAATCTGCTTCTTCGATCTACCAAGATAAGTTGGCACTCCAAGATATTTTTGATGTCGTTCAACATACTGAACACCAAGCAAATTAGTCAACTCTTCCACAACCGATATAGGAACATTTTTACTGAAAGAAACTTCTGACTTGGAATAGTTAATTTTTTGTTCGGATGCCATTTCATATAGATGAATCACCTCAGTGATTTTCGAGCATTCCTGAGAAGTTGCTCTCGAGAAAAAAAATTTGTCATCGACGAAAAGCAGATGAGAAATAGCCGGGCCATGTCTACACACCTGAATACCATGAAGGCTTCTCTCTTGGACTTCCTTTTGCAGCAAAGCAGAAAGCACATCAGCACATAAAATGAAAAGGTAAGGTGAGATTGGATCACCCTGACGGAGACCGCATGAAGGAATAACAGTCCCACGAAAGTTGCCATTAATATTGAAAGTGAATGAGACTGTAGAAACACATTCCATAATTCTCTGCACCCAAACCTGATTGAAGCCCATCTTGATCATAACTTGACGAAGGAAGCACCACTCAACACGGTCACATGCGTTACTCATGTCGAGCTTCAATGCCATCTCACCTCTCTTACCTCTTCTTTTATTCTTCATATGGTTAAAGACCTCTAAAGCAACCAGAGTGTTATCAGAAATCAAACGGCCCTTAAAAAAAGTTGATTGCTCTTCTGAGATAATATGTGGTAGGATTGAGCGGAGTCGATTTGCCAAAACTTTAGACATAATTTTATAGACGACGTTACAAAGACTTATCGGTCTATACTCTGTAATGCACTTTGGTTCCTTCACCTTCAGGATAAGAGAAATAACAGTCTTGTTAATTGAATCTAGCCTCACATCCCCACACCACCAAGATTTAATAAAATTCAAAATTTCTCCTCCAACGATAGGCAAAAAATATTGGAAAAAAAACTGCATGTAATCCATCAATTCCCGATGCCTTGTGAGGATGCATTTCATTGAGGGCATCCCAAACTTCATTTGATGCCGGTTCTTGCTGGAGTACACCATTCATATCAGCATCAACCCGCACATTTACACAATCTAACACATTCTCAAAGTGGGATGGAGAACTTGAGCAAAACAAGTTGTTATAATAGTCAACAATCAAACTTTGGAGTGCATTCTCACCTTCATTAAAAAACCCCAACAGGATCTTGCAATCTATAAATAGTATTACGACGCTTTCGCTGACTTGCTTTTTTATGAAAATAGGCAGAATTCCTATCTCCATCTTTCAGTTCAATTGCCCGACCCCGAATATACCAGTAGGATTCCTCCTCCCGGTGAAGCCGATCAAGCTCACAAATCACCTCTCCACCTCGATGAAGAACATTCCCAGAGGGTTGTTGTCGTTGTAGATGCTTAAGTTCACCCTCTAGAGACATAATCTTTTTCTTTTTTTTACCAGAGTAGTCCTCCCCCAGCTTGAGAGACTACTAATAACATCACGTAATCTTTGTTGCAGAGGTCTACCTTCCCCATCTGCCCAAGTCGATTCCACCATATGCTTGAACTCCTCTTTGTCTAACCACCATGTCTCGAAGCAAACTGATCTGTCATGTCTACGTGATAAGATCCTCTTTTCGGTATCCAGAGAAATTAGGGAATGGTCAGAACAATACCGAGGAAAATGTTGAACCGTGGACCCCTCAAAATGTTGACACCAATCATCAGAAGCTAGAAAACAGTCCAGTCTTTCCCTAATAACAGCTCCTGGTTGCACCCCTCTCTGCCAAGTGAAAATAGAGTTGTCCCAACCAAGATCTCGTAGATGGCAATCATCCACAACAAAACGAAACGCATCAATATCAGGCTGACTACGAGAGACACCACTTTTTTTCTCTTGTTGTGTTAACACCTCATTGAAATCACCACAGAACAAAGTAGGCCCAACATAAGAAGCACTAAGACGCCTCATCAAGTTCCAAGTTTGCATCTTCTTAACTCTCTCCGACCATCCGTAGATTCCACCTAGAGCCCAACAAAACTGGGAACATGGCTGAGCTATTTCAACCATAACATGATGGTCTGAATATGATAACACTGTAGCATCCACATCCTTCCACCAAAAACCCAAACCCCCAGAAAGACCAGAACTAACAATATAAAGACCATTTGTAAATCCACATTTGCGCATAGCTGTGATACCCCGTATTTTTGTAAGGTTATTTTGGGAATTTTGGGTTTTTCCCGAGTGCCCGTTGTGTACGTCGGATTTAATTCAGAAAGTTGGAGACATTCTGTAATGTGCTCTGTATCTGTAATATTTTTCTCAGTGAAATAATATACAGACGACGTGCTTTGGATTTTAATACTCGTTCGCGTACGATAATTTTATCCCGGGTTAAAGTTGTTGTCGTTCAAAACCAGAATGGGCGCGAAGCCACAGGGACGGCGACCGCCGCATTTATGGAGGCGCCCGCCGTCGCCAGGCTCGAGGACTGGCGTGGTCGTCTTCCTAGTTGGGCGCCAGGCCTAGTGGCGGCGACCGCCGTGCAGTACGGCGCCCGTCGTAATTCTCCTGCCGTAGGCAATTTGTGAGGCGGCGACCCTTGTTCTCCGCGGCGCCCGCCGTCGTTGTCCGGAGGTCTTTGCCCGATGGTCGCCGGCGAGCCTCTGACGCGCCGAAGTAGGCCTGCTCCGCCTCGTCGTAGGGCCATCATTGTGTTCCCGGTGATTTGGCTATTTAAGGAGGTGCTTGGAGGTCGGATTGGAACCGATTCCATAGCCCAAGCTCTCCCAAAATTGTGCCTCGCCGGAGTTCTTGCCTCGCCGGATTCTGGAGCTTTCGCCGGTGTCGTTTGGTGGTGTTCCGGTGTGCCTTTTGTGAAGCTTTTGGTAGCCCTTGGTGGTTAGAAACCAAAGCAAGTCGAAGGAGGCCGAGTCGCTCGTGTTTTGGGTGAGTTTTCTCGCCGTTTCTGTCGTCGGAGTTCTTCACGGCGCCCGCCGTGATGAACTGCGGCGACCGCCGCCAGAGCCTAGAATGCCTCTTTGGCTTTTGGCTTTGGTGGTCGTCGTCGAGGCGTTGTTTCTTTCGATTTCTTTCATCGTCTTTAGTTTCGTACTGTTGTTATGTCGGATATAACTTAGGGTTTCTCTTATGGGTCGACTCGAAGGTTGTTGTGCTGTCGGAGCTATACCCGTGTCGAGCCCGGAATCCCGTCATCGTTAGGCTTGTTTCTATTCTGCGGATTAAGGCAAGTAGCGGTTCGCTCTTGCTCATCGTTCCATATTTACATTCGTTATCAATAGTTTATCTGAGTAATTAATTTGGAATGATTATTCTGTTTGTCTGGAAAAGGATTTATAAACTGTTTTGGAAAATCATATAATAGGTTGTATATCTGTTAGAACGACACTATTATTTATGATCGCCTTGCGGGAATTTATGTGGATTTATCCGTACTATTGTTGTGCTTGAACTGTTAGTTAGCATGAGTATTCGTAGGAATGCCTGGATTCTGAGAGGTCCATTCGTTTCTTTATTACTATTAAGGGCGAGCAAGACCCTGCGATAGTAGAAGCTTGGACTCTGTGAGGTTCATTCTTTCGATATAGATGAGATTTGGACTCTGTGAGGTTCATTCCTTAGATATGTGTTCTGCATGACAGGGCATATATATTTAAAAGCTTAACGTGTTGTTCGTTTTGGAATTAAATAAGATAAGTGCCCGAGCGCACATAATTAATAAACCTTCGACGAGTAGTGCAGCTAGGTAATAGTGCAGCTAGGAAAGCTCGTCTCGGCTTTGATCATAGTATGTTTTCCTTCCAATCTGGATTCGCTGTAAGCGGTGAGGTTGGTCGTAAACCGAAGCATCTCAGTCAGCTTTTAAATCACTGTTGTCTGATTCTTAAAACTTTCCAGATTTGTCATATTTCCTTAAAGACTCAATCTCTTGGAGTCTCTTTTCGAGTCGATCTCTGTGAAGATTCAGTCTTCCAGAGTCTTCTCTGGTGCATACCTTTTGTCATATTCTAGTATAAGTATGGTGGTTGACTATCGTACTCGGTTATTATTCGAGGGATGATGAGTCTAACCTAATATGACTACTTCGAACCTTCTGCTTTGTTCCCTTGCTAGTCTATTCAAGTAGACTAACCTGCGAACTTTGTTCTCCGCATGTGGGCTGGTGTCATCCGTTCGATTCGGCACATCAGATAGAAAGTAGCTCAGAAGAATAGAAGGACTATGGAGTCGACGATGGTTTTCGAATGTTTTAGTTATTTCGTTAATCAGGTTGAGATCTTTTGGGCAATGACTTTGGTTGTAATGTGTTTTGTAAGACTTCCGCTGTACCCTACTTTATAAGACTTCCACTGTATTTGGTTTAAACTCTGTGTTAGCCTATTCGGGATTGGGTTGTAATCCCGTAACTCATGTTTCTTTGACAATGTTATGTTTTGGAATTGAATGCTTTGATCATTATGTATCATTTGTATTTCATAAATTGTATTTAAATGGTAAAGCCTTGGGTGATCTCGGTAAGGAACACTGGGGTCACTGGCGGTAATACCTTTCCAAAAGGGTTAAGTTTTAGGGGTGTTATAGTTGTGGTATCAGAGCCAAAGGTTTTAAAACGGGTTTGGGATTTTATAAATCATTTATCCGTTTTTGAAAATGCTTTAAAAGGGCTTTGAATTTTTAAAGTGAAAAGAATTTGAAAACACCGTTTATAGTCATGTCTTCTATATAGTCTAATATAGTAAGCTTGCTTCTATGCCTAGAAATACTAATTCCTTTCCCGTTGCCCCGCTAGATATGGGTGCATTCTGTTCTCTTCAGAGGAACCCGGGAGAAGCCGAGGTGGTTTCGCCATCTCCAGTTAGGCTTGATTCCCAGTTCGCTCGTTGTGATTTGAGGTTGTAGAACCTAGTATCTCAGTTTCAGTTCATCAATAGAAATTTACGAGTTTGATCTATTCTAAGCTGATTTTATTACAATAAGTATATCATAATGATACTAATGTGATAAAATCCTTGGAATTTGATCGGTAAACAGATGGTGAACACAAGGAACGTTATCCGTGCTGATGCTGGGCCGAGCAATAACCCCAGACCAAACCCGAGGATTGATGCAGACCCATCAGGAGAGCGTGAGTTTGTCTTCAACAATAATCCAGGAGGCAATGGCCAAGCTCAAGCCGACGCTCCAGTAGTGCTCGATGCAGCAACATTCGCAATAATTCGGGGGATTGTTATGCAAGCATTCACCGAGATAATGCGACCAATCGCACCTCAAGCACAAGGAGTGCCAGTACCTCCAGAAGTTCCGAGGTTTGAGGAACAAGAGAACCAGGTACTACAGGGAGGCGTGATCAGGAATAGAGGGGAGTATGGCCGAGCTATGAATGCCATTAAATCTATGAGACCTGACAGCTATGATGGAAAAGGAGAGCCAGTCAGAGTGGCTCATTGGTTCTCACATATGGAACGGTTGTTTCGTAATGTTGAGTGCACTGAAGCGGAGAAAGTGCACATAGCTTCTCTACAGTTGAAGGAAGAAGCCAGTGAATGGTGGGAGAGTACCGGCTTAGCTGATAGCCCGGTGTTGACCTGGTCAATGTTTAAGAGCAAGATGACGGACCGTTTCTTCTCTCGTGCTATGAGGGAGGAGAAACACAAGGAGTTCTTGTATCCTAAGACGGATGGATTGAAGGTGACCGAGCTTGCCACTAAATTCAATCATTTGCTGCAGTATGCTGAACCAGAGATATCCAGTGAGGCTCAGAAGATCTGGTACTTCCATGAATGGATGAACCCAGATATTAAACCATGGATGGTGCACCACACATGCTCTACTCTCGAGCAGTACGTGGATGCGGCCTACAAGTTGGAGGTAACTCTGGAGGAGTCAACCAGGAAGCGTGATAGCCAGAGGCAAGTGCAGAACCAACCTCAGGCAAGTGGGTTTAAACGTCCCGCACCACCTTCTGATTTTGCCAAGTCCAGCAAGGCAAAGACAGAAACGACTCGAGATGGGTCAACTCAGCAATCGGGTTAGAGCAAGAGTCTGATCCAATGCCATAATTGTGGTGCATCTGGGCACAAGAGTTTTGCATGTCGGAATGAGAAGAAGACTTGTTTTGGTTGTGGAAAGGAAGGACATATGCAGAGGTTCTGTCGGCAGGGAATGCAAAAAGGAGCGGAGTCACAACAGGGGTCTGTTAATCCAAATAATAGACCTAGGTTTAAACCAGCAGAGACTTCCAATCCTTCGATGCAGACAACTGCGCAGGATAAGGGGAAAGCCCCAGTGGCTTCTGGAAGTCAGGGTCAACGTCTTTACGTGATGCGTAAGGCGGATGGACCCTATGCTCCTAATGCTTAGAGTACTTTGTATCTGCGTTCTACTTTTGTTAATGTGTTGTTGATGTGGGTGCTACCCATACTTTCATTTTGGATGGTTGTAAGTTAAGTTCTGTATGCGGCTAAGTTTGTGAACCTTTGGTTATAAATATTATTAATATGAAATATTTGGTTAGAACAAATCGTTTGTCAGGATTGTCAATTACCATCAAGGGTAAGAAATTCAAAGCGATTTGACCTAAATAACCATGGTCCCATACGATAATTATTCTCGGTATGGATTGACGGAAGCGTCATAAGGCAGTGATCGACTTCAGTTTTGATATTCCTGTGGTTAGAGGATTTCCGGGTGTCTTTCCAGAAGATATTCCTAGATACCCCGAATCGTGTCGTGGAGTTTGCCGTTGATCTCGAGCCGAGTACCACGCCGATCTCTGAGGCACCGTATCGGATGGCTCCTGTTGAGATACAAGAGTTGAAGAAGCAACTCAAGGATCTTCTTGACAAAAGTTATATAAAGATGAGTGCATCACCTTGAGTAGGAGTGCCCTAGTTTTATTTGTCAAAAAGAAAGATGGACCGTTTCGACTTTGTTTTGACTTTCGAGAGTTGAATAAAGTCACGATCAAGAGCAAGTATTTGTTGCCAAGGAGTGATGATCTGTTGGATCAACTACAGGGAGCAAAAGTTTTCTCCAAGATCGACCAGAGATCTGGTTTTTATCAGCTCAGGATTCGTGAGGATGATATTCCGAGGATTGCGTTCGGACGAGAGATGGTCACTACGAGTTTGTAGTCATGCCATCTGGGCTTCGAATGCTCCAGCAGTTTTCATGAACCTAGTGCATCGATGTTTTAGACCAGTACTTGAATAAGTTCATAGTGGTCTTCATCAATGGCATTTTGATATTTTCCCGAGCAAGGAAGCTCACAGGGAACATCTGCGGATTGCTTTATCGGTCCTTAGACCAAGTCGGTTGTACGCAAAGTGGGCTAAGTGCGATTGTTGGATCTAGAAGTGGCTTTCTTAGGCCATGTGATCAATAAGAATGAGGTTATGGTTATTCCCCAAAAGAGTGAATCAGTAGTTGTTTGGAAGCGGCCTCAGGGTGTGAGCGAGTTGCACAGTTTCCCAGAGCTTGCTGAGCATTATAGACGATTCATGGAAGGATTTTTCTAAGATCACTCCACCTATGACCAGTCTGTTCTGCAAGGTCAACAAGAAGTTGTCTGGGATGACAAGTGCAAGACCAGTTTTCAAGAAGTTGAAACAATGTCTGACTTATGCACCAGTTTTGGCGTTGTCGGAAGGAATGATGGTTATATGGTCTATAGTAATGCTTCGAGAAATGGGTTGGGATGTGTCTTTGATGCAGAAGGGCAAGGTTATTGCATACGCATCTAGACAATTGAAAACCTATGAAGCAAACTAACCAACACATGACCTAGAACTAGCAGCAATAGTGTTTGCATTGGAAACTGAGGTTATTTGGGTGACCCAGAGGTCAGCAGAAGTTTTCCACCAGGAGATTGTCCGTTTACATGACATTCCTAAGACCATTGTATCAGATCGAGATGGACAATTCATGTCAAGGTTCTGGCAAGAGCTTTATAAGGCCATGGGAACTGAATTAAGATTCAGTACAACATTTCATCCTCAGACAGATGGACAGTCTGAAAGGACCATCAAGACCCTGGAGGATATGCTAAGAGCATGTGCACTCGATCATCCGACTAGCTAGGAAGACAGCCTGAGTCTGATTGAGTTCACGTACGATAATAGCTGGCATGCTACGATCAAGATGACTCAGTTCGAAGCTTTATATGGTCACAGAAGCAGATCTCCGATTTGTTGGGATGATAATGCCGATAAGATTCTGCTTGGGCCAGAGTTAGTCGAGAGGACAGCTTCGGACATTGCTTTGATTAGACAGAGGATGTTGACCGCTCAGAGTCGACATAAGTCGTATGCAGACAAGAAGCGTAGGAATGTCGAGTTTGAGGTCGGTGACAAGGTGTTTGTCAAGGTGTCGCCCTCGAAGGGAGTTTTCAGGTTTGATAAGCGTGGGAAGCTTAACCCTCGCTACGTGGGACCATTCGAGATTCTGGATAGAGTGGGATCTCTAGTGTACCGCTTGACGTTGCCGCCATCGGCTCACCTAGTGCATAATGTGTTCCACATCTCTTTGCTCAGGAAGTACGTACCAGATGAGTCTCATGTGCTGAGCTATGAGGACATCGAGATTCAAGCAGATGGTACCTCTGAAGAGATGCTGGTGCGCATTCTGGAGCATCGTGAGAAGCAACTACGCAACAAGATCGTACCGTTGGTGCGGATTCTGTGGTCCAAGTCCGGATCAGAAGAAGTTACTTGGGAGACGTGGGAAACCGAGTCAGATATGCTCAGGCGTTTTCCCGAGTTATTCTCGACCTAAGTTTCGAGGTCGAAACTTCTTTTAAGGGGGAGGAGATGTGATACCCCATATTTTTGTAAGGTTATTTTGGGAATTTTGGGTTTTTCCCGAGTGCCCGTTGTGTACGTCGGATTTAATTCAAAAAGTTGGAGACATTCTGTAATGTGCTCTGTATTGTAATATTTTTCTTAGTGAAATAATATACAGACAACGTGCTTTGGATTTTAATACTCGTTCGCGTACGATAATTTTATCTCGGGGTAAAGTTGTTGTCGTTCAAAACCAGAATGGGCGCGAAGCCACAGGGGCGGCGACCGCCGCATTTATGGCGGCGCCCGCCGTCGCCAGGCTCGAGGACTGGCGTGGTCGTCTTCCTAGCTAGGCGCCAGGCCTAGTGGCGGCGATCGCCGTGCAGTACGGCGCCCGCCGTAATTCGCCCGTCGTAGGCAATTTGTGAGGCGGCGACCCTTGCTCTCTGCGGCGCCCGCCGTCGTTGTCCGGAGGTCTTTTCCCGATGGTCGCCGGCGAGCCTCTGACGCACTGCTCTGCCTCGTCGTAGGGCCATCATTGTGTTCCCGTTGCTTTGGCTATTTAAGGAGGTGCTTGGAGGTCGGATTGGAACCGGTTCCATAGCCCAAGCTCTCCCAAAATTGTGCCTCGCCGGAGTTCTTGCCTCGCCGGATTCTGGAGCTTTCGTCGGTGTCGTTTGGTGGTGTTCCAGTGTGCCTTTTGTGAAGCTTTTGGTATCCCTTGGTGGTTAGAAACCAAAGCAAGTCGAAGGAGGCCGAGTCGCTCGTGTTTTGGGTGAGTTTTCTCGCCGTTTCTGTCGTCGGAGTTCTTCACGGCGCCCGCCGTGATGAACTGTGGCGACCGCCGCCAGAGCCCAGAATGCCTCTTTGGCTTTGGTGGTCGTCGTCGAGGCATTGTTTCTTTCGATTTCTTTCATCATCTTTAGATTCGTACTGTTGTTATATCGGATCTAACTTAGGGTTTCTCTTATGGGTCGACTTGAAGGTTATTGTGTTGTCGGAGCTATACCCGTGTCGAGCCCGGAATCCCGTCATCGTTAGGCTTGTTTCTATTCTGCGGATTAAGGCAAGTGGCGGTTCGCTCTTGCTCATCGTTCCATATTTACATTAGTTATCAGTAGTTTATCTGAGTAATTAATTTGGAATGATTATTGTGTTTGTCTGGAAAAGGATTTATAAACTGTTTTGGAAAATCATATAATAGGTTGTACATCTGTTAGAACGACACTATTATTTATGATCGCCTTGCAGGCATTTATGTGGATTTATCCGTACTATTGTTGTGCTTGAACTGTTAGTTAGCGTGAGTATTCGTAGGAACGCCTGGATTCTGAGAGGTCCATTCGTTTCTTTATAACTGTTAAGGGCGAGCAAGACCCTGCGATAGTAGAAGCTTGGACTCTGTGAGGTTCATTCTTTCGATATAGATGATATTTGGACTCTGTGAGGTTCATTCCTTAGATATGTGTTCTGCGTGACAAGGCATATATATTTAAAAGCTTAACGTGTTGTTCGTTTTGGAATTAAATAAGATAAGTGCCCGAGCGCACATAATTAATAAACCTTCGCGAGTAGTGCAGCTAGGTAATAGTGCAGCTAGGAAAGCTCGTCTCGGCTTTGATCATAGTACGTTTTCCTTCCAATCTGGATTCGTTGTAAGCGGTGAGGTTGGTCGTGAACCGAAGCATCTCAGTCAGCTTTTAAATCACTGTTGTCTGATTCTTAAAACTTTCCAGATTTGTCATATTTCCTTAAAGACTCAATCTCTTGGAGTCTCTTTTCGAGTCGATTTCTGTGAAGATTCAGTCTTCCAGAGTCTTCTCTGGTGCATACCTTTTGTCATATTCCAATAGAAGTATGGTGGTTGACTATCGTACTCGGTTATTATTCGAGGGATGATGAGTCTAACCTAATATGACTACTTCGAACCTTCTGCTTTGTTCCCTTGCTAGTCTATTCAAGTAGACTAACCCGCGAACTTTGTTCTCCGCATATGGGCTGGTGTCATCCGTTCGATTTGGCACATCAGATAGAAAGTAGCTCAGAAGAATAGAAGGACTATGGAGTCGACGGTGGTTTTCGAATGTTTTAGTTATTTCGTTAATCAGGTTGAGATCTTTTGGGCAATGACTTTGGTTGTAATGTGTTTTGTAAGACTTCCGTTGTACCCTACTTTATAAGACTTCCGCTGTATTTGGTTTAAACTCTGTGTTAGCCTATTCGTGATTGGGTTGTAATCCCGTAACTCATGTTTCTTTGACAATGATATGTTTTGGAATTGAATGCTTTGATCATTATGTATCATTTGTATTTCATAAATTGTATTTAAATGGTAAAGCCTTGGGTGATCTCGGTAAGGAACACTGGGGTCACTGATGGTAATACATTTCCAAAAGGGTTAAGTTTTGGGGGTGTTACAATAGCTCCATCAGTATCCCTCTTAGAAACCATGGTCTCCATTAAAAAGACCACGTTTGGGCAAAATCTCCAGTACGAATCCCGAAGAGTAGCTACTGTGCGGGAGTTACCCAACCCCCGACAGTTCCAGCTGAATATTTTCATTGGCCTTCACGGACAAGGTTCACACCCTTGTCCGTTACTTGAGAGTCGACTTGCAACACCTCTTGAGTAGTTGAATTTTTTTGCCTCTATTATTGGGCCTTGTAGTGTCCCTGAAGATTTGGACACTTGAATTGTGAGTAGAGCTGCTCTATGGAGGGAGAATTTTACCCTAGAACAACCGAAAATGCTATGAAATTACACGAACCCTAAAGCTTGAAATTCGATGAATTGGATGAACGATTGGATGAGTATTTATAGGGGTATTGAAGCTTGGAATGTCTACGACACAATCGCGCAAATCACGTGATTTAATTGATCCTAATCGATGCCAATTTCCAAAAAATACGAAGCCACGCAATTCCGATGTGTTTACTTTCCCGGATCAAATTCGCGCAAATTAGGGGGAATTGATGCCCGATAATTGATGGATTAGATGCGTGTAAGCCTTATATACAAAGCCCATGGCTTAATTTGGAAGAAACGAGCGAAAAACCGCCCAAATCCACCATTGAAATGGCCTTGGAGCTGCGTTTTTGACATGTTGAAGAAGCTGGTTGTTTATCACAATCGCCCCCTCTTTTGGCTTATTTACACATTTTTGCCCAACTTTTCAAGTTGTGGCAAAATGCCCTTATTTTACTTTTCAAAAATTACAAAATTTACCCAAACTTATTTATAACTTATCCTAAGTTTATTTATTCATTTTAACCCAAATTTAAATTGAAAGAAAAAATTAATTAGGTTAGCTTTTATCTTAAGCCACCTTTTCTTAAAAACTTAACCATTTTTAAATCTTAATTAACATTTTATTAATCTTATTTTAAATAATTAAAATTTGATAAGTTTATTTAAATTATAATTAACATAAGGTTAACATAATTTAAATCACTCATAACTTAAAGAGATCACATACATAGGTAAGTTATTATTTTATCCCTACATGGAATAAACATAATAAATCATATAACCTTTATTATAATATTTAAAATTCCAAAACTATATTCATGGTTATACTTATTTATTTATTTCTACACTATACTATTATAACCCATTTGATAATTTGTACAAAAATTAACTTAACCTAACTTTTGAACTTAAGTTAATGAAAATTTAAATTACTCCTCTAAAAGAAGTAAAATAAACTTCATAAATTTTGTTATTATCAAATTAAAATTACCATGTTACCCTTCTAATTTAAGTGGGATATTACATAGGGTTTGTAAGGTTTGGGGTTTAGGGTCCCTAGGGTTTCCAAACCAAGAAAACGCCAAGGTATGGACACTTGGGGGTTTACATACAGTATAGGGTAACTCTAAGGTTTCCATACCTTGGGTTTGGAAACCTTACATATCCTTGGATATGTAGGGTTTGGGGTTTATGGTTTACATACAATATAGGGTATGGAAATATTGACATTTTCAAACACTGAGATTTGGAAACACTACTTACCCTAGGGTATGTAAGGTTTGGGATCCCTAGGGTATCCAAAACATGAACTTAGGATTACATTATATTTAGTATAACTGATATTCAAATAATATGATAATGAACTTAGGGTTACATTATACTTAGTACAACCAATATTCGAACAATATAATAATGAAGTTTATATTATACTTAGTATAACCGATATTCGAATAATACGATAATGAACAACCAACCCATTGTAGTCATGCATGAGCAGAGTCTGGGGGGGTCAAGATCTACGCACCATGTCCCTGAATAAGTTGAGCGGGTGTTTTCGGGAGACCTAGGGGAGACTAGAGCAACAAATACATGCAAAACACCAAAAACACAAAGCAAGACATGCAAGCCAAATAGAATAAGAGAAGTAGTGGATGCCAAAAACCCAACAAGAAAGACCCACCAGGAAACACACAACCTACTAGCTACCCATCCTTATTCCTTATCTTTTACCTCCTCAAAGTCTTATTCTGAGCCATGTTCTGTGTGAGTGTCAAGATGGTGAGATCATTTGTAATTACCCTTCCAACTCTTCTTGGGTCTACCCTTGCTTCGGTGCAGTTCACCAAAATCTAGCCCTTCAAATCGTCGTAATAGGGCCTCTGGCGGCCTCCTCTACACATAAGGGTGAGCAAAAATATCCGATCCGGCTGACCCGATCTGATAACCCGCCAATCCGAACCCTAACAGTCCGTATCCGAAAACATCCTTTTAATTTTTATCCGAATCCGATCCGATCCGAATTATTTTTCCGTATACTTGGACCGGATACGGATCAGGATATTTTGCTTACCGGATCTCCGGGAATCCGGTACTATTAATATATAATATATATGTATTTATAACTAGTATATAATGTTTAATTAGTTTAAATGATCTCAAAATGGTGCTTGTACATTTTTAAGTAATAAAACCCACTTCAATTCTCCAATACAACATTCCTTATTTTATTCCTTTTAATAAAAAACAACCACGATTATTATTCTTATAAAATTAAAACCCTAAATGAATAATTCATGTACTAATTGTCGCCTCACTAAACAGAGCAAATATGTTATTTTGTCAAGACTGAGTGTTCATCATTGAATTGAATTTTGATTATATAAGTTAAAGTTATAACTTTATATATACTTGCCAATTCCTCTTTTTATATAATACATATGTGTATGGTTCTCAATTTGAAAAGGTTGACAAGTTTAATTGTTTGAAAAAATTATCGGGACTTGCAAATGGTGTTGATGTTTGACATTTGGTTTGCACTTTGCGGATTGTTAGTTTTGATTGAATTAGAAAAAGTAATATTTTGATTTAATTTTTAATAGGTTTTCCAATAACCGGATAATTTGGATATCCGAGTCAAATATTCGATCTGATCCGGATACGGATGAGTTTTGTGAATATTTTTTACCGGATATCCGACATACCGGACTAGATCGGATATATATGTTTGCTCACCCCTATCTACACATGCCCAAACCAACGAAGTCTGGACCATATAATTTGTTACTAATTTATTTTCATAATAGAAAATAGTTTTAAATAATGTTATGAGATAATAATACATAAAATAAAATAAAGAATTGGTCCATTCGGGTTCAGACCGGACCAAAAATCGAAATCTTAAAATGTATGGACCACGGACCGGATCAGAGTACACGCGGTCTAATTCGAACATTTCTGTCCGGTCCGGTTTTCCGGTCTAATTATGCACACCTCTAATTAAAAAATATTGAGTGAAAAGATAGTAAATATTGTAAGAAAATATTATTTTTTCAAAAAAAAAATTCCTTGATTTTTTATTTTTCCTGGATTTTTTGCTGCATTGCAACATCCTATAAAATTATACTTCATTTACATATATAAGCACTAAATTGCATCTATAAGAACTCAAAGTGCATATAAAAACACATTTTTACATTGTCTAATGAGTACAGGCAGAGACGAACCAAGGGGTCCTAGGGGTCAAGTGACCCCCTTCGCTCCTCGTACCCCCTAGATTATTAATATTTTATATAGATTTAGATTTTTGTGACGATTTTAGCTAAAATTTGTTTAGTTTTTAGATCTAATATTGCGTAATTTTTTTTGTTAATCCTAATATATCCACATAATACATATAGCCATATAGGTGTGAAGTATTATTGAGAACCATTGAAAATATTTTCATTATTAATGTTTTGTAATAGAAATAAGACAAATCCATAAATTGGTATAATGCTCTATTAAAAGAGTGATACTACTCTAGTTTCTAATTACTCTTTTATGTGTGTATTATATTAAATGGTTGTGTTCGAAAAAATAAAGTTCACCGGCATCAATAAATTTATCGATGTAATGTTAAATCTTCATAAACTAATGTCGTTTTAGTCTTATTTGTTTAACTCACCCTATATTTCTAGTTCATAAACTATAAATCATGTAAAATAAATTAATATCATCATGTTATCTTTTTTTCTTAAATAAAATTTATCGATTTAATGTTAAATCTTCATAAACTAATGTCGTTTTTATTTTTTTAACTCACCCTACATTTCTAGTTCATAAACGCTTATAAATCAGGTAAAATAAATCAATAACATCATGTGATCTTTTTTTCCCAAATAAATTTGAATACGCAAGTTCTATCGAGACTCAATGTCTCGACCAATGCGAGAACACCCAAAAACGAAGAAGATGAGAAATGAAAACTGTAATCTCACACCGCACACCTCTAATTATTAACCACTTGTAGAATTTTTATGACCCCTTTCCAACAATTTCTGCGTCCGCCACTAAATACATGGCACATATAAAAAGCATAAGTAGTGACAATCTATGAACTCGACACATGAACATCTGAAGCAATATTTTGACGAATTTCTCTTTATTGCACAATGACCGAACGGTTAGTCAAGATCCTCTAGTCCATCCTTGTAGTCCTTTTTATAGTCCATTCATTTTGATTAGTTGAAGTGAATTTTTCTACTTTTTTTTTGCAAAATCTACTAGTTATATATGCTATTTTCAAATCATTTCCACCAATAAAAGACAGTTGATGCGTCTCGGGCTACGACGATCCCTAGACGACCAAGACCATGGCGTCCCCCTTGGCATAGGACTTAGTCTTATTTAGCCTATTTTATGTTATTTCCCGTTTTAGCAAGTTTCCATTTTTAGCATTTCTATTTCCGCAATTTCTATTTCAGGCGTGTGCCTTTCTCTTTCTAGAGAAGGCTAGCCCACTAGTGTGCCCACGGCCCAAGCCCATTAGGGTTCTTGGTCGTGCCTTATGCGTTTAAATAGCCTTTGTTGTATTACGTTGTATGTCACGTCTAAAATAAACCCGAGTTGAGTTAGAGTGAGAATTCCTCCTTCTTGGGTCCGGACGTCAAACACAATCTATCTCTTCTGCCCTTTCTTTCCGCTGTAGACGCTACTGCATCCCGTAGCTCATCGCTTCGAGCACTCTTGCCCCATCCTCGCTCAAAGTGGGCACAAGAGAGCCGCGAACCATCACTTCGGTGGTCTGTATCTATCTTGGTTACCTACGAGAAGGAATATAGGCCGCTTCCTGCCTAGATCGAGCCGCCCATGTCTTCCGAGTCACCTTGGGATGCATCAACTGGTATCAGAGCAGCCAGGGGCACGCAACGTGTCTCTCCTTCTTCGACGATATCGCTTTCACCGCGCGTGGTTCACCCATCCCCAATGGCGTCTTCCGCACCCGCGGGCGACTTTGACACCATCCACGTGCCCGCAAGCTATTCAGGGGGTGCCTCTCTCCCTCGCTCGCGCGCGCCCGACAAGCCCACTCCAGCACTGCGTTGTGCCCGCTCACACGTTGCAGATCCAGACCCGGTGTCGCGCCCACTTCAGCGGCACCGCCGCGCCCATTGCCGTGCCCACCGCCTCAGCCAAACCCTAGCCGTCATCCTTTGCCTTGCCAAACCAATCCCACAAAATCCGTTGCCTTCCTGATCCGAAGCCAACCAAATCCCAAAGATTTCGGCCTTATCTTTCACACCTACCAAATCTAGGACTTTCTCTCTCCAAATCCTAGATTCCTTCATATCTTTTCCCAACCAATCCCTTAAGTTTAGGAATCCTATATCTCTCAACCATATCTTGGCCGATCTCCTTTTTGAATTTCAAATCCAGTTTCCCTCTTTCCTTAACCAATCCGTCCATATCCAACCACCACCCTGGCCCGCCCCTAATCCGTGGCCGCACCCACTCCATGGCCTACTGGCGCCGCCAATGGGACTATGAAGGCAAAGACATTGACGGATGGTCTGAGTACTACACCGAGCTTCGTTGCGAGGCGGACCCGGATTGAATCCCGCCGCCCCGCGCCTATGGACCGCCTCTTCCACATCGACGTTCCGATTTGGCGCCCCCCTCCCACACGTCTTTGCCCTGGCGCCGCACCCGCGACTACGAACCGGACTGGATCCCACCACCCCGGCGCAACGCCCACGACCGCGCCCACAACTACAACTTTGACTACACACCCGCACCGCCACCTCCGTGCCCCCGCGCACCCATACCGACACGTAGCGCGCCCACTTCCCGCAGTATGGCCGCTTCACGTAGGTCCGCACCTACGCCTCCAGACTGGGCCCTTGTCACACGCTTTTCTGGGTGCCTAGTCAGTGCCCTAACGCGCCGACATTCAGTGCACCCGTAGCCGTGCCCATTGTCATGAGTCAGTGCACCAGCGCACCGACATTCAGTGCACCCGCAGTCGTGCCCATTGTCGGGAATCCGTGCCCCAGCGCACCCGCACTTGTGCCCAATGCTGCGAGTCTGTGCCCCAGCGCGCCCACACCCGTGCCCAATGCTTCCATGCTCGTGCGCGAGCCCGACGTGCCTAACGTGCCTACGCCGGCCCTTCCGAGGTTATCGACTCCAGATCCGGGCTTTCGCGCAATGATGATGACCAAGGCACCCGACGCCAAGACCGCCTCTGCACCCAAGCCATACTTGCTCATCTTCAAGGTGCCAAGAGTCGGTCCCACACCCCACGCCGATGCATCGCTCATGCGGGTTGCCGAACGTTTGTCTTCCCTTGTCCCATCCAGGTCGAAGCGAGGACGTTTCAAATCTAAGGGAGGGAGAATGATGCGTCCCGATAGAGGTGTTCAATGGTTCCTTTGAACCGTTCAATCGGCGGTTCTGGAACCGCCCAAAACCGTCTAAAACTGTAACCGAACCGAAACCGAAACCGACTAATACCGTTTGAGGCCGGTTTCGGTTTCGATTCGTGATTTCATAGAACCGTGGAACCGGCGGTTTGAAGCGGTTCGGAATCGGCGGTTTCAAACCGTTTCAGAACCACCAATTTCAAACCTATTAGCTAAGTGAATTTCCATAATAAAGGTAAAAGGACTACGTGGGTTTTGATTTCTCTAACCCGGAGAGAACACGTAAGCAATTTAATTATGTTCAAACCCTTTATTTTTCCAATTTTTCCCTTATAATTGTGTATAAAGACAAATGCTTATTATATTTTTTAGTTTAAGAATATATTTTATAATTAAAATATAAAGATTAAATGATTAATGTTAATATTTTCTTATTTTTTTATATTCAACTTTTTTTGGGATATTTTTTATAAAAAATATTAATTTTTATCCGGTTTGGAACCGGAACCAGAACCGACTCAAAACCGACCGGAACCGCAACCAAAACCGGAAAAACCGGATGGAATCGGACTTGGTCGGTTTCGGTTTCGGTTCATGATTTTTTGGAACGGGAACCGGCGGTTCCAGAATCGTGAACATCTCTACGTCTCGGGCTCGACCCAAGCCGGGCTACGACGAGCCCTAGACGACCAAGACAGTGGCGTCCCCCTTGGCATAGGACTTAGTCTTATTTAGCCTATTTTATGTTATTTCCCGTTTTAGCAAGTTTCCATTTTTAGCATTTCTATTTCCGCAATTTCTATTTCGGGCATATGCCTTTCTCTTGCTAGAGAAGGCTAGCCCACTAGTGTGCCCACGGCCCAAGCCCATTAGGGTTCTTGGCCGTGCTTTATGGCTTTAAATAGCCTTCGTTGTATTACGTTGTACGTCACCTCTAAATTAAACCCGAGTTAAGTCAGAGTGAGAATTCCTCCTTCTTGGGTCTGGACGTCAAACACAATCTATCTCTTCTTCCCTTTCTTTCCGCTGCAGACGCTACTGCATCCCGTAGCTCATCGCTTCGAGCACTCTCGCCCCGCCCTCGCTCAAGCAAGCACAAGAGAGTCGCGAACCATCACTTCGGTGGTCCGTATCTATCCCGGTTACCCACGAGAAGGAATATAGGCCGCTTCCTGCCTAGATCGGGCCGCCCACGTGTTCCGAGCCACCTCGGGACGCATCAACAGTGGACTATAAAATTAGACTAGGTGATCTTACGGAGGAACGACGGGTTTTAGGGGAGCATGGATTAGATGTGATTCCAGTCTGCTGGAAATGCCCATTTGGCCACAATCAGTGATGTGCACCAGTCCAAGGCGCCTTTGGTTGCCAAAGTTGCGAGCAAAGTTATTGTTGTGATGTCTGCTTCGACAGTGTCTGTGTCTGGTGTGGACCCAACCGACTTGGGTGTCAAAGTTATGGGCCGTTCGGGCCTCAAGCCGAGTCTAGAATATAAGAAAGTGCGGAATATGGCAAGAAATAATAAAAAGAAGGATAAAAAAGGTTCTAGGGATTCTGTGCTATCTTCAACAAGGAAACCGTTAGGTAAAGTATCTTCCAAGGCGACCATTGTGTCTAAGGAATCTGAAATCAAGAGGACTAAGTTAATATCTGATTTAGTCCTTGTTGTCCATACTACAAACACATCCAACACCGTCACTGCTGTCCCTTCTCCCCAGGCACCCGCATCATCCACTCCACACCAGACCACCCCCCTATATTCCCCAATCACCATGGGAAGCTTGAAGACCCACCCGTCTCTGTTGGTGCAGTCGTTCTTGGTTCAATGCAATCAAAGCATCCTGCTTTTGAACCGCCGGATGGGGCCCTTTCTAGCGACTCTCCCTCGGCTGGACAACGAGATGACCCTAGAGTTTCTTCCGCTAATAACAGAGACACATCCTCTCTTATGCAGGGTGTCGATGCCCACACGACTTGTTGAAGCTATGCGTGGGTTTTACGATGCCTTAACTACTTTTGCGAGTTCAATGTCTGATCCTCTTATGCCAGTCTCGGTCCTCTTTTTAATTCTATGTTAGTTATGAATCCGATGAGCATGCTTATTTGGAACCCTTGAGGCGCTGGGGCCGCTGGTTTTCTATCTTCTGTATGGGATTTGATCCGCCAATATAATCCTTCTGTTCTCGTGCTTGTTGAGCCGTGCATCAGTGAATTTCGTGCTGACCAAGTTTGTTATCAGATACGGTTTGATGGGGTTTTCGTGTTGAAGCACAAGGTTTTTCCGACGGCATCTGGCTAGTTTGGCATACTGCTCTATTTGTGGTTCGTCCTATCTCCTTGTGCTCCCAACACATCACTATTGAGGTCTTACATCGGGGCAAAGAGCCATGGATCCTTTCTGCGATTTACGCTTCTTCTAATCATGCTAATCACCTTCAGATGTGGAAGGACTTGAAGGAGTTTGCGTGTACTAACCGCCGACCTTGGGTCTTAGCGGGCGATTTTAACTCTACCCTTTCATTCTCTGAAAGAACTAGTTCCTCTGACAACACTCGTCAGGCGTCGGCCGCCTTCAGTGAGTGGGTTAACAACTTGAACCTCATTGATCTTGGGTACAATGTTCCTCAATTTACTTGGTCTACCGGTCTTACGATGGATACTTATTT
Organism: Rheum nobile; assembly: GCA_027886185.1. Taxonomy (NCBI): domain Eukaryota; kingdom Viridiplantae; phylum Streptophyta; class Magnoliopsida; order Caryophyllales; family Polygonaceae; genus Rheum; species Rheum nobile. The sequence continues at coordinate 6,992,538 of WOAB01000109.1, read as the reverse complement.
GGCGGCCCTACTTGATAGGAGTTTATGTAATGACGATTGGCACCTTCGTTTCCCTTAGGCGTTGGTGCTACACCTTATAACTTCTCAATCTGACCCTCTCCCCATACTATTACGGCTCGATTCTCGTTCTAGTGTCTCGGCTCAGTCTCATCCATTTTGTTTTCAGGCAGGGTGGATGTTACATAATGATTTTGCTACATTCTTATCTAATCATTGGTGCCCTGCTGACAATGTCTGCACTTCTCTCTCATCCTTATCGCAAGATTTAATGAGTTGGAATTGTACTGTCTTTCGCAATATTTTCCATCGTAAAAAGAAGCTCACTACTCGGCTGGCGGGTGTCCAGTGCAAACTTGCTTTGAATCCTTCACAACGCCTCTTGCGTTTTGAAAGGGATCTCTGTTCTGATTTGGAGGCTGTTTTGCTTTAGGGGCATCTGCTTTGGTTTCAGAAATCTAGAGCGTCCTTTTTGCTGGAGGGGGATCAGAACACGCGATATTACCACATGTCGACCATTATTCGACGCTGTGCTAAATAAATCATCACTCTTCAGAACTTTGTCAGGGAGTGGATCTCTGATGTTGGGCATCTCAAATCTATGGTCTTGGACTTTTTTGCAAAGTTGTACACGGTTGATCTGCCTACTCCGTCACAGTACTTCAGACCTATTAATGTATCTTTCCCGACTCTACCTGCTGATACTTGTGGGACTCTCGCAAGACCTTATATTCCAACACGCCCCCGCAAGTGCAACGGGCGGGCAATTGGCCAGGCCCAGTTGACACTTGAACAAACGGGTGTGGGTGGGCATCTCAATCTCTTTATAGCCAGACCCAACCAACCCAATAAAGGGACCCAGGACCGAACCCGCTCTGATACCATGTCAAAGATCGACAATGGGCCAGACGGGGGAGGCCTCAGATATAAGCCCAAAGGGGTTCCACCCTAAAACCAATTGGCAATAGGGGGAGAGAGCCTCTGTCTTATATATTAGGCAAGTCAGCCACATCCTTCCGATGTGGGACTCCAACACACCCCCGCAAGTGTGACGGGCTCAGCCCCCGTCAACACTTGAGTCCCATACCAGGCTCTGATACCATGTGAAGATCCATAATGGGCCTAGACGGGGGGCCCAGATATAAGCCCAAAGGAGTTCCACCCTAAAACCAATTGGCAATAGGGGGAGAGAGCCTCTGTCTTATATATTAGGCAAGTCAGCCACATCCTTCCGATGTAGACTCCAACACACCCCCGCAAGTGTGACGGGCTCAGCCCCGTCAACACTTGAGTCCCATACCAGGCTCTGATACCATGTCAAGATCGACAATGGGCCAGACGGGGGGAGGTCCAGATATAAGCCCAAAGGGGTTTCACCCTAAAACCAACTGGCAATAGGGGGAGAGAGCCTCTGTGTTATATATTAGGCAAGTCAGCCACATCCTTCCGATGTGGGACTCCAACACCTTTTGTAGTGTCAGATATTTGGGCTGCTTTGATAATGATGGGGCCGTTCAAGTCTCCGGGTCCGGATGGTTTTCACGTCGTTTTCTATCAGTGGAATCGGTCTACTGTTGGTCCTCAAGTTTGTGCTTCGGTTTTACGTATTGTGAACGATGGTATCCTCCCGGATAGCCTTGGGGATGCTCTAATGACTCTTATCCCGAAAGTTGATTGCCCTTCGAGTGCTGTACATTTTCGTCCCATCTTCTTGTTGAATGTGGTCTTCAAGATCGCAACGAAGATGATCATTAATCGTCTTAAACCCGGTTTGCCCCTCTTCGTGTCTCCGACGCAAGCTAGCTTTATTCGAGGAAGGCAGATTATTGATAACGCGATGATTGTGCAAGAAGTCTTGCATTCCATGATGCTTCCACGCGGTAATGTTAATTTTATGATCCTCAAGATCGACTTGGCCAAAGCTTATGATCAAGTTAAGTGGGAGTTCTTGCATTTTGCTCTTTTGCAAGCTCAATTTCCTGAGTCTCTCATCAATGTGATTATGAAATGTCAGAATGGGGAGAGAATTGAGTTATGGAATGGTGAATGAGATGGCTCTTTCGTTCTGACTCGTGGTGTGCGATAGGGGGATCCCCTCTCTCCATATCTCTTCGTGATTTGCATGGAGATTTTATCGCATATCATCCAGGATTCCATGGAGGCTGGGCAGTGGAAGCCAATCCGGCTTGGTGGTGTCACTCTCTCTCACTTATTTTTTGTGGATGATTTAATTCTTTTTGCCGAGGCTACCCCGAATCAGGCTGGTGTTTTTAAGTAGTGCTTAGATCAGTTTTGTAGTATGTCGGGGGAGCATGTCAATTTTGGGAAGAGTAGCGGTTTATTTTCCCATAACATCGCTCCTGATGTCTAAGCTACCTTAAGCAGCCTTTTGGTTATTCCTATATTTGCTGACTTTGACACTTATTTCAGGGTCCCTATCCTTTGCGGTCGTATGTCCAAGGATCAATATTCTTTTCATCTTGATAAGGTATCTGCTCGGCTGAGGGGTTGGCAGGCCCGCTCTCTATCTTCTGCTGGAAGGGTTACTCTTGCTAACTCGGTTCTTTCCAGCCTTCCTCTATAGGTGATACAGTCCACCCTTGTCCCCCGGTCAGTTTGTGATTCGATTGATCAATTGATTTGCAACTTTGTTTGGGGGTCCTCTACGGAGAAACGACATATCCATTTGCTTTCTTGGGAACAGTTGCAAAAACCGAGAGCTGAAGGAGGCTTGGGCATTCGGTCTATGCGCCAATCGAATGCAGTGTTGTTGTCCAAGCTTGGCTGGCGGATGTTAAATGAGCCTGACACCTTGTGGAGTCTCGTGGTCCGTGGGAAATATTGTAACGGGCGGCTGGACATCGACATCTTCCAAAAACATGACCGTCAATCTTACATGTGGAGAAGGATTCTCCATGGTGCACATGTTCTTTCTAAGGGCCTTCGTATGGAGGTTAGGAATGGCCAGAAATCCTTCTTTTTTCTTGCGCCACCGTTGCGGAGTGTTGGCTTGGCTCCACTTGAAATTGTAAAGTCCAAGTTCCTCCGGTTCTTTCACGACTAAGTCGGGGCTTCACCTCATCCGCACCCCTTCTGATTTGCCCCGTAACCAGGTGTGGTCTAAGATTTGGCGCAACAACGTGCTCGCCATTTTCTATTCCTCGTCGCCTATGAGGTTATTTTATGTAATGAGACTCGGGTTCGCATACATCTTGCTTCTTATGATTTGTGCCCTCGCTGTGGTGTCACTGAATTGGGGTTTGATAATCACTACTTTGTATGGCTTAACTAAGAGTTATTAGAGGTTTTATTGGTGCCATTCGGGTAGATTTAGACACATTCTTGTGTATGGCGTTTGGAGGCGAAGTTGGTGTTTTTGGAGGTGTTTGAGCTACTTTGGAGATCATGAAGACACTGAGGAAGGAAGCCATCAAGAGAAGACGCCAAGGAGTGAAGAGGAGACGAGTTGGTGCAAGGCAAAGGACAAGAATGCCGAGCATTAACCGCGATCGCGGGCATGGGTGCCGCGATTGCGGGCCTCGGAGCATGTCGAGAGTTTTCTACGGGCGCGGAGAGATTGAAGGGCGCGGAGCCACATGGGCCGCGATCAAGGTCCACCACCCGCGATCGCGGGTCTGACACGGCAGAGGCTCAGACTTATTCCGAATTATCTTTTTAGTTTTCTTTTCCCTTTTTCTTATTTCTATTTCAGTTATTTTTCCTAATGGGCTAGGTCATTTGTTAGGGCCCTATAAATACTCTCCTTATGCATTAGGGTTAGGGAGCCACTCTTTAGAGACTAATTCTAGTTTTTGCAATTTCAATTCATCGTTGTTTTATTTCCTTTGAAGTTTTCACCATGTCTATGAGGAGCTAATCCTCTTTGGTTTAGTCCGATAATGGAAGCATGAGTTTATTCATCTGGTTGTGAGGTTTTGTTCCTATCTATTTATTCCTATTGAGTTATATTATCTCTTCTAAGCTTATTCCATTGGATTTCATTAATTGCACTAGCCCGCGCAACTAGTTGTTATTGGTGATTTTCATATTGCTAGGATTAGGAAACTGTTGGGCTAACGTCCTATTCTGCTGTAGCAACTACAATTTACATGCTCTGGTTGAAATTGTTCTATTGTAGGGAGAGATAATTACATGGTAAATGCATCTGAGCGAGCGTTCTGTGTATCCTGGTTAATTCTTATATGCATTGCTGCCTTTGGGTTGAACCTTTAGTGGTACTAGGGTTATTCATTGGTAAGGGTTCTTTGTGGAAGGTTTCCCTCTGAATTTACATAAGATCGGGACATGAATAACCAAATAGGAAGATAGGACTTAATCTATGAACAACCTTTGAATGACTTATGTGGACATTACTTGGCTAAGTGTTTTTCTCTATTGATATTTCATCCATTCTACTTTGTTTTATTTGTTTTGCTTGTGACCAACCAACCTACAAAACCCCCATCTTGTTACTATTGCATGCGAACAACACATAGATTAATCCCTTCCTCCCTGTGGATTCGACCCTTGCTTGCCCTAACTACTTGTTTAGGTTTGCTAGGATTTATTTGATTAGGTGATACGACGACTATTCCCCTATCAGGGTTGCACCTTTTGCGTGACTGTGTGGTCGTTAAATCTACGTGGCTTGCCTTGTCAGGTAATTCTACTCCTCCGGGTTTCTTTGAGGCTCCTAATTTAGCAGCCTGGATTTTGCTCAACATCAAGTCGCTAGACTCGTGGAGTACCATCTTTGCTACTATGGTGTGGCATTCTTGAAAAATCCGGAATGAGCTGGTTTTTAATGGTGTGGATTCCTCTCTTCGGCTCTCCCAGATGGTGATATCCATCACTGAGGCATTTTAGAATGCAAATGCCCACCTCCTTTCTCTCGTTTGCCCTCTACAGCAGGCTGTTCCGCCCTCCCCTATTCAGTGGGTGCCGCCTGCACCTGGTTGGGTGTCACTGTGTTGTGATGGTGCGTCCAAGGGAAACTTGGATGCGACTAGTACGTGGAGGAGGCATTTTACGTGACTCCAATGGTGCTTTCCTCAAAGGTTTTAGCTTCTTGTGTGGAGTCTGCGGCGCCTTAACTGCGGAGCTCTTAGCTATTTATCATGGACTGTCATTAATGCGTAATTCGGGTCATTCTCAAGTTTGTCTAGAGTCTGATTCCACGCAGGCCTGCATTATTTTGCAATCTTCCCACGAGGCCATTTAGCCGGATTTTTACCTTGTCGAGAGATGTCACCGTCTTCTCTGTGACCCTTCTTGGATGGTTCATGTGGTGCACATCAGGTGGGATGCTAATAGGGTGGCCGATGCCTTATAGCTAATTTGGCTTTTTTGTTGAATTCTCCATTTACTCATTTTTCGTCTCCTCCCCCAGTATCATTGATTTGTTAGCTGGTGACCTTTCTCCCTCTAATGGTACTCTTAGTACTTAATTATTAATAAAATTCGAAGAGGCTTTGCCTCGTTTTTTAAACAAAAAAATGGATTAGATGTGATTTTCGATATTTTACCCCAAAATAATGAGGGCGTTATATACACGCGATTTTTGAACTATTCGCACGCAGTTTTGTGCGCTCAGTTTTGGCGTGCATGCCCGGCGCGCCAAAATAAGGCGTGCAGGGGGCAAAACAGTAAGAAAGGGGCAAAAAAGCCATAAATCTCATGCGCCAGAACAAGGCGCATAGAAAAGGTAAGCCTTCTTCTGGCGCATGGCGCGCCTATTCTGGGCGCGCGAATGGCACGCTAGATTTAGGCGTGTAGAATTTAGCCGTTTAAAGAATACAACCGTTGGATGCGCCAGATTTTGGCGTGCCTAACGAGCAGATTTTCCAACGGCTAAGTCTCACCCTATAACTATCCGAATTGAGCTCCATATCCAAAATACCCTTATAAAAAATGTCTCATACTAGTTTAGATGATGATTGGCACTTGAGCGGAGACGATGAGGATTGGCAAGCTAGCGGAGAAGAGGACGATGGGCACTCAAACGGAGACGATGACGATGGGCCCTCGAGCGGAGACGATGACGATTGCCACTCGAGCGGAGAAGATGAAGGAGAGGATGATGATGGGAACTCGAGCGACAACTTTGTGGTTAGTGTTGAAATAATCTTTAAAACCCTAAAATTTTTGGTCGTAGTTATATGTATAAATTTCGTACGTAGTTAGTTTCGTAACCTTAGTAATGCATAATTAGGTATGAACTAGTAGCTATGAATACAACTTCATGGTTGATAATATTGTAGATGTAAGAAGAATAGATTTTGTGGTAAGTGTTGAAGTAATTTTGGTTGAAATGATAAGTTTTGTTATCGTTATTGTAAAAAATTCGTACGTAGTATTACGTATTATTGAATATATTGTAGGTATAAGAAAAAAAGATTTAAAGTAGGATATGTGGCCTTTAGAAATTATAATCGAGATTTTCTAAATCATCCGTGATTATGCAAACATGTATAGGGGAGAGACTATGGAGGTGTATTTCGTACTAGCCTACTGTGGGATAGTCGCCAGGAATTGGCTAATTGGGATAGGCAAAAGGCAAAAGATTTGATGATTGTTCTGGTCACTCGTAACTCAAATGAGAGAATGATTAGTTTGACTTGCGAGCAGTACGGTAAATATAGATCAGGAAGGCTAAAAGTTAATGAAAGAGATCCGAAAAAGAGAGTTGAGATTATTCGTAAAATCAGATCAAAGAAGTGCAAATGCAAATTTGAGTTGTATGGGGTTCGGTTGAAGAAAAAGCCAGGGTCGACTACTCATAAATGGATCTTGGATGTGATAGAAGGTCGCCACAACCATGCGCTTTCGACTAGCTTCATTGGGCATGCATACATGTGTAGAATGACCTACGACGAGCAGCTCGTGGTTAAGAGCTTGGGCGAACATTTCATGGGGCCGAAAGGTATTGTTGCGTATTTGAGGACTTTCTTTCTCGGCAATGTAACATCCAAGAAGCAGGTTGCGAACTATTTTCAAAATATCCAGTACGAGGATCGTGGGGAGTTGACGGTTACCCAGTGGACGCTATTTTTTTGAAAGAAAATAACTACTTGTTCGTCCTCTGAGGAAGAAGTCAACGGGTGAGGTGGATATCCTATTTTTTGATCATCTGAACTCGAAACATTGTTGAAGATGTTCCCATATGTGGTAGTTATCGACGCCACCTACAAGACAAATAAGTATGCATTACATTTTAATATAATAGTAGATTTATCTATGTACTTAATTTTGGTTCTTTAATTTTTAACGAACAATATTTTATCTTTTGTACAGGTATGATATGCCATTGGTGGAAATTGTTGATTTTACTTGCACCCACAATACGTTCCACATTGCCTATGCATTTACCCGAGGGGAAAAGGTTATGCATTACAGGTTCATCGTGAAACATCTTCGGCAATTGTTTGAAGAGTTGGGAGTAATGCCTGCGGTTATAATGACTGATCGAGAAAAGTCCATCATCAAAGCAATTCATATAGTCTTCGAAGGGAAAGTGCAACACCTTTTGTGCTGGGTGCATATTAAACACAACATCGAGGCATATGTTTCCCTAATCCTGAAGAACAGTGAGAAAGTGACGAACTTTACGGACCAATGTTGGGGACTTTGGTGTTCAACCACTGAAGGAAGCTACGAAGAGAGGCTGGACAAATTGAGGAAATTGTGGCATAATGGCCTCGTTGGGTACGTTGAGAGAGAGTGACTCATTCCATACAAGGAAAACATAGTAAGAGCATGGACGGATCGTCATCTTCACTTCTTCACGCGGACTTCAAACAGGTATCCCTTGACCAATGTTTAGTTGATTATTAATTTTGGGTCTAATTAAATTGTTATAACATGAGTCCTTTTACCTATTTTGATAGGGTTGAGGGTATACATAAGGTGTTGAAGGACATTTTGCGTTCTAGTAGAGGTGGCTTTAATAGAGTATTCGTGAGGATCCACCATGCGGTCACAGTTCAAATTGAGCAGGTGAGGGCGAGCATGGAGATGTCAAGGACGACACGACCAACATTTTTTTGATGAAAACCTTACGCGAGAAGTAAGAATGGCATTTGCAAGGTTATTCTACAAAGTATCGGATAGGTGCTTCGAATTGTTGTTGGGCATGTATGATCAGATAGTGAAGGAGGAATATTCTGAAGATTGCACTGATCAGTGGGTGAGAGACTGCTTTTCCTGCCGTGCATCCACAGAGTTGCAAATTCCATCATTACAGGGACCCCAATCGTGTCGGATGAAGTAAACGACTTTTGGAAGCAACTGGTATGGGAAGGGATTCCAACAACAAATGTGCCCACTCAGGACAATGTACGGATGTGCCATTCAGAGTTGAAGGTGCGTCACATGTATGCAAAAATTTGGGATGAGACACATTATACCAACTAGGTGAGTTGTATTATGACTTGGAGTTTCCGCATGAAAGTTCGTTGAAGGAGCCGACAGGGATCGTTGCAAAAGGAAGGCCAAAGGGTTTCACGAAGTATGACACCACGAGGCATCCGAGCTTGTTTGAGCACAGACGGGATGAGTTGGAGGAGTATGAGAATGAGAAGGAGAAGGCGAAGGAGAAGGCGAAGGCGAAGGCGAAGGAGAAGACCAATGGGAGCCAAGGTAGAGGTCGGGGTCACCCTAGAAAGGAACCAAGTGCAGTTTTGACCGACATTGGGAGTCAATCCCAACCCGAATGGTCTGGGTCGCAGTTCGATGAACAACCCATGGTTCATATTGGGGTGAACTTTGGGGTTAAGAATGTGGATTACTTTTGGTATCCGTATATTAAGGGGGCTAGAGATGTACATCCAGATGAACATTATGGGTATCGGACACTAGCTGTACTATTGGGCATGGAAGAGAATGAGTGTTGGGCCCAACATGCTCCAAAGGAATCGGTGCAAGCAGATTGGGCCAAGGTCCAAGCAAAGAAGAAGGTTGGAAGAGACTAGAGGGAAGCGTCGGACATTCCTCAGACGCATGGGATCCGACCAGCTCCGAAGATTTCGCCCAGGGCATTAATTGCCCGATCAGCGGCAAACGGTAACCAAATCAAGCCTGGAATTATGATGCTATTAAGGAAGGATCCCGAAGATTACCTATAGGAATAAATAGGGGAATATCACGAAGATAGTAACGGACGAAATAAGAAGATACCAAAAATAGACCACGAGAGAACGGTCGACGGAGGACACATCTACGAGCAACACTCACCTACTCAGCTCTCGAAAAAGCTTACTAGCATATCCGCTCTCACTTGAATCCCCTGGGGTGCTACCCGATCATAGCCGGTCGAGCCATCAGAACCGCCTGTCGGACAGGACTTGATCTCTTATTCTTCAAGGATAAGTTGTACATCGATCCGATTCTGTCATCATTTGATCAATATATCATATATATTACAATTTTGCATCTATTCTTTACGTGGTTGATTGTTTATCTGGTTTGGATTCATTTTATATTATCCGATCGACTCGTTACCCCGTCTAAGGCGATTTAGGTCGATTGATCTTTTCGCCCCAAAACAATTTGGCGCCCACCGTGGGGCAACTTGCCGATCACCATCTCAGAAATCCTCCAACCATGACTATTAACCCGCCTACCGGTACCGAGGAGCCACGCCTCGAAGACGACTCCCAAACTCAAGGAAACACAACCGAAAACCCTACTCCGAACCAACTCCAAGAGCTTGCTTGAAAAATGACTACCCTACAAGAAGAGCTCACCCAGCAACGCCAAAAGACTGAAGCCTTGGCTACCTTATCCACCCAATCTGAAGTTGAGATCGCACAACTAACCCATGAAAATGAGTCTCTTAGATCGCAGGTACAATCAATGGCTTCTGGATCCAGGCTGATGCCCATCCATAGCAACGTCTAGACACGTCTTAACATGGATACAATCGAGCTGACTCCCCCAAGTGTCCGACGCCCTGGACATACTGAGGGTACATCTCGAACTCCTTTGGTCAATCCATTTTTGACTAACAATGTTACTTTCTCCACACCGATCGGGTCAGCAGGAACCCGAATCGACGAACCACAGGTTACTAATCCTCTCGATATCCTGGCTCTCGTCCAGCAGACGCTCAGTCGGCACATGAAGGCACTCGACGACCGCATCGCTGAATTCCCGGAGTTCCGCAGCCGATCGAGAAAGAAGCATCAGACGGATACGAGGAATCTTCGTTCGTTGAGGAGATCGCTAGAGTCGAAATGCCTAAGAAGTTCAACCTTCCTAACATGATGACTTTCGACGGCACCAACGATCCAAACGATCATATTTCTCTCTATAAACAAAAACTAATGACTGCATCTGTTCCAAGGGAGAGCCGCGAGGCTGTCATGTGCAAAAGCTTTGGCACGACTCTCGCGGGTCCCGCGCTGACCTGGTTTATGCGTTTGCCTCAGGGAACGATCGCCTCGTTTGCGGATCTGGTCAATTCCTTCAAGATCCAATTCGCCAACAGTCGGAGGCTCGAAAGGCAGTCGAGTGATCTCTATCGAATCACCCAAAGGTATAATGAACCTCTCCGAAGCTATCTTAATAGGTACAATAAGGAAAAAGTCACGATCCCCCATTGCGACGTCACCACCTCTATCGAAGCCTTCAGGCAAGGTCTGATCAAGGACAACAACCTTTACAACGAGATCACCAAGTACCCGTGCAGAAGCTTCGAAGATGTCCAAGCCAAAACCATGGCCGAGGTACGTTTGGAAGAAGATCGCGAATCACGAAAGGCGTCCCATGGACCCGATCAATCCGATCGCAAATCCTCTTCCGATAACCGCCGAGACAGACGTCATCACCCCTACCCTCGTAATCGAAACGAGCAAAGCCAGGACTCCTTCCAAGACAGGTCTTAAGACTGGAGAGATGGTCCGACGCTGCCTCCCAGGGTTCAATCTTACAACTTCAGTGTTTCCGTGTTGGAGCTCGTCAAGAGTTTCGACAAGTATGAAAAAGAAGTAAGATGGCCCCGAAAAAGTGACCGACCAGACGTCAAAAAGGACATGAGAAGGTGGTGCGAATTCCACGGTGACCATGGTCACTCAACGGACGAATGCATCGCCTTACGCAAAGAGGTCGCCAGGTTACTCGCGCAAGGTCTCTTGCGCGACGTGATATCGGAACGGGCCAAAGCCACCATGGAGCGACGAGATCATGTAAAGTAGGATAAACCTCCATCTCATGTCCATACAAAAATTATCAATACTATTTCAGGGGGCTCGGATGTATGTGGGAACACGTACTCTGCAACCAAAAGACATGCGAGAGAAAGCAAAGGCAGTAAACCCGAGATGCCAGAGTTCAGACAAACCAAGGTCTCCAACCTCCCAACGGTCACGTTCGACGAGTCCGATGGGTCGGAAAACCATCACGATGGTCTGGTAATCTCTTTGTCTATTGGGAATTGTTTAATACGTAGAGTACTAATTGATACAGGAAGTTCGACCAATCTCTTGACCTTCGATGCCCTCAAAGGGATGGGTCTGGGTGAAGATGATCTATCAAGAAATCGACTCCACTAGTCGGATTCAGTGGTGAAGTTAAGCACACTATTGGCGAAATCATTCTTACAACATACGCCGAAGGAGTAAACCAACAAGTGAAATTTTTAGTCCTAGACTGTCCATCTCCCTATAACTGCATTCTTGGCAGGCCATGGATACACGCAATGAAGGCGGTACCCTCGATGTACCATCAAATCATCAAGTTCCCTACCAAGCGGGGAGTTCAAGAGATCAAGGGAGATCAGAGGATGGCCAAGGAATGCTATGTCGCCTCCATGAAAAGCGCGGTCGAGCCCAAGACCGCATAGCAATCACAGCTCGACGAAGGATCTAGTCGATACGTTGAACCAGAGATGGAAAAACTTGATGAGATCGCACTAGATCCTTCCAAGCCAAACCAAACGGTAAGGGTCGGGTCAGACCTGGATGACTCGACCAGACAACAAATATTGGATTTCCTTCGATCTAATGCTGATTGCTTTGCGTGGTCACATGAAGACATGGTCGGAATATCTCTAAACATTATTACTCATAAGTTGAATGTAGATCCATCTCACCCCCCTGTAAAGCAGAAGAGTAGGAAATTCGCCCAGAGCACAATAAGATCGTCGATGACGAAGTCAGGAGCCTACTGGAAACAAGAAAAATATGAGAAGTCAACTACCCCGAGTGGTTGGCCAACGTGGTTGTAGTCCAGAAGAAAAATGGCAAGTGGAAAGTCTGCATTGACTTCACCGACCTTAACAAAGCTTGTCCTAAGGACTCCTTTCCACTTCCTCATATCGATGCCATGGTCGACTGACAGGTGTTAAAGTCGTGATGCCCAATCAAAGTAAATCCTTAAAAACCTAACTCAGTAGAATAGGCAAGCAAGGGTCGAATCCCACAGTATCTTTCTTTATGCAAGTAGTATGTCAAAGGTAACAAAGGGGGGGTTTGTTGGTTGTTTTGCGAGTAAACAAAGTAAATCAAAACAAAGGTTGTAATCAATTGGGAAAAAGTACTTAGCCAGACAAATATCCACCATTCATTTGATTGATTGGTCCTAGATTATCTCTATTTCTTCCTATGAATATTCCTGTCCCTATTCTGAAATATTTACCAGTCCAACTAGTCCTGGCAACCCTAACTATCGAACGCACGAGAAACTATCAAGATTTAGAGCAATAGCAGCAGGAAGCATATGAATTAACCAGGATACATGCAACACCACAACTCGCAGCATTTAACACATAATCAATTCTCTTTCATAATAAACTAGTCCAACTAGTCCTAGAATATCATGTTTGCTACACAAGATAAGGGATTTCAACTCAAAATATCCAAACCCTAGCAATAGACAATTACTAATATCAACTAGGTGATCAATCCAGTCAAATCAATAAGAATAAGCTCAAGAGAAAAGATATAATCAAAAGGAATAGGAAATAGAATTATAACCTCACAATCATATATCAAATGAAGGCTTCAATTGTCGGACTAAGCAAAGGTTGCTTAGTTCTTCATAGTCTTGAAACAAAAACTCAAAGGGAAAAATATGCTGAATAATATTCTGAATTCCAAGATGGATCTAAAAGGCTGCAAGAAACTTAGGTTAAATAACCTAGCAAACCTAAAGCTAAAGATAACAAACATAACCAAAAAGGAAATAAAATAATCGAAATAAAAGAAATAAAATAGAAGGAAATAAAATAAAAGTAAAACTTCGGAAGAAAATCCTCGTTGCGCGCTGATGATGGGTTTTCCACGATCGCGGTGGTATTTCAGCGACCGCGGAAAATACAATTTTGATCTTCGTTGCTCTCGACTTTTTTGCGACCGCGGCAGTGAATTTTGCGACTGCGGAAAACTTCCTGTAAAGGTCTTCCAACTCCTTCTTCATCTCTTCCTCCATCTTTTCTTGTGGTTTTCTTCTCATCTTCTTAATGTCTTCTTTTAAGCTCCTCCAAACCACCAAATCTACACTTCTTCTCCTCAACTCCAATCTCAACAATTGTGCTCTAAACATCTCCAAATGGTACCCAAAACACTGGTAACAACTCCTAGTTAAACCCTACAAAGTAGCGCTGATCATCGACGCGACGGCAGGTCACGAAATGTTATCCTTCATGGACGCGTTCAGTGGATACAATCATATCCTCATGGAATCGGAAGACCAAAATAAAATGGCATTCGTCACAACCCAAGGTATTTATTGTTACAAAGTGATGCCCTTCAGACTAAAAAATGCAGGGGCTACCTATCAACGACTAGTCAACAAGATGTTCAAAGATCAGATCGGGGACACAATGGAAGTCTACATAGATGACATGCTGGTCAAATCAAAAAAGAAGAAAGACCACATCGATCACCTCCGTGACAGCTTCGAGGTACTAAAAAGATATAACATGAAATTAAATCCTATGAAATGATCTTTCAGAGTGTCATCAGGAAAATTCTTGGGGTACATGGTGACACAAAGAGGAATAGAAGCCAGCCCAGAACAGGTCAAAGCCCTCATCAACCTCCGATCCCCTCGATGCGTCAAGGACGTACAAAAGCTGACAGGTCAGATAGCAGCTCTGAATAGGTTCATCTCAAAGTCATCCGACAAGTGCAAACCCTTTCACGACGCTCTCAAAAAGAACAAGTCCTTTCAATGGGCGGAAGAACATGAAGTCGCGTTCCAGGATTTGAAGAAGTACCTGGCCAGTCCCCTGTTGTTGACGAAACCCAAAGAGGACAAGCCATTATTGTTGTACCTAGCAGTGTTAGAGTCCACCGTAAGCGCAGTACTGGTCAGAGAAAATGATGGTAAGCAATCGCCAATCTACTACGTCAGTCGAACGCTAATGTCGGCGTAGACAAGGTATTCGTCGTTGGAAAAACTCGTCCTATCACTAGTAATGGCATCAAATAAACTCAAGCCATATTTCGAATCTCATACTATAATTGTCCGCACTAACCATCCCATGAGAGCAATCATGAGGAAACCCGAGTTCACATGACGAATGACCAAATGGGCCATACACCTCAGCATCTACGACATCGAATACGAGCCCAGGACGGCGATCAAGTCACAGTCATTGGCTGACTTTGTGGCAGATTTCAGCCCGACCCTAGAACAGGAAGCCGTCGAAGAAGCAACACAATTACTCGCAACATAGGAAATAAGTAAATGGGAACTCCACACAGACGATGCATCGAATGCTAGAGGATCGGGGCTGGGGGCTGTGCTGAAATCGCCAAAAGGGGACAAGATAGCCCTAGCCGTAAGATGCGAATGGGATGCGACCAACAACGAAGCTGAATACGAAGCACTCATATTTGGGCTCATTCTGGCACGCGACCTACGAGTCCAAGAAATCGAAGTCATCTGTGACTCCCTCTTGGTCGTAAATCAAATACAAGGATCGTACAATGCCAAGGACGACATAATGATAGCTTATCTGGACGTGGCCAAGAAACTAATCGACCAATTCCAAAAGTTCGACATCAGACAAGTTCCCAGAGATCTCAACGCTCAGGCTGACGTACTAGTCAACCTGGGGTCCGCCCTAGACCCAAAAGAATTCCCAAACATCCCACTGGCACACATCACAACACCAGCCGTTCCAAAAACACCCAGGGATTTAAGTACACCGTTGGAAGAACTCGTCACGTTGGAGATAGGCGACCGACCAGAAGAAGACATCGTCAACGGTCATGACAACTGGACGCTACCTTACGTCAAATGGCTAAAAGACGACATCCTACCCAACGACAAAACGGAAGCAAAAAGGCTAAAGGTACGAGCTCTTTCCTTCGACATCATAAGTGACGTCTTGTTCAAAAGATCTGTCACAGGGATACTCCTACGATGCCTCAAGACTCCAAAAGTCAAACGCATCTTACAATCATTACATGAAGGAGAATATGGCAACCACACCGGAGGACGAAGCCTCTCAGGGAAAGCCTTGCGAACGGGACACTATTGGCCCATAATGAATAGAGACGCAATGGAGTACACCAGGAAGTACGACGCCTACCAACGACACGCACCCGTTCCACATCAACCCTCTGAATTCCTCCATCCGACTCTAGCACCATGGCCTTTCATGAGATGGGGGATGGATATCGTCGGAAAACTCCCACCTGTGTTGGGCCAACGAGTCTTCTTCCTCGCCATGACAGACTATTTTTCCAAATGGGTCAAAGCTGAAGCCTACCGAGAGGTAAAAGATCAACACGTCATTTCGTTTATAAAATGCAATATCTTGTGCAGATTTGGCGTCCCATCAGAAATCGTATGCGACAATGGCTCCCAATTCATCAGTCATAAGACTCGAGCCTTCTGCGACCAGTGGAACATCAGACTGGTCACGTCCACTCCTCGGTATCCACAATCCAACGGACAAGCCGAGTCTAGCAACAAGATCATCATCAACAACCTCAAGAAACGCCTCACAAGGGCTAAAGGAAAATGGGCAGACGAACTTCCTCTCATCCTCTGGTCCGACAGAACTACCCCAAAGAACGCGACTGGATAATCACCATTCTCACTCGTCTACGGAAGTGAAGCGGTCATTCCTGCTGAATTACTGGTTCTGACAGCCTGTTACAGTCCCCAGACGAATGAACAAAACGACGTCGAGCTAGCGCATAACTTGGACACGATGGATGAAACTAGGGAAAGAGCCAAAATTAGAATGGTCAAGTTCCAGCAATAGGTCGCGAGAAGTTACAACAAAAACGTTCGAGCCAAAGTCTTCAAAGTTGACGATTGGGTCCTTAGAAAGACATTCCAGAACAACAAGAATCCGACCGACGAAAAGCTCGCGCCTCAATGGGAAGGTCCCTATCTCGTCAAGGAGGTAGTCGGACAGGGAGCATACCAGCTGGAGGATAAAGACGGACGGCCAATCCCAAGAAGTTGGAACACGACACATCCGAAGTTGTATCACTTCTAGACCCACAAAGTAAGACGCTAAGATCCTCTCACTTTTCATATACTATCCGTCGCTACAAACTCAATTTTATTTCATAAAATCTAAATACTTACATCTAGCAAGGATACTTTCTTGCAACCATGAGCACAGGATGACATCGATACACAAGCTGGATCTAGTCACACAAAAGCGCTTACAATACATTTACATGATCGATCGGAACACGAGGAGATGAATACCAGAGACACGCCGGCACACTGCCTGCTGATAGGTGTTATTTCATACACCATAACTAGCAATTATTAGCATGATTTGGAGGAGTTTATGAGTGATTTTGAGGCTAAGTCTGTGATCCGGAAGTTGTGGAGAGAATTGAAGATATCAAGGGTTTTACAGCTTAGATGAGGATAATGGAGATCTGCTGGAGTTTATTAAAGAAGAAGAAGAGCTGAAGAATGGTGCCCCGCGCCAAAGCCACCGCGACCCGGCGATGGATCTCAGAGAAGTACCATCCCGCGGCCAAATACACCGCCCCGCAGTGAGAAATGACGCCTCGCGGTCTTTATGTGAAGCAAACAGTTAATTAATTACGCGAGGCGTGTAGCTGGAAGTTTGGAAGGAAGTTGGGCCGTGAGAAGATAGGCCCAAAGGAGAATAAAAGCCCACGTGAATGATGATGCCGTGAGCTGAAGAATTGAAGCGAAGCGTGAATTGGAAGAAGCGAGAATTGAATGTGGACGATGATGTCATGATGACGCAAGCGAGGAGTGTGGAGCTGCTTGCTTGAATTGGGCCGCGTAGCGCTGCATTGAAGATGGGCCGTGCTGATTTCGTGAGATGGGCCGAGAAGTGAATTGGAGTTTGCCGTGAAGGAAGCTGCTAACGCGAGGCGGGATTGCGACCGCGAGGATTTGCGGGATTAATTTCCCGGGATCTGATTTCCTATTTTATTAGTATTATTATTATTTCCTTTTATCTCTTTTAGGATTTAGTTTATAAATACTCTCTTTTGTTAACCTAGTTTCATAGTTCGAGATTACGTTACAATTCAGTTTTAGTTTTGCCTCCGTGGTTCCAACTCATGGAGAGCTAAACACTTTTGTTCTGCTAGACGTTTGAAGCAATACATTGATTATGTTGTGAGATTTCTATTCATTGTTCTTATTCTTATGTGTGTTGGATTGATTCTCTTGTTATAACGTTTATGATTTATTGTTATTCCTCATAGTCTGGCCAGCTAGGTTGAATACTATTTATCAATTGCTAGGATTGCATATAGGGGTTCCGAGTGCATATCTAGTGGCAAACACAATTGTGCGTATAGGGGTCCCGAGCGTACAATTGTGAGTGAGAATCATTACATGTTAAGTAGGGGAGTGAGTACTTGTACGTCTTTCTACTTGCATGTATCCTATATCCTTGTGTGCATTGCTATTGCTGTGTTGGTGCTAAAGTACGCTGACAACTGTGAGAATCAGTGGTACTTTATCATTGGCATAGTAATAAGTCTATCGACAACTGTGAGAATCGGTAGTACTTAAGATCAGGGTGGGAACAACCATAAGAATAGTTAAAGAACTTGGATTTAATAGATTTCAATGATCGACTTATCTCTGTATTGTGGATCTCGTTCTAGTAGAACTACTTTCCCCATCATTCTTATTCTTTCTTCTAAAAGCTTGCATCTTTGTTACTCTGCTTGATAACTAAAAACCCCCTTTGTTACTTTGCATGCTTGTGAACACATAGATAGATCACTTCCTCCATGTGGATTCGACCCTTGCTTGCCTCTACTACTTGTTTAGGTTTGTTAGGATTATTTTATTTGTTTAGGTGTCACGACGACAAACGCCTATCACCTGCCTTATACAATACATAAAGTCAAAACACCTTATTACATCTACGCAATAAAGACATATTGCTTTCCTCCTCGGCATAACACTAAGTCATGACTAAACAAAAACATATACATTTGTAGGCCTCCTTTTTCTTACACGACACGGAAAGCCCTACTCGACGGAGCACACGGGCAAACCCGACACAGAACAAAGGCGTCATAATTATCTTTTCTAGGAGATTCTGACAAAACACACGAAACAAGATCGACCCTTTGTAAAACAAACTACGTCAAAAAAGTCTATCCTTTTTAATTACACTACGCGACCTGCGATGGTGGACGGGTCGCCAAAACATATTGTCTGCCTACACGCATGTAGGACTTCAAGCATTCTTAAAAAACACATTCTGTGACCCAAGATGGTGGACAGGTCGCCAAACCAGAAAATATTCTACCCACACGCAGGTGGGATCACAAGTCATTTACGAAAAAGTCAAGAGTCAGGGGTCGCAGCGTTACCTTCAGTAGGAGTCGGGTCAGAAGAAGGCTGGGGCTCGATCGGCACAGTGTTGCCAGAATGGGCCTCATCCTCACCAGCGCTTTCGTCCGGAGACTCTTCTCCGACGCCGGCCAGCTGAAACAGCTCCGAACCAGGATTCCCTTTCGGAAACAGGGTATCCATGGTCTCCTTCTCCGCCTTCAAGTCCCAGGTCTCCTGTTTGCCCTCTTCAAACTCCTCGATCATCTCGACACACGACTTCAACGCGTAAAGAGCACCTACGTCGCATGCGACCCGACCAGCCTGGATCTTAGCCTGCTTAACCCTCTCTTCAACGCTTGTATGACTCTCGCTGAGCTCCCTCCGACAAACATCCAACTCGTCTTGGCAACTCTTCAGCTCCATAGCAAAGCGGCGCTCAGCGTCCCTAAAGCGGCTTTCGGCTCCTTCCACCTTGGTCTTCAAAGACGCCAGGTCAGACTCTGACCTAGCTGTAACACCCCCAAATATTACATTGAAAGTATTACCGCCAGTGACCTCAGATTTCACATCTGAAGCCACCCAAGGCTTAACCATTTTATATCAACCATAAAACACACCGATAATATTAAATATCATAACATTTTATTCAACCAAAGTCTCAGATTACATCTGTAAAAATCCCAAATACAATCTGAAATACAGAATTCATTTCAATACAGCGGAAGTCTTTTGATAAATAACATAAGGGTCTTGATCGGAGTGATCTCACGCCTAGGATCTTCAACCTTGAGAAAACTTTTAATAACTCCATCTGCCTTCATCGTCGTGTACTAGCCTTCACGGAAGGGAAGTTTTCCTGATGTGCCGTATGAGACGGATTACACCAGCCAACCATGTAAGGGAAATAACCGGTTGGTTAGTCTAATGAAAGACTATGCAAGGGTAAAACAGAAAGGTTCTAAGTAGTCGTATTAGGTTACACCCATCGCTTCTCGAATGAAAGCCGATGACGATAGTGAACCTCAATACTTCTATGGAAAGATACGAAATAGAATGATCAAGAGAAGACTCCAAAAGATCGAGTCTTAGGGAAACGTATAAATAGAAGACTCCAAAAGATTGAGTCTTATCGGAAAGTATGACAAATGTTTGGGAACGTTATAATTTCACACAAGCTTTTAAAAAGACTTGACCATTTGGGTCCACGACCAACCTCACCGCGCAATGCGAATTTAGATTTGGAAGGAGGACTTACTCTAATCGAAGTCTGAGCGGTTTCCACGTTGTACTCCTCGCCCGAGGGTATATTAATTATGTGCATAATCGCACTTATCTTATTAAATTCCAAAACGTACATTTACGTTACAAGTTTTTAAGATATATCATCTCATCGCGAGAGAATTTGGAGGGAATAAATTCTGAATGTCGGCACCAGATGTGTGCACCTACCCTGAGTAAGGGTACAGTCATGGCCAGAGAGAGTACTAGGGAAAAATCCTCCTAATACCGGTTATAAAGAAATGACTATACCTCATGAGGTACATAGTGTCCCTGCGAATACTCGTTCTAACTAAACAGTTAAAACCACACAATAGTCCACACCAATACCATCATGGTAATTACAGATATAATAGCGTTGTTTCTAGCAGTATATACAACCTATTATAATGTCACATTTTAATCACATACGTTTATAAAAATTGATCCCAAACAAAAACAACATTCATCCCATTTTAATTAACAATTAAAAGCAATTGATAATTAACGGAAACACGGAATGATGAGCAAGAGCGAATCGCCACTTGCCTTGATCGAGACGAACGAACGAATGACGACGGGTTCCTGGGTCCGGAACTAGGAATGGAATCGGATTACAGATTCCTACGACAACGAACCCACAACGAAACCCTAGGTTAGATTCGATAATTAAATAATACGAATCTAAGGAAACGAAAGAACGAGGGTCCCATCCGTGACCGGATTGTCCAAGGCCACGATCGCGTTTGCTAAGGCAAACCGCGGTCGCGGCTTGGATTCCGCGGTTGCGGATGTCTGGACATCGTCCGCGGTCGCGGATGTTCATGTCCGCGGTCGTGGCCATGAATCCGACAACCCTAGCGAACTAAATCCTCACCGGCGACGACACGATGAGGCTCCGAATGAGAGAGGTTCGACTCCCTATGCCACGCCGCTTCCAATGCACCACCACTCGACCACGAAAACCACCGGCGAGAGCTCCGTCGACGACGAGAAATTCCAGCGAGCAAACGAGAGCACGAGAGAGAGATTGAGAGCTTAAGATCTGGATGCCGAACCTCCCCCGTCGATCCACCTTTTATAGCCATCGAGGAGGCCAGGCTAACCGCTCCAGATCCCCCCCCTCGGCGAATCGACGGCCAACCAACCGGCGAGCCATTGAAGACAATGCTCGAAGTGTTTTCCGCGGTCGCGGAATTATTCCGCGGTTGCGGAATTATTCCGCGGTCGCGGAAATATTCCACGGTCGCGAAATTATTCCGCGGTCGCGGAAATATTCCGCGGTCGCGGAATTATTCCGCGGTCGCGGAAATATTCCGCGGTCGCGGAAATATTCCGCGGTCGCGGAATTATTCCGCGGTCGCGGAAATATTCCACGGTCACGGAATTATTCCGCGGTCGCGGAAATATTCTACGGTCACGGAAAAATGCATGTTCGCGAGGCTGACGATGCTTCATTTTCCGCGGTCGCGGAAATCTGCCGCGGTCGCGGAAATCTGCCGCGGTCACGGAAAAGGCCTATTCACGTCCTTTTGTCGGGGAAACAATTGAACACGTGATAAAATCTCACAATAATTAATATTTGTACCCAAACAAATATTTTAAGCCTCCAAAATACATCGAATGTATATTATAATGATCAGGGAATTATTACAGAGATAATACGCGTTACAGAAATTTCGAAATTTGCCCAAATGCGAAACGATTACAGAACGAGGGTTGGGAAATTATCCAAATACCCTTACTAAAAATGAGGGGTATTACATCACTTCCCCCTTAAAAGAAGTTTCGACCCCGAAACTTGGCCGAAATAACCAAAAAAAATGAGGTGTTACATCACTACCCCCTTAAAAAGGTTTCAACCCCGAAACTAGGCCGAAAACAGATCTGGAAAGCGAATAAGCATATCCGCCTCAGTCTCCCAGGTTTCCCAAGTAACCTCTTCAGATCCAGATTTGGACCAAAGAATCCGTACCAATGGTACTACCTTGTTCCACAATTTATTCTCGCGACGTTCGAGAATACGCACAGGTATCTCCTCGTAGGTACCATTTGCCTGAATCTCGATGTCCTCATAACTCAGCATATGAGACACATCTGGCAAGTACTTTCTTAACAAGGACACGTGGAACACGTTATGCACTGGATGCGCCGACGGCGATAATGCCAAACGATACGCTAGAGATCCTACCTTGTCAAGGATCTCAAACGGTCCCACGTAGCGAGGGTTAAGCTTCCCATGCTTGCCAAACCTAAACACACCCTTGGATGATGACACCCTGACAAACACTTTGTCACCAACCTCAAATTCGACATTCCTACACTTCAGATCCGCGTAAGACTTTTGTCGACTCTGAGCTGTCAACATCCTTTGTCTGATCAAAGCAATGTCCGAGGCAGTCCTTTTGACTAACTATGGTCCGAGCAGAACCTTGTCGGCATTCTCATCCCAACAAATTGGAGATCTGCACTTCCGACCGTACAATGCCTCGAATTGAGCCATCTTAATGGTAGCATGCCAGCTATTGTTGTACATGAACTCAATCAGACTTAGGTTGTTCTCCCAGCTAGTCGGACGATCAAGTACGCAAGCTCTCGTCATATCTTCCAATGTCTGGATGGTCCTCTCAGACTGTCCATCCGTCTGAGGATGAAACGCAGTACTGAACCTCAACTCGGTCCCCATGGCCTTATAGAGTTCCTTCCAGAATCTCGACATGAATCGGCCGTCACGATCCGATACAATGGTCTTTGGTGTACCATGCAAACGGACAATCTCGTGTAGGAACACTTCTGATAGCTTATGGGTTCCCGAAGTTGACTTAATAGCCACGAAGTGAGCACTCTTCGTGAGCCTGTCAATGATTACCTATATAGCATCCTTTTGACTCTGAGTCTTCGACAGCCCTGTGATGAAGTCCATAGCAATATCCTCTCACTTCCATTATGGCACTGGGAGAGGTAGCAATTCACCACCTGGTCTACGGTGTTCTATCTCAAGCATTTAGCCACAAATTCTGCTACGTCCCACTTCCTGTTGGGCCACCAGAATTTCTTTCTGAGGTCTTTGTACATCTTACTGGAGCCTGGATGTACAAAATAAGTTGACGAATAGGCCTCCTTCATCACCAACTGGCGAAGGCCATCAACGTCAGGCACACAAATCCGGTCCTGAAACCAGAGTGATCCATCTTCCTGAATCACGAATCCGAGAGCTTTCCCGTCCATCACTTCACTGCTTAACTTCACCAAGACCACATCATCAACTTGCTTCTCCCTGATTTGATCAAGTAGCATAGCCTGAATCTCTAGCATACTCAGGTATCCTCGACGCTGATCGTACCAGACGTCAATTTCGCACAACCCTTGGTTCAGTTTGGTCTGAGCAGTGAGTAGAGCCACTACGGTCTCGTGCGGCGTCTTCCGGCTCAATGCATCGGATACTAGATTAGCCTTGCCCGAATGATACAGCAACTCGATGTCGTAGTCCTTGAGTAGCTCTAACCAGCGACGTTGTCTCATATTCAACTCCTTCTGAGTGAACACATACTTGAGACTCTTATGATCGGTGAAGACTTGGCACCTAACACCATAGAGAAAGTGCCTCCAAATCTTCAACGCAAAAACTACAGCCGCTAACTCTAGATCATGTGTCGGATAGTTTGCCTCATAGGTTTTCAATTGCCGAGATGCGTACGAAATAACCTTCCCTTTCTGCATCAGTACATATCCTAACCCATGCTTTGAAGCATCACTATAGACCACATAACCATCAGCTCCTTCCGGTAGCGCCAACATTGGTGCGGAGGTCAGACATTCCTTCAATTTCTGAAAATTGGCCTCGCACTTGTCATCCCAGACAAACTTCTTATGGACCTTGCGGAGCAAACCGGTCATAGGTAGATTGATATTAGAAAATCCCTCCACGAACCGTCTTTAATATCCAGCGAGTCCCAAGAAACTGCGCACCTCCTTCACATTCTGAGGCCGCTTCTAGTTGGCTACCGCTTCAATTTTCTAGGGATCGACCATAACCCCATCCTCGTTGATCACATGGCCTAAGAAAGCCACTTCCTTGATCCAGAAGTCACACTTAGACAACTTCGCATACAGTTGATTATGTCTAAGGACTAACAAGGTGATCTGAAGATGTTCCTCGTGAGCCTCCTCACTCAGGGAAAAGATCAAAATATCGTCGATGAAGACCACCACGAACTTATCCAGATATTGGTATAAACATCGATGCATCAGATCCATGAAGACCACTGGAGCATTAGTAAGGCCAAATGGCATGACTACGAACTCATAGTGGCCGTACCTCGTCCGGAAAGCAGTCCTCGGAATATCTTCCTCATGAATCCTGAGTTGATGGTAACCAGATCTCATATCGATCTTGGAAAAGACTTTTGCTCCTTGCAGTTGATCCAACAGATCATCAATCCTCGGCAACGGATACTTATTCTTGATCGTGACCTTGTTCAACTCTCAATAGTCGATACAAAGTCGGAACGACCCATCCTTCTTCTTGACGAACAAGACCGGAGCGCCCCAAGGCGATGCACTCGGCCTTATATATCATTTCTCAAGAAGGTCCTCAAGTTGCTTCTTCAACTCTTGCATCTCAGCTGGAGCCATCCGGTATGGTGCCTTAGAAATTGGTGCGGTACCTGGCTCAAGATCAATGGTAAACTCCACGTCACGATTCGGGGGTAACTCGGGAATCTCCTCCGGAAATACATCCGGAAACTCTCGAATAACAGGAATATCAAGGATGGAAGCCTCATCTCTCTTGGGCTTATCCAGGTAGCACAGGTACCCGACACAACCTTGTCAAAGTAGCTTACACGCAGCCATCGCATTGATGAGCTTGCCGTTATCAGCGTCATTATGACCCTTAAACTTGCATAAAAACTGGCCCCCATATGAAACTATCACATCCCTTGAGCTGAAATCGATCACCGCCCTATGGCGCGTCAGCCCATCCATACCGAGAATAATGTCGTATGGAGCCATGGCTATACAGATCAAATCTGCTTCGAACTTCCTACCCTGAATGGTAATTGGAAATTCTGACAGACGCTTGGATCCTACTAACTGCTCACCATTAGGAAGATTCACTACAAAAGGCTCACAAGCCTCATTGCATACTAAGCCTAGCTTATTTACACAATCCTCCGAGATGAAAGAATGAGTAGCACCCGAATCAAATACTATACACACAGAAGTAGAATGAAGGTATAGAGTACCTTGAGCAATAGGAGCATTCGGTCCATCAGCCTCACGTATCTCGTAGAGTCGCTGACCTTGACCTCCTGAAGCAGCAGGGCCTTTCCCATTGTTCTGAGCAATTGTCTGCGTTGAAGGTCTAGGAGCCTCCACTGGTTTGAATCTAGGTCGGTTGTTATGACTAACGGACCCTTGCTGTGACTCAGCTCCCTTCTGCCTCCTCTGCGGACAAAACGTCTGCAAGTGGCCCTCCTTCCCGCAGGCAAAGCACGTCTTCCTTTCCTTTGGACACTCATTACTCTTGTGCCCGGGTGTACCACAGTTGTAGCACTGGATCAGATTCTTGCCCTGGCCCGAACGTTGCGTAGACCCTCCTTGAGTCATCCCCGTTCTAGCTCGGCCAGACTTGGCAAAGTTTGACGGTGGCACGGGTCGCTTGAACCCACTTGCCTGAGGCTGGCTCTGTGCCGGTCTCTGGCGATTGCGCTTCCTCGTCGACTCTTCCAGAGTCACCTCCAACTTGTAGGCAGCATCCACGTATTGCTCCAGAGTAGAGCATCCGTGGCGCACCATCAGTAGCTTGATGTCCGGATTCATCCACTCGTGGAAATGCCAGATTTTCTGCTCATCACTGGACACTTCCGGCCCAGCGTACTGCAACAGGTGATTGAACTTGGCCGCAAGCTCAGTCACTTTCAATCCATCCGTCTTTGGATAGAGAAACTCCTTATGCTTCTCTTCCCTCATAGCTCGGGAAAAGAATCGATCAGTCATCTTCGTCTTAAACATTCCCCAGTTCAACCCAGGGTGATCAGCTAGACCGGTGCTTTCCCACCATTCACTAGCCACCTCCTTCAGTTGAAGGGAAGCAATGTGCACCTTTTCAGCTTCAGTGCACTCGACGTTTCTGAACAATCGTTCCATGTGTGAGAACCAATACGCCACTTTGACTGGCTCTCCCTTCCCATCATAACTGCCAGGCCTCATAGAGCTAATGGCCTTCAATGCTCGGCCATAATTGCCTCTGTTCCTGACCGCATCCTCATGAGGTACATGGACATCTGGCTCCTCGAACCTAGGAACCACAAGAGGAATTGGCACACCTTGTGCCTGAGGCGCGATCGGTCGCATAATATCGGTGACTGCTTGCATCACAATCCCCCGAATTGCCTCAATTTCCGCAGCATCGAATATAACTGGGGCGTTGACCAGAACTTGGTCATTGCCCACAGGATTGTTGTGAGAAACTGAATCGTTCTCATCCACTGGGTTCGCGGCATTCCCCATATTTAGTCTGGGGTTGTTGTTTGGCCCAGCACCAGCACGAATGGTGTTCCTTGTGTTCACCATTTGTTTATCGATCAAATTCCAAGTATTTCACGACATTAATATCATTTCAATATGCATAACGTATAAAATTGACTCGGAATAGATCAAACTAGTAAACTTTTATTGATGAACTGAAATTGAGTTTGATAGGATCTACATAGAAAAGCTCTTCCAAGCGATAAGACAAAATTGACAGAAGGCTACAATTCTACCAAAACGAAACAAAACAAGCACTAGAAAGAAAATGCTAGGCGCTCAACATCGGCCCCCATCATGGTGCCCTGAAAAGATTCCTATAATCAGGAGCCTTTATGCACAACTTCTTCGAATGGGGTCTATCATCGGGGTCTGGCGTCGGACTCCTTGCCTTACTCGGCCCCGGAGCACATGGCTCATCCCTCGGCCTCAGTGCCCTCGGCCTTTCTCTAGGCACGGGAACACTTGGTCCAGCCCTGTCGGATTCCGGTGGGTAGAAAAACTCCTCCAGAAACCCTGGTTGGAAGTCTTCCCTGTTCACCTCGTATTGGGGGTTGAGTAGCAATCTTGCCTGGCGGATATACTCTTGGAGCTCGTGGACGTCCCCAAGCATTCGGGAGAGACCGAACTCTGTCTCGTACATCCTCTCCTCCATGTCGTATAGGGCGTTCGACCACTCCTTCAGTTGCTCCTCCAGTACTCGGGGCCTTGGCCTGGCCTGCTGAGTCGGGACCACCCTTGGTGTACCCATCGACTCCCACGGCCTTGCCCTCAAACGAGCACGCTAAACTGCCTCATCCACTTGGTGACGCTCTTCAGGGGAAACCATCTGACTCAGGCATAGCACATGTTGCGAGTCAGGACTCACAATTGGCCTCCTCGGAATAGGGATCACTTGCGGGTCCTCTGGTGCATCCAGCGGCCCACTCTTTCTTCTGACGGTACCAGAAATACCAAGCGCCTCCCAAGTGGCAAGGGGAAACGGCGTATACTCCTCCTCAGGTGGCGGCACCGGACTCGGGAAAATGAATTGCATTCCCGGATCCTCAATGTCCTCCAGCAAGCGCTCCAAGTCATAGCCGTATTCCTCGAGGTCCTCCTCCGGATCCTCTTCCGGATCCTCTTCCGGGTCCTCCTCAGGATCTTCCTCAGGATCCTCCTCAATTTCGAAGTCGTCGTCGTAGTACCCTCTAAGGTACTGCGTCGGCTCCTCCTCTTCCTCGGTATCCTCCCTCGGGTCCGCTTCAGGCTCTGCCTCGGGAACCTCGGCCCTGTCGGACACCAACACTACCGACTCAGGGAGTACGGTCTTCACCTCCTCGGGTGGACAACTGGCCTCCCCGACCTCAAAGCACGGCAGGGGAACCGGGAACTCGATCCTAATTGGAGATGGCAGGGCCACCTCGTCTTCCTTCGGGTTCCTCAGTTGAGAGATGATTGCGCCCATATCCTGTGAGGCGACGAGAAAAGAATTAGTCTTTCTAAATATAGAAGCGAACTTATTATATCATACTGGAAAGAAGGCACGACTAGAATGGCAGAGATTTCAAAACAACACGTTTTTAGTCAAGTAATGTTTTATTCAGAATTTGAAGTCTTTCGAATTTAAACAACTTTCTCAGTTCAAACGGGTAACTGGTTTCCCAAAATCTTTGTGTCATGTAAAACATTTTGAAATCCAACCCGTTTTAAAAAAAAAACTTTCAGCTCTGATACCAAATCTGTAACACCCCCAAATATTACCTTGAAAGTATTACCGCCAGTGACCTCAGATTTCACATTTGAAGTCACCCAAGGCTTAACCATTTTATATCAACCATAAAACACACCGATAATATTAAATATCATAACATTTTATTCAACCAAAGTCTCGGATTACATCTGTAAAAATCCCAAATACAATCTGAAATACAGAATTCATTTCAATACAGCGGAAGTCTTTTGATAAATAACATAAGGGTCTTGATCGGAGCGATCTCATGCCTAGGATCTTCAACCTTGAGAAAACTTTTAAAAACTCCATCTGCCTTCATCGTCGCGTACTAGCCTACACGGAAGGGAAGTTTTCTTGATGTGCCGTATGAGACGGATGACACCAGCCAATCATGCAAGGGAAATAACCGGTTGGTTAGTCTAATGAAACACTATGCAAGGGTAAAACAGAAAGGTTCTAAGTAGTCGTACTAGGTTACACCCATCGCTTCTCGAATGAAAGCCGATGACGATAGTGAACCTCAATACTTCTACGGAAAGATACGAAACAGAATGATCAAGAGAAGACTCCAAAATATCGAGTCTTAGGGAAATGTATAAAGAGAAGACTCCAAAAGATTGAGACTTATCGGAAAGTATGACAAATGTTTGGCAACGTTATAATTTCACACAAGCTTTTAAAAAGACTTGACCATTTGGGTCCACGACCAACCTCACCGCGCAATGCGAATTCAGATTTGGAAGGAGGACTTACTCTAATTGAAGTCCGAGCGGTTTCCACGTTGTACTCCTCGCCCGAGGGTATATTAATTATGTGCATAATCGCACTTATCTTATTAAATTCCAAAACGTACATTTACGTTACAAGTTTTTAAGATATATCATCTCATCGCGAGAGATATTAGAGGGAATAAATTCCGAATGTCGGCACCAGTTGTGTGCACCTACCCTGAGTAAGGGTACAGTCATGACCAGAGAGAGTACTAGGGCAAAATCCTCCTAATACCAGTTATAAAGAAATGACTAGACCTCGCGAGGTACATAGTATTCCTACGAATACTCGTTCTAACTAAACAGTTACAACCACACAATAGTCCACACCAATACCATCATGGTAATTACAGATATAATAGCGTTGTTTCTAGCAATATATACAACCTTTTATAATGTCACATTTTAATCACATACGTTTATAAAAACTGTTCCCAAACAAAAACAACATTCATCCCATTTTAATTAACAATTAAAAGCAATTGATAATTAACGAAAACACGGAATGATGAGCAAGAGCGAACTGCCACTTGCCTTGATCGAGACGAACGAACGAATGACGACGGGTTCCTGGGTCTGGAACTGGGAACGGAATCGGATTATAGATTCCTACGACAACGAACCCACAACAAAACCCTAGGTTAGATTCGATAATTAAATAATACGAATCTAAGGAAACGAAAGAACGAGGGTCCCATCCGTGACCGGATTGTCCAAGGCCACGATCGCGTTTTCTAAGGCAAACTGCGGTCGCGGCTTGGATTCCGCGGTCGCGGATGTCTGGACATCGTCTGCGGTCGCGGATGTTCATGTCACGGTCGCGGCCCTGAATTCGACAACCCTAGCGAACTAAATCCTCACCGGCGACGACACGATGAGGCTCCGAACGAGAGGGCTTCGACTCCCTATGCCACGCCACTTCCAACGCACCACCACTCGACCACGAAAACCACCGGCGAGAGCTCCGTCGACGATGAGAAATTCCGGCGAGCAAACGAGAGCACGAGAGAGAGAATGAGAGCTTGAGATCTGGATGCCGAACCTCCCCCATCGATCCACCTTTTATAGCCATTGAGGAGGCGAGGCGAACCGCTCCAGATCCCCCCCCTCCCCCCCTCCCCCTCGGCGAATCGATGGCCAACCGATCGGCGAGCCATTGAAGACGATGCTCGAAGCGTTTTCCGCGGTCGCGGAAAAATGCATGTTCGCGAGGCTGACGACGCTTCATTTTCCACGGTCGCGGAAATCTGACGCGGTCGCAGAAAAGGCCTTTTCACGTCCTTTTGCCCGGGAAACAATTGAACACGTGATAAAATCTTGAAATAATTAATATTTGTACCCAAACAAATATTTTAAGCCTCCAAAATACATTGAATGTATATTATAATTCTCAGGGAATTATTACAGAGATAATACACGTTACAGAAATTCCGAACTTTGCCCAAATGCGAAACGATTACAGAACGAGGGTTGGGAAATTACCCAAATACCCTTACTAAAAATGAGGGGTATTACACTAGCAGCCTTGTCCTCAGCCTTAGCAACCATCTCTTTGACTCCAGAATACGCACCCAAGAGAAACTGAAAAGTCTGGGAAAAGAAAGACAAAATCGAAAAACTCAAAACCAACCAGTTTTACGAGAAAGAAAAACTTAAGACTAGACAAGGCGACTTACCTTCCATGCAGAACACCCCGCCTCGCCGATGCAGTGCAAGGGAGAAACGCCATCGACTTCAAACTTCAGGGTCGGGTCTTGAGTATGGAACAAATCGGCGATCGATCGACCGACCCAGTCGATCTTCTCGACTCCGCCGGCGACCGTCGATCTCTTCTTCAGAGTGTCCGCCACCGCCTTCCCGGCGTCAGGAGAAACACATGTCTTCCTTTTCGAACCGACTTTGGTCGAAAGCGACGACTCGGCCGGCGTCGACTTACTCGACGAGGCCCTAGCCGCCGCCAACCTCTGCTCAATCAGACCCTTCCCAAACACTCCTTTCAAGCGAGCACTTGACCGACCAGCTGGAGACGCTGACATATCAGACAAAACGTAAGACACAAGCACACGACTAAAGATGCATGACTCAAACAAAAAACTTACACTTGACCCGGGATGACAAAAGAGTCGACATGACGTCCTGAGTGGTGGGGGCGACAGACAACAGGTTGACGTTTACGAATTTCCGCTCCGACGCAAGGATACCAAGGATAATATTGGTCAGACCTTCCGACTGAGCATCCACCTCCAAATCTTCAGCCTCAGGGACTACAAAAAAGAAGAGTTAAGCAAAAGGTTAACACACTTAAAATTGGGCAAAGAAAAGTCGAATACAAACTCTCGACTCGCCACTCCGACAGCAAAAACGAGCAGTCACCCCCCTTTTCCAGAGACGAACGCTCGACGAAGAATAACTTTGACCCCCATCCACGGTCGTTTACGTCAAGGTTAGCCACCAAAGGCTTTCGACCCAGACGAATCTGTAACTGGACCCGAGAGGAACTCTTTGACCCCAGAGAGTAATTGTACCATAGGGCGTCAAAATTGAAACCGGCCCCAGACTGAGAGTTCAACAGATCTAAAATCCTAAGGATCCGCCACGCTTGTGGCATGACCTGACACGGCGCAAGCGCCAGAGTCGCTAGGAAATCCCTAATAAGAGAAGAAAACAGAAACGTATGACCTATCCGAAATGGGTAGGCATAGAAACAAATCCATCCCTCATAACGGGCGTCGGCTCTCTCGTCCGGATGAGGCAACCTCACGACCGTGTCAGGAGGGAAGCCTCCGACTTGGAGGATCTGCTCCAACTCGGCCTCCGTCAGCATCCCCGTCAGAGCATCAGCCTCCTTCAAAAGGAAAAGGGGGGGAGCCTCATTCTTGCTCGAGTTCGAGTGAGTAGCAGACGACTCGGAAGAATCGCTGGAAACCATTTCCAGAACAGAAAGAGGGGGAAATCGAAAAGCAATTTTTTGAGAAGCCTAGAAAGCCTACCAAGTCAGAGAGCGAAGGGAAAGAGATGAAGTGAAACCGCCAGAACTTAATTCGGATTTATGGAGGGAATCGTTAGGTCGCAGAGACATCCCATCATGCTACGGGATTGTCGCCACGTAGCCCTCGCATGTCGCGCCCAGATCGGAGGGTGGAGATCGTGTGGAAGGAAAGTTATTTGGACTCCCGTTTCGCATCTGCCTTGAGCCCAAAACAACTTGGGGCTATTCTTGGGCCCAACATGCTCCAAAGGAATAGGTGCAAGCAGATTGGGCCAAGGTCCAAGCAAAGAAGAAGGCCGGAAGAGACTAGAGGGAAGCGTCGGACATTCCTCGGACGCATGGGATCCGACCAGCTCTGAAGATTTCGTCTAGGGCATTAATTGCCCGATCAGCGGCAAACGGTAACCAAATCAAGCCTGGAATTATGATGCTATTAAGGAAGGATCCCGAAGATTACATGTAGGAATAAATAGGGGAATATCACAAAGATAGTAACGGACGAAAGAAAAAGATACCATAAATAGACCACGAGAGAACGGTCGACAGAGGACACGTCTACGAGCAACACTCACCTACTCAGCTCTCGAAAAAGCTTACTAGCATATCCTCTCTCACTCGAATCCCCTAGGGTTCTACCCGATCATAGCCGGTCGAGCCATCAGAACCGCCTGTCGGACAGGACTTGATCTCTTATTCTTTAAGGATAAGTTGTACATCAATCCGATTCTGTCATCATTTGATCAATATATCATATTACAATTTTGCATCTATTCTTTACGTGGTTCATTGTTTATTTGGTTTGGATTTATTTTATATTATCCGATCGACTCGTTACCCCGTCTAAGGCGATTTAGGTCGATTGATCTTTTCGCCCCAAAACAATGAGTACCCCAAAGTTCGACACCAACTGGGGGCAGAGTTATTTGACAACCCAGATGTATACATGCCAATAATTCCTAGACTACGGCCGGGGTTGACCTATGAGGAACTTATGTTTCAAGTGAACTATATCATCAGTCCTTGCCCCTCGGACTACTGGCTTGATATGCCCCTGATTGGTTTAGTGTTTGCCATGGCTTATCAAGTGGCGCTGGCCTTCTTGTCCTGGGATGGTCCGTGCTTGTGCTTACCAATGAAGGCGTCTGACACAAGCCCCAGCCCTCCAAAGAAGATATTGACGATGGCCCTCGTGGGGAACCGGGACCACTTCATATCGGTAAAGCCTACTATTTATAAACTATTTCAATGTAATTGTTCATTTGTTTAGTCTAATTAAGGTTAATTATTATGTTTGTAGGTGTGGCTCAAGGATGGCTCTCCACTACCTCCCCCTCCGTACGCCTAGCGCAACTATAGGGACCAAAGCGTCAATGGTTGGGATGTTGCGTTTGAGTCGAGCTTTAGAGTGTTTCGAGAATACCGCACCAGATATAACCATCCACCTAATCCTCCAATTTAGTTGATTGACCTTAGTGATATTGGATGTAAAAAACAACAACAAATGTAATATATGAGTACAAAAGTTTGCAAATGTATGATTTCCAAGTGTATATATTCTAGCGTCTCTAGTTTTGACATTCCCCCACTTCCCTTTAGAATCTATTCTGATGTAAGCATGCATGTGCTTCCTCAAGGATCTAGCTTGGACCCGCCAGTGCAGCCTCCGACACTGTCCATGACGCGTGCCCGTCGCCGAGCTCAAGGTGAAGATCAAGGAGAGGAGGATGATGTGTGCATGGCTCACATCAAGAAGCAATCCATATACGCGTCGCGGCTTCCTCTAGCAACGTCGACGCCAAGAGCCCTTAATCTAGGGTTTCTTCATTTGACGACACCAACGACCTCATGGACAATCTTACAAGGGCCCGAAACCAAAGATATGCCCTTTGAGGAAAGCTCACCAATTTTGGATCCATTTAGAGGAGGGTTGCTGGACGAACCAGTTGCGGAATCTACAACGCTAACAATGCTGATGACCCGAACTAGGGAAAGGTGGCGTTCTCAATTGGTCCGGCCTATTGGTCTGATTTTTGGATATGTTTGGGACCCTGGTCTTAACTGCAAATTGTAAATATTTCGGGTCCAACGGGATTATGAGCTAGGAGATATTGGCATTTTTTCCCCAGAAGTAAACAAGCCGGATTAGACAAACCAGTCAGCGGATTCAGGCCCATTGGAGTTCGGAGGCAGAAGATACGCTGCTTGGAAGCTACGGATTCCCTAGCTTGATTTGGGAAGATCTCATGGATTCTTGAAGATCCCTACTTTTTGGGAAATGACATCTTTTGGATTGATTCTTGCTTGGAGAGAAAGTTGGACATTTTTAGACTTTATATGTTGGTTTTTAGGGTTTCATTTTCAGCTTTGATTAATTTGAGAAAACACTTTGTTTCTTGATTCCTAGATTAGAATTGGATTGTTGCAAGTTTTGAGGATTCGACTTGTTTCAATTGCGAGTTTTGCTTGTTTTGGTGGACTCCAGATCTAGCAAATCTCAACCTGAGTTCAAGAGTGTTGGTGGACTCCATCATTCAAGGATTCAAACCTTGTTCGACTCTTGGTGGACTCCACGAGAAGAGCAAGTCGTTCAAGTCGTCTCAGTGGACTCCAAGATGACGTTGTTCACTTATCCCGGTTCGTGTTTGTTCCACGCCTTCAAGATCTCAACATCCATCCCTCGTGCCTTCATTCTCGACCATTTCGAGAGCCTTCGCTTCAGCCGTGCGTTCCTTGGTGTCTTGGCAAGCGGTTTGTAGCGTTTTACCTTACCCGACGCGATCCTCCGAGGGCGAAAGCCATCATTTGGTATCAGATCCAGGCTAGGTAAAAACGATATTCTCTCTTGATTTTACGCTTATATGATTTGTAGGTTCAAGGCAAACCCGGGGTTGGGCAAGTGGGAGCCAAATCGAGAGAGAGAGAGACCCATAGGGGCCGTAGATCTAAACCCACGGCCAAGTGAGCGAGGGAGAGGTCCGATGTGGAGGGGCCTATCGGCGCGGAAGAGACGCGGCCGATCGGCGCGGCTCTGACGGGCCTGTGGGCATGGCTGTCCGCGGCCGGTGGAAGGGGCCGAAGCAAACCCTAGCCTTCCACTTTTCCTTTCTTGTTCCCCAAGTGATTTTATTTTATCTTATTTGATTATGTCAAACCGAGAGAGAGAGAGAGAGAGAGAGAGAGAGAGAGAGAGACCCATAGGGGCCGTAGATCTAAACCCACGGCCAAGTGAGCGAGCGAGAGAGGTCCAGTGTGGAGGGGCCGATCGGCGCGACAGAGGCGCGGCGCGGCTCCGACGGGCCCGTGGGCTTGGCTGTCCGCGGCCGGTGGAAGGGGCCAAAGCAAACCCTAGCCTTCCCCTTTTCCTTTCTTGTTCCCCAAGTGATTTTATTTTATCTTATTTGATTTTGTCAATCTTTTTTTTGGATAAGATCTTGTTAGGTCAGATTTGGCAAGATTCTGGTATCTTTTGCTATCTTTGGTGGGTGAATATATTTGCCTGATTTGTTTGGATAAGATTAGATCTTGTGTATCTTGTTTGCCCCTTTTTCTAGCTTTTGTTACAAAAAAAAGAAAAAAGAGATATTCAAAATATCTGGTGTGATCTCGTGGTTCCACCAAATTAAAAAAAAATGTGCAGAGAAAAATAAAAGAGAGTCAGCTAGTAGCCCTAGAAATTAAGGCGATGCGGACCCTGGCAAAGCCTTGAGAAGTCCAAGGGCGTACGTCAAGTGGTCCCGGCCCAAAGGGCTTGAGAAGACCTCGCCCGTCAAGGTACACTTGTGGACGGTCTCATCGAGGCAAGTCAGGCCGGTGGCTTCCCTATCGGTAACAAGACATTTTGGGATCTTGCTTCATTTATCTAACAACTCTTATCTTGTTTTTCCCTTTTCGTGTCCTTATTGCTTATTTCTTGCTTTACCTTAGATTTCTTCCTTGAATCTACAACGTATTGTGTAGTCAAGTTAGAATCGTTTTTCCTTGTTATTGTCTCTGCTGGCTAGATACTACTCCACATCATCAGCCATACACCCTAAATTGGCTCAACTCTACCGCACCTTTGAAGGTAACCGAGTAGGCGAAGGTGAGCTTCTCGATTGGTAGCTACAAGGATGAAGTGTTGTGCGACGTGCTGCCCATCTCAGTTGTCACTTGTTGCTAGGACGTCCTTGGCTATATGACCGCAGGGTGATGCACAACGGAGTCATCAATGAGTATTCCTTCTTCTTGGAAGGTAAGTGGTACACTCTCTTGCCTATGACGCCTCACGAAATCATGGCTGATCATGCGGCCAATAAACAACGGCGATGAGCCAAGGAGGCGGAACAGAACGGCAAGGCCAAGAAGAAATTGGCCACCGGGCAGGTGGCGGGGGCGAACAACCATCTACTCCTTGCGACTACCAAGGAAGTGGAGACAACAATCCAGGGGTATGAGGACCTTTTTCAGGAAGAAGTGCCGACGGGACTGCTGCCACTCCTTGAAGCTATACAAGCTCTCCTCACCGAGATCAACACCCGGTTGAGGATGGATTTGGATGATTACTTGCAAAAGCGGCCAGACAAGCAATTTGAGGCAAAGCCGGAGAAGTGTGAGCAACGTTTGCAGGGTATGACCATCCCGGGACGGTTGACTGATCTCAATGAAACCGATACCCCCAAAGGAGAGGATCAGGGGAGTGGACGTATACAGTGCGACACATGTATGCGGCAAGGCCATGTTTCCCGTGATTTCCCATCTAGCAAGCAGGTGATGCTCAAGCCCCAAGAGGAATTTGAGTCTGAAGGACTCGTTGAAGAAAAAGGTGAGGTGCAAGCTGATGATGCACTTGAAGAAGCAGTCGATGTGAAAGTCGTGGCCATAGTGCAAGGGGTCGCCCATTCCATCGAAGTTGTGACACCCACAAGAGTTGAAGAGTGGGAGCTGACGCACAAGATGATTCAAACGCCGCCACAAGCTAAGGGAGTTTTCTCGCCTAAAACTTTTTATATGCATGTTAGTTTTGTGGAACACTTCTATAGTTATCGTGTGTATCACCTTAGTCTCCATAAAGTCTTGTGTCATCATTTCATAGTTTTCCCTCCTAGTGCGGGTATAGGAGACGAGTTAGATGTTAAGAAGGGGAGCCACCTAAAATTATTATGTATACCTTCTAGAAGCATTCCTCAAGCCATCGCTAAGTCAAGAAGGTTTAATTGCTTGGGTATCATTGAGCTTTCATGTTATTCAATACTCCTTGGTTTTAACTATGCAGATTCGAGGTCGAATCCTTTTCAAGAAGGGGAGGATGATGTAAGCACGCATGTGCTTCATCAAGGATCTAGCTCGAACCTGCCAATGCAGCCTCCGACACCGTCCATGACGTGTGCCCATCGTCGAGCTCAAGGTGAATATCAAGGAGAGGAGGACGATGTGTGCCTGGCTCACATCAAGAAGCAAGCCATATGCGCGCCGCAGCTTCCTCTAGCAACGCCGACGCCAAGAGCCCTTAAACTAGGGTTTCTCCATTTGACGACACCAACGACCTCATGGACAATCTTACAAGGGCCCCAAACCAAAGATATGCCCTTTGAGGAAAGCTCACCAATTTTGGATCCATTTAGAGGAGGGTTGTCGGACGAACCAGTTGCAGATTCTACAACGCCGACAATGCTGATGACCCGAACTAGGGAAAGATGGCGTTCTCAATTGGTCCAGTCTCTTGGTCTGATTTTTGGATATGTTTGGACCCTGGTTTTAACTGCAAATTGTCAACGTTTTGGGTCCAATGGGATTATGAGCTAGGAGATATTGGCGTTTCTTTCCCATGAGTAAACAAGCCGGAACAGACAAACCACTTAGCGGATTGGGATGCGTTTTGGAGAGGATTCAGTTCTCTGGCTTATCTTGGGCCTGTCCAAAATTCAGGCCCATTAGAGTTCGGAGGCATACGATACGCTGCTTGGAAGCTACGGATTCCCTAGCTTGATTTGGGAAGATCTCATGGATTCTTGAGATTTGAAGATCCCTACTTTTTAGGAAATGACATCTTTTGGATTGATTATTGCTTGGAGAGCAAGTTGGACATTTCTAGACTATTTATATGTTGGTTTTTAGGGTTTCATTTTCAGCTTTGATTAATTTGAGAAAACACTATGTTTCTTGATTCCTGAATTGGAATTGGATTGTTGCAAGTTTTGAGGATTCGACTTGTTTCAATTGCAAGTTTTTCTTGTTTTCGTGGACTCTGGATCCAGCAAATCTCAAACCGAGTTCAAGAGTGTTGGTGGACTCCATCATTCAAGGATTCAAACCTTGTTTGACTCTTGGTGGACTCCACGAGAAGAGCAAATCGTTCAAGTCGTCTCGGTGGACTCCAAGACGACGTTGTTCGCTTATCCCGGTTCGTGTTCATTCCACGCCTTCAAGATCTCAACATACATCCCTCGTGCCTTCATTCTCGACCATTTCGAGAGCCTTCGCTTCAGCCGTGCGTTCCTTGGTGTCTTGGCAAGCGGTTCATGGCGATTTACCTTACCTGACGCGATCCTCCGAGGGCGAAAGCCATCATATTCCACACAAGAATCCCTAAAATATCCGGGTCATATATACATATTGAATATCCTTTATGCACCCTAAACCCAAAAATATCATACAATACCCTATAATCTATAATACCCTAAACCCTAAGCCCTAAACCTTGTACCCTAAATCTCCCTCACAGCCCTTCATGCGCCACAAAGGGGCGCATAGACTCGGGCACATCATATCGTGGCGCGCCAAGCTAAGACATGCATACGCCAATTCTTGGCGCATGTAGGTCTGTGAGGGAGATTTGGATTGCCTTTTTTGGGTATAGGGTTTAGGGTGTTAGGGTTTAGAGTGTAAGGTATTATAGATTATAGGGTAGTGTATGATATTTTTGGGTTTAGGGTGCATAAAGGATATTCAGTACGTATATATGGCCCGAATGTTTAAGGGATTCTTGTTCCAAACCCTAGTAGTGGCTAGCTCCATTCCTTCGCAGCTCTGTCTCTCTCAACGAATTCCCTATGGATTTTGCTGAGCTCTCTCATAACCTTTAGATTTTTGGGTTTAGGGTTTAACCCTAAAACCCAAAACTCTATACTCGAAAAAAGACAATCCAAATCTGAAAATGTAGCTCCATTCTTTCGCAGCTCCGTCTCTCTCAACGAATTCCCTATAGTTATATCATATGATTATATTCTATAGTTATATCATATGATTATATTCAATAGTTACATCATATTTCGTATTCAATAGTTATATCTTTTATTTATTCTATTGAAGTCATACATGTACCTCATTTTGATCATGAATATTTCAAAAACATTCGGGCCATATATACATATTGAATATCCTCTATGCACTCTAAACCTAAAAATATCATACAGTATACTATAATCTATGATACCATAAACCATAAACCCTAAAACCCTATACCCAAAAACAAAAAACCAAATCTCCCTCACATAAGACAGCACGCCTGAGGATGGTGCACAAAACGAAAAAAAAATGTCTCATTAAGGTTTTTCAAGGTTTAAGGGTTT
Source organism: Rheum nobile (assembly GCA_027886185.1). NCBI lineage: Eukaryota > Viridiplantae > Streptophyta > Magnoliopsida > Caryophyllales > Polygonaceae > Rheum > Rheum nobile. The sequence goes on along the minus strand of WOAB01000109.1, from coordinate 6,952,977 downwards.
AGGGTTTTGTGCGCCTCTTGGAGGCATGCCGATTGTGAGAGTGATTTGCAAGAATTTTTTGGGTGTAGGGTTTTAGGGTTTCGTATAATATAGGGTAATGTGAAATCTTTATGGGTTTAATCCGCATAAAGGATAGTGAGTACGTGTATATGGCACGAATGTTTCAAAAACTTTTGCAGCTCTAAGTAATACACTGATGGAGTTCAAGTACTGATGATTTGGCAGAGGAGTTTAGGGACCAAATTTATTAGAATTGATTACATTTGGTGCTTTTTGGGAGAACTCAAAGTTTCCTACGTATAGACTCCGGCACGCCAATTCTTGGCGCATGCAGGTCTGTGAGGGAGATTTGGATTGTCTTTTTTCGGGTATAGGGTTTAGGGTTTTAGGGTATTGTAAATTATAGGGTAATGTATGATATTTTTGGGTTTAGGGTTCATAAAGGATATTCAATATGTATATATGACCCGGATGTTTTAGGAATTCTTGTTCCAAACCCTAGTAGTGGCTAGCTCCATTCCTTCGCAGCTCTATCTCTCTCAACGAATTCCCTGTGGATTTTGCTGAGCTCTCTCATAACCTTTAGATTAATGGTTTTAGGGTTTAGGGTTTATGGTTTAACCCTAAACCCTATACCCGAAAAAACATAATCCAATTCTCTCTCACAGACATACACACTGATAGGACAAAAACTTACCCACAAGCGTATGGTTTCAGTTGTAGCTTTTCAAGTGTCGTTCCCAACGAGGACTATGTAGTATCTTTTGTAAACTTAAACTGGTAAGTTAAGCCGTAAGAAAGAAAGATTTGTTTGTCTAATAACTAAGGAAATAAGAAAACAAAGAAATAGAATTGCAAAAGATGGTTGTAAACAATTAGGGAGAAGATCCTAGGACCAGGGATCCCCACAACAATGTCTTGGTAAACTTACAGATATCTACCTGAAATTAGTCTGAACTTGTCTGAAGGTAAGCTATCTAATGTCTCTAGTAACTCCTTTCAGGCGATAATAGATGTGCCTAAATTATAACTAACAATCGTTGTCGCGCATAGCCAATCAAATCTAGACCCTTTGGGCACTTAGAATCTAGGATCAAACTGGGTTAACATTCGCTGTCACGCTCTGCTAAGTCCAGGCAAACCTAGGGTTTCTATGATAGCTTAGGATTCCACAAGAGTAGTTAGGTTGTTGTCGCACAAATAACACTCAGGTTCAATACCTAGTAAATCTGATAAAGTAATCTCCTTTCAGACTAATACCCTATCTAAGTTATCTATTAAGGTTATCTCCTTTCAGACTCAAACCTAATAGAAACTTAATCAACATTCATCAATTGCATTAAGAACTCTAGGATTGAATCAAACAAGGTTCCAGATTTCAATTCAGGCAAATATCATACACAAATCTACCAATCCATTATTGGGATCACCCCAACCCTAGAATTAAGAGATTTAGCCAGACATGCTTGGAGAAACAATCAAAAACATCATATGAACAATAGAAATCATTCAACTAGATTAGAAGAAGAGAAATACTTGATCAAATCCAGGGAAACAACCTCTAATCTTCAAAAATCTTCAAAGAAACTCCAAAACACAACTAGGGCTAGAGAGAGTGGCAAAAAGTGGCAAAAGAGAGACGTGCCAAAATAAACTCTAGAAAGTATTTATACTGTCCTAAAATAAAAGGGGCGAAAAAAATAACGTTTTGGGTCCGCTGGAGGAGCGCACGGTTTGTCACAAAACCCGCATGATTTGTCATAAACCGTGCCTCTTTACAGAATGTGTTTTCCATTGTTCGGGAGGTCCGCACAGTTTGAAGCATCTGGCACGGTTTGTTGCAAACCGTGCAGAACTGTGACACGATTTTGTAACGTCATAACGTTTGATTACCTAGTCCAAACGCTCTGAAATTTGGAGGCGTTGTAGTTGACATCGTGATCTTTAATCTGGCGTTGGAATCACTCAATTTGGAGTTACGTAAAAAACGTTATACTTCTTCAAAGACGGGACAGAAAAAAGAGATCTCTTGCGCGCCAAGGCGAGTTATTTGTCATTGTTCATCTTTGTGTTCGACCGTGCACATCTCCTATGACGTCCATGCCTCATAATGCACCTTATTTGCCCGCTAAAGTACCTGAAAACATGCAAAGACTCGTGTAGACCTCTAAACTATAGAAATTGATGCAACTGGCTAAAAATGCAAGATAATAAACGTGGAAATACCTAAACTATAGCATAAATGCATGTCCTAAATATGTATAAAATGGATGTCATCACACGCCAACATATGGCGTGCATTCCATGCGCCAAATAGGGGCGCATGCAGGATTGTGGCTTTTGGGGGAGATGAGGGAGATTTAAGAGGATTGCCATGTGTGTTTTAAGGGTTTGCCATGCGCCCCATTTTGGTGCATGAAGGATTGTGACTTTTGGGGGAGATGAGGGAGATTTGAGAGGATTGCCACTGAGAATTGAGAGGATCTACACACCTCCAAATGGCTTGCCATACGCCAAAATGGCTCGCATAGAGGATTGTGACTTTTGAGGGAGATTTGAGAGGATCTGCACGCCTCCAACTGGCTTGCCATGCGCCTATATATGGCGCGCGGTGCGCTACACGGGGTGTGCTATGTGCCTTCTTGTAGCGCATGAGTGTGATGGAGATTTGGATTGTCTTTTTGGGTATAGGGTTTAGGGTTTCATACATTATACTATAATGTATGATATTGAAGGGTTTAAGCCACATAAAGGATATTGACTACGTATATATGGCCCTAAACTTGTAAAAACGTTTTGAAGAATTAAACTTCAGTTTGGATGTGAATGTAAAGAGAATTGCCCTTGCCTAGATATTTTGGATAGAAGAAAATCAACTCTAACAAAAAACACCATAAAACAACAATTCTAATCAATTTGGTATAACTAAAGTATATAACACTTAGTGTTTAAGGATAATCATATACGATATAACCATAGAATATAACGATAACATATAACTATAGGATATAACTATACGATATAACCAAAGTAATATACCACTTATTATTTAACAATAGTATATATCATACATTACACTTTATATAACCAAAGTACATACCACTTAGTGTTTAAGGATAACCCTATACGATATAACCATATAACTATAGGATATAACCATAGCATATAACGATAACATATAACTATAGGATATAACTATAGGATATAACTATACGATATAACCAAAGTATATACCACTTATTATTTAACAATAGTATATATCATACATTACACTTTATATAACCAAAGTACATACCACTTAGTGTTTAAGGATAACCCTATACGATATAACCATATATCTATAGGATATAACCATAACATATAACGATAACATATAAATATAGGATATAACTATACGATATAACTATATGATATAACCAAAGTATATACCACTTATTATTTAATAATAGTATATATCATACATTACACTTTATATAACCAAAGTACATACCACTTAGTATATAACGAAATGTTTTTACAGGCTTAGGGCCATATATACGTAGTCAATATCCTTTATGTGGCTTAAACCCTTCGATATCATACATTATAGTATAATGTATGAAACCATAAACCCTATATCCTAAAAAGACAATCCAAATCTCCCTCACACTCATGCGCTAAGGAAGGCGCATAGCATGCCCCGTGTAGCGCACCGCGCGCCATATATAGGTGCATGGCAAGCCAGATAAAAGCGCATGGTGCGCCACATAGAGGCGTGCACTTTCCTTGGGGCAGAAATGTGGAGGTTATTTGCGCGCCAGATTATGGCTTGCGGTGCTCCTTTTTTGGGCGCCTATTTCAGAGGGAGATTTGTTTTGAATTTAGGGTATAGTGTTTAGGGTCTAGGGTGTGTATCCTATAGTTATTGGTAGTGGTTATATGATATGATTATATTCTATAGTTATATCATATGATTATATTCAATAGTTTAATCCTATAGTTATATCAGTACGAGTCAAAATAAAAGAAGTGTCGAAATATCAATACGAGTCAAAATAAAAGAAGTGTCGAAATAAACTAACGACCATAGTTATATATGAAATGTCAGTACATACAAGCATCCATTAATACAAAGATTGGACTAATCATCATCGCTAGAGTCATCCAACGATCTCTGTAGACGCTCAACCACCTCCTGATCACGAGCCTCGCGCTCATCCACTTCCCACTCAGCCGCCGTCCTCGAGGATGAACCGACCCCACTCCCTTGACCTTCCTCATGTACATAATCCGGAAACAACTGGGATGCACACGGTGGGGCGGGGGCCATCGGTGGAGTCTGATCAGTCAACTGGTGAAACTATCGTTTGACCAGCGCAACGAAATCTGTAGGCCTACTCTCCGACACCAGGAGAAATCTATGCATCTCACCAGAAACTAATTGGCTCTGCTGTATTGATAACAATACGCATTAGAGAAAAAATAGATAACAACAAGAACTAAAAAGTAAACGAATTTATCTTACCGTAAGAGTGTCGGCGGGAGGAGCTGGATGGACAGGCTCGGTCGGACGATCCTGTCTGGGGGACCTGGGATCCACGAGCACATAAGACATGTCATCTAGCCAGTCCAAGTAGTCATCAGTAACATCCCAAAACGACGTCGCAAAATCCTGCACGTCCAGCTCGATGAGAGGTCTCGGATCGGCATCCCACGCGCCCAAAAGGTCCGGCTCAAAGACCACATCGTACTTTTGTAGCTCGAATGGTCGGATGCACTGAATGGACCTAGGTGGCGCTTGTAGGATCCCATGTACATATCTTAATTGCCTGAGGATGCGGCCCGGAAGGTACACCTCATGCACATTAAGGCACTCCAGTATGCCTGGGAACCACGAAGAGGCGTACAAGGGTGCATGGACGTCAATCCGAGCCATGGGGTCCACCGTATCTGTAAGTAAATATGGAATATATAAACTATCTACATTGAATGTACATTACATTATATCAAAAAGACATAAAACTGAACCGTTATAAATTACCTCCTCGTATCGGATGCCATCTAGGATGCGGCGTATGGCGACCAATTGCTCCGGATCCTTTCCCTTGGGCACCTCTTTGCCATCTCTCATGGTTGCCCGGGTGTCTGCCATCGCCTCCAGGTCCATCACATGATGTCCTTGGAAATGGAAAAAGTATGCCCAAATCCAAGCATGCAAAACAAGAATTAAAATTAGTAATTAAAACAATAATATGTTATAAACGAACCAACAATAAAACTTACCCTGAGAAGGAGCCCACAACCAGCAATGCCCTGCGCCCCGCGACGCGAAGCCTCTCTCAAGTTCTTGTACAGAATGGCCAGGACACCTGCTCCCCATGCATAGCATCTGGTGATCTCGTGGTCAAACAAGAGCGCCATCTACTTGTGCTTCACGACATTCGTCGACTTGTCCACCAGGACAGGACAGTCGTGCCGAGAAGAGTAAGCAGGTAGAAAGACGTAATCAGTCCATCGGCCCTCTCGGCAGCCTGCATCATAGCTATCAGTCGGGTCCTAAGGAAACCCAATGGAACTCTGCCATTTCTGTACCACCGTGCAATGTCGGTCAGCTGGAGACCGAATGCAGTGGAAATGTGTTGCATGACCTCCCCGTCGTCCATCCTGGATGTCATGCTCCTCCCGTCAATGGGCAGCCCGAGAATCTAATGCACATCGTGCAATGTGATCGTCATCTCTCCCTATGGGAAATGGAACGGGTTCATCTCGGGGTGCCATCGCTCAACAAATGCCGAAATCAGGCAAGCTTCCATCCGCCCGTACTCAAGCGACCCGAAAGAAGTGATGCCGATGCGTTGTGTTATCCCCCACCACGAATATGGGCCCTCTACTGCGTGCTCCTCGTGAGTCCGATAGTGTGCCTTCCAGACGTGCACCTTTAGAACCTTCCTCATATGAAACAAAAAATTAATTTTCAATATAAATTAGGATAAATATGGAAAAATGAAATATGTAATGGTAAAAATAAAATGCGTACCAAATCCTGCTCCGCCTGGCGGCGCCTAAGTCCTCTAAGAGGAGCATCCCCCGTGGGTGCATCCTCGACAGTAGCATCCTCCACAGGAGCCCGTCCTCCACGTCCCCTCTCGTGTCCCCTCCCGCGTCCCCTACCCCGTGCCCTAGCCAGAGGGGCAGCGGGATCGAGCGTTGTAGTAGGAGCCTCCGGAGCAATAGCCGGCTAGGCATCGGTCAGCTCTCATATCGCCTTCGCGATATGGGTCGGGTAGCCAACAAGGAGGGTAGGTCTTTGTGGCCCTCCTAGCATCCACGGAGCGGTTCCTAAAATGGGACCTGCTGTAATATCCGGTGCAGCAGCTGGTGCGGTCTTCGGTGTGGGAGCGGGATCCGGAACCGGCTCAAAAATGGGAGGGGGAGAGGCAACTGGGGGTGCGTCATCCCTCCCCAAATCCTCGGCCGTCAAAATAGGATCATCCTTGGCCGTCAAAATAGGATCGAAAGACTCCACATAATCTCGATCCATGTCCTCATCATCATCATCATCCGATGGGGAACGAGTAGTCGTGACGTGGACGTCCTCCATAACCACATCATCGTTGGCGGGTGGTGAGGACGGTTGTGCGATGTCTAAAATCTCGCTACTAACGAGTGTCGCGCGCTGACGTGCCGGCTCGGTCACACCACGTCTCCGCCTCGAAGGTCGCTTCGGCGTCGGATTTCTCACCGACAACGAAGAAAAGAAATCTAGTATAGCCTAAAATTACATATTATTAAAATACATTAGATTCATTTTATTAATTTTCTAATAACAATTTTATTACGTTTAATTTCATTCAAATAACTATTTGTTATATGAAATTGTTATTAAATTCTAATTTATTCTAATTTCATTCAAATAACTATTTTTTCTAATTGTTTATAATTTCTCATAATTTATTCTAATTTATGCAATTTTATTATAATTTATGCCATTTCATTTCGTATATAATTTATTCTAGTTTATGCATTTTTGTTTATAATTTACGCTATTTTATGCAAATTTATTCTAATTTATTCTAGTTTGTTCTAATTTGTTATGTTTTATGCAAATTAGTTTTAATTTTTTAGAATTTGTTCTAATTTATCTAATTTCTCAACCAAATCAAATCCCTAAACTAATTACAAATCTAAATATAAACTATAAATGTGCATTATTAAATAAAAATAATTCAGGAAATAGAAAATTACATACCGTTTGGCTTCCCCACCTACGCGTAACTGGTGACATCTTGAGATCCTCCGCTCCCGGTGCAGTAGTCGTGGTATCGTCGACGGCTGAACTAGCTAGCGTGCCTTGAACTCGTGCCCCAGCTTGGGTTCAGAATTCGCCCGGTAATACGATCATGCCTCCCCTTCCGCGAAGTCTGCCTCTGCCTTGGTAAATCTGGACATCCTCTGCACCTTCCTCCTCCATGGCGCCATCGCCTCCTCCAGCCGTCGCCTCCACCACCGCCTCCTCTGGGCCGCCACCGCATCTACCTCCTTGACGTCGCCGCCTCCAACCACCGCATCCACCACCTCCGGGCAGCCTCCAGCCGCCTCCACCATTGCCTCCTCCGGGCTGCCGCCAGTCACCACCTCTTCCACCGCCTCTGACCCACCACCGCCTCCAGCCACCTCCTCCTCCGCCTCTGAACCGCCACCGCCTCCAGCCATGCCCTCCACCGTCGTCTGCACAACCGTCGAATCGCCCAGATTCGTGGCTCCGTCCACCGACCCCACCGCTGCCACTTTCGCCACCACCACCGGAATGTCGTCGCCGCCACCGCTAATGTCGTCTCCGTCCATCGTTGCTCTGCCGCCGTCGATCGCTAGTAAGAGAAGAAGAGGAGTGAGCCGCCGCCGCCGAAGGTAGAAGAGAGGAAGAAGAAAGGCTGGTGCGCGCGGGTTTTAACTTAACCTAAAATACGCACGCCAATATTTAGCGCACCGGCCATGCACCATTACCTGGCGCGCGACTTTGGGCTGGGCCACGTCCAACTAAGCTCATTTAAAGGTCCAGTTCAAGTGATGCGTCTTATTTTGGCGTGTTGGTTTAGTGTGCGCTTTATTTTAGCGTGCCATTTTTAACCGTTTTTTGTCAAAATATACCTCTAAGCCTATATACTCTTTTTTGACGTGTAAAATAACGTGTAAAAAATTAAAAAATTGTGTGTATATAGGATCTGACAAAAAAAACGTATGTAATTGTGTAGTCACGCAGTTGGAAGTCCGAGTAGAAATGGACGGTGAAGAAAAGAATCAATCACTACGAGGAAATGACTCTTCTCTTTCTTGTTGGCTTTTTCTTTTCCTCCAATTACCCTCCTCTTTCCTTTCCAATTTTAAATTTTAATTTCCATAAAATTCAAAAACTCATTTTTTTAAAAACATTTTTCAAATTAAAGTCTCAAAGGCCAAAGAACATACTTGTCTTCTCTCTCCTCGAAAAAGACCTTCATCCATTTTCTTCAACGAAGAAAAAATCCCAATTCCCAGTTTCCCAAATTCCTAATACTTAATCCCAAATCCCAGCCATTACGCACCTCCATCCAGTGATACAGTGCATCGCCACCGCTTCCGCCACCACTGCCACCTGCCACCGTACAATTCTTCCACCAAAGAGGTAAGCTTTCCCCCTTTCTTAGAAAACAATTTGAAATATCTAACCCTAAACCTAGAATCAGCTTGCGCAATTGAATGAAAAAGCGCACGATCATCGAGTTCCGATCATCTGGTATCATAATTCTGAACGACGCAGCTCGAGACGTCAGAATTGTCTTGTTTGATTCACCACCTCCGTAGCCGGAATTCGAGAATTTCTATCTCGAGCGAACATCACCTGTGATCTCTCTTTGATTGATTAGCGAAATATGGATAAGAACTGTGAATTCTCGCCCAGGGCGAGGAGTTCGGCCTTCAATCGGTCGTTTACGATCACGCCTTCGGCGTATGAGACCCCTCAGAAACCACCTGCCTTCTCGACGCTTGATCGGAGCGTTTCCGCGAAGAAATGGTACAATCCATTTGAGACAGCTGGTAGTTCGATCAAGGGCAAGGTTAGGCTGCTGAGGAATCTGTTTGAAGCCCCTAAAACCATCAAATCGGCCCAGGAGCAATTGCAATCACAACCACAATCATTGAGTAAATTGAAGCACGTCCATTCCTTGAGTTCTGATTCAATCTTGGGCGCTTCAACAATTCGATTGCCGGGCTCAGAGGATTGTGTTGTTTTGTATTTCACCAGTTTACGTGGTGTGAGGAGGACTTTCGAGGATTGCTACGCTGTTCGTACCATATTCAGGGGATACAGGGTTTATGTAGATGAACGAGATGTGTCCATGGATTCCTCCTACAGGAAGGAGTTGCAAAATGTGATGAGCAATAAAGATGTGAGCCTGCCTCAAGTGTTCATCAAGGGAAGATACGTAGGCGGCACGGAGATGATCAAGCACTTGAATGAGTTGGGTGAACTACGAAAGATTTTCGAGAATTTACCCCTTAGGGAAAGAGGAGTTTTTTGTGATACCTGTGGTGATATTAGGTTCATACCTTGCTTAAATTGTAGTGGAAGTAGGAAGGTGTTTGATGATGATGAAAAGATTATGAAGAGGTGCATGGTCTGCAACGAGAACGGCCTGGTCCGGTGCCCTGGGTGTTCTGCTGGTAATTGTTGTCAACGTCCCCGTTAATTGCTTCCTAATTGATCCTTGTGCCTTGGAGCAATGCAATTGGCTTCTTGTGTGAGTTTTGACTTTGGCCTATTGGTTGGCATCAAACTATCTGTTGATCTCTACATAATCTGCAGAATTGGTTGTTTAACAGTGTCATGGGACTAAAATTGACAGTGTGACTGATTCTACCAATTTGGTTGGTTTGATTTTGTATATTTTTTCCCTTGATCAGGAATGGGGGGAGGAAAATCCCTGTGGCAATATTTGTGGTTTAGGAGATGGTTTCTCCAACAATACTATAATGTACATCTTTCCAAGTCTGTATATACTTATGTTTGGAGTGGTTACGTATCTGTTTAAACAGCAATTTGGCCGCTTCTCGTATGTCGTGGAGTTGTATCTGCTTTAAAATTATCTTGGAAACAGAAGGGTAATTCGTGTTACTAGTTGTAACATTATGTACTCTCGGCTTGCCATTAAGCAGCTAAAGCGAGTTTTTAAGCTGCTTAGGGTGACTAATTTTATGTGCTTCTTGTGATTTGGAAGCATTTTCCCTGTGGTCTGTATTCATAGGCTCATAGCTTAATAGTAATATGAAGCACTTGAAGAAATGAAGTTTCTGATGTCTGAATTTTCTTTCATTTTTTGTTATATGCATACTTAATTTAGCCCTGCAAAGAGAAAGTGAAAGAGATAAACTGGAAATCTTGGGCAAAAAGGATATTACAGAATACAGACACTAAGTATTTGTGTTGTTCATTTGGAAGGCTAGAGTGAACTTCATTTGTGAAATTGTACGAGTATCATATATATGATTATAATGAAACTTACCTCTAATTTGGTGGCTTATATATATGCGACTAAATTTAGAATGGGAACTAACCCATTTGCTAAACCCAAAGTCCAAATTAGCTGATTCAAATGTGACAATTTGGTTCTAGTTGTGGTACAGCTCTAAGGGGGGATAGGACTTTTACTAGCGTATAGTGTGAGCTGCCCCAAAAACAGACGTTAGTGTTCTGCATAATTCTTTCTAAATGATTGAAATATGATTCTTGCACATGTTATCAGTGGATGAGTGGATATTTCAATAGCTGACTTAGCACACACAAGGGAAATAATTCAATTATATGAATGTGAATTCTAGGAGTGTATGAGTTTTGATCATTCTGGATGATGACTCTGTATCATGACGGTATATGGAGAATAAGTTCTGTTTTTTGTAGGTTGGAAATTGAAGAATGAGTTCCTTTCACTTTTCCTTCCATGAAGACACGTGAGTCACTATTAAGAAAACGTAATTTAGATATAGTTCACGAGCTTGCATATTTGATTTTAATACTAACAGTCTAACACCATATACGAAGGTTTCTAATAAAAAAATTTAATGCTTAGACATGGTCAATGTATCATCTTTTTTACCCCAATTGGGGTAGGTTAGTGGTAGGGTAATTATGGGATGTTGGGAGGTTCGGGTCGATCTCTCTTTACTCCTTTATTTGGACAAAACACCTCTTATTTCACTGGATATAAGTCAAGCCAATATTGAACGCCTTAACCGTTATTTTTCAGCGATTCTCTCGTCTTGCACTCTTTGTACTTCTTATAATGAGGACCATAACCATATTTTCTTCACATGTCCCTTTACTATGTCAATGATCCATAAATTAGAATCAAAACTTCATTGCTCCTTCTCACTCCCAGTTTTTAATAATTTCATTCAAAATTACGATTTCTATCGCCATTCTAATTCGTAACATGTTCCACTTCTTTTCTTATGGTGGTCTATTTGGACATTTCAGAATTCTTGTATCTTTCAACCTTAAAATAATCACTCCCAGCTTTGTCCAACAACCTAGGCTTTTTACTATCTTCAAGATTGGCTAACACTTACCTCCCCTTTCACACCAGCTCCAGTGCGACATAACCGCTTGCGGCCTTCTAATCGCACTTGGAAGAAACCGCCACCTCATTGGCACAAATTAAAATTCGACGGTTCAAGGAGACATGATGTCATCTCCCATATCGGACATTTGATACGCGACTCTCGAGGTAAACTAGTTTCCTTCCACATGGACACCATACCTTCTACCTCTGTCCTTCGAACTGAGGCCCTTGCAGCTCTTTCTAGGATTCAGCAAGCGGCCCGTATGCATGTAACTCACTTAATTATTGAGGGTGATAATTTAGTTATTATTAACTCCATCAGAGGAATTTGAAAAATTTCATGGGAAATTCATACCATTATTAATGATATTGTTTCGCTTTTGTCGTCTTTTGTGGCTTTTTAGGTACATCATTGCTTCCGCGAAGCAAATCGTGCCGCGGACCTCCTTGCCGGTCAAAGTCTTCCTCCCTCCGTACTCCACAGCTTGCAACGAATAATCATATCCAATCCTTTTCCTCAGATTTCGTCTATTCAACATGACACCCGATATGAGTTCATAAATCTGAACTCTTATTTTGATATATTTAGTACAAAGTTTGTAAAGATCATCCATTGGGATGATTTAAGATTATCATCTGATTTAGGTGGATCCTGCTGTAATAAATAAAAAAAGTCAAGCCAATATACCATATTCGTAGCCCTTGTCATCTACTGTCAAAAGGTGGGTTTTTTGTCATAAAAAACAAAAGTATCATATAATGAGTTGCATCTTAACTCGGACAATGCTTGAGTTGGGTCAAGTACGGTTTTGAAAGGAAAAGGTTGGACCTTAGTACATTTATAAACACCTTGTGTAAGATTTTAGTCTAATAAAATTTATATATGTAATATTTTATATTATAAAATTATATAATAATTAAAAGTAATATTGTCTTTTTTTAGTCATTTTACTGAAGCACCTGTCACTTTTTTTTCACTCATTTCTCTCTCCATCTTGGAACTCATATCCATCTCTCTCCTATTGCAACTAAACTCATCTTCCTTCTCTCTAGTTCACCTTCATTTGTGCCGCCGACCAAGGCATCCCCCTTTGCGCCGCCGACCAAGGCGTCTCCCGTTACGTCGTCGACCAAGACGCCTCCCTCCGCGCCGCCGACCAAGGCACCTCTCTGATAGCTCCATGACCCCCTCAATGACGGCGAAGGACGAAGAGGACGCAATAAAGGTGCGCTCGAATGGTCCGATGACAAGAGCCCGCGCAAGAGCAATGGAACGAGCCACACAATCCTTAGTCTCGCGGGCGTACGCAAGTGACGCGGGTTCATCTAGTCCTAAATGGGTCCTCCTCGTGACCTATGAAGGCTTAGGTGATGTTTCGTCCTAACTGACCCCACCAAAAAGACGAAGACGACGAGTTCGCGAAAGCAGAGCAGCAGCCAAGAACTCGGCCCAGAACTCGACCGAGTTCTGGACCGAGTTGTCGCTCCAGTCAAGAACTCGGCCTAGAACTCGACCGAGTTCTAGACCGAGTTGTCAACCCCGGCCGAGTCATTGCAACAGTCAAGAACTCGACCCAGAACTCGGCCGAGTTCTGGGCCGAGTTGTCGTCTTGGAGCGAGTTGGTTCAACAGTCAGGAACTCGGCCCAGAACTCGGCCGAGTTGTGGACCGAGTCGCGGCCCGCGTCAGCGATTTCGCTTCGTCGTTTGCTGAACAATTTTATTATAATTTTATATTATTTCTTTTGACGCTATTTAAGACTTGAAACCCTAGTTTGTAACTTTTCACGTTGAATTTGAGTAGTAAAGTTGAGTACGCTCTTTCCTATGAATTCTAACGTCAACTCTCGATCCCCGAATCGTTTATCCCATAGCTCGTCGCTTCGAGCAATTGTCGATCATCACGTTGATCCCTTTCGTTCATCACGTTGAACGAGTTTGAAGGCTAACTCTTTAGCCCTAGGAAAGCCATCACGTTGGCTACAGAAGAGAAGAATCGAATCCAAGCTTGAGGAATCCAAGATCCTGCGTTGCAGACAACACTTCAGGGGTTGTTCGCATCAACTGGCATCAGAGCCTATCCAAGCTAAGTTTGTTTTTTCTCTCTTATTGTGTTTCCTTGCAATTTTCCGCTTGCAAAAACCCAGAAATTTTTTTTCCTCACCACCGCCCCTTGCCGGAATTATCCCTGCCGTGAACACCACCACCACCGTCCGCCACCACCACCACTCCGTCCGCCACTCTCTCCACCCCTCACGGCTGGAACCCTAATTTCCCTTAGGTTTGATTACTTTTCCAACAGCCCTAAAATCTATCCTCTAGCAAATCTTGTTTCCTTATTTGCATATTTTGATTTCCTTGTTTCTTGTTGATCAAGTCTTGCTTTATCTTTGGATTAATTGCTAGATTAGTTGTTAAATTTTATGCCATCATAGTTGCTTTGTCTCTTCTTTCTTTTACTGCACTTGCTTGTGTGGTTCTTTGTTGCTTGATTCTCCATCATAACAACACAAAAACAAAGTATGACCGTATAAACAAAAACAAACATACTATTCTCACCTTCCATCAAACAAAAACAGAAAGGTTTGGGAAGACGGAAGCCTCAAAAACAAAAGATACAAAGGATAGGCAAGAGAACGCACCATACGATCATACTCCATCTTCTCTTCTTTCATGTCTATATGCAACTCTCATTAAAAAGGGCAAAGAAGAATTATCAACTCTCTTGTGATTGCTCCTGAGAAACTTGATTTGATTTGCTTGCACTTGGAAATTTTGTGTGTTATTTGGGACTTGAATTGCTAGTTCTTGTTTTGTTGCCTTACGCTCAAGTCTCTCCCTCCTCACGAGCAACCCAAATTAGTATGCCCAGCGGAAAATTTCTTGGGTCACTTTTGAGACCAGGACTTGGCTTGGACTTGTTCTTTTGCTTGGTGCAACTTACTCCTTGTGTTATATGCTTCGTCTAGGTACTATAGAGTTTCTTCCGCTCAGCCACTCTCCTTCTACGGGCAACCGCAGCCCCGGACACATGGACTCCTCCTACGAACAGCTTGATCACCTTCATGATGCGAATGACTCCCTTCATGCTGAGAATGACACCTTGCACGCTTCAAATGCTGAAAAAGCCCGACAAATCATCGCGAAAGATGCTGAGCTTGCTCGCCTTCGTCGGGCCGTGAGTAACATGACGTTGCCCACAGTTGACCCCTTGCTGAACCCTACGGCCTCCACAAGCCAACCACTGGACCGCAAGGGTAAGGGCGTCTTGTCTACTCCACAAGATCGCCTTCGTTCTCAAATTGAATGCTACCCTACTAAGTGTGGCGATTCCCGCGTCCGGTACAATCCCACCTTTGCTCCGAGAGTTGAGGATTACACTTCGGATCGCTCCCGTCGTAGTGTTCGCGCCTCCAAGGATCCCCTACCGTATGTCAACACCAAGGACCGTCAGGTACGAGGTCGACAACACAAGCGGTATGACGATTCCAAGTCCGAGCGTGATGATGATGATGACCGTGCCTCGGACCACTCCCGGGAAGGATTTGATGACGAGGATGCGTATGAGATGGAACGGCTTGAGGAGTTGCGCCCCACGCATCGCGGCTACCGCCGACACTCGCGGGAACGGCATTGCCCGAGCCCCGGGCGCCATGGACCACGTCGCCCCGACATTAAGGTAAAACTCCCAAACTTTTTTGGTGAATTTGATCCCCTTAAGTTTCTTGATTGGCAGCAGTCCATGGAGTATGTGTTGAATCATTACCAATACCCGAAATAAGAACGGGTTGCTACCGCCGCTTTACACTTCGACAGCGCCGCCAAGGCTTGGTGGCATCGTTTCAGCGCTGACCGTGCGTATAACCGCGAGCATCCAGTCACTTCTTGGCACCACCTTATGCGGATCATGCGAAATAAGTATGTCCCCGAGGACTTTACTTCCGAAATGCGCCTCAAGATACAACTCGCGGCCCAAGGTAACCGTTCTCCTCTTGACTTCTATGCTGAACTTGAAGAATTGTCCCACAAGGCAGGTATCCATCACACTGACGACGACTTTCGGAGTATGTTCCTACGTGGCCTGCATGAGCCTATTAGAAACCAACTTCGGGTGCTCAACATAAGAGACCTCCAAAAGTGCGCACATACGGCACAAGAGATATGGTCGCAAGCTCAAGCGGCCAAACGAGCATCTTGGTCTTGCACTAACTCCAGGTATGTTCCTTCCCCTAATTCAGGTTCATTTCCTTCTAATGTGTGCCCCTCTTCATAGTCCGCTCCCGCGACTACAACGCCGGTGCCGGCCACTCGGTCGAGCACCACTCCGGCGCGCGTCAATGAGCCACCACAGCGTCGTGCACCTCCTTCCGATGATAGGGCAAGGGACAAGATCTGTTTTAAGTGCCAAGGGCATGGCCACATACAGCGGGACTACCCCAACAACAAGCGAGTCCTCTTCTCACACCTCTCCGGATACGAGTCCTTTGACGAGGACACTTCGGACGGCGCACCAGTGTTTGATTCGTATGGGCAGGACGAGGGGGAGGAGAAGTTGGATGGTTACGTCTGCAGTCCCATGGATGATCAAGGCAATGTGCCTCTTAGCTTGGTTACTCACCGTGTTCTTACCGCCAAAGAAGGTACCTTACTTGACCAACGTGAAAATTTATTTCATACTAAATGTGCGGTCCAAGGTGCTTCTTTGAGTGTCATTATAGATGGTGGAAGTTGTTGCAATATCATCAACGAAAAGGTGATCAAGCACTTCAAGTTCGACACAACTCCACACCCCTAACCCTACAGCCTACAATGGATTTCCGAGGGTGATGATTCCAATGTTGTGAAGCGACAATGCACCATCAATTTCAGCATTGGCCATTACAAGCATTCGATCCTTTGCGACGTAGTACCCATGGATGCCACCCATCTTCTCTTGGGGCGACCTTGGCAATTTGACAAGCGAGCTCTTCATGATGGGTTTCTCAATAGCTACGTCTTCATGCACACTAGCAGAAAGGTGACATTGCTTCCTATGAGCCCTCAGGAGATTATGCAGGATCACGTGGAAAGGAACCGCGTCAAGGCTCTTGAACAAGCCAAGGCACAGGCAGCTGGCCGTGAAATGCCACAGAAGATGGCCCCCAAACAGCCCCCTAAGCCGTCCACAGCAGGCATTCAAGGCTCGTGTGAGAACCGCCTTCTACTGGCTCGGTCTCGGGATGTCTCTCCAATCATTCAGGGACGACTTCCTTGCTTTTTACTTGTTCCTTTCGCGTGTCTTTTAAATGTTAAAGATCTTGTTGATTTACCCCCTACAGTGACTTCCCTTTTGCAGGAATTTGAGGATGTGATGCCCGAGGAACTCCCAGAAGGATTGCCACCTATTCGTGGAATTGAGCATCAAATCGACTTTGTCCTCGGTGCCTCTCTTCCTAACCGCGCTGCATACCGTGCGAGCCCGGAAGAAACCAAGGAATTGCAGCGTCAAGTGCAAGAGTTGATGGATAAGGGCCACGTCCGGGAGAGCTTAAGCCCTTGCGCAGTACCGGTGATTCTAGTGCCTAAGAAGGACGGTAGTTGGCGCATGTGTGTTGATTGTCGGGCGATCAACCAAATTACAGTGAAGTATCGACACCCTATTCCTCGACTTGATGATATGCTTGATGAATTGTATGGTGCTACATTATTTTCTAAAATTGACCTTAAGAGTGGTTATCATCAAATTAGGATGCAGGAGGGTGATGAGTGGAAAACTGCTTTTAAGACTAAGTACGGCCTTTATGAGTGGTTAGTTATGCCTTTTGGTTTGACCAATGCTCCTAGCACTTTTATGCGATTGATGAATCATGTTTTACGGGCGTACTTAGGCAAATTTGTAGTTGTCTACTTCGATGATATCCTTGTTTACAGTAGGTCATTAGATGAGCATGTTGAACATCTTAGGAAGGTCTTAGAGTGTCTTAGAAATGAGAAACTGTATGCTAACCTTGGTAAATGTTCTTTTTGCTCGGATTCCACTATTTTTCTTGGTTTTGTTGTTAGCAAGGATGGGCTGAAAGTTGACCAAGAGAAGGTCCGCGCCATAGAGGATTGGCCACGCCCCACAACTCCAACCATGGTTCGTTCCTTCCTGGGCTTGGCTGGCTTCTACCGCCGATTTGTGCGTGATTTCTCCACCATTGCAGCCCCATTGCATGAGCTTACAAAGAAGGTTGCGTCCATTGAGTGGACGACCACACACGAGACTGCGTTCACCACCTTGAAGGACCGGTTGTGCCACGCTCCTTTGCTGAAATTACCGGACTTCTCCAAGACTTTTGAGGTGGAGTGTGACGCCTCTCATCATGGAATTGGAGGGGTTTTGCTGCAGGATAGGCGTCCCATTGCTTACTTTAGCGAAAAGCTCACAGGCGCCCAACTCAACTACCCCACGTATGACAAGGAGCTCTATGCTCTTATTCGAGTGTTGAAGACTTGACAGCACTACCTATGACCTAAGGAGTTTGTCATTCACTCGGACCATGAGGCGTTGAAGTACTTGAAGAGCCAATACACCCTCAACCGGCGCCATGCACGATGGGTAGAGTTCATGGAGACCTTCCCCTATGTGGTCAAATACAAGAAAGGTAAGGAGAATGTGGTTGATGATGCCCTTTCTCGCAGGTATGTGTTACTTACCCATCTTGATGCTTCTATCTTAGGCTTCTCTTTGATTAAAGATGTGTATATGCATGATGATGACTTTGCTGTAATTTTTCAAACATGCATGGAAAAGGGAGAGTCTAATGGATTCTATGTTGATAATGGATACCTCTTTAAGGCCGGGAAACTGTGTATCCCTAAAACGTCTGTACGTAGGTTGCTAATTCAAGAAGCTCACGAGGGTAGAGGACATTTTAGTATCCCTAAGACTTTGGCTGCATTAAAGGAACATTTCTTTTGGCCTAAAATGTTGCATCATGTTACACGTTTTTACAAGGCTTGTGTTACTTGTGTGCATTAAAGGAACATTTCTTTTGGCCTAAAATGTTGCATCATGGTATCCCTCGGAGTATAGTGTCAGATCGTGATGCTAAATTTGTGAGTTATTTCTATAAATCTTTGTGGGCCAAACTGGGGACTAAGTTGTTGTTCTCTACTAGCTATCACCCCCAGACTGATGGCCAAACGGAGGTTACTACTAGGACTTTGGGTGCTTTATTGCGTACTATGTTAAAGTCTAACCTCCGCAAGTGGGAAGATTGCTTGCCGTTTGTTGAATTTGCTTATAACAGGTCAATGCACTCGGCTACGCAGAAGACTCCTGACAGGCTTAAAGTTGTATGCCTAATTAAAGAAATCCTAAAGTACCTACTAAAGAGTATAGCAAGCAAGTCAGGGTCGAACCCAAGAGAATCAGGTTATCTATTCTTGTGATTCGCAAGTCACCAACTAGGGGGGGTTTTGTATCGGTTTCTTAGTGACCAAGTAACAAGTAAACAAGTTCGCAAGTAAAGGTTGTGAATATGATGGGGAAAAGCGTCACACCTGACAAAGATCCACACAACAAGAGATATGGTTGATCACTGAATTCTATTAGTCTCAAGTTCTTATATTTCCCTTAGTTGTTCTTATCCCGATCATAGGTAACTATTAGTTCTACCATCCCTAATAGTACTTATTACTAAGTCAAATCCGAAAACCTTCAAGACTCAATAAAGCAATAGCATTCAACCAAGGATTCAGCAAGATACATGCAATAGAAACAACCTGTTACTATAACATGCAATTAACTCTCTCTCACGATGAACACTCGTAACCCGGTTATGTAAATCGTGTTTGCTACTAGATATGCAACCCGAACCCGGAATCACAAATCCTAGCAATTAGGAAGATATCAATAGACCTAGGTAGCTACTCTAGATAAATCAACATAAACCAATAAACATTCAAGCACAAGAGAATTAATCCAACTAGATAGGAAAACGAACAAGAGTAGAAAACTCACAACCAATCAATTGTAGGCTTCAAAACGTCAAGTGCAACAATGAAAGCTTAGTTCTTCATAAGGTTTGTGAGAGAAAACTAGGGTTTTGGTGGCAACTCGGTTCCTCCTAAACAAAGTCTAGGTTAGAACCTTAAATACTAGGAAGTAAATAATTCAGAAAATAAATAAAAGGAAATAACAAACTTGGAAATAAAGTTTCAAAAATAAAATAAAAACAGATAAAAGATCTCGGAAATAAGCCGAGAAAAGTCTTCAGCGCGTCGTCACCGCGGGGTGCGGCAACACCCACCACTGGGTGCGGTGGTCTTCTAGAACTTCGGAACTTCGCGCCTTCTTCTCTGCTGGCTCACCGCGGGGTGCGGTGATGTTGCCGCGGGTGCGGTGGTACTCCAGCAGCTGCGACACTTCCGTAAAAACGCCATAACTTTTGATTCCCAACTCGGATTGCGCTCATATTTTGAGGACTTGCAGTAGACTTCAAGATATAACTCCTCGAATTAGAATCACTCCATTTGGACATCTGAGTAAATAGAACAAACCAATTGAATTCAGCACACTGTTCTTCTACTCTTCAATGCACCTCAAACCTCTGTAAATCTCATGATTTCTTCACTTCTAGTCTTCTCTTCCGGATTACAGAATCACCATCAAATCATATCCAAATATCATCTAAATCATGCTAATAACCACTAGATGCGCTATACAATATACCGTATATCAAATTCCCCCATACTTAGACCTTTACTCGTCCCGAGTAAGCTAAAAACAGAACTCACTCCATCAATCATGCTCCAAGGCCTCAGGAAGTACAAGAAAATATGACACTAGTGGTTACAACACATCAACAATAAGCTCCAAGACAACCAAAATAAGTGATGCAAAACTCATCTAATCCTAACTCCATCTAATCACCTTATTCCTCCATAGTGGCCTACCCGAGTCCTCCTTATGACTCCCCTTCTTATGTCTCCACGCCAGGAAAAATGAGGAATCCTAAAAATCACTCTTATTCTTTTCACTCATTTTGCCAAGGCGCCCTTTCGGGTTTTCACCAAGCCACTCATTTCATTTTTCAATAGATGGGCTCACATATACTCACATCACTCTTGACCAATTATTACCCCAGCCTAATGTTGGTCCAAGCCACCTGCTTATTGCCTAGGCCGCCCTTTCGGGTTTTCGACCTATCCCAGGATTTCTATTTTAGCCTTTTTTCGAATTTTTGGCTCTTTTCATTTTTTTCTTCTTCTCAACGACTTAGCAAGTATAGAACCCTCCCCCATACTTAAACATTGCATTGTCCTCAATGTAATGAAAGACAAAAGAATAGAAGCACAGGGAGGAGCAAAAAATAACTCACAGATGCCGCTAAGTTGGCTTGGAGACGTACGTTGTTGTTGGCGGTAAAACAATGAACGCTCAGGTCTCTGGTGTTGCGCGGGATCTTCTTAATCAATAATCTTCTCCTACCGTGCAACCAAAAGGAAACCACTTTGGTGAATAGTGGTATATCAAAGAATTCGGGGCTGCACGGCCTTCAATGAACACAAAAAAATGGGCCCAGATGTGTTCGTGGTGTGGGCCCTGGTGTTCCTCCTCTTCAACTGTCGACTGTAGGGCCATCATCGTTGCCAAATAATGTGTGGGGCGAATGTCTCCTCCTAGACAACATGATGCGCACCTTCTCCATGGGAAACTCCGGACAGATGGCCTACGGTAGAACTCTTTTTTGTAGTTTTTTTTATTTGATTTTTTTTTTTTTGATTTTTTTTTGTTGATCCCCGTTTAAGGTTTTTTTGGGGATTTTATTTTCAGTGTAGGGCAAAAGAAGACTTACAATGGTGTGGGAAACACCTTCTTCAATTCGCATAGGGTCTCCTCCCTATAGGTTAGTCGGAAACAAAGAAAAACAAAAACAAAGCAAGAACACACTAAAAACAAATACAAAAACAAAGAAGGAAAAGCAAAGAAAGAAAAACATACCTCGGGTTTCCTCCCGGATAGCGCCTTAGTTATTGTCGTGGCTCGACATCCTACTCAGACAACCTCAAATGGGGTTGCACATAGCAACTGAACTCCTGGGATCTATATCAGGGGGATGCCTCTTTGTATATTCCATGTCGAGCTTGATGATAAGCACTACTTTGTAGGGCTTAACTAAGAGTTATTAGAGGGTTTTATTGGTGCCATTCGGGTAGATTTAGACACATTCTTGTGCATGGCGTTTGGGGGCGAAGTCTGGTGTTTTTGGAGGTGTATGAGCTATTTTGGATATCATAGAAGACACTGAGGAAGGAAGCCACCAAAAGAAGACGCCAAGGAAGTGAAGACGAGAGGTTAGGAGGCGAAGCCAAGGAGTGAAGGCCGAGCATTAACCGCGACCGCGGGCAAGGGTGCCGCAATCGCGGTTCCTCGGGCAAGTCGAGAGTTTTCCGTAGGCGCGGAGGAATGTGAAGAGCGCAGAGCCACAAGAGGCCGCGATCGCGGTAAATGTGCCGCGATCGCGGGTCGTCGACGCAAGAAGTTCTGACTTTTCCCGAGTCTATCTTTTCTAATTTATTTTCTTATTTTTCCATTTTATTTCGTTTCTTTTCTTAATGGGCTTAGGAACTTGTTAGGCCCATATTAGTTCTATTTTATATTTAACCTAGGAAGAGAGCTCATTCTAGAAGGACTCTCAGATATCAGGTTTTAGTTTTACATCATCGTTGTTTTCTCAAGACTATGGAAGGCTAAGCACTTTTTCTTAGTCTGGCAATGGAAGCTTAAGTTTTGATTATTGGTTGTGAGGTTATGTTCCCTTTCTCAATTCCTATTGATCTATATATCTTCTCTTAAGCAGAATATCATTGAATAATTATTGATTTGTCTAGACAGGCTATCTAGGTTTATTGATTGTTACTCATATTGCTATGATTAGGAAACTGTTGGGCTAACGTCCTGGTCTGGAGTGGCAAGCATAGGTTTTATTTACTTTGGTGGATTTTATCTATGTAGAGATTTGATTATGTGTTGAATGCTTCTGGTTGAGGTGTTATGTGTATCCTGGTTAATTCTTATGTTCATTGCTGTCTTTGGGTTGAATCACTAGTGGTGCTAGGGTTATTCATTGGTAAGGGTTCTTAGGGATGGTTTCCTTATTAATCTACACAAGATCGGGACAGGAATAATCATAGGAAGGAATTGGAAGTAATCTAGGATCAACCAACCAAAACTTAAGTGGAAATTGTCTGGCTAAGTGTTTTCTCACATTTGATTGCATACTATTTATTCTGTTTTATTTTCTACTTGATTAAAACCTCAAAAAAAAACCTTTTGTTACTATTGTTCGATTGATATTCAATTTGTGACAGGAATATAAACGCTTGTGATTCTCTTGTGATTTTGACCCTTGCTTACTTACTATATTAGTTTGGAAGTTGAGGTTTACTTTGATTTGGCATAACGACCTTAGGCAACGTCAAATTTGGCGCCGTTGCCGGGGAATCACTGTCTGTTTTCTTGTAAATAAATTGAATATTGATCTTTCTAGGGAACCTATCTTACGGTTCCCTCTAACATTACTAACTTTTCATTGACGAAGTGCACTTCAGAGTAGATAATTCTGTTGGAGAACTCTAGCTATGGCGCAAGAAAGCATGACATTGTTGGAGAACTCTAGCTATGGTGAGAACACACTGCTGGCACTCACCCAGACACTTCAAGCATTAACACAAGCGGTGATTCAAGCCGGTGTAAACAACGCACAAGTAATGAAAGAGGGATTCTCTCAGCTCTCCCAGCAAAATTATACTCTGCACCAATCCTCTCAGCAATCTATATTAAGCTTGGGTGCATCACTGGGACAGCCAAGGCATTGGCCACCTGCAATGGCGGAAACTCAAAGCAAGGACTGCGAACATCAGCAGGAAGCCAATGCAGTCACCTTGAGAAGTGGAAAAAGGGTGAATGACCCCTATGCTGTGGAAAAGGATGAAGCGCCAATAAGGGTTGCACGCTGGGCAGAACCGCGACCGCGGGGTGAAAACCGCGATCGCGGTTATATCACGGAAAAGGCGAGAAACAGCGAGGAGGAACCGCGATCGCGGGTCGAAAACCGCGATCGCGAGGCGGAAGATCGAGAATCAAAATATGTCGTCAGCGAACTGCGACCGCGGGGTGAAAACCGCGATCGCGGGTTGAACACGGAGGATTACACAGATTATATCCAGGCAGAATTTCCCCCGCTCAACCCTGAAAAGCCACCTGCACCATTTCCCGAGGCATTGAAGGAGAAAAGAAGGCCAAAGACTAACCAAGAAATCTTTGACATCTTCAGCAAATGTGAGCTCTCTCAGCAAAATCATATTCAGCACCAATCATCTCATCAAACTTTGTTAAGCTTGGGTGCATCAATGGAGCGGCTGACGCAATGGATACCTGCTATAGCAGAATCTCAACCCAAGGGCAATGCTGCCCAGCGGCATGTTGAGGAGAATGCAGAATTTGGAGAGCTCCCCGCAGAAGAGAAACCGCGACCACGGGAGGAGTGCTGCAACCACGGTATGCTGGGTGAAATAGGGCATTGTGCTGAATTTGATGATGAGGTTGAGAAGGACCTCGAAGAGGAAATCAAAAGCTTCAAGAACAGTATGCTACCTGACGCGGTATGTTCTCCTGAAATTGAAGAGGAGATGGACGAGGACAGGGACTATGAGCCTCAAAACTACACTCAACATGAATGGCCCTTGCTGGAGTCCCAGATCCCCATCACACCTCCCCCTGAGGCTCTCAATGGAAGCAAGCCAGAAGCTCATTTGGTCACACTGGCCAACAGCATCCCTCGTTGTGCAGATTCTGTGAAGGCTAGGCGGAAGATAGGAAAGAAGCCGAAGGTGAAGCAAAAGAGTGAGGTTGCAGGCCAGATGTCGGATTACCTCATACTAGACACGGGGCAGGATAGGCGTGCAACCTCTGCAATGCTGGAAAGAGAATTCTTGAAGATGACAACTGCGGTCATGTATACGAAGGGTGATCCGCTCACAATGAAAGGAAGAAGGAAGGGGGTACAGTCGTACCTGAAGAGGCACCCCCCAGATTTGGAACCAAGAAGGGTGGTCGCTGTAAGCGACCCGAGATGAATAGAGAGCACCATGTCGAGTCACGACAGTAACCAAGGCGCTGCTCGGGAGGCAACCCGAGGTAAGACTTTCAACTTAGTTTTCCTTTCAGAAGCTTAGTTTTCCCTTGTTTTCGAAATTTTTGCTCTGTTTTTGTTCGACTAAACCACACAGAAAAGCCGAGAAGAAACCGCGACCGCGGCATAAAACCCGCGATCGCGGTCGGAGAAAGTCGAGAAAAAACAGCGATCGCGGCATAAAACCCGCGATCGCGGCCCCATGGCGTGCCGCGAATTAGGGTTTAGTCTGACAAAAAAAAAATCGTATGTTACCCGCGATCGCGGCCTTCACTGCCGCAATCGCGGTTCCTCTACGGTGTTCCTTCCATGGCGATTCTTCCACGATGGTTCCCTCCTTTATGGCGGTTATTTCCACGGCGGTTCATTCATGGTGGTTCTGAGGCGGTCTTTCTTCATCATGTTTGCGAACAACAACCGGTG
Source organism: Rheum nobile (assembly GCA_027886185.1). NCBI lineage: Eukaryota > Viridiplantae > Streptophyta > Magnoliopsida > Caryophyllales > Polygonaceae > Rheum > Rheum nobile. The sequence continues at coordinate 6,927,816 of WOAB01000109.1, read as the reverse complement.
TACCCTTGATCCATGTTGTCCCCTGCGGTACGTCTTCACCTGTGCGTCACCACCTGTGCATACTGAGTTCGGAGTTCCAACATTCCATGATCTATCTCTTGGGAAGTTCGATTGTTGAAATGGTGATGAAGTTTATGGGGATCCCTACATCCCTGAGTACCTTCGTGGCGTTATTGACGAAGACTACCACCCCGGCGTACGCTCAGTGAGTTCTTCCTTTCTTCCCCTCATATTTTTCTTTGTCTTCCATACATTGAGGACAATGCATGATTCAAGCATGGGGGAGTAGAAAGTACTTGCTATCTATCTTGTAAATTAGTTTCGATTTTAGCATTGTTATTTCCATTCAGCATTGTCCATTATTCGCATTCCCTTTAAAAAAAATAAAATAAAATAAAATAAGAAAAAGTCAAAAAAGACATACATGGAAATCCTAGGACCAGTCGAAAACCGGAAAGGGCGGCTTGGGTAATAAGCAGGTGGCCCGGACCAGCGCTAGGCTGGGGTAAAAAGGTGTCTGAGTGACGTGAGCATATGTGAGCACCTCTATGAAAATAAAATACGAGTGGCTAGGATGAAAACCCGAAAGGGCTCCTAGGTAAAATGAGTGAAAGAAGAGGAGTGATTTTAGGATCTCATTTTACCTGGAGGGGCGACATAAGAAGAGGAGACAAAGAAGGATTGCTGGATAGGTCACTCTGGGAGGCATAAGGAGTCATAGATGGAGGCTAGGATTAGAGGTCACTTTACACTATTGGATGTCCGGGCTAAGCTTGGGGGAAGTACTCTGCTTGCCCCTTAAGCTTGTTGATGGAGGATGTGTTGTGAATGAGATTGGTGCCAGGAGCTTTGGCATGAGTTAGGTGATTCTTAGTTGGAGGACATGCTTCCTGAGATCTTGGGTGTTACATTGGAGGGTAAATTCTTTATTAGTTTACTCGAGGACGAGCAACGGTCTAAGCATGGGGGAGTTTGATAAGCACTACTTTGTAGGGCTTAACTAAGAGTTATTAGAGGGTTTTATTGGTGCCATTCGGGTAGATTTAGACACATTCTTGTGCATGGCGTTTGGGGGCGAAGTTTGGTATTTTTGGAGGTGTATGAGCTATTTTGGATATCATAGGAGACACTAAGGAAGGAAGCCACCAAAAGAAGACGCCAAGGAAGTGAAGACGAGAGGTTAGGAGGCAAAGCCAAGGAGTGAAGGCCGAGCATTAACCGCGACCGTGGGCAAGGGTGCCGCGATCGCGGTTCCTCGGGCAAGTCGAGAGTTTTCCGCAGGCGCGGAGGAATGTGAAGAGTGCGGAGCCACAAGAGGCCGCGATCGCGGTAAATGGGCCGCGATCGCGGGTCGTCGACGCTGGAAGTTCTGACTTTTCTCGAGTCTATCTTTTCTAATTTATTTTCTTATTTTTCCATTTTATTTCGTTTCTTTTCTTAATGGGCATAGGAACTTGTTAGGCCCATATTAGTTCTCTTTTCTATTTAACCTAGGAAGAGAGCTCATTCTAGAAGGACTCTCAGATATCAGGTTTTAGTTTTACATCATCGTTGTTTTCTCAAGACTATGGAAGGCTAAGCACTTTTGCTTAGTCTGGCAATGGAAGCTTAAGTTTTGATTATTGGTTGTGAGGTTATGTTCCCTTTCTCAATTCCTATTGATCTATATCTCTTCTCTTGAGCAGAATATCATTGAATAATTATTGATTTGTCTAGACAGGCCATCTAGGTTTATTGATTATTACTCATATTGCTATGATTAGGAAACTGTTAGGCTAACGTCCTAGTCTGGAGTGGCAAACATAGGTTTTATTTGCTTTGGTGGATTTTATCTATGTAGAGATTTGATTACATGTTGAATGCTTCTGGTTGAGGTGTTATGTGTATCCTGGTTAATTCTTATGTTCATTGCTGCCTTTGGGTTGAATCACTAGTGGTGCTAGGGTTATTCATTGGTAAGGGTTCTTAGGGATGGTTTTCTTATTAATCTACACAAGATCGGGACAGGAATAATCATAGGAAGGAATTGGAAGTAATCTAGGATCAACCAACCAAAACTTAAGTGGAAATTGTCTGGCTAAGTGTTTTCTCACATTTGATTGCATACTATTTATTCTGTTTTATTTTCTACTTGTTTAAAACCTCAAAAAAAAACCTTTTGTTACTATTGTTCGATTGGTATTCAATTTGTGACAGGAATATAGACGTTTGTGATTCTCTTGTGATTTTGACCCTTGCTTACTTACTATACTAGTTTGGAAGTTGAGGTTTACTTTGATTTGGCATAACGACCTTAGGCAACGTCAAATTTGGCGCCGTTGCCGGGGAATCACTGTCTGTTTTCTTGTAAATAAATTGAATATTGATCTTTCTAGGGAACCTATCTTACGGTTCCCTCTAACATTACTAACTTTTCATTGAAGAAGTGCACTTCAGAGTAGATAATTCTGTTGGAGAACTCTAGCTATGGCGCAAGAAAGCATGACATTGTTGGAGAACTCTAGCTATGGTGAGAACACACTGCTGGCACTCACCCAAACACTTCAAGCATTAACACAAGCGGTGATTCAAGCCGGTGCAAACAACGCACAAGTAATGAAAGAGGGATTCTCTCAGCTCTCCCAGCAAAATTATACTCTGCACCAATCCTCTCAGCAATCTATATTAAGCTTGGGTGCATCACTGGGACAGCCAAGGCATTGGCCACCTGCAATGGCGGAAACTCAAAGCAAGGACTGCGAACATCAGCAGGAAGCCAATGCAGTCACCTTGAGAAGTGGAAAAAGGGTGAATGACCCCTATGATGTGGAAAAGGATGAAGCGCCAATAAGGGTTGCACGCTGGGCAGAACCGCGATCGCGGGGTGAAAACCGCGATCGCGGTTATATCACGGAAAAGGCGAGAAACAACGAGGAGGAACCGCGATCGCGGGTCGAAAACCGCGATCGCGAGGCGGAAGATCGAGAATCAGAATATGTCATCAGTGAACCGCGACCGCGGGGTGAAAACCGCGATCGCGGGTTGAACACGGAGGATTACACAGATTATATCCAGCCAGAATTTTCCCCGCTCAACCCTGAAAAGCCACCTGCACCATTTCCCAAGGCATTGAAGGAGAAAAGAAGGCCAAAGACTAACCAAGAGATCTTTGACATCTTCAGCAAATGTGAACTCTCTCAGCAAAATCATATTCAGCACCAATCATCTCATCAAACTTTGTTAAGCTTGGGTGCATCAATGGAGTGGCTGACGCAATGGATACCTGCTATAGTAGAATCTCAACCCAAGGGCAATGCTGCCCAGCGGCATGTTGAGGAGAAGGCAGAATTTGGAGAGCTCCCCGCAGAAGAGAAACCGCGACCGCGGGAGGAGTGCTGCAACCACGGTATGCTGGGTGAAATAGGGCATTGTGCTGAATTTGATGATGAGGTTGAGAAGGACCTCGAAGAGGAAATCAAAAGCTTCAAGAACAGTATGCTACCTGACGCGGTATGTTCTCCTGAAATTGAAGAGGAGATGGACGAGGACATGGACTATGAGCCTCAAAACTACACTCAACATGAATGGCCCTTGCTGGAGTCCCAGATCCCCATCACACCTCCCCCTGAGGCTCTCAATGGAAGCAAGCCAGAAGCTCCTTTGGTCACACTGGCCAACAACATCCCTCGTTGTGCAGATTCTGTGAAGGCGAGGCGGAAGATAGGAAAGAAGCCGAAGGTGAAGCAAAAGAGTGAGGTTGCAGGCCAGATGTCGGATTACCTCATACTAGACACGGGGCAGGATAGGCGTGCAACCTCTACAATGCTGGGAAGAGAATTCTTGAAGATGACAACTGCGGTCATGGATACGAAGGGTGATCCGCTCACAATGAAAGACATAAGGAAGGGGGTACAGTCGTACCTGGAGAGGCACCCCCCAGATTTGGAACCAAGATGGGTGGTCGCTGTAAGCGACCCGGGATGAATAGAGAGCACCATGTCGAGCCACGACAGTAACCAAGGCGCTGCTCGGGAGGCAACCCGAGGTAAGACTTTCAACTTAGTTTTTCTTTCAGAAGCTTAGTTTTCCCTTGTTTTCGAAATTTTTGCTCTGTTTTTGTTTGACTAAACCACGCAGAAAATCTGAGAAGAAACCGCGACCACGGCATAAAACCCGCGATCGCGGTCGGAGAAAGTCGAGAAAAAACCGCGATCGCGGCATAAAACCCGCGATCGCGGCCCCATGGCGCGCCGCGAATTAGGGTTTAGTCTGACAAAAAAAAAATTTGTATGTTACCCGCGATCGCGGCCTTCACTGCCGCAATCGCGGTTCCTCCACGGTGTTCCTTCCATGGCGATTCTTCCACGACGGTTCCCTCCTTTATGGCGGTTATTTCCACGGCGGTTCATTCATGGCGGTTCTGAGGCGGTCTTTCTTCATCATGTTCGCGAACAACAACCGGTGTACCCTTGATCCATGTTGTCCCCTGCGGTACGTCTTCACCTGTGCGTCACCACCTATGCATACTGAGTTCGGAGTTCCAGCATTCCATGATCTATCTCTTGGGAAGTTCGACTGTTGAACCTAGGAAGAGAGCTCATTCTAGAAGGACTCTCAGATATCAGGTTTTAGTTTTACATCATCGTTGTTTTCTCAAGACTATGGAAGGCTAAGCACTTTTGCTTAGTCTGGCAATGGAAGCTTAAGTTTTGATTATTGGTTGTGAGGTTATGTTCCCTTTCTCAATTCCTATTGATCTATATCTCTTCTCTTAAGCATAATATCATTGAATAATTATTGATTTGTCTAGACAGGCCATCTAGGTTTATTGATTGTTACTCATATTGCTATGATTAGGAAACTGTTGGGCTAACGTCCTGGTCTGGAGTGGCAAGCATAGGTTTTATTTGCTTTGGTGGATTTTATCTATGTAGAGATTTGATTACATGTTGAATGCTTCTGGTTGAGGTGTTATGTGTATCCTGGTTAATTCTTATGTTCATTGCTGCCTTTGGGTTGAATCACTAGTGGTGCTAGGGTTATTCATTGGTAAGGGTTCTTAGGGATGGTTTCCTTATTAATCTACACAAGATCGGGACAGGAATAATCATAGGAAGGAATTGGAAGTAATCTAGGATCAACCAACCAAAACTTAAGTGGAAATTGCCTGGCTAAGTGTTTTCTCACATTTGATTGCATACTATTTATTCTGTTTTATTTTCTACTTGAGTAAAACCTCAAAAAAAAAAACTTTTGTTACTATTGTTCGATTGGTATTCAATTTGTGACAGGAATATAGACGCTTGTGATTCTCTTGGGATTTCGACCCTTGCTTACTTACTATACTAGTTTGGAAGTTGAGGTTTACTTTGATTTGGCATAACGACCTTAGGCCACGTCACTTGACCCCCGTCCTCCTGCACTTCATGATGGGTGGACCGATGTTCATATCAATGAATGCACTTTCCATCTTTAGGAACGGTCTACCCAACATCTCAGGGGCTGCATGCTTATCCTGCCTTGTATCCAGCATGTAAAAATCTGCCACTTGAATCAAGGCCTCCTTCTTGTACTTCCCCTTTGGTTTCTTTTTGATATTGCCCAGCGCCCTTAAAACTTATGTGCAGCGAGTGACGTTGTTTGCCAGTATGACCAAAGGAACGTTCGCCTTGCAGCTACTGAAGGTGTCAAATAAACCTTTGTCATTCTCCACCTTTTGGGTGTCCTTCAGAGCCTCAGGGAAGGGTGCGGGAGGCTTCTCAGAACCGAGAGGGGGAAAGTACGGACAAACATAGATGTCGACGTAGGGCTCTTTCATAACTCCAGAAGGTCCACCGCGGGTGCGGTCAGAATCCACCATGGGTGCGGTCGTCCCGACAGAAAAGTCTCGGAATTCTAGGGCTCCGTCACCGCGAGTGCGGTGACTCACCGCGGGGTGCGGTGGTGTGGCCGCTGGGTGCGGCGAGAGTGGCGCGGGGTGCGGTGATCTCGACTGAGAGCTTAGTTGCTCTTCTGTAGTCCCACCGCGGGTGCGGTCTTCTTGCCGTGGGTGCGGTGAGCTCGACAGAGAGTTCTCATCTTTTGTGTCGTCCTCTTCAGCACTAGGAGCGACGTTCAGTTGCTTACCACTTCTGAGCGTCACGGAACTAACATTTGCTCTCGGGTTAACTACCGTTTGAGATGGTAGATTCCTCGAAGTCCTTGCATCGATCCTATTGATAGCTTCAACCATTTGCTCCATCTGCTTTTCTAAATTCTTGATGTTAGACTCCCTAGTTTGAACACTAGTGCTGAAATGTTTAGTCAAAGCTTGGAGCATATCTTTAGTTGACATGGATGAACTTGGATTGGACACTGGTGGGCTATGCTCATAGGCCGGATTATACTGCCGTGGAGTACCCTACTGGTAGAACGATTGTGGCTCCGAGTAGAACTCCTGGTAGTCATGACCATATGGAGGGTATTGTTGGTATCCATAACTCGAATTGGGGTGATCGCTCCACCCTATAGTGTATGCGTAGGAGTATGGGACACATCGCGGCTCTCCCCAGAACTCCATATCTGTAACAAAGAAAAAGAAATCAGTAGCACGAGTGTGGACCGTAAGATAGGTCCATACGGCGCCACAAAAACATAAATTTTGATTCCCCGGCAACGGCGCCAATTTTGACAGGCCTAAAGTCGTATGCCTAATCAAAGAAATCCTAAAGTACCTACTAAAGAGTATAGCAAGCTTGTCAGGGTCGAACCCAAGGGAATCAGGTTATCTATTCTTGTGTTTCTCAAGTCACCAACTAGGAACTAGGGGGGGTTTTGTATCGGTTTCTTAGTGACCAAGTAACAAGTAAACAAGTTCGCAAGTAAAGGTTGTGAATATGATGGGGAAAAGCGTCACACGTGACAAAGATCCACACAACAAGAGATATGGTTGATCACTGAATTCTATTAGTCTCAAGTTCTTATCTTTCCTTTAGTTGTTCTTATCCCGATCATAGGTAACTATTAGTTCTACCAGCCCTAATAGTACTTATTACTAAGTCAAATCCGAAAACCTTCAAGACTCAATAAAGCAATAGCATTCAACCAAGGATTCAGCAAGATACATGCAATAGAAACAACCCGTTACTATAACATGCAATTAACTCTCTCTCACGATGAACACTCGCAACCCGCTTATGTAAATCGTGTTTGCTACTAGATATGCAACCCGAACCCGGAATCACAAGTCCTAGCAATTAGGAAGATATCAATAGACCTAGGTAGCTACTCTAGATAAATCAACATAAACCAATAAACATTCAAGCACAAGAGAATTAATCCAACTAGATAGGAAATCGAACAAGAGTAGAAAACTCACAACCAATCAATTGAAGGCTTCAAAACGTCAAGTGCAACAATGGAAGCTTAGTTCTTCATAGGGTTTGTGAGAGAAAAACTAAGATAGGTGGCAACTAGGGTTTTTAGAATAGATCCTTAAATACTAGGGCAAATAATTCAGAAATAAAGAAAAGAAAATAACAAACTTGGAAACAAAGTTTCAGAAATAAAATAAAAAGAAAATAGAAATTCCGGAAATAAATTCGGGAAAGTCTTCAGCGCATCGTCACCGCTGGGTGCGGCAATACCCACCGCGGGGTGCGGTGGTCTTCCGGAACTTCGCGCCTTCTTCTATGCTGGCTCACCGCGGGGTGCGGTGATGTTGCCGCGGGTGCGGTGGTACTCCAGCAGCTGCAACACTTCCGTACAAACGTCATAACTTTTGATTCCCAACTCGGATTGCGCTCGTATTTTGAGGACTTATAGTAGACTTCAAGATCTAACTCCTCGAATTGGAATCACTCCATTTGGACATCTGAGTAAATAGAATGAACCAATTGAATTCAGCACACTGTTCTTCTACTCTTCAATGCACCTCAAACCTCTGTAAATCTCATGATTTCTTCACTTCTAGTCTTCTCTTCCGGATTACAGAATCACCATCAAATCATATCGAAACATCATCTAAATCATGCTAATAACCACTAGATAAGCTATACAATATACCGCATATCAACTCCCTTCCAGGTTGTCTACGGCCTCAACCCGCTCACCCCTCTAGATCTCGTTCCACGGCCAATGAAGGACAAGGAAAGCCTCAAGGGAGTGGAGCATGCGGACCAGGTCAAGACTTTGCATGAGAGGACGAGGCAGCAGCTGGAGTGGAGGTCCGAGCAAGTAGCCGTTGAGCGCAACAAAAACCGCCGCCCGATTACATATGAACCCGGAGACTTGGTGTGGCAGCACTTACGCAAGGAACGCTTTCCATTGAAGCGATGCCACAAGCTGGACGCGGGAGGTGATGGTCCTTTCCAGGTACTACAATGCCTTGGGGCCAACGCCTACCGCTTGGAGTTACCCGATGACTATGGCGCGCATCCGACTTTCAACGTCGCTGACCTTGCGCCTTACACGCCGCCTGCTTTTGACGACGAGGATGAAGCGGGGATGCTTCGCAGCCAAGAAGGGGAGATTGATAGCTCCATGACCCCCTCAATGACGGCAAAGGACGAAGAGGACGCAATAAAGGTACGCTCGAATGGTCCGATGACAAGAGCCCGCGCAAGAGCAATGGAATGAGCCACACAATCCTTAGTCTCGCGGGCGTACGCAAGTGACACGGGTTCATCTAGTCCTAAATGGGTCCTCCTCATGACCTATGAAGGCTTTGGTGATGTTTCGTCCTAACTGACCCCACCAAAAAGACGAAGACAACGAGTTCGCGGAAGTAGAGCAGCAGCCAAGAACTCGGCCCAGAACTCGACCGAGTTCTGGACCGAGTTGTCACTCCAGTCAAGAACTCGGCCTAGAACTCGACCGAGTTCTGGACCGAGTTGTCAACCCCGGCCGAGTCATTGCAACAGTCAAGAACTCGACCCAGAACTCGGCCGAGTTCTGGGCCGAGTTGTCGTCCTGGAGCCGAGTTGGTTCAACAGTCAGGAACTCGGCCCAGAACTCGACTGAGTTCTGGACCGAGTCGCGGCCCGCGTCAGCGATTTTGCTTCGTTCGCTTCGTCGTTTGCGGAAACATTTTATTATTATTTTATATTATTTCTTTTGACGCTATTTAAGACTTGAAACCCTAGTTTGTAACTTTTCACGTTGAATTTGAGTAGTAAAGTTGAGTACGTTCCTTCCCTTGAATTCTAACGTCAACTCTCGATCCCCGGATCGTTTATCCCGTAGCTCGTCGCTTCGAGCAATTGTCGATCATCACGTTGATCCCTTTCGTTCATCATGTTGAACGAGTTAGAAGGGTAACTCTTTAGCCCTAGGAAAGCCATCACGTTGGCTACAGAAGAGAAGAATCGAATCCAAGCTTGAGGAATCCAAGATCCTGCGTTACAGACAACACTTTAGGGGTTGTTCGCGTCACTCTCTCTGAGTCTGCACCGCCGACCAAGGCGCCTCTCTCCGAGTCTGCATCGTCAACAAAGAAGCACCTGTCACCTTCATCGGTTAGAGTGAAGCTAGCTAGTGAAGTCCATTGACGAGAAGCACCTGTAAGGGTGTCCATTGACGAAAATGCATCAATCCCAGTAATGTTCCAGCTGTTGGAGGAAATGATGTCCATAAGGTGAATTAAAATTCAGCAAACATAATTTCACAACTTCTAGCAGCTTCCACAATCGAGCCCCAACTCCAACTTCCCACAATGCAACTTTTACTCCTCAAATCATCAATTAATGCGATCCAGAATCCCCAAATCATCAAATCCCTAACCCTAAATCCAAAAAAAAAAACAATCCAGCCCCCAAAATCCACAAATTCAAAAAAGCCCTAAATCCCCATAACCATTCAAATTGGTTTCAAACCCAACAAGGATCAAGCTACAAGGATAAACTGTCTACATACCTGACTCGAAGAAGGAGCTCGAACCACCGAGCTGCCTCAAGACGCTCAAAGGAGATGGCGGGCGAACCTGTAATAACCCTCATTTTTAGTAAAGGTACTTATGTAATTTCTCAACTCTATTACTAATAAAGGAATTTCGGTATTTATTTCATTATTCCAAAAAGGGAAATAAAATAGAGATTCTTATCTTAAGTTGTTACAACTTCAAGTTGTGATCTATTTAAATTTATTCTAACATGGTGCTATTTTAAATTTAAATAAAACTTATCAAATTTTAACTTAGAATGCTTGAACCAATTTAACAAAGTGTTAAAAGGGGTTTAAGTATGGTTAAATTTATAAGAAAAGAGTAACTTAAGCTTTATTTTAACCTATGTTAATTTTTCTACATATTAATTTTGGGTTAAAATAATATTATAAACCTAGAATAATAAAATAAATAAGTTTGGGTAATTTTTGAAAAATTATTCAAGGGTATTTTTGCCACAACTTTAAAAGTTTGGCAAAATATTGCAATAAGCCCAAAAGTGGGGGGCCCGATCCCAAATTATTGTTCATCATCCCCGCAAACAGGCCACCTCTCGGCCGAGCTCCGTCCATGGCGGACATGGGCCAAATCCGACCCCGTTTCGACGCGTTTCGCCCAATCAAACCATGGGTTTCGCAGATTAGATCAAGACACACCCCATGGAGATAAAATCGGAAGGCTTAAGCCGCAAAGAAGATCGAATTTTCCATCGAAGGCAAGAAAAATATTTGAACGTGTCGATTACGTTTTGGATGAAATCGGGGCCAATTTGTGATCTTTTTAACCTAAATCTGGAACAATTGCGTAGGATTTGCCGAGATCTTTCCAACCCCTATAGATATAGCCTCAACCATTGGGATTTCGGCATCCAATTTCGCATTCAAAGTCTCAAACCCTAAAATCCTGCCGCCGTTGTTTGTCGTCCGAATTCAGCCACCACCGAGCACCACCGCCTCAATTACCACCACCACTAGTTGTCCTGATGCTAGAGCTTCACCTACGAGCTCCAATTTGGCCTTGAACAAGCCGGTGCCAGCCGCGACTCCGGTGGAGATTTTCTTACAATTTTCGGTTTCGTTTTTATTTTGCTTAATCTTGATTATTGGTTAATCTGGATTATTGTAAAAACAAGTTAGGATTAATTTAGTTTTATGAATATTACAATTAAATTAATTATATTTCTTGGGTATTATCTTATATTATGAATGGTTAAATTATAACTTTTCATCTAGATAATACTTTGAGTTAGAAATTATTAGGATTATAAATAAATTATTGGATCGATTTATTTATGATATGATTATTTAGAATTTACGAATAATTAAATGTTAGAATCGTATAAATAATCGTTTTATTAAAAAACCTTGAAATTGATTTATTTATGAGTTAAATAAATTAAATTAGAAATCGAGACATTGTATCCTTCAAATTTTGATATTGAATAAATTATCAAATAATAATTTAATTATTATATGTGATTTGGGTACGTCTCGGATTTGCTTCTGAAACGGAATTAAAGCATGAAGTCAAATTGCTACTCGGAAGCAACCTTTCTTGTGATATCGTTCATCTCCTTTGTGATTTAAGGCAAGTGGCGGTTCGCTCTTGATATTTTATTCCATATTTTTCTTAATTGACAATTAATCTATTGTCTTAATTAAGTCGAGATAAATAATTCTATTTGTCGTTTGGGAACTTGTGTGATAAAATGGTGTGATTAATGAACCTTATTATTAGGTTGTATATTTGCTAGCAACGACCCTTATATATTTTATTATTATTATTATTATTATAGGGTGCTAGATAAACTTTGGTGTGGATTGTTGTGCATTGGTGTGGACTTATATGCTAGTTAGCATGAGTATTCGTAGGAACGTTATTTACCTTGCGAGGTTTAACTGTTTCTTTATAACTTGATATTAGGAGGATTATTGCCCTAATACTTTTGGTCATGACCTACCCTTATTCAAATATAAGTGGTGGTGCACTTAGCTAGTGTCAATATTCGTGATTTATCCCATTTTATATCTCATTGTGAGATCGGTTGTGGAAATTAAAACCTTTAACGTTAATGCACGTTTTAAAATTAAATAAGATAAGTGCATTGTTGCACATAATTAATATACCATCGGACGAGAAACACAACGTGAAACCCGTCCGATCTCTTGTTTAAAGTAAGTCCATTTTCCAACATGGATTCGCATTATGCGGTGAGGTTGGTCGAGGACCCAAATATTCAAGGTCGGTTTTCAAACTTTGTGTGAATTATAATGTTCTCAAACAAACATACATATTCCTATAAGACTTACCTTCTTTGGAGTATTCTTTTGTCGCATATCTCTTCTATCATTTCAGTGAGAGTATCCGAGTTATATATCGTCTACCGACTATTATTCGACAGACAATGATGATAACTGGATACAGTCACAAGAACCATTTTGTTTGATCCATTGTTTAGTCTTTCATTAGACTAACCAACCTTTCTTTTTCTGCATGGTTGGTTGGTGTCATCCGTCCTATATGACACATCAAGTAAAGTTTCTCAAGTTGAAGACATGGGAAGACGACGTTGAAGGCAGTTGCGTTTTCTTTGTGTTGATTGTTCGAACAAGGTTATGATCTTGTTGTTTTAGAGTTTGTTATTTAATAAAGTCTTCCGCTATACTTTAATACATTATTAAGTTGCCATTTATAGCAACGTCGTTTGTAGGACAATTTTGGATTTAATATTTATATTATTCGTATTATTTTGTATTTGCGATCAATACTGTAAAGCCTTGGGTGATTTTGGATATGTGATCTGAGGTCACTGGGGGTTTTTATTCCTAAGGTAATTTAGGGGTGTTACAAAACCACCGAGCTCGTTCTCTGACGAAGGAGATGCGAACTAGAAGACGAAGGTGCTCGCCTTGCCGTTGAACCAGGAGATGCCGACACCGGTGAAGAAGGAGCGTCGACGATTGGTGTCTCTGACGAAGAAGTGAAGGAGAATGGGGATGGAGGAGAATTGTGAGTAGGGTGAAGGAGCAGATGCGTTGATGTGCTGTTAAGTTTAGTTTTTTTTTTTTTTTGCTTTTACAAACGGAACTGTTAAAAATTTAACAGTTGGGCATTTGGCAAAAAAAAACGAAAGTTAGGGGTATCGCGTGAAATAGGTCAATGTTTTGGACACCTCGCGAATTTTGCCTTATCTCAGGGGTACTAGGTGAAAAATTCGGGAAAAAAACTGACTGAACAACATGTGTCTTCTCCAACAAAATATAGCTGGCGGAACTCCATTTGAGTTTTCTTCCTATGGAGGCTCCATGGGTTCTAGATCTTTATCTAAGAAGTCGAGAATCAGGGTTAGCTTTTATAAGGTACATAGTATTTGATAATGCAAAGAAGCCAAATCTACCGAACTATAGCCTACACATTCCCTTGAATGATTGAAAAGATTCAATTTTGTATTGATCAAAATGGAAACTTATATATGGTTCCCAACGTATCAAACACAACAACAAAACGAATGAAACACACCTTCAACAATAGAGCAAGTAACACATTGTACTGCTAAATTTCAAAATTTATGATTGAAAAACTATTTTTTGTCAAAATTATAAAGTATTTCTTTTAGATCATTCTTAAGCTATAATCTATAAATCGACTTGAATAGTTGGTTAATAAACATTATTGAATTGAACTAAGAAAATAAAACTACTATAACAAAATTATTCATGCAATGAGAATTGAGTTTAAATGAATGATTGAAGAGAACTCAAGATGTAAATCCAAACCTCTACTAAGGAATCTTTCGTGTAGTTTCTCATACTCTGAATTTGTTATGATAATATTCCCACAATAAGAATTGTTTTCGAAGCAGAACACTACATGCCATAATTCAATGGTCGATAGAGCTGTATTCACAAAACATTATGCAACACGGTTGAATAATGTATTAGAAAAGAAAAGATTAGACGAATATTATGTATACCAAGATCATTTTTTTCTATTTAGATAGTTTTTTATTCACTATTATCTTTTCGTTATACTTATATGTTTTTCATTACTATATCATGATTATAAATACTATTTAGATAGTTTTTTTATAAAGTATTTCTTTCAGATTATTCTTAAGCTATAATCTATAAATCGACTTGAATAGTTGGTTAATAAACATTATTGAATTGAACTAAGAAAATAAAACTGCTATAACAAAATTATTCATGCAATGAGAATTGAGTTTAAATGAATGATTGAAGAGAACTCAAGATGTAAATACAAACCTCTACTAAGGAATATTTCGTGTAGTTTCTCATACTCTGAATTTGTTATGATAATATTCCCACAATAAGAATTGTTTTCGAAGCAGAACACTCCATGCCATAATTCAATGGTCGATAGAGCTGTATTCACAAAACATTATGCAACACGGTTGAATAACGTATTAGAAAAGAAAAGATTAGACGAATATTATGTATACCAAGATCATTTTTTTTCTATTTATATAGTTTTTTATTCACTATTATCTTTTCGTTATACTTATATATTTTTCATTACTATATCATGATTATAAATACTATTTAGATAGTTTTTTTTATAAAGTATTTCTTTCAGATTATTCTTAAGCTATAATCTATAAATCGACTTGAATAGTTGGTTAATAAACATTATTGAATTGAGCTAAGAAAATAAAACTGCTATAACAAAATTATTCATGCAATGAGAATTGAGTTTAAATGAATGATTGAAGAGAACTCAAGATGTAAATACAAACCTCTACTAAGGAATATTTCGTGTAGTTTCTCATACTCTGAATTTGTTATGATAATATTCCCACAATAAGAATTGTTTTCGAAGCAAAACACTCCATGCCATAATTCAATGGTCGATAGAGCTGTATTCACAAAACATTATGCAACACGGTTGAATAACGTATTAGAAAAGAAAAGATTAGACGAATATTATGCATACCAAGATCATTTTTTTTCTATTTAGATAGTTTTTATTCATTGTTATCTTTTCTTTATACTTATATGTTTTTCATTACTATATCATGATTATAAATACTTTCTAACTCCCAAAAACATGGGCTGAAAAGAGTTTGCAACAACACCATTTCAATCAGGAGCAAGTATTTGTTTTTTTGTTGCCGTTTAGTTTTGATTCTTTGTACATTTGGATAAGATAATTAATTTTGGTGTTCTCGATTTTTCTTCTTCTCCCTACCATGCTCTCAAGGTTGAATTTATCTCTTCTATTTATAATTCTACTATTTATAGATACTAAACTAGAACCTAATTACACCATATGATACTCCCTCATTAAAACTGTTACATATAAACCCATATCAAAATCTTGCGTTTTTTTAAACTTTTTTTTGTCAGCACAATATCTAAATCAAAATTCATTTTTTTGTTATTTTGATTTTTTTTTTCTAGATTTAAAATTCAATCTAATAATAAATATCTCATCTAAATGATATATTATATATATTAGGATAATTTAAATGTTGCTTTAATTAATAGTATTCAAATATCCAAAAAAATAAGTTGATATTTATTGTTTGTGGAACAACATTATATCAAAATTAATTTGAATAGTATTGAGGGACTACCTATAAAGTTACCCATTTATATCATTGGTTTGAAGCTTTGATGTCCAATCTACTATATAATACTCCCTCCGTCCCATAATGTTCGTCCTGTTTCCGTTTTAGGCGTCCTTTTTTGTTTGTCCTACTTTACTTTATTTTCTTTTCTATCCATCTTTTCTTTCCAATATTATCCTTATTCATTCCATCTTTTATCCAAAATATCAATTTTTTTCTTTCCTACTTTACACATCCAATCATTCTCACCTATCATGTCCATCCATCTCAAACTCCATTAATATCCACCATTTTTATCCATAACCTAAAACTTAATAAACCATATTTCATTAACCTAATTAATTAAAAATTAATTAATTAATTAAACTAACAAAATTAACCAAACTACTCCTAAATCCATTAACTTGACCCAAATCCATATTTTTAACCAAACTAACCCAAACCCATATTTTAACCTAACCCAATATCCCTAACCCATATTAACCTACCCTAAACCCATTAACCACCCAGCCTAATCTACCCAGCCCAATTACCCTCGGCCTAATCTACCCAGCCCAACCCATATTAACCTACCCTAACCCTAAATACCCTAATCTCATTCTCACTCTCATTCACCTCGCCGCTCTCTTCTCTTATCCTCTCTCATTCTCTCTGAAACCCTAGAGCATCTGAGCTCTCTTATCCTCTCTCGTCTGAGCTCTCATTTATGCTTTCATCTGAGCTCTCACTCTCCTTGAAGGTGCCTTACTCTCCTTCTCTACTCTCTACTCTCTCGTCTGAGCTCTCTACTCTCTCGTATGAGCTCTCTCTGAAACCCTAAACCCTAACTCATCTGAGATCTCGATCTGTTGCAGATATGCTTCGCCGGCG
Source organism: Rheum nobile (assembly GCA_027886185.1). Classification (NCBI taxonomy): domain Eukaryota; kingdom Viridiplantae; phylum Streptophyta; class Magnoliopsida; order Caryophyllales; family Polygonaceae; genus Rheum; species Rheum nobile. The sequence continues at coordinate 6,911,458 of WOAB01000109.1, read as the reverse complement.
ATTAATCTGCTCTGGTTGTCCCCAAAACACTAAAAAAGCTTGCTCCTCCTCTAGATCTATCCATATCTCCCAAAACCCGTCCAAAAAAACCCTAAATCTCATATTTGAGTGCTTTGAAAACCCCCGTCCCCTGGGTTCCATTCTTTGTTTGCATTCATGGGTGATTCAGACCTATTTAAGTCTGATGGGACCTGGACTTCTGATGCACTTTTTGTTGCTTGCTCTAAAGCTCCACAGTGCGAGTGGGGTGGCGATTGTCATGGGAATCACACCTACACTCCTGTTGGCTCAGAGGAAACTATGGAGGGGATGATGTGGTCTGAGCCCCCAGAGATTGTTGTGCTCCCCGATACCCCTGAGATTGTTGTCCTCCCTGATTCCCCTGAGATTATTGTAATATCTGATTCCACTGACGATGAAGCTGCGGTTCGGTCTTCTGACAAAAGAATCGTCCCCGATGATGGTGATGTTGCCTCTAATTCTGATGTTTAACTAAGTCTCACTCTTGTTAAGTTGTTTATTTTGGGTACTTTTGCTGAGATTATTGCTATGAATTATGCATGTTGTTGAATGAGTTTGTTGTGCTGTTGACTGAGACATTGGATTGATTCTGGATTTGCTGTTCTGATGTTGGATTATGTATGCTGATAATTTGCAGTGTTTTGGTGTTGGTGTTCTGTTTTTTTGTTGATTATCTGTTACATTGTGACTGCAAAACCTTATATTGATCATATGATGTACTCTGATGCATGCTTGAAAGTTGGATTGATCTTATGCATGTACTCTTATATTGGATTGTTCATTGCTGTTGAGTGAGATGTTGGATTGATCAGTTAGGTTATCGGTGATGATGCAATATAACTGAGATGCAAAACCTTTATGCTCACTGTCTTAATGTGTCATAGCAACACTGTGTCACATGTAATTGATTGATGCTTATGTGTATGTTAAGGTATTGTGATTGGTATTGTATCTATGAGGGTTATGGGGACATCCGAGATTATTTATGCATTTCAATGATGAAGTCTTGAAACTGAGATGCAATACCTTTAATGTCACTGCCTTAATGTGCCATAGGAACACTTTTACATGTGGTTGATTGTTGCTTATGTGTATGTTAAGTCTTGTGATTGGTCTTGTGTCTATGATGGCTATGGGGACATTTGAGATTATTTGTGCATTTCAATGATGAAGTTGTGATACCCCATAATTCTGTAAGGATTATTTTGGGAATTTTGGAATTTTCCCGAATACCCGTTTAGTACGTCGGATTTAATTCAGAAAGTTGGAGGCATTCTGTAATGTGCTCTGTATCTGTAATATTTTTCTCAGTGAAATAATATACAGTCAACATGTTTTGGAAGTTCGTACTCGTTCGTGTACGACTTTTGTTAACGCGGATTAAGATTGGTACAAGTTTATTGCCCAAGAGTTGTTATCTATAGGCAATAGTACAAGATTCTTTATCCAAATGTTTTTTTCCAAGAGCCATTGTCCAAGGGGCAAAAGGGTTTGGATATTGTCCAAGAGGCAAGGAACCCTAATTTCTTCTATAAATAGAGGTGTTGGGTGAGGGTGGAAGAGGGTGCGAAAGACGCGGAAGCGCTCTCAAATTCTCGACTCTCAAAAACGCTCTCAAAGAAAACGCTCTCTCCGGAAAGGCTCGTGGATCGTTGGAGGCTCGTTTGGTGTCGTTTCCGGTGGCCAAGTGAAGCCTTGGAGACCCTCGGACGCCTAGAAGCAAAGCAAGGCGAAAGACGAGCCAAATCGAGCATCGCGGGTAAGATTTCCCCTCGTATTTTCAGTTTCTGTTCAGCGACGGCGACCGCCGCCAGGGAGACGGCGACCGCCGCCAGGGAGACGGCGACTGCCGCCAGGAACGATGCCCGCCGTGGTGAACGGCGACCGCCGTGATGAAGGAGGCCAGCCGCCGTGGTGATGCGGCGATCGTCGGAGAAGGGAGGCCGTGGAGCGGCGCCCGTCGTGGTTGAGCGGCGCCCGCCGTGGTGGAGCGGCGCCCGCCGTGCTTGAGGCGGCGCCCGCCGTATTTAAGGCGGCACCCGCCGGAATTGTTACGGCGCCCGCCGGCGAGGTGGTTGTGGCCGGGAGTTGTCGTTGGCTTCCGAGGCCTTCGTTCGGGTTTCGTTTACGTCGAATCCTTTCGTCCTTTCGTAGTATCAGTATTGTTTGTCGAATCTAACTTAGGGTTTCTTTGTGGGTCGACTCGAAGGTCGTTGTGCTGTCGGAGCTATACCTGTATCGAGCCCGGAATCTCATTGTCTCTGCTTTGTTCCAGATCTGCGGATTAAGGCAAGTGGCGGTTCACTCTTGCTTAATCATTTCATGTTTCATTAATTATCAATTATTTAATTGTTAATTAAATTGGAGTGAACTGTTGTTTTGCTTGGGAACTAATTTCATAATTAAATGTGATTAAAGTAATGTTATAATAGGTTGTATATCTGTTAGAACAACGCTATTATATGTGATAATTACCGTGATGGTATCGGGTGGTTTAATGTTAATCTTTAATGCTTAATCTCGTGTGTGTTGTGGGAACGCTAGTCCAAATAAGGATTAGTCGTTTCTTAATAACTTAATGTTCGTAGGAACGCTAATCCAAGTAAGGATTTGTCGTTTCTTTAAATCATATTATTCTTCGGATTAATTCCAAATAATTTAAGGGTCATGACCTATGCTTCTTATCCACCGTTAAGGATTTGAAGTGTTTAAGCGCCTTGCAAGCGCCATTGGATGAGCATAATTGCAGTCCTGTGTATTAAGCACTTAGCTAGTGCAATTGGGGTGGACGTAACTGTCACCCTGTAAATTAAAGTGTAAGCACTGTGGCAGTGCAATCAGGGTGAACGTAAGGTCACCCGGTGTAATAATAACTTCCGTGTTCTCGGAATAGTATTAAAAGCCTCAACAGTCGTGTGTGTGTGTGTGTTGTAATTTAATAAGATAAGTGCAGTTAAGCACATAATTAATAAGTGTAAGCACTATAATAGTGCAATCAGGGTGAACGTAAGGTCACCCGGTGTAATAATAACGCCGTTGTTACTCGGCATAATAATGTTAAGTCCCGCGTGTGTGTTGTGTGTGTTTTAATTTGGGTTGACGTAATGGTCGCCTTAAGATTTAAGCCTTGTTGTCGCTCTTAATAACATTAACGTGTTTCAGTAATGTGTGTTTTGTAATTAAATAAGATATGTGCCCGAGTGCACATGATTAATAAACCCATGGCGAGTAGTGCAACTAAGTAATAGTACAGCTAGGAAAGCTCGTCTCGACTTGAATGTAGTACGTTCTCTTTCCAATCTGGATTCGCTGTATGCGATGAGGTTGGTTGTGAACCGAAGCATCTCAGTCAACTTTTAAATCATTGGTGTGTGTGTAACTTTAATGTTCCCTCGGTTGTCATAATTTCCTATAAGGCTCATTTCAGATTGGAGTCTTCTCTTCAGTGCATGTCTTAATTGTTAAATCATTCTGTGAAAGTGCCGGGTTATATATCATCCCTTCGGTTATTATTCGAGGGATAATGATAGTAAACAGTCATGATCACTCGAACCACTCTGCTTTGTGCCCTTGCTAGTCTATTCAGTAGACTAACCCGCTGTATTTTTGTTATCTGCATCGTCATGGTTGGTGCCGTCCGTCCGTTTCGGCACATCAGGAGTTGATTCCCGGAGTTTAAGTAACCTATTGAAGGATAAGAAGCTTGCAGACGAAGATTTAAAAGTCAGTGTTTTAAGCTGTTAAGTGTTTTAAGATTGTTAAAGTGTTACTTCAATGTATCTTCATAATTTAGCCATGTTATAAGTTGGCTCTTTAAAGTTTTCCGCTGTGTAATTTAAAGTCTTCCGTTGTTTAATCTTTCCATTATTATGTAATTATGTTATGTATTTAAGCTTAATTGTTCTGGAAAAGCCTGGGGTGACTTTGGACGGTAAAGTCTGAGGTCACTGGCATGTAATATCTCCGGTATAAATTGGGGGTGTTACAGAAGTCTTAACACTGAGATGCAAGACCTTTAATATCACTGCCTTAATGTGCCATAGGAACACTTTCACATGTGATTGACTGATGCCTATGTGTATGTTAAGGTATTGTGATTGGTCTTGTGTCTATGATGGCTATGGGGACATCTGAGAAAATCTACAATTGTGAAGTCTTAATACAATTGAGATGCATTTCCTTTGTCTGGTTTGTCCCGAAATATTCATCCTAAAGGTCTAAAAGCTCTTGTGATTGGTGGTGTTATTCTCCTTGAGTCTATCTATGATGAAGTCTTGAAACTGAGATGCATTCTCTGCATGTTCACTGTCTTAGTGTGCCATAGGAACACAGTCAAATGACTGATTGATGCTTATGTGTATGCTAAGGTATTGTGATTGGGTTTGTGTCTATGAGGGTAATAGGGACATCTGAGAAATACATTGTCATTGTTGTGCCATTACTTGTGCTTGTTTACAAAATTACACAAGTTCTTGCTACCTTACAATTTCCTGCTTCAAATAACAGCTTTCTGACCCAAAAAAAAAATATACTTAAGCTAGACAAAATATGTTACTTTACCTCCTAAGATTGCTCTGTACATAAAATGTTCAATCTTTGTCATATATTGCTAAATAAACTGACTGTCTTCAAGTGCTTCTTCAGTGTCTTGATCTTCATATATTGTTGTCCCTTGTTGACTCTGTTGGCCTGCTATTGATGTTCCTGGTTGATCTGCTTGTTGTGCACCCCCATGCACTATGTCCCATGCTTCTATGATAGCCCACATAGGTGTCTTGATCTCTCTTGGTAGATTCCCCTGAGCCATTAATTTCTTCTTGTTTACATGTGGCATATCATACTCATTGCCTCCCTTGCATTTAAGTATTTCATTCATAACAAATTATAGTGTCATCCATACATCTCTTAGAGTTATAGGGGCCAATTCAAAAAATGCTTCATGCACTGCTTGTACCATATGATCAATACTTGTTGGCATCTTCTTGTGCATGAGTGACTGAATGCTTTTGAAAAATCCTAGATCTAAGATGTTTACATCTGGACTATTAGCTGGTTGTTGTATTAAAATGAAGGTGAATCCATCCTGAATGTATACATGTTGCCATCCTGGATCTCCTTGAGTTATATGGGCCCTTGCATTGTCTTGTTGTATGAATATAACTCTTTGAGCTCCATCTTGTGGCCATTTTGCCTTGATTGCTGGAATGATTTGGTTTATTAACATGTTCCTTGTCACTTGTTTGTTGACTGATTCAACTAGCTTTGTAACTAGTGTCCCATTCTCTCTGTTTTTGGATGACCTTTTTGCTGCTTGTTGATATGTGAATGGAAAGATTCCTATCTTCCCATCAAAAATGCACTGTCCCTCTGTATCAAATCTAGGCCTTGCTACAACTGCAGTGAACATAACTTTGTGAATGAATGTAGATGAATTTGCAGCTCTGTACTTGCCCATTTCATTCTGTGCTAGATATACTCTCTGTGATTTCTTTGATAGAAAAAACCACTTCTCATCCAAGTGTACAAAATCAAACATTGGATAATACACTGACTTAGCTTCTACAGTATCCCCTTGTAGTAACTTCAGTACCCAATCCAACCTAGCCTTCTTATGTCCCTCACTCAAACTAGGATGGAGTGGATTTGTATGTGGCTTTATTGTACCTTGCTTGACCATCCTATGCACTTTGGTTTTTGAAATACTAAGCTTGCTAGCTAAGTCTCTAATGCATGACCTGTCTCACATGCTCAGTGTTGTGATTGAATCCATCTCTACTTGAATTCCTTTTCTACCACATTTGTGATACTTTGTGCTTAGATTGTACCTCTGGTGTGCATTATGTTGCTTCTTGGCTGTGTTCCAAAGTCTGCCTATGCACCTTGTTGACATGTTGAACTCTTGTGCAACTTCCTTTATTGCACCATGTGGTAATTGTCCCTCTTTAGATCTCGTTAGCAGAGTATGCAATATGTGCATTTTTTTATCACTGCTGAGCCTGGTATTTTGTGTTGGCTGATGATGTTGTGTTGCCTCTGTGTTGTGCTCTGCTTCTGATGACTATCCCTCTTCATTTCCTGGTTCCTGGTTGAGATCAAAACTATGTTCATCTTGTTCCATGTCCCCTGCTGACCCATTGAGTTCTTCGAACTCTTCTCCATCATAAATGTACTCATCTGGAAGTGGAGCTTCATTTAAGTCAAAAGCTGAGGCCATGACACCACCAGGCTGTGATGCAGATTATTCTCTGTTTTGCTCTGAATTTCAGTGAAACTTTGAATGTAAATTCTGTAAATCCCCTGCATAATGCTGTAATCCCCTTTATACTTTGTTTAGGGGAAATTATGTCTAGGACAATTATGTCCTAAGTCTCCAAAATTTGCAGAGATTGTTTAGGGCAATTATGTCCTAAGTCCCCAAAATTTTGAAAGTGGATCCGTGTGCTTGCTAATGCTCCCCTTTCATTGGACGATTTTTCATATGTGGTAATTTACCACAGATTGCACTGTAGCAGTAATAATTACAACTTGTACTTTAATAAAATTTCTTAATTGAAGAGTTTTTTGTACTTTAGGACAAACATTTCGGGACAGAGGGAGTACTAAAGTTAAACTTATCTAAGACCACTTGTCGTTATGACATTGTGCTACGTCATTTATTGTCACATGTCTAGTCAACATCGTGACACATCATTAAATTATCTTTTTTCCTATTATTATTATATAAAATATTTTACATATGATCATGATTTTTTAATGTTTCATTTAGTTAGTCACATTTTACTTAAATTTATTTTTAATTCATTTATTTCTAGGTATAAGACCAGATTCAATATATTATATATGTACGAAATCATATTGATCTTTATTAATTGGTTATTAGTACATTTTTTATATTATTGTATTATATTAATTTGGAAAAAGATAAGGTAAGAATGATAGCTTAGGAGAGGATTGAGGTTGTTCCAAGACCGTCGAATCAAGAAATAAAGCATGCAAATCAACCAAGGAAATAATTCGGAATTATTGGGATATAATTCGTCACGGCTGAATTTTTCACGAAAAAACCACGCCCCGCGTGCACATGCATTTTGCTCTGTATGCACACATACGTTGTTTCGCATGCACACACACACGTTGTTTTCATGTGCACACACAAGTCATTTCCGTATGCACACGTAGGTTATTTTCGTTCGCTTTCATACGTATGCACACATGTTATTTTGTACGTGTTTTGGATCATTTTTTCAGATGCACACATATGTTATTTTCGTGTGCACACATGTACACCTACGTTGTTTCACATGCACACATAGCACGTAATGCATTTCATATGCACAAACATGTCATTTTCACATGTACACGGTAGTATACTTTGCATACACGCGATAGTATATTTCGCATCCACACAATCGTGTTTTCATGTGCACACGTTTTGTTCATTCTATATGAATGCACGCGTTTTATGTATGCACACAAAAATGAATTTCACGTGCACACCGTAGTGTATTTGGCATGCACACAACAATGTATTTGGCATGCACACAAATGTGCACTTCACGTGCACGCAAATCCGTCTTTTTCGCGGATAATTCGGCCGTGCCGAATTTTCGTCGAATCTTTTCCGAATTTTTAAAAAGTGATCTGGGCACTCCGTTTGTTTTCCATCCGACGACTCTCATGCATCCTCATTCCTCTCCTCCCTTCCCATCCTTACCGGATCTCAACCTTATTAATTTCATTTATATTGTCACTAATTAGATAGATTTTTTATTTATTTAGTATTTTTTACATGTAAAATTGATATATTTTTAATAATTACAAATATCAATATAAAACTTTTACCCAAGTCCCGTGCACGGCACATAAACTAAGCTAGATTAAACTATAAGAACATTATACTCCCTAGTTAAGTTCTACTTATCTTTTTAGACTTTAAGATTTGTTTATTTATATTTGTCTTGATAGATTTATAAGGCAATTTATCACATGTAAATAATAAAATTTGTCTTGTATTTGATCTTGATTTTTTTCTTCCTTTTCATCAGGTTGGTTGTAAAGGGTGACTAGTAACTATATTTCAAAAAAAGAATTAAAATTTTAAAACATGTTTAAAAATTCTTAGTATGAGTTTTTAAAGATAAGTAAAACTCAACAAAGTGAGTATAATGTTTCAAGATACAAGAAACACTATAAAGTAACTTTCCCATAAGATATAAGATAAATAGAGCTTGAACATTATTCATGTAAAATGTGGTCTTAAACCATACAACTATACAAGAGATCCCATAGGTGGTGATTGATAAGATTTTTAGCATCTTGCAGATCGGTTAACCGAAGCTGGCGAACTAGATAACGAGTCAAAGACCACTGTCCCAGCAGTCTCACCCGTTTTCGGGCGCCAAGCTCCGCTCCCCGTTGTCAATGGAGTCGCTAATTCTGCAACTCCACGATCTCTCCGCCGTCAAATTCGGCAACTTCAAGCTCAAATCCAACATCTCCTCTCCCGTCTACATCGACCTCCGCCTCATCGTTTCCTACCCTAGGCTCCTCTCCCAAATCTCCGACGTCCTCATCTCCTCCGTCGCCGCCTCCTCCCCTCCCGCCGCCTTCGACGTCGTCTGCGGCGTCCCCTACACCGCCCTACCCATCGCCACTGCCGTCTCCGTCAACCGCAACATTCCGATGCTCATGCGCCGGAAGGAGGCCAAGACCTACGGCACCGCCAAGGTCATCGAAGGCGTCTACTTCCCCGGCCAGACTTGTCTCATTGTCGAAGACCTCGTCACTAGCGGCGCCTCCGTCCTCGAGACCGCCGCTCCTCTCCGCGATTGCGGACTTAACGTCACCGACGCCGTCGTTGTCATCGACAGGTCACGTGATTTTGATTATTACCTGATGGATCTTTTTGTTTGCTTCTATTGCTTGATAACTGCTTTGCGGAATTGCGACATCAATTTCTCACTGGATATGTGAAATTAAGAGGTGTGCGTTAAGTTGACCTGTTGTAATTATCCCAAGGGTGAACTATGGAGAATTGAACATTTTTCACAAAGGATGTAAAATACCATTTGATAGTGAACCATAAAAAAACAGGCAGTTCACTTATCTTAAATATCTGTAGGTTGTTTTGTTTAGTTACTGGAATCAGATTTGGATTTAGGATTCTAATGCTCTAAATTTGATGCTTGTGTCTTTGAATAGTCATAGTGATATAGAGTTCTAAACTTGTGACAGGGAGCAAGGGGGTAGGGAGAATTTGGAGGAGAATGGGATAAGGCTTCACTCTTTGTTGAAGCTGAGCGAAATGGTTGCCGTGCTGAGAAGGCTGGGAAAAGTGGATGAGGAGACAGAGAAGATGGTTTTGAAGTTCTTGGAAGAGAACAAGAAGGTCTCAGTGCCAAAGGTCAGGAGACGAACATCATCAGCAAAAATAGGGTATGGAGAAAGGGCAAAGTTGGCAAAAAATGAGACAGGGAGGAGGCTGTTTGAGGTGATGTTGAGGAAGGAGAGTAATCTTTGTTTGGCTGCTGATGTCAGTACTGCTGCTGAGTTGCTTGAGCTGGCTGATAAGGTAGAAGCAAAATTTAATGGTATTGAATGCATTTGCTTTGTGTCTAGGAGATTATATGGACCTTTCCCTAGGCCTCTAGACAAGTTCCTCACATACTACTAAATAGTGTCATGCTTTTTTCCCTAGTTATTTGTAAAGATATCATGCAAATAAAAACTATTTAACCCCAAACCATCCTTGAAATGGCTCATGTGACTTTGTGTCTTGTGGGTATGTGTGATCTATTTTTATTTCCATCAATTTTATTTAATTCCAAATAGTTATTTTGAAATTTAAAAAGCACATGCCTTGTGCTCGTCAGCTATATGCCTAACGAATCTTGTGCATAATGGATACCTTAGAATTTGTTCTGCACCTCGTGCTATTTTCTTCACTTCTTGTTCAGTTATCGGTCTCCTAGTCTTCATGTTGAGTAGATGTTCTGGCTATGTTAGATGTAGACTCTATTTTTTTTAAAGATATTCATCCTAATAATGTGTCAAAGAAATTGTTAGGAAAAGAGAGAAGGTGCTCTCAGTGTAGAAAGAACAAAGGATTTTCTTGCTGTTGTTTTAAACATTTTCTAGTTGTTCATGCCTCATGAAATGTAATTTCTATATATTTCAGTGCAGGTTGGACAAGAAATATGCATGCTGAAGACGCATGTGGATATATTGCCTGATTTTACACCAGATTTTGGCTCAAAACTTCGCTCGGTATAAATTATGAACTGCACCATGTCATGATACTCACAAGTCACATCTTTCTACATTTTTCACTTAATCTTCATCCTTTCCAGATTTATCTGCACAGCAATTATGTGAGATCTGCAATTTGTTAAAAGTTTGCTTTATGTCTCTTTACTTTGTGGCACCAGTATAACATAGACTTGATATATTCCAGTTTATTTGGTTACTTCAAAATTTGAGTATTGGATGATTCAACATTGTGGAATGCTGACATTATGTCATAAACAATACTCCTTGACCTTTTTCCTCTCACATGCTTATTAGCACAAGGAAGTGGATAATGAATAAGTTTGCTGGATCAACAAATAATGTCTTAATTGTTGCAGCCTTTTGGCTTTTGTACTAGTCATTCCTGCTTTGACTATATGGATACTTCATTGCCTGGGCCCTGGGTTTGATGCATGTCATGAGACCTGTAACCCTATGATGCATGCTAAGTTTTTATTCTAATTAATGACTGTTAATAATCTTTATAGATTGCAGAAAAGCATGATTTTTTAATCTTTGAGGATCGCAAATTTGCTGATATTGGCAACACAGTGACAATGCAGTATGAAGGGTATGAGACTTGTCTATATCCTTGCTGTAAACTATTTTTCTTTGTCCTTGCTTACATGCTACTTGTTGTGTGAAGGGGCATATATCACATCTTGGATTGGGCTGACATTATAAATGCCCACATAATCTCTGGTCCTGGGATTGTTGATGGCCTAAAGTTAAAGGTTCACATTTTTTCTTGACTTACAATCAAGCTGAAGATTTTGAAGTTTCTTTGCTGAATAATCTGTTGATTTAATCTAATACCTACAGGGTGTGCTTTACAGGGTTTGCCCCATGGCCGGGGTCTATTGCTCCTTGCAGAAATGAGCTCAGCTGGTAATCTTGCAACGGGAGAATACACAGCCGCAGCTGTGAAGATTGCAGAGAATCATCCTGATTTTGTGATAGGGTTCATCTCAATCAATCCAGCATTGTGGAAAGGGAAACCTGTTAACCCAGCTTTCATTCATGCCACCCCTGGAGTTCAAATGGTGTCTGGTGGAGATGCCCTTGGCCAACAATATAACACTCCCTATTCTGTAAGTTTCTAGCCCTTTTTGCCTCTGGTGATAGGCTGATAGCAACAGACTAGGTATTGGAGACTCGAATAGATGGGTGGACTTGACCCATGTTTCCATCCACCCTACCCAATCCACTCATCACACACGATTTGTTGCACTCGCATCACAGGTGGATCATGTGGATTGAGTAATGATGGGTGCTTAATGATTAACAAAAATGTTTAGTGCAAATGTAAATATGTGAAGTCACAAGTATCCGCACAATTTGACATATTTTGTTATGAAAATTTTAAATTTCATTATAGAAATACAACAGATTAGACATTTAACTCCCATATAACATATATGAGGTAGCAGTCTAATCTTACTATTTGAGGTAGCTGTCTAATCTTACTTCGTACACCTAACTGAGAACTTGTTGATGAACCACACCTTGGAAGCGTGTATTTGTGGGACGGTAACTAACTGGATCATTCACGCAGGTGATCCACGAGAGAGGCAGCGACATCATTATAGTTGGACGAGGGATTATTAAGGCTGCAAACCCAACATCTGCTGCCCGTGATTACAGGATTCAGGGATGGGATGCTTATTTGGCTCGGTGCTCTTGAGGTAATATTTGGCTTCTACACTGTTTCGGCTTTCAAGTTATTGAGCAACCTTATTTATTTCTCGTTGAAGCAGGTTTTTGTTGGGTTTGTTTCAACCCCTTAGATTTTAAGTAGCCAAATTTTACTGTCCGACTTGGTTTTGGTTGCTACTTAGGATGTAAACTTCACTGGTGTACAAATAAACAAGAGAAGGTAGCGATTCGGAGCGGACTGCTGATTATTTTTCACCTGGATTCTTGATTTTGTTACAAGTAGCTTTATCTATTAGAACTTAGGGCCCGTTTGTTTAGCCTTAAATGGGCTAAAACAAACGGATTTCGAATCAGTTTACCTTACATTTTATTTGGTGGGCTTTTTTTTTAGGTTTTTCATTCAGGCCCAGAGGAGTATCCGTTTCCTTTGTAAAATTATGAGTTTTCATTCCCTTTCTCCTCCCTCGCACCTCTCTCCACAGCTCGCGCCTCCTGTGATGTCGTTCACCGTCGAGTTCACCTCACCGCGAGCCCCTCTCCTCCTCCGCCGGTGACGTTGTTCGTTTGCCGCCGAGAAACCCTTGCCTCCTCCGCCGTTGAGTTCCCCTCACTGTCGAGTTCCCCTCACCGTAAGCCCTCTCGTCCCTCTTTTTTCTTCTCTAGATCTGCTTTGTTGAGCTTTGATTGTGTGTCTAGTTGCAATTTTCTGGATGCTTGTTTCCATGCTCTGGATTCAACATCGACTAGGCTAATTCGACATCATGTATGTGTTTGCTTTGATGTCTTTTTGTTTAGGTACACGCCATGTGTTCGTCAAAATGTCTATTTCAGATTGTAGTTTGTTTATTAGAGCAAATAACAGATTGTACTTTGTTCGACTCTAAGCTAAGTTTGTAGTTTGTTTGGCTATTTGGGTTTGTTGGATTTGGTCGTTTGACTGTAGAATTTGGAGCTCTTCTGCTTGTTGTTGTTGTACCAAGCAAGTGGATGACGTGGCTTTGTGGTTGTGTGGGTGAGCTGTGAACTCATGAATGAAAATGGTGGATCCTCTCCATCTCAACTGAAGCTACTTTTCAATCTGTAGAATGAATTTGCACCATGATGGCCGAGTTCTAAGAAATTCTCTTACTAGGCCTGATGGTTTAAGAGTTCCTAGAGGTAATAAAGAGTTATAAATTTGCACCAAAATTATTTGACATTGGTAATAAGTAATAACTCATAATATATTTTGTTTTATTATGTACGAAGGCTGTTATTATCTGATAGATGGTGGCTATGCGAACTGTGAAGGCTTTCTTGCACCTTATAGGGGACATCGTTATCATCTTATGGAATGGGGTAGTGAACAACCTCGTAGTGCAGAGGAATATTTCAACATGAAGCATGCTAGAGCTAGAAACGTGATTGAGAGATTATTTGGGCTGCTCAAAGGGAGATGGGCTATACTTAGAAGCCCTTCTTTTTTCCCAATCAAAACTCAAGGTCGTATTGTGTTGGCTTGCTGTTTACTACACAACCTGATTAGAAAATTTGGAGCAGCAGATGAAGATGATGGTTACATCACTGAAGAGAATGAAGAAGAGGAATCTGATTCTAGTTCTAGTTCTGACTCTAATGGAGGAGGAGGTGAAGAAGGAAGTAGGAGGAGAAGAAGAGAATTTATCGCAAATATTGGGTAATTATGTTTGGTATGCATAGATTGGATACTTATAATTTGGTAATTTATGTCTGGTTATACATAGATTTGGCAAAATTAAAAAATTAATAACTAAAATTGTAATTCAATAATTAACAAACCAAACACTTAAAAAAGTAACGTAAACGTAATCATTCCATTCATGGGATAAACCAAACAAAATTTGATTTTAACACATTTCCTTTCCATTCCCTTCATTTTTCAATCCCTTTTCCTTTCCGTTTCCCCTTGTTAAACCAAACGCCCCCTTAGAAGTGATGTTCTGTATTTTCAAGTTATTGAGCAACCTTATTTACTTAGGATGATCATGGTCCTCTTTCATTTCATCTCCAAACATAATTTCCGTTCAGGAGAATGTTGAAGAAGTAGCTGAAGCTTCTGAAAGTGATTTCCAAGAGCATTGGAGTCAGAAATCTGACCTCCTGATTGTTGTTAAGCGTCAGGATCCAGCGATTCAGCTGATGCCTTCTTTCCATTCACATCACTATGAAGCACACTAATTGCAGCTTCTGTTGAGATGGATCGCAACGATTCATACAACTAGTTGTAGGAAAGCACGGGGAGGGTTAGTTTTTTTGTCGTTTAATGGAATACTAAAAAATGTAGTTAAACTCAAAAGAGTTTAACATAATTCTTAAAAAATTATTATCTTTTTAAACCGTTGTTAGATTTATTACAAAGTAACTGTGATGATATATAAATGTTTTTATATTTTCGCATCCTCCAAATTGTTAAGATAGTTGTATCAATATCCATTGTTTTGGTATTCCTTTATTTTTTCGGACATTATAAAAATGACAAATGAATATTAATAACAAAAAATATAATTCACAGAACCATGACATTCATAAAAATTATTATAATGTATGTATCAAAAATGGAAAAAAAAAGATGAGAAGAATAACTATAAATATATACAAATCCATAATGCTATAATTCTACAACAATTGTTCCACATTATCCAGATCTAGGGACAAAACAAACAAAAATTAGAATAATATATGATAGATTTACTTAAAATATTAAATAAAATTATTACATGAATATACTTATGCGGAGTTATCTTCTTCCTTCTTTGAATAGACAAATTCTTCACTGTATCGTGGTAGTGCGGCTAAGATGACCATATGTGTTGTTGAATGGTTTCCTTTTTATAGCAGGAAATTTGTATGAGGTAAGGATTTGAAAGGTTACTTGGTTTTAATTAATTTATTATATGGTCAGTGAATAGGTTCCAATTAAGAGTTACATATCTTTTGAAGATATAGTGATGTTACAAACTCATAGCACATTGATTACTATTTAATTTATTCTTAATACAAATAACTTTATTGGTAGAAAAATAGTCATGCTCTCCTTTAATATTATTTATATCCCTTTTTATTGCTATTAAATTTAATCAAGATTTGTTTGAACAAAAATGCCGACCAATTGTTTCATTTCCTTTCTACAAAGTTTATTGTCTTTAGTATCATGGTTAAAACTTAAAACTCTTTGGTCCTACTAAATTTGTTTCTTTTTTTTGAAAATTGATTCTCTTCATTTAAACCTTTATTTAGTTAACAATTTATTTATTCATTTTTGTTTTAATGAATATTTAGATTTTTATTTTCATGAATAATATTTTTTGTAAAAGATTTATATTTGATATAGGATATATAAATTGATTTTAGCAGTAAAATGAGCACAAATATTTGATACATTGAAATGCAAAATTAGGTTGATTTTCTAGAAAATTAAATATAGATATGGATTTAATTAGTATTTTGAAGAAAATTAAATATTAGCCACATGTATATGGGTCATTGTTTATCTTTGATGAATGGACTCTAGACCCAACTATCTATATTTATATATATTTAAAAGTTAGTATTTTAGGATATTGAATGCTAACTTTTAAATACAAAACTAAGACAAAACCAACCTTATGCTTAAAATGGCCCAAAGGCCTACCTATTGAATTACACTAATCCTACCAAACTTTGGCCCAAATCTATACTCTTGTTTACATATAAGATTCATTAACTTTTTTTCTCAAAAAAAAAAAAAGATTCATTAACTTTTTTTATAGGAAAAAGTATAATCTTACAAGAGTAAATCACTTATATCTATAAACATAACAATTAGATTTTTGGGGTGATCCATGTACCAACCATTTATATTTTCCTTATAATTATAAAAAAACATAAATATAAAAAAATATATACAAGAACATGATTTGTAGATATTTTTATTTTAAATGTTATATATCTATTCTCTAAAGCAGTTTTGACTTTTTTGTTAATAGAAGAGAGTATTCCCTAAAGCAATTATGTTTTTTTATTAGAAGAGAGTATTTCCTAAAGGAAAAGTGTCCCATGAGAATACTCTTTAGTGTGAGAATTAAGAATGAATATACACCTTCCATATTCAATAAAAAATTGCCCCGATTGAGCGCGCGTGTTCAAGCGCGTTGAACGATATTTCGTTCCTTTTCCCCTTTTTCACGTTATTACAACTTCCAGTTACGAGCTTGCATCTGCTTCTCCTCGTTCGCTCCAAATTTTGTTCGTGATTCAGATCCTTCTCGTTCTACTCCTCTTTTCTATTGTCCTAATCTAATCGATTCGAAGTTCTGTAGTTCGTCTTCACTCTGTCTTATCGTTCTCCATTGCCTCCCACGATCACTAGGGATCAATTTTGATTTGTAAATCAACCTTTGGTTAACTATTAGTTCCATTTTGCAGCCTTGCGTGGCGACTAGGGATTAATTTGTACAAAACAATTATTTTGTATATCTCCATTCTCCACCCCTCTAATACAAATCTTAACCACGTTTCCAAAAAAAACATATTTCACTAATTAAAACAAAGGTACGATATGCTTCTCTCCTTTCTCAGTTTCTTCTTCACATAAACAATTAACGTTTTTATTCAATTTTATTTTTAAACTAACATAAAGATTTTTTATTCGAATAATTTTTCACTAACCTCCTATCTATAAACAAAATGTTAATAAATAAAGAGGAAAACAAGCTCACCAATAAATTAGACTAGTTACATGTGCATCCATACTATGCACGAGTCTATGACATCTTTAATTTCAGATATTTTTTTAATAATAAGATTAGTTGATATTTTAATATATTAGTGTACTTTATAAAATTTATATAATCAGGTTTATCATAATTTAAGATTAGTTTCTAAATAGTCAAATAATATATATATATATATATATGAGGGGATGTAGATCTAGTGAGAACACTTCTTAAAATAAGAACTCTCTTAAATTGCGAACTAGTGCACAAGTCTATGCAACAAGTTGCACAAGGGGGAGAAAGTGCACAATGCACTTGCAATCTCATGCACACATATTTGGATGCACAATTCTGCATTACGTTGGTGCACAACTGGTATCCCACATTGACCCACCGGAGCTTTGGCGTTGACCACCGTTGACCGTTCATTGATCACCGTTGACAGGGCGTTGACCGGCGTTACCAACCCTTGACCGGTCAGTGTACTAGCTCGTGCACCACTTTGGATGTGTACCATGTTATGCATACTTGTGCACCATGTTAAAAATAATTGTGCACCATTTGAATAAAATATAAGTGTACAATTAAATAAAATACAAGTGCACCATGTCATAAATAAATGTGTACCACGTTACAAGTAAGTTTGCACCATATTTCATGTATTTGTGAACTGAGAAGGTTCATGTGTTTGTGCACTCCATTGTATTTAAAAAAAAACAAGTGCACTACTCAATAAAAATCGGGTGCACAATTCAACATATTACGGTGCACTTTTCAACAGACTTTGGTGCACAAACATTGTGCACTGTTATTGTACTTAGAAAAAAAAACAAGTTCATTACTCAATAAAATTCTGGTGCACAACTTCATATAATTTGATACACTTTTCAATAAACTTTGGTGCACAAATTCGTACAACTTGGTGCACAAGACTAGTTCACATTTTAAGAGAAATCCTCATTTTAAGAACAGTTCCCACCAGATTCGTTTACATATATGAGTTTCTATTTAACTTTACTAAATACTATATTTTATAATGTTAAAAAAGTTGAAACAAAATCACTTTCTGAACTTTGTAACAAAAGTTGTATAATTCTATTTCATATCAAATTATTATATAAAAGTTGTTTAAACATCAAGTATTTAGATGTTATTTCAAGTATTATTTAAATAATCAATGTACTTTTTATCATGCTTTTAGAATATTTTATTCAATTTATAATTCTTATTTATATTTATGATTAGTTTGGTTGATCTTTTATTTGTACTACAAGGCTCATATATTAATATTAAATGTTCATACAGTTTGTACTGAAAGTTTACAAACTAAAGTGAACTAGAGATGTACGAACACACTTTATACTAGAAATTCATTACGTATATCAAGTATGGACTTATATTGTGTTAAACCATAAACCCCTAAACCTTAAACCATCAAACCCTAAACCCTTCTAAACAATTAAACCCTAAATCCCTAAACCCAAGACCCTAAACCCTAAGCATTAAGTATAGTTATTAACTCATCATGCTTTACGTTTATTTATTTTTACTTGGTCTTTGAGGTTCTATGTAATAAGCACATATTCATATATTAGTACTGTAAAGTTCATGTGTAACATGCACATGTTCATGTTTGAAATTCTTTTTACTTGGTCTTTAAAGTTCATATGTGACATGCACACGTAAATATATTTGTTCTGTAAGGTTCATATGTAACATGCACATGTTCGTATGTTTGAAATTCTTTTTAGCTGGTCGTTGTGTGGCGATGTTTATCTCTAATAACGTCAAGGTTCATATGTAACATGTACATATTTATATATTAATTCTATGAGGTTCACAAACTAGAGGTTTATATGTTGTGTGTTGATGTTTAATATTGTCATTTAATGTTCATTAATGATAACGTCTCCTATCTCCCATATATTATTTAAAACAATTTAAAAATATTTCTGGTGCACGAAATTAAGAAAAAGTGAAAATAAATGAAAATAAAAAATTACAAAGGAGTGTGTTGTTGGGAAGGAGAGTTGAACCCAAGACCTCATGGTACTCCCCCACTCTACTACCAGTTCGGCTACGAGGCTTTAGTGTTTGATTAAGAGAAAATAAAATAAACTCATGCGCATCAATGACAAATCCGCACATCAGAAACGAACGGCCATGATTGCTTCTCAAATTGCACGGGAAGACGCAATTGTACGCGAACTCAAATCCAGTTTATGATATCTGACATGTAAAACAAATTATTTATGTGTATATACAATAAAATTATAAAATTGTAGCACCTTATTATAAGTTGAAATTGTTTATATGTTTATGTTTATATTTTTATGTTCTTATTCATAAATTCTAGTATCAATTTTGAGCACTTAATAATTAAGCAATAAATTTACATTAGCACAGTCCTAAAAATTAAATTATGAACAAAATCCTGAAAAATTAAATTATGAAAAAATTCTAAATTTTTTCATGTAGAATAAGGGTATAAGTAGACTTGAGCAAACACATGTCAAATAAAATATGATTATTGGAATAAAATAGAGGAAGAAGGATAATGCTTAGAGTCCGTGAAGATCACCTCAACATTAGAATTCTAAATAACGTATCCAAATGTACTTTCTCCATTGTCATTACACGATCCATCAAAATTAAGTTTAAAAAAGGTTGGTTTGGATTTAGTCCACCCGATTTGCTTTGGTTCTTGTCTTTGTCTTTTAAATTTGAAACTATTTATGTTATCAACATCGTTAGATGTGTTTCCGCTGGGATCTTTGGGCTTCTTCAGCCACTGCTTCTGTTCACTCCGTCGAAGGGCAACTCTTCCATGGCTCCAAACATGGAAGCTAACAACAACCGTAAATTGCAAATGTAGTGTGGGTTTGAAGCATTCATATGTGAGCTCGAGGCTTCAAAGTGATGGTAGTCAGTCGCTGATTTAGAAGCATTCACTTTGATGCTGATTATGGCGGGTTGTCTTCTTTTCTCTTTTTGGATTAAGTTGAATATGGACAAACTATTTACTCAGATGTTGCAAGTAACTAATATGGATACTCCTTCCCTTTTAACACAACTATTAAAAGATAAGTCTTATTTTAGTCTTTAATATAACTAATAAGAAATGTGATTATTAAGTTAAAGTCTATAAACTTTTTCTAAGATTTATAATTTAATAACTATTTTGAGAAACGAGATTCAAAAAAGATTCCCTTAGTTTTTTATTTACTACTTTTTTATTGAAAATGATTCACGTGAGAATGGGCACTTAGGTGCGAAATATAAATACTAGATGATCATAAGTTTATGTCTGTATGTGAATGACTTTAGCAATGAAAGACCCAAAAAAAATCGAAGCAATCCAACAGGAAAAGTATGTCAATAATAATTGTTCGTATTTTCAAGGGATTTTCCATACTTTATTAACGCATTAATAACAGTTAAATTGTCGCCTTTAACAATGATATTTCTAATATTTAGGCGTAAGGCCTGACGAAGGCCTTCGAGGAAGGCGTAAGCCTCAGTTTGAAGTATAGACGTATTTGGAAGCTGCTTTTTATCAATATGTATAACTTGAGATTGACTATCTTGAATGATGAGACCAATGTGAGATGTGAGATTATTTCTTTTAGATCCATCAAAAGTTAGCTTAAGGTAATGAGATTGAGGTTTCTTCCATGTCAATGGTTTGGACTTTTGAAAAGGTTTCTTTTGCTTAGTTTATTCAAATGAATGGATGTCCATTCTCTGAAAAAAATAATAGCAGAGTGAGCCGGGAACGCAACTATGCTAGATGAAGATGGTCGGAATAAGAGATTATTTATGTGATTCCAAATATTCCACTATAAAAAATAATTAACTCAAGGTTAGGGACGTTAGATAGATGGAATTAAAAGTACTCTTGTTAGGATGGGGTCAAGATTCCTCTCATAATATGACCCCTTTCATGCTTCACTTTTTTAATTGGTTAGATTATATTTATTTAATTTATTGATAAATAAGGATGTAGTCTAATTTAATTTAGAAACGAATTAGATGTCTATATAGTAATGAAATATATTAGAGAGCGAATTTAAGGAATAGAGAATTTCAATTCCTTAAAATATGCCTTGTGTGGTCGCCAGACTCGCCAACGTTTCACTCTTGCTAACCTTGAATATTGTTTCAAAAAAAATGAATTTCATTTTAAACCTTTTTTAAAATGAAGGGTAATTTATTTATTTTGATAAAAAAAAGCCTAGAGATTATAGAATTTCTTTCTAATCCAAAAAAACGCAAGTCATCTCCTAATATTCGATTTCCGTAGGTAGTTTAGCATGGTAATCGAGGAATGAAGATGGTCTCACAAAAAAACATGAGAGCTATATTTCATTTTATTTAAGAAGATAGAGGGAAGTGAATGAATTGTATTCTTTAATCAAATGTGTAATTACTAATTATAAAGTGTGACTATTTATGGAGATTCATAATCCAGTTATTTTAGATAGTCATAGTGCTTTGCTAGAAGCCAACTATGATTTATGGACTATATGTTACAAAATCTATTGCTATTATTATCGGGTCCTACGAAGTCATACCCTTAGAGTTTATGGACTGGGTCAGTTTATTGGGAGACATTATATAAAGTATATAATATAAAGTTATATGTTGGATCGTTAGAGTTACATCTGATGGAACAAATGCTTTGTTCCCACATAAGGTGCAGCGGAATAATATAGCAAGAAAGATAAAGTAACGAACTCACGATGTATAGTGGAAACCCCAATCAGTCAAATCAAGGAAAACCCACTACCTTCAAGCTTCTCGCTTGAGAGGATTTTGAAGCGTCTACTTGTCTTATTGATTTCTTGTTCGATTACACTTGTAGCCTGGACTCCAAACCCTAGACTTCCCACCTAGATTTGAAACTCTCTTCTACAACGGTGAATACGAACTCAACCCTCTAAGACTCACACACACTTCACTCTCATTTCTCTTCTCAGTTTAATGCTC
Source organism: Rheum nobile (assembly GCA_027886185.1). Classification (NCBI taxonomy): domain Eukaryota; kingdom Viridiplantae; phylum Streptophyta; class Magnoliopsida; order Caryophyllales; family Polygonaceae; genus Rheum; species Rheum nobile. The sequence continues at coordinate 6,889,793 of WOAB01000109.1, read as the reverse complement.
CGAGTTCGTACATAGAAATGAATCACACACTCCTATAAATACAACTCGACTAACACAATCGTAACAAGATAAAAATATCATTCTAAACAAGGTAACAAGAAGATATTAAATGATTTGAAGAATATTATCTTAACCGCCTATATTCTCTAAGGAAGGAATTCCTAAGATAACATAATCGGTAAAGGATAAGATCTTCTCTCTCCAAATATATTATCTTAGGAAAGATTTCCTAAGATAACACATTCGGATTCTCTCTCCACATCTTCTCTTCGGCGAGATCCTTCATGCCGAGATTCTTCTTCCTTGACCGCGTGATCTTCCAAGATTGTTTCCATAATCTTCACGCTGAATATCCTTCACTCCATTCGCATCTTGATTGATGTCCGTCATTGATGTTCCTTGAGAGGTAACAAAGCATGTAGAGAACGCTTTGTTCCCTCTACAATCCTTCGCTGCTTATGGTTCCCTGTGACAACTGTTTGGTTCTTGAAACACTTAGTTACCAGATTAGTTGAATGTTTGTTACCATCAAAACCTAAAAAATTCAACAAATTCCCCCTTTTTGATGATGACAAACATCCTTGACAATAAAATATACATATGAGATAAAGACAGTTGTATCGAGAAGGTTTCCACACTTAGACACAATAGTTCCCCCTTAGTCTAGCAATATGTAAAACCATGTTAGTTCCCCCTCAACTAAAGCTACCAGTCATTCTCCCCCTTTTGGCATCATCAAAAACACAAGTAAATAGTGAAAGGAAAATGAGCATGGCAAGATAAATAGACAGCCCCTTTTGCATTAGATTGACACACAAACAGAGACTACGAGCAAAGATAGCAACAAAATGAGCACAAATAACACATATGATTAGCATGCCAGTCATTGCAAACACATGAAACAGAGACAAAGAGAAACAAGGCAGCGAGGGGATAGTTGTGCTGGGAACAAAAGAAGGAGTTGGAAGGCGGAGAAAGACGAATCAAGACTACTGGTGCCTGCAGAAGGAGTTGAAATAGCAGTTTAAGCATGCACTTACTCCATAAGACACCTTTGTTTTCGGCCAACATAGATATTGCACGAGATAAACTCCGCACGGTCCTTCGCAGATCAAGTTCATCTTTTTGTTCCCCCTTAGAGTCTGCACTTCCTCATCCATATCAGCTTCCCTCTTAGGTTCAACCTTGACTCAGTCAACACCGTCTTGCAACACAAACAATATATTTTTTTTATCACAACCATTAAGATATCTTTTCAAATCCAACAAAGTCGCAATCACAATACTTCAAACTTGAATACACAGAAACCCTTTCCAAACAGTTGCAGGCCATCATTACACAACACACAAAACAAGTCCCAGCCACAGGACACAGAGGTGACGATTCGTTTTCTCAATTTCCCAAGGCAATTAGAAGAATGTGATGCGGGGGTAACGTTACCAGAGAGGGTACAAAGAACATCACACAAAAAATATACGAGAATTTTTAAAGTGTTTAAACATGAATGAGAGGCTCGCAGATGTGGATCATTAGAGGGGCTCATAGAAAGCATCAAACATGATGGCTAGGGTACGCTGTAGAGTCAACAATCATTTGGGCTTATAGTGAGGGATCAATGCATCAAGTTGACTCTTTTGGGCCGAAAGAAAACTGTCTCATGTATTATAGTGATAGCTTAGATGATCATGCATGACATATGCACATAGGTGAAGTATTAGCATGAATCTAAGCAGGTAGTTCAATTTAACGATCAAAGAGTGGATGCATATCAAGACATAATGATTTAACTTTCACAATTTACCTTGTAATTTAGCCAATCATCGAGGGAACAAGAGATAGGCAATTAGTTTAGAGAGATCATACCTAGTTCCATACAGAACTGTTCGAAAGGTTCCCTGTTTAGTGCCTTGGTGAAAATATCAGCAATCTGATCCTTGGTTCCGCAGAAGTTCATGGACACCAACCCTTTCTCCACACATTCACGTAGGAAGTGATGTCTTATCTCGATATGATTGGTACGTGAATGTTGCACAGGATTCTTGGAGATATTTATTGCACTAGTATTGTCACAGAGAATGGAAATAGAGTCAAGAAGAATACCATAGTCGCTGAGTTGTTGTTTAAGCCATAGGAGTTGAGTGCAACAAGCAGCGACGGATATGTATTCGGCTTCTGCAGTTGAAAAAGCAACTGAATTCTGCTTCTTTGACCCCCATGAAACTAAGCACGTCCCAAGGAACTGAGCCATTCCGGATGTAGATTTTCTGTCCACTTTGTTCCATGCAAAGTCAGCATCCGTGTATCCAACTAGATCGAAGTTTCCACCCCTTGGATACCACAGACATAGATCATATGTTCCCTTCAAGTATCTCAGAATCCTCTTCACTGCTTTGAGGTGTGTCTCTTTGGGATCAGCCTGAAAACGAGCACACAGACAAACACTATACATAATATCCGGTGTACTTGCAATGAGATAGAGAAGCGAACCTATGATTCCTCGATAGAAGGATGGATCAACTCCTTGCTCATGTTCATCCTTTCCCATTGGATTGTTTGGGAAGATAGGAGTTGTGAAGGGATTTGCATCAGGCATTCCGAATTTATTGACACATTCCCTAAGATACTTATGTTGGTGCACTTTGGTTCCATCATCTCTCTGAGAAACTTGAAGTCCCAAGAAGAACTTGAGTTCCCCAACCATGCTCATCTCGAATTCACTGGCCATCAGATTTGAGAATTTTTGAACCAAATTATCATCTGTAGAGCCAAAGATAATATCATCCACGTAGATTTGCACAACCAGAGTATGCTTTCCCTCCTTCAGAAGGAACATAGTCTTGTCGACCTTTCCACGAACATATCCATGAGCCAGAAGAAACTATGAGAGCCTATCGTACCAGGCCCTCGGAGCCTGCTTGAGACCGTAAAGCGCTTTGTCAAGAACGTAGACATGATCAGATTGGGATGCGTCTTCAAAGCCGAGTGTTTGCTCCACATAGACCTCCTCCTTGAGAACACCATTCAAGAAGGTGGTCTTTACGTCCATTTGTTGCAGTTTGAAGCCATGGAATGAGGAGTAGGCTATTAGAAGTCTTATGGCTTCCAACCTAGCAACATGAGCAAAGGTCTCATCATAGTCTATTCCTTCCTGCTGGTTGTAACCTTTCACCACCAGTCTTGCTTTGTTCCTTGTGACCTGACCTTGATCATCTAGCTTGTTTCTGAACACCCACTTTGTTCCTATCACGGTCCTGTTCCTTGGTCGTGGAACCAACCGCCAAACCTTGTTCCTTTCGAACTGATGAAGTTCTTCTTGCATGGCGTTAATCCAGTCGGGATCCTTTAATGCTTCTCCTACAGTGTTAGGTTCTTGCAAAGAGAGAAAAAGCATTGAAAGAACAAAAATTATGTAAGGAAGAGCGAGTGCTTTGAGGAGTTCCCTTTCTAAAGTCTGTGAAGATTTGAGCTTTCACCACCTGTCCCATCATCAGTGGGGCACGCATCCTCAGTTCCTTCAGCAACAGGGCTTTCCTCAGAATACTCCGCCGAGTCAAGACTTGTGCTCTGTTCCTCCTGAGGAACCTAAGAAGATTCAGATGATTGAGCACCTTTGTCAGTCCCAACGGAGTTAGCGGAGTTGGGGGTTCTTGGTGTTGATGGGTCATCAGGAGTTTCTTGATTTCGCGGGACCCCATATTCGACACCGTTTTCCACAAGCTGAAAGCAATCATCTTCAGATGGGCCAGTGTTTAAGGGAACACTAGCGGATTGTTCCTGTACATTGTTACCAGCCATAACAGATTCATCGAAAACCACATGAATGCTTTCTTCTACCTTTCGTGTTCTCTTGTTGAATACTTTGTAGGCTTTGCTGTGAAGGGAATATCCTACAAAGGTCCCTTCGTCACTTCTGGGATCAAACTTCCCAAGAGAATCCTTCCCATTGTTGTAGACAAAACACTTGCAGCCGAACGCGCGCAAATGAGACACGGTGGGCTTTCTTCCCCTTAGAAGTTCATAGGCAGTCTTGTTCAAGAGAGGACGAATGGTTGCCCTGTTCAGAACATAGCAAGCAGAGTTCAAGGCTTCAGCCCAGAAGCTCATAGGAAGACCACTTGCAATAAGGAGGGTGCACGTCATGTCTTCTAGGGTTCTGTTCTTCCTTTCCACAACACCATTTTGCTGTGGTGTCCTTGGAGTTGAGAAATTGTGATTAATGCCTTTGTTCCTGCAGAGGGATAGAAACCTGGAGTTTTCAAATTCTGTCCCATGACCGGTCCGGATGGACCCCAGAGGTTGTCCTACACTCCTTTCAACTGACTTGAGCCAAGGTTCGAATTCAGCGAACACTTCATCCTTTGATGACAGAAAGATAGTCCATGTGTACCTGGAATAGTCATCAACAATAACGAAGACATAGGCGTTTCCTCCACGGCTCCTTGTGCGCATTGTCCCACAAAGATCCATGTGTATTAGTTCTAGAGGACGAGAAGTGCTTACCTCCTTCTTTGACTTGAAGGATGATCTGATTTGCTTACCTTTGGTGCAGGCATCACAAACTTTATTTCTTGTTGCTTCGATCTTAGGAAGACCGTTCACCAGTTCTTATCTATGAAGTTTTGAAAGGAGTTGAATGCTTGTATGACCGAACCGTTTATGCCACAGATCTGTTGTCCCAGCAATGGACGACAGACATAGTTCCTTCTCAGGGATAAAAGCAGGGTCAACCTTGTAGACGTTGTTATCGCAAATTCCTTTGAGTAGGACTTTCCCTGTACTTATACACTCAACATGACAATCATCAGTAGTAAAGATTACCCTATTTTTCTTATTTTGACATAGTTGAGCCACACTAAAAAAATCAAATTTGAGATTATTTACAAGTGTCACATTGTTCTAAGTAATATGGTTAGAAAGTCTTACCTTACCGATACCACAGACTTCTCCCTTACTCTTGTTTCCAAAGGTTATTGAACCTCCAGAGGCCTGCTGAAGAGAGGTGAACCATCCTTTGTTCCCTGTCATGTGACTTGAGCAAGCACTGTCAAGATACTAGGAGCCTTTCCTTGCTTCATCCTCAAATCCCTAAAGAATTCCTTCTGATTCATTATGGTCATTTATGCTCATTAAGCAGACGTCCCTTGAATGAGATGATTCTTCATCATCTGAGTTGGAATCACCCCATGTGGAAATCATTGCTTGTTCCCCTTCACAAACCTGAGGAAGACCTGCCTTCTTCTTGAAGCAGTTTTTGGCAAAATGTCCTTTGTTTTGACCGTGGTAACAAATGACATCCCTCATGTCTTTGTTCCCTTCGGAGGAACTTTGAGTGCCCTTGTTTCGGGACCATATCTTCTTCATAGCTCTGGTGATGAGAGCAACATCTTCATCACCGTCCTCGTCTTCTTCTTTAACTTGAGACAAATCAAAGGCACGTTCAACCTTCAAGGCAATGCTTTTAGCCTTTTCATCTCCTTTTGTTGTTCATCTTGTGGTTGTATACAGAGGCGTTGCTTTCAAGCTTGGCAACAACCTCTTCCATGGTGAGAGACTTGACGTCAGTCTGGGAGTAGAGAGCGAGAGCAATCGCATCCCACTGAGAGTTGAGACCTTGCATGAAGTGGTGAGTGAGCTTCCAGTCTGGCATCTCTTCATCAAGGAACTCCAGTTGACCTACTATTCCCTGGAACCTGGAATAGAACTCTTGAATATGCTCACCCTTTCCTTGAGAAATTTGACCGTACTCCTTCATCAATGAAAGGATTATGTTTTTCTTGACATCTTCATTTCCATGATGGAGACGTCTTAGAGCATCCCAGATCTCCTTGGCGGTTTTGTAGCCAATGATTTTCTTGAGATCCGTGGGGAGAAGGGCCATGTGAAGGATCTTCTTGGCCATGCAATTCTTTTCCAGCTTCTTCCAGTCTTCATCCGTGTAGTCTATCTTTGGCTTTGGCTTTGTGGCGTCTTTGTCATTTGGAATGGCTATGGGGCCAACTTCAATGATTCTCCATATCTGTCCATCGAGGGAACATATATGAGACTCGATTTGTTCCACCCACCAATCATATTCTCCAGCTTTCAGAAGTGAAGGCTTCCAGAATGAATCACCAATAGCATTGCTTGACGACATCTTTCCTGCAAAGTCTTTAACGAAAACAATCTAGAGCACCAGGCTCTGATACCAATTGTTGGATCGTTAGAGTTACGTCTGAGGGAACAAATGCTTTGTTCCCACATAAGGTGCAGCGGAATAATATAGCAAGAAAGATAAAGTAATGAACTCATGATGTATAGTGGAAACCCCAATCAGTCAAATAACTAATCAAGGAAAAACCACTATCTTCAAGCTTCTCGCTTGAGAGGATTTTGAAGCGTCTACTTGTCTTATTGATTTCTTGTTCGATTACACTTGTAGCCTGGACTCCAAACCCTAGACTTCCCATCTAGATTTGAAACTCTCTTCTACAACGGTGAATACGAACTCAACCCTCTAAGACTCACACACACGTCACTCTCCTTTCTCTTCTCAGTTTAATGCTCCGAGTTCGTACATAGAAATGAATCACACACTCCTATAAATACAACTCGACTAACACAATCGTAACAAGATAAAAATATCCTTCTAAACAAGGTAACAAGAAGATATTAAATGATTTGAAGAATATTATCTTAACCGCCTATATTCTCTAAGGAAAGAATTCCTAAGATAACATAATCGGTAAAGGATAAGATCTTCTCTCTCAAAATATATTATCTTAGGTAAGATTTCCTAAGATAACGCATTCGGATTCTCTCTCCACATCTTCTCTTCGGCGAGATCCTTCCTGCCGAGATTCTTCTTCCTTGACCGCGTGATCTTCCAAGATTGTTTCCATAATCTTCACGCCGAATATCCTTCACTCCATTCGCAGCTTGATTGATGTCCGTCATTGATGTTCCTTGAGAGGTAACAAAGCATGTAGAGAACGCTTTGTTCCCTCTACAATCCTTCGCTGCTTATGGTTCCCTGTGACAACTGTTTGGTTCCTGAAACACTTAGTTACTAGATTAGTTGAATGTTTGTTACCATCAAAAACCTAAGGAATTCAACATTATATATGATATAACTTGGGAGATAAGGCTTATTAGTAATAAAAAGTTATTACTGATAATAAAATATATATTAATTTAAGAAATAATATATCTACATATGGTATTATAAAAGGAGGGCTTTCTAGGAGAAAACCCTAATCCAGGTACAACACCATACGACTGCCCCTCTCCCTGGAGTTCTCCCTCGTTCACCTTCATTCCTCGTTCTAGCCATCGAGCCCTAGGCGATCCAGATCCATATTCGGGTGGACCAACTAGAGGAGTAACACTTGAGGCTCTAATCTCCCCATTCGAGAAAGATTCATACATGTATCAAGAGGTAATTAATTCTTCTTATCTATGATCTATTTAGTTTATGCATGAGATCTTTGGTTAGATGTTAGGAAAAATGTTTTCCTAAAATTCCGCTTTAAGCATCTAAATCCCTACAGTGGTATCAGTTGCCTCTTGCATAAATTGATTAGATTAAAGTCTTTAATTTTGATGCATGTTCATGATTATTTTGATTCAATTATGTAGAGATTGATTGTATGGATTAATTTGCATGATTAAAACGGAAAAATTTGATTTTTGAAGGCTAAAATTCGTGTCTATTCACGTGGGTATAGTTGCTGAATTTTTTAAATTTTCATGCTATTTTGCCCTAAAGTTTATTCTGTTGATTAGTTTATGCAAATTTGTTGTATAGATTATGAACGAACATGTAAAAATCTGATCTTTCATGCTTAAATTATGAATAAAAAAGCCTGAATTTTATGAAAAACCATTACCATAAGTTTTCCTACCAAAGAGTTGTAAACTTTACAATTTTTAAGTGGGAGAAACACCAGAATTATGCGGTGTAGATGGTTCGGGACCATCTTGGCGACCCGGTGAGTAGGGGTGAGCAAATATATCCGATCCGGCTGATCCGATCCGAAAATCCGCCGATCCGTATCCTAAAAATCCGTATCCGAAAATATCCTTTAAGTTTTTATCCGTATCCGATCCGATCCGGGTGATTTTGCCGGATACTTGAACCGGATACGGATCGAGATATTTAGCTTACCGGATATCCGAAAATATCCGGTACTATTCATATAATATTTATAATCATAAATTTTACATCCTTAATCACATATTTATATTGTTGTCCAAGTAAAATAGTGTAAATAAGTTTTCATATGAATAATAAGTGTGTATATAATTTAAATCGTACGAACAAATTAAGAAATAACCTACAAATTTTATTTCTTAATTTACAATTTATTACTTTTGAATTTAAAAAATGAATATATTGATTTATTTTTAATAGATTTGTAGTAACCGGATAATTCGGATATCCACTTCAGATATCCGATCCGATCCGGGTCCTTTTTACCGGATATCCGTTTCAAAACGGATCGGATACAGATCAGGGTTTTGTAAATTTTTTGAACCGGATATCCGGTATACCGGACCGGATCGGATCGGATATATCCGTTTGCTCACCCCTACCGGTGAGGGCTATAGCAAAACCGCGATCGCGGTCACGGTCGCGGCTGTTGGTCGCGACTGATGGTTATTAGAGTTTTGTGTTTTTGGGGAAAATTCCTAATTGGACAGAAATTACCCTAAAACGATATTATTTACCAAAATAAGATAAGATATTTGATATTCTATCTTAATAAATTAGATTTATTTTATTCAATAAGATATTTGATATATTATTTGGTAAATACAGATTTAATTATTATTTTTAGATATTTTGATATCTTATTTGGTAAAATTTTGAGTTACCATAATTAAAAATTATCTTGGAATATTAGATTCATCATATTTTATCAAATTAATGATTAATATAAGATATTAATTCCATACACAATTTAATTGAATTAAAATAATAAGAAATCAGTTTCTATATTAAATAGTGAATATGATTAATTGTTTATGCTTTTATTTTGGATTAATAGCATGTTTCATTTAGATGAAGTTTTATATGTTATTATTGCATGTATATTTAATATTATAATATTATTGCATGCGGTGACTAGTATGGCCCCATTAGGATAGATAAATATGATCTGTATATCATTATGTTTTTCTTGTACACGATCTGCATATCGTTATGTATTTTTGTAATTTAAATTTCTGCAAGAGAGTTTATTTCAATTATATGTAAGACAAGAAGAAGAAGATCCTATGAAGACTGAAGGATGGTGATCCAAGAAGGTCAAGACTATTGAAGATTAGATCTCTTTAGGGGCCATACTAGGATCACAAATTTAATTATTTATTATTGCATTACTTGAATGCTTTACTATTTCCCACTTTGCATGCTTGCTTGTCTGTTTATGCTATTTAGTTTACTTATAGATAGACAACCATTGCATGCTTAAGTTCCTTAAAAGAATATTGAAGTAATGCCTTTCCATGTCATAACCATGAGGCCCTTGGAATTCGTTGAATAGTTTTCGCCCTAGCGAGGTGTCCTTCCTTGACCTTGGGATAGTGCGGGTATGTCTAATAGGGGTATGCTGCCTTGATATGGTTACACTCAACAAGAGACCAAAAGGCTCAGTTTTGAATCTTGAGGCATAAGGATGAGTCTTACATAAGATGTGGCCATCAACCAAGAGTTATAAGGTGTTATAATTAGTAAGAGTTTACTTACCTTGATTACATGAGACTTAGGGAAGTGCCTTAGTACGCTCGAGTTTCATCTAAGATAGGATCTTGGAATCATTTTACTCACAAGGGACAATTTAATTGAGTAGAATGTACAATAACTTACTATTTATAGGTTGTCTAAATTTTAAGTTCTTGCATGTCAAGCATAATTTATCTGCATGTTTTATTCCGTTTTTGTAGTTACTAGGTCTTCTGAACACCTCAAATTTACTCTCCGCTCAATTGTTGAGAAAAACAAGTTGAACGACACAAATTTCCTTGACTGGGAAAGAAATCTGAGAATCATTCTCAAGTCTGAGGGACAAGAGGATGTCCTAGAAACTGATACGTTGTACTTTGTATAGCGTAACTAGGAATTATTAGCATAGTTTGGAAGAGGATTGGAGGCATTTTAGAGGCAATTCCGTGATTCGGAAGAGAAGAGTTGAAGTGAAGAATTATAGAGAATTACAGAAGACTTAGAGCTGGAGCCTCGGATGCAGAAGAGACGCTGAAGATCGGAAACAAGAGCTAATCCGCGGTCGCGGAAATCACACCCATGCCCGCGGATTCATCACTGGACGAGAGCTGTTACAGAGGCCAATCCGCGACCGCGGAAGTTCTGGCCGCGGCCGCGGATCATGGGTCGGGAATCAGCAATGTGTTCCGTTTTGTACTTTCAGTATTTTGTTTTTAGACTTATTATTATATTATAATTATTAGTAGTAGGTATTTAAGTTTAGAAAACCCTAGTTTGAGATTATTATGCAGTTTTGAGTTTTACGCTTTCTCTTTCTCCTAGTTTTTGCTCACAAACCATGAGAAGGAACTAAACACCTTTGTTTCGCCTGACGATTGAAGCCTTCAGTTGTTTTGGTTGTGAGATTATTACTCTTGTTCCATTTCCTTTGAATTGTATTAATTCTCTTTGACCTTATCTTTATTGAATCTTGTTGATTTCGCTAGCCTGCGCAACTAGTTGATATTAGTAATTTTCTATTGCTAGGATTTGGTTATTTCTAGTTGAAATTCCTTATCTAGAGTAGCAACCACAATTTACAAGAACTAGTTGTGAATGTTTATTGTGAAGAGAATTGATTGCATGTTGAATACTGACTAGTTGTTAAGTGTTGCATGTATCCTGCTTAATTCCTATGCTTACTGCTGCTGTTAAATTGAATCTTGATAGTTTCTTGATTGTTTAATAGTTACTATTTTTAGGGCTAGTTGACCTGTTAATATACATAAGATCGGAATAGGAACAATCATAGGATTGAATGAACTTGAGATAATCAATGATCAACCTATCATACTGAAGTGTGGATATCTGTTAGGTGAAGCGCCCTCACAATCATATTTACAACAATCTTAACCATTTCCTGCTTTAATCCATTATTTATAGAAAACCAAACAACAATCCCCCCCTAGTTCCTAGTTGGTAACTTACTTTCCTACATAGAAATAGATCATTTGATTCCCTTGGGTTCGACCCTTACTTGCCTGCTATACTTGGTTAGGTTTTTAGGGATTATTTGATAGGCATAACGACTTTAGCCTCGTCAAATTTGGCGCCATTGCCGGGGAATTCAATTTTCTATTTCTCTGTTTGTTTGTTTACCAACTTTTGTGTGAACTTGTCTTATGGTTCACACCCATTCTACTGACATATCTCTTGCAAATCTTGATCCAGAAATCGAGCAAACGCTTCATAGCAACCGCATGATAAACAGATCACTCCAACCACACTTTGAGATGGATGACCAGACCTTGAGACAGCTGACCGCGTCCAACTTAGCGCAGCAACCGCTTGCTGTGCAGTTTCCTGCTCTAGATGAGGGAGTGAACTTTGAGTTGAAATATGGTTTGATTCACTTGCTCCCATCTTTCCATGGTCTGAATGGAGATGATCCCAACAAGCATCTCGCTGAATTTCATGCCGTCTGCATGAGTATGAAGCCTACTGGAGTTACTGAGGACCAGATTAAGCTGAGGGCCTTTCCTTTCTCTTTGAAGGATGTGGCCAAGGATTGGTTCTACTATTTGGCCCCTGACAGTATTGATACTTGGGCAAAGATGAAGCAAGCCTTCTTAGAAAAGTACTTTCCTATTACGAAGCTGAATAGCCTGAAGAAGAGCATAAGCAATATTGAGCAACAGGCTGGTGAAACTTTGTATGAGTAATATGAGCGCTTCAAGAGGCTATGCTCAAGTTGCCCCTATCATGGTTATTCTGACCAGGACTTGATTCTCTACTTATATGGTGGTCTGATGGATGATGAGCGTCGAATTGTGGATGCGGCTTATGGCGGCAACATTCTCAATAAGACAACAGCTGCAACCTTTGAGTTGTTTTCCGAGCTCTCAGAAGAGTCAAGACAATTCAACAGAAAGACAAATGCTCGTGGAGTTAGTGTTGCTGATTCCTCACCACCCGCTCTACTTTCTGAGTTGGCTGAGATGAAGAACATGATGAAGAGATTCATGCTGAAAGGAACCCCTCAACAAGTAAATGCTTGTGGAATTTGTGCTGATGCATACCATGCTACGGACGCTTGTCCACAACTTCAAGAGCCGGAAGCCGAGGTTAACGCTGTAGGAGGTTTCGGTCCTCCAAGACCTCGCTATGACCCATACTCCAACACATACAATCCAGGGTGGAGAGATCACCCAAACTTGAGATATGGGAATCCGTAAAACGCTCAGCAATATTCACAGCGACAACAATTTCAACCACAAGGAGCTCATCCTAGACCCCCATTCAATCCAAGGCCATAGGGACAAAATCCAAGTCCCCCTATGTCCGCTGAAGACATGATCAAGTCTCTTGCCCAGAGCGTATCATTGATACAAAACACTATGGTTCAACAGAATCATGAGACTAGATCGAGCATTCAAAATCTTGAGAATCAGGTTGGGCAAATCGCTCAAGCATTGAGCAAGTTGGAGGCCAGGGATTTGGGGAAACTACCATCTCAAACGGTAGTGAACCCGAGAGAGAATGTCAGTGCGGTGACACTGAGAAGTGGTAATCAGTTGAATGTCGCTCCCTTAGCTGAAAGGGGCAAACTACGAGAAGAGACAGATGCTAAAAACGAAGCTGAAACTGCAGAAGATGAACATAACGCAAATCCGCGACCGCGGATTGAAAAACACGACCGCGGATTGAAAACCGCGACCGCGGATTGAAAACCGCGACCGCGGATTGATGTCAGAGACCTTACTACAGAAAGATGAAATTTCAGAGGATGAACAACGTCAAAATCCGCGACCGCGAAATGGTCCCTGAAATGCCAGATTTTCCAAAAGCCGATCCACGACCGCGGGTCCCAAGCCGTGATGGCGGATTTCTCGCTGACGTCTAAGATGACTATATGCGTTCGAATTTTCCTCCCCTTGGCTCCTAGAAGCCACTTGCGCCATTCCCTGAGGCGCTGAAGGACGCTAGAAGGCCGGAGAACGACAAGGAGATCTTCGAGACCTTCAGTAAATGCAAGGTAAACATTCCCTTACTCAAACTTGTCAAGAGTATTCCTCGCTATGCTAAATTTCTGAAAGAACTGTGTACCATCAAAAGAAATCAGAAATTAAAGGGAAATCAAAAGATTAAGGTAAGCGAACATGTCTCTACTGTATTTCAAAGGCGTATGCCTAAAAGTGTGGTGATCCTGGCATGTTTAGTATTCCATGCGTAATAGGTGACACTAAATTTGAAAAAGCTATGCTAGATCTAGGTGTAACACCCCCAAAACTTAACCCTTTTGGAAATGTATTATCGCCAGTGACCCCAGTATTCCTTATCGAGATCACCCAAGGCTTTACCATTTAAATACAATTTATGAAATACAAGTGATACATATTGATCAAAGCATTCAATTCCAAAACATAACATTGTCAAGGAAACATGAGTTACGGGATTACAACCCAATCCCGAATAGGCTAACACAGAGTTTAAACCAAATACAGCGGAAGTCTTATAAAGTAGGGTACAACGGAAGTCTTATAAAATACATTACAACCAAAGTCATTGTCCAAAAGATCTCAACCTGATTAACGAAATAACTCAAACGTTCGAAAACCACCGTCGACTCCATAGTCCTTCTATCCTTCTGAGCTACTTTCTATCTGATGTGCCGAATCGAACGAATGACACCAGCCCACATGCAGAGAACAAAGTTTGTGGGTTAGTCTACTTGAATAGACTAGCAAGGGTACAAAGCAAAATGGTTCGAAGCAGTCGTATTAGGTTAGACTCATTGCTTCTCGAATAACAACCGATGACGATAGTCAACCATCATACTCCTACTGGAATAAACAAGAGGTATGCACAAGAGAAGATTCTGGAAGACTGAATCTTCACAGAAATCGACTCGAAAGAAGACTCCAACGGAAATGAGTCTTTAAGGAATTATGACAAATCTGGAATGTTTACAGAATCATACAACAATGATTTAAAAGTTGAATGAGAAGCTTCGGTTCACGACCAACCTCATCGCATACAGCGAATCCAGATTGGAAAGAGAACGTACTATGATCAAAGTCGAGACGAGTTTTCCTAGCTGCACTATAACTTAGCTTCACTACTCGCCGAAGGTTTATTAATTATGTGCATCGAGTAGCACTTATCTGGTTTATATTACAAACCATACATCACATTATTAGACTTTTACATGTGTACCTCACCATTGGGACGACACATCTTAGTATACGTTTCGTCGAGAGTGACGTATACCGGAAGGTTTGTGACACCAGCTAAGTGTCCTGTCTCTACACACTTGTGAAAGAGACCGATCATGATCTTAGAATAGTACCAGATGGAGATGAGCCACCCCGATACCAGATTATAAAGAAACGACCGGACGAAGTCCGAGTACATTCCTAACTAACAGTGCTAACCACAAAGATACAACACAATAACAGTTACATAATAAATCCATATAAAGGCCCGAAAGGCGATCACAGATAATAGCGTTGTTCTAACAGATATACAACCTATTATATGATTTTCAAAACAGTTTATAAATCACTTCCAGAAGAACACAGTAATAATCGTTCCAAATTAATTACTCAGATAAACAACTGATAATCAATGTAAATATGGAAACGATGAGCAAGAGCAAACCGCCACTTGCCTTAATCCGTAGAATAGAAACAAGCCTAACGACAACGACGAGATTCCGGGCTCGACACGGGTATAGCTCCGCTAGCACAAACACCTTCGAGTCGACCCATAAAAGAAACCCTAAGTTAGATCCGACATAACAACAATACGAATCTAAAAATGGTGAAAGAAATCGAAAGGAAAGACGCCACGATGACAACCAACCAAGCCAAAGCCACGAAGGCATTCTGGGCACTGGCGGCGGTCGCCGTTCTTGGCGGCGGTCGCCGCATTCATCACGGCGGGCGCCGTAAAGAACACGGCGGTCGCCGTGAAGAACTCCGACGACAGAACGAGAGAAAAACTCACCCAAATGATGCGTGTTTTGACCCCTTTTTGCCTTGCCTGGGTTCCAACCTCCAAAGGCAACCAAAAGGCTTCACAAGGGCTTCTGGAAACACCACCAACCGACACCAACGAAGCTTCCGAAATCCGGCGAAACTAACACTCCGACGAGGCGAAATTTTTGGCAGAGATTCGGTGTTGGGATGGCTCAAAACCCTTCCCCCAACACCTCCTTTTATAGCCAAAGAAATGGGAACATCATCATCACCCTAGACGAGGCCGAGCAGGGCTAGATCGGCGCGGCCAGAGCTCGCCGACGACCAACGGGTAATGACCTCTGGGTAATCACGGCGGGCGCCACAACTTTGCCTACGGCGGGCCGCGGCGGTCGCCGTTCCTAGCCCTGGCGAGCCAAGAGTAGGAGACGACGGCCTGACACCTCGGGCCCAGCGACGGCGAGCGCCGTTACTGTACGGCGGTCGCCGTTTTTGCCTTTTCCTGCCCATTCAGCTTTTGAACGAGCAAGACATTAACCCAGGATAAAAATTATCGTACGCGAACACATAAAAACATCCGAAGCACGTCGTCTGTATTTTATTTCACTGAGAAAAATATTACAGATACAGAGCACATTACAGAATGTCTCAAGCTACCTGAATTAAATCCGACGTACTAAACGGGTACTCGGGAAAATTCCAAAATTCCCAAAATAACCTTACAAAAATACGGGGTATCACACTAGGTGCATCTATTAATGTGTTGCCTTACTCGCTATATGAATCTTTGGGGCTTGGACCATTGCATGAAACTGGAACAGTGATTCAATTGGCGGATTTGTCTATTGTTTATCCAAAAGGAGTAGTAAAGGATGTTCTGGTAAAGTTTGATAATCTGATTTTTCCTGTTGACTTCTTTGTGATGGATATGAGACATGACAAACATTCAGCCCCTGTGATGTTAGGTAGACCGTTTCTGAAAATGGCTAACACAAGAATTGATGTGAGTAGTGGTTCACTCACTATAGAATTTGATGGGGTAAGGGTAGAGTATAACATTGATGATGCTAAGAAACACCCTCCTGATAATGATTCCTTGTGTTCTGTTGATGTGCTAACTTAAATTGATCTGAAAATCACTGAGTCGAGCCACGACGTTAACCAAGGCGCTGCTCGGGAGGCAACCCGAGGTATGTAATTCTTTTCATGTCTTTTCTTTTCAAGTTTTTTGTGATACCCCGTATTTTTGTACGGTTAGTTTGGGAATTTTTAGAATTTTCTCGAACACCCGTTTTGTACGTCGGATTTAATACAGAGAGTTTAAGACATTCTGTAATGGGCTATATCTCTGTAATATTTTTCTCAGTGAAATAATATACAGACGACGTGCTTTGGATGTTAATACTCGTTCGCGTACGATAATTTTATCCAGGGTTAACGTCGTTTTCGTCTAAGAGCTGAGGAGGCGGCAAAGCCAAGGGCGGCGCCCGCCGTACAGTGGCGGCGCCCGCCGTCGCAAGGCTCGAGGAGCAGACAGGTCTTCTCCTAGCTGGGGACGCCAGGCCTATGGCGGCGCCCGCCGCATTGAGGATGGCGCCCGCCGCATTGATGGCGGCGCCCGCCGCATTTATGACGGTGCCCGCCGTCGTTGTTGTCCGGAGGTCTTTGCCCGATGGTCGCCGGCGAGCGTCTGACGACGCCGAACTAGCCCCGCCACATCTCCATTTAGGCCATCATTATGCTCCCTTGTGATATGGCTATAAAATGAGAGGCTTGGGGATCGGATTTCACACAAAAATCAGAAGCTCAATCTCAAAATCTCTCTCGCCGGAGTTTGGTGCCCTCGCCGGATTTCTGAAGCAATCGCCGGGGTGTTGTTTGGTGTGTTTCCAGTGGCCTTTGTGAAGCTTTTGGTAGCCCTTGGTGGTTAGAAACCAAAGCAAGTCGAAGGAGGCCGAGTCGCTCGTGTTCTGGGTGAGTTTCCTCACCGATTCTGTCTTCTGAGTTCTTCACGACACCCGCCGTGATGAACTGCGGTGACCGCCGCCAAGAACGGCGACCGCCGCCAGTGTCCAGAATGCCTTTTTTGGCTTTTGGCATCGTTCCTTTCGATTTCTTTCGTTCGTGCTTGTTTATGTCGAATCTAACTTAGGGTCTCCTTATGGTTCGACTCGAAGGTCGTTGTGCTGTCGGAGCTATACCTGTGTCGAGCCCGGAATCCCGTTGTCTCTGCTTTGTTCCAACTCTGCGGATTAAGGCAAGTGGCGGTTCGCTCTTGCTTAATCATTTCATGTTTCATTAATTATCAATTATTTAATTGTTAATTAAATTGGAGTGAACTGTTGTTTTGTTTGGGAACTAATTTCACAAATAAACGTGATTAAAGTAATGTTATGATAGGTTGTATATCTGTTAGAACAACGCTATTATATGTGATAATTACCGTGATGGTATTATTGTGAATTTAATCTTAATGCTAGAATAGCATGTGGGTTAATAGGAAAACTAATCCAAGTAAGGATTAGCCGTTTCTATTATCTCTATGTTTAAGTTGATTGCCTGGATGGCTTTGTGATTAATTGTTGTGTTAGACTATTTAGTTAACACGAGTGTTCGTAGGAACGCTAATCCAAGTAAGGATTAGTCGTTTCTTTATAACTTAATGTTCGTAGGAACGCTAATCCAAGTAAGGATTTGTCGTTTCTTTAAATCGTAATACTCCTCGGGTTAATTTCCGGATAATAATTTAAGGGTCATGACCTATGCTTCTTATCCACCGTTAAGGATCTGAAGTGTTTTAAGTGCCTTGCAAGCGCCATTGGATGAGCATAATTGCAGTCCTGTGTATTAAGCACTTAGCTAGTGCAATTGGGGTGGACGTAACTGTCATCCTGTAAATTAAAGTATAAGCACTGTGGAAGTGTAATCTGGGTGAACGTAAGATCACCCTGTGTAATAATAACTCCGTTGTTCTCGGAATAATGTTAAGTCTCGTGTGTGTGTTTGTGTGTTGTGTTAATTTGGGTCGACATGATTGTCACCCTGAGATTTAAGCTTTGTGCCGCTCTTAATAAAATTAACGTGTTAAGTGTTTTAAGATTGTTAAAGTGTTACTTCAATGTATCTTCATAATTTAGCCATGTTATAAGTTGGCTCTTTTAAAAGTCTTCCGTTGTGTAATTTAAAGTCTTCCGTTGTGTAATTTAAAGTCTTCCGTTGTTTAATCTTTCCATTATTATGTAATTATGTTATGTATTTAAGCTTAATCGTTCTGGAAAAGCCTGGGGTGACTTTGGACGGTAAAGTCTGAGGTCACTGGCATGTAATATCTCCAGTATAAATTAGGGGTGTTACAATTATGGTATCAGAGCAATGGTTTTAAAATTCTTGGCCTATTGTTAGGTTTGAGAATTTTTGAAAATTAATTTTGAAACTGTTTTCAAACCTATTTCATTTTAAAAAGAAATTTTGAGAATTTCAATGTTAAGAGTTATAAGTAACTCGGTGATTTAATTTAAATGATTTAGCTTTTGAATTTCAAATGCTACTTATAAGTGGTTTATAAAAGTGTTGTGTTATAATCAAGTAAATTAAAGTTTAAAGGTCTGAAGTTTGAAAGTGAGGTTGTTAATAAGTGGTTTCAAACTTCTGCAAGCTTCAAGTGTTACTTATTCCTTAGATCCATTCTTAGGACTATTGTCTATTCTAGGGATTGATGTCATTTAAATGTTGACATTTCTCCCAGGTTCTCAGTCTTTAGTGAGCAGAAGAAGGTTGTTCTTGCAGTTAACAGTGAAGGATAGTCAGACTAATATAAAGTTATTAGTTTGGACCCCTATAATCTGTATCATGACGTATTTGACTATAGTGTCATAATTAAGTTGGATAAGTTCTAAAGTAACGTTATGATTCACCAGAAGATGGTGAACACAAGGAACACAGCCCATGCTGGTGCTGAACCAAGGTTGATTTTGAGGAGCGCCACTAATCAAAGGGAAGAGCGTGAGGCTACTTCTAACAATAACCAGGGAGGCAATGGCCAAGCTCATGCCAACGCTCCGATGTTGTTTGTTACTGCAGCAGTGGAGGCAATTCGAGGAATTGTCATGCAGGCAATCACAAATGTTATGCGACCAGTTGTACCACAAGCACAAGGTGGTCCAGTTCCTCAGGCTATTCCTGAAGTTGAGGAGTCAGTGGAGCAAGTACCTCAGATCAATGTTGTTAGGGACAGAGGAACTTATGGGCAAGCATTAAAAGCCGTGAGTTCAATGAGGCCTGACAGCTATGACGGTACTGGAGAACCAGTCAGGGTGACATATTGGTTCTCGCATATGGAACGGTTGCTCCGGAACATTAATTGCACTAAGGCTGGGAAAGTGCACATCACCTCTCTTCAACTCAAGGATGTGGCTAGCGAATGGTGGGAGAGCACCGGTCTGGCAGATCATCTCGAGCTGAATTGGAGCATGTTTAAAACAAATATGACTGACCGTTTCTTTTCCCGTGCTATGAGGAAGGAGAAGCATAAGGAATTTCTGTACCCGCAGACTGATGGGTTAAAGGTGACCGAGCTCGCAGCTAAGTTCAATCACTTGATACAGTACGTTGGACCTGAGGTGTCAACCGAGGAGCAAAAGATCTGGTACTTCCATGGATGGATGAATCCAGAGATCAAGCCTCTAATGTTGCGTCATGGTTGTTCTACGTTAGAATAATATGTGGATGCAGCCTTCAAGACAGAAGTCACACTGGAGGAGTCTGCCCTTAAGCGGGAAAAGCAAGTTAAGGGAAAGGGTGGGCAACAGGATCGCCAGGTTGGTTCATTCAAACGACCGGCATCGCCTACCAAGTTTGAGAAGTCTGGTCATGCTAAGACCGAGACAACTCAGTTTGACTCTGCCAGAGGCTCAGGTTAGAGCAATGGAGTAATTCAGTGCCACAACTGTGGTGAAGTTGGGCATACAAGTTTTAATTGCCAAAAGGACAAGAGAGTATGCCATAATTGTGGAAGAGAAGGCCACATAAAAACATACTGTAGACTGAAGAGTCAAGGACCAATGCAGTCGTACCAAGCGTCAAATGTTGGAGGTGGGCAGAACCCAAGGCCAGTGGTATCTACTCCTGAGCAGTCTATGGCTCGTAATAAAGGCAAGGCGCCTATGGGGTCTTCAGGCCAAGGGCAACGACTCTTTGTAATGAGCCAAGCCAACGGAGAAAAACCCTGATCCATTAAGTTGTATCTGTGCAAAGTCTTTTTGTAAGATTAAGGAGTAACGACGTGTGTCGGTAATCTCCGTAGTATTGTGATCTGGTTGTTCGACTTTTGTCAGTAATGTAATGTTTAATGATAATGAAGTGTTTCCTTGTTTTGGAAAAATCTGAATGCGTTATCAGTACGAATTAGTTGTTCATACGAAACCCCATAAGTGTCGAGAACAACTTATGCCAAGTAAGGATAAGGACTGTCGGACTTATGGTGGTAGAGTTTTGTGGACAACTTAGATGTTCGTCCCCTATGTGGTTAATCCCAAGGTCGACTCTGTTGTTTAAATCTAAATCCACTCCTAAGATTCTTCTTCATACATAGAGTATGTCATCTATAAGAACGGATGCAACTCTTTAAGGAAGATTAAGTTGTGGAGCGGTCATGTTGAGAGGAAAGGTTACTGTTAAGGATGGGATATGTTGATGATCCCGATGTAGTAAAGATTCAGTAAGGAGAATTGTCTACGCATATAAGGAGTACTGTGGTAAGCGTTATCTCATACGCTAAGTTCTTCCGAGATTTCTTAAGGAAAGGGAATGAGCTTGTAGAGTTTTGTTCAGAGAGATCAGGAGCTATCTCTCATGCGTGAGTTTGTGCCATAAGCTTTGAGGCGGATGAATCATTTTCAGTATGATGTCCTAAGGAATTAAGAATAATATCTCTGGTGATCCATTTCAAGGATGAAGTGATTAAGGATGTTGGATCCAGATGGTAAGATTGGTGTTGAGGTAGTATCCTCATTGGCTTAATGCAAGTTTCGGGGTCGAAACTTATTTTAAGGGGGAGGTGATGTGATACCCCGTATTTTTGTACGGTTAGTTTGGGAATTTTTAGAATTTTCCCGAACACCCGTTTTGTACGTCGGATTTAATACAGAGAGTTTAAGACATTCTGTAATGGGCTATATCTATGTAATATTTTTCTCAGTGAAATAATATACAGACGACGTGCTTTGGATGTTAATACTCATTCGCGTACGATAATTTTATCCCGGGTTAACGTTGTTTTTGTCTAAGAGCTGAGGAGGCGGCAAAGCCAAGGGCGGCGCCCGCCGTACAGTGGCGGCGCCCGCCGTCACAAGGCTCGAGGAGCAGATGGGTCTTCTCCTAGATGGGGACGCCAGGCCTATGGCGGCGCCTGCCGCATTGATGACGGCGCCCGCCGCATTGATGGCGGCGCCCGCCGCATTTATGACGGTGCCCGCCGTCGTTGTTGTCCGGAGGTCTTTGCCCGATGGTCGCCGGCGAGCGTCTGACGACGCCGAACTAGCCCCGCCACGTCTCCATTTAGGCCATCATTATGCTCCCTTGTGATCTGGCTATAAAAGGAGAGGCTTGGGGATCGGATTTCACACAAAAATCAGAAGCTCAATCTCAAAATCTCTCTCGCCGGAGTTTGGTGCCCTCGCCGGATTTCTGAAGTAATCGCCGGGGTGTTGTTTGGTGTGTTTCCAGTGGCCTTTGTGAAGCTTTTGGTAGCCCTTGGTGGTTAGAAACCAAAGCAAGTCGAAGGAGGCCGAGTCGCTCGTGTTCTGGGTGAGTTTCCTCACCGATTCTGTCGTCTGAGTTCTTCACGGCGACCGTCGTGTTCTTCACGGTGCCCGCCGTGATGAACTGCGGCGACCGCCGCCAAGAACAGCGACCGCCGCCAGTGTCCAGAATGCCTTTTTTGGCTTTTGGCTTTGGTGGTCGTCGTTGTGGCATCGTTCCTTTCGATTTCTTTCGTTTGTGCTTGTTTATGTCGAATCTAACTTAGGGTCTCCTTATGGGTCGACTCGAAGGTCATTGTGCTGTCGGAGCTATACCTGTGTCGAGCCTGGAATCCCATTGTCTCTGCTTTGTTCCAACTCTGCGGATTAAGGCAAGTGGCGGTTCGCTCTTGCTTAATCATTCCATGTTTCATTAATTATCAATTATTTAATTGTTAATAAAATTGGAGTGAATTGTTGTTTTGTTTGGGAACTAATTTCATAAATAAACATGATTAAAGTAATGTTATGATAGGTTGTATATCTGTTAGAACAATGCTATTATATGTGATAATTACCGTGATGGTATTATTGTGAATTTAATCTTAATGCTAGAATAGCATGTGGGTTAATAGGAAAACTAATCCAAGTAAGGATTAGCCGTTTCTATTATCTCTATGTTTAAGTTGATTGCCTGGATGGATTTAATGTGATTAATTGTTGTGTTAGACTGTTTAGTTAACACGAGTGTTCATAGGACCGCTAATCCAAGTAAGGATTAGTCGTTTCTTTATAACTTAATGTTCGTAGGAACGCTAATCCAAGTAAGGATTTGTCGTTTCTTTAAATCGTAATACTCCTCGGGTTAATTTCCGGATAATAATTTAAGGGTCATGACCTATGCTTCTTATCCACCGTTAAGGATCTGAAGTGTTTTAAGCGCCTTGCAAAAGCCATTGGATGAGCATAATTGCAGTCCTGTGTATTAAGCACTTAACTAGTGCAATTGGGGTGGACGTAATTGTCATCCTGTAAATTAAAGTGTAAGCACTGTGGCAGTGTAAACTGGGTGAACGTAAAATCACCCTGTGTAATAATAACTCTGTTGTTCTCGGAATAATGTTAAGTCTCGTGTGTGTGTTTGTGTGTTGTGTTAATTTGGGTCGACATGATTGTCACCCCGAGATTTAAGCTTTGTGCCGCTCTTAATAACATTAACGTGTTTCAGTAAAGTGTGTTCGGTATTTAAATAAGATATGTGCCCGAGTGCACATGATTAATAAACCTTCGGCGAGTAGTACATCTAAGTTATAGTGCAGCTAGGAAAACTTGTCTCGACTTTGATCATAGTACGTTCTCTTTTAAATCTGGATTCGCTGTATGCGATGAGGTTGGTTGTGAACTGAAGCATCTCAGTCAACTTTTAAATCATTTGTGTGTGTAACTTTAATGTTCCCTAGCAGTTGTCATAATTTCCTATAAGGCTCATTTCAGTTGGAGTCTTCTCTTCAGTGTATATCTTAATTGTTAAATCATTCCGTGAAAGTGCCGGGTTATATATCGTTCCTTCGGTTTTTATTCAAGGGACAATGATAGTAAACGGTCACGATCACTCGAACCACTCTACTTTGTACCCTTGCTAGTCTATTCAAGTAGACTAACCCACGAACTTTGTTCTCTGCATGCGGGCTGGTGTCATCCGTTCGATTCGGCACATCAAGAGTTGATTCCCGGAGTTTAAGTAACCTATTGAAGGATAAGAAGCTTGCAGACGAAGATTTAAAAGTCAGTGTTCTAAGCTGTTAAGTATTTTAAGATTGTTAAAGTGTTACTTCAATGTATCTTCATAATTTAGCCATGTTATAAGTTGGCTCTTTTAAAAGTCTTCTGCTGTGTAATTTAAAGTCTTCCGCTGTGTAATTTAAAGTCTTCCGTTGTTTAATCTTTCCATTATTATGTAATTATGTTATGTATTTAACCTTAATCGTTCTGGAAAAGCCTGGGGTGACTTTGGATGGTAAAGTCTGAGGTCACTGGCATGTAATATCTCCGGTATAAATTGGGGGTGTTACATTTTTATTATTGTTGTTTCTTTTTTAGACTAAAATGCAGGTAGGAGAATCAAAGACAGATTTAGAAGCAAACCAGAGAGCAAACCGCGATCGCGGCCTAAAAACCGCGACCGTGGTTTTATCACTGTAAGTCTCCTCATCTGAAAAAAATAAAAATAAAAAAAATCTGAAGACGCCGCTACTGCGGCCTGCCAACCGCGATCGCGGCCCCGCTGCCCACGTGTTAATACCGATGAGGATAGGATCTCACGCATCATGTTGCTGAGGAGGAGAAGATTAGCTTGAGATTTTTATTTGGTACCTCATGATGCAGCTGATGATGATGAGGAGGAGCAACAAGAGGACTTTGCAGATATACCGGTTGACACTGATTTCACTGATTATGCATATGCTGCTGATAGACAGTATGGGGCAGGCACTTCTCGTGGTCTTACAGGTCCGTCTGGAGAGGGTGGTTCTTGGCAGGACCAGATGCTAGCTCATATGTCTCGACTCTCTGTGAGACAGGATGAGCTATTTGCGCAGAACAGGGATTTCGCGTTTCGTCAGGCGACGATGGACACCACACTCAGGGATCTTGCTCATGCTCAGCAATACAGTATGGATATGCAGGATCGTTTTGATGATCGCCTGACTGACATGGCTGGCCAGCTGGCTGAGATGCAGCGCCAACAGGAGGAGTACTATCGGGGCCCTGGTCCCTTTACCTTTCCACCACCACAATGAGTATATTCCTTCCTTCCCCTCTATTATTATGTCTTTCTTACATTGAGGACAATGTGATCTTTAAGTATGGGGGAAGAGTTTATACTTACTAGCTATCTGTTTGTAAATATTTTCGTATTGCAATTCGTTTTTGGAAAGAAAAAAAAAGAAAAAAGACAAAAAGACAAAAAAAATTAAAAAAAATCCTAGGCTAAGTCGAAAACCTGAAAAGGCGGCTTAGGCAATAAGCAGGTGGCCCGGACCAGCATTAGGTTGGGGTAAAAAGAAGTCAAGAGTAATGTGAGTTTTGTGAGCCCATCTAGAAAAATGAAATGAGTAGTTAGGTGAAAACTCGAAAGGGCACCTAAGCAGAATGAGTGAAAAGAAAAGAGAGATTTTAGGATTCATTCTTTTCTTGGCGTGGCGACATAAGGAGAGGAGTATAGGAGGATTCGGGTAGGCAACTCGGGAGTCCTAAGGAGTTAGATTGGGTTAGGATTAGATTGTCACATTTACTCTATGGTGTTCGGGCTATGATGATGATGTGTTGTAATTGCTAGGTTCAAATTCTTGTATGCTTCCTGAGACCTTTGTACATTATTTTGGAGGAGTATGTTTTCATTAGCTTACTCGAGGACGAGCAAGATCTAAGTATGGGGGAATTTGATATGCTGTACTTTGTATAGCGTAATTATGAATTATTAGCATAGTTTAGAAGAGGATTGGAGGCATTTTAGAGGCAATTCTGTGATTCGGAAGAGAATAGTTGAAGTGAAGAAATATAGAGAATTACAGAAGACTTGGAGTTGGAGCCTCGGATGCAGAAGAAACGCTGAAGATCGGAAACAAGAGCTAATCCGCGGCCGCGGAAATCACACCCGCGCCCGCGGATTCATCACTGGACGAGAGCTGTTACAGAGGCCAATCCGCGACCGCGGAAGTTCTAGCCACGGATCATGGGCCGGGAATCAGCAATGTGTTCCGTTTTGTACTTTCAGTATTTCATTTTTAGACTTATTATTATATTATTATTAGTAGTAGTAGGTATTTAAGTTTAGAAAACCCTAGTTTGAGATTATTATGCAGTTTTGAGTTTTATGCTTTCTCTTTCTCCTAGTTTTTCTCACAAACCATGAGAAGGAACTAAACACCTTTTTTTCGCCTGACGATTGAAGCCTTCAGTTGTTTTGGTTGTGAGCTTATTACTCTTGTTCTATTTACTTTGGATTGTATTAATTCTCTTTGACCTTGTCTTTATTAAATCTTGCTGATTTCGCTAGCATGCGCAACTAGCTGATATTAGTAATTTTCTATTGCTAGGATTTGGTTATTTCTAGTTGAAATTCCTTATCTAGAGTAGCAGCCACAATTTTCAAGAACTAGTTGTGAATTTTTATTGTGAAGAGAATTGATTGCATGTTGAGTACTGACTAGTTGTTAAGTGTTGCATGTATCCTGCTTAATTCCTATGCTTATTGCTGCTGTTAAATTGAATCTTGATAGTTTCTTGATTGTTTAATAGTTAGTATTTTCAGGGCTAGTTGACCTGTTAATATACATAAGATCGGAATAGGAACAATATATGATTGAATGAACTTGAGATAATCAATGATCAACCTATCATACTGAAGTGTTGATATCTGTTAGGTGAAGCGCCCTCACAATCATATTTAT
The DNA here is from genome assembly GCA_027886185.1 of Rheum nobile. Lineage (NCBI taxonomy): Eukaryota > Viridiplantae > Streptophyta > Magnoliopsida > Caryophyllales > Polygonaceae > Rheum > Rheum nobile. The sequence continues at coordinate 6,863,443 of WOAB01000109.1, read as the reverse complement.
AACAATCTTAACCATTTCCTGCTTTAATCCATTAGTTATAGAAAACCAAACAACAATCCCCCCTAGTTCCTAGTTGGTAACTTACTTTCCTACATAGAAATAGATCATTTGATTCCCTTGGGTTCGACCCTTATTTGCCTGCTATACTTGGTTAGGTTTTTAGGGATTCTTTGATAGGCATAACGACTTTAGCCTCGTCAGAAACCCCCATGTCAGAGCTGACTGCCACCTCATCTGATGAGGATAAGGCACGTCACAAGGCAATATGCGAGAAGGCAATGAATGTCACTTGCCTTATGCTGGCTGCTATGGAACCTGCTCTTCAACAGAGGTTTGAGGATCAGGATGCTCATACTTTTATGAGAAACCTTAGAGATCTCTTTAAGGAGTAGGCCAGGATTAAGAGGTATTTGACCCTCAAGTCCATATTGTAGAGCAAGCTCGAGAAAGGGAAACCAGTTAGGCCACATATTTACAACATGATAGGCTTATTTGACAAGATGGCTAGACTAGGTAACCCCTACAATGTTGAGACAGCTACATATATGATCTTATACTCCCTGCATGATGGATTTGCCCACTTTAGGCAGATGTATCACATGGGATCCATGAAAAAGACTCTCAACGAGCTGCACATGATGCTCAAAACTGCTGAGTAAAACGTCCTTGTTGACCCTTTGAAGGAAGTTCTAATGGTCAAGGGAAAAGGGTTTAAGAAAGGGCCCTAGAAGAAGCAATAGTACCAAGGGAAGGGCAAACAAGTTGTCCAACCTAAGGGAAACACCCCTAAGGTGAAAGTGGTTGCTGAGCACGACTGCTTCTACTACAAGGGTAAGGGGCACTGGAAGAGAAACTGCCCAAAATACCTGGAAGACAAGAAGAGGGGAACAGTCTCCACTTCAGGTATTTACGTTACTGAAATCTTATCAACCAAGTCTCATTCTTGGGTATTAGATACCGGATGTGGTTCTCACATTATTTCGAATGTGCACGGACTAAGAAATAGGAGACGGTTGCAGAAGGGTGAGATAGATCTGTGCGTTGAAAATGGAGCAAGGGTTGCTGCACTTGCTATTGGAGATTATAGTCTACCTCTACCTTCTAGCTTAGTTTTAGAACTTTATAATTGATATTTTGTTCCTTCTATTACTAAGAATTTGATTTCAATTTCAGTTTTGAACCTTGAGGGTTATGATTTTGTCATTAAGGATTGTTTTTCCATTTATAAGAATGATATTTTTTATGCTCGAGCCCATATGAGTAGTAGTGGACTATACATACTGGATCTCAAATCTGAAATTTATAACGTTGGCACAAAGAGGCAAAAGTCAAATGATATAAGTAAAGCCAATCTATGACATTGTCGCTTGGGTCACATTAGCATCAAACACATGAAGGAACTCCAAACAGTTGGTAGCCTAAAGTCATTTGATTTAGAATCATTTGAAACATGTGAGTCATGTCTGATAGGCAAGATGACAAGGTCACCTTTCACTGGTACAAGTGAGAGGACTACTGAGCTCTTAGCTCTCATACATACCGATGTGTGTGGACGTATGAGCACATAAGCTAGGAGAGGCTATCGATACTTAATGAAGCATAAATTTGAGTACTTTGATTACATTTACTGATGATTTTAGTAGATATGGGTATATCTACTTAATGAAGCATATATTTGAGTCCTTTGAAAAGTTCAAAGAATTCCAGAATGAAGTTGAGACACAGACTGTCAAGAAGATAAAGGCACTCCGATCAGATCGAGGGGGCAAATACCTGAGCCAAGAATTCGACCATCACTTGAGAAGTTGTGGCATTTTGACACAACTGACTCCACTAGGCACGCCACAGCTGAATGGCGTATCTGAGAGGAGAAACAAGACATTGTTAGACATGGTCCGCTCAATGATGAGCTTTGCTGATCTTCATACATCCTTTTGGGGATATGCCCTCTCCACTGCTGTGTTCACACTAAACATGACTCTGTCACGATCAGTTGACAAGACACCACATGAGATATGGTATGAAAAAGTTCCTAGCTTGTCATTTCTGAAGGTCTAGGGATGCGAGGCTTATGTAAAGCGTTTACTATCTGATAAGCTAGCTCCCAAATCAGACAAATGCTTCTTTATAGGTTACCCCAAGGAAACAAGGGGATATTATTTCTACAATCCCGCTGAGAACAAAGTGTTTGTTGCTCGGGATAATGTCTTTTTGGAAAATGATTTCTTTTCCAAGAAGCCAAGTGGGAGAATTGTTCAGTTTGATGAGATTCAAGCTGAGCAACAAACCCAACAACACGAGGACATAGACGATGTCACTGAGGAACCTGAATTTGGAGGCGTACCTTCTCAAAGGGAAACCGCCCAGATTCAAGATGCAATTCCTCAAGTAGATGAAGCACTTGAGGTCCTGCATACCGATGTGGTCAACCCTTCTGCTGAAGTCTCTCCTATTGTTGGACCACTTTGGAGATCAGACAGGCCAAGGCAGCAGCCTAGACGATATGAGGATTACGTCTTGACTGCTAGCATTGACGTTCTACTTTTAGAGAAAGGCGAGCCTGTGACCTATAAGCAAGCAATGGCGGACCCCGACTCCGAGAAATGGCTGGTAGCCATGAAATCCGAAATGGACTCCATGTCTGAGAATCAAGTCTGGGACTTGATAGATTTGCCTGATGGGATAAAACCCATTGGATACAAATGGGTCTTTAAGATCAAGACAGACAAGGATGGAAATGTTTCTGTCTATAAGGCAAGACTAGTTGCCAAAGGATTTAGACAGGTTCATGGTACTGACTATGATGAAATATTCTCACCGGTCGTTATGATCAGGTCCATTAGGATACTCCTAGTGATTGCCGCTTATTATGATTATGAGATTTGGCAAATGGATGTCAAGACCGCTTTTCTAAATGGATATTTAGAAGAGGATGTATACATGATGCAACCAGAAGGTTTTGAGGATCCAGAAAATGCTAGGAGAATATGCAAGCTTAAAAAGTCCATCTATGGACTTAAGCAAGCATCCAGGAGTTGGAATCTTCGTTTTGATGAAGTGGTCAAAAAGTTTGACTTCATCAGATGCAAAGAAGAGCCCTGTGTCTACAAGAAGTTTAGTGGGAGCAAAGTGGCCTTCCTAGTTCTATATGTGGATGACATATTACTCATTGGGAATGACATTCCTATGCTGGAGACAGTTAAGGAGTGGCTTAAGAAGTATTTCTCAATGAAGGACTTGGGAGAGGCTGAGTACATACTAGGCATTAAGATCTATAAAGATAGATCTAAGAGACTTATTGGTCTGAGTAAGGGAATTTATGTAGATAAGGTCCTTAATAGATTCAATATGATGAACTCTAAGAAAGGGTTCCTGCCTATGTAGCATGGCTTACATCTCATCAAGAGCCAATGTCCTAAGACACCTGGTACAACTGAGAGGATGAGCAGGATTCCCTATGCCTCAACCATAGGATCCATCATGTATGCAATGACTTGTACTCGCCCAGATATTGCATATGCTTTGAGTATGTGTAGCAGGTACCAATCAAACCCTGGTGATGCACATTGGAGTACAGCCAAGAACATCCTAAAGTACTTGAGAAGGACTAGGGATGATCTCTTGGTATTTGGAGGTGATGACGAGCTGGTCGTCAAGGGCTATACTGATGCAAGTTTCCAAAAAGACAGAGATGATTTTGAATCTCAGTCTGGATACGTCTTCATTCTGAATGGAGGAGCCTCCAGCTGGAAGAGCTCGAAGCAAGGGACAATAGTAGATTCTAGAATGGAGGCAGAGTACATTACTGCTGGTGAAGCAGCCAAGGAGGCTGTCTGGATTAGGCAGTTCATAGCTGAGCTCGGTGTCACTCCTAGCACATCTAGAGCTATTGACGTCTATTGTGACAATAATGGCGCCATTGCTCAAGCCAATGAACCTAGCTCTAGCTCCAAATCCAGACATGTTCTACGAAAGTACCACATGATCAGACACTATGTTGATAGAGGAGACGTGAGGATGTGCAAAGTGCACACAGATGACAACATTGCAGATCCTTTGACCAAGCCCATGCCTAGGCCCAAGCATGACAGTCACACTCGGGCCAAGGGGCTCAAGCACATTAGAAAGTTCTTTTGAGACACATTGTTTGTTTTATGATAAACCCTGTTTATTGTTATCACAGACATTTATGCTTGATTTATATATGAGTTTTATATTATTATTTAATCATTGCTTGGGATTAGATAAAGTATCCAAACAATTTAATAATTATCAAATGGGCTCATCAAAACTGTTTTGGTGAATGAAACCCTATTAAGTGAACTTAAATTATAAAATTGTTAGAAGTCCATGGTCTAAGTCGTTAACTTGGATACAAATGACTTAATCAAAAGACCATATTGTGAGATTGATTGATAACACCGGGTTTCATGTGTTATAGGGACATAGAGATGTCTAATCAATTACATAGATGTATATACCGATACATATCGGACATACCGATCTTAGGACTCCTCGGGACTTTACTGCGGAGTTCTAGGATTATTCATTATTAGTGAGTTCCTTAGACATGAGTATGATATAGTTATCATTTGACTGCTGGTATGTCTTTGACGCTGTCAAACGCTGACCGTAACAGGCAGTTATAAAAACAGTGATTGGGATTGCCAAAAGTTAAGTGGGAGCTGTAGTCTTACAAGATTGAATATGACCTCCTATTCCGTGTATACCACGATACATTTGGAAAGGATTGGTGTCTTGGCCACTTGAAGAGTGAGAACTGTGAAAACGCATGGCCATGCTCAGATGGATTATTAGTAATCATCTGTATTGACAGTTTGATCTCAAGAGTTCAAGAAACGTATTTGGCGGTAAAGATGAGTTTCATCATATAGTCAAATAAGACACTAAGTGACAAAGGAATTTTAACATTGCACACTTGTTTTAGGGACAAGTGGGAGATTGAAGGAATTGTGTCCTTTAATCAAAGGTGCAATTACTAATTATGAAGTGAGACCATTTATGGAAATTCATAATCCGGTTATCTTAGGTAGTCATAGTGCTTTGCTAGAAGCCAACTATGATTTATGGACTATATGTTATAAAGTCTATTGCTATTATTACCGGGTCCTACGAAGTTACACCCTTAGAGTTTATGGACTGGATCAGTTTATTGGGAGACATATTATATAACGTATATGATATAAAGTTATATATGATATAACTTGGGAGATAAGGCTTATTAGTAATAAAGAGTTATTACTGATAATAAAAGATATATTAATTTAGGAAATAATATATCTACATATGGTATTATAAAAGGAGGGCTTTCTAGGAGAAAACCCTAATCCAGATATAACACCACACGGCTTCCCCTCTCCCTGGAGTTCTCCCTCGTTCGCCTTCGTTCCTCGTTCTAGCAATCGAGCCCTAGGCGATCCAGATCAATACTCGGGTGGACCAACTAGAGGAGTCACACTTGAGGCTCTAATCTCCCCATTCCAGGAAGATTCATACACACATCAAGAGGTAATTAATTCTTCTTATCTATGATCTATTTAGTTTATGCATGAGATCCTTGGTTAGATGTTAGGAAAAACGTTTTCCTGAAATTCCGCTTTAAGCATCTAAATCCCTATAGGAAGTGCATGCTTTCAAAGTTTGGCATGGTGTACGTAGCTGTCCGTTGTGAGTGGATATGGATGTTTTCATGTGATATAATGTGCACGTTAAAAGGTTGTTTAGTTTTCTCAATAGCTCTTTTCATCTTCGACCAATCGGTTTTATCTAGTCCAAAACAGTTGACACGAAGGTAGATCTCTTTCAATGTTAGCACTTTATACATGTCTCTAGAAAGACTCAAACCGAGACCTCCAATTAGAGCATTTAAGAAGCCCAGTGTCGATGTCCACTATAGATCAACGAAACGTTGATGTTAGATAAAAAAAAGTTCTAATTATGAAAATTGTTTTAGAGCGAAAAGATCAATCAACCTAAATCGCCTTAGACGGGGTAACGAGCCGATCGTATAGTAGAGAATAAATCCAAACCAAATAAACAATCAACCACGTATAAAATAGAAGCAAATTCATAGTACGATGTATTGATCAGATGACAACAGAAATGAATCAAAGTATAACTTATCCTTGAGGAATAAGAGATCAGGTCTTGTCCGACCGGCTATTCCGATGGTTCGACCGGCTGTAATCGGATAATGCCCCAGGGGACTTGAATGAGAATCGATATGCTAGGAGGCTTCTTCGAGAGCTGAGTAGATGAGTGTTGTTCGTAGACGTGCCGTGTGTCGATCATTCTTTCACGGTCTATTTATGGTATTCTTTCCTTCGTCCGCTACCGTTTTTATGAGATTCTCCATTTATTCCTACACGTGATCTCTAGGATTCTACTTCAATGGCATCCTAATCTTGTGTTTGATTGGGTTACTGTTGGCCTTGAATCGAACAATTAAGGCTCTGGGCGAAATTCTCGGGGTTGGTCGGATCCCATGCGTTCGAGGAACGTCCGACGCCTCTCTTCAGTCTTCTCGGCCTACTCCTTTACTTGAGTCTTGGCCCAATCCGCTTGCACTGGCTCCATTGGAACATGTTGGTCCCAACAATAGCCCTAAGTTGTTTTGGGCTCAAGGCAGCCATGTAACAGGAGTCCAAACAACTACCACTCTGCACGATCTCCACCCTCCGATCTTGGCGCGACAGGCGAGGGCTAACATGGCGACGATCTCGCGGCGTGATGGGACGTCTCTGCGCCTTGATGATTCCCTCCATAAATCTGAAGCAAGTTTTGGTGGTTTCAATTCATCTTCTCTCTTTTCTCCTTGCTTTGGTAGGTTCTCAGAGTTCTTTCAGAGAATTGCTTTCCGATTTCCCCCTCTTTCTGTTCTGGAAATGGTTTCCAGTGATTCCCCCGAGTCGTCTGCTACTCACTCGAACTCGAGCAAGAATGAGGATCCCTCCCTTTTCCTTTTCAAGGAGGCTGATGCTCTGACGGGGACGCTGACGGAGGCAGAGCTGGAGCAGATCCTTTAAGTCGGAGGCTTCCCTCCTGAGACGGTCGCGAGGTTGCCGCATCAGAACGAGAGGGCCGACGCTCGTTATGAGGGGTGGATTTGCTTTTATGCCTATCCATTTTGAATAGGTCATACGTTTCCATTTTCTTCTCTTGTCAGAGATTTTCGGGCGCTTGCGCCGTGTCAAGTCATGCCACAAGCGTGGCGGATCCTTAGGGTTTTGGATCTGTTGAATTCACAGTCTGGGGCCGATTTTAATTTTGACGCCCTGTGGTATAACTATTCTCTAGGGTCAAAAAGTTCCTCTCGGGTCCAGTTGCGCATCTGTCCGGGTCGGAAGCCTTTGGTGGCTAACCTTGACGTAAACGACCGTGGATGGGGGTCGAAGTTTTTCTTCGTCGAGCGTTTGTCTCTGGAGAAAGGGGGTGACTGTTCATTTTTGTTGTCGGAGTGGCGGGTCGAGAGTATGTACTTGACTTCTTTTTGCCCAGTTCATGTGTTTTAACCCTTTGCTTACCTCTTCTTTCTTTTTTGTAGTCCCTGAAGCCGAAGATTTGGAAGTGGATGCTCAGTCGGAAGGTCTGACCAATATAATTCTTGGGATCCCTTTGTCGGAGCGGAAATTTGTAAACGTCAATTTGTTGTTTGTCGCCCCTACCACTCAAGACGTCATGTCGACTCTCTCATCATCTCGGGTTAAGTGTAAGTTTTTTGTTTGAATCATGTATCTTCCGTCATGTGTTTGTATCTTACATCTTGTCTGGTGTGTCAGCGTCTCCAGCTGGTCGGTCAAGTGCTCGCTTGAAAGGAGTGTCTGGGAAGGGTCTGATTGAGCAAAGGTTGGCAGCGGCTAGGGCCTCGTCGAGTAAATCGACGCCGGCTGAGTCGTCTATTCCAGGCAACGTCGGCTCGAAAAGAAAGACGGGTGTTTCTTCTGACGCTGGGAAAGTTGTGGCGGGCACTTTAAAGAAGAGGTCGGTGGCTGCTCATGGAGTTGAGAAGATCGATTCGGTCGGTCGATCGATTGCCGATTTGTTCCACGCTCAGGACCCGACTTTGAAGTCTGAAGTCGATGGCGTTTCTCCTTTGGATTGCATCGGCGAGGAGGGGTGTTCTATGTGGAAGGTAAGTCGTCTCGTCGAGTCTTAAGTACACATGTTTTCTCTCTTTGAAAGGCTGGTTGGTCTTGAGTTTTTATTTTGTCTTTCTTTTTTGCAGACTTTTCAATTTCTCTTGGGTGCGTATTCTGGGGTTAAGGAGATGGTTTCCAAGGCCGAGGACATGGCTGCTAAGTCAGAGTCCGACCTGGTGATCAGTGCTATTTTGTAGCACATTTCTAGGGATTATTACCAGGTTTGAGGCGCCATTTGGTGGGGTTTTATGCACAATTAGAGATTATGGAGTTGGAGCAGAGAAGTGTGGTTTTGGTGGTCTGGAGGAGCTTATTAGAGACATCCAGAAGAAGAGAAATTGACCACCTGAGGAGACAAGCAAGATCCATGAAGAAACCACGTGAGAAGGCAGTGAAGTGAAGAAACCGCGACCAAGCCGCGGGGAGCAGAAGGCCGCGGCAAGATTTCCGAAGGAGATGGGCGATAGCGAGGAGGCCGCGCCCGCGGCCGAATTATCGGAAATTAATTATGCACTTCGAGAGCAAACCGCGACCGCGGCCATCAGCGGGAGTCAGCCCGATGCGCTCCGAACTTCTGTTTTCTTTTTCTGTTTTTCCTTTTTCGTTGTTTTATTTAATTCCGAATATTAGTATTTTTCCTTTTTAGGGATGAGGTTTGTGATCTTGGGCTTTAGGTTAACTTATTTAACCTAACTCCCACAGCCTCCATTCGGGATCCCACATAGATGAACCCCCGAATTATCGTATGTTCAGTATTCAGAGTTTTTCCCTTTCAACAATTATTCTTTCAGTACTATGAGTAGCTAAGCACCCATTGCTTAGCCCGGCATGTGAAGCTTTTTCTATGGTTTGATTGCGAGGTTAATTCCCTATTCCTATTTTCTTTGGATTTATATCTTTCTTCTTGAGCTTCATTCCATTGAGTTATATTGATTTCTCTAGATTAGCTACCTAGTGTTATTGATATTATTCATACTGCAGGATTAGGTTCTTGAATAGTATTGGTTGGATCTAACTCATCAGTTGTGGTAATTATCATTATTAATATTAGTTTCCCTAGCCTGACAACCTAGTTGAGATTAATATTATCTATAGTGTTAATGATTACTTTCTGGTCAACTTGTTGAGATCAATATTATTCATCTCTAATTCAGAAGTAGCATCCATGATTATCTAGGACTGGTAGGACTAGATTGTTATGAAAGAAGACTTGATTGCATGTTAATTATTGCGGGTTGTGATTATTGACATGTATCCTGGTTGATCCTATGCTCTATGCTGTTATTGTTCGGTTGTTCAATAGCAAGTGTTGCTAGAACTGGTAGGGCTAGTAACTATATAAGATTAGGGACAGGAATAACTAAAGGAAAGGAATAGAGAGAACCTAGGACCAATCTACCATAGGAAAAGTGAATCTTGTTTGGCTAAGTGTTTTTCCCACATTTGATTACACTCTTTGCTTATTTGCTTTGTTTACTTTCTTGATTACAAAACCAACCAAAAACTCCCCCCTCTTGTTACTATTGCATGCGAACAACACATAGATTAATCCCTTCCTCCCTGTGGATTCGATCCTTACTTACCCTAACTACTTGTTTAGGTTTGTCTAGGTTTATTTTGATTTAGTGGTATACGGCAATCACTTGTCACCTGGCGTCTCTGAAGACCAAAGTGGAAGGGGCTGAAAGCCGCTTCAGGGACGCTGAGCGTCGTTTTGCTAGAGAGCTAAAGAGTTGCCAAGATGAGTTGGATGTTTGTCGGAGGGAGCTTAGCGAGAGTCAGACTAGTGTTGAAAAGAGGGTTAAGCAGACTAAGGTCGATGCTGGTCGGATCGCATGCGACGTAGGCGCTTTTTATTCGTTGAAGTCACGTGTCGAGATGATTGAAGAGTTTGAAGAGGGCAAACAGGAGGCCTAGGACCTGAAGGCTGAAAAGAAGACCATGGATAGCTTGTTTCCGAAGGGGAATCCTGGTTCGGAGTTGTTCCAGCTGGCCGGTGTCGGAGAAGAGTCCCCAGACGAAAGCGCCGGTGAAGATGAGGTCCACTCTGGCGACACCGTGCCGATCGAGCCCCAGCCTTCTTTCGACCCGACTCCTAATGAGGGTAACGCTGTGACCCTTGACTCTTGATTTTCTTTTGTGAATGATTTGCGGTCCCACTTGCGCGTGGGTAGAATATTTTTTGGTTTGGCGACCCCTCTACCATCGCGGGTCGCAGAATATGTTTTTTAAGAATGCTTGAAGTCCTACATTTGTGTAGGCAGACAATATGTTTTGGCGACCCGTCCATCATCGCGGGTCGTGTGGATGTAAAAAAAAGTTAGACTTTCTTTTATTGACGTAATCTGTTTTACAAAGGGTCAATCTTGTATTATGTCTACGTGTTTTGTCGGACTCTTCTAGAGAAGGTAGTCGTGACGCCTTTGATCTGTGTCAGATTTGCCCGTGTGCTCCGTCGAGTAGGGCTTTCCGCGTTTGTGTGAGAAAAGGGAGGCCTGCAAATGTATACGTTTACGTTTAGTCATGACTTAGTGTTATGCTGAGGAGGAAAGCAATATGTCTTTATTGCATAGATGTAATAAGGTGTTTCGACCTTATGTTTTGTATAAGGCAGGCGGTGTCCCAGCGTGCCTCTGGTACTCATCTCCTCGTGTTCCATCGATCGTGTCAGTGTAATGTAAGCGCTTTTGTGTGACTGGATCCAGCTTGTATGTTTATGTTGTCCTGTACTTATGGTCACAAGAACGTATCCTTGCTAGATGTAAGTATTTAGGTTTATGAAATAGAATTGAGTTTGTAGCAACGAATAGCATACGAAAAATGAGAGGATTTTAGTATCTTACTTTGTGGGTCTAGAAGTGATACAAATTCAGATGTGTAGCGTTCCAACTTCTTGGGATCGATCGTCCGTCTTTATACTCCAGCTGATATGCTCCATGTCCGACTACTTCTTTGATGAGGTAGGGACCTTCCCACTGAGGTGCGAGTTTTCCATCGGTCGGATTCTTGGTGTTCTGGAATGTCTTTCTAAGGACCCAATCGCCAATTTTGAAGACTTTGGCTCGAAGGTTCTTGTTGTAACTTCTTGCAACCTGCTGCTGGAACCTGACCATTCTAATTTTGGCTTTTTCCCTAGTCTCATCCACCGTATCCAAGTTGTGTGCTAGCTCGACGTCATTTTGCTCATTTTTCTGGAAGCCGTAACGGGTTGTCGGAACTAGTAGTTCGGCAGGAATGACCGCTTTGGTTCTGTAGATGAGCGATAATGGTGATTGTCCGGTCGCGTTTTTTGGGGTGGTCCTGTCGGACCAGAGGATGAGGGGAAGTTCGTCTGCCCATTTTCCTTTAGCCCCTGTGAGGCGTTTCTTGAGGTTGTTGATGATGATTTTGTTGCTAGACTCGGCTTGTCCGTTGGATTGTGGATATCAAGGAGTGGATGTGACCAGCTTGATGTTCCACTGGTCGCAGAAGGCTCGGGTCTTATGACTGATAAATTGGGAGCCATTATCGCATACGATTTCTGACGGGATACCAAATCTGCACAAGATATTGCGTTTTATAAACGAAATGACATGTTGATATTTTACCTCTCGGTAGGCTTCGGCTTCGACGCATTTGGAAAAATAGTCTGTCATGGCGAGGAAGAAGACTCATTGGCCTGACGCATGTGGGAGCTTTCTGACGATATCCATCCCCCATCTCATGAAGGGCCATGGTGCTAAAGTCAGATGGAGGAATTCCGAGTGTTGACGTGGAACGGGTGCATGTCGTTGGCAGGCGTCGCACTTCTTGGTGTATTCCATTGCATCTCTATTCATTGTAGGCCAATAGTACCCCATTCACAAGGCTTTCCCCGAGAGGCTTCGTCCTCCGGTGTGGTTGCCGCATTATCCTTCATGTAACGATTGTAAGATGCGTCTGAGTTATGGAGTCTTGAGGCATCGTAGGAGTATCCCTGTGATGGATCTTTTGAACAGGACATCACTTATAATGTCGAAGGAAAGAGCTCGTACCTTTAGCCTTTTTGCTTCCATCTTATCGTTGGGTAGGATGCCGTCTTTTAGCCACTTGACGTAAGGTAGCGTCCAGTCATCATGATCATTGATGATGTCTTCTTCTGGTCGATCGCCTATCTCTAGTGTGACAAGTTCTTCTAGCGGTGTGCTCAGATTTTTGGGTGATCTTGGGACAGCTGGTTTTGTGACGTGTGCCAGTGGAATGTTTGGGAATTATTTTGCATCCAAGACGGACCCTAAGTTGGCTAATGCGTCATCCTAAGCGTTGAGATCTCTGGGAACCTGTCTGATGTCGAACTTTTGGAATTGGTCGATTAGTTTAATGACCACGTCCAGATAAGCTATCATTCTGTCCTCCTTGGCGTTGTACGATCCTTGTATCTGATTTACGCTAAGAGGGAGTCGCAGATGACTTCGATTTCTTGGACCCCTAGGTCGCGTGCCAGAATGAGCCCAAATACGAGTGCTTCGTACACAGCTTCGTTGTTGGTCGCGTCCCATTCGCATCTTACAGCTTGGGCTATCTTGTCCCCTTGTGGTGATTTTAGCACGACTCCCAGCCCCGATCCTCTAGCATTCGACGCGCCGTCTATGTGGAGTTCCCATTTACCCGTTTCCTCCGTTGCGAGTAATTGCGTTGCTTCTTCAACGACTTCTTGTTCTAGGGTTGGGCTAAAATCTGCCATAAAGTCGGCCAATGCTTGGGACTTGATCGCAGTCCTGGGCTCATATTCGATATCGTAACCGCTGAGGTGTATGGCCCATTTGGCCATTCATTTTGTGAACTCTGGTTTCCTCATGATTGCTCACATGGGATGGTTAGTGCGGACAATTATAGTATGCGACTCGAAATAGGGTTTGAGTTTGTTTGACGCCATTACCAGTGATAGGACGAGTTTTTCAATGTCGAGTACCTTGTCTCCGCCGGGAGTAGTGTTCGACTGACGTAGTAGATTGGTGATTGCTTTCCGTCTTCTTCTCTGACTAATGCCGCACTTACAGCGGATGCTGACACTGCTAGGTACAACAACAGTGGCTCATCGTCTTTGGATTTTGCCAATAGCAGGGAGCTGGCCATGTACTTTTTTAGATCTTGAAACACGACTTCGTGCTCTTCTGTCCATTGGAAGGACTTGTTTTTCTGAGAACGTCGTGGAAGGGTTTGCACCTGTCTGACGACTTCGAGATGAACCTGTTTAGAGCTGTTATTCGACCTGTCAGCTTTTGTACATCCTTGACGCATCAAGGGGATCAGAGGTTAATGATGGCTTTGACCTGCTCTGGGTTGGCTTCTATTCCTCTTTGTGTCACCATGTACCCCAAGAATTTCCCTGATGAAACTCCGAAAGAGCATTTCATAGGATTTAGTTTCATGTTATATCTTTTTAGTACCTCGAAGCTGTCGCGGAGGTGATCGATGTGGTCCTTCTTCTTTTTTGATTTGACTAGCATGTCATCTATGTAGACTTCCATTGTGTCCCCAATATGATCTTTGAACATCTTGTTGACTAGTCGTTGATAAATAGCCCCTGCATTTTTTAGTCCGAAGGGCATCACTTTATAACAATAAATACCTTGACTTGTGACGAACACCGTTTTGTCTTGGTCTTCTGGTTCCATGAGGATCTGATTGTAACCACTGAACGCGTCCATGAAGGATAGCATTTCGTGTCCTGCTGTCGCGTCGACCATGGCGTCGATATGAGGGAGTGGGAAGGAGTCCTTGGGACATGCTTTGTTATGGTCGGTGAAGTCGATGCAGGTTCTCCACTTGCCATTTTTCTTTTGGACCACAACCACGTTGGCTAGCCACTCGGGGTAGTCGACTTCTCTTATCTTCCCTGTTTCTAGTAGGCTCCTGACTTCGTCGTCGATGATCTTGTTCCGCTCGGGGGCGAATTTTTTGCGCTTCTGCTTTACAGGGGGGTGAGACAGATCCACATTTAATTTATGAGTAATAATGTTTGGAGATATCCCGACCATGTCTTCATGTGACCACGCAAAGCAGTCAACATTAGATCAGAGGAAATCCAATATTTGTTGTTTGGTCGAGTCGTCCAGGTCCGACCCGACCCTTACCGTCTAGTTTGGCTTTGAAGGATCTAGTGCAATCTCATCGAGCTTTTCCATCTCTGGTTCGATGTATCGACTGGATCCTTAGTCGAGCTGTAATTGCTACGTGGTCTTTGGCTCGACCGCGCTCTTCATGGAGGCGACATAGCATTCTTTGGCCATCCTCTAATCGCCCTTGATCTCTTGGACTCCCTATTTGGTCGGGAACTTGATGGTCTGATGGTACGTAGAGAGTACTGCCTTCATCGCGTGTATCCAGGGCCTGCCAAGGATGCAGTTGTAGGGAGAAGGATAGTCTAAAACTAAGAACTTTACTTGTTGGTTTATCCCTCCGGCGTACGTCGTAAGAATGATTTCGCCAATAGTGTGTTTGACTTCGCCGCTGAATCCAACTAGTGGAGTCGACTTCTTGATAAGATCATCTTCACTCAAACCCATCCCTTTGAGGGTGTTGAAGGTCAAGAGATTGGTTGAACTTCCTATATCGATTAGTACTCTACGTATCAAACAGTTTCCAATAGACAGAGAGATTACCAGACCGTCGTGATGGTTTTCCGACCCGTCAGCGTCGGACTCGTCGAACGTGACCGTTGGGAGGTTAGAGACCTTGGTTTGTCTGAACTCTGATACTTCAGGTTTATTGCCTTTGCTTTCTCTCACATGTCTCTTGGCTACAGAGTACGTGTTCCAACATACGTCCGAGCCCCCTGAAATAGTATTGATAATTTTTGTATGGACATGAGATGGAGGTTTATCCTGTTTTACCTGATCTCGTCGTTCCATGGTGGCCTTAGCTCGTTCTGAGATCACGTCGCGTAAGAGACCTTGCACGAGTAACCTGGCGACCTCCTTGCGTAATGCGATGCATTCGTCCTTTGAGTGACCATGGTCACCATGGAATTCGCACCACCTGCTCATGTCTTTCTTGACATCTGGTCGGTCGCTCTTTCAGGGCCATCTTACTTATTTTCCATATTTGTCGAAACTCTTGACGAGCTCCGACATGGAAACATTAAAGTTATAAGATTGAACCCTGGGAGGCAGCGTCGGACCGTCTCTCCAGTCTTGAGACCTGTCTTGGAAGGAGTTTACCTGACTTTGCTTGTTTCGATTACGAGGGTACGGGTGATGGCGTCTGTCTCGGCGATTGTCGGAAGAAGATTTGCGATCGAATTGATCGGGTCCGCGGGATGCCTTTTGCGATTCTTAATCTTCTTCCAAACGTACCTCGGCCATGGATCTTCGAAGCTTCTGTACGGGTACGTGGTGATCTCGTTGTAGAGGTTGCTATCTTTGATCAAACCTTGTCTGAAGGCTTCGATGGAGGTAGTGACATCGCAATGGGGGATTACGACTTTCTCCTTGTTGTACATGTTAAGATAGCTTCGGAGAGGTTCATTATACCTTTGGGTGATCCGATAGAGATCACTTGACTGCCTCTCGAGCCTCCGACTGCTAGCGAATTGGACTTTAAAGGAATTGACCAAGTCCGCGAATGAAGTGATCGTACCCTGAGGCAAACGCATAAACCAGGTTAGTGCGGGACCCACGAGAGTCGTGCCGAAGCTTTTGCATATGACAACCTCGTGGCTCTCCCTTGGAACAGATGCAGTCATTAATTTTTGTTTATAGAGAGAGATGTGATCGTCTGCATCGTTGGTGCCGTCGAAAGTCATCATGCTAGGAAGGTTGAACTTTTTAGGGATCTCGACTCCGGCAATTTCTTTGATGAACGGAGATTCTTCATATCCGTCTGATGCCTCTTTCTCGATCGGTTGCGGAACTCCGAGAATCTTAGCGATGCGATCGTCAAGTGCCTTCATGTGCTGACTGAGCGTCTGTTGGACGAGGGCCAGGATATCGGGTGGATTGGTAACCTACGGTTCGTCGATTCGGGTTCCTGTTGACCCGATCGGTATGGAGAAAGTAACATTGTTAGTCGAAAACGGATTGGCCAAAGGAGTTCGAGATGTACCCTCGGTATATCCGTGGCGTCGGACGCTTGGAGGAGTCAGCTCGGCGCTATCTATGTTAAGACGCGTCTGGATGTTGCTATGGACGGGCATTTGTCTGGATCCGGAGACCATTGATTGTACCTGCGATCTAAGAGACTCATTTTCACGAGTTAGTTGTGTGATCTCGGCCTCGGATTGGGTGGACAAGGCAGCCAAGGCTTCGGTCTTTTGACGTTGTTGGGCGAGGTCATCTTGGAGGGTAGTCATTTTTTGGGCAAGCTCTTGGAGTTGGTTCAGAGTAGGGTTTTCGATTGTGTTACCTTGAGTTTGGGGGTCGTCTTCGAGGCGTGGTTCCTCGGTATTGGTAGGTGGGTTGACAATCATGGTTGGAGGATTTTTGAGATGGTGATCGGCAAGTTGCCCCACGGTGGGCGCCAAATTGTTTTGGAGCGAAAAGATCAATCAACCTAAATCGCCTTAGACGGGGTAACGAGCCGATCGGATAGTATAGAATAAATCCAAACCAAATAAACAATCAACCACATATAAAATAGAAGCAAAATTATAGTACGATGTACTGATCAGATGACAATAGAAATGAATCAAAGTACAACTTATCCTTGAGGAATAAGAGATCAGGTCTTGTCCGATCGACTATTCCGATGGTTCGACCGACTGTAATCGGATAATGCCCCAGGGGACTTGAACGAGAATCGATATGCTAGCAGGCTTCTTCGAGAGCTGAGTAGATGAGTGTTGTTCGTAGACGTGACATGTGTTGATCGTTCTTTCACGGTCTATTTATGGTATTCTTTCCTTCGTCCGCTACCGTTTTTATGAGATTCTCCATTTATTCCTACACGTGATCTCCGGGATTCTGCTTTAATGGCGTCCTAATCTTGTGTTTGATTGGGTTACCGTTGGCCTTGAATCGAGCAGTTAATGCTCTGGGCGAAATTCTCGGGGTTGGTCGGATCCCATGCGTTCGAGGAACGTCTGACGCCTCTCTTCAGTCTTCTCGGCCTACTCCTTTACTTGAGTCTTGGCCCAATCCGCTTGCACTGACTCCATTGGAACATGTTGGGCCCAACAAGTTTTTTGATTTGGTTCTTTATGTGGTGTTTCTAAATTTAGAGAGATAAATGAATGCAATATCAGGCGGGCCTACCCATCAACAATTACAAAGGTATGAATTATGAAAATATTCAAACTCATAATCCTATTCGTGTGTTAAATATATGTGTAAACTGTATAGTTTGATCTGTGCTCGTCCATGATACAGTTTATATATCCAAATCATTTTCACAATTAAGTTGTGCTTAGAAGTACGTAAAGGTTACACATGTAGTGTGAAATTCAAATAAATCTATCTAATTGAGTCGGATCATGTATGATCAAGAAAATCAAGCATAATCGGGTACGTAATATCAATATTAGAGCTAGTATCTGGTTGTATCAGCACCCAAGCGAATATAAGAGATTTTTATGTAAATTACTATAGAGTAACTATTATTTTATTTTAAAATATCGTGTCTTAGTATGCATTTAGAAATTTGATTGTGTATCAAGTAAAATAAAATATTTACTTCTAAACCTTTTTTAGGCAATTTATAATGGGAAAAAATCTTGTGATGATGGTGGCTTGGGAGAGGAGTGAAGACGCCCCACAACCATCGAATCAGAAGAAGTGAAGCATGCAGACCGAGCGTTCCATTAAAAGAGAAAAATTAGGCACGATCGGATTTTACAGAAAAAACAGATTCTTGTGCACACACAGTATACATCTGCGTGCATATGAAATACCCTGTTGTATGCATTATCGCATGTATGTATAAAAAATCATACGTTCATACTGAATAAACAATATGCGCATATAAAATATCATCGTCTGCATATGAATTATACTATCGTGTGCATGTAAAATAACCTATTAATAACACATGTGTGAATATGTATAAAACCTACGAATATAACCTATGTGCATATGAAAATAACCTACGTGTGCATATGAAAATAACCTATGTATGCGTATGAAATAACATGTGTGTACATGTATAAAAATCTATGAAAATAACTTATGTGTGGATATAAAAATGATCGGTGTGCGCACATGATAATAATTTATATATGCATATGAAAATAACGTATGTTTGCATATGAAACAACATAAACGTGCACATAGTACACGTTTTTTCACATATATTTCAGCCGTGTCAAATTTTCCCGAATTTTTACCTTTTTATGAAAATGCGATCATGGACGTCCGTTTTTTCTTAATTCAACAGTCACAACTGTCCTCACTCCTCTCCTTCACTTTTTTCGTGGCGTGATCCCTCCTCGTTTAGAATATATAGGAGTATTATTTCTTATTTATTTAATATTAATTTTAGAGTGTTGGGAAATAGACGAATTTGATGACAAGTTGTTGAACTCGGGACGACGATGCTCGATGTGGTGAAGTCAGCTCACAGGCCACCTCTCACATGCATGGTTCCTCTATCTTCCCCACCCCTTTTTTCCTTTTCATTCTTTTTTTGAATTAAAGTTTGTTTGGCAAGTAAATTTATAAAGACATTTTCAATTTTTCATATTTATTTGTGATACTGGTGTTTGACAATTTTAATTACAATGTCTTTGTTATTAATTTTGACTCTCTCAATTTCAAATTAAAGCGGCATAACCTTCAAAGCTTCAAAACTATTTTTATTTTTTTTTCTAACAAAAAATAGATTATAAATAATAAAGTCTTTATAAAGGGTGTCACTAAACAAATCCTTATTAAAAACTCCGTATTTTTTAGTTTTGCTTTTTATTATATACATAGTATATAATTACGTTATTAATATGATATATAAGCACTTACATAATAAATGGGAGCTTAAAATAATTTGCATAGGACTGGACTGCATCATATTTTTTCAAATGAGTTTTTGATACATGAAAGTAAGGATGGCTGACTTCCCGTAGTTTGAGTAATAGACCATCCTAATGGATGAGCCAAAGCAATATTGGGTCCTCAAAGAATCCAACGACAGGGACTTAGTGTCCTAACTTAGCGATTCTGTCAGCTACACAATTTATTTATCTGAAAATATGCTGGATTTTAACCTCTTTGAACCCTTAAAGATCCATCCTTGACTCCGAAATTATTAATTCAATTTGTTAAGGATAAATTCATTTTCCATTAATGGCATTGATGACACACATATTGTTACCCTCAACTTCCAATTTCTTTAAACCCAGTTGTTTTGCAGCTAGTAATCCTTTTCTAAGCTCCATTGCTTCTGCTAATAAAATAGAGTAGAAAGGACAATATTTAGAGTCCGTGAGGATCACCTCAACATTAGAATTCTGAATAACGTATCCAAATATACTTTCTTCATTGTCATTGCATGATCCATCAAAATTAAGTTTAAAAAAGGTTGGTTTGGATTTAGTCCACCTGATTTGCTTTGGTTCTTGTCATTGTCTTTTGAATTTGAAACTATTTAAGTTATCAAGGTTGTCATCGTCAGATGTGTTGTTGGTAAGTTCTCATCTTTTGATGTTCTCCTAAATGAAGTGAATAATATCTTAATGCCGATTATAGGATACTTGATGAAAGATAGCATGGTTCCAATGAAACCATAATCCCCACCAGCATGTTACAAGTTGTAAGAACATGTGGTTGCCGATTTGGTTCTTAAGATTGTTTAGGTTGTCGTGAATTCACATTAATTGGAAAGTAAGAGAACATAGATGTGGTGTCGTATTCCTATTATATATTCTGAATAACATGTAGTGTAAGGGGGCATTGCATTAGGAGATGTTGTAGGTCTTCACTTGGACAATTACACATTTCACAGTTGGATGGTACGACAAATCATTTTTTAAAGACCATTTTTGTAACTTTTCATAAGAAGTTTTAAAATTTTGGTGTCAAATCTAATTTCTAGACCCACTGGAAGTTATTATTTGAAATTACACTTTGGTGTGTAGAAGGTCAATAGTTGATCTGGTTGAGAACCAACCATATGTACTATATTACTAGTAAAGACGATATGTAAAATAATTTTAAGGAATCATAGTTCTTAAAAATTGTTCTATTATTTGATGGTCTAATATATGAGAAAGATCTTGACGATTTAGTGGGGGTACCATTGATGATTAGAAGTAATATAGTGGTTAATTGTAAGATTAGGTTGTACACTGATACCTTGTGGTAGTAGCTGAGAAAGTGGGTATGAAAATAACGAAGGGTCTGACCAAAACCGAATGGTCTTTCCATCACTAACTTTCCATCGAAGGCCTTGCTTAAAATTAAAAGTGTTTTCAAGTTTCATAAGTTTAGTCCATTCCCAACTAGTATTTCCTTTCTGCTGGTAGCCTGGTAGTTTAAAACATGAGTATTTTTCAAATATTTTCATTAATTACTTGAACCAAGATATTTGTTGGTTCAACCATGATTTTCCAAATGAGGTTTACCTGAAGAAAGATATTCATATTAGCCGCTTTACGGATTCCAAGTTCACCAGATTTTTGTGGTTTACAAATGTCATCTCACTATACCAAGGGGTTGTAGTGATTATACATAAATTTTGATTTATTTGATCTAGAGCATTGTGAATGGATGTTGGTAACATGAAGCTTTGAATTACATAGTTTGACATTGCTACAAGATTAAGTTTTATAACTACATATCGACCATGTTAAGAGATTGAATGGGCTTTCCATTTGTTTAGTTGTTGAAATTGGTTATTAGTTCTTCAAATGTATTAAAATTAACCCTGTCATTAATAATTGGATATCCAATCTATTTTTCCAAAGGAACATTGTGATTAATACCTAAAGTATTTTGGAGTAGAATTTGTGTATTCGTCGATACATTCTTAGTGATTTGAAAAGCTGATTTATGTAGATTTACCTTTTGTCCATAAATATCCGAATAGTCATTAATAGTTGGCATAATAGTTTGGCAAGCCGAAACTAGTATAAAAAGGGGGACCGGACCGCAGTTTTTTTCAGTAGAGATAGACATGTCTACATTCTCAGTAGAAGTAGTTAGTCTTTCTTTGAAATAAAATTCATGCTCACACTAGTACAAAAAGGGGGACCGGACCACGGTTTTTTTTTTAAGTAGACCGCGGTTTATGAAGCGTGGTTGTTCTCGGCACGGTAAAAGGGTCAGACCGCGTATAAGTGTAGCCACGGTAAGAAGTCGGACCGCGGTTCTTTATTATTTCGCGATAAAGTCGGACCGTGGTTATATGGGAACCGTGGTGCGCTTCCATTTTTTTATTAAAAAAAATGGAAGAGGACAGCGGCTCTTTTAAATAACCGCTGTCCAGTTCCATTTTTTTATTTTTTTTACGAAAAGCATGATATACCGCCCATTGCCAATGACATGAAGTATTTTATGTCCTTATTCTAATATCATAGCATGCCAGTAGAAACAATCATCTCCCTAATCACTGCCCTTATGAGGAATTTCCTTTGGAGTGGCAGAAGGGAAGGCAGGAAATCGCCTATTGCATGGAGCAAGGTCTGTAGACCAAAAGAAGAAGGAGGACTTGGGCTTAAGGAAATTCTTTCCTGGAATAAAGCATCTGTCATTGAGCTCATCTATGACCTCATCAAGGACAGCTCTTCCATCTGGCATACATGGGGCAATGCTATTCTGATTAGAAACAGAGATTTTTGGAGTATCAGGAAGAAAGGCACTGACAGTGCCGTCTGGACTATGATTCTTAATCTGAGGAATGAAATTACTCAGAGGCTGGATACTGGGCATGCACCTATACTCATGTCTAGAGGAGGGAGATATGACTGGAGGACAATCTATGATGACTTCAGAAACAGAACCACTGCTTATGACTGTAAGTTATGTTTATGGGGCAAACTGATCACACCAAGGATTTCCTTCATGTGTTGGCTTGCTACTCATGGAGGACTTCCTGTCAAAAGCAGACTCAAGAGAATGGGAATCATACATGATGATCTTTGCTCATTCTGTAAGTTGGCTCCTGAAACCACTGATCATCTCTGGTTTGATTGCAAGTTCACCTGTGAAGTGAGGAACAAAGTGCTAGAATGGGGGAAAATTGGTAGAAGACATAAAAATTTTCAGGAATGGATCAGCTGCATGAGCAGGCTGAGTAGGAAAAGAAGCATGAGATATGCTCTTTGGATGTGTAGTTATATTGCTATCATTTACTACACTTGGAGATGCAGGAACTTAATTGTCTTCCAAGGGAAGAATATTAGTACTTATGAATGTTATATGATGACTGTTAATCATATTCGGAATTGTACTAGATCTAGATGGAGCAAGTTTAACAGAGAAGCTAGAGCATGTTTAGAGAGAGTGGGGATTAGGATCAATCCTTGTAACACCTAGGCTTCCCTAGGATCTTGTAAGTTCGGTTACTTACCTTGAATGAAATTCTTACCTTTCATTCAAAAAAAAAAATCAATGATCCATCATAAATATCAAGCACAGTACAACCGCACAAGTTAATCGACTTACCAGAACCTAGGTGCCTGCTAAAATGAAAAACTCGTATCTAAACAACCAGTATTCACTAAAGATTAACTACTTCTGAATACCTAAAATAAAATAGAATATACAACATCCTCGACTCTCGTCATCCATGTCCACATGCCTTCGGTCCATCTCTCAATTTCACCATGATGATGCAACTACAATCATCCACATATAAATCATCACATCTACTAATCTACTTGAAAGTTTGGAACTTATAAACTTGTCGAAACAACATCCTTCATTTAACGCAAGCCATATGAACATCAATTAGGAGAAAATCACAATTAACAATTATGAATATCAAAAAGAAGAAAAATTGACCAAGGGGTAGTACCATATATAAGTGATGCCTTGGTGAAATGTAGGAGTGCGAGCACAGAGAAGAACCAGCCACTAAGGTAGGCTTAGGAGGGCACACAATTAATCAAGCTGATACAACAAGTATAATGGCCAAATTAACCACCGGTGACAGTGACAACAAGTAGAGAGTCCAAGAAGCACGAAATTTATTAGTTTTTTGTGTAAGGGAACACAAATTACCTCAATTCTTCTCATCTGTTCTTCCAATTTAAGTTTCTGTTGGCTTTCCCATGCAAGAATCTTAATGACATCGCCCTTAAATCTGGACATTGTAAAAAGAAAACTAGTGCACAAAGACATACAACTGTTTACTAAAGCAAGCTAGCTCACCTAGATGCCAATCTCAGTTGAAAAATCAGGTTACAATTGTTTGCTAAAACAAGATAGCTCTCCTAATAATAACAGATAACTTACACTAGATGTTTTGAAGAATGAAGTTTTTCCTAAAACATACAAAATTAAAATAAAATGCAACCATAAGTAGCGATTGATCCCCGCTAGTATGCAACCTTGCACCTTCCAAAATCTGACACAACAGTGTGAGAAGAATTGTAAGATTTTCTACTAGAAAAAACCTTTATCGGTTTTTCTAATGTGTGCCCATGGGCACATGCTAACAAGCTTAAATAGGAAATTTATCTTCAAAATATTCCCTAATAGAGAATTGATAAACCCTTAGCAAACAAGATTAAACTAGTGGCTAACTAAATAATTGCCAAAAAAGGAGTTTTAGAGTGTGCCCATGGGCACACACTAGAAAAAACCTTTATCTTATCAACAACAACTACACTTAGCTTAAGAGGAAAAACAATTTTAAGATGAGATTGTAGCATTAGATATTCCGTTTAACATTCAAACACAATATAAAGAGATTAAGTCTCCTTTCACATGGTGGCCCAAACAAGGCATCTCTTCTAAATGCAACGTAAATTCTCCAAGAAGAAGAAAATTACCCAAAGCATCGCATGTTGGAGAAACACAGTAGCTTGAATGTGTCAAGAGTTACAGCCAAAGAGATGAAGTAATTTTAGGGCTCAATCATATATAAAATCAGCCAAATCACAAAATTGAGGCAAATCGGCCCCTAATTCACTTTTAATTAGATTAAACTACGAATCTGAGGGTTTAACGTCTTCACAAAATCGCCCAAAAAACCTAAATGCTTGGGCAAGGAGAGAGGTGTACATGTCTGTGTTGTCGAGAGAGATCTGGCGAGGAGGATAGATGATGGTCCCGAATGGTCGACGTCGAGGAATAATAGATGATGGTCCCAAACAGCCGGCGTTAAACCATTCATTTAACGCAAACGACATCCCTAACATAGCCCTAACTTCTTGTTAGGCGGCATTTGGTTGTAGTTTGAGATAAGAAATTGAGGTCTTAAAATGTACCAATTTGGTTGGAACTTGATCGGCATGTGATTTAGAATAAATTAGGGTTTCTTGAAATCATGCCACTGCCATTGATTGATGCTCTCGGTTGAAAACTTATATGATTCACAAACATAACCTATTAGCAAACCAAACCTAACCCAATTCTTGAGCCATTCTAGCAAAAATCTTATCATGCAATTCCCAATTTTATCCAGATGAAATTTCAATATGGAAATCCAAAACTAGAATCAAATTGCATCGAATATTGATTCAAATACCTAGACGACTGAGGTGGCAGAGGAGAATTAGGCTCGAGAGGTGGGACCCATCCAATCAACCCTAAGCTCGCTCTCATCAAACTCGATTTGCTCGCGGGAGCACCGGAAGAACGTAGGGTACCTTCTGGAACCTTCTAGAAAGTCTGTGACAATGCCCTCCCACCACCCATCATTGTGCAAGGCGTCGACGTCATCGTCCACCCCGAAGCGCATCGAGCACGGTGACTCGCGCAGTGGATGAGGATAGCGTCAACGAACTTCCGTAGCGGCATGGTCATCAGGCGGTGGTACTCCACTAAGATCTTCTTGTCCGCCGTGAGAAGGTGCAGAGCATGGTGGAGGAGTACCACGATCCACGTAAGGTGGAGTGACGATGGAGGGGGAGTGGCGACGACGCCCAGGAGAAGGAGTGGCGAGGGGGCTGTAAGGTAGAGCGATTCCGGAAGGAGGCAGATAGAGGGGCTTAATTGTGTGAACCCTAAATTTATATAAAGGAGACCGCGGTACATATACAACCGCGGTCCTGCTTTTTGTTTTAAAAAAAATGTTACCTTGGTAATATATTTGAACAGCGGTCCGAGTATTTACAAAAACTTTATACCCCGTTTATTCTTTAAACCGTGGTCCGTACATTTTCTTAACCATGGTTCAGAACACAAAACCGTTGTATCGATTTTAATTAATTATAAAAAATAAAATACACCGCGTTTATATATATAACCGTGGTCCGTATATATTCTTTACCTCGGTTTTATAAATCCGCTCCAACAATAGTGCGGTTAATCCCCTTTTTTGTAATAGTGTCAACAAATATGACATCACATCTAACAATAACCGTATACCTAGGTTGGATAAGAAGCAATTTGTAACCTTTTATCCCTTCGGGGTATCCAAGCATGACACACTTGAGAGCCCTTGGATTCAATTTTCCAACAGAGTGTTGTGCATAGGCAGTGCACCCAAATGGTCTCAGGTGTGTCAACACAGTCTTGGTTTCACTCCACATTTCTTGTGGAGTTTTGAAACCAATGGCAGAGCAAGGAGATTTGTTTATCAAGTATGAGGCAGTTGTCACTGCCTCACCCCAAAGGGAGTGTTTCATCCCTGCATTGATGAGCATGCACCTTGCTTTTTCAAGCAAGGTGATGTGTTCCGGTCTCCCAAAACACAAGTCAGAGCGGATCTAGGTAGAAGGCAGACGAACAATCTTGCTCGCGGAAGGAATCGAACGTTTGCTGAACGAAACGAATCTGTCGCGTGGAAATCCGCGGTCGCAGAACTGGATCCGCGGTCGCGGTTTTCATTTTGCTGCTGCGTTTGCAAAGTTGCGAAGGGGGTTCGATCGGGGGATCTCGGCTCGGGCCGAGAGCCACGTTGGTTCGAAGGGGTTCGTATTCAGTGATTGGGTTCGATGATGGTTCGATCGTGGGGTCGGGAGTTGGTTAGGAAGGTTCGGTGAAGGCTTAGTTGAAGGAGTTAGACCTAGGGGGTGGGAGCTTGGTTCAACGGCAGCGCTAGGCTTTAACTCTCAATTCAACTTATCATTAATTAGGTTTAAGGCTGGCTTATATAGCAGTCAAACAAAGGTCTTGCCCTAATGGGCCTAAAACATAAATGGATCGGCCCTCTTGGCACAAGAGAGGCCCGACATCCAAAAATAGAAACTATCTAAAAACGAAAACATCTAATAATAGTAAATACTAAAAACCATAAGTTTCCAAACTTAGAAACATTCTACGAATGGAAACTGCTAATAAAGGAAACTGTGAAATACCGAAAAACTGCTAAAAATAGTAAATGTCTCAAATAAATCAGATGGCACTCGTAGTGCCGAGTGACGTCGTGACCGGGGTCACATCACCCTCCCCCACTTGGCTGCGAAACGTCCCCGTTTCGCTAATGTCGCGGTCCGGGGGCTCGTGTGGAAGCAAGCCGGCGTGGTCTATAGGGGCGTGAGGGCGGTCCGTGTTCAGCGTGTATGCGGTGGTTTTCGCAGACTCATCCAATGCTACTGCGCTCCTCCCTGGTCCAACACGGGTTGCATGGTCGTGTGTCCGCTTCGTATCCGGGTGCAGGTCCAATGTCTGCGCAACGCTGGAAGTGGGTAGAGGCTCATCCGGGGGTACATCATCAAAAACCTGCAAGAAAGGGCGCACAAACGCGTATAAGGCATAAGGGTTCTCCACAAAAGAATGACATGCAATAGAAGAAATAGGAGAACGTCCTTGAAAAGTAGTAGTAGACGCGCGGGGTGTAACGATCAAAGCGCGTTGCCGGACGCGGCTGCGGAGAGGTGCTGTTTCGGGAACCTGGCTCAGACGCAATGCCGCGGTCGCGGGACGTAGGGCCGCGGTCGCGGTTTCTGGTGTAGATTTGGGAGCCAACAGTAGACATTCCTCGGTCGCGGAAAGTTTCGCCGCGGTTGTGGATGCTGAAATGGGGCACTTCAGTTGCGAAACCGCGGTCGCGGTTGAATGTGCCGCGGTCGCGGTTTGCGCATTTGCTATCACTTTCTGAAAAAATTCACGACGCCTCGCGTCTTCTTTCCTCGCGTGGTTCCTCTCCACATGGTCGCGTATTATTTCCTGAGGCGTCAAAGGAAGAGTGACTCGCGACAGCAACGTTGGTTCGAAGGGGTTCGTATTCAGTGATTGGGTTCGATGATGGTTCGATCCTGGGGTCGGGAGTTGGTTAGGAAGGTTCGGTGAAGGCTTAGTTGAATGAGCTAGACCTAGGGGGCGGGAGCTTGGCTCAACGGCAGCGCTAGGCTTTAACTCTCAATTCAACTTATCATTAATTAGGTTTAAGGCTGGCTTATATAGCAGCCAAACAAAGGTCTTGCCCTAATGGGCCTAAAACATAAATGGATCGGCCCTCTTGGCACAAGAGAGGCTCGACATCCAAAAATAGAAACTATCTAAAAACGAAAACATCTAAAAATAGTAAATACTAAAAACGATAAGTTTCCAAACTTAGAAACATTCTAAGAATGTAAACTGCTAATAAAGGAAACTGCGAAATACCGAAAAACTGCTAAAAATAGTAAATGTCTCAAAATGTCTCAAATAACTCAGATGGCACTCGTAGTGCCGAGTGACGTCGTGACCGGGGTCACATCACCCTCCCCCACTTGGCTGTGAAACGTCCCCGTTTCGCTAATGTCGCGGTCCGGGGGCTCGTGTGGAAGCAAGCCGGCGTGGTCTATAGGGGCGTGAGGGCGGTCCGTGTTCAGCGTGTATGCGGTGGTTTTCGCGGACTCATCCAATGCTACTGCGCTCCTCCCTGGTCCAACACGGGTTGCATGGCCGTGTGTCCGCTTCGTATCCGGGTGCTGGTCCAATGTCTGCGCAACGCTGGAAGCGGGTGGAGGCTCATCCGGGGGTACATCATCAAAAACCTACAAGAAAGGGCGCACAAATGCGTATAAGGCATAAGGGTTCTCCACAAAAGAATGACATGCAATAGAAGAAATAGGAGAACGTCCTTGAAAAGTAGTAGTAGACGCGCGGGGTGTAACGATCAAAGCGCGTTGCCGGATGCGGCTGCGGAGAGGTGCTGTTTCGGGAACCTGGCTCAGACGCAATGCCGCGGTCGCGGGACGTAGGGCCGCAGTCACGTTTTCTGGTGTAGATTTGGGAGCCAACAGTATACATTCCTCGGTCGCGGAAAGTTTCGCTGCGGTTGTGGATGCTAAAATGGGGCACTTCAGTTGCGAAACCGCGGTCGCGGTTGAATGTGCTGCGGTCGCGGTTTGCGCGTTTGCTATCACTGTCTGAAAAAATTCACGATGCCTCGCGTCTTCTTTCCTCGCGTAGTTCCTCTCCACATGGTCGCGTATTATTTCCTGAGGCGTCAAAGGAAGAAGAGTGACTCACGACATCAACGTTGGTTCGAAGGGGTTCGTATTCAGTGATTGGGTTCGATGATGGTTCGATCGTGGGGTCGGGAGTTGGTTAGGAAGGTTCGGTGAAGGCTTAGTTGAAGGAGCTAGACCTAGGGGGTGGGAGCTTGGCTCAACGGCAGCGCTAGGCTTTAACTATCAATTCAACTTATCATTAATTAGGTTTAAGGCTGGCTTATATAGCAGCCAAACAAAGGTCTTGCCATAATGGGCCTAAAACATAAATGGATCGGCCCTCTTGGCACAAGAGAGGCCCGGCATCCAAAAATAGAAACTATCTAAAAATGAAAACATCTAAAAATAGTAAATACTAAAAACGATAAGTTTCCAAACTTAGAAACATTCTAAGAATGGAAACTGCTAATAAAGGAAACTGCGAAATACCGAAAAACTGCTAAAAATAGTAAATGTCTCAAAATGTCTCAAATAACTCAGATGGCACTCGTAGTGCCGAGTGACGTCGTGACCGGGGTCACATCACCCTCCCCCACTTGGCTGCGAAACGTCCCCGTTTCGCTAATGTCACGGTCCGGGGGCTCGTGTGGAAGCAAGCCGGCGTGGTCTATAGGGCCGTGAGGGCGGTCCGTGTTCAGCGTGTATGCGGTGGTTTTCGCGGACTCATCCAATGCTGCTGCGCTCCTCCCTGGTCCAACACGGGTTGCATGGCCGTGTGTCCGCTTCATATCCGGGTGCAGGTCTAATGTCTGCGCAACGCTGGAAGCGGGTGGAGGCTCATCCGGGGGTACATCATCAAAAACCTGCAAGAAAGGGCGCACAAACGCGTATAAGGCATAAGGGTTCTCCACAAAAGAATGACATGTAGTAGAAGAAATAGGAGAACGTCCTTGAAAAGTAGTAGTAGACGCACGGGGTGTAACGATCAAAGCGCGTTGCCGGACGCGGCTGCGGAGAGGTGCTGTTTCGGGAACCCGGCTCAGACGCAATGCCGCGGTCGCGGGACGTAGGGCCGCGGTCGCGGTTTCTGGTGTAGATTTGGGAGCCAACAGTAGACATTCCTCGGTCGCGGAAAGTTTCGCTGCGGTTGTGGATGCTGAAATGGGGCACTTCAGTTGCGAAACCGCGGTCACGGTTGAATGTGCCGCGGTCGCGGTTTGCGCGTTTGCTATCACTGTCTGAAAAAATTCACGACGCCTCGTGTCTTCTTTCCTCGCGTGGTTCCTCTCCACATGGTCGCGTATTATTTCCTGAGGCGTCAAAGGAAGAAGAGTGACTCGCGACATCAACGTTGGTTCGAAGGGGTTCGTATTCAGTGATTGGGTTCGATGATGGTTCGATCGTGGGGTCGGGAGTTGGTTAGGAAGGTTCGGTGAAGGCTTAGTTGAAGGAGCTAGACCTAGGGGGCGAGATCTTGGCTCAACGGCAGCGCTAGGCTTTAACTCTCAATTCAACTTATCATTAATTAGGTTTAAGGCTGGCTTATATAGCAGCCAAACAAAGGTCTTGCCCTAATGGGCCTAAAACATAAATGGATCGGCCCTCTTGGCACAAGAGAGGCCCGACATCCAAAAATAGACACTATCTAAAAACGAAAACATCTAAAAACAGTAAATACTAAAAACGATAAGTTTCCAAACTTAGAAACATTCTAAGAATGGAAACTGCTAATAAAGGAAACTGCGAAATACCAAAAAACTGCTAAAAATAGTAAATGTCTCAAATAACTCAGATGGCACTCGTAGTGCCGAGTGACGTC
The DNA here is from genome assembly GCA_027886185.1 of Rheum nobile. Classification (NCBI taxonomy): domain Eukaryota; kingdom Viridiplantae; phylum Streptophyta; class Magnoliopsida; order Caryophyllales; family Polygonaceae; genus Rheum; species Rheum nobile. The sequence continues at coordinate 6,833,091 of WOAB01000109.1, read as the reverse complement.
GTGACCGGGGTCACATCACCCTCCCCCACTTGGCTGCGAAACGTCCCCGTTTCGCTAATGTCGCGGTCCGGGGGCTCGTATGGAAGCAAGCCGGCGTGGTCTATAGGGGCATGAGGGCGGTCCGTGTTCAGCGTGTATGCGGTGGTTTTCGCGGACTCATCCAATGCTACTGCGCTCCTCCCTGGTCCAACAAGGGTTGCATGGCCGTGTGTCCGCTTTGTATCCGGGTGCAGGTCCAATGTCTGCGCAACGCTGGAAGCGGGTGGAGGCTCATCCGGGGGTACATCATCAAAAACCTGCAAGAAAGGGCGCACAAACGCGTATAAGGCATAAGGGTTCTCCACAAAAGAATGACATGCAGTAGAAGAAATTGGAGAACGTCCTTGAAAAGTAGTAGTAGACGCGCGGGGTGTAACGATCAAAGCGCATTGTCGGACGCGGCTGTGGAGAGGTGCTGTTTCGGGAACCTGGCTCAGACGCAATGCCGCGGTCGCGGGACGTAGGGCCGCGGTCGCGGTTTCTGGTGTAGATTTGGGAGCCAACAGTAGACATACCTCGGTCGCGGAAAGTTTCGCCGCGGTTGTGGATGCTGAAATGGGGCACTTCAGTTGCGAAACCGCGGTCGCGGTTGAATGTGTCGCGGTCGCGGTTTGCGCGTTTGCTATCACTGTCTGAAATAATTCACGACGCCTCGTGTCTTCTTTCCTCGCGTGGTTCCTCTCCACATGGTCGCGTATTATTTCCTGATGCATCAAAGGAAGAAGAGTGACTCACGACATCAACGTTGGTTCGAAGGGGTTCGTATTCAGTGATTGGGTTCGATGATGGTTCGATCGTGGGGTCGGGAGTTGGTTAGGAAGGTTCGGTGAAGGCTTAGTTGAAGGAGCTAGACCTAGGGGGCGGGAGCTTGGCTCAACGGCAGCGCTAGGCTTTAACTCTCAATTCAACTTATCATTAATTAGGTTTAAGGCTGGCTTATATAGCAGCCAAACAAAGGTCTTGCCCTAATGGGCCTAAAACATAAATGGATCGGCCCTCTTGGCACAAGAGAGGCCCGACATCCAAAAATAGAAACTATCTAAAAAGGAAACATCTAAAATTAGTAAATACTAAAAACAATAAGTTTCCAAACTTAGAAACATTCTAAGAATGGAAAATGCTAATAAAGGAAACTGTGAAATACCGAAAAACTGCTAAAAATAGTAAATCTCTCAAATAACACAGATGACACTCGTAGTGCCGAGTGACGTTGTGACCGGGGTCACATCAGAAGGTCATGTTCATCCTCTCAGCAGTGCCATTCTGCTGAGGGGTGTCAAGCACAGTTAAGTGCCTCTTAATGCCATTAGAGTGGCAAAAAGAATCAAAGTCAAAATTGCAGAACTCAAGGCCATTATCAGTTTTTAAGCATTTCAACTTAAATTTAGATTCTCCTTCAACCTTAGTTTTCCAGAATTTGAAGTTTTCGAAGGTATCACTTTTGTTTTTGAGTAAATACACCCAGACTTTCCCGAAATAGTGGTCTATGAGTGAGAGGAAATATTTCCTCTCACCTATAGTATCCACCTAGGCAGGACCCCATAAGTCTGCATGTACATACTCAAGTGGCCTTTGAGCAACATACTTAGATTTAGGAAAACTTGATCTAACATGCTTGTAAAAGATACATTTTTCACACATGCTCAGATCGGAAGGTTTATGCTCTAAATAGACATCTCTAAACAGATAATGCAAGCCTTTGGTTCCTATGTGACCAAGTCTAGCATGCCACATCTTAGTATGATCAACACTCATGTTCATGCAAGTATTTAACTCAACAGAGGAAGCATACAAGACAGGTTCACCAATGACATGATATAAGCCATGCTTTTTCACATTTTTAATCAGAATATTCCTATCCTTAAAGATATTTCTAATGCCATTATGAGTGTGAATATGACAGTTCAAACCATCAAACATGCTTTCAGACAGCAAATTTCTCCTAAGGTGAGGCACCCACCTGACCTGTTTGAGAACCCTTATTTTACCATCATGCATACGAAATGGAATATTGCCAACGCCTTTAATTTTCAAAGAGGAGTGGTCACCTAACCTCACCTCACCCTCATTACAAGCATGCAAATAATCAAAGTAATGCTTATGAGGTGTAACATGCATAATGCATCCAGAGTCTAATATCCAAGAATCAGAATCATCAGCAGAGGCAATCATAAGCAGTTCATCATGATAACAAGTAGGAGAGTCAAGCATTGCAGAAGTGCCATTCTGAGGTTTACTACCATTTTCATCATTTTTCTTCTAGAAACATTCACCTATGAAATGGTCAAGCTTAGCACAGTAATGACATTTCACATTAGACTTGTCAATTTTAGCCATAGAATTTCCAAAACTAGATTAAGAAGAATTAGAAGAGTCAGAACCCTTATCTTTCTTCTTCACATTCTTCTTCTGGAACTTAGATTTTCCTTTTGAAAATAGGACCTCGGATTTAGCATCTTTATCAGGTTTATTATATTTTCCTTTGAAAATTTCATGATTTCATTTTTCTGAACAATTGACTCAATAATTCTCTTTTTAGTCAATTCTTCAATACTAGATTGTATCACATCCTTAAAGTTGTCAAATTGTGCAGGCAGAGAGTTTAACAAAATAACAGCTTGATGAGTATCAACAATTTTGTCATCACATCTTTCTAATTCCTGAGTCATGCGAAGGAATCTGTCCAGATTATCATTCAAAGACACAGAAACATCCATTTTGAATGTAAAGATGCGACAAAGAAGACTAATTCTAGAGGGTCGAAATTTTACCAGAAAGAGGTCTTTTAACGCCTTCCAAAGATTCTTGGAAGAGTCAATAGTGACCACTTGACGAGCAATCTGATCCATTTCCCTTTTAGAAGCATCATAAAAGTCAGAGGGATAATCTTCCTCAACAGCTTTCCAACACTTCTCCTTTATCAGAATAGCCTTCATTTTGACTTGCCACATGGCAAAGTCAATAGAGCCATCAAATGGCTTGATACACACAGAGGAGTCAGACATGATGTTTCTTAGAGAAGCAAAGAGAAACGAAGACAGAGGCCAACAGAGATGGCTCAGAAGCGAGGGAGAGAGCCCAAAGACAACAAGAGCTCAACAACAGTTCCCACACACAGAGGGAAACACAAGAGTCAAGAGAGATCGAATAACTCTGAAGTATATTTGGATCTTCTCAAAGTGCAGTGGCGATATTACTTCAAGACTCAAGAATAGAAAGATGAATCTTTAAATAATGACACAGAAATAGAGATTTTTGGCTAAAGAATCTCATATAGTGTTCCCTTTTTTTAATCTAAAACTTAGACTGCGAAAACATTCGAGCATCTGGATCGCCTCTTTCGAGATCGTCACGTTGCTAAGCCTCTCATATGTTCACATCTACGCAAGGGATGACCAAAACAGGGAAGAGAGGAGAGTTTCCAAAGAGATCTAGGATTTGAAACGTCAAGGAAGTTCAAACCCTAGATTTAGTTCCATAAAACTTTAGGGCTTAGGAGCTTTTGAATTTCTGAGAGTTTCTAGTCTCAGGAAACTCGCATGCAGGCCCAGAAACTAGGAAGAGAGAGGTTCAAAACTTTAGATCTGTAGATGTACAGATCGTAGTTTGAAAGACTCGATCCTAGGGGTTACAGATTCAAATCTCAAAGCTAGAGAGCTTGAGAGATATGAACCTGAAGAAAAAACCCTAAAAATTTTTTGACAAGAGAGCAAAACAGCGAGAGAAGTTGAGAAAACGAAATCAAAAGCAATTTTTAAAGACGGAAAAACTCAAAGACGTCGGTTAAGACTTTAGATCCAAACCCTAGGAGCTCAAGAGCTAACCAGTTTGGATCGTTGGCTCAATTAACAGAGACCTCAGAGCTTTGATACCAGTTTGTAGAAATAGATTTAGAGAGAGAGAGAGAGAGAAAGAGCAAAGAGAACAAAAAGCCTAGGAGCTCAAGAGCTAACCAGTTTGGATCGTTAGCTCAACTAACAGAGACCTCGGAGCTTTGATACCAGTTTGTAGAAATAGATACAGAGAGAGAGAGAGCAAAGAGAACAGAAAGCGAAAGTGAAAACCAAATGAACCAATTTTATAGATAAAATGGAGATTTGGGGCCTCAACTGGAACACCCAAGACCTACAAGGGAAATACAGAAGGGCAAACGTAAAACATAAGGTGTGTGTAGAGAAGATCCAAACAAGGAGAGGAATAGATTGAGTGCTCAAGAAGAACCTAAGTTCTTCAACACTCAAACAACCACATAAATGGTCTCTGAGGTTCCTCTCACCAAGATCCTCTACACCCCAAGCTCAAGATTGAGCTTCAATGGCGGAGCACAACACAGAGAGGAAGAAAACACGAAAACACTCTCAAAGCAAATCGCCAGGCACACTTTGTTATGGCTAGGGTTTCTTCAAGAGACATTATAAGTGTCTCACACTTCCTCGCGCGTCATACTGCAATGTCACATGGTTAAGCAGATTCAAATACACAAGAACAGACAGGGTACTGGGCTGGCAAGCCATTAGTGCCTTGCCATCCAATTTGGGCCGAGTGGCCTAAATGGTTGCAAGGCCTAAATTTGGCCTCGTAAGCCCACTTAATATCCTGAGTTACATTACAGTTCAGCAGCCGAACAATTAGGCAATTACACACACATATGTCATTACAGTAGCAAAAGAATCCTCCTCAATAATAGAATCAATACTAACAAAACAGTTGACATGCATTGACTATTTTTATTATATGAGTCCTTACCCTTGTTTTGCGGATGTGATTCAGCACCTGTAATTCGATTCGGATCCGTATCTACAAAAATTTCCATAATCTTCTCTTTTCCTTTTGTTGAAACATTTGCACCATTAGGCAAAATCTTTCACCAGCTGGAAAATCCTTTTGTTTAGGAGTTTTACCCTTTCCTTTTTTTTTGTTAGGCCAACCTGCCATTATCCACAAGCCATGAACCCTCGAGCTAGGCGTTGGTGATGTCGTCGTGACTTTTTCTTTATTCGACATTGGAACAATTTTGATCGGGTTTCTATGAGCAACCTATCCCAAAGCATGTTCATTTTTCAGAGGGCATTGTGGTATGACATGGTCAAAAGAATCACACTAGCTTGTAACAAATGGCCCTAAAACCTTCATATTCAACAAAGAATTTGCTACCATTAATATTAATTGAACTATTCAGTGATCGAGTTATTGAAACTTAAACTTAAATAAATGAATTAGAAATTAAAAGAGATGCATGCATAACAAATAAGTAATTGAAGTGGAGTTTCAACATGTAGATGTTATGCAAGATTAAGTATTGATGTTTCATTTGTGAAATATAAGCCATTGAATTCTAGCTTTAAGTTGTAGGATTTCTACGTTGGATTCATGTACTAGAAGTCTTATAAAAGGCTATGTAATTCAAGAGAAATAGTAAGGAGAAAAACAACATAGAATAACATAGAAGTGTTTTTACTTAAACAAGTGTTATTTCCTCTCAAAATTTATTCTACTCCAATATATGCTCCTCAATTTCTATCAAATTGGTATCAGAGCTAGAGATGGCAAATTTGACTTTTCCTTTCCAGTTCCCTCGCCTCACAAAAGAAAAATTACGAAAATTGATGCATATGTATGAAAGCGTTGCTTGGTTCCCAAGATGTGTGGGAAGTTGTTGATCGAGGCTTTGAGTTGTCTCAAGAGGAAGCTTCGTTGGATCCTGGTCAAAAGGAGGCTCTCCAAAAGACCCGAAAGAAGGATCAACAAGCTCTTACTCTCATCCACCAATGTCTGGATGAGTCCATGTTTGAAAGAGTGGAAAATGCGACAACTTCGAAGGAAGTGACAAGCGATTGTCGTATACCACTAAATCAAAATAAACCTAGACAAACCTAAACAAGTAGTTAGGGCAAGTAAGGATCGAATCCACAGGGAGGAAGGGATTAATCTATGTGTTGTTCGCATGCAATAGTAACAAGAGGGGGGAGTTTTTGGTTGGTTTTGTAATCAAGAAAGTAAACAAAGCAAATAAGCAAAGAGTGTAATCAAATGTGGGAAAAACACTTAGCCAAACAAGATCCACTTTTCCTATGGTAGATTGGTCCTAGATTCTCTCTATTCCTTTCCTTTGTTTATTCTTGTCCCTATTCTTGTATAGTTACTAGTCCTACCAGTCCTAGCAACTCTTATTATTGAACGCACAAGAAACAATCAAGATTTAGAACAATAATAGCATTGGGCATAGGATCAAACCAGGATACATGTAAAATAATCACAACCCGCAATAATTTAACATGCAATCAATCTTCTTTCATAATAATCTAGTCCTACCAGTCCTAGATAATTATGGATGCTACTCTAGATAAGGAATAACCGACCGGTCAATTCCAAATCCTAGCAATAGATAATTACTAAACCTAACTAGGTGATTGTTTTGGGGCGAAAATATCGGACGACCTAAATCGCCTTAGACGGGATAACTAGTCGATCGGGTGATAGAAAACAATCCAAACCCAGCAGATATTGACAAGCAAAGAGTAAATGTAGAATAGCGAGATGATTTTATTAGATAATGTATTGATCGGATCGAATCGAGATACAACTTATCGTAGTTTAGACCGAGTGGTCTTGTAGGACTCGACCGATGACTTTTAGGTGGCGATCGGTGGAGAGTAAGCACAGATGATTGCTAGAGAGCTAGGCGGGGAGTGCAAGTGTTGTTCTGATCCGTTTGTGAGCCAGAATGCTTGTGTCCTCAGCGTAATTGTGTGTCTTCTCGCCTTATCTTCCTCGTCGTCCAAAAATGGTAAGTCCTTTTTCGTTGTTACCGTTATATTTTTTGCCATATATTTTAACTTCAATGTTGGGAGTAATGGTGAAGATTATGCCATTAAATCTTTGTAATTACGGTGGCTTAAATGTCGTGGCCGTTGCGTGATCTGGTCATTTAATGCATGGCGAGATTCTCGCGATCCTGTCGGAGGGCATTCGACCAGTGAAGTCTCGTCGCCTCCTCTGGGCTTTTCCTTTGTTCTTCCGATCTGCAGTGGGCTTGGGCTCGATTCTCCCGACTCGTCTTCTCCGGGGATGCCAGGCCCAACAGTGATCAGTCTAGTCAAATCAATAACAATCCATATGAATAAGTGCAAGAAGAAAGATATAAACTCAAAGGAAATAGGAAATAGAGAATTAACCTCGCAATCAAACCATAGAAAAAGGTTCACATGCCGGGCTAAGCAATGGGTGCTTAGCTACTCATAGTACTGAAAGACATAATTGTTGAAAGGGAAAAACTCTGAATATTGAACATACGATAATCCGGGGTTCATATGGGATCTCGAATGGAGGCTGTGAGAGTTAGGTTAAATAAGTTAACCTAAAGCCCAAGATCACAAACCTCATCCCTAAAAAGGAAAAATACTAATATTCGGAATTAAATAAAACAACGAAAAAGGAAAAACAGAAAAAGAAAACAGAAGTTCGGAGCGCATCGGGCTGACTCCCGCTGATGGCCGCGGTCGCGGTTTGCTCTCGAAGTGCATAATTAATTTCCGATAATTCGGCCGTGGGCGCGGCCTTAACCGCGGCCTCTTCACTATCGCCCATCTCCTTCGGAAATCTTGCCGCGGCCTTCTGCTCCCCGCGTCTTGGTCGCGGTTTCTTCACTTCACCTCACGTGCTTTCTTCATGGATCTTGCTTGTCTCCTCAGGTGGTCAATTTCTCTTCTTCTGATGTCTCCAATAAGCTCCTCCAGACCACCAAAACCACACTTATCTGCTCCAACTCCATAATCTCCAATTGTACATAAAATCCCACCAAATGGCTCCTCAAACCTGGTAATAATCCCTAGAAATGTGCTACAAAATAGCACTGATCAAATCCCTCATGCTTAAACCTTGCTCGTCCTCGAGTAAGCTAAAGTAAACCTACTTCTCCAATAAAATCCCCAAGGCTTCAGGAAGCATAGAAAACTCAACCTCCAAGAATTACACCAAACAATAAACTCCAGGCAACCATACAAAATAAGCTCAGCACAATAACTACAACATCAAATCAACACCCTACACAGTCAAGCTAAAAGGAAAGCAGAGTACTTCCCCCAAGCTTATCCCAAACACCATAGAGTGGAAACAATTCTAATCCTATCTCCCATCTATCTTCTTATTCCTCTAGAGTGACCTACCCGAAACCTCCTTATGACTCCTCTTCTTATGAGGCCTCGCCAAGTAAAATAGGGATTCCTAGAAATTGCTCTTCTTCTTTTTGCTCATTTTTCCAAGGCGGCCTTTCGGGATTTCACCAAGCCACTCATTTCATTTTTTATAGATGGGCTCACAGTATGCTCACATCAATCTTGACCTCTTATTACCCCAGCCTAATGCTGGTCCAAGCCACCTGCTTATTATCTAGGCCGCCCTTTTGGGTTTTCGACCTATCCCAGGATTTTAATTTTAGCCTTTTTTCAAATTTTGTGGCTCTTTTCTTTTTCTTTTTCTTTTTCTCCTCAGCGACATAGAAATATAAAACCCTCCCCCATGCTTAAACATTGCATTGTCCTCAATGTAATGAAAGACAAAAGAATAGAAGCATAGGGAAAAGAAGGAATAAGCTCACAAATGTCGTCGAGTTGGATTGGACACTTCCGTTGTTGCTGGCGGTCCGCATAATATGCACCGGTCGCTGGTGTTGGGTGGGTGTCATCATCAACTCCAGCATCTTCTCCTACCGTGCAACCAAAATGTACCACTTGGTGAGTAGTGGTAAAACAATGATGCCGGGGTTGCACGGCCTTCAAATACCACAAAAAAATGGGCCCAGATATGATCGTGGTGTGGGCCATGAGTGGTCTTCCTTCGCGGCTGTTGACTGTGGGGCCGCCATCGTTTCCAATAAATTGTGTAGCGAAAATTTACTCCGTTGGAAACATGAGCACCCCTCTCCATGGTAATACTGGATAACTCGTACTCGTACAACTTTTTTTTTTTGCCCCCCGTTTAAGGTTTTTTCGGGGGGTTGACTAGTGAAGGGACAGGAGAGACTTACAATGGTGGTAATTACCTTCTTCAATAAGCATGGGTCTCTTCCCTGCAGGTTAGTCGAAAACAAAAACAAAAACAAGGCAAAAACAAACAAAACTAATGCAAAAATAAAGAAAGAAAAGCAAAGAAAATAATACATACATCGGGTTGCCTTCCGGACAGCGCCTTAGTTATTGTCATGGCATGACATACCGCTTTCTCATCCTCAACTTGGTTCGCTCACCTCCAATGAGCGCTCGGGGTCCCCACCAGGAGGGTGTCTCTTCTGGTCGTCTATGATGAACCCGACCGTCTCCCCCATCAAACTCCATTGTGAGCGAACCGCTACTCACATCAATCTTTGTACTGGCCGTGTTCATAAACGGCCTTCCCAGCATAACAGGTGAATCCTTGTCCTGCCCAGTGTCCATGACGAAAAAGTTTGCAGGGAACACTAAGTGGTCCACCTGTACCAGCACATCCTGTAGAATTCCCTTTGGATTGACAATTGAATTGTCCGCCAGCTGGATGAAAATCCCCATCTTCTCAAGTGGCCCCACGTCTAAGGACTCGTAGTGAGCGAGTGGCAGCACATTGATAGAGGCACCCAAGTCAAGTAATGCCATGTCGAACAGGGTACCTCCAATCTTGCAGGGAATGGTGAACATCTCTGGATCATCTGCCTTCTTGTGTATCCGCTTTTGCAGTATAGCGGACACGTTCTCACTCATCACCACCTTCTTCTTCTCCTTCACTGAGCGCTTCCTCTTTTGTGTGCAGATCTCCTTCAAAAATTTAGCATAACGAGGGACACTAGTCAAAAGTTTAAGCAAAGGGACATTTACCTCGCAGTTTCTCACCCAGTCGAACATATCCTTATCCCTGGCAGGCTTCCTGGTGTCTGCTAGAGCCTCTGGGAATGGTGCGGGAGGCTTCTCGGAGAAGAGGGGAGGAAAATCAGATCGTACGTAGTCGTCCACGTACACAGGGGCCTGGCCGCGGCCGCGGTTTGGGGACCGCGGTCGCGGTTGCTTCAAAACTTCAGAAATCTTCTCAGCGAAGAGGCCGCGGTCGCGGCCTTCGTGCCGCGATCGCGGTTTGCTCTCAACCTCGGGGGAGAATAAATCAGCATTTTCATCAGCGAACAGGCCGCGGTCGCGGCCTTCGTGCCGCGGTCGTGGCTCCTTCTCTCCCTTGTCGAACTCGCCTTCGACCTCGTTTTCTTGGTGGCTTTCCTCCTTGGTCACCTGGACCTCCTTCTTAGCAGCCTTCCTGGCCTCTATCTCAGCACCACTTCTCAGCATCATGGCGCACACATTCTCCTTCGGGTTGACTACCGTTTGAGAATGTAGTTTCACCGACGCACGAGCCTCTAGCCTGCTCACCGCCATAGACAATTGACCCATCTGCTTCTCCAGGTTTTGAATACTGGATTTATGTTCCTACTAATTCTGGGCCACCGTATTTGCTAGCGCTTGGATATGTGCTCCCATCTCTTTATTTGTTTGGACCATAGCATTTGACATTAATAGTATGCCTTGGTTGAGAGCTTTTATCTGGTCGTTGATGGATGTAGAGACACTGGAACTCTGGCCCTAGGGTCTTTGTTCATAAGGAGCTCTAAATTGTTGCTGACCCCCAGGCTACTGGTACTGCTGCGGATGCTGGAGAAACTGTGTGGGCCTCTACTGATAGTCCTGGGTCTCCTACCCCTGATGAGTGTTCTGCTGGTTTTCGTACCTTAAATTTGGGTGATCTCTCCACCCGGGATTGTAGGTGCTGGAGTACGGGTCATATTTTGGCCTTTGAGGGCCATATCCGCCAATAGCGTTCACCTCAACAGTTGGTTCTTGCAGGGTGGGACATGCATCAGTTGGATGTGTATTCTCATAGCATATCCCACATGATTTGACTTGCTGCAAGCCACCTCTCATCATGCACCTTTTCATCATCTCCTTCATCTCAGCCACTTCAGCAAGAAGAGTAGAATTGGGCTGAGACTCTGCAGCTTTCACGGATTGGGCGCCCGCCCTTTTACTGAACTGTCTTGAGCCCTCAGATAGCTCAAAGAAGGTCTCAAAAGTTGCAGCAGGAGTCTTGTTGAGGATGTTCCCTCCACAAGCAGCGTTCACCATCCTTCTCTCTTCATCAAGAAGACCACCGTACAAATAAAGTACGAGGTCCTGCTCAGAATAGCCATGGAAGGGGAAGCTGGATATCATCTTCTTAAACCGCTCGTAATACTCGTAGAGCGATTCACCAGACTGCTGCTCGATGTTGCTGATAGCTTGCTTCAGGCTGTTCAGTTTTGTAGCCGGAAAGTACTTCTCCAGGAAGGCTTTCTTCATCTTGACCCATGTGTCAATGCTCCCTGGAGTGAGATAGTAGAACCAGTCATTGGCCGCATCCTTCAGTGAAAAAGGAAAGGCCCTCAGCTTAATCTGGTCCTCAGTCACATTCTTCGGCTTCATACTGCTACACACCGAATGAAACTCAGCAAGATGCTTATTGGGGTCTTCACCACTCATCCCATGGAAGTGGGGGAGTAAGTGGATTAACCCAGACTTCAACTCGAAATTTACGCCCTCAGCCAACTCAGGAAACCGCACAGCCAGCGGTTGTTGTTGCAGGTTGGGCGTAGTCAACTGTCTCAACGTCTGTTCTTCATCAGCCATCTCGAACGCATGATTATCAAAAACCAAAGCATGATTTACTCTACGACCCAGGGAAAGAGTCCTCTCAATCTCTGAATCAACACCAAGTAGAGGGGAATTAGTAGTACAGGTGTGGACCATAAGATAGATCCACACCAAAGGAACACACACACACACACAAACACACAGAAAAATCAACACTTGCACTCCCCGGCAATGGCGCCAATTTTGACAAGCGATTGTCGTATACCACTAAATCAAAATAAATCTAGACAAACCTAAACAAGTAGTTAGGGCAAGTAAGAATCGAATCCACAGGGAGGAAGGGATTAATCTATGTGTTGTTCGCATGCAATAGTAACAAGAGGGGGAGTTTTTGGTTGGTTTTGTAATCAAGAAAGTAAACAAAGCAAATAAGCAAAGAGTGTAATCAAATGTGGGAAAAACACTTAGCCAAACAAGATCCATTTTTCCTATGGTAGATTGGTCCTAGGTTCTCTCTATTCTTTTCCTTTGTTTATTCCTGTCCCTATTCTTGTATAGTTACTAGTCCTACCAGTCCTAGCAACTCTTATTATTGAACGCACAAGAAACACTCAAGATTTAGAACAATAATAGTATTGGGCATAGGATCAAACCAGGATACATGTCAAATAATCACAACCCGCAATAATTTAACATGCAATCAATCTTCTTTCATAATAATCTAGTCCTACCAGTCCTAGATAATTATGGATGCTACTCTAGATAAGGAATCACAGACCGGTCAATTCCAAATCCTTGCAATAGATAATTACTAAACCTAACTAGGTGATCAGTCTAGTCAAATCAATAACAATCCATATGAATAAGTGCAAGAAGAAAGATATAAACCCAAAGGAAATAGGAAATAGAGAATTAACCTCGCAATCAAACCATAGAAAAAGCTTCACATGTCGGGCTAAGCAATGGGTGCTTAGCTACTCATAGTACTGAAAGACATAATTGTTGAAAGGGAAAAACTCTGAATACTGAACATACGATAATCCGGGGTTCATATGGGATCTCGAATGGAGGCTGTGAGAGTTAGGTTAAATAAGTTAACCTAAAGCCCAAGATCACAAACCTCATCCCTAAAAAGGAAAAATACTAATATTCAGAATTAAATAAAACAACGAAAAAGGAAAAACAGAAAAAGAAAACAGAAGTTCGGAGCGCATCGGGCTGACTCCCGCTGATGGCCGCGGTCGCGGTTTGCTCTCGAAGTGCATAATTAATTTCCGATAATTCGGCCGCGGGCGCGGAATTCGGGCCGCGGTCGCGGCCTCTTCACTATCGCCCATCTCCTTCGGAAATCTTGCCGCGGCCTTCTGCTCCCCGCGGCTTGGTCGCGGTTTCTTCACTTCACCGCCTTCTCACGTGGTTTCTTCATGGATCTTTCTTGTCTCCTCAGGTGGTCAATTTCTCTTCTTCTGGATGTCTCCAATAAGCTCCTTCAGACCACCAAAACCACACTTCTCTGCTCCAACTCCATAATCTCTAATTGTGCATAAAATCCCACCAAATGGCGCCTCAAATCTAGTAATAATCCCTAGAAATGTGCTACAAAATAGCACTGATCAGGAAGCATGGGAAATCTTGAAAATCTCTAATCAAGGGGTGGACAAGGTGAAGAAGGTGCGCTTGTAATATTTGCGAGGAGAATTTGAAGGCTTACGAATGAAAGAATTCGAATGATCAACACTCATGAAAGAATTTGAAATCTTGAAAGCATGCCACATCTTAGTATGATCAACACTCATATTCATGCAAGTATTTAACTCAACAGAGGAAGCATACAAGACAGGTTCACCAATGACATGATATAAGCCATGCTTTTTCACACTTTTAATCAGAATATTCCCATCCCTACAGATATTTGTAATGCCATTATGAGTGTGAATATGACAGTTCAAATCATCAAACATGCTTTCAGATAGCAAATTTCTCCTAAGGTCAGGCACTCACCTAACCTGTTTGAGAACCCTTATTTTACCATCATGCATACGAAATGGAATATTGCCAATGCCTTTAATTTTCAAAGAGGAGTGATCACCTAACCTCACCTCACCCTCATTACAAGCATGCAAATAATCAAATTAATGCTTATGAGGTGTAACATGCATAATGCATCCAGAGTCTAATATCCAAGAATCAGAATCATCAGCAGAGGCAACCATAAGCAGTTCATCATGGTAAGAAGTAGGAGAGTCAAGCATAGAAGAAGTGCCATTCTGAGGTTTACTACCATTTTCATCGTTTTTCTTCTTGAAACATTCACCTATGAAATGGTCAAGCTTACCACAGTAATGACATTTCACATTAGACTTGTCAATTTTAGCCTTAGAATTTCCAGAACCAGATTAAGAAGAATTAGAAGAGTCAAAACCCTTATCTTTCTTCTTCACATTCTTCTTCTGGAACTTAGATTTTCCTTTTGAAAATAGGACCTCAGATTTAGCATCTTTATCAGGTTTATTATATTTTCCTTTGAAAATTTCATGATTTCATTTTTCTGAACAATTGACTCAATAATTCTCTTTTTAGTCAATTCTTCAATACCAGATTGTATCACAACCTTAAAGTTGTCAAATTGTGCAGGCAGAGAGTTCAACAAAATAACAGCTTGATGAGTATCAACAATTTTGTCATCACATCTTTCTAATTCCTGAGTCATGCGAAGGAATCTATCCAGATTATCATTCAAAGACATAGAAACATCCATTTTGAATGTAAAGATGCGACAAAGAAGACTAATTCTAGAGGGTAGAGATTTTATCAGAAAGAGGTATTTTAACGCCTTCCAAAGATTCTTGGAAGAGTCAATAGTGACCACTTGACGAGCAATCTAATCCATTTCCCTTTTAGAAGCATCATCAAAGTCAGAGGGATAATCTTCCTCAACAGCTTTCCAACACTTCTCCTTTATCAGAATAGCCTTCATTTTGACTTGCCACATGGCAAAGTCAATAGAGCCATCAAATGGCTTGATAAGCACAGAGGAGTCAGACATGATGTTTCTCAGAGAAGCAAAGAGAAACGAAGACAGAGGCCAACAGATATGGCTCAGAAGCGAGGGAGAGAGCCCAAAGACAACAAGAGCTCAACAACAGTTCCCCCACACAGAGGGAAACACAAGAGTCAAGAGAGATCGAATAACTCTGAAGTATATTTGGATCTTCTCAAAGTGCAGTGGCGATATTACTTCAAGACTCAAGAATAGAGAGACGAAGCTTTAAATAATGACACAGAAATAGAGATTTTTGGCTAAAGAATCTCATATAGTGTTCCCTTTTTTGATCTAAAACTTAGACTGCAAAAATTTTCGAGCATCTGGATCGCCTCTTTTGAGATCGTCACGTTGCTAAGCCTCTCATATGTTCACATCTACGCAAGGGAGGAACAAAACAGGGAAGAGAGGAGAGTTTCCAAAGGGATCTAGGATTTGAAACGTCAAGGAAGTTAAAACCCTAGATTTAGTTCCAGAAAACTTTTGGGCTTAGGAGCTTTTGAGTTTCTGAGAGTTTCTAGTCTCAGGAAACTCGCATACAGGCCCAGAAACTAGGAAGAGAGAGGTTCAAAACTTTAGATCTGTAGATGTACAGATCGTAGTTTGAAAGACTCGATCCTAGGGTTACATATTCAAATCTCAAAGCTAGAGAGCTTGAGAGATATGAACTTGAAGAAAAAACCCTAGAAATGTTTTGACAAGAGAACAAAACAGCGAGAGAAGTTGAGAAAATGAAATCAAAAGCAAGTTTTAAAGACGGAAAAACTCGAAGACGTCAGTTAAGACTTTATATCCAAACCCTAGGAGCTCAAGAGCTAACCAGTTTGGATCGTTAGCTCAACTAACAGAGATCTCGAAGCTTTGATACCAGTTTGTAGAAATAGATACAGAGAGAGAGAAAGAGAGAGAGAGCAAAGAGAACAGAAAGCGAAAGTGAAAACCAAATGAACTAATTTTATAGATAAAATGGAGATTTGGGGCCTCAACTGGAACACCCAAGACCTACAAGGGAAATACAGAAGGGCAAACATAAAACATAAGGTGTGTGTAGAAACCTTTGCACCATTAGGCAAAATCTTTCACGAGTTGGAAAATCCTTTTGTTTAGGAGTTTTACCCTTTCCTTTTTTTTTGTTAGGCCAACCTGCCATTATCCACAAGCCATGAACCCTCGAGCTAGGCGTTGGTGATGTCGTCATGACTTTTTCTTTATTCGACATTGGAACAATTTTGATCGGGTTTTTATGAGCAACCTATCCCAAAGCATGTTCATTTTTCAGAGGGCATTGTGGTATGACATGGTCAAAACAATCACACTAGCTTGTAACAAATGGCCCTAAAACCTTCATATTCAACAAAGAATCTGTTACCATTAATATTAATTGAACTATTCAGTGATCGAGTTATTGAAACTTAAATTTAAATAAATGAATTAGAAATTAAAAGGGATGCATGCATAACAAATAAGTAATTGAAGTGGAGTTTCAACATGTAGATGTTATGCAAGATTAAGTATTGATGTTTTATTTGTGAAATGTAAGTCATTGAATTCTAGCTTTAAGTTGTAGGATTTCTACATTGGATTCATGTACTAGAAGTCTTATAAAAGGCTATGTAATTCAAGAGAAATAGTAAGGAGAAAAACAACATAGAATAACATAGAAGTGTTTTTACTTAAACAAGTGTTATTTCCTCTCAAAATTTATTCAACTCCCATATATCCTCCTCAATTTCTATCAAATTGGTATCAGAGCTAGAGATGGCAAATTTGACTTTTCCTTTCCAGTTCCCTCGCCTCACAAAGGAAAATTACAAAAATTGATGCATACGTATGAAAGCGTTGCTTGGTTCCCAAGATGTGTGGGAAGTTGTTGATCGAGGCTTTGAGTTGCCTCAAGAGGGAGCTTAGTTGGATCTTGGTCAAAAGGAGGCTCTCCAAAAGACCCGAAAGAAGGATCAACAAGCTCTTACTCTCATCCACCAATGTCTGTATGAGTCCATGTTTGAAAGAGTGGTAAATGCGACCACTTCGAAGAAAGCATAGGAAATCTTGAAAACCTCTAATCAAGGGGTGGACAAGGTGAAGAAGGTGCGCTTACAATCTTTGCGATGAGAATTTGAAGGCTTACGAATGAAAGAATCCGAATCAGTTGCGGATTTCTTTGTGAGGGTGCTAGCCATGATCAACCAGATGAAGCGGTATGGAGAAAGCATCGAGGATGCTGGAGTTGTTGAGAAGATCCTCCGTTCATTGCCAACGAAGTTTGATCATTTTGTCATAGCCATTGAAGAGTCGAAGGACTTGGAGTCCATGACGATTGATCAATTTATGGGTTCTCTACAAGCCCATGAGGAGAGAATCAAGAAGAGGAAGGAGGAGCATGTGATACCCCGTATTTTTATAAGGTTATTTTGGGAATTTTTAGAATTTTCCCGAACACCCGTTTTGTACGTCGGATTTAATACAGAGAGTTTAAGACATTCTGTAATGTGCTATATCTCTGTAATATTTTTCTCAGTGAAATAAAATACAGACGACGTGCTTTGGATGTTAATTACTCGTTCGTGTACGATTAATTTTGATCCCGGGTTAATGTTGATTTCGTCCAAGGCCAATGAAGGCGAAGCCAGGGTGGCGGCGCCCGCCGTGGGTATGGCGGCGCCCGCCGTCGCTGGGCTCGAGGAGCCGGCGGGTCTTCTCCTAGCTGGGGACGCCAGGCCTATGGCGGCGCCCGCCGAATTGATGACGGCGCCCGCCATCGTTGTTGTCCGGAGGTCCTTGCCCGAAGGTCGCCGGCGAGCCTCTGACATTGTCGATTTAGCCCCTCCACGTCCCCTTGCTAGCCATGATGATGTTCCCTGGAATTTGGCTACAAATAGAGAAGGTTTGGGATCGGATTGAGCACAGAATCAAGCTTAAATCCCTCCAAAATCTCTCGTCGGAGTTCGTGTGCCTCGCCGGAGTTGTGCAAGTGCTCGCCGGTGTCATTTGGTGTGTTTTCCAGTAGCCTAGAGGTCCCTTTGGAAGCTTAGTGGAGGTCTGAACCCAAAGCCAGGCCAAAGGAGTGACCCTCGTGCGTGTGTTGGTGAGTTTTCTCGCCGTTCTGTTGGCCGCCGTTCTTCACGGCGACCGCCGTGATGAACACGGCGACCGCCGCCAGTGGCCAGAAGCCCCTTTGTTAGCTTGGTCTTGGTGGTCGTCATTGTGGCGTCGTTTATTTCGGTTTCTTTCGTCTTTCCTTAGATTCGTACTAGTTTATGTCGAATCTAACTTAGGGTCTCCTTATGGGTCGACTCGAAGGTCGTTGTGTTGTCGGAGCTATACCTGTGTCGAGCCCGGAATCCCGTTGTCTCTGCTTTGTTCCAGATCTGCGGATTAAGGCAAGTGGCGGTTCGCTCTTGCTTAATCATTCCATGTTTCATTAATTATCAATTATTTAATTGTTAATTAAATTGGAGTGAACTGTTGTTTTGTTTGGGAACTAATTTCATAAATAAACGTGATTAAAGTAATGTTATGATATGTTGTATATCTGTTAGAACAAGCTATTATATGTGATAATTACCGTGATGGTATTATTGTGAATTAATCTTAATGCTAGAATAGCATGTGGGTTAATAGGAAAACTAATCCAAGTAAGGATTAGCCGTTTCTATTATCTCTATGTTTAAGTTGATTGCCTGGATGGCTTTAATGTGATTAATTGTTGTGTTAGACTGTTTAGTTAACACGAGTGTTCGTAGGAACGCTAATCCAAGTAAGGATTAGTCGTTTCTTTATAACTTAATGTTCGTAGGAACGCTAATCCAAGTAAGGATTTGTCGTTTCTTTAAATCGTAATACTCCTCGGGTTAATTTCCGGATAATAATTTAAGGGTCATGACCTATGCTTCTTATCCACCGTTAAGGATCTGAAGTATTTTAAGCGCCTTGCAAGCGCCATTGGATGAGCATAATTGCAGTCCTGTGTATTAAGCACTTAGCTAGTGCAATTGGGGTGGACGTAACTGTCATCCTGTAAATTAAAGTGTAAGCATTGTGGCAGTGTAATCTGGGTGAACGTAAGATCACCCTGTGTAATAATAACTTCCGTTGTTACTCGGAATAATGTTAAGCCTCGTGTGTGCGTGTGCGTGTGTGTGTTTGTGTGTTGTGTTAAATTAGGTCGACATGATTGTCACCCTGAGATTTAAGCTTTGTGCCGCTCTTAATAACATTAACGTGTTTCAGTAAAGTGTGTTTGGTAATTAAATAAGATATGTGCCCGAGTGCACATGATTAATAAACCTTCGGCGAATAGTGCAGCTAGGAAAACTCGTCTCGACTTTGATCATAGTACGTTCTCTTTTCAATCTGGATTCGTTGTATGCGATGAGGTTGGTTGTGAACTGAAGCATCTCAGTCAACTTTTAAATCATTTGTGTGTGTAACTTTAATGTTCCCTAGCAGTTGTCATAATTTCCTATAAGGCTCATTTCAGTTGGAGTCTTCTCTTCAGTGCATATCTTAATTGTTAAATCATTCCGTGAAAGTGCCGGGTTATATATCGTTCCTTCGGTTTTAATTCAAGGGACAATGATAGTAAACGGTCACGATCACTCGAACCACTCTGCTTTGTACCCTTGCTAGTCTATTCAAGTAGACTAACCCACGAACTTTGTTCTCTGCATGTGGGCTGGTGTCATCCGTTCGATTCGGCAGATCAGGAGTTGATTCCCGGAGTTTAAGTAACCTATTGAAGGATAAGAAGCTTGCAGACGAAGAATTAAAAGTCAGTGTTTTAAGCTGTTAAGTGTTTTAAGATTGTTAAAGTGTTACTTCAATGTATCTTCATAATTTAGCCATGTTATAAGTTGGCTCTTTAAAGTCTTCCGCTGTGTAATTTAAAGTCTTCCGTTGTGTAATTTAAAGTCTCCCGTTGTTTAATCTTTCCATTATTATGTAATTATGTTATGTATTTATGCTTAATTGTTCTGAAAAAGCCTGGGGTGACTTTGGACGGTAAAGTCTGAGGTCACTGGCATGTAATATCTCCGGTATAAATTAGGGGTGTTACAGAGCAAACCGAACAAGTCCTAGCCACCAGACACTCGACACAAAACAATAGTGCCAATCGAGAGAGGATTCAAAGTGGAAGAGGACGAGGACGTGGACGCGGATCTTTCCGAGATAAAGGAAGAGGCAAATCATCAAACCACGACTCTAGTAATGGAGAGAGTGGTCAATCCTCAAGAGGGCGTGGGAGAGGAAATTATGGGAGACAGAATAAGTCTAAAGTCCAATGCTACAATTGTCAAAAGTTTGGGCATTACACTTGATATTGTTAGAGTGCTCCAGGCAAGGTCGATGAGAAGGCCAACTATGCAGAGGATAAGAAAGTGGATGATGCCACTTTGTTGCTAGCCTACAAAGGTGATAAGAAAGACAAGAAAGACGTGTGGTATCTTGACAATGCCACAAACAATCACATGTATGGTGTCAAGTCTAAATTTGTGGAGCTTGATGAATCAATGACCGGTTGTGTCACGTTCGGCGACAACTCCAAGGTTCCCATCAAGGGAAAAGGTACAATCTTAAATCGTATGAAGAATGGTGGTCATCAATTCATAGGTGTTGTTTATTTTGTTCCTACAATGAAGAGCAATATCTTGAGTTTGGGACAACTCTTGGAGAAGAATTACGAGGTGCTCATGAAAAACCGTAGTCTCTTGCTCCAAGATGTTATTGCTCCAAGATGATTATCAAAATGTTATTCCAATCAACGATTCAGTTCACATCCAATCATGGCCGGTTCCGGAAATCCCATGATCATCGTTGAAGACCAAGTCCAGACCGATGCCTTGGTCGGAAATCAAACCAAGGACGTCATCAATCCGCTCATCTTGGACACCCGAATCCAAGAATTAGCAAAAAGCATGAGTATCCTCCAACAAGAATTGGCTCAGTAACGCCTAAGAATCGAAACCCTAAGTACCCAATCTGAAGTTGAAATTACACGACTAATCCGTGAACATGAACTTTTGAAATCACAGGTGAATTCAGCCGCATCGGTCCCAGGAGGATCAAGGTGCGTAGTCAACACCGAAGGCCTCCAAATGCGTCTCAATATGAATGAGGCAATCTCGACACCCATGGCTTTGATCACTCAGAATGTCGTTCAACCCATTGCTATGTTTCAAACTCCCCCAGTCAGTACTTTCATGACTAACGTTCCAATTTCCGCAACCGAGCCCACCGTGACTCGAGTCGCCCTTCCACAAGTTGCCACACCGATGGATCTTCAAACCTTCATACAACAAGCCATCAACGAGCATATGAAAGTTTTGGACGATCGCATTGCTTGGATTCCAGGAGTCCCACAACCGATCGAAAATGAAGTGATCGATGGATACAAAGACTCACCCTTTGTGGAAGCAATCGCACACGTCGAGATCCCGAAGAAGTTCCATATCCCTAACATGCCCAACTACGATGGGACCGAGGACCCCGACGATCATATCTCTATTTACAAACAAAAACTAATGACTATCTCTATTCCAAAAGGGAATCGCGAAGCGGTCATGTGCAAGAGCTTTGGCACGACCCTCGTGGGACCCGCACTAACTTGGTTCATGCATCTGTCGTAGGGTTCGATCTCTTTGTGTGTCGATCTGGTCAACTCATTGAAAATCCAGTTCACCAGCAGTCCGAGACTGGAAAAGCAATCAAGCAACCTATACAGGATCGTGCAAATGTACGGTGAACCCTTAAGGGATTATCTTAATAGGTACAACAAAGAGAAGGTCGCGATCCCGCATTGCGATGTCCCAACGTTTATTGAAGCCTTTCGTCGGGGATTGGTCAGGGGCAGTGAACTCTATCGCGAGCTGACCAAATACCAGTGTCGAAGCTTCGAAGACGTGCAAGCCAAAGCCATGGCCCAGGTCAGACTAGAAGAAGACGAAGAGTCCACAAAAGAAAACCAACCAAGATGGAACACGACCCATTGGGAGTCGTATTACTTTTGAAAACTTATACTTTGCATTTCATTTAGATTCAGTTGATTATACTTATCCAATCATTTACTGACTTAAGCATCGGAGGGCCGTTGGGCTCACACCCAACGGTCACCCTTTGATCTTTTCTATACTTTTCAAGTGTCTTGAACAGAAACACGATATAAGGCCTCAAGAAAAAATCAAGTTGATCAACATACACAAAACACAATCATACATAACGCTTACACGTTACACGATCGATCGGTACACAGGAAATAGAGGAACAAAAACATGACACATTTTTACAAGACATGTCCCCATTGAGGTACATGTCTTATACAAACACTACAATGCTCTTCCCTGGAACTACACGACATGTCACACACAATTACAAGTCTACTCGACCAACGTCACATGACTTAACCAGGAAGTGACTGACGAGTCCACCTGCAAAACAAAGTAAACGACAAACACACAACGGTCTCTTGACCCTTCGCCATCACAAGAGACACTTTCAGCCATCTTCACACGATTATTGGTTGCTTTAAACTGACTCTCAGCTTGAGCAATACGCCTGTCGGCCCTGTCGCCAGAAGAGAGAGAAGTTATAAAATCAAACCGTCCCATCAACTGACGCTCTGGCCTAGTTTTATTTTGGGGCAATTGTTGGGCCTCGTTTTTTCGGCCTATTAGATCGGCCCATTGGATCGGTCCAGTAGCTTGAACCTGATTGTCTTCTAGAAGGTCCTGACAAAGTAAAACGACCTCTAGAGATCTCGGTCCGGTCAGTATCCAGGAGATGACCTCTAGAGATTTTGGGGCGACCAATACGTAGTTTGACGACTCCCGCGGATCTCGGAGCGACCAGTATGCAGCTTGACGACTCTCGCAGATCTCGAACGATTTTAACCGACCCACGTGCAGGATAACGTCTTCCATGAATCTCGGGCGGATCTGCCAACCAATTCAAGCCAAAAACTAGTATAAATACAGAGAAAACTATCTTGTAACCACACATTATCATTTCTACTGAATACAAGCTACAATTCGTTACTCTCTTACTCGTTTTTACAATCATTCTCTAGCTCAGTTTTTCATTTCAGTATTGAAGCGACCGACGATTAAATCTCTTGATTCGACCAGTCTCCCACTTGGAGGAGATAAGCTTTTCTTTACATTTGTTTAGCTTCATTTGTCTAACTGATTAGATGATTTAGATTATTTAGATATTACTGATCTTATTGTTGTCTAGTTGCTCTTCTTTAAGCGATTCAGGTTGGTTCTATCTTTTTCGCCCAAAATAATTATATCCTTAATCATCAACAAGTAGGGTTTTCTCATGCCCCACCCCACCAATGGCTTTATCTCTCCAAGACATCGGCGAGACTGCCGTCATTGAAATTGGTTCTTCAACTTGCGTGAAGATTGCCAAAAATCAACTAGTGTTGAACCATCCTTGTATGTCCACTAATCTCAAAAACTAAAACTATAATCGTTTAAGGGTTGTTTGGTATGACTTTGAGTATTCAGTTTTTAATATTAAACCATTTTTAATTTTATATGATTATTAATACGATCATTTTAATACATATCAGATTCTAATATTTACCTTGGTTTTTAAAACTGTCAACGAAGCTAGTACGAAAGAACTTGACAACATTTTAATGCAAATAGCCTCACTCTATAGCTCGTCGATCCGGTATGGTGTCCATGCATGGGTGGATAATCCATCTGGATTACAAACCGCAAGTTTTAATTTGAGGATCTATATTATATGTGCGTGAGGTGTTATTTCATATGCAGATCGATCGAGGATGGGTTACTTTAAGCAAATAATTCTTGTTTGCATATTAATTGTATACATTTCTAGCCTCCTAGATCTATATGTAGCTAGCTCCCAGGTACAAGAAGAATATAATACGAAAGAAAGTCTTATTTTATAATCAAATGTAATAAAATAAGAAAGACACATTAAAATGTAACAACGAATTGAACGTATACCTCTGCATATGAAATAACACCTCACATCCTCTCCAATCCTCAACTTGCTACGTAGCTTTCTCTCTCTACTCATCTTCTCCTGTGCTTTCACAAAATCTATCACATGGGAAAGATGTCAGAAGCTCACCATTATCCCACCAAACAATATACTACATCTCATGCACTCACAAAGAGAAGAAGAGCTAGTAGGAAAAAATAAAAAAACATACTTTCTTTCTCTCTCCCTTTTCCCTTTTTCTGTCTTTGTTTTGTCATGGTTTGCCATGAAATGGCCTTCCTCCCTCCTCCTCCTTCCTCTGATCACCACCACCATCACAACCACCAGTACTTCTTCCAGAACCACCAACAACAACATGATCATCAAGACACTTCTCTCACCATCTTCTCTAATTCTCAGCCACACTTCCATGGTATAATATACTAATCTCTCTCTCTTTTTTCCCTTTTTCTTTTGATAGAAGGAGATGCCACACTCTCTGGAATTCATACAAAAAAGAGCTATCATAAACCCTAGCTATATATAGCTATCAAATCCTATATTTTATGTTCTTATTATCATTTAGCTAGGTTAACTTAATTTTTGGGCAGGTGGGCAAGCGCCAACACTCACCATGATGAACCACCATGAGATGAGATCGGCGATGATATCAGGGTGCGGTGGCGAGTACCAGGGTCATGGAGGAGGAGAGCATGATGATATGTCGGAGTCGGAGGACGGGTCCCACATGGTTGGGCTAGGGGAGAAGAAGAAGAGGCTGAGCCTGGAGCAAGTGAAGACCCTGGAGAAGAACTTTGAGGTTGGGAACAAGCTTGAGCCGGAGAGGAAGGTACAGCTGGCGAAGGCGCTCGGGCTTCAGCCGCGCCAGGTGGCCATATGGTTCCAGAACAGGAGGGCCAGGTGGAAGACAAAGCAGCTTGAGAAAGACTACAATCTCCTCAAGAGGCAGTTTGATGCCCTCAAAGCTGACAATGATTCCTTGCTTTCTCACAACAAAAAACTCCATGCCCAGGTACTTACCACAGTCATCATACACTAGTGAATTGAATTGATTGGAACAATTGAAACAACACCCAATGAATTAAGTAGCCAATCACTCATAGAATTGCTTCTATTGGTTGAGTTAGAACAAAATTAGTCCACTTATATATATTATAGAGTCCCTTTGTAAGTTTGTAACTTTATACCCACTAAGAGAAATTGAGTTAAGGTGTATAAAATATGTGTTATTTGATAGATGATGTGTTTTTTTGTCCTTGTAAATTAAGCTTGATCTCTCGTATTGCTTTAGAATCATTGATTCTTTGTGCTTTTTTCTTCTTCTTATAGCTACTTGCTCTAAAGAGTGGTGCAACCAACGCCACGGCGAATGCTCAAGAAGGAGGAACCGAATTCGGATCAATCAATCTAAACGCGGCGACGAAGAGCTATTGTTGGAGCAACAATGGGAGTGAGATAAGCTCTGACATCAACTTGGGCATCTCCACAACAACACAGCCTGAAGAGAGCCCATCAAGCAACAAGCTGCAGTTTCCGTCCTCCTTCCTACCCACAAGCTTGACCGATCTCCTCACAAGCTCTTCTTCTGCACCGAAGCCACCTCATCATCCCCACCTCCAAATCCACCAGGATGACAGCTTCTGCAGCTTGTTCGCCGGCGGCGCATCTGCCGCTTCCGTTGGAGGCGGCACTGGTGCTGCGGAACAGTCTCCCTTTTGGGCTTGGGCCCCAGATCATCACCACCATCTTCATTGAATTATATATATTATATGGAAGCAGAAGATTGTGTGTAATTTGCCTAGCTACTTTATCAAGATATGTGAGTTGGGTTAATATTGATTGAGGTTGAGTCTGTTAAAGATTAATATTGCTTGCTATTATACCACTTAATTTTCTTTCTTTAAAGTTGATCAAATTTTTAATGTTAATGAATTATTATTTTTTGTTAAGCCTTACTAGCCTATGTTTCATGTTGGAATGGCCCTAAGTGATCCATAAAAAAACATTATATTTTTAGATTGGTGTATAGTGATAAGTACACTAATAACATTGTTAATTTGATTACTAGCTTCCTGTCACAGCTATACCATGTCAGTTAATTTCTGTTGCAAAGTAGTGTTATACCCAATTATGCATAAATTCTCATTTATTTAACCCTAATTACAAATAGTTCATAAATTTAAGACCATACATGAGTGACCCACAATAAACACAACCTAGCTAACATAAGAGAGTGTTTGCAGAGAATCTTTCAGCTAACAACCCAAAACTATTAACTGAAACAATCTGATTGGTAATTAAGTAACACTATACCATATATATTCCCAAATCCCAATCAATAACTTGGAACAAATCCATCAAAGTTGTCAGTGATGCAGAATGCATGATCAGTTTGGAATATGAAACATAGAGGTAAATAAATAATCAAGTATGTCAGCAAGCTAGGTTGTAATTAAAATCAATCATAAGTTTGCTTTTTTCTGTTCTACTCCCACTTTTTACAGTCATCTCCATTCTTTACAAATTTCGGAAAGTGAAATTTACGATCCGTCAAAATATAAATAAATCCGAACGGGAAAAACAATGATCATCCCATAATTGGACATGAAATGGGCACATGGAAGGATGAATTTTGTTGCAGATGGGAATTTGATATTAGGATTAAGACCGAAAGAAAGGAGAGGAGGGAGTTTGAAAGAAGAAAAAGGAGAGGGAGGCAGCAAAAGCAGATCTGTCAGCAGGTGGTGGGACCCACCTCTGGCATGTGGCATGAGGGTTGTGAGGAACACCCCAATTAACATTTTTATTTTTCTATAAAAACATTTTGCATAAGAAAATACTAAAAAGATTCTCTTCTTATTGTTTCCTTTCTTTCTTAAATAATTATGACCTTATTCCCACCAAAAATAATAATAATTATGACCTTCGATGGTGCCCTTTTGGCCTTGGAAGCATCTTCGTCGTCGTCTCCTTTGATGCTCGTTTGGTTGAATAGGGGAAGTGTAATTTCTAAAACATTATTTCATGTAAAATCAAAATCTAAGAATTTGAATTTATGAAAATTGATAAATTATGTTTGGTTAAAATCTAAATTATGAGAAATATGAAGAAAGAAAATCTTACTCACTCATCCGGTGATTGAACTTCCTATGTTTTGTAGGAATTGAAAATTCCAGGAATTAGAATATCTGAATTTTTCAAAAACAAAAAATCAATCAAACACATATATCCACTTTTCAATGTATTTAAAATCATGAAAATTTACTTACCAACCAAACAAGCACTTATACTAGTCTTTGTATCTAGCGATCCTACTCAACCCGATTCGAAAACCTCAAATCAAATCCACTTGAAATTCAAATGGCATTCAAATTCGTCGTCCGGAATTGACATGTTTCGAGCCACAACAAGCTAAAACGCACTCGGTATATATGTAAGTATAACACATCTAAACCTAAAACGAATTCGACCTAAACAACCTGAACTTGACCACACCTGACCCGAAGCGTGCATACTCGACAATCCTTGAGGGAACCAAGGGTGATGTAATATATTTTAATCAAGTATGGGTTGAGCATAAAATAATATATTTTAACGAGTGTATAATCGATTTGTGCACCAGAATATATTGACTTGTGCATGTGGTAGCATACATCTGTACTACAATAAATTGTTGATGACGACGAGAACCCGTAACTCCGGCGATCCTAGTCTCCCTGGATCTCATTTCTGGTGCCCTGCGAACATAGAGAAAAATCAAAGGGCGGAGCTTTCTCCCCCAGAAGACCCTTCGACGCTCAAATCATCTCCTTTCGTAGAGTTAGAGACTAGAGTTTTTTCATAGAGAATTCATTATGGAGGTTAGGTTAGGAATACCTCTTTTATAGTAGAAACACATTAAATAGGTCTATCTTCTCTTTAATGCCCATTTTAATTAATCTCTTCTTTTAATACCATTAATTAAACAATAATTATAAAAATAAATAACGTATTTTTTACCTCCACAAACGCCCCTCGAATTCCCGGGGCTCGTGCGGGGATCGAGAATTCGAATGATCTGACATCGATCTAAAGCACAGTCCGTGCGGTTGGAGTTGCGTCCAACTAATCCAAGGAGCTCCGAAGCTCCTTATATAGCCTTCTTGTCGGCCCAAACGGGTCCGGGCCCAATAATTCCTCTTCGAAATCCAAAAGAGCGCGTCCCAAATCAGACTTCTAGATGCACAGTCCAGGACCTGCTCCGTGCACTTCATCATGCACAAAGTCCTTCTTTTACAGTAAGTAATGCACGGTTTTGCGCATGGTCTGGTACTACTCTGTGCATCTTTTTCCTTAGGACCCAATCTCCTAACTTGAAGACTTTAACTCAGACGTTCTTGTTGTAGCTCCGGGCGACTTGTTGTTGGTACTGGACCGTTCGGATTTTGGCTTTCTCTCTGGTCTCGTTGATGGTGTCAAGGTTGTGAGCCATCTCGACATCGTTTTGTTCTGGAGTTTGGAGTTCGTATCTGACAGTTGGGACGAGTAGCTCAGTGGGGATGACTGCTTCGCTTCCATATACTAGCGAGAAAGGGCTTTGTCTCATTGCATTTTTTGGCGTCGTCCTATCAGACCACAATATCAAAGGGAGCTCGTCAGCCCACTTGCCTTTTGCCCCTGTGAGGTGTTTTTTGAGGTTGTTGATGATGATTTTATTGCTGGACTCTGCTTGACCATTGGATTGTGGGTATCTTGGTGTGGACGTGATTAGCGTGATGTTCCACTATTTACAGAAAGATCGCGTCTTGCTACCGATGAATTGGGAGCCATTGTCGCATACGATTTCTGAAGGGATGCCAAATCTGCATAGAATGTTACGTTTTATGAATGAGATGACGTGTTTTTCCTTTACCTCTCGATATGCTTCGGCCTCTATCCATTTAGAAAAATAGTCAATCATGGCCAGGAAGAAGACGCATTGTCCTGACGTCGGTGGTAGTTTTCCGACGATGTCCATCCCTCATCGCATGAAGGGCCAGGGAGCTAGAGTCGGATGGAGCATCTATGACGATTGGTGTGTGACAGGTGCGTGTCGCTGGCAGGCGTCGCACTTTCTGACGTAATATGTCGCGTCTTTGTTCATTGTGGGCCAATAATATCATGTCCTAAGAGCTTTGCCGAATAGGCTGCGTCCTCTAGTATGATTTCCGCATTCTCCGTCGTGTGGGGATTGTAAGACGCGTCGTACCTCGGTTGTTTTGAGGCAACGTAGGTATAGGCATGTAGTAGATCGTTTGAACAACACATTATCTTTTAAATCAAAGGTTACGGCTTGTACCTTGAGTCTTTTAGCCTCTGCTTTGTTTGTTGGGAGAATCCCATCTCCGAGCCACTTGATGTAGGGGATGGTCCGATCATCTTGGTCGCCCACCAAATCTTCTTCTGTGTAGTCGCCTACCTTTGCTGAGACGACTTCTTCTAGGGGTAACTCGTCCATCGTTTGAATATCATCTAGATTAGGTGTCCTGACGATTCTGGGGACGGCTGGTGTGGTGATGTGCACCAATGGAATGTTGGGGAAGTCGTCAGGATGCAAAGTGGAGCCAAGATTTGCTAGGGCGTCGGCTTGTGTGCTGAGGTCACATGGGACTTATCGGATGGTGAAATTCTTGAATTTGCTTGCCAATTCTCTGACGATATCTAGATATGCCATCATCCTGTCGTCTTTGGCAGCATACGAACCTTGTACTTGGTTGACGATTAGGAGAGAATCGCATGTCACCTCTATGTTCAGAATTGCAAGATCGTGTGCGAGCGTTAGTCCAAATACGAGGGCTTCATATTCTGCTTCATTATTGGTCACGTCCCACTCACATCTCACAGCTTGGGCTATATGGTCCCCTTGTGGTGATTTTAGCATGACACCTAGGCCGACTCCTCTTACGTTCGATGCCCCGTCTGTGTGGAATAGCCATGTGCCCCTGTCTTCTTTGACTTTTAGCTGTTCGACCTCCTTCGTGGCTTCTTGTTCTAGTGTTGGGCTGAAATCGGCCACAAAGTCGGCTAAAGCTTGGGACTTGATCGTTGTTCTTGGCTCATACTCGATGTCGAATCTGCTGAGGTGTATGGCCCATTTAGCCATTCATCCTGTAAATTCTGGTTTCCTCATAACTGCTTTCATGGGGTGGTTAGTTCTCACAATAATAGCATGCGACTCGAAATAGGGTCGTAACTTGTTTGAGGCCATAACCAATGCCAAGACTAATTTCGCAAGTGATGTGTACCTGGTTTTGGCGGGAAGCAAGGAACGACTTACATAGTAGACTAGTGACTGCTTACCATCTTCTTCTCTCATTAGGACTGTGCTGACGGCTGAATCTGAGACGGCCAGATATAGTGGTAACGGCTTGTCGTCCTTTGACTTAGCTAGTAGTATTAGACTTGCCAGGTATGTCTTTAGATCCTGGAAGGCTTGCTCGTGTGCTGCCGTCCAGTTGAATGATTTGTTCTTTTTCAAGGCTTCGTAGAAGAACTTGCATTTATCCGGGGACTTGGATATTAATCTGTTTAATGTCGCTATCCGTCCTGTCAATTTTTGGACGTCCTTGACGCATCGAGGGGATCTAAGGTTGACGATGGCCTTGACCTGGTCTGGGCTGGCTTCGATCCCTCTTTGAGTGACCATGTATCCCAAAACGTTTCCTGAAGACACTCCGAAAGAGCATTTAGTTGGGTTTAATTTCATGCTATATCTTTTCAATACCTCAAAAGCTTCCTTCAGGTGTTCGATGTGGTCTCCTGCTGCTTTAGACTTGACGAGAATGTCGTCGATGTAAAATTCCATGGTATCTCTGATCTGGTCTTTGAACATTTTGTTTTCCAACCTCTGGTATGTGGCCCCTGCATTTTTTAGTCCAAAAGGCATTACTTTGTAGCAGTATGTACCTTGGCTCGTTATGAAAGCTGTCTTTTCTTGGTCGTCAAGGTCCATGAGAATTTGGTTGTATCCGCTGAACGCGTCCATGAATGTTAGCATTTCGTGTCCAGCTGTCGCGTCAACCATGGCGTCGATATGTGGTAATGGGAAAGAATCTTTTGGACAGGCCTTGTTTAGGTCTGTGAAGTCGATGCATACTCTCCATTTCCCATTCTTCTTTTGAACCACGACGACGTTTGCTAACCAGTCGGGGTACTTAACTTCTCTTATTTTACTTGTCTCAAGTAAGTTTTTTACCTCATCGTCTACAATCTTGTTACGTTCTGGCGCGAACTTTCTTCTCTTTTGCTTGACTGGAGGGTATGTGGGATCTACATTCAATTTGTGAGTAATAGTATATGGGGAGATCGCCACCATGTCTTCGTGTGACCAAGCAAAACAGTCAGAGTTGGATCATAATAAACAAATTAAATCTGCTCTGGTCGAATCGTTTAGATCTGATCCGACCTCCCCGGTTTGTGTTGGCTTTGAAGGATCCAGCGTGATCTCATCGAGTTGTTCCATTTCTGGTTCGACGTATCGTGTGGTTCCTCCGCCATACTGTGATTGCTATGCGGAAGGTTTGTCGACTGCTCCTTTCATTGAAGTGACCTAGCACTCCTTTGGCAGCCCGTTGGTCGCCTTTTATTTCTTGTACCCCCCACTTAGTAGGGAATTTTATTGTCTGGTGGTAAGTGAAAGGTACAACTTTCATGGGGTGGATCCAAGGTCTGCCAAGGATTGCATTGTGTGGAGACGGGCAGTCGAGTATCAAAAACTTTACCTATTGGTTGACTCCACTAGCGTACGTTGTTAACACGATCTCGTCTTGGGTATACTTAACTTTGTAACACCCCCAAATGATCCCTTGAAAGTATTACCGCCAGTGACCTCAGAATACACGTCTGGGGTGACCCAACGATAAATCATTGTATAACAACCATATAATAACACAAACTATATGAAATATTATAAAAATTACCAAATATTATTTAAACCAAAGTCATGGTTTTACATCTGTTAATACCAAATACAACCAAATATAAAATTGTATTAATACAGCGGAAGTCTTAAATGTTAATAAATGCCACGAAGGGTCTTGATCTGAGCGATCTCACGCCTAAGATCTTCAACCTTGCAAAACTCTTAAAAACATCATCTGCCCTCATCATCGTATCTGGCCTTCAAGGAAAGGGACGTTTACGTGATATGCCGTATGAGACGGATGACACCAGCCAACCATACAAAGGAAAATAACCGGTTGATTAGTCTAATGAAAAACTATGCAAGGGTAAACTAGAAAAGGTTCTAAGTAGTCGTGTTAGGTTACACCCATCGCTTCTCGAATGAAAACCGATGACGATAGTGAACCTCAACACTCCTACAGAAATATACGAAGAGGTATGAACAAGAGAAGACTCCAAAAGATCGAGTCTTAGGGACATGTATGAAGATAAGACTCCAAAAGATTGAGTCTTTCGGAAAGTATGACAAGTGTTTGGGAACGTTATAGTTTTCACACAAGCGTTTAAAACACGACTTGATTATTTGGGTCCACGACCAACCTCACCGCGCAATGCGAATCCAGATTGAAAAGAAGACTTACTCTAACCGAAGTCCGGGCGGGTTCCAAGTTGTACTTCTCGCCCGAAGGTTCATTAATTATGTTCATAATCGCACTTATCTTATTTAATTCCAAAACGTATATTTACGTTAAAGCTTTTAAGGTATATCATCTCATCACGAGAGATATCTGGGAAATAATCCCGATTATCGGCACCAGCTGTGTGCACCACCACCTATACTCGGATAGGGGTAGGTCATGAGCAGGAAAGTGTTAGGGCAAAATCATCCTAAGCACCAAGTTATAAAGAAACGACTAGACCTCGCAAGGTACATAGCGTGCCTACGAAGACTCGTTCTAACTACACATTTAAGTTCACACATAAATCCACACCAATACCATCACGGTAATTAACAAGTATAATAGCGTTGTTTCTAGCAATATATACAACCTATTATAATATCATATTTTAATCACATTATTTATAAAATGTGTTCCCAAACGAAAACAATATTTCATTCCAATTTAATTAACAATCAAAATAATTGATAACTAAAAGAAATATGAAATGATTAAGCAAGAGCAAACCGCCACTTGCCTTAATTAGACGAATAAAGATTTGCGGGTCGGGAATACTGGACACGAGCTCAACAGCCTACTGGAAATCTCGTCGAAGCCCACCGACGTTTCGAGGTCCGTTCCAACGGCGCACGCAAAACAAGGCACAAATATCTAAATTAGATATGGCACAACAACCTAAACAAAAACGAGGGAAACAGACTAAGCCGCGGCCATGACGGGTATGGCCGCGATCGGGGCTTTGCTGGGCAAAGCCGCGGTCGCGGTATATACACTCACGGTCGCGGTTTCCTGGGCAGGGCTACGGTCGCGGTGTTCATAGCCGCGGTCGCGGTCCCCCTCCCGACGCGACACTAAACTGGCCTCGAAGACTCACCGACAACGGGGACGGTGATGCTTGCTTCGGACTAGGGCTCGCTACGACTTCCACCACCACGACACCTCCAATGCACTTCTGGCGACACTCCGGCGAACTCGAAACCTCCGGCGAACTCGAGAAACTCCGGCGAACACAACACGAAAGAGAGAAGGAGACGATTGAAGTTGTGGATGATGGATTCCGAAGTAGAAGACCCACCTTATATGAAGTTGGAAGGAGCCCAACGCCGGCCATACGAACCGCTTCATCCCCCTTCAACGGCGGAGTTACGAATTCGAAGGAAAAGCGAAACGGCATTCTCGGATAAAAACGAAGGAGACAACGAACCTCAGAGACCCGCGATCGCGGTTGTCAATAGACAAAACCACGGTCGCGGCGTATCCGCGGTCGTGCCTCTGGGTCTTGGTCGCGGTTGTCCTCTCGCGGTCCTTGTTAGAATCTTATTTTTAACACTTAAAAAATATTCTAAGACCCAAAGCATACCAACGTATATTATTACGTTCAAAAAGATCATTACAGAGTTTACAGAATTGCCCAACACGTCTTTCGTACAAAACGATAGGTCTGGACTTTTAGGGTTATTACATTACCTCCCCTTTAAAAAAAAAGTTTTGACCCCGAAACTAGGCCGAAAACAGCTCGGGAAAACGATTAAGCATATCAGCCTCAGTCTCCCAGGTTTCCCAAGTAACCTCTTCAGATCTAGACTTGGACCAAAGAATCCGCACTAATGGTACCACCTTGTTCCTCAAGTGCTTCTCACGGCTTTCGAGAGTATGCACATGTATCTCCTCGTAGATACCATTTGCTTGAATCTCGATGTCCTCATAACTCAGCACATGAGACACATCTGGCACGTACTTCCTTAGCAGAGACACGTGGAACACGTTATGCACTGGATGTGCCGACGGCGGCAATACTAAACGATACGCTAGAGACCCCACTCTGTCAAGGATCTCAAACGGTCCCACGTAGCGAGGGTTAAGCTTCCCACGCTTGCCGAACCTGAACACTCCCTTGGATGGCGACACCCTGACAAACACCTTGTCACCAACCCCAAACTCGACATTCCTGCGCTTCAGATCTACGTAAGACTTCTGTCGACTCTGAGCTGTGAACATCCTCTGTCTGATCAAAGCAATGTCCGAGGTAGTCCTTTCGACTAACTCTGGTCCGAGCAGAACCTTATCGGCATTCTCATCCCAACAAATTGGAGATCTGCACTTCCGACCATACAAAGCCTCGAATGGAGCCATCGTAATGGTAGAATGCCAGCTATTGTTGTACGTGAACTCAATCAGACTTAAGTTGCTCTCCCAGCTGGTCGGACGATCTAGTACGCAAGCTCTTATCATATCTTCCAGTGTCTGGATGGTCCTCTCAGACTGTCCATCCGTCTGAGGATGAAACGCAATACTAAACATCAACTCAGTTCCCATGGCCTTGTGGAGTTCCTTCCAGAATCTCGACATGAATCGGCCGTCATGATCCGATACAATGGTTTTTGGTATACCATGCAAACGGACAATCTCGTGTAGGAACACTTCTGATAGCTTTTGGGTTCCCCATGTTGACTTGATAGCCACGAAATGAGCACTCTTCGTGAGCCTGTCAATGATTATCCATATAGCATCCTTCTGACTCTGAGTCTTCGGCAACCCCGTGATGAAGTCCATAGCAATATCCTCCCATTTCCATTCTGGTACTGGAAGAGGTAGCAATTCACCACCTGGTCTACGGTGTTCTATCTTGACCTTCTGACAAGTCAAGCATTTCGTCCCAAGTTCTGCTACGTCCCACTTCATATTGGGCCACCGGAGTTTCTTTCTGAGGTCTTTGTACATCTTACTGGATCCTAGATGTACAGAATACGCTGACGAATGGGCCTCCTTTATCACTAACTGGCGAAGGCCATCCATATCAGGCACACAAATCCGGTCCTGAAACCAGAGTGATCCATCATCCTGAATCACGAATCCGGGAGCTTTCCCGTCCATCACTTCACTACTTAGCTTCACCAAAATCGCATCATCCACCTGCTTCTCCTTGATCTGATCAAGTAGCATAGCCTGAATCTCCAACATACTCAGGCATCCTCGACGCTGATCGTACAAGGCGTCAATCTCGCACAATCCTTGGTTCAGTTTGGTCTGAGTAGTGAGTAGAGCTACTACGGTCTCGTGCGGCGTCTTCCGGCTCAATGCATCGGCTACCACGTTAGCCTTGCCCGGATGATACAACAACTCGATGTCGTAGTCTTTGAGTAGCTCTAACCAGCAACGTTGTCTCATATTCAACTCCTTCTGAGTGAACACATACTTGAGACTCTTATGGCCGGTAAAGACCTGGCACCTAACACCATAGAGGTAGTGCCTCCAAATCTTCAACGCGAAGACCACGGCCGCTAACTCCAGATCATGCGTCGGATAGTTTGCTTCATAGGTCTTCAACTGCCGAGATGTGTATCCAATAACCTTTCCCTTCTGCATCAGTACACATTCTAACCCATGCTTTGAAGCGTCACTATAGACCACATAACCATCAGTTCCTTCCGGTAGCGCTAAAACAGGTGCGGACGTCAGGCACTTCTTCAATTTCTGAAAACTTGTCTCGCACTTGTCGTCCCACACAAACTTCTTATGGACCTTGCGGAGCAAACTGGTCATTGGTAGAGCGATCTTCAAAAATCCATTCATGAACCATCTGTAATAACCTGCAAGTCCCAAGAAATTGTGCACCTCCTTTACATTCCGAGGTCGCTTCCTGTTGGCTACCGCTTCAATCTTATGAGGGTCGACCATAACCCCATCCTCATTGATCACATGGCCTAAGAAAGCCACTTCCTTGATCCAGAAATCACACTTAGACAACTTCGCATACAACTGATTTTGTCTAAGGACAGACAAGGTGATTCGAAGATGCTCCTCGTGAGCCTCCTCGCTCGGGGATAAGATCAGAATATCGTCGATGAATACTGTTGGGCCTAGCATCCCCTGGGAAGATGGATCGAGCAAATCAAGCCCAAGCCCACGACAGATCGGAAGAACAAGGAAAAAGCCCAGAGGAGGCGACGGTGCTTCTCCAGTCGAACGCCCTCCGACAAGATCGCGAAGATCCCGCCAAGCATTAAATGCCAGGATTGATCAACGGCCACAACATTTACACAACACCATAATAAGCAGCAATTAAATGGCAGAATCTCCATAATCAAATCCGGGCGTTGAAGATAAGGATGGAATAAAAATGTAAACGGTCAGAGGCATGAAAAACTGACCATATATGGACAAGAAGAAGAGAAAGAGAAAAAGGGAGAGGACTACGACTGAGATCCAATCGTTCTCGCTCAGAAAAAAGAACATAACAACATACTCGCTCTCAGCTTAGCTTTCGGATATTCATCGTAGTCTATTCTCCACCGGTGGCAACCTTGAAGTCGTCGGTCGAGTACAACACGACCCATTGTCTTACTACGATAAGTTGTATCTTGATTGGATCCGATTAATACAATATCTAATAATATCATCTTATTACTCTACATTTACTCTTTGCTTGTCTATTATCTGTTTGGTTTTGATTGTTTCCTATCACCCGATCGACTAGTTACCCCGTCTAAGGCGATTTAGGTCGTCCGATCTTTTCGTCCCAAAACAATTTGGCGCCTACCGTGGGGCAACTTGCCGATCACCCTTCCGAAACTTTCCAACCATGACTATTGACCCACCTACCAACTCTGAAGAACCACGTCTCGAAGACGAAACCCAAACCGCAGGGAACACCACCGAAAATCCTACTCCAACCCAGTTCCAAGAACTTTCCCAGAAAATGGCCACCCTACAAGATGAACTAGCCCAACAATGCCAAAAGACCGAAGCCCTAGCCGCTTTGTCAACCCAATCCGAAGCCGAGATCGCACAACTAACCCGTGAAAATGAGTTTCTTGAGTCACAGGTACAATCAATGGCTTCGGGATCTAGGAGTATGCCCATCCACATGAACGTCCGAACACGCCTCGACATGGACAACGTCGAGCCAACGCCCCTGGGCATGCGACGATCCGGATACGCAGAGGGTACATCTCAAACTCCTATTGCCCGTTTTCGACTAACCATGTCACTTTTTCCACACCGATCGGGTCGGCAAGGGCCCAAATCGATGAACCACAGGTTACCAATCCACCAGACGTCCTGGCTCTCTTCTAGCAGACGCTCGACCAACACATGAAGACGATCGACGATCGCTTCAACAGGCTTCCAGGAGTCCCGCAACCAATCGAGAGGGAAGCGACCGACGGATTCGAAGAATCCCCGTTCATTGAAGAAATTGCTAGGAGGCTACAACTCTACCAAAAACGAAACAAAACAACTAAAAGAAATCCCTACGGCCCAACACTGCCTCCTTCACGGTGCCATGAAGAGCTTCCTATACCCAGTGGACCTCTGACATCTTCTCTTTGGAAGTGGACCATTTTCGGGTTTCGGTGTCGGACTCCTCGACCTACTAGGACCTGGAGCGCACGGCTCTTCCCTAGGCCTCGGTATACTTGGTCTCTCTCTAGACACAGGAACATTCAGTCCCTCCTCAGGTACTGGTGGGTAGCAAAACTCCTCAAGGAATCCCGAGTGGAAATCTGCCATGTTCACCTCGTACTGATGGTTGAGTAGCAGCTTGGCCTGCCGGATATTCTCCTGGAGCTCGCGGACATCCTCTAGCATACGGAAGAGACCGAGTTCCGTCTCATAAGTCCTCTCCTCCATATCGTACAAGGCGTTCGTCCACCCCTCCATACGCTCAACAAGCACTCGGGGCCTAGGCCTGGCCTGTTGGGTCGGGACCACACTCGGGGTACCCATCGCTTCCCAAGGCCTTGCCCTCATGCGAGCACGCTCAGTCATCTTTTCTACCCGACGACGAGCTTCAGAGGAAACCCTCTTGCTCTGATGAAGCACGTGCCGAGAAGTAGGGCTCACCATCGGCCTTCTCGGAGTGGGGATAAACTGCGGGTTCACTGGTGCATCCAGTGGCCCATATCTCTTCTTGCTCATACCCGAGATCCCAAGAGCCTCCCAAGCGGCAGGGGACAACGGCGTATACTCCTCATCAGGCGGCAACTCTGGACTCGGGAAAATGATCTGCATTCCCGGGTCCTCACTGTCCTCAAGCAAGTGCTCTAGGCCATCTGATTCATAGCCGAACTCCTCGAGGTCCTCCTCCTCCGGATCTTATTCTTCTTCTGGGTCTTCCTCTGGATCCTCCTCGGGATCCTCCTCCACCTCGAAGTCGTCGTCGTAGTACCCTCCATGATACTCTGCCGACTCCTCCTGTGTGTCCTCCCTCGGGTCCGCCTCGGGCTCTACCTCAGGAACCGTTGCCCCGTCGGACACCAACACTACCGACTCCTCAAGTACGGTCTTCACCTCCTCAGGTGGACAACTTGGCTCCCCCACCTCAATGCATTGAGGGGGAACTGGAACCTCAAGCCTACCTGGAGATGGCGGAACCACCTCGACTTCCTTCTTG
This sequence comes from Rheum nobile, assembly GCA_027886185.1. Taxonomy (NCBI): domain Eukaryota; kingdom Viridiplantae; phylum Streptophyta; class Magnoliopsida; order Caryophyllales; family Polygonaceae; genus Rheum; species Rheum nobile. The sequence continues at coordinate 6,794,400 of WOAB01000109.1, read as the reverse complement.
TTCCTGAGTTGCGATACGAATGCGCCCATATCCTGCGAGGCGACGAGAAAAGATTAGTCTTTCTAAATATAGAAGTGAACTTACTATATCAGACTGGAAAGAAGGCACGACTTGAATGGCATAGAGCGGGGCTGTTTCGCCAATCCTGGTTCTTGTCATAAGAGTTGTTTACCTGATTGGGGTCGCTTCGTCCCTTAGGGTACGGTTGGTGTCGTCGATCGCGTCGATAATCTGAAGATGCCCTTAGATCGACTCGATCGGGACTCTTGTTTGCCTTGGAGGGTTCCTCGTCTTCCTCGAGTCTGACTTGCGCCATGGTTTTGGCTTACATGTCTTCAAAGCTTCAGCATGGGTATTTGGTCAATTTGTGGTAGAGTTCACTGCCCCTGACCAGGCCCCGGCAAAACGCTTCGATCGATGTTGGAACGTCACACCTTTGCACGATCCTGTATAGGTCGCCAAACCTTTGCACGATCCTGTATAGGTCGCCATACATTTGCACAATCGTGACCTTCTCTTTGTTGTACCTATTAAGATAATCTCTTAGGGGTTTGCCATACCTTTGCACGATCCTGTATAGGTCGCTTGACTGCTTTTCTAATCGTTGACTGCTAGTGAATTATACTTTGAACGAATTGACCAAGTCGGAGAAGGAGGCGATGGAACCCTGTGGCAAATGCATAAGCCAGGTTAGTGCAGGTCCCGCGAGGGTCGTGCTAAAGCTTTTGCACATGACTGCCTCGCGGTTTCCTTTTGGGATCGAGATAGTCATTAATTTTTGCTTATAAATTGAGACATGATCGTCGGGGTCCCCGGTCTCGTCATAGTTGGGCATGTTGGGGACATGGAACTTTTTAGGAATCTTGACGCGTGCAATCGTCTTTGCGAAAGGCGAGTCTTCATATCCGTCGATTGATTCTCTCTCAATTGGTTGGGGAACTCTCGGGATCCGTGCAATACGGTCGTCTAGAGTCTTCATATATTCATTAACGGCTTGCTGTATGAGGGCCTGGAGGTCGGCCGGAGTCGTCGCTTATGGATGGACTGCTCGAGCCCCGAGAGGCTCGACTACAGAGTTCGGCAAGTTAGTCGTGACGAGAGTGACCGGAGGGGTCTGAAACATACCAGTGTGCTGGGAAGCATTGGTCTCCACTGCGGGTGTCATGTCCACTCCATCCAGATCGAGTCGTATGGATAATCCTTCCGTGTTGACCACACGTCTTGAGCCTCTGGGGATTGATATGGACGATTGTACCTGCAATCTTATAAACTCGTTTTCATGGGTTAGTCAAGCGATTTCGGATTCAGATTGAGCACTTAGCGTTTCAGTCCTGGTACGCTGTTGGACTAGTTCTTCTTGAAGGACGTTCATGGCTTTTGCAAGTTCTTGTTTTTGTGAATCCGCAACTGGCTGGGCTTTGGCGTTTTCTCCCTGATTTTCAATTTGGACGTTGTCCTAGGCTGGATCTTCGACGGGGACCACGGGGTTTCCTGAGCCAGTCATGATGGGATGAGTCTCGAATTGATGATTGGATTGCCGATTGGCTAGATGCCCCACGGTGGGTGCCAAATTGTTTTGGGGCGAAAAGATTGACCTGACCTGAATCGCCTTAGGAAGGGCAACTAGATAACAACAGTTTTGATTATATCTGAATGATCTGAATCAAACAAAGATCAAGATGAAATAAGATTAAAAAGATGTAGAGACAAGTTTATCTCCCTTGAAGGAGAGCTTGGTCGGATAAAAAGATTCAGTCGTCGGACGCTTCAATACTAAAATAAGAATTTGAGCTTGAGAATTCCTATGAATGTAAGTAGGAGTGTAATCGTTTTGTATTATGTCAAAAATCATCCCCTCTACAATGATCTCGGATCCCTTTATATACACATTTAATTTCCAAAATATTTGACTAAACTAGCCGTTTTGCCTCCGTGATTCTCGTCTTCCAGCTTTGATTACCAAATGGCCATGATCTTGCGATATTTATGACTGATTATGTGGGTTATAATTGATATGTATTAACCTCCATAATTCGGGTTTTAATACCGTCTCCGATCTTGTCATGGACATGATCCTCGCTGGTCGTTTAGCTAGTTGGTCTCTTCAAACGAAAAGATCACTTCATCCGATAGGCCGCTTCCTTTGAAAGTCCATTAAGAGTGAGGCCCAACAACAACCACGATTGTTCACATACCCGTAGTAATTTAACCATGACAGCAAAATTACTACGAAAAAAAATGAACCGTGGTATTTTAGCATTTTATTTACCACAGTTGTCCCATAACCGTAGTAAACAAAGAGGCATAAAAACCATGGTTGTTCACATAACCGTAGTAATTTAACCATGAACACAAAATTACTATGAAAAAATACCAACCGTGGTATTTTGCAGTTTATTTACCACGGTTCTCCCATAACCGTAGTAAAAAAGATGCATATAAACCATGGTTGTTCATATAACCGTATTAATTTAACCATGATAACAAAATTACTATGAAAAAACACGCAACCGTGGTATTTGATCAGTTTATTTACCACAGTTGTCCCAGAACTGTAGTATAAAAGATGCATAAATACCACGGTTGTTAACAAAACCGTAGTAATTTAACCATAACAACAAAATTATTACGAAAAAACACAGAATCGTGGTAATTGTGTCTATATGGGAAGCCCCGTTTTGTACTAGTAAGAAATTCTATATTTTTAGTTATAAAGTGGTGAACATCACTTATATACTATGATGAATGTGTAGATACAATATTGTGAACATCCGTGATCGCAATGAACAGAAGGGCGCATGTGGGCGGGAAAGCTTCTTGTGCATTCTTAGTTCTCACTTAACTAATTGTTCTCACGGGAACCACCCCATATATATCTATATATATATATATTGTAATAAATGGTGTTGGAAATTAATAAAAGAAGTTGAAATTTGTCAAAAACCATTCTCTTCTTTAGTATATAGTAGCAGTCGCTCGGTCATGCGCCTAACCACATCGTTTATTCGACGCCTTCTCCTCACCTGTTTTGTCACCATGTTCGGCGATGTCCCAACAACATTTAATCTCCCCTCTCTAACCACCAATATCTTATCCATTCATAACGCTTCATCCCTCTAATTCCCTAGCATATCCATCAAACTTGACCGCACCAACTACTATGTGTGGCGTCGTGTAATTATTTCCACACTTGAAACGTTTAATCTGGACTCATATGTCATCGAGTCTTCTATGGTCAAACTGTAATCTAATGATGTTGAGGCCATGAAAACCTACTTAGCTTTGCAGCAATATGATCGGCTCATCCTTGTATGGCTTCAGGCTACTCTTTATGAATGTATTGTGTGTTACGTTGCTTGTGCATCATCCCCTTCGAGATCTGGACTATGATTTAGCAGTTGTTCCAATCTCTGACTTGTTCTCGTCTTCAACAACTTAAGAGTCAACTTCAAAGTATTACTAAAGGTTCCCTTTCAATGATGGAATACATTGAGAAGAAGCGATCGATCGTTAATTCTTCTACTGAATGTGAGTATGTGGTGACCAACAATGATTTTCATGCACGTATTCTTCAAGGTCTCGATTCCTCTGATGGGCCATTCAGACTGTTGTCAACATGCACATTAAGCCTCTTACTCCTAATGAGTTGATTGGTTTCCTTCTTCGAGAAGAGGAAAATCTTGATGTTGTATCCAAACCTCCGGCATCCATGACTATTTCGACTCCTTCGGCAGCCAACTACACCACGCCTAGCTAAACCAACAACTTTAATCGGGATTCTGGTTTCCACAACCGTGGGCGTGGTGGCCGCCAAGGTGATCGTGGTAGGGGTCATGGTTGCTCTTACTCACCGTCAACCTCCTCCAATGGTGCTCCGCAGGGTCGTGATCATCTGGGTCGTGACTCCTCTTAATCTCGTGGGTGTCCCGTTTGTCAGGTTTATAACTGTGTCGGGCACCAAGGTCGTAATTGTTTTGATAGCTTTGACAATAATGCCTACCCGCCCCATCCGCCAAAGACTGTTAATCTCACATCTTTGTTTGCTCTTTCTGATCCAAATTGGTATGTTGACTCGGGTTCTTCCCATCATGTCACCGCTAGACTTGAGCAAACCCTGATCCGGCTCGGGATTTGACCAAAAGTCAAGCCCGAACATCCAGGTCGAATCTGGAACGAGTCAAGGAAACGAGATGAGGAGGGTGCCCAGATCCACCCAGATACCTGGACCCGGATAGCCTGTGGGTCCCAAATAGCCCGCATGACATAAAAAAACCTGTAAAAATATCACACAATTTCGTCTAATAAAATACACAATACCCATGAAAAAATTTGTTAGTATCTATAACAATACAAGTTGCTTAATACCCCTAATTAAAGACATAAGAATTCATGTTGTTAACATATTAGTGGACAAAAACCATAGACATTCATAACAAATTTGTCCCACAAAATAACACAACATAAACGAGTGGGTCAAATAACACAAAATGGAGGCGAAGAGGAACAAAATGTTTGATCATAGTTAGGTTAAGTCTATTTATATTTATATATAAATATAACTTTATAAACTATATTTGATATATAAATATACTAATTTTTATATATTTTAAAATTAATTCGGGCTTTCAGGCGGGCTATCCGAACAAAATGGGCAATTATAAGTGTTGGCGTCCCGCCTGCATAAACGGGTGGGCCGGACTAAACGGGCTGAATTGGCTAAATATTATAGTCATATCCACCCGCTTACATGGACAGGCTGTGTGGGAAAGCCTACCCGCGTTTGCTCAGGCCTAGTCACCGTAAATATGCGCAATCTTACCCCAAAGTCTGAGTATTGTGGTTCTAATCAACTTTCCTTGGGTAACGATAGTACCATCTCCATTACTCACTCTAGTAAATGTAACTTGCCTGGTCCAAAATATTTATTGTCGAAAAATGTGCTTGTTGCTCTTGCTATATCAAAAAGTTGACTTACTACACCTTCCTTAACTCGTGATAATAATGTCTATGTGGAACTCTATTCTTCTTGTTGGTTTGTGAAGGACATGCATGGGCGGGTTATCCTGATGGGCATTGTTGGAGATATGCCATACAAGTTGCCTAGACTACCTTCCAACCCTATCCATCCACAACCCGCAGCCTATGTTGTCGTTAAAACCTCCTTTATTGGCTGGCACCATCGTCTTGGGCATCCATATGACTCCATCCTCAAGCGTTTAGTTTCGTTTTTTCATTTACCAGTGTCAAATAAAACTTTTCCCACAGTATGTCACCCTTGTCAATTGGGCAAAAGTCGTCGTCTTTATGTTGTTTCTAGTCACGAGTCTAGTCAATCTATGTTTGATTTGGTTTATAGTGACGTTTGGGGAACTGCCTCTATTAACTCTATCTATGGTTCTAGGTATTTTGTTCAATTTGTGAATGATTCCTCTAAATATATCTGGGTTTATTTCTTGTCTACCAAATCTCAAGTCAAAGAAACATTCATCCAATTTCACAAGATGATTGAAATCTAGTTTCATACAAAAATCAAACAGCTCCAAACTGATTGTGGAGGGGAATATCAATTTCTTCTTCCTTTCTTGCAGTCTCGGGGTTTTCTTCACAGATTCTCGTGTCCTCACACTCTCTCTCAAAATGGGGTTGTTGAGCGTCGTCACTGTATTATCCAAGAAAAAGGCTTTTCCCTCCTAGCCCAATCCTCTCTCCCCTTTAAATTTTGGGAGAATGCGCTCCATACAGTTGTCTATCTCTCCAATAGGACCATCACACCCACCCTAAATTACAAGTCCCCCTAGAACCACAAAGCTCCTAATTATGGATTGCTCAAGACGTTTGGTTGCTTATGATTCCCTTATCTCTTTCCCTACAACTCCACAAAAATGGCATACCTTCCCTATCATATATCTTCATTGGTTATAGTTCCAAACACAAGGGTTGACTTTGCCTCTATTATTCTACTAGGCGGGTCTACAATTCCACCCATGTAGTTTTTGATGAGGATGTCTGATGAGTTCTGTTGGGCCGAACATACTCCAGAGAAATCAAAGTCAGTAAATTGGGCCGAGATCCAAGCAAAGTCGAAGGTCGAGAAAAACCCGGAGGAGGCGTCAGACATTTCTCAGACGCATAGGATCTGACCAGCTCCGAAGATCTCGCCCAGCACATTAAATGCTCGATCGATAGAAACGGCTATGGCATTAAACACAAGAATAATGTGGGAAATCAAGAGCTGACCCCGAGGATCTTGCCCAGAATTAAGTGGGAAATATTGCAAATAATGAAGTAACAGACACAAAATGGCGATTACCATATATAGATCACGACGAGATAAGAAAAAGGACACACATCAGCATTCGGTACTCATTCGCTTACCCTGAAAAGAACTTACTAGCACGTTCTCTCTAGCTCAATCTCCCCGGAATCTTGCTCAATCGCTGCCGGTCGTATCACGAAAACACCTGTCCAACAGGACCCGATCCCTTGTTCTCTAAGGATAAGTTGTACTTCGATTTGATTCAATCATGCATAGATCAATAAAATTATCTTTCTATTTTGCATCCCGTCTTTACTTGTTGACTGTCTGTTTGGTTTGGAGTGATTTTCTATTACCCGATCGACTCGTTACCCCGTCTAAAGCGATTTAGGTCGTCTGATCTTTTCGCCCCAAAACAATTTGGTGCCCACCGTGGGGCTACTTGCCGATCACCATCTCGGAACCTTCCAACCATGACTATCAACCCACCTACTGGTACCGAGGAGCCATGCCTCGAAGACAACACCCAAGCTCAAGGAAACACAACCGAAAATCCTACTCCAACCCAATTCCAAGAGCTTGCCCAAAAAATGACTACCCTACAAGAGGAACTTGCCCAGCAACGCCAAAAGACCGAAGCCTTGGCTGCTTTATCCACCCAATCCGAGGCCGAAATTGTACAACTAACCCGTGAAAATGAGTCTCTTAAGTCACAGGTATAATCAATGGCTTCCGGATCCAAGCGGATGCCCGTCCACAGCAAAATCCAGACGCGTCTTGACATGAGTAGCGTCGAACTGACCCCTCCAAGCATACGGCGTACCGGATATGCTGAGGGTACATCTCGAACTCCTCTGGTCAATCCATTTTCAACTAACAAGGTTACTTTCTCTGCACCGATCGGGTCAGCAAAGACTCGAATCAGCGATCCATGGGCTACCAATCCCTCTGACATCATGACTCTCGTCTAGCAAACGCTCAGTCAGCACATGAAGGCACTTGATGATCGCATCGCTAGAATTCTTGGAGTTCCACAACAGATCGAGAAAGAAGCATCAGGCGGATTTGAGGAATCTCCATTTATCGGAGACATCGCCAGAGTCGAAATCCCAAAGAAGTTCCACCTTCCCAGCATGGCGACATTCGACGGCACCAACGATCCAGATGATCACATTTCTCTCTATAAACAAAAATTAATGACTGCATCTATTCCAAGGGAGAGCCGCGAGGCTGTCATGTGCAAAAGCTTTGGCACAACCCTCACGGGTCCCGCACTGACTTGGTTTATGCGTTTACCTTAGGGAATGATCGCCTCGTTCGCGGATCTGGTGAATTCCTTCAAAATCCAATTCGCCAGCAATCGGAGGCTCGAAAGGCAGTCGAGTGATCTCTATCAATTCACCCAAATGTATAATGAACCTCTCCGAAACTATCTAAATAGGTATAATAAGGAGAAAGTCGTGATCCCCTATTGCGACGTCACCACCTCCATCGAAGCCTTCCGACAAGGTCTGATCAAAGACAATAATCTTTACAACGAGATCACCAAGTATCCGTGTAGAAGTTTCGAGGATGTCCAAGCCAAAGCCATGGCCGAGGTATGTTTAGAAGAAGATCGTGAATCACGAAAAGCATCCCACGGATCTGATCAACCTGATCGCAAATCCTCCTCCGACAATCGTCGAGACAGATGTCATCACCCTACCCTCGTAATCAAAATGAACAGAATCAGGTAAACTCTTTCCAAGACAGGCCCCAAGACTGTAGAGATGGTCCAACGTTGCCTCCCAGGGTCCAATCCTACAACTTCAGTGTTTTCGTGTCGGAGCTCGTCAAGAGTTTCGACAAATATGGAAAGGAGGTAAGATGGCCTCGAAAGAGCGACCGACCGGACGTCAAAAAAGACATGAACAGATGGTGCGAATTCCATGGTGACCACGGTCACTCAACGGATGAGTGCATCACCTTGCGTAAAGAGGTCGACAGGTTACTCGCGCAGGGGCTCTTGCACGACGTAATCTCAGAACGAGCCCAGGCAACCATGGAGCGACGAGATCCGGTAAAACAAGATAAACCCCCATCTTCTGTCCATACAAAAATTGTCAATACCATTTTAGGGGGATCAGACGTATGTAGGAACACATACTCCGCAGCCAAACGACGTGTGAAAGAAAGAAAAGGCAATAAGCCCGAAACACCAGAGTTCAGACAAACCAAGGTCTTCGACCTCCCGAAAGTCACGTTCGACGAGTCCGATGCCGACGGGTCGGAAAACCATCACGACGGTCTAGTAAACTCTTTATCTATCGGGAACTGTTTGATACGTAGAGTACTAATCGATACATGAAGTTCGACCAATCTCTTGACCTTCGACGCCCTCAAAGGGATGGGTCTGGGCAAAGATGACCTGATCAAGAAATCAACTCTACTAGTCGGATTCAGTGGCGAAGTTAAACATACTATCGGCGAAATCGTTCTTACAACGTATGCCGGAGGAGTCAATCGACAGGTGAAATTTCTAGTCCTAGACTGCCCATCTCCCTATAATTGCATTCTTGGCAGGCCATGGATACATGCTATGAAGGCGGTGCTATAACACCCCCAATTTATACCGGAGATATTACATGCCAGTGACCTCAGACTTTACCGTCCAAAGTCACCCCAGGCTTTTCCAGAACGATTAAGCTTAAATACATAACATAATTACATATTAATTGAAAGATTAAACAGCGGAAGACTTTAAATTACACAGCGGAAGACTTTTAAAAGAGCCAACTTAACATGGCTAAATTATGAAGATACATTGAAGTAACACTTTAACAATCCTAAAACACTTAACAGCTTAGAACACTGACTTTTAAATCTTCGTCTGCAAGCTTCTTATCCTTCAATAGGTTACTTAAACTCCGGGAATCAACTCCTGATGTGCCGAATCGAACGGATGACACCAGCCCACATGCAGAGAACAAAGTTCGTGGGTTAGTCTACTTGAATAGACTAGCAAGGGTACAAAGCAGAGTGGTTCGGGTGATCGTGACCGTTTACTATCATTGTCCCTTGAATAAAAACCGAAGGAACGATATATAACCCGGCACTTTCACGGAATGATTTAACAATTAGATATGCACTGAAGAGAAGACTTCAACTGAAATGAGCCTTATAGGAAATTATGACAACTGCTAGGGAACATTAAAGTTACACACACAAATGATTTAAAAGTTGACTGAGATGCTTCAGTTCATAACCAACCTCATCGCATACAGCGAATCCAGATTGAAAAGGGAACGTACTATGATCAAAGTCGAAACGAGTTTTCCTAGCTGCACTATAACTTAGCTGCACTACTCGCCGAAGGTTTATTAATCATGTGCACTCGGGCACATATCTTATTTAATTACCAAACACACTTTACTGAAAACACGTTAATGTTATTAAGAGCGGCACAAAGCTTAAATCTCAGGGTGACAATCATGTCGATCCAATTTAACACAACACACAAACACACACACGCTATGAAGGCGGTGCTATAATTGCATTCTTGGCAGGCCATGGATACATGCTATGAAGGCGGTGCTATAACACCCCCAATTTATACCGGAGATATTACATGCCAGTGACCTCAGACTTTACCGTCCAAAGTCACCCCAGGCTTTTCCAGAACGATTAAGCTTAAATACATAACATAATTACATATTAATTGAAAGATTAAACAGCGGAAGACTTTAAATTACACAGCGGAAGACTTTTAAAAGAGCCAACTTAACATGGCTAAATTATGAAGATACATTGAAGTAACACTTTAACAATCCTAAAACACTTAACAGCTTAGAACACTGACTTCTAAATCTTCGTCTGCAAGCTTCTTATCCTTCAATAGGTTACTTAAACTCCGGGAATCAACTCCTGATGTGCCGAATCGAACGGATGACACCAGCCCACATGCAGAGAACAAAGTTCGTGGGTTAGTCTACTTGAATAGACTAGCAAGGGTACAAAGTAGAGTGGTTCGGGTGATCGTGACCGTTTACTATCATTGTCCCTTGAATAAAAACCGAAGGAACGATATATAACCCGGCACTTTCACGGAATGATTTAACAATTAGATATGCACTGAAGAGAAGACTTCAACTGAAATGAGCCTTATAGGAAATTATGACAACTGCTAGGGAACATTAAAGTTACACACACAAATGATTTAAAAGTTGACTGAGATGCTTCAGTTCATAACCAACCTCATCGCATACAGCGAATCCAGATTGAAAAGAGAACGTACTATGATCAAAGTCGAAACGAGTTTTCCTAGCTGCACTATAACTTAGCTGCACTACTCGCCAAAGGTTTATTAATCATGTGCACTCGGGCACATATCTTATTTAATTACCAAACACACTTTACTGAAAACACGTTAATGTTATTAAGAGCGGAACAAAGCTTAAATCTCAGGGTGACAATCATGTCGACCCAATTTAACACAACACACAAACACACACACGCACACGCACACACGAGGCTTAATATTATTTCGAGTAACAACGGAAGTTATTATTACACAGGTTGATCTTACGTTCACCCAGATTACACTGCCGCAGTGCTTACACTTTAATTTACAGGATGACAGTTACGTCCACCCCAATTGTAGTAGCTAAGTGCTTAATATACAGGACTGCAATTATGCTCATCCAATGGCGCTTGCAAGGCGCTTAAAACACTTCAGATCCTTAACGGTGGATAAGAAGCATAGGTCATGACCCTTAAATTATTATCCGGAAATTAACCCGAGGAGTATTACGATTTAAAGAAACGAAAAATCCTTACTTGGATTAGCGTTCCTATGAACATTAAGTTATAAAGAAACGACTAATCCTTACTTGGATTAGCGTTCCTACGAACATTAACTTATAAAGAAACGACTAATCCTTACTTGGATTAGCGTTCCTACGAACATTCGTGTTAACTAAACAGTCTAACACAACAATTAATCACATTAAAGCCATCCAGGCAATCAACTTAAACATAGAGATAATAGAAACGGCTAATCCTTACTTGGATTAGTTTTCCTATTAACCCACATGCTATTCTAGCATTAAGATTAAATTCACAATAATACCATCACGGTAATTATCACATATAATAGCGTTGTTCTAACAGATATACAACCTATCATAACATTACTTTAATCACGTTTATTTATGAAATTAGTTCCCAAACAAAACAACAGTTCACTCCAATTTAATTAACAATAAAATAATTGATAATTAATGAAACATGGAATGATTAAGCAAGAGCGAACCGCCACTTGCCTTAATCCGCAGAGTTGGAACGAGCCTAACGACGACGGGATTGCGGGCTCGACACGGGTATAGCTCCGACAGCGCAACGACCTTCGAGTCGACCCATAAAGAAACCCTAAGTTAGATCCGACATAAACAAGCACGAACGAAAGAAATCAAAAGGAACGATGCCACAACGACGACCACCAAAGCCAAAAGCCAAAAAGGGCATTCTGGACACTGGCGGCGGTCGCCGCAGTTCATCACGGCGGGCGCTGTGAAGAACACGACGGTCGCCGTGAAGAACTCAGACGACAGAATCGGTGAGGAAACTCACCCAGAACACGAGCGACTCAGCCTCCTTCGACTTGCTTTGGTTTCTAATCACCAAGGGCTACCAAAAGCTTCACAAAGGCCACTGGAAACACACCAAACAACACCCCGGCGATTGCTTCTGAAATCCGGCGAGGGCACCAAACTCCGGCGAGAGAGATTTTGAGATTGAGCTTCTGATTTTTGTGTGAAATCCGATCCCCAAGCCTCTCCTTTTATAGCCAGATCACAAGGGAGCATAATGATGGCCTAAATGGAGGCATGGCGGGGCTAGTTCGGCGTCGTCAGACGCTCGCCAATGACCATCGGGCAAAGACCTCCGGACAACAACGACGGCGGGCACCGTCATAAATGCGGTGGGCGCCGCCATCAATGCGGAGGGCACCGTCATCAATGCGGCGGGTGCCGCCATAGGCCTGGTGTCCCCAGCTAGGAGAAGACCCGTCTGCTCCTCGAGCCTTGTGACGGCGGGCGCCGCCACTGTACGGCGGGCGCCGCCCTTGGCTTTGCCGCCTCCTCAGCTCTTAGACGAAAACGATGTTAACCCGGGATAATATTATCATACTCGAACGAGTATTAACATCCAAAGCACGTCGTCTGTATATTATTTCACTGAGAAAAATATTACAGAGACATAGCCCAATACAAAATGTCTTAAACTCCCTACAAAAATACGGGGTATCTCATCACCTCCCCCTTAAAAGAAGTTTCGACCCCGAAACTTGCATTAAGCCAATGAGGATCCTGCCTCAATACTAATCTGGATCCAATATCCTTAACCACTTCATCCTTGAAATGGATCACAAGAGATTTTACTCTTACTTCCTTAGGATATCATTCTGAAAATTATTCGCTCGTCTCAATGCTTATAACACAACTCACTTATGAGAGATAGCTCTTAATCTCTCCGATCTTAACTCCATAAGTTCATCCTTTATATCTTAAGAAATCTCGGAAGAACTCAGCGTATGGGATACCGCTTACCACTTTATTCCTTAGATGTAAATAGATAATTCTCTTTACTGAATCTTTAATGCATCTGGATCATTAACATTTCCCGGTCTTCAACTGAAACCTTTCTTCTTAACACAACAACTCTTACAACTTATTCTTCCTCAAAGAGTTGCACCCAGCCTTTTAGATGACATACTCTATGAATGAAGAAGAATCTTAGGAATGGATTTAGATTTAAGCAGCAGAGCCGACCATGTGATTAACCACATAGGGGACGAACATCTACGTTGCCCACAAAATTCCATCACCATAAGTCCGACAGTCCTTATCCTTACTTGGCATAAGCTGTTCTCGACACTTACGTGGTTTCGTATGAACAACTAATTCGTACTGATAACGCATTCAGATTTTTCCAAAACAAGGAAACACTTCATTATCATTAAACATTACATTACTGACAAAAGTCGAACAACCAGATCACAATACTACGGAGATTACCGACAAACGTCGTTACTCCTTAATCTTACAGACAGACTTAGCACAGATATAACTTAATGGATCAGGGTTCTTCTCCGCTGGCTTGGCTCATTACAAAGAGTCGTTGCCCTTGGCCTGAAGACCCCATAGGCGCTTTGCCTTTATTACGAGCCATGGACTGCTCAGGAGCAGATACCTCTGGCCTTGGGTTTTTCCCACCTCCAACATTTGACGCCTGGTACGACTGCATTGGTCCTTGACCCTTCAGTCTGCAGTATGTTTTTATGTGGCCTTCTCTTCCACAATTATGGCATACTCTCTTGTCCTTTTGGCAATTAAAACTTTTATGCCCAACTTCACCACAGTTGTGGCACTGAATTACTCCGCTGCTCCAACCTGAGCCTCTGGCAGAGTCAGACTGAGTTGTCTCGGTCTTAGCACGACCAGACTTCTCAAACTTGGTAGGCGATGCCGGTCGTTTGAATGAACCAACCTGGCGATCCTGTTGCCCACCCTTTTCCTTAACTTGTTTTTCCCGCTTAAGGGCAGACTCCTCCAATGTGACTTCTGTCTTGAAGGTTGCGTCCACATATTGTTCTAACGTAGAACAACCATGACGCAACATTAGAGGCTTGATCTCTGGATTCATCCACCCATGGAAGTACCAGATCTTCTGCTCCTCGGTTGACACCTCAGGTCCAGCGTACTGCATCAAGTGATTGAACTTAGCTACGAGCTCGGTCACCTTTAACCCATCAGTCTGCGGGTACAGAAATTCCTTATGCTTATCCTCCCTCATAGCTCGGGAAAAGAAACGATCGGTCATCTTGGTTTTGAACATGCTCCAATTCAGCTCGGGATGATCAGCCAGACCGGTGCTCTCCCACCATTCGCTAGCCACATCCTTGAGTTGAAGAGAGGCGATGTGAACTTTCCCAGCCTGAGTGCAATTAATGTTCCGGAGCAACCGTTCCATATGCGAGAACCAATATGTCACCCTGACTGGTTCTCCAGTACCGTCATAGCTGTCAGGCCTCATTGAACTCACGGCTTTTAATGCTTGCCCGTAAGTTCCTCTGTCCCTAACAACATTGATCCGAGGTACTTGCTCCACTTGTAACACCCCCAAAACTTAACCCTTTTGGAAAGGTATTACCGCCAGTGACCCCAGTGTTCCTTACCGAGATCACCCAAGGCTTTACCAAATAAATACAATTTATGAAATGCAATTGATACACAAAGATCAAGCATTAAATTCCAAAACATAACATTGTCGAGGAAACAAGAGTTACAGGATTACAACCCAATCCCAGATAGGTCAAAACATAGTTTAATCAAACACAGCGGAAGACTAAGAAAGTAAGTTACAATCGGAGTTATTGTCCAAAGGATCATAACCTGATTAAAGAAATAATTAAAACATTCAAAAACCACCGCCGACTCCATAGTCCTTCTAATCTTCTGAGCTACTTCTTAACTGATGTGCTGAATCAAACGGATGACACCAGCCAACCATGCAAGGGAAAATATTGGTTGGTTAGTCTAAATGAATAGACTAGCAAGGGAATAAAGCAGACTGGTTCAAAGCAGTCATATTAGGTTAGACTCATCACTTCTCGGATAATAACCGATAACGGTAGTCAACCATCATATTCCTACTGGAATAAACAAGAGGTATGCACAAGAGAAGATTCTGGAAGACTGAATCTTTACAGAAAATGACTCGAAAGAAGACTCCAACCGAAATGAGTTTTTAAGGAAGTAATGACAAATCTGGAATATTACAGAATCATTCAACAATGATTTAAAACTGACTGAGATGCTTCGGTTCACGACCAACCTCATCGCCTACAGCGAATCCAGATTGGAAAGAGAACGTACTACATTCAAGTCAAGACGAGTTTTCCTAGCTGCACTGAACTTAGCTGCACTACTCGCCCAATGTGTATTAATTATGTGCGTCAAGGTAGCACTTATCTGATTTATGTTTCAAAAACACACATCACGTTATAGACTTTTACATGTGTACCCCACCAGTGGGATGACACATCTTAGTATACGTTTCATCGAGAGTGACGTATACCGAAAGGTTTGTGACACCAGCTAAGTGTCCTATCTCTACACACATGTGTAAGAGACCGATCATGATCTTAGAATAGTACCAGATGGGGACGAGCCATCCCGATACCAGATTATAAAGAAACGACTGAACCGAGTCCGAGTAACGTTCCTATCTAACAGTGCTAACTAAACAGTTACAGCACCACAACATTTACAGGATAAATCCACATAAAGGCCCGAAAGGCGATCATAGATAATAGCGTTGTTCTAACAGATATACAACCTATTATATGATTTTCAAAACAGTTTATCAAAACCGTTTCCAGACAAACAGAATATTCATTCCAAATTAATTACTCAGATAAACTACTGATAATTAATGTAAATATGGAACGAATGAGCAAGAGCGAACCGCCACTTGCCTTACTCCGCAGAATAGTCTAAAGACGTCACTGGATTCCGGGCTCGACACGGTACAGCTCAGACAGCACAACGACCTTCGAGTCGACCCATGAAAGGAACCCTAAGTTAGTTCCGACATAAACAGTACGAATCTAAACACGGCGAAAGAACACGAAAGGAAAGACGCCACGACGACAACCGAGCAAGCCAAAGCCACGAAGGCATTCTGGGCACTGGCGGCGGTCGCCGTTCTTGGCGGCGGTCGCCGTGAAGAACACGGCGGTCGCCATTAAGAACACGGCCGACTGAAACGAGAGAAAACTCACCCCAAAACACGAGCGGTTCGGCCTCCTTCGACTTGCTTTGGCTTCTAACCTCCAAGGCTAACCAAAAGCTTCACAAAGGCACTCAGGAACCACACCAAAGCAACACCGGCGAGACCTTCAAACTCCGGCGAAAACATAACTCCGGCGAGAGGCGAATTTGGCAGAGGTTTGGTGCTGGGATGGCTCAAAACCTCACCCCCAACACGTCCTTTTATAGCCAAAGTGTCTGAAGCGTTCAACCAAACCCTGAGACGCGGCCGAAAGCAAGATCGACGCCCTTGATTTCCGCCGGCGACCAACGGGCAATGCCCACTGGACAATCACGATGGTCGCCGTGTTTGCCTGCGGCGGTCGCCGTAAACGCGGCGGTCGCCGTTGCCAGGTCTGTCGCGGCCAGCTAGAAGCTGACACGCTGACTCCTCGGGCCCAACCACGGCGGTCGCCGTTTCTGAACGGCGGTCGCCGTTTTCCCCTTTTCCTGCCCATTCGGCTTTGAACGAGTTTGACGATAAACCGAGATAAAAATTATCGTACGCGAACGACAATTTAAAATTCAAGGCACCTTGTCTGTATATTATTTCACTGAGAAAAATATTACAGATATAGAGCACATTACAGAATGTCTCAAGCTACCTGAATTAAATACGACGTACACAACGGGTACTCGGGAAAATTCCATAATTCCCAAAATAACCTTACAAAAATATGGGGTATCACATCTCCTCCCCCTTACAAGAAGTTTCAACCCCGAAACTTAGGTCGAGAATAACTCGGGAAAAAGCCTGAGCATATCTGACTCGGTTTCCCACGTCTCCCAAGTAACTTCTTCGGTCCCTGACTTGGACCACAGCACTCGTACGAAAGGTATGATCTTGTTGCGCAAATGCTTCTCCCGACGCTCCAAAATGCGCACGGGCAACTCTTCATAAGTACCATTAGCTTGAATCTCGATGTCCTCGTAGCTAAGTACATGAGACTCATCTGGTACATACTTTCTGAGTAAAGACACGTGGAACACATTATGCACCGGGTGAGTCGATGGCGGCAACGCCAAATGGTACGCTAGAGATCTCACTCTATCCAGAATCTCGAATGGTCCCACGTAGCGAGGGTTAAGCTTCCCACGCTTACCAAATCTGAAAACTCCTTTGGAAGGTGACACCTTGACAAAAACCTTGTCACCGACCTCGAACTCGATAGTCTTGTACTTCCGATCTGCGTAGGACTTTTGTCGACTCTGAGCGGTCAACATCCTTTGTCTGATCAAAGCAATGTCTGAAGCCGTCTTTTCGACCAACTCTGGTCCAAGCAGAATTTTGTCGGCATTATCGTCCCAACAAATCGGAGATCTGCATCTGCGACCATACAAAGCTTCAAACGGAGCCATCTTGATTGTAGCATGCCAGCTATTATTGTACGTGAACTCAATCAGACTCAAGATGTCCTCCCAGCTAGTCGGACGATCGAGCACACAAGCTCTAAGCATATCCTCCAGAGTCTGGATGGTCCTTTCAGACTGGCCATCTATCTGAGGATGAAACGCTGTACTGAACCTTAACTTGGTTCCCATAGCCTTATGAAGTTCCTTCTAGAATCTTGACATGAAACGGCCATCTCGGTCCGATACAATGGTCTTAGGAATGCCATGTAAGCGGACAATCTCCTTCTAGTAAACTTCGGCTAGCTTCTGGGTTTCCCATGTGGTCTTGATGGCTATGAAATGAGCACTCTTCGTAAGCCTATCCACAATTACCCAAATAGCATCTCTCTGACTTCGAGTCTTGGGTAGCCCAGTGACGAAGTCCATGGAAATGTCCTCCCATTTCCATTCTGGCACGGGGAGAGGTAGCATCTCACCACCTGGTCTACGGTGTTCGATCTTGACTTTTTGGCAAGTTAAGCACTTTGCCACAAAGTCTGCTACGTCCCACTTCATGTTTGGCCACCAAAACTTCTTCCTGAGATCCTTGTACATCTTGCTAGAGCCAGGATGCACAGAATAAGCAGATGAATGAGCTTCTCTCATCACCAACTGACGAAGACCTTCTGTGTCAGGCACACAGATCCGATCCTGAAACCAAAGTGATCCATCATCCTGAACCACAAAACTGGGAGCTTTCCCATCCATCACTTCACTGCTTAACTTTACCAAGATGATGTCATCGACTTGCTTTTCTTTGATTTGATCCAGCAGTGTAGCCTGAATTTCCATCATACTCAGGTACCCTCTACGCTGGTCATACAAGACTTCAATGTCGCATGACTCTTGGTTTAGCTTGTTCTGAGCAGTAAGGAGCGCAACCATAGTCTCGTGCGTTGTCTTCCGGCTTAGCGCATCAGCTACTACATTAGCCTTGCCCGGATGATACAACAACTCCATGTCGTAGTCCTTGAGCAACTCTAGCCAGCGGCGTTGTCTCATATTTAACTCCTTCTGAGTAAATATATACTTGAGACTTTTGTGGTCGGTGAAGACTTGGCATCTTATACCTTAGAGGTAATGCCTCCAAATCTTCAGCGCAAAGACAACCGCTGCTAACTCAAGATCGTGGGTCGGATAGTTTTCTTCGTAAGTCTTGAGTTGTCTAGATGCGTAAGCAATGACTTTGCCTCTTTGCATCAAAACACAACCAAGACCACACTTGGAAGCATCACTATAGACCACATAATCGTCATTCCCCTCTGGGAGTGCTAACACGGGTGCCGAGGTCAACCGTCGCTTCAACTCCTGGAAACTAACCTCGCACTTGTCATTCCAGACGAACTTCTTGTGGACTTTGCGGAGTAGATTGGTCATAGGTAGAGCGATCTTTGAAAATCCTTCTACGAACCTTCTATAATACCCGGCAAGTCCAAGAAAACTGCGCACCTCTTTCATGCTCTGGGGCTATGTCCACTTAGCCACAGCTTCAATCTTTTGGGGATCAACCATAACCCCATTTTTATTGATCACGTGGCCTAAGAAAGCCACTTCCTTCATCCAGAATTCACATTTAGACAATTTAGCATAAAGCTGATGTTGTCTAAGGATCGACAAGGAAATCCGTAGATGTTCCTCGTGGACTTCTTCATTCGGAGAATAGATCAAGATGTCGTCTATGAAGACCACCACGAACTTATCCAAGTACTGGTGAAAACATCGGTTCATCAAATCCATAAAGATAGCTGGACCATTTGTAAGCCCAAAAGGCATCACTACAAACTCATAATGACCATATCTGGTCCTAAACGCAGTTCTAGGAATGTCCTGCTCACGAATCCTGAGTTGATGATATCCAGATCTTAAGTCGATCTTGGAGAACACCTTTGCTCCCTGTAATTGGTCCAACAAGTCATCAATCCTAGGCAAAGGATACTTGTTCTTGATCGTCACCTTGTTCAACTCTCGATAGTCGATACAAAGTCGGAACGATCCCTCCTTCTTTTTGACGAATAAAACCGGAGCACCCCACGGCGATGCACTCGGCCTGACATAGCCTTTATCAAGAAGATCTTCAAGTTGATTCTTCAATTCTTGCATCTCAGCCGGAGCCATCCGATAAGGTGATTTGGAAATCGGCGCTGTACCAGGCTCGAGATCGATAGAAAACTCAACGTCACGGTTCGGGGGTAATCCTGGAATTTCTTCCGGAAAGACATCCGAAAATTCCCTAACTACAGGAATATCAAGAACCTCAGGTTCATCATTCTAGGGCGAATCCAAGTAGCAAAGGTACCCGACACATCCTTGTCGTAGTAGCTTAAACGCAGCCATCGCATTGATCAGCTTGCCGTTATCAGCGTTATTTCGACCTTTGAACTTGCACACGAATTGGCCCCCGGATGACACCGTCACCGTTCTTGAACTGAAGTCGATCACCGCCTTGTGATGCGTCAGCCAATCCATACCGAGAATAATGTCGTATGGAGCCATGGCTATGCAGATTAAATCTGCCTCGAATTCCTTACCCTGAATGGTAATCGGAAAGTCGGACAAATGCTTGGTTCCCACCAAACGTTCTCCATTAGGAAGATTAACGACGAAAGGGTCGCACGAATCATTGCACACTAAGTCTAACTTGCTAACACAGCTATCCGAAATAAAGGAATGCGTAGCACCAGAATCAAACAGAATGCACACTGAAGTAGAGTGAAGGTATAGAGTACCTTGAGCAATCGGAGCATTGGGTCCATCTGCCTCACGCATCTCGTACAAGCGTTGGCCTTGACTTCCAGAAACAGCTGGGGCCTTTCCCCTGTTCTGAGCAGTCGTCTGCACTGAAGGGCTAGGAGTCTCGGCAGGCTTAAACCTAGGTCGGTTGCTCTGATGAACTGACCCTTGCTGCGACTCTACTCCCTTCTGCTTCCCCTGCTTGCAGAACTTTTGCAGATGACCATCACGTCCACACCCAAAGCATGGCATCCTCTCCTTCCGACACTCAGTGCTCTTGTGCCTAGCAGTACCGCAGTTATAACACTGAACTGAACTCCTGGTCTGCCCTGACTGCTGAGTCGATCCTCCTTGCGTCATCTCCGTCCTAGCTCTGCCGGATTTGGTGAAGTTAGACGGTGGCGCAGGGCGCTTAAAACCACCTCCCTGGTTCTGATTCTGCATCGACCTCTGTCGGTTGCGCCTCTTGGTCGACTCCTCGAGAGTTACCTCCAGCTTATAGGCACAATCCACATACTGCTCCAAGGTAGAGCATGTGTGATGCACCATTAATGGCTTGATATCCGGGTTCATCCACTCATGGAAGTACCAGATCTTTTGAGCCTCGCTAGTGATCTCGACAGTGGCGTACTGTAGAAGATGGTTGAACTTAGATGCCAACTCGGTCACTCTCAGACCATCAGTCTGAGGGTACAAGAACTCTTTATGCTTCTCCTCTCTCATAGCACGAGAGAAAAAGCGATCAACCATCTTGGTCTTGAACATCGACCAAGTCAACACTGAGCTCTCAGCCAAACCAGTGCTCTCCCACCACTCGCTAGCCTCCTCCTTCAGCTGAAGAGACGCGATATGGACCTTCTCGGCCTCCGTACACTCCACGTTCCTGAACAGCCTCTCTATATGGGAGAACCAATGAGTCACTGCCATTGGCTCCCCTTTCCCGTTATAGCAGTCGGGTCTCATGGAAGTAATGGTCTTAAGAGCGCGACCATAGTTGTCCCTCACCCTAACGGCAGTCTCTTGTATCACGGGGTTTCTGGGTTCCACAACATCAGGAACCGCTGCATGAATAGGCACTTCTTGTGCTTGAGGCACACTTGGTCTCAAGACATCTGTAATAGCCTGCATCACGATCCCACGGATCGCCTCAACCGCTGCAGCGTCAAACAACGTCGGTGCTTGGGTCTGATCCTGACCTTCACGCCTCTGCTGGACGCGAGACTCAGACTCGTGTTCATCCTAAACACCTCTTTCTGCTGGTCTGGGGTTTTGGCTAGTCCCAGCACCGGCTCGAGTCGAATTCCTCGTGCTTCTTGGGTTCACCATCTATTTACCGATCAAATTCCAAGCATTCAATACATTAATATTATGTAATATACTTATGCAATATACCAACGTAAATAAATTACTCAGAATAGATCAACTTGGTATTTTATAGATGAACTTTCGAATTCTTACACAAGTTACACATAAGTTTATCATTCGAGCGTTTGGACAACATTGCTCAAAGATATAAGTGTTTCTCAGAGTACTTGCCGCAATACTGAAATATTATACAAAGTACAACTTGGAATACTAAGAAACGAAACTACTACGATAGGCAACGCCATTCCTCCTCAAGGCGTTCCAAAATGCCTCCCATACGACTGGCTACTCGTGCATGGTCTCTTCGGGCTAGGTTCACCATCGAGCTCTGGCGATGGGTTTCGCACCCTGCTTGACCCTGAAGCACATAGTCCTAGCTCAGTCATGGTAAAGTATGGGTCGTCCATGACTGGTCCTCCTATTCCAGCCCTCCTCTGGGTACTGGCGATCAGCTCATCCCTCTGACGCTGCTGTTCTGCGGAGATTACCTCGCTCTGGCGGAGAATCTCCTGCAGCTCGGATTCCGACCTCCATCTCCTTGGAGTAGGGATAGGCTGAGATTCCATGTCACTTCTCCCAATACCATACTCGGTATACAGTGCCTCCCAATCAGCTTCTGACATGGGTGCGTACTCTGGCACTGGTGACAATCCTGTACCGGGCTCCTGAATCTGCCCTCCAAGGTCCTACTCTGGATCCTCTTCTGGATCATCCTCTATGGGATCCTCTTCCTCGGGATCATCCTCGATGGGATCCTCTTCCTCGGGATCATCCTTGATGGGATCCTCATCCTCGGAATCATCCTCGATCATATCCTCGTCCTCGACAGGATCTACCTCCAGCATCTCCTCTTCCTCGTCTTCGTACTCGATCTCCTCGGGAATTGGTCCCAATAGAAAGTCGTCTTGGTAAACCCCTTGTTTGTACCCTGACAACTCGTCTTCCTGCTCCCATTCCTGTACTCCCTCCACCCTTGGTGGCGGCACAGGTGCAGGTCTAGGGACCATAGCATTCCTGGCTACAAGGACAACTGACTCGGGGAGAACGTGCTTGACGTCTTCGGGTGGGCTACTCGGGCCTCCAACCTCGAAATATCGCTGAGGTAACGGAAAATCTAGCCTCGACTAATCTGACTTGGCGTCTTCCGACCCCCTACCAATAGAAAAGCAGACACCCATCCTATCGAACAATAAGGAAGGAATTAGTCTTTCTAGACATAGAAGCAAACTTACTATATCAGACTATAAAGAAGACATGACTATGAACAGTGTTTGTAAATTCTTTTCAGAATGAAAATTCAGAGTCCTCTTAAAGCATTTTCAAAAATGGATAAATGATTTATAAAATCCCAAACCCGTTTTAAAAACTTTTGGCTCTGATACCACAACTGTAACACCCCCAAAACTTACCCCTTTTGGAAAGGTATTACCGCCAGTGACCCCAGTGTTCCTTACCGAGATCACCCAAGGCTTTACCAAATAAATACAATTTATGAAATGCAATTGATACACAAAGATCAAGCATTAAATTCCAAAACAAAACATTGTCGAGGAAACAAGAGTTACGGGATTACAACCCAATCCCGAATAGGTCAAAACATAGTTTAATCAAACACAGCGGAAGACTAAGAAAGTAAGTTACAATCGGAGTTATTGTCCAAAGGATCATAACCAGATTAAAGAAATAATTAAAACATTCAAAAACCACCGCCGACTCCATAGTCCTTCTAATCTTCTGAGCTACTTCTTAACTGATGTGCCGAATCAAACGGATGACACCAGCCAACCATACAAGGGAAAATATTGGTTGGTTAGTCTAAATGAATAGACTAGCAAGGGAATAAAGCAGACTGTTCGAAGCAATCATATTAGGTTAGACTCATCGCTTCTCGGATAATAACCGATAACGGTAGTCAACCATCATATTCCTACTGGAATAAACAAGAGGTATGTACAAGAGAAGATTCTGGAAGACTGAATCATCACAGAAAACGACTCGAAAGAAGACTCCAACCGAAATGAGTTTTTAAGGAAGTAATGACAAATCTGGAATATTACATAATCATTCAACAATGATTTAAAACTGACTGAGATGCTTCGGTTCACGACCAACCTCATCGCCTATAGCGAATCCAGATTGGAAAGAGAACGTACTACATTCAAGTCAAGACGAGTTTTCCTAGCTGCACTGAACTTAGCTGCACTACTCGCCCAATGTGTATTAATTATGTGCGTCAAGGTAGCACTTATCTGATTTATGTTTCAAAAACACACATCACGTTATAGACTTTTACATGTGTACCCCACCAGTGGGATGACACATCTTAGTATACGTTTCGTCGAGAGTGACGTATACCGAAAGGTTTGTGACACCAGCTAAGTGTCCTGTCTCTACACACATGTGTAAGAGACCGATCATGATCTTAGAATAGTACCAGATGGGGACGAGCCATCCCGATACCAGATTATAAAAAAACGACTGGACCGAGTCCGAGTAACGTTCCTATCTAACAGTGCTAACTAAACAGTTACAGCACCACAACATTTACAGGATAAATCCACATAAAGGCCCGAAAGGCGATCACAGATAATAGCGTTGTTCTAACAGATATACAACCTATTATATGATTTTCAAAACAGTTTATCAAAACCATTTCCAGACAAACAGAATATTTATTCCAAATTAATTACTCAGATAAACTACTGATAATTAATGTAAATATGGAACGAATGACCAAGAGCGAACCGCCACTTGCCTTACTCCGCAGAATAGTCTAAAGACGTCACTGGATTCCGGGCTCGACACGGTACAGCTCGGACAGCACAGCGACCTTCGAGTCGACCCATGAAAGGAACCCTAAGTTAGATCCGACATAAACAGTACGAATCTAAACACGGCGAAAGAACACGAAAGGAAAGACGCCACGACGACAACCGAGCAAGCCAAAGCCACGAAGGCGTTCTGGGCACTGGCGGCGGTCGCCGTTCTTGGCGGCGGTCGCCGTATTCATCACGGCGGTCGCCGTGAAGAACACGGCGGTCGCCGTTAAGAACACGGCCGACTGAAACGAGAGAAAACTCACCCCAAAACACGAGCGGTTCGGCCTCCTTCGACTTGCTTTGGCTTCTAACCTCCAAGGCTAACCAAAAGCTTCACAAAGGCACTCAGGAACCACACCAAAGCAACACCGGCGAGACCTTCAAACTCCGGCGAAAACACAACTCCGACGAGAGGCGAATTTGGCAGAGGTTTGGTGCTGGGATGGCTCAAAACCTCACCCCCAACACCTCCTTTTATAGCCAAAGTGTCTGAAGCGTTCAACCAAACCCTAAGACGCGGCCGAAAGCAAGATCGGCGCCCTTGATTTCCGCCGGCGACCAACGGGCAATGCCCACTGGACAATCACGGCGGTCACCGTTTTTGCCTGCGGCGGGCACGCGGCGGTCGCCGTTGCCAGGTCTGTCGCGGCCAGCTAGAAGCTGACACGCTGACTCCTCGGGCCCAACCACGGCGGTCGCCATTTCTGAACGGCGGTCGCCGTTTTCCCCTTTTCCTGCCCATTCGGCTTTGAACGAGCTTGACGATAAACCGGGATAAAAATTATCGTATGCGAACGACAATTTAAAATTCAAGGCACCTTGTCTGTATATTATTTCACTGAGAAAAATATTACAGATATAGAGCACATTACAGAATGTCTCAAGCTACCTGAATTAAATCCGACGTACACAACGGGTACTCGGGAAAATTCCATAATTCCCAAAATAACCTTACAAAAATACGGGGTATCACACCACTGACTCCTCAACTTCAGGAATAGCCTGAGGAACTGGACCACCTTGTGCTTGTGGTGCAACTGGTCGCATAACATATGTGATTGCCTGTATGACAATTCCTAGAATTGCCTCCACTGCTGCAGCATCAAATAACATCGGAGCGTTGGCATGAGCTCGTCCATTGCCTCCCTGGTTATTGTTAGAAGCAGCCTCACGCTCTTCCCTTTGATTAGCGGCGCTCCTCAGAATCAACCTTGGTTCAGCACCAGCATGGGCTGTGTTCCTTGTGTTCACCATCTTCTGGTGAATCATAACGTTACTTTAGAACTCATCCAACTTAATTATGACACTATAGTGAAATACGTCATGATACAGATTATAGGGGTCCAAACTAATAACTTTATATTAGTCTGACTATCCTTCACTGATAACTGCAAGAACGACCTTCTTCTGCTCACTAAAGACTGAGAACCTGGGAGAAATGTCAACCTTTAAATGACATTAATCCCTAGAATAGACAATAGTCCTAAGAATGGATCTAAGGAATAAGTAACACTTGAAGCTTGCAGAAGTTTGAAACCACTTATTAACAACCTCACTTTCAAACTTCAGACCTTTAAACTTTAATTTACTTGCTTATAACACAACACTTTTATAAACCAATTATAAGTAGCATTTGAAATTCAAAAGCTAAATCATTTAAATTAAATCACCGAGTTACTTATAACTCTTAACATTGAAAATCTCAAAATTTCTTTTTAATATGAAATAGGTTTGAAAACAGTTTCAAAATTAATTTTCAAAAATTCTCAAACCTAACAATAGGCCAAGAATTTAAAACCATTGCTCTGATACCATAACTATAACACCCCCAATTTATATCAGAGATATTACATGTCAGTCACCTCATACTTTACCGTCCAAAGTCACCCCAGGCTTTTCCAGAACGATTAAGCTTAAATACATAACATAATTACATATTAATTGAAAGATTAAACAACGGAAGACTTTAAATTACACAGCGGAAGACTTTTAAAAGAGCCAACTTAACATGGCTAAATTATGAAGATACATTGAAGTAACACTTTAACAATCTTAAAACACTTAACAGCTTAGAACACTGACTTTTAAATCTTCGTCTGCAAGCTTCTTATCCTTCAATAGGTTACTTAAACTCCGGGAATCAACTCCTGATGTGTCGAATCGAACGGATGACACCAGCCCACATGCAGAGAACAAAGTTCGTGGGTTAGTCTACTTGAATAGACTAGCAAGGGTACAAAGCAGAGTGGTTCGGGTGATCGTGACCGTTTACTATCATTGTCCCTTGAATAAAAACCGAAGGAACGATATATAACCTGGCACTTTCACGGAATGATTTAACAATTAGATATGCACTGAAGAGAAGACTTCAACTGAAATGAGCCTTATAGGAAATTATGACAACTGCTAGGGAACATTAAAGTTACACACACAAATGATTTAAAAGTTGACTGAGATGCTTCAGTTCACAACCAACCTCATCGCATACAACGAATCCAGATTGAAAAGAGAACGTACTATGATCAAAGTCGAAACGAGTTTTCCTAGCTGCACTATAACTTAGCTGCACTACTCGCCGAAGGTTTATTAATCATGTGCACTCGGGCACATATCTTATTTAATTACCAAACACACTTTATTGAAAACACGTTAATGTTATTAAGAGCGGCACAAAGCTTAAATCTCAGGGTGACAATCATGTCGACCCAATTTAACACAACACACAAACACACACACGCACACGCACACACGAGGATTAATATTATTCCGAGTAACAACGGAAGTTATTATTACATAGGGTGATCTTACGTTCACCCAGATTACACTGCCACATTGCTTACACTTTAATTTACAGGATGACAGTTACATCCACCCCAATTGCACTAGCTAAGTGCTTAATACACAGGACTGCAATTATGCTCATCCAATGGCGCTTGCAAGGCGCTTAAAACACTTCAGATCAATAACGTTGGATAAGAAGCATAGGTCATGACCCTCAAATTATTATCCGGAAATTAACCCGAGGAGTATTACGATTTAAAGAAACGACAAATCCTTACTTGGATTAGCGTTCCTACGAACATTAAGTTATAAATAAACGACTAATCCTTACTTGGATTAGCGTTCCTACGAATATTAAGTTATAAAGAAACGACTAATCCTTACTTGGATTAGCGTTCCTACGAACATTCGTGTTAACTAAACAGTCTAACACAACAATTAATCACATTAAAGCCATCCAGGCAATCAACTTAAACATAGAGATAATAGAAACGGCTAATCCTTACTTGGATTAGTTTTCCTATTAACTCACATGCTATTCTAGCATTAAGATTAAATTCACAATAATACCATCACGGTAATTATCACATATAATAGAATTGTTCTAACAGATATACAACCTATCATAACATTACTTTAATCACGTTTATTTATGAAATTAGTTCCCAAACAAAACAACAGTTCACTCCAATTTAATTAACAATAAAATAATTGATAATTAATGAAACATGGAATGATTAAGCAAGAGCGAACCGCCACTTGCCTTAATCCGCAGAGTTGGAACGAGCCTAACGACGATGGGATTCCGGGCTCGACACGGGTATAGCTCTGACAGCACAACGACCTTCGAGTCGACCCATAAAGAAACCCTAAGTTAGATCCGACATAAACAAGCACGAACGAAAGAAATCGAAAGGAACGATGCCACAACGACGACCACCAAAGCCAAAAGCCAAAAAAGGCATTCTGGACACTGGCGGCGGTCGCCGTTCTTGGCGGCGGTCGCCGCAGTTCATCACGGCGGGCGCTGTGAAGAACACGGCGGTCGCCGTGAAGAACTCAGACGACATAATCGGTGAGGAAACTCACCCAGAACATGAGCGACTCGGCCTCCTTCGACTTGCTTTGGTTTCTAACCACCAAGGGCTACCAAAAGCTTCACAAAGGCCACTGGAAACACACCAAACAACACCCCGGCGATTGCTTTAGAAATCCGGCGAGGGCACCAAACTCCGGCGAGATAGATTTTGAGATTGAGCTTCTGATTTTTGTGTGAAATCCGATCCCCAAGCCTCTCCTTTTATAGCCAGATCACAAGGGAGCATAATGATGGCCTAAATGGAGGCATGGCGGGGCTAGTTCGGCGTCGTCAGACGCTCGCCGGCGACCATCGGACAAAGACCTCCGGACA
This sequence comes from Rheum nobile, assembly GCA_027886185.1. Taxonomy (NCBI): domain Eukaryota; kingdom Viridiplantae; phylum Streptophyta; class Magnoliopsida; order Caryophyllales; family Polygonaceae; genus Rheum; species Rheum nobile. The sequence goes on along the minus strand of WOAB01000109.1, from coordinate 6,765,795 downwards.
ACAACGACGGCGGGCACCGTCATAAATGCGGCGGGCGCCGCCATCAATGCGGCGGGCGCCGTTATCAATGCGGCGGGCGCCGCCACAGGCCTGGCGTCCCCAGCTAGGAGAAGACCCGTCTGCTCCTCGAGCCTTGCAACGGCGGGCGCCGCCACTGTACGGCGGGCGCCGCCACTGTACGGCGGGCGCCGCCCTTGGCTTTGCCGCCTCCTCAGCTCTTAGACGAAAACGATGTTAACCCGGGATAAAATCATCGTACGCGAACGAGTATTAACATCCAAAGCACGTCGTCTGTATATTATTTCACTGAGAAAAATATTACAGAGACATAGCCCAATACAGAATGTCTTAAACTCTCTGTATTAAATCCGACGTACAAAACGGGTGTTCGGGAAAATTCCAAAAATATTCCCAAAATAACCCTACAAAAATACGGGGTATCTCAGGTGCCTTCAACGTACCATCAGATTATCAAGTTCCCTACCAAGTGGGGAGTCCAAGAAATCAAGGGAGACCAGAGGATGGCCAGGGAATGTTACGTCGCCTCCATGAGAAGTGATGTCGAGCATAAGGTCGCATAGCAATCACAGATCGGCGAAGGACCTAACCGGTACGTCGAACCCGAAATGGAAAAACTCGACGAGATCGTACTAGATCCTTCAAAGCCAAACCAAACGGTAAGGGTCGGGTCGGACCTGGACGACTCGACCAGAAAATGAATTCTCGATTTTCTCGGATCTAATACTGATTGTTTTGCATGGTCACATGAAGACATGGTCGGTATACCCCCAAACATTATTACCCATAAATTGAACGTAGATCCGTCTCACCCCCTGTAAAGCAAAAACGCAGGAAATTCGCCCCAGAGCGAAACAAGATTGTCGACGACGAAGTCAAGAGCTTGTTGGAAACTGGAAAAATCAGGGAAGTCAACTATCCCGAGTGGCTAGCCAACGTGGTCGTAGTCCAAAAGAAAAATGGCAAGTGGAGAGTCTGCATCGACTTCACTGACCTCAACAATGCCTGCCCTAAAGATTCATTCACACTCCCTCACATCGACGCCATGGTCGACGCGACGGCAGGACACGAAATGTTAACCTTCATGGACGCATTCAGTGGCTACAATCAAATCCTCATGGAACCACAAGACCAAGAGAAAACGGCATTCATCACAAGCCAAGGTATCTATTGTTACAAAGTAATGCCCTTCGGACTAAAAAATGCAGGGGCTACTTACCAACGACTGGTCAATAAGATGTTCAAAGATCAGATTGGGGACACCATGGAGGTCTACATCGACGACATGTTAGTCAAGTCGAAGCAAAAGAAAGACCACATTGAACACCTGAGGGAAGCATTCGAGGTACTTAAACGCTATAACATGAAATTAAATCCCACTAAATGTTCTTTCGGAGTCTCTTCGGGGAAATTTTTGGGATACATGATGACGCGAAGAGGAGTGGAAGCCAGCCCAGAACAGGTCAAGGCCCTCATCAATCTCTGATCCCCTCGATGCGTCAAGGACGTGCAAAAGTTGACAGGTCGGATAGCAGCTCTGAACAGATTCATCTCGAAGTCATCCGACAAGTGTAAACCCTTTCACGATGCTCTCCGGAAAAACAAATCTTTCCAATGGACGGAAGAGCACGAAGTTGCATTTCAGGACCTAAAGAAGTACCTTGCCAGTCCCATGTTGCTAACCAAGCCCAAAGACGACGAGCCATTATTGTTGTACCTAACAGTATCGGAGTCCGCCGTGAGCGCAATACTGGTCTGAGAAAAAGATGGCAAGCAATCGCCAATCTACTATGTCAGTCGAACGTTACTCTCGGCAGAAACAAGGTACTCATCGTTAGAAAAACTCATACTATCACTGGTAATAGCGTCGAATAAACTCAAATCATATTTTGAATCCCATACTATAATTGTTCGCACTAATCATCCCATGAGGGCAATCATGAGGAAACTTGAGTTCACAGGACGGATAGCCAAGTGGGCCATACATCTCAGCGGCTATGACATCGAATACGAGCCCAGAACAGCGATCAAGTCACAGGCCCTGACTGACTTTGTGGCAGACTTCAGCCCGACCCTAGAACAAGAAGCCGCCGAAGAAATGACACGGTTGCTCGCAATAGAGGAAATGGGTAAGTGGGAACTCCACACCGATGGTGTGTCGAACGCTAGAGGATCAGGACTAGGGGTCAAGCTGAAATCGCCACAAGGGGACAAGATAGCCCAGGCCGTAAGATGCGATTGGGACGCGACCAACAACGAAGCTAAATACGAAGCACTCATTTTCGGGCTCATCTTAGCGCGCGACCTAGGGGTCCGAGAGATCGAAGTCATTTGCGACTCCCTCCTAGTCGTAAATCAAATACAAGGGTCGTACAGCGCAAAGGACGACAAAATGATAGCTTACCAGGACGTGGCCAAGAAACTAATCGACCAATTCCAAGCATTCGACATCAGGCAGGTGCCCAGGGATCACAACTCTCAAGCTGACGCACTAGCCAATCTGGGGTCCGTCTTGGATCCAAAGGAATTTCCGAATATCCCACTGGCACACATCATGACACCAGCTGTTCCAAAAACATCTAAGGAGTTGGTCGCACCATTGGAGGAACTTGTCGCGACGGAGATAGGCGACCGGTCGGAAGAAGACATTGTCAGCAATCATGACGACTGGATGTTACCTTACATCAAATGGCTGTAAGACGGCGTCCTACCCAACGACAAAACAGAGGCAAAAAGGCTAAAGGTGCAAGCACTTTCTTTTGATATTATAAATAACATCTTGTACAAAAGATCTGTCACAGGGATACTCCTGCGATGCCTCAAGACTCCAGAAGTCGGACGTATCTTACAATCGTTACATGAAGGAGAATGTGGGAACCACACCGGCGGACGAAGCCTCTCAGGAAAAGCCTTGTGAAACGGATACTACTGGCCCACGATGAATAGAGACGCAATGGAGTACACCAAGAAGTGCAACGCCTGCCAACGACACGCACCCGTTCCTCACCAACCCTCGGAACTACTACATCCGACTCTAGCGCTGTGGCCCTTCATGAGATGGGGATGGACATCGTCGGAAAACTCCCACCCGCGTCGGGTCAACGAGTCTTCTTCCTTGCCATGACAGACTACTTTTCTAAATGGATCGAAGTTGAAGCCTACTGAGAGGTAAAAGATCAACACGTCATTTCATTCATTAAACGCAATATCTTGTGCAGATTTGGCGTCCCATCAGAAATTGTGTGCGACAATGGCTCCCAATTCGTCAGTCATAAGACTCGAGCCTTTTGCGACCAATGGAACATCAAATTGGTCACCTCCACCCCTCGGTATCCACAATCTAACGGACAAGCCAAGTCTAGCAACAAAATCATCATCAACAACCTCAAGAAACGCCTCACATGGGCTAAAGGGAAATGGGCAGACGAACTCTCGTTCATTCTCTGGTCCGACAGGACCACTCCAAAGAACGCGACCGGACAGTCACCATTCTCACTCGTCTACGGAAGTGAAGCAGTCATCCCCGCCGAGCTATTGGTTCCAACAGCTCGTTACAACCTTCAGACGAATGAACAGAACGACGTCGAACTAGCACACAACCTGGACACAGCGGACGAGACTAGAGAAAAAGTCGGGATTAGAATGGTCAAGTTCCAGCAGCAGGTCGCAAGAAGCTATAACAAGAACGTCTGAGCCAAGGTCTTTAAAGTTGGAGATTGGGTCCTTAGAAAGACATTCCAGAACACCAAGAATCCGACTGACGGAAAGCTCGCACCTCAGTGGGAAGGACCCTACCTAATCAAAGAAGTAGTCGGACAAGGAGCATACCAATTGGAAGACAAAGACGGACGACCGGTCCCGAGAAGCTGGAACGCAACACACCTAAAATTATACCACTTCTAAGCTATTAAGGTAAGGCGCTAAACGTCCTTTTACCTATCGTACGTTACTTATTGTCACAAGCATAACTCTATTTCCTGAAACTGAGCATTTACATCTAGTAAGGACATTTTCCTTGCAAACCTAAGTACAGGACAACATCAACATACACACTGGATCCAGTCACAAACAAAAGCGCTTACACTACATCTACACGATCGATCGAAACACGGGGAGATGAACAACACATGCATGTCGGCACACCGCCTGTTGATAACAGGTTTTAGTCATATTGCCTTATCAAAATAATCCTAACAAACCTAACTAATGTAGTCTGGTAAGCAAGAGTCGAATCCCACAGAGAATCAAGTCATATATCCTGTTTGCAAAATCATTCACCAATCTATAACAAAGACAAAGGGGGGGTTTTGTATGAATCTAACTAAGAAAACGATAAATAAAACATAGAAAGCTTGGCAAACAAATATTCACCTTTAGTTTGGTTGATCAATCATTGATTATTCCTAATTCTCAATCCTCATGGATGTCCTAATCCATGTTCTAAATTAGTTACCAGTCCAACTAGTCCTGATAACCCTAACTATTAAACAATCAAGAAACTATCAAGATAAATCTAACAACAGCAATGAATTCAGGAATAGATAGGTGTATGCAATACTCAATGACCCGTCAGCATTTAACATACAATTAATTCTCTACACAAACTAAGAGATTAAGATTCTCAACCAGTCTCCTCCAATCCTTAGTAGTATGATCAATAACAATCTCAACATGTTGTATAGAAAAGGGGAACCAATAGCATAATACTAATCTTCTCTAGGTTGTCAGGCTAGAGGGAACTACTATTAACAATCTATTTGATATCCTAATCAACAAATCAAGGGGAATCGATATACGATCAATGAGATTAAGCACGAGAGAGAATTAAAACAATCATAGAAAGAGTAAAGGAATAATCTCAATATCAAATTCAAACCAAAGCTTCAATTGTCTAGCCAAAAACAAAACAAAACAAAGAACTAAACTAAGAAAAGGGAAAAGATGAAGAAAGGTAGAACCCAACTTGGGGAGCACCCAACTTCCAAAACTAATGTTCTAAAGAAAGAATATATAGACTTAGATAACCTAATTTCCATAAGATAGGAAATAAAATCTAAAAAGAAAATAAAATAAATTAACCGGAATAAAAGAAATAAAAGAGAAAAGAAATAAAATAAAATAAAGTAGACTTCGGACGAAAATTCCGGAGTGGGACTCCGGGCGAAAATTCCGGAGTGGGACTCCGGGTTCGCTGCCGCGCATTTCCGCGGTCGCGGACGGAATTCCGCGGTCGTGGAAATTAAAAAGTTGCTCTCGACTTGGCTCGCTGAAGGGTTTTTCCGTGGGCGCGGAATAAAATCCGCGGTCGCGGAAAATGTTGTTTTTTGCTCTGTTGCCTCGACTTCTCCGCGATCAAGTTGTGCACTCGCCCGCGGTCGTGGCAGCTCATTTCTTCTCCTTCGTGTGGCTCTTTCTTCTACTCTTCTTCATCTCCTCAAGTGGTCTACTCCTCGTCTTCTGGATGTCTTCATTTAAGCTCCTCCAAACCACCATATCCACACTCCTTCTACTCAACTCCATACTCATCAGTTGTGCTCTAAACCCATACAAATGGCACCCTAAACACCGGTAACAACTCCTAGATAAGCACTACAAAGTAGAGCTGATCAAACTCCCCCATGCTTAAACCTTGCTCGTCCTCGAGTAAGCTTAAAATAAAACCTACTCCTCCAATCAAATCCCCAAGGTCTCAGGAAGCATAGAAAAACCATCTCCACTAAGAATTGCACCTAACATGAATCTCCAAGGCACCAACACAATATGCTCAACACATAACACCAATCAAGCAAAAAGGAAAGCAGAGTACTTCCCCCAAGCTTATCCCGAACACCATAGAGTGAATAAAAATCTAATCCTAGCCTCCATATATCTTCTTATACCTCCCAGAGTGACCTACCCAAATCCTCCTTATATCACCTCTTCTTATGTCATCTCGCCAGGAAAAATGAGGAATCCTACTAATCACTCTTCTTCTTTTCACTCATTTTGCCAAGGCGCCCTTTCGGGTTTTCACCAAGCCACTCATTTCATTTTTTCAATAGATGGACTCACATATAACTCATATCACTCTTGACCAATTATTACCCCAGCTTAATGCTGGTCCAAGCCACCTGCTTATTGCATAAGCCGCCCTTTCGGGTTTTCGACTTATCCCATGATTTTTTTTTTGCCTTTTTTCAAATTTTTGGCTTTTTTTTTTCTCCTCAACGACATAGCAAGTATAGAATACTCCCCCATGCTTAAACATTGCATTGTCCTCAATGTAATGAAAGACAAAAAGAATGAAGCACAGGGAAATGAAAAAAAATAACTCACAAACGTCGTTGAGTTGGCTTGGACACTGAAGTTGTTGCTGGCGGTATAACGATGAAAGCTCATGTCTCTGGTGTTGCACGGGCGTCTTCAAAATCAATAGTCTTCTTCACCATGTAACCAAAAAGATCCACTATGGTGAATAGTGGAATAGCAAAGATGTCGGGGTTGCACGGCCTTCTACGAACACATGGTGGAGCCCAGGTATGATCGTGGTGGGGGCTCTAGTGTTCCTCCTCCTCAGCTGTCAATTGTAGGGCCATCATCATTGCCAAATAAAAATATGGGGTTAATGTCTCCTCCTTGACAACATGATACGCACCATCTCTCCAGGGAGAACTCGGACAGCTGGCCTTCGGTAGAGCTTTTTTTTTTATTTTTTTTTTTGACTAAACCCTAATTCGCCACAGCGGCCACGATCGCGGAAAAATTTCCGCGATTGCGGATTCTTCTCGAATTGTTTGCCGCGGTCGCGGTTTTTCTTCTGTTCTTCCTGCGGGTTAGTCGAAACACGAAACAAAAATACAAAAACACAACAAAGAGGAAAAATAAACGATAAAGATAGTGTCTTGTTATCAAATCGGTAAACAAACAAACAAGAAAATACGTACCTTAGATTCCCCGGCAACGGCGCCAATTTGAAAGACAGGTTTTAGTCGTATCACCTGGTCAAAATAAATCCTAACAAACCTAAACTAGTAGTCTGGGTAAGCAGGGTCGAATCCCACAGGGAGGAGTTGTCAATCTTTATGTAAGTTCGCATGCAATGGTAACAAAGGGAGGTTTTGAGGTTGATTGGTTGTAAACAAAGCAAACAAGGGAAATAAAAGCAAAGAGTTTGTAATCAATTTAGGGAAAAACACTTAGCCAAACAAATATCCACCTTCAGTTTGGTTGATTGATCATTAATTATTCCTAGTCCTCAATCCTCATGAATGTCCTAATCCCTGTTCTGAAATAGTTACCAGTCCAACTCGGCCTGGTAACCCTAACTATTAAACCAATCAAGAAACTATCAAGATAAATCTAACAGCAGAATAAGCTCAGGAATAGATAGGCTCATGCAATACTTAACAACTCGTCAGTACTTGACATGCAATTAATTCTCTTCACAATAAACATTCACAACTCGTTCCAGTAAATCGTGGTTGCTACTTCTGAATTAGGGATGAATAATATTGATCTCAACAAGTTGACCAGAAAGAGGTAACTAACACTATAGATAATACTAATCTCAACTAGGTTGTCAGGCTAGGGAAACTAATATTAATAATGATAATCACAACAACTGATGAGTTAGATCCAACCAATACTATTCAAGATCCTAATCCTGCAGTATGAATAACATCGATAAAACTAGGTAGCTAATCTAGAGAAATCAATATAACTCAATTGGATGAAGCATAAAAGAATTAATAACATTCAAGGATAAAGGAAAGGAATAACCTCACAATCAAATTCCAACTTAGGCTTCAATTGTCGGACTAAGCAAAGGTGCTTAGCTCCTCATAGTCTTCGAAAGAAAATAATACTGAATGGAAAATAGTACGTAATAGCGAATGTCGATGATACCAAGATGAATGAATGGAGGCTATGGAATTTAGGTTAAATAGACTTAACCTAAATCCCAAGATCACAAACCTCATCTAAAAGGAAATAAAACTAAAGTATCGAAAATAATAAAAAAAATAAAGAAAAGTCGGAAAAAGGGGAAAATAACAAAGTTCGGAAAAGCTCTTCGGGCCGCCTCCCGTGTGCTTCCGCGGTCGCGGCACCAATTCCGCGGTCGCGGAAAATAGGTTCGAGCTCTCGACTTTTTCCCAGGTCTGAATATTCCGCGGGAGCGGCCAGATTTCCGCGGTCGCGGCAGTGACACATTTCGCTCTGCTGTTCGCCTCTCGCCGCGGCCGCCTCTTGTCTTTGCCCTTGGTCGCGGTTGGTCGCGGCAGCCTCTTCTTGGCTCCGTTTGTGTGGCTCTTCTTCTGTTCTTCTTCGTCTCTCAGGTGGTTTTCTCCTCGTCTTCTGGATGTCTTCAATTAGCTCCTCCAAACCACCATATCCACACTTCATCTCTCCAACTAATACTCCACAGTTGTGCTCTAAATCCCTACAAATGGCACCCTAAACACCGGTAACAACTCCTAGATAAGCACTACAAAGTAGAGCTGATCAAACTCCTAATTGAGATTAGTATTATCTATAGTGTTAGTTACCTCTTTCTGGTCAACTTGTTGAGATTAATATTATTCATCCCTAATTCAGAAGTAGCAACCACGATTTACTGGAACGAGTTGTGAATGTTTATTGTGAAGAGAATTAATTGCATGTCAAGTACTGACGAGTTGTTAAGTATTGCATGAGCCTATCTATTCCTGAGCTTATTCTGCTGTTAGATTTATCTTGATAGTTTCTTGATTGGTTTAATAGTTAGGGTTACCAGGCCGAGTTGGACTGGTAACTATTTCAGAACAGGGATTAGGACATTCATGAGGATAGAGGACTAGGAATAATCAATGATCGATCAACCAAACTAAAGGTGGATATTTGTTTGGCTAAGTGTTTTTCCCAATCTGATTACAATCTTTGCTTTTAATTTGTTTATTTTGTTTGCTTTGTTCTCATCCAATTCAACTTCAAAACCCCCCAATGTTACTATTGCATGCAATCTACATAAAGAAAACAACTCCTCCCTGTGGGATTCGACCCTTGCTTGCCAAAACTACTAGTTTAGGTTTGTTAGGATTTATTTTGACCAGGTAACACGACTAAAACCTGCCTGTCAAATTGGCGCCGTTGCCGGGGAGGCAAGTTTTGTTTTTCTTTGTGTGTGTTTGTGTGTCTGTTTTTGTGTGGACCTATCTTACGGTCCACACCCGTGCTACTGATTTCTTTTTCTTTTCTTTTCTTTTTTTTGAATTTGATACAGAAATGGAGTTCTGGGGAGAGCCGCGATATGACCCATACTCCTACGCATACACCCCAGGGTGGAGAGATCACCCCAATTCGAGTTATGGGTACCAACAATACCCTCCATATGGTCATGACTACCAAGAGTTATACCCGGGGCCACATTCGTTCTATCAGCAGGGTACTCCACAGTAGTACAGTCCAGCCTACGAGCATAGCCCGCCAGTGTCCAATCCAAGTCTCTCCATGTCTACTGAGGGGATGCTCTACAACTTGCAGAATTCGATGGAGCACATGGTTCAAACAGTAAGCAGATTGGAGGCCATGACATCGGCGAAACCACTTTCTCACCCAGCAGTGCACCAGGAGGAGAATGCGTTCTCGATGGACATACGAAGTACTGAGGAGCTGCTTGTCGCCCCCTTAGCTGAAAGGGAAGAGCAAATTAAAGAGACAGGATCTGAATACAGCGAGATATTGGAAGAAGAGAACCCGAGATCGCGGGAGGTGTCCCTCGACCGCGGTTCACTCAGGGAGTTGGGCCTTCCAGACGATATTTGGGACCGCGAGGTACTATCTGAAGAAGAGTATTTTTTGGGACTGGAGGAATTCAGCGACCACGAGGAAGAGGGCCGCGACCGTGGCGAGACTGCCGGCGAGAAGGTCGGAATCGACGCAAATCCGCGACCGCGGAAAATGCACGGAGAAAAAAAGGAGCAGGTCGAGAGAATTCCGCGACCGCGGAAAAAGAGCCGAAGAAAGCGATGAGATCGAACAAATTCCGCGACCGCGGACCCCAATCTGCGACCGCAGAAATGCTCCAGAAGTGCCTCTTCGCTCCGATGCTCCCTATGAAGACTATGTGCGCCCCTATTTCCCTCCGCTCGGATCATAAAAGCCTCCGACACCTTTCCCTGAAGCTCTGGTGGACACGAAGAGGCCAGCCAATGACAAAGAATTGTTTGAGACGTTTAGCATTTGCGAGGTAAATATTCCTTTGCTCAAACTCGCAAATAGCATCCCTCGCTGCAAGGAATTTTTAAAGGCGCTGTGCAAGATCAAGAAGAAGCAGAAGGGGAAGCACAAGAAGGAAATTGGGATTCAAAGGGTAAATTTCTCTATGCTGGATATAGAACAGGATAAGCCAGCAGCCCCTGAGATGTTGGGTAGGCCATTTCTGAAGATGGCAAGTGCAATCATGGATATAAAAAGTGGTCCACCCATCATGAAGTGCAAGAGAATGGGGGAAAGGCTCAACATGGAGCACACAAAGAGGCATCCCCCTGATATTGATCCCAGGAGTTCAGTTGCTGTGAGCAACCCGAGTTGATGTATAAGAGCAGTATGTCGAGCCACGACAATAACTAAAGCGTTGTCCGGGAGGCAACCCGAGGTATGAATTTCTTTTCTTGTCTTTTCAATTCTTGTTTTTAATTGCTTTTGTTCGTGTGTTTTTGCTTTTGTTTTTGTTTTGTTTTGAACTAACCTGCAGGGAGGAGGATCGAACCATAATGAAGAAGGTGTTTACCACACCAATGTAAGTCCTCCTATTGCCCTGCACCAAAAAAAAAAGTTCTATCGAAGGCCAGCTGTCCGATTTTCCTATGGAGAGATGGTGCGCATCGTGTTGTCCAGGAGGAGACATTAGCCCCACATTTGTATTTGACAACGATGATGGCCCTACAGTTGACAGCTGGAGAAGAGAAACACCAGGGCCCACACCACGATGACATCTGGGCCCATTTTTTGTGTTTGTTGAAGGCCATGCAACCCCGTTCCCTTGATTTACCACTTCTCACCACAGTGGTTCCTTTTGGTTGCATGGTAGGAGTTGATTGAGTTGAAGGCCGTACAGCCCTGATTTCCTTGATGACCACTACAGATTACAGTGGTTTCTTTGGTTGCACGGTAGAGATGAGTCGATGACGCCCGCCGCAGCACCAGAGACCTGAGCGTTCATTGCTTTACCGCCAGCAACAACTTCAGTGTCCAAGCCAACTCGGCGACGTTTGTGAGTTAATTTTTTTCCTTTCCCTGTGCTTTAGTCTTTTTGTCTTTCATTACATTAAGGACAATGCAATGTTTAAGCATGGGGGAGGGTTTTATACTTGCTACGTCGTTGAGGAGAAAACAATAATAAAGAAAAAGCCAAAATTTGAAAATAGGCAAAAATAGAAATCCTGGGATAAGCCCAAAACCCGAAAGGGCAGCTTAGGTAATAAGTAGGTGGCTTGGACCAGCATTAGGCTGGGATAATATGAGGTCAAGAGTGATGTCAGTATATTGTGAGCCCATCTATTGAAAAATAAAATGAGTGGCTTGGTAAAAACTCGAAAGGGCACTGACGTGGCCGAAATATGCAATGCAAATATCGTTGAATGGCCTAGTCAAAGTAAAAGTCCTAACAACCTACTAAACAGATGTATAGTAAGCAAGTAAGGTTCGAACCCACAGGGAAGATCTGATGAAGTATGCAATTATGATTAACAAGTAACAAGGAAGGGGGGGTTTGGTTATCAAACAGAGCAAAGTGAACAGGTTTAGTTGACTTGAGAATATGATTGGGGAATAAGTTCTACTAGAACGAGATCCACAATACAGAGATATAATTTGATCACCGAAATCTATTAAATCCAAGTTCTTTATCTATTCTTATAGTTGTTCCCATCCTGATCTTGATTAACTACCAATTCAGACAGTTGTTGATAGTACTTACTACAATATCAATGGAAGAAAACCTTACCACTAATAAAGCAATAGCAATGCACACAAGGATATAGGATACATGCAAATAGAAGAAAACCTTACTACTTAACATGCAAATGATTCTCACTCACAATTGCGCACTCGTATTCCACTATATGCAACGATTATGTTTGCTACTAGATATGCACTCGTATTCCACTATATGCAAACCCTAGCAATTGATAAATATTACTCAACCTAGTTGATCAGGCTATGAAGAATAACAATGAATCAATATTCAATATAACCAAGAGAATCAAACCAACACATATAAGAATAGGAACAAGGAATAGAAATCTCACAAATACATCAACTGTATTGCTTCAAACGTCTAGTAGAACAAAGGGAAATTAGTGCTCCATTTAGATGTAAATGAAACCCTAATGAGAAAAAAAACGATAATGATGAAAGTAAAAATGTCAAAAAGTTCTCTGCCTCTTAACCTAGAAAGAGGTCTTAAATAGGCTTAGGAAATAAGTTTAACCTAATTAAAATAGCAGGGGAAATAAAATACTAGAAATAAGAAAGTTCGAAAATGCATAAAAGGAAATAATGTCTTCTGCTGGCCGTGAGGCGTGACGTGCCTACCGCGGGGCGGTGAGATCCACCGCGGGGGATCAGTTCCTTCTCTGAGATCCACCGTCGGGTCGCGGTGGCTCTGGCGCGGGGCGGTGACACTCGCCCAGTCCTCTCTTCAGCTCTTCTTCTCTTCTGCTCTTCATTACTACCAAGTGTTGGTAGTCTTCTCCAATTAATCTCCAACAGATCCTCATCCATCTTCATCATCTCCATCTAAGCTGTAAATCCCTAGATATCTTCAATTCTCCCCACATCTTCTGGATTACAGACTTAGCCTCAAATATTATCATAAACTCCTCCAAATAATGCTAATAGTTACTAGTAAAGGTGCATGAAATGGCACCAATCAAATTCCCTCATACTTAGACCTTTACTCGTCCCGAGTAAGCTAATGATAAACCTACTCTCTCAATCAAACACCAAGGTCTCAGGAAGTACAAGAAAATGTGACACCAGCAACTACAACATCTCAACAATCAACTCCAGACAACCAAAACAAGTGATGCAAAGATTATTCTAATCCTAACTCCAATCTAACTCCTTATCGCTCCAGAGTAGCCTACCCGAGTCCTCCTTATGACTCCTCTTCTTATGACGCCAGCCTCCAGAATGATCCTAAAATCACTCTTTTTTCTTTACGCTCATTTTGCCCAGGCGCCCTCTCGGGTTTTCACCTAGCCACTCATTTCATTTTGCTAGATGTCTCACAAATACTCGCATCACTCCAGTCCAATTTTGCACCGGTCTATACCAGTCGGACTACATGCTTCTTACCTGAACCGCCCTTTCGGGTTTTCAGCTCATCCCAGGATTTTAATTGCCTTTTTCACATCTTTTTGGCTTTTTCATTTTTTTTTTTAAGCAATACTTGAATGAAAATTACATAAAACAAAGCTATGTACACTAGCTAGATAGATAGCACAGTCTAAATCCCTCCCCCATACTTAAACCGAACATTGTCCTCAATGTAGAAAAGAGAACAGCAAATGAGATAGGGGAAAGAGAAAAAAACTCACTGTGGGCCGGATGGTGGTGGTGGTGGGAACCTCCCAAATTAGTCCCCCATATGAGCGTCCATAGCGTCCAGACGCTCATCTACATCAGCACGGAACTGGGTCTGTCAAGTCTGCAGACCGGTCTCTACTCGGGTGTTCCAGTGAGTCTGCTGCACCGAGAATGCATCAAATCTTGCGTACAACTCGGGGTGTACGTGACAATAGACAAGATGCTCAAAAACCACTGGAAATCCTTCAAAGGGACCTTACCATCATCAGCATGGCCAAATAAATCTCTCATCAACACCTTATGGATCAACCTTAAGCAAGGGTGCACCAACTTCGAATTCACTTCCTGACCCTTCTTGAACTTCCTGTGCATGGCAGCCTCCCAAAACTCCATCATATCTGTCTCAATCAGACCACCAGACCACCCATCAGACGGTTCCTGTGTAATGCCCAGGGCACCACGAATCTCCTTAGCAGACAAAGCATACTCACAACCATTGTACGTGAACGTGATCTTCGTCAACCTCTTGTCGGCGGAACCATCAGAATACCTCTTAACAGAGGCAATGAACTGGTAGCATAGCTGGGGGTAAGCGTCAGCGGACTTGTTCAGGAAGGTCCCCAGGCCACACTCTGCTAAACAAAGGGATACACACTCCAACATACCAAACTCAATCAACGTCGGCTTGTCAAAGAATTTAGTAGCCAACACCTTCCTCTCATTCACAACGTTATACACCTCATTCTCATCCTTCGTAGAGACTTGCTTCCTACCTCTAGGTGCCATAAGTAATGAATTGAGATGCTTAAAACAAAGGGTGACCAAAGAGGACTTACAAACGAGCGAAAAACACACAGCATGGTAGTCTCGCCGCGGGGCGGTGAACGAGTCGCCGGGTCGCGGTGAGATAACTTGGCCTTCTCGCCGGGTCACGGTAGGGGTCGCCGCGGGGCGGTGACTGGCGATACGAGGTGGGGCGACGCGAGGCGTTGGGGTTGTGTTTGGCTCGGTTGTGAGGCTAGACTCCAATTTGGGCAAAGGAACTCAAGGTTTAAAGTTATTGGAGGCTAGAATCGGACCAAGAACGAGAGGGAAGTGTGGGAAAATGGGGGGGTTTGGCTTGGAGGGCGGAGGCTAGGTTAGGGAAAGTGAAAGGGAAGAAGGGTTGATAGGTTGGTCATGTACAAGGCCCAGAGAGACACTTGGCCCAAAAGGGAGCCCAATCCGTCAAATCCTTTTGTAACATTTTTTTTCCCTCCCCGTTTAAGGTTTTTTCGGGGCCTTTTTTTTCAAAGTTGAGAAGGGTATACCAGACAGTCGCCGCGGGGCGGTGGACGTCGCCGCGGGGCGGTGGACGTCGCCGCGGGGCGGTGGACGTCGCCGCGGGGCAGTGAACAAGCTGGGAAAACACGTCTCTTCTCCATTTACTTTCGTACCTGAAATGTTAGTGACAAGCGAACGAAACAAAGCAAACGAAACTACGAAATTAATCTAAGAGAAATGAAAAATTAAGGAAAACTACCTTGGGTTGCCTCCCGGACAGCGCCTTAGTTAACGTCGTTGGCTCGACGTACTTCAAATCAATCACCACCTAGAATAGGATCCTTTCGGAATCCTCTTACTTAACTCTTCCTGCTGGAACTTCCCATGGAAAGGCTTGGACCTTAGACCATGTTCCCTCTTAGCCAATGACTCCATGATTGCTGCCTTTGGAGCATCTCCCCCATACTTAGAGCGATGTGGGGGCCGATATGACTCAACCTGATCACGCTGCACGACACTAGATGAAGGCTTACAGCCTTGTGTGGTTAGTGCCCAAATTAGAGGGAATAGGATCTCCTATGTCATCAAATAAGACATCATACTCAGGCAAATCAAAAGGTTCAGCAACAGTAGAGTATACAACTATGGTCTCCACTACACTAGTCTTAACATTTTCCTGAATAGGATCATCAATATCACTAATGCAGTAAAGGGAAGGCAATTCGATGGAGTTGACCTTATGAATATTATGCTCAAAAATTATTCCATCGAATTCCATAGTCAAAGTTCCACTATCCACATCAATCTTCATCATGGATGTTTTCATAAAAGGTTGTCCTAACATAACAGGAGCAACCTGCTCATCATAGTCCATATCCATAACAAAGAAATCAGCAGGAAAAAGTAAAGGGGCCAATTTTAACAAGAATATCTTCCACAACACCCTTAGGAGGCACACAAGAACCATCAGCAAGTTCAATCACAATATTGGTATCATGCAAAGGTCCTACTCCTAAATCCTCAATCAATGAATAAGGCAAAACATTAATAGAGGCACCTAAGTCTAGCAAGGCTTTCTCAAATCGATGCTCACCTATAACAATAGGGATAGTGAACGTACCTGGATCCTTGCACTTCTCAGGCATACACCTTTGAAATACTGCCGAGACATGTTCATCAACCAGAACCTTCTTCTGGACCTTCAGCTTTTGTGTCCTTTTAACGGTGCACAACTCCTTCAAAAACTTGGCATATCGAGGAACAACCTTAATAAGCTTGAGAATGGGGATGTTCACCTCACAGTTTCGAAACGTCTCGAAAAGATCACTGTCATCGGCGACCCTTCTAGCCTTTAGCGCCTCGGGAAAAGGTGCTGGTGGCTTCTCAGAACCGAGAGGGGGAAAAACCGGACGAAAATAATTATCAACACAGACCTCTTCAGCGGAGTTGGGATGTTGGATGCCGGGTCGCGGTGGTCTCACCGCGGGGCGATGGTCATCGCCGCGGGGCGTCAGATGTGAGGAGGGATTACTGGGACTCACCGCCGGGTCGCGGTGAGTGTCGCCGCGGGGCGATGACTGGCACTCTTCTTTACTGGTTTCAGACCCAATTCGCCGCCGGGTCGCGGTGGGGTCCACCGCGGGGTGGTCACCAATATTCTCTGTCTCAATTTCGCACTCCTCTTCAGCAATAGGAGGGACAACCAATTGCTTACCACTTCTGAGGGTGATGGCACTCACATTTTCCCTCGGATTCACTGTAGTCTGAGACGACAAGGAATTTGATGTTCTTTGGTCAATCTTTGTCACAACATCAGCCAATTGGCCAATCTGCCTCTCCATATTCTTTATGCTTGATTCAGTAGTCTGCACATGAGTGGCAAAGTGCTGAGTCAAGTTTTTGAGCATCTCTTCAGTAGTAGCACCAGAGTTTTGGCCTTGGGGCCTCTGTTGGTATGGGACTCTCTGCTGGTATAGCTGTTGTACGGGCTGTTGACCACCTTGTGGGTCACTCCATATAAAACCTGGGTGGTCTCGCCCTCTCGGATTGTAGTCGGGTTGTCCATCAAAACGCGGTCTAGGGGGTCTGTAACCTCCTACAGCATTCACTTCAGCAGTACCTTCTTCCTATAGCTGAGGACAAGCATCAGAAGGGTGGAATTGATCATAGCAAATCCCACATGCTTTGACTTGTTGAGGAGTATTTTGGTTCGCCATTCTCTTCATCATCTCCTTCAACTCAGCTAACTCATTCAACACAGGGCTAGATCATGCAGGAGTCACAGCATTGACTACTTTTCTCTGGTACGTCCTACCAAAGCTCTTGGTACTCTCACTCATATCCTGAAATCTTGCCATGGATGCGTCCGGTGTCAAATTAAGAATGCTCCCACCGCATGCAGCGTCAACCATCCTTCTCTCTTGATCTAGCAGACCATTGTGTAAGTAGAGAACAAGATCTTGTTTGGCATATCCGTGGAATGGACAGCTAGAGCAAAGCCTCTTGTACCACTCAAGATAGTCTTATAGCGTCTCATCAGTACCCTGCTCAATGTTAGCAATTGCCTTTTTCAAAGCATTCGCCTTCTTTGTTGGGAAGTACTTGTCAAGAAACGCCTTGTGCAGTTTAGTCCAGGAATCTATAGTCCCTGGCGGCAAGTGATAATACCAGTCGCTAGCAGAGTCTAGCAAAGAAAAACCAAAGGCTCTCATCTTGATTTGATCCTCCGTCACATTCCTTGGCTTCATAGTCATGCATACATTGTGGAATTTACCCAGATGAGATACTGGGTCCTCTCCACTCAAACCATGGAATTTCGGGAGATAAGCAACAACTCCAGATTTCAGCTCAAAGTTCACCCCTTCGTCAAGTGTAGGGATGACGACAGCCAAGGGGGGTTGTGCCCCAATATTCGTCTCAGTAAGCTCTCTCAGAGTTTCGGCCATTGCAGCAGGAGGGATGTCAACTGTTTCAACTGTTTCAACCTCTTCTTCTTCTTCTTCTCCTTGATCGCGTAGGTTCGCACGGAACGATCTGTCGATTTCTGGATCAAAAGCAGCTAGAGGAGAGTCAGTACTACGGGTGTCGACCATAAGATAGGTCTCCACCAAAATCAATCACAAAAACACACAACAAAACAGAAAACTTCCCCGGCAACGGCGCCAAATTTGATGTGGCCGAAATATGCAATGCAAATATCGTTGAATGGCCTAGTCAAAGTAAAAGTCCTAACAACCTACTAAACAGATGTATAGTAAGTAAGTAAGGGTCGAACCCACAGGGAAGATCTGATGAAGTATGCAATTATGATTAACAAGTAACAAGGAAGGGGGGTTTTGGTTATCAAATAGAGCAAAGTGAACAGGTTTAGTTGACTTGAGAATATGATTGGGGAAGAAGTTCCACTAGAACGAGATCCACAATACAGAGATATAATTTGATCACCGAAATCTATTAAATCCAAGTTCTTTATCTATTCTTATAGTTGTTCCCACCCTGATCTTGATTAACTACCAATTCAGACAGTTGTTGATAGTACTTACTACAATATCAATGGAAGAAAACCTTACCACTAATAAAGCAATAGCAATGCACACAAGGATATAGGATACATGCAAATAGAAGAAAACCTTACTACTTAACATGCAAATGATTCTCACTCACAATTGCGCACTCGTATTCCACTATATGCAACAATTATGTTTGCTACTAGATATGCACTCGTATTCCACTATATGCAAACCCTAGCAATTGATAAATATTACTCAACCTAGTTGATCAGGCTATGAAGAATAACAATGAATCAATATTCAATATAACCAAGAGAATCAAACCAACACATATAAGAATAGGAACAAGGAATAGAAATCTCATAAACACATCAATTGTATTGCTTCAAACGTCTAGTAGAACAAAGGGAAATTAGTGCTCCAATCAGATGTAAATGAAACCCTAATGAGAAAAACAACGATAATGATGAAAGTAAAAATGTCAAAAAGTTCACTGCCTCTTAACCTAGAAAGAGGTCTTAAATAGGCTTAGGAAGCAAGTTTAACCTAATTAAAATAGCAAGGGAAATAAAATACTAGAAATAAGAAAGTCCGAAAATGCATAAAAGGAAATAATGTCTTCTGTTGGCCGCGAGGCATGACGTGCCTACCGCGGGGCGGTGAGATCCACCGCGGGGCATCAGTTCCTTCTCTGAGATCCACCAACGGGTCGCGGTGGCTCTGGCGTGGGGTGGTGACACTCGCCCAGTCCTCTCTTCAGCTCTTCTTCTCTTCTGCTCTTCATTACTACCAAGTGTTGGTAGTCTTCTCCAATTAATCTCCAGTAGATCCTCATCCATCTTCATCATCTCCATCTAAGCTGTAAATCCCTGGCTATCTTCAATTCTCCCCACATCTTCTGGATTACAGACTTAGCCTCAAATCTTATCATAAACTCCTCCAAATAATGCTAATAGTTGCTAGTAAAGGTGCATGAAATGGCACCTATCAGGCGCCTTGGCAAAATGAGTGAAAAGAAGAAGAGTGATTTTTAGGAATCCTCATTTTACCTGGCGTGGTGACATAAGAAGAGGAGAGATAAGGAGGATTCGGGTAGGTCACTCTAGAGCGATAAGAAGATAGATGGAGGCTAGGATTAGATTGTTACTCACTCTATGGTGTTCGGGATAAGCTTGGGGGAAGTACTCTGCTTTCATTTTATCTTGGTTGGTGTTATGATATGGGTTGTGTTGTGTTGAGCTTATTGTATTGGTTCCTTGGAGTTTCATGGTTAGGTGCAATTCTTAGAGGAGATGATTTTTCTATGCTTCCTAAGACCTTGGGGATTTGATTGGAGGAGTAGGTTTATTTTAGCTTACTCGAGGACGAGCAAGGTTTAAGCATGGGGGAGTTTGATCAGCTCTACTTTATAGTGCTTATCTAGGAGTTGTTACCGGTGTTTAGGGTGCCATTTGTAGGGATTTAGAGCACAACTGTGGAGTATTAGTTGGAGAGATGAAGTGTGGATATGGTGGTTTGGAGGAGCTAATTAAAGACATCAAGAAGACGAGGAGAAAACCACCTGAGGAGACGAAGAAGAACAGAAGAAGAGCCACACAAATGGAGCCAAGAAGAGGTTGTCGCCACCAACCGCGACCAAGGGCAAAGACAAGAGGCGGCCGCGGCGAGAGGCGAACAACGGAGCGAAATGTGTCACTGCCGCGACCGCGAAAATCTGGCCGCGCCCGCGGAATATTCAGACCTGGGCAAAAGTCGAGAGCTCGAACCTATTTTCCGCGACCGCGGAATTGGTGCCGCGACCGCGGAAGCACACGGGAGGCGGCCCGAAGAGCTTTTCCGAACTTTGTTATTTTTCCTTTTTTCCGACTTTTCTTTATTATTTTCGATACTTTAGTTTTATTTCCTTTTAGATGAGGTTTGTGATCTTGGGCTTTAGGTTAAGTCTATTTAACCTATATTCCATAGCCTCCATTCAATCATCTTTAGTCGTGTTACCTGGTCAAAATAAATCCTAACAAACCTAAACAAGTAGCAAAGGCAAGCAAGGGTCGAATCCCACAGGGAAGAGTTGCTTTCTTTATGTAGATTTGCATGCAAAGTAACAAGGGGGGTTTTTAAGGTTGATTGGTTGTAAACAAAGCAAACAAGGGAAATAAAAGCAAAGAGTTTGTAATCAATTTAGGGAAAAACACTTAGCCAAACAAATATCCACCTTCAGTTTGGTTGATTGATCATTAATTATTCCTAGTCCTCAATCCTCATGAATGTCCTAATCCATGTTCTGAAATAGTTACCAGTCCAACTCGGCCTGGTAACCCTAACTATTAAACCAATCAAGAAACTATCAAGATAAATCTAACAGCAGAATAAGCTCAGGAATAGATAGGCTCATGCAATACTTAACAACTCGTCAGTACTTGACATGCAATTAATTCTCTTCACAATAAACATTCACAACTCGTTCCAGTCAATCGTGGTTGCTACTTCTGAATTAGGGATGAACAATATTGATCTCAACAAGTTGACCAGAAAGAGGTAACTAACACTATAGATAATACTAATCTCAACTAGGTTGTCAGGCTAGGGAAACTAATATTAATAATGATAATAACAACAACTGATGAGTTAGATCCAACCAATACTATTCAAGATCCTAATCTTGCAGTATGAATAATATCGATAAAACTAGGTAGCTAATCTAGAGAAATCAATATAACTCAATTGGATGAAGCGTAAAAGAATTAATAACATTCAAGGATAAAGGAAATGAATAACCTCACAATCAAATTCAAACTTAGGCTTCAATTGTCGGACTAAGCAAAGGTGCTTAGCTCCTCATAGTCTTCGAAAGAAAATAATACTGAATGGAAAATAGTATGTAATAGCGAATGTCCATGATACCAAGATGAATGAATGGAGGCTATGGAATTTAGGTTAAATAGACTTAACCTAAATCAAAAGATCACAAACCTCATCTAAAAGGAAATAAAACTAAAGTATCAAAAATAATATAAAAAATATAGAAAAGTCGGAAAAAGGGAAAAATAACAAAGTTCGGAAAAGCTCTTCGGGCCGCCTCCCGTGTGCTTCCACGGTCGCGGAAAATAGGTTCGAGCTCTCGACTTTTGCCCAGGTCTGAATATTCCGCGGGAGCGGCCAGATTTCCGCGGTCGCGGCAGTGACACATTTCGCTCCGTTGTTCGCCTCCCGCCGCGGCCGCCTCTTGTCTTTGCCCTTGGTCGCGGTTGGTCGCGGCAGCCTCTTCTTGGCTCCGTTTGTATGGCTCTTCTTCTGTTCTTCTTCGTCTCCTCAGGTGGTTTTCTCCTCGTCTTCTGGATGTCTTCAATTAGCTCCTCCAAACCACCATATCCACACTTCATCTCTCCAACTAATACTCCGCAGTTGTGCTCTAAATCCCTACAAATGGCACCCTAAACACTGGTAACAACTCCTAGATAAGCACTACAAAGTAGAGCTGATCAAACTCCCCCATGCTTAAACCTTGCTCGTCCTCGAGTAAGCTAAAATAAACCTACTCCTCCAATCAAATCCCCAAGGTCTCAGGAAGCATAGAAAAATCATCTCCTCTAAGAATTGCACCTAACCATGAAACTCCAAGGCACCAATACAATAAGCTCAACACAACACAACCCATATCATAACACCAACCAAACTAAAAAGAAAGCAGAGTACTTCCCCCAAACTTATCCCGAACACCATAGAGTGAGTAACAATCTAATCCTAGCCTCCATCTATCTTCTTATCGCTCCAGAGTGACCTACTCGAATCCTCCTTATATCTCCTCTTCTTATGTCACCACGCCAGGTAAAATGAGGATTCCTAAAAATCACTCTTCTTCTTTTCACTCATTTTGCCAAGGTGCCCTTTCGGGTTTTCACCAAGCCACTCATTTCATTTTTCAATAGATGGGCTCACAATATACTCACATCACTCTTGACCTCATATTACCTCAGCCTAATGCTGGTCCAAGCCACATGCTTATTACCTAAGCCGCCCTTTCGGGTTTTCGGCTTATCCCAAGATTTCTATTTTTGCCTTTTTTCAAATTTTGGCTTTTTCTTTATTATTTTTTGGGGTTTTTGCAGGGAACCACCCGCTATATGTCACTTTCGGCACTAAACCACCCGGATTTAACATATTGATTTTAAACCACCCAAAAGTGACACTTTTGTTACATTCGACCACCCATGGACGGATTCCGTTAAAATTTCCGTCCAAATGTGTGAATGTAACAAAAGTGTCACTTTTGGGTGGTTTAAAATCAATAGGTTAAATCCGGGTGGTTTATTGCCGAAAGTGACATATAGCGGGTGGTTCCCTGCAAAAACCCCTTATTTTTTTCTCCTCAACGACGTAGCAAGTATAAAATCCTCCCCCATGCTTAAACATTGCATTGTCCTCAATGTAATGAAAGACAAAAAGACTAAAGCACAAGGAAAGGAAAAAAAATTAACTCACAAATGTCGTCGAGTTGGCTTGGACACTAAAGTTATTGCTGGCGGTAAAGCAATGAACGCTCCGGTCTCTGGTGCTGCGGAGGGCGTCATCGACTCATCTCTACCGTGCAACCAAAGGGAACCACTGTAATGTGTAGTGGTCATCAAGGAAATTGAGGCTGCACGGCCTTCAACTCAATCAACTCCTACCATGCAACCGAAAGGAACCACTGTGGTGAGCAGTGGTAAATCAAGGGAACGGGATTGCATGGCCTTCAACAAACACAAAATATGGGCCCAGATGTCATCGTGGTGTGGGCCTTGGTGTTCCTCCTCTCCAGCTGTCGATTGTAGGGCCATCATCGTTGCCAATTAATGATGTAGGGCTAATGTCTCATTCTTGGCAACATGATGCGCACCATCTCTCCATAGGGTATTCGGACAGCTGGCCTTCGATGGAACTTTTTTTTTTTCGGGCAGGGCAATAGGAGGACTTACATTGGTGTGGTAAGCACCTTCTTCATTATGGTTCGGGCCTCCTCCATGCAGGTTAGTTCGAAACAAAACAAAACAAAAACAAAAACAAAAGCAAAAACACACGAACAAAAGCAATTAAAAACAAGAATTGAAAAGACAAGAAAATAAATTCATACCTCGGGTTGCGTCCCGGACATCGCCTTAGTTATTGTTATGGCCTATCATACTGCTCTTATACATCAACTCGGGCTGCTCACAGCAACTGAACTCCTGGGATCAATATCAGGGGGATGCCTCTTTGTGTGCTCCATGTTGAGCCTTTCCCCCATTCTCTTGCACTTCATGATGGGTGGACCACTTTTTATATCCATGATTGCACTTACCATCTTCAGAAATGGCCTACCCAACATCTCAGGGGCTGCTGGCGTATCCTGCTTTATATCCAGCGTAGAGAAATTTACCCTCTGAATTCCAATTTCCTTCTTGTGCTTCCCCTTCTGCTTCCTCTTGATCTTGCGCAGCGCCTTTAAAAATTCCTTGCAGCGAGGGATGCTATTTGCCAGTTTGAGCAAAGGAATATTTACCTCGCAAATGCTAAACGTCTCAAACAATTCTTTGTCATTGGTTGGCCTCTTCGTGTCCGCCAGAGCTTCAGGGAAAGGTGCCGGAGGCTTTTCTGATCCGAGCGGAGGGAAATAGGGGCGCACATAGTCATCATAGGGAGCATCGGAGCGAAGAGGCACTTCTGGAGCATTTCTGTGGGCGCGGATTGGGGTCCGCGGTCGCGGAATTTGTTCGATCTCAACGCTGTCTTCGGCTCTTTTTCCGCGATCGTGGATTTCATACCACGGTCGCGGAATTCTCTCGACCTGCTCCTTTTTTTTCTCCGTGCATTTTCCGCGGTCGCGGATTTGCGTCGATTCCGACCTTCTCGCCGCGGTCGCGGCCCTCTTCCTCGTGGTCGCTGAATTCCTCCAGTCCCAAAAAATACTCTTCTTTAGATAGTACCTCGCGGTCCTAAATATCGTCTGGAAGGCCCAACTCCCTGAGTGAACCGCGGTCGAGGGACACCTCCCGCAATCTCGGGTTCTCTTCTTCCAATATCTCATTGTATTCAGCTCCTGTCTCTCTAATTTGCTCTTCCCTTTCAGCTAAGGGGGCGACAAGCAGCTCCTCAGTACTTCGTATGTCCATCGAGAAGGCATTCTCCTCCTGGTGCACTGCTAGGTGAGAAAGTGGTTTCGCCGATGTCATGGCCTCCAATCTGCTCACTGTTTGAACCATGTGCTCCATCAAATTCTGCAAGTTGTGGAGCATCCCCTCAGTAGACATGGAGGGACTTGGATTGGACACTGGCGGGCTATGCTCGTAGGTTGGACTGTACTGTTGTGGAGTACCCTGCTGATAGAACGAATGTGGCCCCGGGTATAACTCCTGGTAGTCATGACCATATGGAGGGTATTGTTGGTACCCATAACTCGAATTGGGGTGATCTATCCACCCTGGGGTGTATGCGTAGGAGTATGGGTCATATCGCGGCTCTCCACAGAACTCCATTTCTGTATCAAATTCAAAAAAAGAAAAGAAAAGAAAAAGAAATCAGTAACATGGGCGTGGACCGTAAGATAGGTCCACACAAAAACAGACACACAAACACACACAAAGAAAAACAAAACTTGCCTCCCCGGCAACGGCGCCAATTTGACAAATAGGTTTTAGTCGTATCGCATGATCAAAATAATCCTACCAAACCTAACTAATGTAGTCTGGTAAGCAAGGGTCGAATCCCACAGAGAATCAAGTCATATATCCTGTTTGCAAAATCATTCACCAATCGATAACAAAGACAAAGGGGGGGTTTTGTATGAATCTAACTAAGAAAACGATAAATAAAACATAGAAAGCTTGGCAAACAAATATTCACCTTTAGTTTGGTTGATCAATCATTGATTATTCATATTTCTCAATCCTCATGGATGTCCTAATCCCTGTTCTAAATTAGTTACCAGTCCAACTAGTCTTGATAATCCTAACTATTAAACAATCAAGAAACTATCAAGATAAATCTAACAGCAGCAATGAATTCAGGAATAGATAGGTGTATGCAATACTCAACGACCCGTCAGCATTTAACATACAATTAATTCTCTACACAAACTAAGAGATCAAGATTCTCAACCAGTCTCCTCCAATCCTTAGTAGTATGATCAATAACAATCTTAATAGGTTGTATAGAAAAGGGGAACCAATAGCATAATACTAATCTTCTCTAGGTTGTCAGGCTAGAGGAAACTATTATTAACAATCTATTTGATATCCTAATCAACAAATCAAGGGGATTCGATATACGATCAATGAGATTAAGCACGAGAGAGAATTAAAACAATCATAGAAAGAGTAAAGGAATAATCTCAATATCAAATTCAAACCAAGGCTTCAATTGTCTAGCCAAAAACAAAACAAAACAAAGAACTAAACTAAGAAAAGGGAAAAGATGAAGAAAGGTAGAACCCAACTTGGGGAGCACCCAACTTCCAAAACTAATGTTCTAAAGAAAGAATATATAGACTTAGCTAAACCTAATTTCCATAAGATAGGAAATAAAATCTAAAAACAAAATAAAATAAATTAACCGAAATAAAAGAAATAAAAGAGAAAAGAAATAAAATAAAATAAAGTAGACTTTAGACGAAAATTACGGAGTGGGACTCCGGGCGAAAATTCCGGAGTGGGACTCCGGGTTCGCTGCCGCGCATTTCCGCGGTCGCGGATGGAATTCCGTGGTTGCGGAAATTAGAAAGTTGCTCTCGACTTGGCTCGTTGAAGGGTTTTTCCGCGGGCGCGGAATAAAATCCACGGTCGCAGAAAATGTTGTTTTTTGCTCCGTTGCCTCGACTTCTCCGCGATCAAGTTGTGCACTCGCCCGCGGTCACGGCAGCTCATTTCTTCTCCTTCGTGTGGCTCTTTCTTCTACTCTTCTTCGTCTCCTCAAGTGGTCTACTCCTCGTCTTCTGGATGTCTTCATTTAAGCTCATCCAAACCACCATATTCACACTCCTTCTACTCAACTCCATACTCATCAATTGTGCTCTAAACCCATACAAATGGCACCCTAAACACTGGTAACAACTCCTAGATAAGCACTACAAAGTAGAGTTGATCACCTGCCTTACACAATACATAAGGTTAAAACACCTTATTACATTTACGCAATAGAAACATATTGATTTTCCTCCTCGGCTTAAAGTCATGACTAAACATAAACGCATACATTTGCAGGCCTCCTTCTTTACACACATACGACAAGCCCTACTCGACGGAGCACACGGGCAAACCCGACATACAAATCAAAAGCGTCAGCAACAAACCCGACGAAGCGTACGAACACATAAATGTACGATCCTTTGTAAAACAGATTGCATTAAATAAAAGCCTAAGCATTTTTTACAAACATGCGACCCGCGATGGTGGACGGGTCGCCAAAATACATTGTTCGCCTACACACATGTAGGACTTCGAATCATCCACAAACACGTTCTGCGACCCGCGATGGTGGACGGGTCGCCAAAACAGAAAATATCCTACCCACACACAGGTGGGGTCATAAATCAAACTACGAAAAACAGTCAGGAGTCAGGGTTCGCAACATTACCTTCAGCAGTTGTCAGGTCAGGAGAAGGCTGAGGCTCAATCCGCACGGTGTCACCAGAGTGGGCCTCATCCTCACCGGCGCTGTCGTCCAGGGCTTCCTCTCCGACGCCAGCCAAACGGAAGAGCTCCAAACCCGGATTTCCCTTCAGACACAAGGAATCCATGGTCTCCTTCTCCACTTTCAAATCCCAGGTCCCCTGCTTGCCCTCTTTAAACTCCTCGATCATCTCGATACGCGACTTCAGCACATAAAAGGCACCTACATCGCCAGCAACCCGACCATCCTCGATCCTAGCCTGCTTCACCTTCTCCTCGATACTCGATTGGATCTCACTAAGCTCCTTTCGACAAGCATCCAGATCGTCTTGACATTTCTTTATCTCTCTAGCAAAGCGGCACTCGACGTCCCTACGACGACTCTCAGCTCCCCCCAACTTGGTCTTCAAAGACACCAGGTCGGACTCTGATCTAGCAGCCCTATCCTCGGCCTTAGCAACCATCACCTTGACACCAGAATACGCCCCCAAGAGGTACTGAAAAGTCTAAAAAAGGCAAAAGCCAGTCAAAGCTTCCATCCGACTGCGAGAAAAAAAAAAGCAAAATTAAGATACACCAAGACGACTTACCTTCCACGCAGAGCATCCCGCTTCGCCAATACAGTCCAAGGGAGAAACGTCATCGACTTCAGACTTCAAAGTCGGGTCCTGGGCATGAAAGAGATCGGCAATCGATCGACCGACCGCGTCAATCTTCTCGACTCCACGAGCAGTCGTCCCCTTCTTCTTTGGGGTCTCCACCTCCTTCACATCACCGGAAGAAGCGCCTGCCTTCCTTTTCGAGCCAACTTTGGTCGGGAGAGACGATTCTGCCGGCGTCGATTTACTCGATGAGGCCCTGGCCGCCGCCATCCTCTGCTCAATCAGGCCCTTCCCGGACACTCCCTTCAAACGGGCACTCGACCGACCAGCCGGAGATGCTGACACGACAGACAAACACATAAACCGCAAGCAAACAATAAAATAAAAGAAAAAGAGTATACAAGGGCCAAACAAAAACTCACACTTAACCCTAGATGACGAAATAGTCGACATGACGTCCTGAGTAGTAGGAGAAGTCGATAACAAGTTGATGTTCACAAACTTCCGCTCCGATGCGGGGATGCTAAGGATGATCTTTGTCAAGCCTTCTGACTGAGTATCTACCTCCAACTCTTCGGCCTCATGAACTACAAAAAAGAAGAGTTAAAGCAAGGGGTTAAAACACATAAAAACAGGCAAAGAAAGGTCGAAAACATACTCTCGACTCGCCACTCCGACAACAAGAACGAACAGTCACCCCCCTTCTCCAGAGACGAACGCTCGACAAAGAAAAACTTCAACCCCCAACCACGGTCGTTTACGTCCAAATTGAACACCAGAGGCTTCCGACCCGGGCGAATACGCAACTGAACGCGAGAAGAACTCTTCGACCCCAGCGAGTAGTTGTACCACAGGGCGTCGAAGTTAAAACCGGCCACAGACTGGATATTCAACAAATCCAAAACCCTAAGGATCCGCCACGCCTGCGGCATGACTTGACACGGCGCGAGCGCCAGGGTCGCTAAGAAATCTCTAACAAGGGGGGGAAAAGGGAACTTATGGCCAACCCTAAACGGGTAAGCATAAAAACAAACCCATCCCTCGTAGCGAGCGTCGGCCCTCTCGTCCGGATGCGGCAACCTCGCGACCGTCTCAGGAGGAAATCCTCCGACTTGGAGGACCTGCTCCAATTCCGCCTCCGACAAAGTCCCCGTCAGAGCGTCTGCCTCCTTCAAAATGAAAAGGGAGGGAGCCTCGTTCTTGCTCGAGTTCGAGCGAGTAGCAGACGACTCAGAAGACTCGCTGGAAACCATTTCCAAAACAGCAAAAGGGGGAAATCAAAGAGCAATTTTTTGAAACCTACCAGATGAAGATAAAAAGAAAGAAGATGAAGCCGAATCGTCAGAAGGCTGATTCGAATTTATGGAGAGAGACGGCAGGTTGCAGAAACGTCCCATCATGCCACAGAATCACCGCCACGCATCTCTCGTCTGATGCGCCAAAATCGGAAGGTGGAGATCGTGTGGAAGGGAAGTTGTTTGGACTCCATTCTACGGCCGCCTTGAGCCCAAAACAACTTGGGGCTATTGTTGGGCCCAATATACTCCAGAGGAATCAAAGTCAGTAATTTGGGCCGAGATCCAAGCAAAGTCGAAGGTCGAGAAAAACCCGGAGGAGGCGTCGGACATTTCTCAGACGCGTAGGATCCGACCAGCTCCGAAGATCTCGCCCAACACATTAAATGCTTGATCGATAGCAACGGCTACGGCATTAAACACAGGAATAATGTGGGAAATCAAGAGCTGACCCTGAGGATCTCGCCCAGAATTAAGTGGGAAATATTGCAAATAATGAAGTAACGGACACAAAATGGTGATTACCATATATAGATCACGACGAGATAAGAAAAAGGACACATATCAGAATTCGGTACTCATTCGCTTACCCTGAAAAGAACTTACTAGCACGTTCGCTCCAGCTCAATCTCCCCGGAATCTTGCTCAATCGTTGTCGGTCGTATCACGGAAACACTTGTCGAACAGGACCCGATCCCTTGTTCTCTAAGGATAAGTTGTACTTCGATTTGATTCAATCATCCATAGATCAATAAAATTATCTTTCTATTTTGCATCCCGTCTTTACTTGTTGATTGTCTGTTTGGTTTGGAGTGATTTTCTATTACCTGATCGACTCGTTACCCCATCTAAGGCGATTTAGGTCGTCTGATCTTTTCGCCCCAAAACAAGTTAAACGTTGGCCCTCATCAAGACAAGGCCTCGTCTCTAAGGTCACCAAGAGCCGATCATGTCTCGGCACCAAGGCACCTCCATGGCGATGGAGCCTAGCCTCCAGCCACCAAGACCCGACGCCTAGATGCCACGACAATCAAGCGCCCGACGCTTCGACTCTAAGGCATTCTAGGTGCGCGCCTCAAGCCAAGCCTTCAAGGCTTTTACCCTTTCCCCTTTTTATGTCTTCATTTATGTTATTGGGCCTTTCCTTGGGTGTGGGCTTTCACTTGCATGTGTAGCCAACCCACTTGGAAAACCCTTGAGTATTTAAACTCCTCTTTGTTATCTTTGCTCATTAGTTGAAGAATAGAGAATTGGAACATTACCTTGGGTAGAGGAATCCTCCCCTAAGGCATCCAATTAATTTCTATCAACTCAAACTCTCTCAAACACTCTTCTCTTCTCAATCTCTCACGAACTCAAACTCAAATCATCAACAAGCTTGTTTCACTCCATCTCGGTCAAGGAACCCCAAGGAGGGATTCCTTGGCACTTGCCGGTGCCTTATACCGTCCAAGCTCCGGCCAGCCACCCCTCCACCGACGTCTCCTCCCCTTGGCTGCCCTCTTGAGCTCCCAAGGACCCTTGGAGGCCGAACCACCACAAGAAGAAGGGAGTCTCCACTTAGCTTAGCCTAGATCTAGCTTCTTGGGAAGACAAGTCTCACCTTTGGAGGCTTGATTCTCATCAATTGGTATCAAGATCCAAGGACTAAGCTAAGTCATATTCCTCCTCTCTCAAATTCATTTTTCTTGTTGATTTTCATAGCTTGCATGTCTTCTTTTGTTGCTTCCATGTTATCCATGTGTTTTGTTCATTGTCTTCCTTGCTAGTTTGAATTTTTTTTTCTCTCTTGTTATCCATGTCTTGTGTTGGTTGCATGCTCAGTTTTTCTTCTTTTTCCATGTCTTTTTATCAAGTTTCCAGGCTAGATTAGTGATTATTTTAGTTGTCCCTTGTTTCCCTACCAAAAACGCACAAAAAACAACAACAAAATCCCACTTCCGTCGCCCACCACCACCTCCGGCGACCGGACCACCACCCCTGCCGCCGTAGCACCACCCACCACCACCGTTACTGCCGCCCTACCCTTCCCCCCAACCGGCCCTTGTGTGGTTATTGCTCCATTTTTGAATTCCCCCCATTGCTTGTACCTTGTCCTTTGGGAAGGACCATCTCCACTATCTCCTTGTCCTTTTTGTCTCCTTGCTATTTTGGGTAAAAAGGCCAAATTTTACCTTTGGATGATGGGTTAGTGGGTGGAATGCAAGGACACTTCCTTAGTGGATTTCCAAAAGTGGAGGCCGAAATTGTTGTGGCAAAGGAACCTTCCTTTCTCTTTCTTCCAAGCCTTGCCCCACCACTACATGGGTGACTTGGCACGTCCAAACAACAAACAAAATCAGAAATCCCTTGTTGCCACTCCTTACAAAACAAGTGTTGTGGCTCCACTCCACCTTCCTTGAATTCAAACACTATATTTTCGGCCTTGCTCCCCTTTGCATTAGAAAAAGCCAAACATATTTCAAGAGGTCAAGACAAAAGGCAAGAGACCCGAATACAAAAAACAAAAAAAAAATACAAAAAAAAAACACAAAGCAAAGGGAAGGTCAAGTTCTTTCTTTCCTTCTTTCGGTTTGGGCCACAACCCTTGGTGGGCTCTCCCACCCTCACTTGGCAACTTGGGCCACTAAGCCCTCCCCTCCATATTCTTCTAGCCTTTGTCATAACTACTTCACCCCTTTTAGGGTCCATAGGGTGGCCGAATTGCCCTCTCATTGGGCTTTCCATCCTAAGTTGCACTTTGGCCCTTTTATCTACTTAGCCTAAGGACTACAAGTTGGCTTGGTTTGAAGGTGTCGTGGTTCCACTCCCAATTCTCAAGATGCATGCCGTGGCCCACCTTGTTTCTCCTTGTTTTGAGCCATTGACTTTGTGTGTGATTGTATTGTAGGCATATTTTCCTTAGCTTCCCTTTTAAGTTACTTTACTTGTTCCTTGGGAATTGTTTACTTGGTTTTCTTTGTGGCCTCTTATAGGTGAGTTCCCACATGGAGGATCTCGTGGATGTCGGCAATAGGAGCCCTCGGAGCTCCATGCCAACACTCTCCCCCGAGTCATTTGCGGCTAGGCTTGCCGAGGAAAACCGAGCCAAGGAGGCTGCCGCCGAGGCCTTGCATGCGGCCCACGCCGAGTTGGCTGTGCTCCTCTGCGAGAAGGAGGCCACCGACGCGCGCATGGCCACCCTCGAGCGTAGCTTGGCCTTGCATGCGGCCCACGCCGAGTTGGCTGCGCTCTGCCGCGAGAAGGAGTCCACCGACGCGCGCATGGCCACCCTCGATCTTAGCTTGGCCACCATTGCCGCCGGTTCTCCAGCCGCCGCACCAACCGTGGCGCTGTACCAGCACCCATCAACAAGGACCACCACGCCAACCTTGGTCGCGCCTCAAGTACCCTTGCATGCGCCTTAGCCTCCTTTGGCCGCGTTTGACATTGACTCGGGCGTGCCACACATGGCCTTAGCCGCACCTCATGATGCCTCATCCGTGCCGCGCCATGACACCTTGCCTGAGCCCCAGCGCGCCTTGGTCGTGCCTCAAAGAGCCTCGGCTGTGCCCTACAGTGCCCCGGCTGTACCTCAAGGCGCCATGATTGCGCTTGGGGGTGCCCTGGTTGCGCCTCAGTGGGTTCCTTGCCCTATCATCACTCGCAGCTCCATGAGCTCTTTGGCCATGCCTTGGATGGATGTCACACCTCTTGTTCCTTCTTGCTTGCCATTCTCACTCCAAGAGGAGGTCCATGCTATGGATGACGAGCCTTACAAGCTTCCAAGGCCAGCTCTTAACCTCTACAACAGAGACGCTCCAATGACCCCTATATTTAGGGAGGTACCTTCTTTTGTCTCTCCTCTTATGCCCTTGAGTGATACCTTGCATGAGTGTCCATTTACACATTTGGATAGAGCTTTATTTATGAAGACACACTGTTTTGCATCTAGGACTACACATTCTTGTTTGCATTATAGTTCCATGTCTCACTTCATGCCAGCGAAGTTTTACTTATTGCTTGTTATTTCCTACATGCCTAAGTATGACAATTGTTTGACTTGTTGCATCATGAAGCATATACTTAGGCTTAGGAAGAGCGATGCCACTACTCTTGCATATGACCTTACACTTCCTATGGAATATACCTCTCATGTTATTGCATTTAGTGCCTTAGGCAATACAAAAGGCTTGCTTGTTATACCCTTGGATTTGGCATACTCATGTTTGCTTCATAGCTCTCCATCCTTGTTGCATGAGATGTATTCACTTCATTCATTTCCTCTCCTAGTTACGTATGTTGTGTGCTTTGCATATTCCATCTTTCGGCATACCTTTAGGATGCTTCATGTGTTGATTATGCGTACCCCATACCATGATAATGCCCTTATTATGCGTCTTTGCAATGTTGATATTTGGGCCTATTATGAGGGTACGGGCTGCCATCTCTCCGCCTTGTCCTTGAGCATGCCTAGATCCTCCCCTAGGCTTTCTTTGCAAAAGGTTTGTCATGTTGTTCGGGGCCCTTTGAGGATTATACCTAGAGTGCTTCCTTGGAACCCTTTGCCCACGGAGTATCATGTTGATTATGGACCTTTATGGACTGGCCATACATCCCTTCCTAGGCGCCTCATGTATAAGGTATTTCAGGTTGACACGGAGCCTTTGAGGATAGCCCCACACATAGCCTCCTTAGGGACCCTTTCGTTAGGACCTCACCTCAGCTTGTCTCTTGGTTGGTGGCCCCGTGCTTGGGTGTTTGTCCCATTGATTTATCCTAGGTATTCCCCTCCTGACCCTAGCATTCGTGTATTCTCTTATACCGGGAATTGGGTGGTTGTTTATCTCACTCTTGTAGTCGAGTGGCCAACTCCTAAGAAGGGGAGAGATTCTCTTTGGGTGCTACTAGTTCATCTCTCCCACATGGCTAACCCCCTAGCTTGTAGGATCTCATATATTGCCTTGAGGATGCCCACTGTTTTCCTTTTCCACATATGGCCACCGGACCTAAGCCCTCCCATCACCTACCACATTAGGGTTGCGCATGAACCGACCCCATATCCCTTTTGGACCGTGCCTAGGGCCCTTCGTAGAACCACCCCGGGGAGTAGGATATTCTCACATTTTGTTGTTGAGTTGCTTTGTTGTAGAACCATTCGACGGCAACCTTGCTTAGGGCCTTTTTGGCGTCCCCTTGGAGTACACATACCATGGCGATGGGAGCTCTTCCAAGCCGTCTTATGGACGCCTACTTGCCTCATGTGCCACCGGTTCCTAATGATGGCTTGCTTCTTGTGACATTGGTGCCTATAGACGGTTTCACTTCATTCATGGAAGGTCCCGAAGTTCATGACCAGTGGCTCACGCATAATAAGGGGAGTGAGCCCCCTTGGGTCATTCTCACTTGCTTCAACATTGTGCTCGCCCATGGAAGTCCTACATGGTGCCCCTCAGTACCCCCCGATCCTAGCCACAAATTGAGGACAATTTGCCCTCAAGAAGGGGAGACTGATGAGTTACACCTTGGCCCTCATCAAGCCAAGGCCTCGTCTCCAAGGTCACCAAGGGCCGATCATGTCTCGGCACCAAGGCACCTCTATGGCGATGGAGCCTAGCCTCCAGCCACCAAGACCCGACGCCTAGATGCCACGACAATCAAGCGCCCGACGCTTCAACTCCAAGGCATTTTAGGTGCGCGCCTCAAGCCAAGCCTTCAAGGCTTTTACCCTTTCCCCTTTTTATGTCTTCATTTATGTTATTCGGCCTTTCCTTGGGTGTGGGCTTTCACTTGCATGTGCAACCAACCCACTTGGAAAACCCTTGAGTCTTTAAACTCCTCTTTGTTATCTTTGCTCATTAGTTGAAGAATAGAGAATTGGAACATTACCTTGGGTAGAGGAATCCTCCCCTAAGACATCCAATTAATTTCTATCAACTCAAACACTCTTCTCTTCTCAATCTCTCACGAACTCACACTCAAATCATCAACAAGCTTGTTTTACTCCATCTCGGTCAAGGAACCCCAAGGAGGGATTCCTTGGCACTTGTCGGCGCCTTCCACCGTCCAAGCTCCGGCCAGCCACCCCTCCACCAACGTCTCCTCCCCTTGGCTGCCCTCTTGAGCTCCCAAGGACCCTTGGAGGTCGAACCACCACAAGAAGAAGGGAGTCTCCACTTAGCTTAGCCTAGATCTAGCTTCTTGGGAAGAAAAGTCTCACCTTTGGAGGCTTGATTCTCATCAATGTCTTCCCTGCCACTAAAACCCATGACCATACAAACTTATGTTTGATCCCACTTGTATCCAACCAACCATATCTACCCGTATACTCTCTACTACTGGCGCACCACTACTGATGCCTCCCACCACATTGCCTAACCCCTACCTGATGGCACCATCCTCATCCACGTCATCTGACTTCTCCTTGTTTCCATCTAATCCCCTATCAATGGACCAACCTTCCCTCATCTCTTCTACTAACTTGACCAACTCGTCTAGTCTGTCTTCTGCAATCCCTAATCGTTCTTCGCTTGATGCACTGCCTAATGCACCAGCATGCTCGGCCTATCTTCGACCATCGGATGACTCCACACATTCCATGATAATGCAAGCCCGCAAAGGCAGTCTCCGGCCTCGTATCTTGCTCACCTCAAAGCACCCATCAACACCACCTACTGAAACTGAGGTTAAGCCTACCACATTCACTCAAGCTTACAAGAAAAAGGAATGGTGTGATGCTATGAAGGATGAATATGATGCTCTCAAGCAAAATCTGTGATACCCCTTATTTTTGTAAGGTTATTTTGGAAATTTTGGAATTTTCCCGAGTACCCGTTGTGTACGTCGGATTTAATACAGAGAGTTTGAGACATTCTGTAATGTGCTCTCTATCTTTAATATTTTTCTCAGTGAAATAATATACAGACAACATGCCTTGGATTTTAATTGTCATTCGCATACGATAATTTGTATCCCGGTTTAATGTCATGTTCGTTCAAAGCTGAACGGGCGGGAAAAGCCTGTCACGGCGACCGTCGTATAGTAGCGGCGACCGCCGTACAGTAGCGGCGACCGCCGTAAAGTCACGGCACCCGCCGTCCCAATGCTCGAGGAGGCAAGGCAGTTGGTGTGCCAGACCGTGGCGACCGCCGTAAATTACGGCGCCCGCCGTAATTGCCACCTTCGTTGTCCGGCAGTCCTTGCCCGATGGTCGCCGGCGCAATTTCTGGCGAGCACCGAACTAGCTATAGGCCCATTGTTTTTGAACTCCAGATGCTTGGCTATAAAAGGAGGTGTTGGGGGAGAGATTTGAGCCATCCCAAACACCGAACCTCTGCCAAGTTTGCCTCTCGCCGGAGTTTGTGCCTTCTCCGGAAATTCTGAAGCTTTCGTCGGTGTTGTTTGTTGGTGTTTCCAGGAGCCCTTTAGAAGCCTTTTGGTTGCCTTTGGAGGTCAGAAACCAAGTAAGGCAAAAAGGGGTCGAAACACGCATCGTTTTGGTGAGATTTCTCTCGTCTCTGTCGTCTGTGTTCTTCACGGCGACCGCCGTGTTCTTCACGGTGACTGCCGTGTTCTTCACGGCGCCCGCCGTGTTCTTCACGGCGCCCACCGTGTTCTTCACGGCGCCCGCCGTGTTCTTCACGGCGCCCGCCGTGTTCTTCACGGCGCCCGCCGTGTTCTTCACGGCGCCCGCCGTGATGAATGCGGCGACCGCCGCCAAGAACGGCGACCGCCGCCAGTGCCCAGAATGCCTTCGTGGCTTTGGCTTGGTTGGTTGTCATCGTGGCGTCTTTCCTTTCGTGTTCTTTCGCCGTGTTTAGATTCGTACTGTTTATGTCGGATCTAACTTAGGGTTCCTTTTATGGGTCGACTCGAAGGTTGTTGTGCTGTCAGAGCTATACCTGTGTCGAGCCCGGAATCCAATTGTCGTCGTTAGACTATTCTGCGGATTAAGGCAAGTGGCGGTTCGCTCTTGCTCATTTGTTCCATATTTACATTAATTATCAGTAGTTTATCTGAGTAATTAATTTGGAATGAATACTCTGTTTGTCTGGAAACGATTTTGTTAAACTGTTTTGAAAATCATATAATAGGTTGTATATCTGTTAGAACAACGCTATTATCTGTGATTGCCTTTCGGGCCTTTATATGGATTTATCCTGTAACTGTCATTGTGCTGTAATTGTTTAGTTAGCACTGTTAAATAAGAATGTTACTCGGACTCTGTCCAGTCATTTCTTTATAATGTGGTATCGGGGTGGCTCGTCTCCATCTGGTACTATTCTAAGATCATGATTGGTCTCTTTCACAAGTGTGTAGAGACAGGACACTTAGCTGGTGTCACAAACCTTTCGGTGTACGTCACTCTCGATGAAACGTATACTAAGATGTGTCGTCCCATTGGTGGGGTACACATGTAAAAGTCTATAATGTGATGTGTGTTTTTGAAACATAATCAGATAAGTGCTACCTTGACGCACATAATTAATGAACGCTCAGCGAGTAGGGCAGCTAGGTGATAGTGCCGCTAGGAAGACTCGTATTGACTTGAATGTAGTACGTCTTCTTTCCGATCTGGATTCGCTGAAAGGCGGTGAGGTTGGTCGTTGACTGAAGCATCTCCGTCAGTTTTAAATCATTGTTGTATGATTCTGTAACTTTCCAGAATTGTCATACTTCCTTAAAGACTCATTTCCGTTGGAGTCTTCTTTCGAGTCGATTTCTGTGAAGATTCAGTCTTCCAGAATCTTCTCTGGTGCATACCTCTTGTTTATTCCAGTAGGAGTATGGTGGTTGACAAGCATACTCGATTATTATTCGAGGGACGAGGAGTCTAACCTAATACGACTGCTTCGAACCATTCTGTTTTGTATCCTTGCTAGTCTATTCATTTAGACTAACCAATCAATATTTTCCCTTGCATGGTTGGTTGGTGTCATCGGTTCGATTCGGCACATCAGATCGAAAGTAGCTCAGAAGATTAGAAGGACTATGGAGTCGGTGGTGGTTTTTGAACGTTTTAATTATTTCTTTAATCATGTTGAGATGTTTTGGACAATGACTTTGGTTATAAGGTGTTTTATAAGACTTCCGCTGTATTTGGTTTAAACTCTGTGTTGACCTATTCGGGATTGGGTTGTAATCCCGTAACTCATGTTTCCTTGACAATGTTATGTTTTGGATTGAATGCTTTGATCATTATGTATCATTAGTATTTCATGATTGTATTTAACCGGTAAAGCCTTGGGTGATCTCGGTAAGGAACACTGAGGTCACTGGCGGTAATACATTTCCAAAAGGGTTAAGTTTTGGGGGTGTTACAGTTGTGGTATCAGAGCCAAGTTTTAAAACGGG
The DNA here is from genome assembly GCA_027886185.1 of Rheum nobile. NCBI lineage: Eukaryota > Viridiplantae > Streptophyta > Magnoliopsida > Caryophyllales > Polygonaceae > Rheum > Rheum nobile. The sequence goes on along the minus strand of WOAB01000109.1, from coordinate 6,727,606 downwards.
TTTGGAATTTTTATAAATCATTTATCCGTTTTCGAAATGCTTTAAAAAAAAAAGGCTCTGAATTTTCATACTGAAAATAATTTAAAAACGCCGTTCATAGTCGTGTCTTCTTTATAGTCTGATGTAGTAAGCTTGCTTCTATGTCTAGAAAGACTAATTCCTTCCTTATTGTTCGGTAGGATGGGTGTCTGCTTTTCAGTTGGTAGGGGGTCGGAAGACGCCAAGTCGGACCAGCCGAGGCTAGATTTTCCGTTACCTCAGCGATGTTTCGAGGTTGGACGCCCGAGTAGCCCGCCCGAAGACGTCAAGCACGTTCTCCCCGAGTCGGTTGTCCTTGTAGCTAGGGATGCTATGGTCCCTGAGCCCGCACATGTGCCGCCACCAAGGGTGGAGGAAGTACAGAAATGGGAGCAGGAAGATGGGTTATCAAGGTATGAACAAGGGGTTTACCAAGACGACTTTCTGTTGGGACCAATTCCAGAGGAGATCGAGTACGAGGAGGAGGATGAGGAGATGCTTGAGCTAGATCCTGTCGAGGACGAGGATGTGATTGAGGATGATTCTGAGGATGAGGATCCCATCAAGGATGATTTCGAGGATGAAGATCCCATCGAGGATGATCCCGAGGATGAGGATCCCATAGAGGATGATCCAGAGGAGGACCCGGAGTTGGACCTTGGAGGGCAGAATCAAGAGCCCGGTACAGAATTGCCACCAGTGCCAGAGTACGCACCCATGTCAGAAACTGATTGGGAGGCACTGTATACCGAGTACGGTATTAGGAGAAGTGACAGCGAATCTCAGCCTATCCCTACTCCAAGAAGAAGGAGGTCGGAATCCGAGCTGCAGGAGATCCTCCACCAGAGCGAGGTAATCTCTACAGAACAGCAGAGTCAGTGGAATGAGTTGATCACCAGTACTCAGAGGAGGGCCGGAATAGGCGGACCAGTCATGGATGACCCATACTTTACCATGACCGAGATAGGACCATGTGCTTCAGGGTCAAGCAGGGTGCGAAACCCATCGCTAGAGCTCGATGGTGAGCCTAGCCCGAAGATACCATGCACGAGTAGCCAGTCCTATGGGAGACATTTTGGAACGCCTTGAGGAGGATTGGCGTTGCCTATCGCAGTAGTTTCGTTTCTTAGTATTCCAAGTTGTACTTTGTGTAATAATTCAGTATTGCGGCAAGTACTCTGTGAAATACTTTATCTTCGAGCATTTGTTGTCCTAGTGCTCGAATGATAGACTTATGTGTAGCCGGTGTAACAGTTCGAAGGTTCATCTATAAAATGCCAAGTTGATATATTCTGAGTAATTTATTTACGTTGGTATATTGCATAAGTATATTGCATAATATTAATGTATTGAATGCTTGGAATTTGATCGGTAAATAGATGGTGAACCCAAGAAGCACAAGGAACTCGACTCGAGTCGGTGCTGGGACTAGTCAAGATCCCAGGCCAGCGGGAAGAGGTGTTCAGAATGAACACGAGTCAGAGTCTCGCGTCCAGCATAGGCGTGAAGGTCAGGATCAGACCCAAGCGCCAGCACTGTTTGACGCCGCAGCTGTTGAGGCGATTCGCGGGATTGTGATGCAGGCAATTGCGGATGTATTGAGACCCAGTGCGCCTCAAGCGCAAGAAGTGCCTACTCACCCAGCGGTTCCTGATGTTGTGGAACCCAGAAACCCTGTGATTCAGGAGACTGCCGTCAGGGCTAGAGACAGATATGGTCGCGCTCTTAAGACCATCACTTCCATGAGGCTCGATTGCTATAACGGGAAAGGGGAGCCAGTGGCAGTGACTCATTGGTTCTCCCATATGGAGAGGCTGTTTCGGAACGTGGAGTGTACTGAGGCCGAGAAGGTCCATATCGCTTCTCTTCAGCTGAAGGAGGAGGCTAGCGAGTGGTGGGAGAGCACAGGTTTGGCTGAGAGCCCAGTGTTGACTTGGTCGATGTTCAAGACCAAGATGGTTGATCGCTTTTTCTCTCGTGCTATGAGAGAGGAGAAGCATAAAGAGTTCTTGTACCCACAGACAGATGGTCTGAGAGTGACCGAGTTGGCGTCTAAGTTCAATCATCTTTTGCAGTACGCCACTGCCGAGATTACCAGTGAGGCCCAAAAGATCTGGTACTTCCACGAGTGGATGAGCCCGGATATCAAGCCGTTAATGGTGCATCACACATGCTCTACCTTAAAGCAGTATGTTGATTGTGCCTATAAGCTGGAGTTAACTCTTGAGGAGTCGACCAAGAGGCACAACCGACAGAAGTCGATGTAGAACCAGAACCAGAGAGGTGGTTTTAAGCGCCCTGCGCCACCGTCTAACTTTGCCAAGTCTGGCCGAGCTAAGACGGAGATGACGCAAGGAGGATCGACTCAGCAGTCAGGGCAGACCAGGAGTTCAGTTAAGTGTTATAACTGCGGTACTGCTAGGCAAAAGAGCAATGAGTGTCAGAAGGAGAAGAGGTCGTGCTTTGGGTGTGGACGTGACGGTCATCTGCAGAAGTTATGCAAGCAGGGGAAGCAGAAGGGAGTAGAGTGGCAGCAAGGGTCAGTTCATCAGAGCAACCGACCTAGATTCAAGCCTGCCGAGACTCCTAGCCCTTCGGTCCAGACGACTACTCAGAACAAGGGAAAGGCCCCAGCTGTTTCTGGAAGTCAGGGACAACGCTTGTATGAGATGCGTGAAGCAGATGGACCCAATGCTCCAATTGCTCAAGGTACTGTATACCTTCACTCTACTTCAGTGTGCATTCTATTTGATTCTGGTGCTACGCATTCCTTTATTTCGGATAGCTGTGTTAGCAAGTTAGATTTAGTGTGCAACGATTCGTGCGACCCTTTCGTCGTTAATCTTCCTAATGGAGAACGTTTGGTGGGAACCAAGCATCTGTCTGACTTTCCGATTACCATTCAGGGTAAGGAATTCGAGGCAGATTTAATCTGTATAGCCATGGCTCCATACGACATTATCCTCGGTATGGATTGGCTAATGCGTCACAAGGCAGTGATCGACTTCAGTTCAAGAACGGTGACGGTGTCATCTGGGGGCCAGTTCGTGTGCAAGTTCAAAGGTCGAAATGACGCTGATAACGGCAAGCTGATCAATGCGATGGCTGCGTTTAAGCTACTACGACAAGGATGTGTCGGGTACCTTTACTACTTGGATTCGCGTGCGAAGGATGGACCTGAGGTTCTTGATATTCCTGTAGTTAGGGAGTTTTCGGATGTCTTTCCGGAAGAAATTCCTGGATTACCCCCGAACCGTGACGTAGAGTTTTTAATTGATCTCGAGCCTGGTACGGTGCCGATTTCCAAATCACCGTATCGGATGGCTCCAGCTGAGATGCAAGAATTGAAGAATCAACTTGAAGATCTTCTTGACAAAGGTTATGTCAGGCCGAGTGCATCGCCGTGGGGTGCTCCGGTATTGTTCGTCAAAAAGAAGGACGGATCGTTCCGACTTTGTATCGACTACCGAGAGTTAAACAAGGTGACGATCAAGAACAAGTATCCTTTGCCTAGGATTGATGACTTGTTGGACCAGTTGTAGGGAGCAAAGGTTTTCTCCAAGATCGACCTGAGATCTGGATATCATCAACTCAGGATTTGTGAGCAGGACATTCCTAGAACTGCGTTTAGGACCAGATATGGTCATTACGGGTTCGTAGTGATGCCTTTTGGGCTTACAAATGCTCCAGCTGTATTTATGGATTTGATGAATCGATGTTTTCACCAGTACTTGGATAAGTCCGTGGTGGTCTTCATCGACGACATTCTGATCTATTCTCCGAATGAAGAAGTCCACGAGGAACATCTACGGATTGCCTTGTCAATTCTTAGACAACATCAGCTTTATGCTAAACTATCCAAGTGTGAATTCTGGATAAAGGAAGTGGCTTTCTTAGGCCACGTGATCAATAAAAATGGGGTTATGGTTGATCCCCAAAAGATTGAAGCGGTGGCTAAGTGGACACAGCCTCAGAATGTGAAGGAGGTGCGCAGTTTTCTTGGACTTGTCGGGTATTATAGAAGGTTCGTAGAAGGATTTTCAAAGATCGCTCTACCTATGACCAATCTACTCCGCAAGGTCCACAAGAAGTTTGTCTGGAATGACAAGTGCGAGGTCAGTTTCCAGGAGTTGAAGCGACGGTTGACCTCGGCACCCGTGTTAGCACTCCCAGAGGGGAACGACGATTATGTGGTCTATAGTGATGCTTCCAAGTGTGGTCTTGGTTGTGTTTTGATGCAAAGGGGCAGAGTCATTGCTTACGCATCTAGACAACTCAAGACTTACGAAGAAAACTATCCGACCCGTGATCTTGAGTTAGCAGCGGTTGTCTTTGCGCTGAAGATTTGGAGGCATTACCTCTACGGTATAAGATGCCAAGTCTTCACTGACCACAAAAGTCTCAAGTATATATTTACTCAAAAGGAGCTAAATATGAGACAACGCCGCTGGCTAGAGTTGCTCAAGGACTACGACATGGAGTTGTTGTATCATCCGGGCAAGGCTAATGTAGTAGCTGATGCACTAAGCCGGAAGACAACGCATGAGACTGTAGTTGCTCTACTTACTGCTCAGACCAAGCTAAACCAAGAGTCATGCGACATTGAAGTCTTGTACGACCAGCGTAGAGGGTACCTGAGTATGATGGAAATTCAGGCTATACTGCTGGATCAGATCAAAGAAAAGCAAGTCGATGACATCATCTTGGTGAAGTTAAGCAGTGAAGTGATGGATGGGAAAGCTCCCAGGTTTGTGGTTCAGGATGATGGATCACTTTGGTTTCAGGATCGGATCTGTGTGCCTGACACAGAAGGTCTTCGTCAGTTGGTGATGAGAGAAGCTCATTCATCTGCTTACTCTGTGCATCCTGGCTCTAGCAAGATGTACAAGGATCTCAGGAAGAAGTTTTGGTGGCCAAACATGAAGTGGGACGTAGCAGACTTTGTGGCAAAGTGCTTAACTTGCCAAAAAGTCAAGATCGAACACCGCAGGCCAGGTGGTGAGATGCTACCTCTCCCCGTATCAGAATGGAAATGGTAGGACATTTCCATGAACTTCGTCACTGGGCTACCCAAGACTCGAAGTCAGAGAGATGCTATCTGGGTAATTGTGGATAGGCTTACGAAGAGTGCTCATTTCGTAGCCATCAAGACCACATGGGAAACCCAGAAGTTAGCAGAAGTTTACCAGAAGGAGATTGTCCGCTTACATGGCATTCCTAAGACCATTGTATCGGACCGAGATGGCATTTTCATGTCAAGGTTCTGGAAGGAACTTCATAAGGCTATGGGAACCGAGTTGAGGTTCAGTACAGCTTTTCATCCTCAGACAGATGGCCAGTCTGAAAGGACCATCCAGACTCTGGAGGATATGCTTAGAGCTTGTGTGCTCGATCGTCCGACTAGCTGGGAGGACAGCTTGAGTCTGATTGAGTTCACGTACAACAATAGCTGGCATGCTACAATCAAGATGGCTCCGTTTGAAGCTTTGTATGGTCGCAGATGCAGATCTCCGATTTGTTGGGATGATAATGCCGACAAAATTCTGTTTGGACCAGAGTTGGTCGAAAGGACGGCTTCAGACATTGCTTTGATCAGACAAAGGATGTTGACCGCTCAGAGTCGACAGAAGTCCTACGCAGATCGGAAGCGCAGGACTGTCGAGCTCGAGGTCGGTGACAAGGTTTTTGTCAAGGTATCGCCATCCAAAGGAGTTTTCAGATTTGGTAAGCGTGGGAAGCTTAACCCTCGCTACGTGGGACCATTCGAGATTCTGGATAGAGTGGGATCTCTAGCGTACCGCTTGGCGTTGCCGCCATCGGCTCACCCGGTGCATAACGTGTTCCACGTATCTTTACTCAGAAAGTATGTACCAGATGAGTCTCATGTGCTTAGTTATGAAGACATCGAGATTCAAGCTAATGGTACTTATGAAGAGTTGCCTGTGCGCATTTTGGAGCGTCGGGAGAAGCGTTTGCGCAACAAGATCGTGCCGTTGGTACGAGTGTTGTGGTCCAAGTCAGGGACCGAAGAAGTTACTTGGGAGACATGGGAAATCGAGTCAGATATGCTCAGGCGTTTTCCCGAGTTATTCTCGACCTAAGTTTCGGGGTCGAAACTTCTTGTAAGGGGGAGGAGATGTGATACCCCGTATTTTTGTAAGGTTATTTTGGGAATTTTGGAATTTTCCCGAGTACCCGTTGTGTACGTCGGATTTAATACAGAGAGTTTGAGACATTCTATAATGTGCTCTGTATCTGTATAATTTTTCTCTGTGAAATAATATACAGACAACATGCCTTGGATTTTAATTGTCGTTCGCGTACGATAATTTTTATCCCGGTTTAATGTCATGTTCGTTCAAAGCTGAACGGGCGGGAAAAGCCTGTCACGGCGACCGCCGTACAGTAGCGGCGACCACCATACAGTAGCGGCGACCGCCGTAAAGTCACGGCACCCGCCGTCCCAATGCTCGAGGAGGCAAGGCAGCTGGTGTGCCAGACCGCGGCGACCGCCGTAAATTATGGCGCTCGCCATAATTGCCACCTTCGTTGTCCGGCAGTCCTTGCCCGATGGTCGCCGGCGCGATTTCTGGCGAGCGCCGAACTAGCTTTATGCCCATTGTTTTTGAACTCCAGATGCTTGGCTATAAAAGGAGGTGTTGGGGGAGAGATTTCAGCCATCCCAAACACCGAACCTCTGCCAAATTTGCCTCTCGCCGGAGTTTGTGCCTTCGCCGGAAATTCCGAAGCTTTCGTCGGTGTTGTTTGGTGGTGTTTCCAGGAGCCCTTTAGAAGCCTTTTGGTTGCCTTTGGAGGTCAGAAACCAAGCAAGGCAAAAAGGGGTCGAAACGTGCATCGTTTTGGTGAGATTTCTCTCGTCTCTGTCGTCTGTGTTCTTCACGGCGACCGCCGTGTTCTTCACGGCGACCGCCGTGTTCTTCACGGCGCCCGCCGTGATGAATGCGGCGACCGCCGCCAAGAACGGCGACCGCCGCCAGTGCCCAGAATGCCTTCATGGCTTTGGCTTGTTTGGTTGTCGTCGTGGCGTCTTTCCTTTCGTGTTCTTTCGCCATGTTTAGATTCGTACTGTTTATGTCGGATCTAACTTAGGGTTCCTTTTATGGGTCGACTCGAAGGTTATTGTGTTGTCGGAGCTATACCCATGTCGAGCCCGGAATCCAGTTGTCGCCGTTAGACTATTCTGCGGATTAAGGCAAGTGGCGGTTCGCTCTTGCTCATTCGTTCCATACTTACATTAATTATCAGTAGTTTATCTGAGTAATTAATTTGGAATGAATACTCTGTTTGTCTGGAAACGGTTTTGTTAAACTGTTTTGAAAATCATATAATAGGTTGTATATCTGTTAGAACAACGCTATTATCTGTGATCGCCTTTCGGGCCTTTATATGGATTTATCCTGTAACTATCATTGTGCTATAACTGTTTAGTTAGCACTGTTAAATAGGAACATTACTCGGACTCTGTCCAGTCATTTCTTTATAATCTGGTATCGGGGTGGCTCGTCTCCATCTGGTACTATTCTAAGATCATGATCGGTCTCTTTCACAAGTGTGTAGAGACAGGACACTTAGCTGGTGTCACAAACCTTTCGGTGTACGTCACTCTCGACGAAACGTATACTAAGATGTGTCGTCCCATTGGTGGGGTACACATGTAAAAGTCTATAATGTGATGTGTGTTTTTGAAACATAATCAGATAAGTTCTACCTTGACGCACATAATTAATGAACGCTCAGCGAGTAGGGCAGCTAGGTGATAGTGCCGCTAGGAAGACTCGTATTGACTTGAATGTAGTACGTCTTCTTTCCGATCTGGATTCGCTGAAAGGCGGTGAGGTTGGTCGTTGACTGAAGCATCTCAGTCAGTTTTAAATCATTGTTGTATGATTCTGTAACTTTCCAGAATTGTCATACTTCCTTAAAGACTCATTTCCGTTGGAGTCTTCTTTCGAGTCGATTTCTGTGAAGATTCAGTCTTCCAGAATCTTCTCTTGTGCATACCTCTTGTTTATTCCAGTAGGAGTATGGTGGTTGACAAGCATACTCGATTATTATTCGAGGGACGAGGAGTCTAACCTAATACGACTGCTTCGAACCATTCTGCTTTGTACCCTTTCTAGTCTATTCAGTTAGACTAACCAACCAATATTTTCCCTTGCATGGTTGGCTGGTGTCATCCGTTCGATTTGGCACATCAGATCGAAAGTAGCTCAGAAGATTAGAAGGACTATGGAGTCGGCGGTGGTTTTTGAACGTTTTAATTATTTCTTTAATCAGGTTGAGATGTTTTGGACAATGACTTTGGTTGTAAGGTGTTTTATGAGACTTCCGTTGTATTTGGTTTAAACTATGTGTTGACCTATTCGGGATTGGGTTGTAATCCCGTAACTCATGTTTCCTTGACAATGTTATGTTTTGGATTGAATGCTTTGATCATTATGTATCATTAGTATTTCATGATTGTATTTAACCGGTAAAGCCTTGGGTGATCTCGGTAAGGAACACTGAGGTCACTGGCGGTAATACCTTTCCAAAAGGGTTAAGTTTTGGGAGTGTTACAAAATCATACTTGGGTTCTTGTTGCTCGCCCACTTGGGGCAAATATTGTTGGTAACAAATGGGTCTTTTGTATCAAGCGTAAGTCGGAATGCCAAATTGAGCGTGACAAGGCACGCCTGGTTACCAAAGGCTTTCATTAGGAAGAGGGTGTTGATTATTTTGACACATTTAGTCCTCTTGTCAAACCTACTCCAATTCTTCTAATGATCTCTATTGCTCTTTCTCATGGTTGGGAGCTCCCGCATTAGATATTAATAATGCCTTCTTGAAAGGCAATCTTTCCGAAATTGTCTATATGGATCAACCCAAGTGATTTATTGATGATCAACGTCCCAGTTATATCTACAGATTACATAAAGCTCTTTATGGTCTCAAACAAGGAACCTCGTGCTTGGTTCAATATACTCACGTTTCATATCCTATAGTGTGGTTTTCGGGCAAGCTATTCAGACACCGCTCTGTTTGTGAGCACTACATGTATTGTTGCTCTCTATGTTCTTGTCTATGTTGGTGTCATTATTGTTACAGGTTTTACAACCATCAACAGTTTCTGCATTTATTCAAGAACTTCACTCGGCCTTTAAGCTCAAAGATCTTGGAAAGTTGTCTTATTTTTGGGGAGTTGAGGTTACTTACTCTATAGACACAATTCATTTCTCTCAATACGAGTATATTAGAGACTTGCTTGACCAATGTGGGATGTTACACACTAAACCTATTTCTTCACCTCCTGGCCCGATATCCCACTCAATAATCGTCAGTTCAGTGCTCTTCGTTCCAAGCTTTCAGTTTTTCCTCGCCCATCAGCTTGTCGGGGGGTAATAACGTGATAAGGAAAGTCAAATATATATATATATTGTAATCAATGGTGCTGGAAATTAATAACAGAAGTTGAAATTTGTCAACAACCCTTCTATATATTGTAAAATAATTATGTGAAAAAATAGCATTGACAAAACATAATTAGTTAATGACATATATAAGTTTGATGTTTATTAAGTAAAAAAATATTATTGCAATCAAGAATGGTGAACAAGAACTCAATTAGAAAAGAAAGTGGGTGCTATGTGGGATAGTGGGCGGGATAGTGGGCATGTAATGAAATTAAGAGTAGTTATTTAGACTAGATAAGAGATTGGTGTCGGCTGCAGAGAATGTCAAGTGATACATTCTTTTGTGAAGACAAGATTTTATAATTAAGGGCTCGTTTGGTATGATCTAGGAATCGGATGGATGGGGGTTCCCGCTAAATATATAATTTTCCTAATTTTCATATTCCTAAACCTTGAATTTCATGCCCTTTAATCCTAAACCTCATACATTCTAGATAATAAACCTTAAATCTCAAACCCTCTACACCTTAAACCCTAATATATATGCATTTAAACACATTCTAAGGTTTATTTCTTTTGTAGAATGGAGCTGGGGGTTTTTGATGAGGAATAGGGCTCCGAGGGAGACGAGGACAAGGACTAGGGAATAAGGGGTAAATAGGGACGGGGATTGGGAAGACAATGTTTCTCCTGAATCCGCTCTCTTGTCATCCCTAATTAAAGTAGAAGTGATTGATGTCACTTGACATCTTCACGTTGAGTCAAATCATCTTTCGTTACAATCTTCTCTGCATTGCGTCACTTGTCATGATCTGAATTTATAATTTATAATTTTATATCGATTTTATTCTAAGCATGTGATTATATTTTTCTTAATCGTACTTGCATTTTTAGTGTATATATATATGGCATTATTTCGTATAAGATCTTTATATCAAATTTTTAGTATGAGTATGCTATTAATTAGTTGTTTTTTATTGCAATAAGGTTATATATAATTAAGCTTATTTCGCTACCTACTTAAATGTATCTATATCATAATAAATATTATTATAATCCAAATCTAAATTTTTTAAGACTAAATTATATATTGTCTAAGGCCATATGTCCCGCTCATAAAGCCGCATCATCTATGACACGTGTCGTTTTTTTAATTTGCCACATCATTTATTATACTTTTGTAATATAATAATTATATTATGTTTATCTACAACTCTTTTATATAATCTTTTTTTATATTTCAATTTTCAAAAATATGCTTTTGTAGTTCATCTACATATTATGTTGTAAGAACAATTATTTTAATTGTAGATATTACTATGGCATACAATTTTATACCTTAATATCTTCCTTCGTTCTATTAAACAATTTAAGAAATATAGGCTTACGTGTTGTTTTGGACGGAAAATGACCAATTGATCTTTTTCCGTTGATTTGAGGGGTAACAATAGTTAGGGTAATAGATCTACTCCGTTTGATGAGAACAAGTGATTACAAATGGTAATTTCGTGATGCAAGAGAGGAAGAAGAAAGTTACAGTGTGTATAGTCGAAAGAGAAAGAATGGTCGGCCCAGACTACAAGCGTCGGTCGGACTAAACAACGTTGGACAAGATAGAATATATAAAAATGAGAGTTTTGATGATAAGAGTACAAGTGGTTGCAGTAGAATGAAGTGTTATAGAATGTCGTAGAGTGTCCTTTGAGGCTTCTCCTAGAGCCTTATTTATACTTGCTTGATCTCTCCTTAAATGCTCTTGATCTCTCCTTGAATGCTCTTGATCTCTCCTTAAATGCTCTTGATCTTCTCTTTGATTCTGCATTAATTACGCTTGATCTCCTCTTAATAAGCCTTGATCCTCTCTTAAAGATGGTTGATTCCTTCCTTGATGGCTGAAATAATGCATATAGCCGTTGGAGATCTCGGAGTTGTTATACTTAAAGGAGAAAATCTCGTTGGTCCGTTGCGTCCAGGAATCAGGCGACGGTCGCATGGCTCACATCCGACAGGTCTGGTGCGTCCGACGGTTGCGTCAGACAGTCGATGCCCATTGGACGAGTAGTCGATTTTCTGACCCCAACAATTGCCCCAAATTCATCTTAGTCATCGATGCAAGGCGGTGGATGAGATGAATTTCAAGTCTTCAAGGGAATCGTCCTTCAGTAATTTCGATTTGTCTGAACTCGTCCTACTATGTAGATAGTCGATGAATTGATGTGATGTGACGTTGCTTGTGTAAAAGATTTTGTCTTTGAAAGTGTTGAATTGAAGTTTTTAGCCATCGGGCGTTAACTCCGTAAATGTATATTGTATTGTACCACCGTTTGCGTAAAAGCTTTTGTTGGTGGGTCGTGTGTAGGTTGTAGACGTGTGAGACGTTAACTTTGTAAATGTGTACTGCGCAGGTTTGTGTATTTGTAGGTACCGTATGTAGGGTTTGTCACCCGTATGTAGGGTTTGTCACCCGTAATGTGTGTTAGTCATGACTCTATGCCGGGGAGGTAAGCAATATGTTTCTATTGCGTAAATGTAATAAGGTGTATTAACCTTATGTAATGTGTAAGGCAGACGGTGTGTCGACGTGCCTGTGTTGTTCATCTCACCCGTGTTCCGATCGATCGTGTAATGTAAGCGCTTTTTGCGGATGACTGGATCCAATGTGTATGTTAAGGGTCGTCACCCGTATGTATGTAAATGTAACGCGACATGTCAAGTCGATTTGTTCATAGTTGATTTTGATGTTGTCTTGTATTTGTCGCACTGAATAGATTCGTCATGTACCTTGTAGGATCAAAAAGACATGGTAGGATTTGGTGCTCGAGTTTATCGACAATCCTCCAATAATCATGTTAGCAATCATGTCAAGTAATAGTATATAGCGAGAATATATTTAAAATTGAAATGACACGAATGTAATCGTAGGTCGACATGTAAAAGTCAAATTATTTTGTAATTCGAAAAGCGATAATCCAAAGATGCGATGAGTGTAAATAGTAAATGATAATGATAATACATAATAAATTACTTAGAAACGAAATGGATGAAACCTATTGTCCCTTCGATGATGCGTCGTTGGATCCTGTCGTCTTGTCAGATCCGGTCGCATCGTCAGGTCAGGTCGCCTCGTCAAATCTGGTCGCCTTGCTTGGTCGCCTATATAAGGAGTCGACCTTGTCTTGAGTTTGAGATATTGGACCTGATTTTTTCTCGTAAGGACTCATTTTGAAGAGTCAACTGTGCTATCTTGGCATCGGTTTGAGCTTTTTGGGCAGCCATCTTGATGATCTGGGCCTTTTGGAGATCTAGTGTTCTCCTCAATGAGTCGATCCCTTTTGAGAGGTCATCCATGGTGACTTGCCCCTGTCCTCCTTGCATGGCCACGAATTGGATGTGTTTGGATTAGGAAGTAGATGAATCAGGATTATCTAACTATCGGCCCCACGGTGGGCGCCAAATTGTTTTGGACGGAAAATGACCAAACGATCTTTTTCCGTTGATTTGAGGGGTAACAATAGTTAGGGTAAGAAATCTACTCCGTTTGATGAGAACAAGTGATTACAAATGGTAATTTCGTGATGCAAGAGAGGAAGAAGAAAGTTACAGTGTGTATAGTCGAAAGAGAAAGAATGGTCGGACCAGACTACAAGCGTCGGTCGGACTAAACAACGTTGGACAAGATAGAATATATAAAAATGAGAGTTTTGATGATAAGAGTACAAGTGGTTGCAGTAGAATAAAGTGTTGTAGAATGTCGTAGAGTGTCTTTTGAGGCTTCTCCTAGAGCCTTATTTATACTTGCTTGATCTCTCCTTAAATGCTCTTGATCTCTCCTTAAATGTTATTGATCTCTCCTTAAATGTTCTTGATCTTCTCTTTGATTCTGCATTAGTTACGCTTGATCTCCTCTTAATAAGCCTTGATCCTCTCTTAAAGATGGTTGATTCCTTCCTTGATGGCTGAAATAATGCATATAGCCGTTGGAAATCTCGGAGTTGTTATACTTAAAGGAGAAAATTTCGTTGGTCCGTTGCATCCAGGAATCAGGCGACGGTCGCATGGCTCACGTCCGACAGGTCTGGTGCGTCCGACGGTTGCGTCAGATAGTTGATGCCCATTGGACGAGTAGTCGATTTTCCGACCCCAACACGTGTCATTCTAACCCTTGAATTTTGTTAATCAATAAACGTTTATTTGAATATTTTTAAGTGACATTTTATTAATGAGTTATAAAGATTACTCTTAAATTCGGGCAATCTAACCATTTTTCTCTCATGTCTTCAACTATTAGGTAAAGTAATATTTGCAATTAACAAGTGTTAATTTATTAGGTTAATAAATTAACTAGCAAAAGAATTATTTTATTTCTAAAAATGACACTCTTAAACATCTAAAACGACATTTATCATCAAAAATAAAGTGTAATAAATATAACAATCTATTATATTAGAATATATATCTTAATAGTCATTAATTATATTAGGTCCTTCGTTATACTATCATAATTTATGCTAAGTAATTTGAAGTGTCATCAATTTAATAAAGAAATCATATGCTTAACTATTAAAATTTTCCTATTTGCAAAATCGACATATTTTTATAATTATAAAATATTAAATTTATTAAATCTCGTACAAGGCACGTGGACTAGACTAGTTCATAATAAGATAATCTATAACTATTAACGTTATATTAAGAAGTAAAATATGAATATTGATTTTACATTGCCTTATTCTCACATTATCCTATTGAATTCGATAGTATAGATGGAGTAAGCTAGGCTCTATTGAATTAGAAAAAAGAAGTACGGGTTGGACCCGTATTCTTGAGCTTCCTTAATGGGCTTTTGCAATCCAAGATACAGATTCATTAATGGGCTTTAGTCTATCTTGCATTCTTGCCCCCTTCAAAATAAAAGAGTTTGCTAATTGGATAAATCTCGTCTAATCGCTTCTTCTTTTTACAGATTTTCAACTTAATCACCCCTTACTTTTAAGGCACAATTGCATAACTACCAGAAAAAAAAAGACGGCTGGCAAAAAAATCGGTGTTTAAAAAGAAGAGATTTGCGTGCCAAAAGACTAAAATACCCTTGTAAATATATCAAATTTTCAAAAAAAATGTCATTATTCCTCCACCCTAAAACCCTAAGCCTTAAAACAAATGAAATTTCCCAAAACAATGGCCGATTACAGAATGAGAGGGTTTGGGTTTAGGGTTTTGAGGTTTAGGGTTTCAATTTCCCAAAAAATGCCATCAAAAAAATGGTTTTAATTTTTTTTTTAAATAAACCCTAAAATGTTTTTAGGGTTAAGGGCTTAGGAATTTAGGGTTTAGGTGTAGGGTTTAGGGCTTAGGGTTAGGGGTTTAGGTTTAGGGTTTTAGGGTTTAGGGTTTATGATTTTAGGGTTTAGGGTGGAGGAAGAATGGCATTTTGTTGAACATTTGATATATTTACAAGGATATTTTGGTCTTTTTACATTTTTTAATGGAGAAGTTAACGGAATATGGTCATGGATGGCTCCTTGTTAACGGAGGGCCATTTATGGGTGATTTAAAATAATTATCGATATAACGGGTGGTTTCATGTAAAATCGGGCATATAACGGGTTGTTTGGTGCAAAAAATCCTAAAAAGAATGGTAAAATTACCAACTTTTTGTACTTTTTGTACTTTTTTGCTATAAATAGGATTTGTTTTTTTCTTTTCTTTTCAATCAAAAAATCTTTAAAATGTGGCAAATCTTTGCTTGAAAAAGATAAAATAAATTCATAATCTCTACAGTAATCTTCTTCCTTCCCTTAATCAACCATCCTATCACCTGATATCCCTCCAAAGCTATGACCTCCTACTATTGTACGAAAAAGAAATTGGCGGGCAAGGAGCTTGTTTTTCCCTCCAAAGTTTTGACCTCTTGTACAAGCAAAGTAATCTCATTCCTTCTCTTAATCACACTTTCCACCATGTCCTTCTCCGTAACTCTGGTTGACAAAGTTTGCACCACATTCCTGAAAAAGCAGTAACTTGGCCTGAAAACGTTTGCACCACCTCTTGTACAAGCTTTTAAGTTCACACCTGATAATCGTCATTAATGCTTCAATGGGTAAGTAATTCCTCCTGACAAAGCTTTGTTTTTTCCCTCTTTTTTTTACTTAGTTTATCCCTCTGTTTTTGACTTAGAACAGTGAGAAGTTAGTCTACGTAATGTTCATATCCTTGTTCATTTATTGGTACAAAGTTAGTCTACGTAAAGTTCATAAGCGATGGATAATGGAAAGTTAATGGGAAAAGTTGGTTGTGTGATGTTGATAGAAAATAAGAGCCATGTTGATTTCACAGGACATGGACTTGACTACACTGCAGAGGAAATGGAACCAGAAGAACCCATTTGATGAAGAGAAGTACTTAGTGCAGATACAATACCTTTATCCAAACAAACCTGACCTTCTCCGATCGCTTTAAATGATGACGACGATCTGGAGGCATTCAAGTTCTTGAACATGAGTGGAGAAAATGCAGCAGAGTGGAAGATTGAGTTGTATACCAACCTCGTAATGAAGGAAGAGATTCCAACTAAAAGCATTGTACATCATACTCTTCTTTTTCCAACAGCTCCACCAGTGACTCAGAGCCAAGACAATAAGGAGTTTATCAAGTCATTTTTTTCAAAACGTCAGAGCACCTGATGTGTTCTTGCCTCTGATGATAAGCCAATTGTCAAAGGCGATACCTTTGGATCTAGTCTTGGACAAGAAGTCACTCTTTCCTTGTCAAACCTGTCGTGGAATCCTTGGGTACAAACCCGCGTTGTCTTGCACGAAAGGTTGACAAAATGGTGGAGAAGTGAACCCGGTGGAGGTGGTCTGGATGGTCGCGGCGTCGGCGAGGCTGAGCGTCACGTTGAGTGTCACAACAGCGAAGACGACGCCGATGGTGAAGGCGATGGAGAACGCGATGGAATTGGTGGCGATTGTGGGTGCGATGGAAGCGATTGATGGGGCGAATGGATAGCGATGGCGGAAGCGATTTGATGAGGGATAGTTGACTTGAAAAGACAAGTCTTTGGTGTCGTAGCGTCGACTGCGGAGGAAGGGAGATGCGAAGGAAGACTTGGCTTGAAGGTTCAAGCAATTGCCGTAGCGTCGGCGGCGGAGGGAATGGGGATGCGAAGATAGAGGGGTGACGTCCGATCAAGGGAAGGAGGATAAACAATCTACTTGAAACCTTGATTAAAATTGAACGTACTAAAACCAATAACATAGTTTGACTTAAATACTAGGGCGAGACATCGGATGGGCCGAGTCGAGCCTAGTGGGCTAGCCCATGCAAGCATGCAAAAGGCACAAACCCTAAAATAGAAATGACTATAAAAGGAAACTATCTAAAATAAGCAATAATACCAAATATAGAAAGTGTCTCAAAAAGAACGCGGCGAAGGCATGGATGCAAACACCGCGAGGAACGGCGACGAAGGGTCGATGGCCTCGCGAGTGGATGCACGCGATGCCGGCTGCGATGATCGCGATGTTTCGATGCCGATGGTGGTGAGGACGACGAGTCTTGGGTTGGCGTCTGGGCTTCCTTGGCCAGCAACGATGCGTGCGACAAGTGATGCGACGGCGGCGGCGATGGCTTTGGACCTAGACCATGTCATTGGGCCCTCTGAGCGTAGGCTCATGGCTTCTTCCTCGTCTTGGGTCGTCATGGGAGGCAGGGTCACATCACCCTCTCCCACTTGGCTGTGAAGCGTCCCTGCTTCACCATCATCAAACTCAGGCGCAACATATGGTGTCAAGTCCGCCACGTTGAAGGACGCATGGACTCCAAAATCTGGTGGAAGCTCGAGTTGGTAGGCATTGTCCCCTATGGCCTTTATCACACGGAATGGACCATCTCTATGCGGTGCCAATTTGGGCTTACGCCGCGAGGGGAACCTTTCTTTTCGCATGTGCACCCAGACGAGGTCCCCGGGTGCAAAAACGATGCGGCGGCGGCCAGTGTTCTTCTGTGAGGCATACTGCACGGCCCTTCTCTCCAATTGGTCCCTGGTTCAGCGATGGAGCTCTTGTACGTGCTCAGCGTGATTGGCGGCGGAGACATGCACTGGGTCTCACAGTGGTCGTGACGACAAATCAAGCGGCGTCAATGGGTTCATGCCATACACCACTTCGAAAGGTGTCAACTTGGTCGCCGTATGCCTGCATCTATTGTAACAAAACTGTGGAGGTAATCCTTGTGGCAACTCATCGGGGAAGACGTCGTCGAACGCGACGAGCATGGCAGCGATGGAAGACGGCACTGGCGCGGTGCGCGACGACTCTAGGATGCACGGAGTTAGAACAAGCAGAAAGCAGGGTGCTTTTCCAGACAAACACGCAGTGAGGTCACTGGGCCTGGCCAAAATCAAGCAACGCTCACATTTGCCTTGCAACGGAGGCATCTGCGGCAACGGCACGGCCAACTTTGTCGATGGCGAGGCGCTGGTCGGTATTTGTTGGGCACTGGGCATATATGGACCATTGCTCGCGCCAGAATTGGAAAAACCTGGCCAAGCCTCTGGAGTGCCTTTCTTGGCCTTCCCAGCAGCGGCGCCATGACGATCCAGATGGGCATTTGGTGTCCCACCTGTCGCGTTGGTCCTCTTCTTGTCAGTGCCCGGGGAAGACGAAATTTTTCCAGAATCGGAGGAGTGTTGCCTCTGGAATGCCTCTAGGGACTCGTTGGACCTAGTAGACGCGGCCTCAATGGCCTTCTGGAGATCATGCTCAACCTGGTCCTGCAAGATCTCATGGGGAGACATTGGATGCAAGGTGACGTGCTTCCCGTGGTAATTGAACACATAAGTGTTCAAATAGCCATCATGGAGCACGCTCAACCTGTTGAATTGCCATGGACGCCCAAGCAAAATATGGGTGGCGTCCATTGCAATGACATCACAAAGTATAAAATCACAGTATTGCCCTATGGAAAAAGAAACTAAGCATTGGCGAGATACTGTGTTACCTGGACTGGAAGAAATCCATTGGAGGGCATAAGGCTGTGGATGAGGCGTCGTAGGCAACTTGAAGTGTGTCACAACCTTCTCATTGACAATGTTAGCACATGATCCTCCATCAACTATGACACTCAAGGAAGCCGTCTGGACGAGAACCCTTGTGTGGAACAAGTTCTCGCATTGGTCGTGGAGGCTCGCTTCCTTGACTGTGAGGAGACGACGCGTCACCAAGCTCAATGGTGTGCCTGTGTGCAGAGAAGTGGGTTCGCAGTCATAGGCATCTTCCTCCTCTTCGATGCCTTCATCGATGGCCTCTAGGGTTTGCTCCTCGTCGTCGCAAGACTCATAGCCGGCAGCGGCCGTGGAGAACAAAACCTTTTGAGTGTTTGGGCAATCCTTCTTATAGTGGCCTCTTCCACCACATTTGTAACACTCGATGTCGCGCGCGCGATCTATGCCCACTGGGTCTTGTCGGGGCGCATTCTGGCACAGCGCGTTGCCCGGCGTCGATAGCTTTGCGTTGGGGGCTTGGCTCAACGCGGCTATGGTAGAGACACTAGGGCGAACATTAGTAGAATGCAATCCACTAGGGTTAGAAGAATACCTTTGTTGGCCACTTGAAAAAGTCTAAGACTTTCAGCGACAGATTTGGGCATGAAGTTGCATCTCCGTATGTGTGAGTGTGTTCAAACCTTTGATGGGCAAAATCTCGAGTTGATCATGGATGTTAGTGTTCAAGCCACTCAAGAATTTCGTCCTCAAAGTCGATGGTGCAACGGAGATGTTGGCCTTGTAATACATGTCTTCAAGCTTGGAAAAGAAGTCGAGTGAAGTCATTGACCCTTGGCGAGCCATGGCTATCTCCATTCTCATTTGATTCCTATAGTCTGGAGGAACGTATTTCTTGGTCATTACGTAGACTAGTTGATGTCATTCTATGACTCTGGTCCTGTTGCGACGCACGCAGTCATCTTCGAATCTATGCCACCATACGCGGGTGGCTCCTCGGAAGTGAAGTGTCGCGGCATCGACATGCTCCTCAGGTGGAACTCGACAATATCTAAGGGTGTACTCCGTAGCCCGCACCCATTCAAGAAAAACAGAGAGGGTTGTATTCACCATAAAAATGCTCGATCTTTACCTTGACTTTGTGTCGTTGGTATCGAGGCTGGGCAGGTGCTTTGTTGAATGCATTGTTTGGCACAGCGGCGTAGAGAGGATTCTTGTAGGCGTGCACACCATGGGGTCTATCGCGTCCAACCTGGCATCTATCGCGGTCGTGGTGATCTTCTCCGCGAGCAAACTCATCCCTTGGCGCATAGGCGTCGTCGCGTTGGCGTCTTCGCGGCTGGGCATTGTAGTTGGCTCGGAGAATGTCCCTTGGCATGACATCGCGTCGCTCACCGCCAATGTCACGAACGTGTTCTCCTTGGGGCTGGAGACGTGGTGGAGGTATCCAATCCGAAGGGTGATCCTGCAATTCATGTGGATCTCCAAGAGGGGGGTGAAAAAATTTAGGGTTGACCATACCTGAGTACTCGATCTCCTCGTCGTCATACTCGTCGAAGTCGTCATGGACATTGGGTGTAATCGACGCGTAGCCATCGGATCCGTAACGCGGTGTCCGAACACTTTGGTGTTGAAGGTGATCGCGTACATTATGGCTCTGTGGCTGAGTAGTTGGGGTCCTCAATTGATCATCGCGTCGCGTATGCCCACTGGGTCGGCGATTGGGTCTCCTTGGCGTCGCGTCGGCTTGCTTGGCTCATCGAGGGCGGCCTTCCAGAGGCGCTGATCCCGGTACGCATCTCTGGGTTCTCCTAGTGGTATAGCGATCATCAAAGTTGTATGGTTCAGAAAACTCACCTTGAGTGTCCTCGACGTCGTGGTCGTTGTCGGAGCCGGTGTCGAAGCCAGCGGGTGTGGCTCTGGGCACGTAGCGGTCCTTGTGCGAAACGAAGCCTTGGCGACTCTCGATGACACTTTGCATACGATTGAGTTGTGGTTGATGATGAGATGTCGAAGACATTAGACCTTTGCCTTTGTCTACTCTTGTCTTCGATGGACCGGCGTCGGTGGCTCAGGGTTGAGCCGGCGCATCCATAGTACTCAAGGGTGTGGGTGTGGGTGATTGATGTGCCGCGCGTTCTCTGGCTTCAAATTGAGCCACGCGTTGACGAAGAGCCTGTATCTCTCGTTGCTCCTCGGACAACTCTATGAGCGCGTTTTGTTGTGGGGGGTCAATCGGTGATTGGTTTTGGGGTAGACCCAACGGCGGTGGATGTGGATTGGTGTTGTCGACTCCAAGTTGGTCTTCACTTTGTCCAACTGTCATGTTACCTATAACAATATGGCCAGACATGGGAATAAAAACGAACCAAAAGACAACAAAGAACAACAACCAAGAAAATCATTAGTCAAGTCACAAAGTGGTAGGGATAGTTTGGCTTGTCGTGAGGACGGCTTGGCTTGCACAAGAGATGGTGTATCAAGCAAGTTGCAATCAAACAAACAAGAACAAATTGAAACCCTACAACAAACGTAAACAAAGCAACCTAATAAGCAAGAAAATACCTTCTAGGAAGCTTGACCTAGACAGCGGAGAGTTTGAGAAGATGAGCTTAGACCGAGTCGAGTGGGTTAGGGTTGCCTTATTTTGGCTATACCTAACTTTGGAAACTTTTTTTTTTGAATATCTTTTTGATATCTTTTTTTTTTTTTAATATCCGAGATCTTATCTTTTGATCTTTTCGAATTTGCAAAAGAAAACGGCCTAAGTAACAAGAATATCACAAGTGTGATCTTTAGAGATAGGAGAGAGAAAATAAGATTGGATTTGATATCTTATAAGGAAATTCGGCTAACTTAACTAAAAAGCAAAATCTAGCAAACACGGAAACTCTATCCACGCGTGAAACAAGGAAACAAAATATTCTAGCATGCAAGATAACAAATTACCTAACACACCAAAACTTAGGGAACAAGAAAAAAATTTCGGCCAAGATATTATCTTGTAGAAACCGATTAGGTGATGCAAATATGGAAACTTTGGTTTTTCTGACGATCTTACGAAAACAAACGATGGGGGTCAAGTGATGGAGGCTAAAGTCGTATCGCCTTATCAAAGTAATCCTTAAAAACCTAAACTAGTAGAATAGGCAAGCAAGGGTCGAATCTCACAGGGAGGAGTTGTCTTTTTTTATGTAAATTTGCATGCAAAAGTAACAAAGTGGGGTTTTGGTTGGTTGTTTGTAAACAAGTAAACAAAGGAAACAAAAGCAAAAGTTTATAATTAAATTGGGAAAAATACTTAGCCAAACAAATATCCACCATTCATTTGATTGATTGGTCCTAGATTATCTTTATTCCTTCCTTTGATTATTCTTTTCCCTATTCTGAAATAGTTACCAGTCCTACCAGTCTAGGTAACCCTAACTATCGAACGCACGAGAAACTATCAAGATTTAGAACAATAGCAGCAAGACGCATAGGAATTAACCAGGATACATGCAACACCGATTTTTCGCAGCATTTAATACATAATCAATTCTCTTTCATAATAAACTAGTCCTACCAGTCCTAGGATATCATGGATGCTACAAAAGATAAGGAATCTCAACCCAAAATTTTCAAACCCTAGCAATAGACAATTACTAATATCAACTAGGTGATCAATCTAGTCAAATCAATAAGAATCAATAGGAATAAGCTCAAGAGAAAAGATATAATCCAAAGGAATAGGAAACAGAGTTATAACCTCACAATCATGAATCAAATGAAGGCTTCAATTTTCGGACTAAGCAAAGGGTGCTTAGTTCTTCATAACTCAAAGGAAAAACAACGTTGAATGGAAAACTAGGTCTGAATAATGATGATGATAAAAACGATTTGAAAGCTGCTAGGGAAACTAGGTTAAATAACCTAACACCAACTAAGACTAAAGATAACAAGTCAAATCTAAATGGAAATAAAATAATCAAACTAAAAGAAATAAAATAAAAAGGAAATAAAGTAAAAACGAAATCTTCTTACGAAACTCTTTGGCGCATTGGATGTGGATTTCCGCGACCGTGGCATTTGCTTCCGCGACCGCGGCAAATTGGGTCTTCAACATCGCTGCTCTCGAATTAACCGCGACTGCGGTTGTGTGCCCCGCGACCGCGGTTTTGCCGATTCTTCACTTCTCGCCTCATCTCTTCACCGCGACCGCGGCCCTCAGCCCCGCGATTGCGGTTTCTTCTTTGTTGCTCCACTTGGCTTCTTTCTCCATCTCTTCCTTCGTCTTCTACGTGGTTCTCTTCTCATCTTCTTGATGTCTTTATTTAAGCTTCTCCAAACCACCAAATCTGCACTTCTACTTCTCACATACAAACTCTACAATAATCCTCTAAACATCTCCAAATGGCACCCAAAACACCGGTAACAACTCCTAGTTAAATACTACAAAGTAGCGTTGATCATCAAGAAAACAATTTTGTGAACAAGATGCAAACTTGAGTTCATGACTTATAAGACTGTTGGGCTCTGATGCCAGTTGATGTGTTCTTGCCTCCGATGACAAGCCAATTGTCAAAGGCGACACCTTTGGATCTAGTCTTGGGCGAGAAGTTACTCCTTCTTTGTCAAACCTGTCGTGGAATCCTTGGGTGCAAACCCGCGTTGTCTTACACGAAAGGTTGACAAGATGGTGGCAAAGCAAACCCGGTGGAGGTGGTCTGGATGGTCGCGGCGTCGGCGAGGCTGAGTGTCACGTTGAGTGTCACAACAGCGAAGACGACGTCGATGGCAAAGGCGATGGAGAACGCGATGGAATTGGTGGCGATTGTGGGTGCGATGGAAGCGATTGATGGGGCGAATGGATAGCGATGGAGGAAGCGATTTAATGAGGGATAGGTGACTTGAAAAGACAAGTCTTTGGTGTCGTAGCGCCGACTACGGAGGAAGGTAGATGCGAAGAAAGATTTGGCTTGAAGGTTCAAGCAATTGCCGTAGCGTCGGCGGCGGAGGGAATGGGGATGCGAAGATAGAGGGGTGACGTCCGATCAAGGGAAGGAGGATAAACATTCTACTTGAAACCTTGATTAAAATTGAACGTACTAAAACCAATAACATAGTTTGACTTAAATACTAGGGCGAGACATCGGATGGGCTGAGTCGAGCCTAGTGGGCTAGCCCATGAAAGCATGCAAAAGGCACAAACCCTAAAATAGAAATGACTATAAAAGGAAACTATCTAAAATAAGCAATAATACCAAATATAGAAAGTGTATCAAAAAGAACGCGGCGAAGGCATGGATGCAAACACCGCGAGGAACGGCGACGAAGGGTCGATGGCCTCGCGAGTGGGTGCACGCGATGCCGGATGCGATGATCGCGATGTTTCAATGCCGATGGTGGCGAGGACGACGAGTCTTGGGTTGGCGTCTGGGCTTTCTTGGCCAGCGACGACGCGTGCGACAAGTGACGCGACGGCGGCGGCGATGGCTTTGGACCTAGACCTTGTCACTGGGCCCTCTGAGCGTAGGCTCATGACTTCTTCCTCGTCTTGGGCCGTCATGGGAGGCAGGGTCACATCAGCACCTAACACTGATGTCAGGTCAGTAGATGAAATCATTGAAGTTGACAACGAAGCAGAGGTAAGAAGATTAAATACGGACGAAGTGAGGGCAAAAAAAAGTGTCTCATTTCAGTGGAAGACATTATATCAGTGGGCAGCAATGATGAAGACATTGAAGCTACTTCATCAAGAAACAAAGGAATGGAGCAAATGACTAATGATGCCAATTGTGATAAAGATTATAGATATTATGGAGATTTTTTGGAGGATGAAATAGCATATGGTCTTGATTACGAAGGCGTCTATGCTTCAGGTGATGATGTATGTAATAATGGTCTTGGTGATGGTGGCGACTATGCCTTAGGTGATGCTTCAGGCAATGCTTTAAGTGATGACGTATGTAATTATGGTCTTGATGATGTTTGGGATGAAATATATGGAAATCAGGGAACATACAGCGACGAGCAAATAGAAGAGGACTAATAAGACTTTGATGTTGATGAAGACATGCTTAGAGAAATTGAACAAATGTACTATCCATCAGAAAGGGACATGCGAGCAATGTTGGTTGAAGATGAGAATACAACTGATAACAAAGTAGTGAAGGTTGGACAATACATCAAATCTAAGGAGGAGTTCAAAACTACACTTTCTATAATAGTAATGGAAAACTGCTTTGAGATGCGTGTGAAGAGGTATGATAAGTCGACATATGATGTTACATGTGTTGACGACAATTGCACCTTCATTTTTCGTGGCTCAATCTATCGCAAAATGTCATTGTTTGCAGTGCGAGAATTTGTGCTGAATCATAGCATTGGCATGAGAGTAATGCACAATCATCACAGAGGAGCAACTTCTCGGCTGATTGTAGATAAAATACTTCACAAGTAATATTTCTTGTCTTTGATCACTTGTTCTTATCAAAAGCCAATATCATTTGGTAATACATTGGCTTCGTGTTATGTCAGGTTTTTAAACGGCCGTAAAGGCCTCCATGCTTCAGAGATTCAGGATTTCATGTTAGATCTAGGAATAAGGACAAGCTACTACAAAGCCAATCGAGCGCGGCTCAAAGCCCAAGATATGGCACATGGTACAACTGAGGAAAGCTATACCAGTATGTACTCTTACATGCACATGTTAGAGAAATCAAATCTTGGAACATACACGAGAATAGTAAGAGATACTCACCATCGCTTCAAGTATGTTTTCTGGGCTTTAGGTCAATGGATAAGGGCAGCGCCACATCTGGAAAAGGTCAGCCTATATGTTTCAAATTCATGACGTATTTTGCCAATGTCAGGTCAAACACCTATACGACTGCATGTGTGAAAAACATAGAAAACGAAGATTTTAGACCACATATGCTTTTGTCATGTCAAATAAGTAACATTTCAGGACAAATCATTAATAACATAGTTTCGCATATGTAGGTAATCTCAGTTGACGGCACTCACTTGACTGCCTTGTTCAAGGGCATACTTCTCCTAGCTACGGCTCAAGATGGAAACATCCAAATATATCCACTTGCTATTGTCGTTGTTAACAGTGAGAACGATGATGCGTGGTCATTTTTCTGTAGTGAATTGAAGGTTGTTGTTCCAGATCATCTCGATGTGTATTTTGTGTTTGATTGTCATCTTAGCATTGGGAAGGCTTAGAGTAATAGCTAATTTTCTCCAAGCATGGGTTTTGCATGTATCACATCTACCAAAACTTCAAGAGGAAGTATGACAGGCCAGACGTCTTTGGCGTCTTCAAAAAAGTTGTGAAGGCTTACATTGTAGTTGAGTTCAATCATCAGTTTGCTCAACTCACAACTGCCTCTCCAAAGATTGGTCAATATCTCAAAGAAGTTGGAGTTAACAACTGGGCGAGAGCGCGTTTTCATGGGAATAGATTTAACATCATGACGAGCAACAACGCTGAGTATCTTAATGGCATGTGGAAACGTCAGTGGCCTATTCTTGCCCCGTTTGATGCCATTTTAGAGACCGTTTCTAAATGGTTTGTGAAAGAAGGGAAAAAGCCAAAAAATGGAACCAAGTTTTGCCACCCTTTGTGTGCACGCTGGTAGAAGTGAACTATAGAAAGTCAAATAAGATGAGTGTGCGAAGACTTAGCGAGTTTGAATGAGAGGTTATAAAAGGAACTATCAGATATTCTGTGAACCCACTTGCTGGTACATGTGATTGTAATATGTTCCAGATTGATAAAGTTCCATGTGCTCATGCCATAGCGGTTGCAAGTGATAGAGGAGTGCCACTCACTTATCTCGTCCATCCCATGTTCAAGAATGAGTTGGTGAGAGAAGTGTATAAGGAAACTGTGCATCTTGTTCCTCCAAAAAAATGATGGTCAGTTATTGCAGCTGTGTCATCCATCACATGCTATGCACCACTGGTAAAGTGTTCTCCTAAACCACATATTAACTGATTTAGGGCGACATGGGAATTATTCTAGGAAGAGGCGGTGTTCTTATTACGGCATCCGAGGACACAACAAGAAGAACTGTAAGAGGAGAAAGATTGACGGGCGACATCCATTGGGTTAGGTTTATTTTTGTTGAGAACTATAACCTTGGTGTTTTTTGGTGGTTTATGCTGGTAAACATCGTCGTGTAATTGGTATGTATGTTGTTGTTAGGTGCTTGAAAAGATGTATTTTAAGTATGTATAGTCTTAAACCATACCTTTTTTTGTTGGGGTTCCCTCTTTTGGTTGGGGTATAAGAATTATGTTTCTATCTAAACAGTTGCATTATCTTTCATAAACAATTCTAAGCTATCATTAGCGGTTTGCTTGGTATAAGGAACACTTCTCTCGTCAAAGTGAATACTGCTCCGAAACAATCTCCTATAAAACGCTATAGTGACCTATAAACGTACAATATGACCTGAGTTAAAGACATGCATGTGTTTTGAAAAAGTTATATATGACCTGATAAACAATAAATGTGTGCAAACTCAATGTTTTCATGGTGGTTGAGATCATTTAAGTGGATTACATTAGAGAACCAACCAAGTACGAATTTGGCTTGATAATTTACGTTGCTCGGGAAATATAAGAGAGAGTTGACCTGAATATCCATGCCTGTGTTCGGAAAAAGTATTATATGACCTGATAAACACTAAATGTATGCAAACTTGATGTTTCATGGTTGTTGAGAGCTTTGAAGTGGATTACATTAGGGAACCAACCAAGTACGAATTTGGCCTGATAATTTACGATGCTTGGGAAATATAACAAAGCATTGACCTGAATATCCATGCATATGTCCTGAAAAAGTTATATATATATTTAGTATTGGTTTATCCTGTTGATATTTAGTATTGGTTTATTCTGTTGACATCGCACCCCGTTTCATACGACTTGTCGGATTTTCACATGGTGTTAGAGTAGGTTCGGTTGTTCATGGTTCGTTTTTTCTAATTTTTGGTATATTTACAAAAGAGATTGAGATGCTAATAATCCGTAAAAAAAATAGGGGTGTATAGCTATAAGAGATTGAGATGGTAATAATTTGTTAAAAATTGGGTGTATAGCTGTAAGAGATTGAGACGCTAAGGACCCGTTAAAAATAGATAAATTGTGGGCTAGCTATAAAGAAAATAAGATGCTAGATCCGTCGTAAAAAAGAAAAATGGTTTAAATGTCAATTTGGTTAGCCTAGTTACCACTCAAGGGGCGTATTGAGAGAAAGTCTCACATCAACCAACTTAATTGGGATGAAGATTATTACTATACAAGGGGAGAGAAAGCCCATACACATTAACTTAATCATTTGTTTTAGGGCCTGTTTGACCAAGAGTTTATAAACTCTTTATAAACAAAACCCACTTTTTTACATCCCTTCACATTTCCCTATAACACCCAATTAATATTCAAACAAAAAACTCTTTACAAACACACCTATTAAACAAACCCTTAGAAGATGGATCACATCCTTATATTTAATAATGATTACTTCTGTCGACATCACACCTCGTTTCATACAGCCCGTCAAATACTCACAAATACCACCCATAAGTATTATTTCAACTTTGATTATTGATTT
Source organism: Rheum nobile (assembly GCA_027886185.1). Taxonomy (NCBI): domain Eukaryota; kingdom Viridiplantae; phylum Streptophyta; class Magnoliopsida; order Caryophyllales; family Polygonaceae; genus Rheum; species Rheum nobile. Next base: position 6,699,567 of record WOAB01000109.1, on the reverse strand, counting down.
AGATTTTCATTTACCAACCCTTATTTCAACTTTGTTAAAAATCACCTATCTATCCTATTTTCCTATAACATCCATTATTTTATACATGTAATTAATTATCACTTTACAACCCTTAATCTTTCAACTTTGCAAAAAAGAAAAACCACCCGTACCTTGTATAAACATAGTCACATTCTTATTCACTATGGGGTTAAAAACTTACACCATTGAGGGAGGGTGGTAAAATTAAATTAGGATGGTTTCCGTACATAATTAAAAGTAGGCGGAATTGCAAAAACTATCAACTTTTGCAAATCCATTTGCAAAAGTACCGCCACTTTCAAAATATTGCAAAAGTACTGCAAAATAAAAAAAAGGTAAAATAAAATATGAATAAAACTTTTTCAAAAAACAAAAAGCTGGTTAATGAAGGTTACTAATTGCAGTTAAGAAAAAAACCGTTTAAAATAACTCCTAATCATCTTACCTGCTCAACCGGTTGACATTAACCTCCCCATTGCAGTTCTTTTCCCTTTCTTTCCCAAATCTTTTCGATTTGTCACGAACACCAGAGTTCCATTTTTCAAAACAAAGCTTTGTTTCCTAAAACCCTAAATCGAGCGACAACACCCTAAACCTAAATCCCCAACTCGACAATGGTGAAGACAAGAGAGTTGAAGTCGACGAAGGCTAGAGAAGAGAAGGCAAAGTCGGCAAGATTTGCGAAGAGAAAGAGGGTTGAAGACCCAGAAGAACAACCGTGTCCGGAACCCTCGAAAGTGAAGAGTGCAAGAATGAAGAGAGCCTACAAATCTTCAGAGGAATATAATTCACCCAATCCAGTCGTTCTGATACAAAAGAAGAAAATACGGCGGTCGGAGGCTGAAGAACCCACAGAAAAGAGGTCAATGAGGAAGCCATCGAAATCAGTTGGCGAGGTTAGTTCTCTTGAATAAGTCTTTAGTTTCCTGAAAATGTCTAAGTTTGCCAATTGCCTGAAATTGTTGAATTGTTGAATTGTTGATGCATGCTAGGTTTATTTCTGGACAAACTGCATGCTAGGTTTATGCTTGAAATCGATGTTGGTAATGAAAAACAGAGCATGAATTACTCTGTATAAAACAGAGCATGAAGAGTGTTGTTGTGTGATATAACCTGAAAAACTTTATACTTGCCTGAAAAACTTTGTACTCTGTAAAAAAACTTTGCAACTAACTGACAAATTATGTATGAAAAATCTCATAATATCCTGAACAAGCAGAAAGCAGGGTGCTTTTCCAGACAAACACGCAGTGAGGTCACTGGGCCTGGCCAAAATCAAGCAACGCTCACATTTGCCTTGCAACGGAGGCATCTGCGGCAACGGCACGGCCAACTTTGTCGATGGCGAGGCGCTGGTCGGTATTTGTTGGGCACTGGGCATATGTGGACCATTGCTCGCGCCAGAATTGGAAAAACCTGGCCAAGCCTCTGGAGTGCCTTTCTTGGCCTTCCCAGCAGCGGCGCCATGACGATCCAGATGGGCATTTGGTGTCCCACCTGTCGCGTTGGTCCTCTTCTTGTCAGTGCCCGGGGAAGACGAAATTTTTCCAGAATCGGAGGAGTGTTGCCTCTGGAATGCCTCTAGGGACTCGTTGGACCTAGTAGACGCGGCCTCAATGGCCTTCTGGAGATCATGCTCAACCTGGTCCTGCAAGATCTCATGGGGAGACATTGGATGCAAGGTGACGTGCTTCCCGTGGTAATTGAACACATAAGTGTTCAAATAGCCATCATGGAGCACGCTCAACCTGTTGAATTGCCATGGACGCCCAAGCAAAATATGGGTGGCGTCCATTGCAATGACATCACAAAGTATAAAATCACAGTATTGCCCTATGGAAAAAGAAACTAAGCATTGGCGAGATACTGTGTTACCTGGACTGGAAGAAATCCATTGGAGGGCATAAGGCTGTGGATGAGGCGTCGTAGGCAACTTGAAGTGTGTCACAACCTTCTCATTGACAATGTTAGCACATGATCCTCCATCAACTATGACACTCAAGGAAGCCGTCTGGACGAGAACCCTTGTGTGGAACAAGTTCTCGCATTGGTCGTGGAGGCTCGCTTCCTTGACTGTGAGGAGACGACGCGTCACCAAGCTCAATGGTGTGCCTGTGTGCAGAGAAGTGGGTTCGCAGTCATAGGCATCTTCCTCCTCTTCGATGCCTTCATCGATGGCCTCTAGGGTTTGCTCCTCGTCGTCGCAAGACTCATAGCCGGCAGCGGCCGTGGAGAACAAAACCTTTTGAGTGTTTGGGCAATCCTTCTTATAGTGGCCTCTTCCACCACATTTGTAACACTCGATGTCGCGCGCGCGATCTATGCCCACTGGGTCTTGTCGGGGCGCATTCTGGCACAGCGCGTTGCCCGGCGTCGATAGCTTTGCGTTGGGGGCTTGGCTCAACGCGGCTATGGTAGAGACACTAGGGCGAACATTAGTAGAATGCAATCCACTAGGGTTAGAAGAATACCTTTGTTGGCCACTTGAAAAAGTCTAAGACTTTCAGCGAGAGATTTGGGCATGAAGTTGCATCTCCGTATGTGTGAGTGTGTTCAAACCTTTGATGGGCAAAATCTCGAGTTGATCATGGATGTTAGTGTTCAAGCCACTCAAGAATTTCGTCCTCAAAGTCGATGGTGCAACGGAGATGTTGGCCTTGTAATACATGTCTTCAAGCTTGGAAAAGAAGTCGAGTGAAGTCATTGACCCTTGGCGAGCCATGGCTATCTCCATTCTCATTTGATTCCTATAGTCTGGAGGAACGTATTTCTTGGTCATTACGTAGACTAGTTGATGTCATTCTATGACTCTGGTCCTGTTGCGACGCACGCAGTCATCTTCGAATCTATGCCACCATACGCGGGTGGCTCCTCGGAAGTGAAGTGTCGCGGCATCGACATGCTCCTCAGGTGGAACTCGACAATATCTAAGGGTGTACTCCGTAGCCCGCACCCATTCAAGAAAAACAGAGAGGGTTGTATTCACCATAAAAATGCTCGATCTTTACCTTGACTTTGTGTCGTTGGTATCGAGGCTGGGCAGGTGCTTTGTTGAATGCATTGTTTGGCACAGCGGCGTAGAGAGGATTCTTGTAGGCGTGCACACCATGGGGTCTATCGCGTCCAACCTGGCGTCTATCGCGGTCGTGGTGATCTTCTCCGCGAGCAAACTCATCCCTTGGCGCATAGGCGTCGTCGCGTTGGCGTCTTCGCGGCTGGGCATTGTAGTTGGCTCGGAGAATGTCCCTTGGCATGACATCGCGTCGCTCACCGCCAATGTCACGAACGTGTTCTCCTTGGGGCTGGAGACGTGGTGGAGGTATCCAATCCGAAGGGTGATCCTGCAATTCATGTGGATCTCCAAGAGGGGGGTGAAAAAATTTAGGGTTGACCATACCTGAGTACTCGATCTCCTCGTCGTCATACTCGTCGAAGTCGTCATGGACATTGGGTGTAATCGACGCGTAGCCATCGGATCCGTAACGCGGTGTCCGAACACTTTGGTGTTGAAGGTGATCGCGTACATTATGGCTCTGTGGCTGAGTAGTTGGGGTCCTCAATTGATCATCGCGTCGCGTATGCCCACTGGGTCGGCGATTGGGTCTCCTTGGCGTCGCGTCGGCTTGCTTGGCTCATCGAGGGCGGCCTTCCAGAGGCGCTGATCCCGGTACGCATCTCTGGGTTCTCCTAGTGGTATAGCGATCATCAAAGTTGTATGGTTCAGAAAACTCACCTTGAGTGTCCTCGACGTCGTGGTCGTTGTCGGAGCCGGTGTCGAAGCCAGCGGGTGTGGCTCTGGGCACGTAGCGGTCCTTGTGCGAAACGAAGCCTTGGCGACTCTCGATGACACTTTGCATACGATTGAGTTGTGGTTGATGATGAGATGTCGAAGACATTAGACCTTTGCCTTTGTCTACTCTTGTCTTCGATGGACCGGCGTCGGTGGCTCAGGGTTGAGCCGGCGCATCCATAGTACTCAAGGGTGTGGGTGTGGGTGATTGATGTGCCGCGCGTTCTCTGGCTTCAAATTGAGCCACGCGTTGACGAAGAGCCTGTATCTCTCGTTGCTCCTCGGACAACTCTATGAGCGCGTTTTGTTGTGGGGGGTCAATCGGTGATTGGTTTTGGGGTAGACCCAACGGCGGTGGATGTGGATTGGTGTTGTCGACTCCAAGTTGGTCTTCACTTTGTCCAACTGTCATGTTACCTATAACAATATGGCCAGACATGGGAATAAAAACGAACCAAAAGACAACAAAGAACAACAACCAAGAAAATCATTAGTCAAGTCACAAAGTGGTAGGGCTAGTTTGGCTTGTCGTGAGGACGGCTTGGCTTGCACAAGAGATGGTGTATCAAGCAAGTTGCAATCAAACAAACAAGAACAAATTGAAACCCTACAACAAACGTAAACAAAGCAACCTAATAAGCAAGAAAATACCTTCTAGGAAGCTTGACCTAGACAGCGGAGAGTTTGAGAAGATGAGCTTAGACCGAGTCGAGTGGGTTAGGGTTGCCTTATTTTGGCTATACCTAACTTTGGAAACTTTTTTTTTTGAATATCTTTTTGATATCTTTTTTTTTTTTTAATATCCGAGATCTTATCTTTTGATCTTTTCGAATTTGCAAAAGAAAACGGCCTAAGTAACAAGAATATCACAAGTGTGATCTTTAGAGATAGGAGAGAGAAAATAAGATTGGATTTGATATCTTATAAGGAAATTCGGCTAACTTAACTAAAAAGCAAAATCTAGCAAACACGGAAACTCTATCCACGCGTGAAACAAGGAAACAAAATATTCTAGCATGCAAGATAACAAATTACCTAACACACCAAAACTTAGGGAACAAGAAAAAAATTTCGGCCAAGATATTATCTTGTAGAAACCGATTAGGTGATGCAAATATGGAAACTTTGGTTTTTCTGACGATCTTACGAAAACAAACGATGGGGGTCAAGTGATGGAGGCTAAAGTCGTATCGCCTTATCAAAGTAATCCTTAAAAACCTAAACTAGTAGAATAGGCAAGCAAGGGTCGAATCTCACAGGGAGGAGTTGTCTTTTTTTATGTAAATTTGCATGCAAAAGTAACAAAGTGGGGTTTTGGTTGGTTGTTTGTAAACAAGTAAACAAAGGAAACAAAAGCAAAAGTTTATAATTAAATTGGGAAAAATACTTAGCCAAACAAATATCCACCATTCATTTGATTGATTGGTCCTAGATTATCTTTATTCCTTCCTTTGATTATTCTTTTCCCTATTCTGAAATAGTTACCAGTCCTACCAGTCTAGGTAACCCTAACTATCGAACGCACGAGAAACTATCAAGATTTAGAACAATAGCAGCAAGACGCATAGGAATTAACCAGGATACATGCAACACCGATTTTTCGCAGCATTTAATACATAATCAATTCTCTTTCATAATAAACTAGTCCTACCAGTCCTAGGATATCATGGATGCTACAAAAGATAAGGAATCTCAACCCAAAATTTTCAAACCCTAGCAATAGACAATTACTAATATCAACTAGGTGATCAATCTAGTCAAATCAATAAGAATCAATAGGAATAAGCTCAAGAGAAAAGATATAATCCAAAGGAATAGGAAACAGAGTTATAACCTCACAATCATGAATCAAATGAAGGCTTCAATTTTCGGACTAAGCAAAGGGTGCTTAGTTCTTCATAACTCAAAGGAAAAACAACGTTGAATGGAAAACTAGGTCTGAATAATGATGATGATAAAAACGATTTGAAAGCTGCTAGGGAAACTAGGTTAAATAACCTAACACCAACTAAGACTAAAGATAACAAGTCAAATCTAAATGGAAATAAAATAATCAAACTAAAAGAAATAAAATAAAAAGGAAATAAAGTAAAAACGAAATCTTCTTACGAAACTCTTTGGCGCATTGGATGTGGATTTCCGCGACCGTGGCATTTGCTTCCGCGACCGCGGCAAATTGGGTCTTCAACATCGCTGCTCTCGAATTAACCGCGACTGCGGTTGTGTGCCCCGCGACCGCGGTTTTGCCGATTCTTCACTTCTCGCCTCATCTCTTCACCGCGACCGCGGCCCTCAGCCCCGCGATTGCGGTTTCTTCTTTGTTGCTCCACTTGGCTTCTTTCTCCATCTCTTCCTTCGTCTTCTACGTGGTTCTCTTCTCATCTTCTTGATGTCTTTATTTAAGCTTCTCCAAACCACCAAATCTGCACTTCTACTTCTCACATACAAACTCTACAATAATCCTCTAAACATCTCCAAATGGCACCCAAAACACCGGTAACAACTCCTAGTTAAATACTACAAAGTAGCGTTGATCATCAAGAAAACAATTTTGTGAACAAGATGCAAACTTGAGTTCATGACTTACAAGACTGTTGGGCTCTGATGCCAGTTGATGTGTTCTTGCCTCCGATGACAAGCCAATTGTCAAAGGCGACACCTTTGGATCTAGTCTTGGGCGAGAAGTTACTCCTTCTTTGTCAAACCTGTCGTGGAATCCTTGGGTGCAAACCCGCATTGTCTTACACGAAAGGTTGACAAGATGGTGGCAAAGCAAACCCGGTGGAGGTGGTCTGGATGGTCGCGGCGTCGGCGAGGCTGAGTGTCACGTTGAGTGTCACAACAGCGAAGACGACGTCGATGGCAAAGGCGATGGAGAACGCGATGGAATTGGTGGCGATTGTGGGTGCGATGGAAGCGATTGATGGGGCGAATGGATAGCGATGGAGGAAGCGATTTAATGAGGGATAGGTGACTTGAAAAGACAAGTCTTTGGTGTCGTAGCGCCGACTACGGAGGAAGGTAGATGCGAAGAAAGATTTGGCTTGAAGGTTCAAGCAATTGCCGTAGCGTCGGCGGCGGAGGGAATGGGGATGCGAAGATAGAGGGGTGACGTCCGATCAAGGGAAGGAGGATAAACATTCTACTTGAAACCTTGATTAAAATTGAACGTACTAAAACCAATAACATAGTTTGACTTAAATACTAGGGCGAGACATCGGATGGGCTGAGTCGAGCCTAGTGGGCTAGCCCATGAAAGCATGCAAAAGGCACAAACCCTAAAATAGAAATGACTATAAAAGGAAACTATCTAAAATAAGCAATAATACCAAATATAGAAAGTGTATCAAAAAGAACGCGGCGAAGGCATGGATGCAAACACCGCGAGGAACGGCGACGAAGGGTCGATGGCCTCGCGAGTGGGTGCACGCGATGCCGGATGCGATGATCGCGATGTTTCAATGCCGATGGTGGCGAGGACGACGAGTCTTGGGTTGGCGTCTGGGCTTTCTTGGCCAGCGACGACGCGTGCGACAAGTGACGCGACGGCGGCGGCGATGGCTTTGGACCTAGACCTTGTCACTGGGCCCTCTGAGCGTAGGCTCATGACTTCTTCCTCGTCTTGGGCCGTCATGGGAGGCAGGGTCACATCAGCACCTAACACTGATGTCAGGTCAGTAGATGAAATCATTGAAGTTGACAACGAAGCAGAGGTAAGAAGATTAAATACGGACGAAGTGAGGGCAAAAAAAAGTGTCTCATTTCAGTGGAAGACATTATATCAGTGGGCAGCAATGATGAAGACATTGAAGCTACTTCATCAAGAAACAAAGGAATGGAGCAAATGACTAATGATGCCAATTGTGATAAAGATTATAGATATTATGGAGATTTTTTGGAGGATGAAATAGCATATGGTCTTGATTACGAAGGCGTCTATGCTTCAGGTGATGATGTATGTAATAATGGTCTTGGTGATGGTGGCGACTATGCCTTAGGTGATGCTTCAGGCAATGCTTTAAGTGATGACGTATGTAATTATGGTCTTGATGATGTTTGGGATGAAATATATGGAAATCAGGGAACATACAGCGACGAGCAAATAGAAGAGGACTAATAAGACTTTGATGTTGATGAAGACATGCTTAGAGAAATTGAACAAATGTACTATCCATCAGAAAGGGACATGCGAGCAATGTTGGTTGAAGATGAGAATACAACTGATAACAAAGTAGTGAAGGTTGGACAATACATCAAATCTAAGGAGGAGTTCAAAACTACACTTTCTATAATAGTAATGGAAAACTGCTTTGAGATGCGTGTGAAGAGGTATGATAAGTCGACATATGATGTTACATGTGTTGACGACAATTGCACCTTCATTTTTCGTGGCTCAATCTATCGCAAAATGTCATTGTTTGCAGTGCGAGAATTTGTGCTGAATCATAGCATTGGCATGAGAGTAATGCACAATCATCACAGAGGAGCAACTTCTCGGCTGATTGTAGATAAAATACTTCACAAGTAATATTTCTTGTCTTTGATCACTTGTTCTTATCAAAAGCCAATATCATTTGGTAATACATTGGCTTCGTGTTATGTCAGGTTTTTAAACGGCCGTAAAGGCCTCCATGCTTCAGAGATTCAGGATTTCATGTTAGATCTAGGAATAAGGACAAGCTACTACAAAGCCAATCGAGCGCGGCTCAAAGCCCAAGATATGGCACATGGTACAACTGAGGAAAGCTATACCAGTATGTACTCTTACATGCACATGTTAGAGAAATCAAATCTTGGAACATACACGAGAATAGTAAGAGATACTCACCATCGCTTCAAGTATGTTTTCTGGGCTTTAGGTCAATGGATAAGGGCAGCGCCACATCTGGAAAAGGTCAGCCTATATGTTTCAAATTCATGACGTATTTTGCCAATGTCAGGTCAAACACCTATACGACTGCATGTGTGAAAAACATAGAAAACGAAGATTTTAGACCACATATGCTTTTGTCATGTCAAATAAGTAACATTTCAGGACAAATCATTAATAACATAGTTTCGCATATGTAGGTAATCTCAGTTGACGGCACTCACTTGACTGCCTTGTTCAAGGGCATACTTCTCCTAGCTACGGCTCAAGATGGAAACATCCAAATATATCCACTTGCTATTGTCGTTGTTAACAGTGAGAACGATGATGCGTGGTCATTTTTCTGTAGTGAATTGAAGGTTGTTGTTCCAGATCATCTCGATGTGTATTTTGTGTTTGATTGTCATCTTAGCATTGGGAAGGCTTAGAGTAATAGCTAATTTTCTCCAAGCATGGGTTTTGCATGTATCACATCTACCAAAACTTCAAGAGGAAGTATGACAGGCCAGACGTCTTTGGCGTCTTCAAAAAAGTTGTGAAGGCTTACATTGTAGTTGAGTTCAATCATCAGTTTGCTCAACTCACAACTGCCTCTCCAAAGATTGGTCAATATCTCAAAGAAGTTGGAGTTAACAACTGGGCGAGAGCGCGTTTTCATGGGAATAGATTTAACATCATGACGAGCAACAACGCTGAGTATCTTAATGGCATGTGGAAACGTCAGTGGCCTATTCTTGCCCCGTTTGATGCCATTTTAGAGACCGTTTCTAAATGGTTTGTGAAAGAAGGGAAAAAGCCAAAAAATGGAACCAAGTTTTGCCACCCTTTGTGTGCACGCTGGTAGAAGTGAACTATAGAAAGTCAAATAAGATGAGTGTGCGAAGACTTAGCGAGTTTGAATGAGAGGTTATAAAAGGAACTATCAGATATTCTGTGAACCCACTTGCTGGTACATGTGATTGTAATATGTTCCAGATTGATAAAGTTCCATGTGCTCATGCCATAGCGGTTGCAAGTGATAGAGGAGTGCCACTCACTTATCTCGTCCATCCCATGTTCAAGAATGAGTTGGTGAGAGAAGTGTATAAGGAAACTGTGCATCTTGTTCCTCCAAAAAAATGATGGTCAGTTATTGCAGCTGTGTCATCCATCACATGCTATGCACCACTGGTAAAGTGTTCTCCTAAACCACATATTAACTGATTTAGGGCGACATGGGAATTATTCTAGGAAGAGGCGGTGTTCTTATTACGGCATCCGAGGACACAACAAGAAGAACTGTAGGAGGAGAAAGATTGACGGGCGACATCCATTGGGTTAGGTTTATTTTTGTTGAGAACTATAACCTTGGTGTTTTTTGGTGGTTTATGCTGGTAAACATCGTCGTGTAATTGGTATGTATGTTGTTGTTAGGTGCTTGAAAAGATGTATTTTAAGTATGTATAGTCTTAAACCATACCTTTTTTTGTTGGGGTTCCCTCTTTTGGTTGGGGTATAAGAATTATGTTTCTATCTAAACAGTTGCATTATCTTTCATAAACAATTCTAAGCTATCATTAGCGGTTTGCTTGGTATAAGGAACACTTCTCTCGTCAAAGTGAATACTGCTCCGAAACAATCTCCTATAAAACGCTATAGTGACCTATAAACGTACAATATGACCTGAGTTAAAGACATGCATGTGTTTTGAAAAAGTTATATATGACCTGATAAACAATAAATGTGTGCAAACTCAATGTTTTCATGGTGGTTGAGATCATTTAAGTGGATTACATTAGAGAACCAACCAAGTACGAATTTGGCTTGATAATTTACGTTGCTCGGGAAATATAAGAGAGAGTTGACCTGAATATCCATGCCTGTGTTCGGAAAAAGTATTATATGACCTGATAAACACTAAATGTATGCAAACTTGATGTTTCATGGTTGTTGAGAGCTTTGAAGTGGATTACATTAGGGAACCAACCAAGTACGAATTTGGCCTGATAATTTACGATGCTTGGGAAATATAACAAAGCATTGACCTGAATATCCATGCATATGTCCTGAAAAAGTTATATATATATTTAGTATTGGTTTATCCTGTTGATATTTAGTATTGGTTTATTCTGTTGACATCGCACCCCGTTTCATACGACTTGTCGGATTTTCACATGGTGTTAGAGTAGGTTCGGTTGTTCATGGTTCGTTTTTTCTAATTTTTGGTATATTTACAAAAGAGATTGAGATGCTAATAATCCGTAAAAAAAATAGGGGTGTATAGCTATAAGAGATTGAGATGGTAATAATTTGTTAAAAATTGGGTGTATAGCTGTAAGAGATTGAGACGCTAAGGACCCGTTAAAAATAGATAAATTGTGGGCTAGCTATAAAGAAAATAAGATGCTAGATCCGTCGTAAAAAAGAAAAATGGTTTAAATGTCAATTTGGTTAGCCTAGTTACCACTCAAGGGGCGTATTGAGAGAAAGTCTCACATCAACCAACTTAATTGGGATGAAGATTATTACTATACAAGGGGAGAGAAAGCCCATACACATTAACTTAATCATTTGTTTTAGGGCCTGTTTGACCAAGAGTTTATAAACTCTTTATAAACAAAACCCACTTTTTTACATCCCTTCACATTTCCCTATAACACCCAATTAATATTCAAACAAAAAACTCTTTACAAACACACCTATTAAACAAACCCTTAGAAGATGGATCACATCCTTATATTTAATAATGATTACTTCTGTCGACATCACACCTCGTTTCATACAGCCCGTCAAATACTCACAAATACCACCCATAAGTATTATTTCAACTTTGATTATTGATTTAGATTTTCATTTACCAACCCTTATTTCAACTTTGTTAAAAATCACCTATCTATCCTATTTTCCTATAACATCCATTATTTTATACATGTAATTAATTATCACTTTACAACCCTTAATCTTTCAACTTTGCAAAAAAGAAAAACCACCCGTACCTTGTATAAACATAGTCACATTCTTATTCACTATGGGGTTAAAAACTTACACCATTGAGGGAGGGTGGTAAAATTAAATTAGGATGGTTTCCGTACATAATTAAAAGTAGGCGGAATTGCAAAAACTATCAACTTTTGCAAATCCATTTGCAAAAGTACCGCCACTTTCAAAATATTGCAAAAGTACTGCAAAATAAAAAAAAGGTAAAATAAAATATGAATAAAACTTTTTCAAAAAACAAAAAGCTGGTTAATGAAGGTTACTAATTGCAGTTAAGAAAAAAACCGTTTAAAATAACTCCTAATCATCTTACCTGCTCAACCGGTTGACATTAACCTCCCCATTGCAGTTCTTTTCCCTTTCTTTCCCAAATCTTTTCGATTTGTCAAGAACACCAGAGTTCCATTTTTCAAAACAAAGCTTTGTTTCCTAAAACCCTAAATCGAGCGACAACACCCTAAACCTAAATCCCCAACTCGACAATGGTGAAGACAAGAGAGTTGAAGTCGACGAAGGCTAGAGAAGAGAAGGCAAAGTCGGCAAGATTTGCGAAGAGAAAGAGGGTTGAAGACCCAGAAGAACAACCGTGTCCGGAACCCTCGAAAGTGAAGAGCGCAAGAATGAAGAGAGCCTACAAATCTTCAGAGGAATATAATTCACCCAATCCAGTCGTTCTGATACAAAAGAAGAAAATACGGCGGTCGGAGGCTGAAGAACCCACAGAAAAGAGGTCAATGAGGAAGCCATCGAAATCAGTTGGCGAGGTTAGTTCTCTTGAATAAGTCTTTAGTTTCCTGAAAATGTCTAAGTTTGCCAATTGCCTGAAATTGTTGAATTGTTGAATTGTTGATGCATGCTAGGTTTATTTCTGGACAAACTGCATGCTAGGTTTATGCTTGAAATCGATGTTGGTAATGAAAAACAGAGCATGAATTACTCTGTATAAAACAGAGCATGAAGAGTGTTGTTGTGTGATATAACCTGAAAAACTTTATACTTGCCTGAAAAACTTTGTACTCTGTAAAAAAACTTTGCAACTAACTGACAAATTATGTATGAAAAATCTCATAATATCCTGACAAATTTTGTACTTGCCTGAAATTGGGGTAGGGTATAAAAGCTTGATAAATTTCATAGTAGCTTCAAAACATTTATGAGGAAATTGTCAAATATGGAGAAAGTGTTGCTGTTTATCTAATAAAAACATAGCATGGATAGTGTTGTTGTGTGATATAACCTGAAAAACGTAGAAATTGCCTGACAAAGTGTTGTGGAGAATGTGATGTTATGACCTCAGAAAGTGTGGCTACGTATAAACTACATTACCTGAAATAAGTCTATGTCACCTGGCAAATACAAAAGTAGTCTGGAAAACATTTATATTCAGATGTTTGATTAAAATGTCATAGTAGCCTGAATGACCTAATACATCACATGAAATAAGTGTTGTGGAGAAGGTGAAATTATAGGGGTTATGGTGATACATGTTGATACAAAATTGTAGGGGTTATGGTGAACTTTAAAAATTGTGACAGTGTAGATATCATAGTAGCCTGAGTGATATGATAAAGTGTTGCTATGTATAATTCTTACCTGAAAAACTCCCATTTCACCTGACAAATCCAAATGTACATAGTTTGAAAAAGTTTTATTTTCTTTATGTGATTAGATTGTCATGTATTTGTGAATGCATCCATCTTCAAGAGGTAATTGAACGTTTTATGGTGCATTTATAAAGATTGTGACAATGTAGATAGCATAGTAGCTTGAGTGATTGATAAAGTGTTGTTATGTATAAGTCTTACCTGAAGAACTCCCATTGCACCTGACAACGCCAAATGTGGTCTGACAAAGTTGTATATGTCTTACCTGGAACTATGTTATGGTAAATTTATAAAGATTTTGACAGTGTATTTTTGAATGACCTGAGAAAGAGTGTAGTCTGAATAAGTTATATGACCTGAAAAACCAATATATCACCTGACATATATATAAATGTAGTCTGAATAAGGTTTTTTTTTTATGTGAATATGAACGTCATGTATTTGTGAATGTCATTCATTACAGATGAAATACAAGTGGGATAGAGAAGAGTTGTTTTCGGTCGGATCAATCAGAATTCAAGGTTTCATTATCTTTGATGTATTGAGAACACATTAACTGGTGCTTACTGGCAAACAATTCTACAGGGGCCCTTTGGCCCAATTATAAAAATAATGAAGAACTTGAAGTTGTCCGCACAGTTGATTCACCATGTTTTGTTAGGCAACTAGAGACAAAAAAGAAGTGGGAGACATGATATGATCTAGGTGGAAAACCAAGTAGGTTTTCAATGGAGGAGTTTAGACTTATAACATGACTGAATTGTGGCATGCCGGATGAGAAGGACACATTGGAAGATAAAAAAAAGCAGTGTTTGATTTTTTTGGTGTGAAGAATATTACAATCGCTAACCTTTTAACCAAGTTCATCTCGTGTCGGGAGGACAATGTATTCAAGCTGAAGATGGCTTTATACTGGGGGGTGATAAGAAGAGGAAGATCAAACCCTTACATGTGAAATTGATCCAGGAATTGGATTGTTTCAACAATTTCCCATGGGGTAGGAGTGCTTATATTGACCTCTATCAAAGTCTGGCTACTGCTTTGGACTCAAGACTGGAATTAGTTCAGGCTGCACTTGTAGTTTCTTCCGAAGCCAGAGCAGGTTACACCATAAGGGGTTTCCCAATGGTGTTTCAGAAAATGTGTTAGTAGTTAAATATGTAAATTTGAGGTTAATTTGTTGGTCATAATTGTGGTTTAATTTCAATTATGTTTGTTTCAGATTTGGTTATATGAGGCAGTGCCCTAGATTGGCAGCACGTTTGCACGAAAGCTTAATAAAACTGTTCAGCCCCGAGGTGTGAAGTGGCTGAAAATAAGTAGACAAACCTTGGATTCGGTTAGGGATGCCCTGGAGGGGACATATGCTGCTAAACAGATCCTTGTTGAGGAGGAATGAGAGGAGTTGGGAGAAAGATGTTACTTCCCAGAGGAGGAAGGAGACAAATTCTTTGATGACATTGTGAAGCAGTTGAAGCCAAAAAGAAAGAGGGCTGGTAAAAAGGATAAGGGAGGTGGTAAAGGGCAAGCTGCAAACATTGAGGGTTTGGATCATAGGCAAGTTATGTGTTGTTTGAATGAATTGGTTGAAGGATGCAAAAAATGGATGAAAAGTACGATCTATTAAGGGAGGATGTCCTTGGGTTAAAGAAAACCATCAGAGGCAAAGTTCATACAAAAGTGGCATCTACATCCAATGACGAAGAGGACAATAATAATGTATTTAATAAATGAATGGCTTAATTTGTTCACATTTATAGACTTGCACAATGAATGTTTAATGTGTATATATATGTCTACAGGAGTTAGAGGCTGAGGAGGATCAAAGTGATGATGAACCAAACATTAGAGAACACTAGAAGAGTCTGATGAGGAAGGTGAAGTCAAAAGATGAGGGTGTTAAGTCAGAGTTTGAAGATGACAAAGAGGATGTGGATGAGTCACAAGAGGGAGAGTCTGAAGAGGAAGAGTATGAAGAGGGAGATTTTAAAAAGGTATATTCGTCGTCTTTTGTCCATTTCAGCACATTTCAGTCCATATATGAACATTTCAGTCCATATGTGCACAGTTCAGACCATAGTTGCAAATTTCAGACCATAGGTCATCATTTTCAGGACACTAATAAAGAAGATCAAGAAGGTGGTGCAATTGTGTCTAATGGTGGAATATGGTTGATGAATAAGGTTACATCACCATCGAGAGGAACAATGGACAATGAGGATGTTCAAGATGATGTAGGTTGTCAGGAGAAGGCGGGTGAAGATTTTGTTGCAATGGTCACTTCTAAAAAAAGTATATTGGTTCTGGATGAGCAACAAGTTGAAGGGGATGCAAGCAACAGAGCAAGACAATGCACTGTCAATTCTTATTGAGACGGCTATAATACTACAAGAGGTAAGACTTGAGGTGGTGAAAAAGCAAATGAGGAGGGAGTGAATGAGGTAACACGTGATTTGGTGACACAACTTGAGGCGGTGAATGAAGTATCACCTGTGGTGGTGACACAACCTGAGGTGGTGACAAAAATAGTGTATGAGGAGGGTATGGATAAGGTACAACCTGAGTTAGTGACACAATCACATAGTGTAAGTGAGGTACAAGTTGAGGAGGTAACATAAGGAGATGGTGTGGAGGGAGGAAGCAAGGTTGATCAAAGAGGTGTGGAGAATGAGACGGAGGTACAAGCTGAGAAGGTAAGATAGGGAGATGGTGTGGAGGGAGGAAGCAAGGTTGATTAGGGAGGTATGGAGAATGAGACTGAGGTACAAGCTGAGGAGGTAAGACATGGAGATGGTGTGGAGGGAGGAAGCACGGTTGATCAGGGAGGTGTGGAGAATGAGACTGAGGTACAAGCTGAGGAGGTAAGACATGGAGATGGTGTGGAGGGAGGAAGCAAGGTTGATCGGGGAGGTGTGGAGGATGGGACTGAGGTACAAGATGAGGAGGTAAGACAAGAAGATGGTATGGAGGGATGAAGCAAGGTTGATCAGGGAGGTGTGGAGGATGGGACTGAGTTACAAGCTGAGAAGGTATCACAGACAGAGTCTGCTTCTCTTCAAAAAGCAAATTGTGAGGAGGTATGTGAGGAGGAAGAGGAGAAAAATAAAGGGATAGGCAGATGAAGGGAGGAAAAGTCAAGGGTACTCAAGTGCAGAAGAGGAAATATCCAACTCGCACTCGCGAGCTAGCTACGGAGACAAAATAACCCTTCCGCAATTTGGATGAGCAAAAATTGGCGAAAAAGATTACCAAAAATAGCAAGGTGGAAGGGATGACAGACCTGGTGAAGTGGTTGCAAAGTGAGAGGGAGTAAGCCAAACCAATCTACTTAACTTAATATGTGTTATGTAGTCGTTAATAATGACCTGAAAACGCTTCTTCCCGGACTGAAAAACGGATATATGACTTGAGTAACAATATAATGACCTGAAAATAATGTAGTCTACATGAAATACGTTTCTATGTAATTTCACCTGTATATGTATCATGCTGGCCTGAAATATTTATGTGTGTCCTGAAAAAGTCTAAACATGTTTGCCTTGTTTTTTATTCAAATGAATGTATGTTTGAATATCACGCAGTACTGAACCCCGATTTGGACCGACAGGGCATGAAGTGGATAAGGAATTCTTTGAAAAATTGTTTGCCCTTAAGGACTGGTTATTCCAATGCATCCTTTGAATTTTTTTTGCAATTGTAACATTGTTTTCATTGGATACATTAACATTGTTGCACCATTTCAGCATCTGGAGCAAATGATGTTCCTTTATCGTCAAAGGATTTCAGAGGATCCAGCACGATTCTCGAAGGTGGTAGTGCTTGACACCTTCTGGACAACCTTGGTCATCGTTGAGTTCAGGCATTTCGAGAATGGCTATCCACGTGTAGGTGAGGATGGATGAAGTACATGAAAGGTCAATGTCCGGTAGATTTTGGCAAGAGATGGGATGATGCCAAACACATATATGTGCCCTTCAACATCCCAGACTACCACTGGTTTGCCTTAGATATTGAACTATTTGACTGGTGTGTGACCGTGTACGACTGCAATGTAGATTTGTACTCAGATAAGGAGATTTTTGAGATGATTCAGCCTGTGACTGAGACTGTTCCAAGGTATATCAAGTTGTATGAGTCACTGGCCAAGAGATGTGAAGCATTTTTAGACAGGCCAATGTCTGTGAATCGTCGGGACAACCTTAAGCAAAACAAGCGGGTAAGTATATGTGTATACATGCATTGAAAAATCCTGTATCACTACAATTGATATATATTCTAACTTCTTTTGTTCATCTTGCAGAGGAGATTGTGGGGTGTACACACTCAAGCACATTGAGTTGTTGATGCTTGGGATGACAAACCTCGATCTTGCGTCTGATAGATGGACATAGAAACCAAATCGCTCATATTATTTTTAGATGTACTTGGAATGGTTTTTAAAGACTGTAGTTTGATTTGTTTAATGTAGCTTTTAACTAATTTAAGTATTTATTATACCATTGGGCAAGGAAGACATGTGCTCATTTTATTGTAATGTAGATCTCATGTTTTAATGATGTTTACAAACTCAATTTCTATAAGTCAGGTCATATTGTAGTTTTACATTCCTAAATTTCCGACCACAAAAATCATGTTATATTTTGATGAGTGTTTACAAACACTCATCAAGGAAGACATCTTATGTTTTTTGTAAGAAACTAAAATATTCCTCTATTTTTAAGGAAGACATGTTAGGGTCTTTGTCAGGTCAATTTGAGTAAAGATATGGAAGATTTTCATGCAAGAGATCTTTTCCCATTGCATCCGATTTGACCCCTCTGTTTTTTCATAAAAGTTTAAATGACCATTAACACTTACTTCCCCAACTACTAGCCATTAAAACTTTCCACTCAGTTTTTTTTGTGTATAAATATTGGCCTTGCTGGTTGCAAATCACTCACAAATCCTCCCAAACTCTCTAGCCATCTTCTCTAAAACTCTTAACTCTCTCTCTCTCTCTCTCTCTCTCTCTCTCTCTCTCTCTCTCTCTCTCTCTCTCTCTCTCTCTCTCTCTCCCTCTCTCTCTCTCTCTCTCATATGGTGGATTCATACGTCAAAATTTATCTTCAGGTGTACACGGATGGGGACTTAAGGTCAAGCTCCGGACAGATGGGGTTATTGAAACACAAATGTACACGGGGGGGAGCACGAAGCTCTGGAAGGTTCCCAAAAACAGGATGGAAATTTGGTACTTGAGTAGTAGGCTTATGAACATGTCCAAGTATGTGGGGGAGTAAATCCTTTTTTTTACCAGGTCCCAGAGTCAGGGCAATATTACCTTCAGCCGTTGCAGACTGACGATGACGTGGCGGTTAAAGTACCAAGAAAAACTGAAATTAGGGAGTGTTGAAGTGCAATCTACCCTGAAGAAGTGAAGTTCATTACTTTTGGGAACAATCGCATCGCATCCCAACCAAGAATGAAAACAAGTTTCTCAATAAAGAAATACATTTAAAAAAACAACAGTTTTTTCGCCTGATAACCCTGAAGTATGGTAAAATTCGCGAGATATCCTACTTTTTTGTATATTTCGCCTGGTAACCCTGAGGTTTGTATTTTTTTTGCCAAATGCCCTACCGTCGAAAAATAAATAGTTCTCTTTGTTTTTGTTAAAAAAAAGGGAAACTCATGTATGGACAATCGATTAAGAATGTAAAACTTTTTGGCCTTGTACCTCTCCCATGGCAGCTCTGTTTGTTCATAGTCTCTCCTGCCGCCATGGGTTCTACCCTTAAATTTTGTAAAAAAAAAATTCACTTGCATCATTGCATGATAAAATTATTTTCTTAATTACATATTCAACAAATTATCGATTAAAGTCGTAACAAGTTTTCCCCATATAAAATGCAAATTATTCATATTCTTAATCGATTGTCCATCCACCACAGAACCCATGACAGCTCAAATTAAGTTTCATTCGACCGGTCATATGCGAGTTTCATTAAGAATGTAAAACTTTTCGTCTCTCTCGCGTCACAAGGTTTGTAATATCCCTCATTTTTATAAGGGTATTTTGGAATTTTTCCAACTCCCGTATTACAGGTCGGATTAAATTCAGAGAAGTTCGGACATTCTGTAACACGTTTGATCTCTGTAATATTTTTTCTGAGTAATATAAAATACAGTTGACGTATTTTCGGGGTTAAATTGTCATTCGTGTATGAATATATTTAACCCGGGGTTAAGAAATTAACCCAAAAGTAATCGGACAAAAGGAGGTGAAAATGGCCTTGACCGCACCCCGCGGTCAAGTGGCCGCACCCGCGGTGCAAGCCAAAATCAGAGTCGGCCAGTGGGGACTCACCGCACCTTGCCACACCCCGCGGTGGTCGTCAGCACTGTCGTCATCGCGATAAGGCTTCTGACTTCGCCGGAGCTGCAGGCCTAGCTTCGCCTAGCCTTCCCATCTGGTCGAGGGCTTGTCACCTGCTTGTTCCCCTCCTTAGTTGGCCTATAAAAGGGAGAGAATTGTAGAGGAAGATGCACAGCTGAAACTTCATCTTCCTCCTCTGAAAATTCGTCCTCCATTGTTGTCTGATTTTCCAAGCTTTCGCCGGAGTGTCGCCGGAGTTCCCTTTGAGTGACAAAGGTCCTCCCAAGAGGTGTTTGAAGGTGTAAGGAGTGTTGAGATCAAACCCTAAGCGAACCAAGGCCAAACGAAGCGAATTTGGTGAGTTTTCTCCATTTTTGTTGTCATCGTCCTCTGTCTGTGCTCTCATCGCACCCGCGGCAAGGACCCTACCGCACCCGCGGTGGCTGTGTCTATGTTGTGTGTTCTTGGGTGTTGTGGTCTTGGGCGAGGCTTGGCTCCTTCGATTCCTTTCGTATTCTTTTAGATTCGTTTATGTAGGTATTGAATCTAACTTAGGGTCTCGTTATGGGTCATTTTTTAGGGATTTATTATACGAGATTTGTCCCTGCTTCTGACCTAGGAACCCGACGTTTCTAAGCTTTGCTCAAAGCTCTCGTCTAGTCTAAGGCAAGTGGCGGTTCGCTCTTGCTTATCATTCCATATTTCCATTAATTATCAATTGTTTAATTGTTAATTAATTTGGGATGATTTACTGTTTTCGTTGGGAACAATTTTTTTAAATGATATAATTAAAACATGATATTATAATAGGTTATATATCTGCTAGAACGACGCTATTATAGATATATGTTTTTGTTGATTGCCTTGAGGGCATGGATGTGGACTATTGTGTGCTTGAACTGTTTAGTTAGCACGAGTGTTCGTAGGAATGCTTGGACTCTGCGAGGTCCAGTCGTTTCTTTATAATCTGGTGGAGAGGATGTTGATCCTGAACACCATCATGTGGATCATGATCGTCCTCTATCCGAGTATAGAGGTGGTGCACTTAGCTAGTGTCACAAACCTTGGGAATGATTCCCTTCGATATATGTCCCTCATGACGAAACATATATTTAAAAGCTTATAATGTGATGCGTGTTTTGGAATTAAATAAGATAAGTGCCGTGGTCGCACATAATTAATATACCCTCAGGCGAGTAGTGCAGCTAGTAAATAGTGCAGCTAGGAAAACTCGTCTTGACTTTGATCAGAGTAAAGTTCTCTTTCCAATCTGGATTCGCATTATGCGGTGAGGTTGGTCGTGAACCGAAACATCAAGTCGTTTTGAACGCTTTTGTGTAATTGTAATGTTCCCTAACATTTGGTCATGTTTCCGATAAGGCTCTTTTCGTTGGAGTCTTCTCTTGGGATTGATTGTTGTGAGACTCGGTCTCCACAATCTTCTCTTGATCATGTCTTTTCATATATTCCAGTAGAAGTATGGTGGTTGACTATCGTCATCGGTTTTGATTCGAGAAACGATGAGTCTAACCTAATACGACTACTTCGGACCACTCTGTTTGTACCCTTGCATAGTCTTTCATTAGACTAATCAACCGCAATTGTTCTCTGCATGGTTGGCTGGTGTCATCCGTTCGATTCGGCACATCAGATAAGTTGCAGTTCCGTGAAGGTTAGAACGACTATGAAGGCGAACGGTGTTTTTTGACAAGTTTATTCAGGTTAAGATCCTTGGTGGATGATCATTACGATCAAGACCCTTTTGTTAGTTATTTAAAAAGACTTCCGATGTGTTAAACATGTTTTGTATTAAGACTTCCGCTGTATTTCTGATGTATTTGGGATTATGTTGTAATTCCGAGACTATGGTATAAATGAAGTTATGATATTTGTATCATAAATATTGTTTTATATGATTTGTGTTCTTTGGAAAAGCCTGGGGTGACTTCGGGTGTGAAACCCGAGATCACTGGCAGTAATACCTGTCAAGGGAATATTTGGGGGGTGTTACAAGGTTCAATTCTTGTACCTCTCCCATGGCAGCTCAAATGCCTCACTGTCCATCCACCATAGAAACTCAATTTCAGGATGTGAAAGCAGGAGCTTCCTTATCAATGGCAGCTTCGCCCAGAACCCATCCATCTCAGCATCCAGAAGAGCCAGGTTGTAGAAAATCTCAATCCCGTGAGTCCTGCAGTAATCGATCTTATTCTTGATCGATTTCAACAAGTAATGGTCGCCCATAGGATTCTCACACGGTTTTGGCGAGGAACCAGTGGCCAGCAAAACCCTAGGTTTATCTGGCTATAAGAAATTGGAAAATTGAGGGTTTTCCTTGAGCCAATTGGACCTTTGCTCGTCCCAATCCGAGATCTTCGGACCCAAACTGTAAGGCTGATTCGGATCCTTCTTCTCCACCTCCTCCTCCTCATCCATGAATATCTTGCTGATGTCGAACATCTCGTAGTTGTTAGGGTTCGTCGAGTCCGAGACGGAATCCTTGGACTCTTCCAGGACGCGGAGGGTCTGAGAAAGTCGGGTATGGAGCAGCTCCAGATCCTGCTCCGGGATGCCGAATTTGTCGGCGCCGATCATCTTGCGGATGACGACCACGGTGAGCGCGAGGCAGAGGATTGTGACTTTGGCGTGCTTGATTGCCCTCTGGATCTGTGCACTACGGCGAGGGCCCATACATCAATCCAGCACTGTGTGTGTGTTTGCAGTGAGTCTGGTGAGGAATTGAGGTGGAAGAAGAAGAACTCCAAGAGTGGGATGGAGACGCGGGATTTGTCCGTGGGAAATGGCAGCTGAAGATGCCCATACACCGATCCAGCCTCACGCTTGCTCGCCGCTCGCTGGAGTCGAGAACCAGTCGTCGTACCGCCGCCGCTAGCTGGAGTGGAGAACCAGTCGACGCTTGCTTGTTTTTTCGTTTGGGAACGAGATGAACAGAGAACGCGAGAGCGAGAAAGACCAAGACGAGTTTCTCATTTTTTTGCTTTTTTTATAAAAAAAAAAATTAAACAAACGGAACTGTTTATTTTTTTACAGTAGGGCATTTGGTGAAAAAAATACAAATCTCGGGGTTACCAGGCGAAATATACAAAAAAGTTGGATACCTCGCGAATTTTACCATACCTCGAGGTTACCGGGTGAAAAAACCGAAAAAACAATTTACAAAGTTGACATTGTGATACCCCGTATTTTTGTAAGCTATTTCTGGAGTTCTGGGATTTTTCCCGAGTACCCGTTATGTACGTCGGATTTAATTCAGAAAGTTGGAGACATTCTGTAATGTGCTCTGTATCTGTAATATTTTTCTCAGTGAAATAATATACAGACGACGTGCTTTGGATTTTAATACTCGTTCGCGTACGATAATTTTATCCCGGGTTAAAGTTGTTGTCGTTCAAAACCAGAATGGGCGCGAAGCCACAGGGGCGGCGACCGCCGCGTTTATGGCGGCGCCCGCCGTCGCCAGGCTCGAGGACTGACGTGGTCGTCTTCCTAGTTGGGCGCCAGGCCTAGTGGCGGCGACCGCCGTGCAGTACGGCGCCCGCCGTAATTCGCCCGCCGTATGCAATTTGTGAGGCAGCGACCCTTGATCTCCGCGGCGCCCGCCGTCGTTGTCCGGAGGTCTTTGCCCGATGGTCGCCGGCGAGCCTCTGACGCGCCGAAGTAGGCCTGCTCCGTCTCGTCGTAGGGCCATCATTGTGTTTCCTGGCATTTGGCTATAAAAGGAGGTGTTTGGGAGGGGTTTTGAGCTCAATCCACAGCCCAAGCTCTCCCAAATTCTTGCCTCATCGGAGTTGTGCCTCGCCGGATTTTCTGAAGCTTTCGTCGGAGGTCGTTTGGTGGTGTTTCTAGAGTGCTTTTGTGAAGCTTTTGGTAGCCTTGGAGGTTAGAAACCAAAGCAAGTCGAAGGAGGCCGAGTCGCTCGTGTTTTGGGTGAGTTTTCTCGCCGTTTCTGTCGTCTGAGTTCTTCACGGCGCCCGCCGTGATGAACTGCGGCGACCGCCGCCAAGAACGGCGACCGCCGCCAGTGTCCAGAATGCCTTTTTGGGCTTTTGGCTTTGGTGGTCGTCGTTGTGGCGTCGTTCCTTTCATTTTCTTTCGTCGTTTTTAGATTCGTACTGTGGTTATGTCGGATCTAACTTAGGGTTCCTTTTTGGGTCGATTCGAAGGTCATTGTGCTGTCGAAGCTATACCCGTGTCGAGCCCGGAATCCCGTCGTTGTCGTTAGGCTTGTTTCTATTATGCGGATTAAGGCAAGTGGCGGTTCGCTCTTGCTCATCGTTTCCATATTTACATTGATTATCAGTTATTTCAATTGATTAATTAATTTGGAACGATTATTACTGTGTTCTTTTGGAAGTGATTTATAAACTGTTTGAAAATCATATAATAGGTTGTATATCTGTTAGAACAGCGCTATTATCTGTGATCGCCTTTCGGGCCTTTATGTGGATTTATTCTGTAACTGTAATTGTGCTGTATCTGTGTGGTTAGCACTGTTAGTTAGGAATGTACTCGGACTTCGTCCGGTCGTTTCTTTATAATCTGGTATCGGGGTGGCTCGTCTCCACGTGGTACTATTCTAAGATCATGATCGGTCTCTTTCACAAGTGTGTAGAGGCAGGACACTTAGCTGGTGTCACAAACCTTCCGGTGTGCGTCACTCTCGACGAAACGTATACTAAGATGTGTCGTCCCAATGGTGGGGTACACATGTTAAAGTCTAATAACGTGATGTGTGTTTGAAATATAAATCAGATAAGTGCTACTCGACGCACATAATAAATAAACCTTCGGCGAGTAGTGCAGCTAAGTTATAGTGCAGCTAGGAAAGCTCGTCTCGACTTTGATCATAGTACGTTCACTTTCCGATCTGGATTTGCTGTATGCGGTGAGGTTGGTCGTGAACCGAAGCATCTCAGTCAGCTTTTAAATCATTGTTGTATGATTCTTTAAACTTTCCAGATTTGTCATAATTCCTTAAGACTCACTTCCGTTGGAGTCTTCCTTTGAGTTGATTTATGTAATGATTCAGTCTTCCAGAGTCTTCTCTTGTGCATACCTCTTGTTATTATTCTGTAGAAGTATGAAGGTTGATTATCGTTATCGGTTATCATTCGAGAACGATAAGTCTAACCTAATACAACTACATCGAACCTTCTGCTTTGTACCCTTGCTAGTCTATTCAAGTAGACTAACCCATAAACTTTGTTCTCCGCATGTGGGCTGGTGTCATCCGTTCGATTCGGCACATCAGATAGAAAGTAGCTCAGAAGAATAGAAGGACTATGGAGTCGACGGTGGTTTTTGAATGTTTGAGTTATTTCGTTAATCATGTTGAGATCTTTTGGGCAATGACTTTGGTTGTAATGTGTTTTGTAAGACTTCCGTTGTACCCTACTTTATAAGACTTCCGTTGTATTTGGTTTAAACTCTGTGTTAGCCTATTCGGGATTGGGTTGTAATCCCGTAACTCATGTTTCTTTGACAATGTTATGTTTTGTAATTGAATGCTTTGATCATTATGTATCATTTGTATTTCATAAATTGTATTTAAATGGTAAAGTCTTGGGTGATCTCAGTAAGGAACACTGGGGTCACTGGCGGTAATACCTTTCCAAAAGGGTTAAGTTTTTGGGGGTGTTACAGACATACATACAAGATTTAGACATACATCAGCCTATTCTTAACAAGGAAGAAAACCAACAAAATTGAAAACGAAAACGCTCTTCGTACAATGCAACTTCAAACCCTAAAAATTGCATGGCTGCCGCCCCTCCTCCACACCATCATTCTTCCCTCCGCCCTTGACCCCTCCTCTTTGATCCAGTTCTTCCTTCGAAATATTTTTTACTTGTTGTCTTCCATAGCCAAGATCCAACAAATTAATGGTAGATCTGATAACTTTCAATCTATCAGCCTCACTCATGGAGTAAACGCTTCCCTCCTCCGGTTGTGTCTCTCTAAAGATCAATATGAAACTTCAAGTGATTACTCCATAAATTTGAGCAAAGCTCTGCTGAAATCTTGGGCGAACAATCCTTTCTGGACGCTGGCCTGGAGTCGGTTTGGTGGCAGCTTTCCACCCCTTCCCTCCCTCTCTCCGAGTTCTAGGGCGCCGAGTTTTACACCTCTCCCTCACACTTGTTCTTGCCTTCTTCGAATTCCTTATGTGAGCCCTATCGCTCTGATCCCGCCGAGCTCTCTCCCAGGTGATTTGCTGGTGGTTTGGCGCTCCATCAAGCTTCTTCGCAGCGGGTACCCATCTTCAGTCCACCGGAAAATCAGGTTGTTTCTCTCTGATCTCTGCTTCTCTGAACCGTTTCATTGTTTATGTAAGCATGAACTTCTACCTCTGACTAGATTATTCTATAATTTGGGCACTATTTGTATGAATACTGCTCAAACCCATGATCCTTTCATATGGTTTGTTGCTCTGATAACCGAGGTTTGTTGTTACTGGATGGCCTTTGCTGTTTGTTGTAGAAATTGGCCTTTTGCGACTCCTTTGTACCCTGAAAATGGAAATGTTTTGATAAATTATGAGATCTGCTATGACCTTGATTTGTTCTTTGACATGAATAATAAGGACCAGAAATTGGTCTTTTATGCCTTATCCAGGAACCTTATCTATACTTGTTTACACAGGAATGTGACTAATCTGCACAGGTTTTGTTATTCAATGTGTGTTGAGTATTTAAATAATGATTATGTAAACTTGAGCAATGCTAGTCAATTCAAAATTAAGGCAATTTTCTGTCTAGTTAAAACTGAAAAGAGTTATGATCTTTGCTTATCCATGAATAAACTTAAGGCAAGTTTTCTCTTGCTTATCCTTGATTTTATGATCTTTGGATTACAATCCTTAATACTGAAATTTTTAAACAATCAATATGGAAATCTGGAGTTGGCTTTCAAGTTAATAAACCGGTATTGTGGGAAACTATGAAAATGAAACAAAACAATGACTACCTACCCCATGAACAATCAATTTTGGAGGTTCTCTGAACAATCCACTTCTGAACAAGATTATAGAGATTTTGATCTCTGGGAAACTTGAACCCCTGACACAGTTTTTTAACAAGAACAAGGCTATCAACTCCTAGACCATTCAGGATGCTTATGAAATTTGTAAACAATGCGATCCCATGCCTCGTATCAGCAATGACACTGGAATTGTATATGTGAGTAATAAAATCTATGTGAACAATCATTCTATCCAAAAGTGGATTCAGATGATCCTCTATAATATATTATATTGCCTTATTTATCCTAAGGAAATAATCATGGTTAACAACAATAAAAAAAATGGACTTCTATTAGTCCTCATACCCCACTTTTATTTTACATGCTTGATCACAGGTTTTGTTTTCCTGAGTTTAGCATCATTATGAATTTGAACCCCTACAGATTAGCTCCTGCTAAACAAAGAAAATTGAGTCACCTTTGCCTTTGTCATTGGTGGCGGACCATGAATGCACAATGTGTCCCCTTACAGGATCTTTACGGCAAAAACCCTTTAAGTTGGATGATTATTTGTTGTCAAACCTTAACTACTGCGGCTGGAAAATACAACCATTATCCTGAACAAAGATACACCACTGAGTATCTTCAAATAAACACATGGATTATACCTCTTATACTTCATATACCCACTAAATAATTAGTTAGAAACGATAATAAGTCCCCTAAATGTCTTAGGATATGGGGCAAAATTACATTTGTTTTTTTATGAAGATCACAACCTGGAATTGTCGTGGAATCGGGAAGAAAACTTTTTGGATGGACGTTGAATCATTATGCAAAATTGAACGAATACAACTAATTGCACTTTTTGAAACAAGAACAAACAAAGAACCTAGTGAAAAAGTGTGGAAGAAAGCGGGCTTTGATCAATTTTACTGTATCCCGGCTATAGGCTTCTCGGAAGGCATTTGCGTGATGTGGAAGACCTACCAAATCACAAATGAAATCCTCTAAATTGATAACATTCAAGCAAGATTTATTACAATTAAATATACAAACTTGGTCACGAACAAAAAACTTCTACTAATCCTAACTTATGCTCCTCCAAATGAATCTGCAAAGAATGTTTGCTGGGATGGACTCATGTCTTTTATTAAAAATAGTTATCTCCCGTGTATTATTATGGGAGACCTGAATGAAATACAAGACCCCTCTGAAAAATTAGGAGGTTTAACACCTCCATTAACAAAATTTGCAAGATTACGACAATTTAAGAATGATTGCGAACTATTGGAGACCCCAATCCAAGGAAACATCTATACTTGGCGAAAAAATAGAACAGAAATAGATAACATATATGAGAAACTGGATAGGGTACTTATTCACCATCAGATCCTTCAATGGTACCCTGACATATGTACTAAACATTTTGCTTTCACCAGCTCAGACCACTGTCCCATCTCCATTGAGCTTGCCTCTACAGTACCTTACAAAAATCAACCATTTAAATTTGAAAAAATCTAGATGTCTAGAAAGGATTTTAGAAATATTGTTAAACAAGCTTGGAGAACTAACTTTCATGGATCTAGATTGTTTAACCTAGTATCCTAGACAAAATTACTAAAAAAATATGCCAAAATCTGGAATAAAAGTACCTTTGGTAATGTGTTTACACAACTCCAAACTATATAAAAACAGTTTTCCGACATCCAAACTGAAATATGTACTCATCCTACAAATGATCTCATTAAAAAACATATTAGACTTATAGAAAAAAAAAAGATAAACTCCTTTGTTTCCAAAAAAATTACTGGAACCAAAGAGCTAAAGTTAAACACATCAAATATACTGATACAAATGCCAGCTATTTTCACAAAATAGCAAGTGGGAAAAGGAATAGAAAAATTATAAAAGAAATTAAAACCCAAGAAGGAACAAGTATCATTGGAGAAGAAAACATTAGAAATGAAATCAAGAATGACTTTATTAAAAGGTTCAGAAGCGAAGATATGGACCAAAGATTACTCCAGGAAAATCTAGAATTAATTCAAAATGAAATCTCTATAGATGACAATTTAGAATTAATAAGGAACGTATCCAATGAAGAAATTAAGAAGGTTGTTTTTAACATTGGCTCGGATAAATCACCGGGGCCTGACGGTATGACAGCAGAATTCTATCAAAAATATTGGGATATTATAGGTCCATCTGTTATTCAAGAAGTCAAAAGCTTTTTTCTATCTGGGAAATTGCTCAAACAAATAAATCACACATTTATATCTTTAATCTCAAAATGTGACAATCCAAGCTCTATTAATCACTATAGACCCATAAGTCTGTGTTCTACAATTTATAAAATCATTTCAAAGATCATAACTACAAGACTAAAAGGAACCATGGAAAAATTAATTCACCCACTATAGGGTGCCTTTGTTGCAAATAGAGTCATCCAAGATAATATCTTGATTGCTCATGAAATTTTTCACTCATTTAAATCAAAAAAAGGAACTGAAGGTTTCATTGCACTAAAATTAGATATGGAAAAAGATTATGATAGAATTGAATGGAACTTCATTATTAAAATTATGGAAAATTTTGGTTTCCATGAAAAAATTATCAACTGGATAAAAGAATGCATTACAACCGTCTCCTTCTCGGTCCTAGTAAACAACGGACCTATAGAAATATTTAAACCAACCAGAGGATTATGACAGGATGACCCCCTTTCTCCTTTCTTGTTTATTCTAAGATTTGAAATCCTCGCTCGAAAACTCCAAAAAGCTTTTGATAGACCATGAAAACCGCTAGGCTTTCAAATCACTCAACAAGGAACACGAATTCCCTTCCTGGCATTTGCGGATGACATTGTGATTTTCTCAAAAGCAAAACAGGAAAACTGCAAGGAAATCAAGGACATTGTTGATGAATATTGTAAAATCTCAGGACAAAAAGTAAATTTTCATAAATCTGCTTTTCAAGTCACACAAAAAAGTTATCAACCAAAAGAAATTAGCAATACAAGGCATTCTCACTATCACAATTCTGATTTCTCTTGAAAAATATATCGGTTGTCATATCATCAATGGTAGAGTCAATTCGAATACTTTTGTTGATCTCTTGATTAGCATACAACAACAACTTTCTAAATGGAAAATAAATTCTCTTTCCCAAGCAAGAAGAACAACACTTATAAAAGCTAACCTGGCATCAAGACCAAACTATCTTATGCAAAGCTTTATGCTCCCTGCATACACACATAATGAACTTGACAAGCTAAATAGATCTTTTTTTGGAACAAAGATAGTTCATACAAACCTCTTGTAAGTTGGGATAAAATATGTAAACCGACACAACAAGGTGGGCTTGGATTGAGAAAAGCAAAAGACATGAATAAAGCCCTAAAATTTAAATTATTGTGGAAAATCTTAGCAGAGCCGAATAATTATTGAGTCAGAGTTATTACTGAAAAATACTTGAAAACAGTCCATTTGTTTCAATACGAGAAAAAAGGAAATTGCTCTTGGCAGTGGTCCAAAATGATTGCACTAATGGATGAGTTCAAATCTGGACTAATTTGGCAAGTTGGAAATGGCATAACCATCAAAATTTGGTCGGACAATTGGGTGTCTAAAACCCCTTTATGTGATATTATCAATACACAGTCAATCCTGAATAAAGATGCTCTGGTTGCTGATTTAATTTTGCCAGATAAAACCGGGAACAAGGGCTTAATAGAACAATGCTTACCCTATGACTTAGCAAAAAAAATAATCTCTATACCAATACCGTTGAATGATATTCATGACAGAATGTACTGGAAAACTAGCAAAAATGGTTGGTTTTCCACGAACTCTGCTATGGAATTGATCAACCGGAACAAAATATACTTTGTCTATGATCCTTCATGGATCTGGAAAATGGATACATATCCCAAAGTTAAAAACTTTATCTGGAAAATTCTGAAAAAACGGACTCCCAACCAAAGCTAGATTAGCTAGAAAAAGGAGTAGCAATCCCTCAGGGTTGTATCCGTTACAATGCACAATTGGAGGATTTGAATCATCTCCTATTCCAATGTAACCATACCATGAAAACAATAGAGAAAATGAATTATCAAACATATGGTATCATTAGATCTTTAACCATAGGTAATAAAAAAATGACATAATTGAGGAAATTCGACAAAAAATAGATAAATCATAATTTACAGAATTAGTGGTCTCTTGGTGGGGTATTTGGTTTTATAGAAACCAACAAAGCTTTGGTAGGACAAATGACGATATAGATATCATAAAGGATGTACTAATTTATATCAAAAAACAAATTGAGAATTAGAATAAAACAAAAAAAATGGAACCTTGATTGTTTAGCAGAGGACAATAAAAAAACACACAGAATAAACAATGTTAGACGACCACTAAAAAATGGAAAAAAACCACCGGATAACATAATTAAGATCAATACAAATGGATCCACCAAAAGCAACTGTGAATCTAGCTTTGGCTATATTTTCATAAACAGCACAGGGAAACTAATCTTCCTCTTTGGGGATAAATGTGGTTTCTCAACCCCGCTAAAAACAGAAACGCTTGCAGTTAGAGATGCCCTGGTAAAGGCTTATGAATTAGGCATTATCGACATTCAACTTTAATGCGATAACCTTACCATTGTAAATGTCCTTAATAAAATTTGGCACTGTCCTTGGGATATTAAAAATTTAATTTCTAATATCCTTTGTGTTTTACAACTGTTTTCTTCAGTGCAGATTTTCCATGTCTTCCGAGAAACAAACGTGGTGGCTGACTTCATTGCAAAGCTTGGCCAGCGGAGTTCCTTAGAAGATATACGAGCTAATTTAGAACTTGTAATTTTCATCCGCAAGGATGCTATAGACTGAGAAACTGTCTCTCATGTGGTTTCCAGTCTAATTTTTACCTTATCAAAAAAAAAGACATACATCGTCCTCAAGACTCAAGTCTAATAGCATGTTCTACTCGATCATCTAGTACCATTATACATCCTGATAGGATATTTTAGGATTTTTTTAGAAAAGACCCGTAATATCAATATATTTCTCTATACATGCCGTTAAGATAATTCGAACTTGAATCTCTTGGACGACATCTAGACCAACTGAATATTGAAATTGTTGGAACGTTATCGTTCTCTCTGATTTTGATAATGATAAACAGCACTAGGTTTTATGGTTTACTTGTTTCTATGAGTTTCAGGTTGATTAAATGAGTGGAGAAAAGTGGAAACCAAGAGAGAAGCAAAACATAGAAGCAGAGAAACAAAGAGTCAACATGGGAACGGTGGTGTTGAGTGAAGTGAATAAATGAAGAGCGCATGTTGTAGAAGAAAGAAGTGAAGGACGCAACGTCACTAAACGAATAGTATACGTATAGACGAGACGCTGGAAACTTCAAGATAAGATAGAGTGTTGACCAAGTCTGAAGATTAGAATCATATCTTTTGAGAAAGATAAAATATTACTGTATTTATAGAAATAGATATTAGTTAGGTTAATTAGCTTAGAGTGACACGTGATGGGTCAAGCTAGGTTAGTTAATGGGCTTTATCTATGGCTATATATACATGAGAGATTTACCTTGTGAAAGGTTACACGGTTCAGAGATTCTAAGACATATCGAGAGAGAACAATCCATGGTACAAACTTGGAGTGAGTACTTTGTTAGGATTTGGTTTTACTTGTGTTGTTAGGGTTATTACACTTTCTTATGAGTCTGTGTGTGACTAGATCGTGTTCTTAACTTGTTTGATTGTGTAACCTTGATTAATAATACAAGTAGACGTTTGAATCCTACTAGGCTAAATTAAACCTAGAGGTATAGGTTTCTCATTATCAACTAGATGGTTAATTGGGTTTCCTCTCTAAGGAATTGTGTGATTGTTACTTTATGGAAATATTATTTTCCGTTGCCCAAGGAACGTACAGTTAACCGCTCCCTATCTAACACACTCACGATTCAACAATTGATCGATATCAGAGTCGGCGGTTCGGCTTGGGCCCGGACGTGATTTATGGAGGTAAGGGAAATTAAGCTTGTTGAGAGTCAATTGTGAATCTCATATTTGAATTGTGAGGAATTCAAGCCGCCTAGTATATAAGTAGACGGGTTACTCATCCTATTGTCAATTAATTTTTAAAATGGAACCATGTTGAACTTATGTCCTGAACTTGATAGTTGGGCCCAAAAAACCATCTCCCCCAAAGAGAAATTCTCTTACATTATCATCATGATATTCCCAATTTCCACATAATGTGAAATGTAAAGGAGTGTTAGAATGAATACTCTGTCACATTTATAACACTAGCTAGGACGACGCTTAATTGTCAAATATTTTTAGTTTAGATGTTAAACATGTCACATATGATCACGGGGTCATGAGTTTGAATCCCCCTTTCTATTGTAATGGTGTAGTGCCTCCTATAAAAGAAACAGTACTATAGTACGTCGTATGTATCTTTAAAGACCTCTAATCCACACTTCTTATTCAAAATGGGTTGGTACGTACGTATTATTTTGAGAAAAGAAAATACTGTATATTTGGAATCTTTCAGTGTAGGAAGAACATCCGCCAAACTTCCTCTGGAAAGCCATGGCGGATGCTCTCCCTACCACTGAAAGATTAAACCGACACTTTTGCACGGTTCCTTCTACATGTAGCCTCTGTGGTTTGTAGGATGAAGATTGTAATCGTCCGACACGTTTTGCTACTGATGTTCATAATCGCCTTGCTTCTAGATATGAGTTCATCAGGTGAACTTTTTCTTTGCTAGTTTTGGGACAATGTTTTTAAAGATCATCTACTGGGATGATTTAGGACTGCCTTTCTAGTTGGAAGGGTCCTAGTGTTTTCCTTGTATAAAAAAAAAATACATATATTGCAAAGAGGAAACCATAGTAATTGATGGTACTTATAAATAAAGTCTCAACTCTCAAGATACAAGTGGATTATGAAATTACCTTATATCAATTTGAATAAGTTTTGATCGAATCTAATATTCAATCTTATATTTGATATGTTAGCCGAATGACATAATTTGTTTGGCACATGCATGTATCTAATAAAAACAGATATACAAGTGCATGGGAAAAGGAGAATCAATTATAATTAGCAAAACACGCGCTAGCTAATTTGCAATTAAGATAGTATTTAATCACTTGAGTCTTGCAACCATGCTTAATTAAAATAGTAGGCATTCCTTATCATGATCCTACTTAATTAGCTGTTCGATCGGCGGCCCAACAAACTAAAGCTTGGGCAATACATATACGATATAACCATATATATTTATTGAGTGTCACTTATATAAAAAGAAGGGACAACATTAAGAAGAAGAAAGATATAGAAGAAGACAAGATGCAAGGATTAAGTATATAATAGAATATATTAAGTATAATTACAAGAGTGGTCTACGTAGATTAAGTAAGCAAAGTCCTAATAATGGAAGCCTCCTCACTGTTAACATCAAGTGTAGACAAAAGCAGAGCGAGTCGATCGCTCAGATCCTCCACTTCTCTTTGAAGGTTCCTTATGTAATTGCATGTCTCCTGCAACACCTTCGTTGCTGCTACCTGCGCGCATTTTATTATCTATGTTAATTAACTTCAAAATTTACAAAAAAAAAAATAATCAAATTCAGTACATATAAGCCTTTTCTAGTATTGTGATTGGGTCCACATATATTTAAGAAGTATATATATATGGTATATGAACTTACATGAATTACCCAAAATATGAACTTACATTCTAGCTAGATCACGGTAAAAGCTATTCATCTTTTACTCTTAAGTACCTTAATTTACCTCTGATATTTTTCCACATTAGGGTATACAACAATTTCGATTTCAATTTGACACTGACCTTTTTCTTCTATACTTCAATTTTGACGTGACAATACAAGTAATATATATTTATTGTCTAACAAACATGAGTAAATGGCCGAACTGATTAAAGACAAATAATTCAACGCATTATGTTAGCAACCACCCCATATTCCATATGATAGGATATATATACATATAAACTTATTTATTTTATTGGGTCAGATAGGGTATAATATAAACTTGATTTATGTAATTGCATGCACAAGATGTCGATCTCTCTAAAATTCATTTATAGTTTCTCATTAATATAATATCTTGTAAATTTATATTTTTTGCAACTTGGAAATCACCCCTTGAACCCTTCAATTAACAAGGCCATATATTCTCATATATACCTCCAAACCTTTCTGTTGGTTTCCAATTATTTAAGAGGTTATAAGAAATGTCGTTTTCACCTAAGAATTTAAAAATATGGCTTCAAAGTTGGCAATGATTCCAAACATGACATTAGCAATAAAAGAAACAAATTATCACAAGTCTCTATCTATGAAGTATAAAAATTACCCTATTATAATGGCTGATAAGGGCATGTGCAAAGGGGGTTTCATAAAGAGTTTCATAAATAAAATAACAATTTTTTGATGAAACCAGGGGAGAGAGTTTCATTATATGAAACCCAAGAGAGAGAGTTTCAACAAGGTAAGTGGGCCCCTTCTTTTATATTAATGGTTGAGATTTAATCTTATACTCATTTTAATAATAAAATATTTTTTTTAAATGAGGTGAATAAAATAAAAAGATAAAAAAATAACTATGAAACCCAAATTATGAAACCCCCATTGCACAAGGTCTAAGGACTTTTACAAAATTACCCATAAGCATGTGAAGGTTCACTCTTCATTTCTTGCTATATTAATTAATGTGTAATCTAACCATCATCAAATGCATGGACCGTACAAAAATTTAATTAAAATTTTAAGAGTTTTGGTCAATGCTGGTGAGACGAAGACCTAAGAGAACAAATGCTGTCTCCTTGTCTACCGATGAAATTGTTTTTTTATCCTTGTTGATTAATTTTTACAAAATTATCTACAAAATTAATCATTATTTTAATATTCCTCTTTTTTGGGGGTGTATATCTTGACACTAGCTAATGATTAGCACTGGCATTATGGCATAGTTAACCTCCTTTATGAATTTGGCTTCTGAAGTACACTCAGCATTTCATGTTTCATTTTGATGCAAGGATTAAATCAATCTTGCTTGTGTATCATTTGTTTTCTGGGACAAATTCCCACGAAATAAGAAAAAAAGTCCCATAAAAAATCTTATATACACGTTTGCATGTACATATATATTACGATATTTTTATTGAGATAATACATACACGGGAACGTATTATTCAGATAAAATGTGGGATATATTCTTGTTCAAAAACAATTGTACCATATAGATGCATATATATTGAGGGGCTATATATATACCGTCAACGTACACTAACATGTGAAAGCTAGTTTACTTTTACATTTTAAAACAAGTCCACATTTTTTGCCTAGAAACATATACTGTTAATTAGGTATATATACCAACCCGTTGCTATTAAGGTATGGATTTGGCTACAGATCTCACCAAATTAAAGATCCTTCAATTCGTTGCTATACGATTTATTGTTGAACAGTTTGATGCTGATTTTTTCCCAAAAATAAGAACACATTCTTTTTAAGTACTACAATGACATGAGTACGTTGCTTAGACAAAATGGCAAACATTCAGTTTATAGCACCGATCGAGAACAAGTTTACCTAACTTGAAAATAGCATTCTTCCAAGTATAAGAAACAACTAGATCGAACTTGGCAACTACAAAGTGAAAAATAGAGTACTTACTTTGTCGGGGCGACGGTTTCGAAGCTCCGGAACCTGCTGTTGAAGCTTGGAGACGAGTCGGATTATCTGATCGTCGGAGATTCTTGAGCCCCCGGACTGCTGCTGCTGCCTCGACCTTCTGCTGGACATTGTGAAGAAGGTCTAAAGGGAGCTAGAGAGAGTATAGATAGCATAGGATAGGATAATATATATAGCAAGAGATAACTCTTATAAGGAGGAGGAAATTTGGTTTGAGGAGGTGTTTGGAAGGAAAATAAGGGGGACCCACCAACAATACAAGAGACTATGGGGCGGTAAAAGTAAACATCAAGAGCCATGTTGGATACAAACAAGACATGTTCTTTTTACAAGACAACATTGTCAAAGCTATTGAATTGAGTATTTGAAAATTAACTATCTTAACTAGTCCCTAGATATGTTATATACTGTTAAATCATGTCATATGTAACACGTTTGTAAGTACATTAATTGTGATGCTTTTAAGATCACATGCTACTGATTTATAATGTACCAAGTATATCTTTCCCGCATGTTAAATGATGTAACATCCTCACTTGCGTGAAGTGAGTTGAGTTGGTAATGAACCATTTTTCTTAATCAATAGTTTTGAGTTCAAACCCTGAATTTTATACACTTCTATTACATCTTTACTTCAGTTTTAAGGCCTTGTTGACAAATCCATTTATAAAGACTTATTTACTTATAAAGTATTTTTTAATGAAAAGTAATTTTATTTTTTTAGTATTACGTGAAGTAGACGACGATCCGCGAATTCTGCCCAAATCAAGCGCCAAAGAATTGAAGGTCATAATGAATGGGGGCGAAGAATTAAGGGAGTTATGGAGAGTGGAAATCGCAAGGTTGGGGAAGAAGAAGGGGAATTCTGAAAGGGATTGGTGGTGGAAACAGGATGCCAATGAGAGAAGAGGTTGGGCACATGGGGAAGTCGTGTGCAAGTCATGTGATGCCCTCCAAATTTAAATTTCAAGGACTTTTGGTCATTTTATCATTTATTTTTATAAATTAAGCTTCAAAATACCAAACATGTATTTTTATTGCAACTACTTATTTCAATTTCAGCTACTCGTTCCAACTTTATTCAGCTTCAATTACTAAACTCATCTATAACTCTGTTCAGCTTTAGCTATACCGAACAGAGCGAAGATAACTTTCCAATAGGCCGGTATGTGTGGACATATTTTGTTACATACTTCCAAAAAAAATTTAAAATAAAAATCACTATCTAACAATATATGCCCAAAATACTTGTTTGGATCCACAAGTGAGACATTTACCGTGCATGGAGAACACTTGAATTTAATGTCAAAATAGACGGAAGCCAAAACCATGCTTGGATGTTGAAGTAGGGGAGTGGTAGGTCATCAATTTTACCATAGGTTTGATGTCCCCAAATTGGTGTCTGATTTGAAATGGGCTTAATTAAAGACAAATGCTTGTATTTAAGTTTACTACTCCCTCCGTATTAAAATATTTGTATTTCTAGCCTTATTTTTTTGTCTTAATATACTTATCCTTTTAGTATATTTTATATTTACTTTATATATATATTCTTATAGTTTTTAACACTTCTTAATAAATAAGAGAAGAATTATTAATAATTAATTAATTATATTAAAAAAATAACAAAATAAAATAATAAATAGGGACATATTTATATATTTCATTCTCTTCTTAATACTCTGTATATGTGTAATTGTCCAAAAAGACAAGTATTTTGATACAGATGAAGTATATTACTATTATACAGCACCATGTGATCATTTAAGGGTAGAGGTTGATTATCCTGTCTAATCTTTGCCCTACCATCCTCTTTTTCGCAAGGGAAATTGCAGCCTTTTTAGCGTTAGTTACATACATACTCTCAAATTTTCACTTTTCACCAATTATCTCAACTTTTTTCCCCTAGGCAAAATTTAGGGTGAATAGATATTGCTTCAGTTCAAGACAAGGAAAACCCTCGGATTCAAAAAATACTTACTGAGTAATTAAATAAAACTCATATTAAAAGTCCAATCTGCATAAGTTATATTCTTGACTCTCTCATGCATCAGCTCTACCTAATTTAGGTACATTAACTCACAAGCATTTTAATAGATGATAGAATACTAGAATAAAACAATTATGGGTTTCTTCTTGAAAGAAACTGATTATGATTAAGCCGTCAGTTAAACGACAAACACATTCTGATTTTGTTATAATTATGAGGTTTTGTTTTCCAACATCACTTGCTAGATTTCAGGATGTAATTATTCCTCCGTCGGCTTTTGACAATTAGGTCAACAAATTGCCCATGCGGAGGGAGAGTTCAAGCACCTGCACAAAGCTTCAACTTCAACTCATGTAATTGATACCCTTCCCGCCTTTTTTATGTTAAAACATAGCTTAAAATAATTCCAATTTCTTGTACCAGAAAAGGCAACCGCAATACTCGAATTTATCTGATTTATTGTACCATTGTGGTTGTTGCAAAAACAAAACAAATGAAAGCCTTAAAATTGTATAAAACAAATAGCCGAGTAGACTAACTAGTGAAACAACCCTGTTTTCATTTTTTGCATACAAAACCTTACTCAACTTCGCCACAAACTAACCACCCATGACCCAACCCAGAATATACGCACTTACATGTGCGAATGCACATGAGTAGAACACAGAACAAATCGAAACTAGGAACAAAGTACCTAATCGAAATTTCAAAACCCTTCCAACAATTCAAATTTGAAATGACTAAAACCTGAAAATATCACAACTATCAATTCAACACACCTTAAAATACCCTTTGATAATAACACAAAACTGAACTAATTATCTCTAATCACCCCCATAAGTTCATTAAATTCTATTTTGTTCATTTCCAACTATCCTAAAGTTTAGGCCTCTACCTCCACCAACTCACGTGAGTTCTT
Source organism: Rheum nobile (assembly GCA_027886185.1). Classification (NCBI taxonomy): domain Eukaryota; kingdom Viridiplantae; phylum Streptophyta; class Magnoliopsida; order Caryophyllales; family Polygonaceae; genus Rheum; species Rheum nobile. Next base: position 6,660,304 of record WOAB01000109.1, on the reverse strand, counting down.
CTTGGTTCTTACTGATCCATGTCAAATCATAAAATATCAGCAGGGCTGAAGATCTAATATCAAATCAATCATGTCTTACTTTTGCATTTAGCAACCACTGGTGGACCTTGATACATTTGTAGAAGGTGAAATTCTCCCTTCTCTCTAGAAAACCTTACTTTTACATTTATAGATGAATGGGGAAGTTGAGGAACAAGAAGAGATAGACATGGTGAAATTCTTTCCCTCGGCCACCAGCCCACCAATCAAATAGAGAAAGGAAGAAAAGAGAAATTTTAAATTTTAGAACTTGGGATGAAGATAGAAAGAAGATAAAGAGTGATTAAGAAAGGGACTCTCCTTTCTCTCTAGAAAATCCCAAAAAATCAAATGGATAATTCTCCTCTAACAACAACCAACAACAAAAACAACTGTTACCCTTTTCCACCATCAACACCAAGAGGCAAACCACCATTACAATCATCCTTCACCAATAACATCAGTATAGATAAACAAAAGCAGAGGAAAAATCCCTCCCAGTCAAAGGGATTAACCCCACCCCACCCCAACAACAAAAACAACAATAAAAGGATTGTATTTCACAATCTCTTCTACCTAGAAATTAAACCTAAAATCCAAAACTTCAAACATCTAACCCACACAAACCCCAACTGGTTCTGCTTTTGCAGAACAACAAATCAACATATCTAGCCAGCTCTGGACTCGTCGTGGTGCTCATCTCCCTCGACGGTGGCTCAAATTCTATATCAAACGAGCCTCTCCAAGGTCTATCCACCACCGCTTAAATGCTTGACCCACAACTCGGACCACCTCCTCCGGCCAACTCTCCCTCTGCCATTGCCGAACTCCTCCATGGCGACAAGATCTGCCAACGCCACATAGCTCCTCCGATCGGAGTTCGGAAATGCTCAATTCAGCGGATGGAGCTGCTTCGTTTTTCCCGACGAACATCTCCTCCCCAACCAAAGCGGCAACTCAGATCCGCCTTTTCAAAACACGCAACCTAAAATTGCTAAATACTCTTTGAAGTACAAGCTTCAATTTTATGGAATAATAATTTATAGAAAAATCTATTTCAAACCCAATACATCACCGACCGCATTTGTGCCTCATTTCCCTTCTATTCTCACTGTAACTTTTGTTAAGCTTGTTAAAGTGAGTTTGGGGAAGATGACAGAGGCCCAAAAACATCTCCTTTTGACCTAAAAAAAAAGGAAATAGTTGAATAAAAGCTTAAGATATACTATAAATAAAAAGCATAACTGCTTTATGAAACCACTACTATGAAACGTGGTCCGATTCACCTTGCCAAAGGGCGAAGAAAGTAATAGTTATAAATTCACTCGTGCAAGCATCTCTGGTGCTAGGTAAGTGAACTGGTGCTAGGTATGCTCACTTGCAATCACATGCGTCAATCAATTTCAACCCTTCATCCTAAAAAGAAAAAAAAAACTTCAAATTTCTCAACTTTCGTCAAGACCAAATTGATGGACTCAATCACATCAATTTCACCCTTGTTGACCTTTTTGATTTCTGGTTTGATCAGGTATGAGTGGCAAAATTCCCGCGACTTTTGTGGAATATATCTTGGGTTCTGGCTAAGCCGCCGGTCGTGGTCGTGTATGTGGCTGAATGAAAATCCCTCTCGAACGAGGACAACGTCATGGTTGAGGCTCCTGAAGATCCTTCATCTAGGTGAAGACAACGTCAAGACAGTCCGTTCAGCACTTCCGCAAGTGTTCCTGTTTGACCCTTTTCTGATGGCACCCTTGAGTCTGAACTGACTCCTTACCTGCCTTAGATTGTTGTGTTCTCTTCTACTTCGATGTAATTTTCATGCTTGTCTTTGGTTCTTTCTGTTCGATTTGTACCGACGCCGATTCTTTCGGCCTCTCGAGCTACCCGATATAGTTATGTCGGGTACCTTGAAATCTTTCCTCATAAAAAAAAAATAAAGAGTGATCAAATTTGGTAGAAGAAAGATGGAAAGAAGGAAAAAATCAAGATTTGGAGAGGAGGAAAGAAGATAGGAAGATGAAATTAAATAAAGAATAAAAAACTTTTTAGTTTATTAAAATTATTATTACTATTTCCAATAAGTTGTAGATGAAATTTACTAATATACCCTTTTACTTTGGTCAAAGTATAGGATATTCTCTTTATACATTGTGTAAACCTACCTTTGTCCTGTTCTAGCATAATGGAATTGGAAGAGGGGGTCAAGAGTTGGAAGTCCACATTTCAGTCAGATGTAATAAGACCACTCACCACACGAAGAAATCATGCATAAGATGGAAAAATAACAAAGAGACAAGGGTCACAAGTCACAACGAAGGATTCAAAATTATCTATGAGCTAATGGTGAAATTTCAAGACAAATTCCAGGATATAGACAGAAAGGGGAAAATAAAAGGAAAAAGAAAAGAATTTATGGTTCCAATTTCCAAGTGATGTACAATGAGGATTTGGATTCAGATACTGGAAAGAAAGGTGGCATAGGCATACTGAAGAATAAACATGAAGGATTATATTCAGTTTGGCCCTCAATTTCTATCAGAAAGGAAAGATAGTTCGAGGAAATTTTGTCATAAGATTATTAAGGATTTTTTCAAACGAAAATTCTATAGGGGGTGCTCCTGGATCACTTAGCATGCTCTTTCGTTTCTTTTTTCTTCCAACTACCAAACAAGTAATCAGGAACTGAGCTTCGCTTTAGATAAACAGGAGGCATGAAAGGTAGCCTTACTTCCGCATACCTTGGATCATTTGCAAAGAAATAATTACACGGGATATCAAAGAGAGTATATTCAAAGGGAAAAGACAATGTGCAAAGACATCAAATCTTAGAGTTCAGGTATTAAGCCTCATGTTGCGTTGATATCTTGTGCTGATTGTTGTACTGCATATGATAGGGCGCTCTTTTCTATTTTTAGACAGAGTCTCTTGCAATTATATGTCTGCTATGAGCCTATCACACCCTTCTTGAGCTCACAATGACACGAATAAGTTTCCCGTTTTTGCATTGAGTTATATAAAAATCAAAATGAGACAAAACACAAAAGCTTCAACAAAGTACATCTGTCATTTTTCTAGAGTGAAAATGAGACAAAACACAAAAGCTTCAACAAAGTACATCTGTCATTTTTCTAGAGTGTGGATTTCATAATCGAATTCCAATGGTCAGACTTCAAAAGTTCTAGATAAGAATAGACACCAGAAACTATACCCTTCAGAGGCCTTTGCATAGCAACTGATCAGCTCCTCTAAACCTCCAATTTAAATTAACATAATACTGCATTCTATTTCTACTCTAAACTATTCAAGTAACTGCAAAAAGATTTAGAAAGAAGTCTTAGATAGTAAATAATACATTTGAAAAGGATATAGGTTTATCATCAAGCAGGATAATCTGTACCTTCAGCTTAAGCCAGTGATCAAGCCTAATCAACATCCACAGCTTCAGCATCCTTATTGACCAACTATCATTTTTCCCCAAATTAAAACAAAGAACTAGTTAGATTGCATAATCCAAGAGAGAGAACAAATTGAAACAAATAACTAGTTAGATTGCATAATCCTTGACAGAAGACTTGCACTATTTGCTCAAATAGTTGAAATAATTGTGTTTCCTAGTTCAGATAGAGACACAGAGTCAAGGTTCAGGTTTAGTGCTATATCTGTTAGCACCAGGAGAATCAAGCAATACACACTGACTGAATTTACAGAATAGCTGCACAAATTACTAGTGGATAAATATTGTTACCTAACTGGTAAAAATACATTCCTGCTCCAAGTTTGACTCCAAAGTAAAAAAAGGTATATCAGGCTATCAGCCGATAACAGTATATTAATATTTCAAACGAATAGCCTTTAAGAGACAAGGAAGGGTTGAAGAAATAGAGAAATGTCAAACAAATGATGAGCCTCTGAAGGAACAAAGAAAATGCCTGATAGCAATTTTAGTGGAATGTAAGATATAAAGTAATGCTTATCAATACATAACACTTAAAACGTACCTGCATTATATACTCTTTGATTTGCTGGCTAACAGGCCCCTCTAATGCTCTCTCAGCAAGTTCATACATGACAATGTTGCCTTCAGGACCATTAACTTTATCCTTCTGCAAATACCTACATCCAACAATACAGAAAACAGGAAAGAAAAGCCCACAAAAATCAATTTAAATCTATTTCCTGGGAGTATGGAGTGGGGACAGGAATAAGCTTAATGAGCATATGAAGAGTAACCTTTGTTGAACAAGTGCTTCCAATGATAGCTTAACATTTCCAAGGACTGAATGAGTTTCATCATTTTCATGCAATCCTATCCTCCTGAGATTATGCCAGAGGTTTTCTGCAAGACCATAAACTACCACTGCTTTTTTCCATAAACTTTCCAAGGTACTCAAAAGAAGCATGATGTAACTAAAGGTTTAAAAAATTACCTTCAGAAACTTTCCCCCCAGCAAGGTGGACAATACTCACTATAACAAAAGTAAACCCTGTCAGATGTGCAGTCTTCACATCCTCAACAAACTTCTGGTACACATCAGAAGGCAGCTGACTTGTGATAATGTAAGATTTTGCATCTGAAGCATCTGCAGCAAAGCGACCACCATATAGTCAGTGTTAAGCAAGAACCCAACGAGTCTGCCAATGCATTTCTAATTTCCACAAATGGTGAGCAGTGAGCTAATAAATATGGTCTGAAGATGAAGTGTTGAAGAGTGCAAGTAGAAGGCAGCCTATTGCTTGGAGCTAAGTTGCATCCAAAATAATTGAATGAACTCTTGAGGAAACAATTTATGATTACCGACTCACTAAGTTATCATCAAAAATTACCAATGATGATGTCAAGTCAGCTCTTAATTCAAAGATACAGTCTGCCATACTTAACTTTAAGACATGGTAACAGCTTAGGAGGATTCACACTCGTGGGCATGGAGTCCAGTGATTAAAAAGGCTCGAGGCGCACCAAGGCGCTGGGGTCCTGGAGCCTAGGCGCGCCTCAGAGGCGCTAGGCGCGCGCCTAGCCACAAAAATGCAGAAACATGCATGAATTTATAAAATCATATAAAACCTGTTTATAATGAAATAAAACCAAGTTTAAAGCATCATAATATTATAAAATCAAGTCTAAACTAATAAGCAAGTAGGAAAATCAAGTTCAAAGCATAAGAAAACAAATTTTAAAGCATAAGAAGTAGTGAAACTAGAGTCATGAAGAGGAACATCAGCACAAGAGGAACACAACACAAGAGGAAAGAGGAAGAGGAGACAAAAGAAGAGGTCGAACAGAGGAGGAAGAGGAGGTCTCTTTTTGTTTTAAGAAAAGGATTGATTTTAATTGGAAGTGGATAACAAGTATATACTGGAAAATATTGCTTAAGAAAATAAGGAAATCAGTTTACATCTAAAAGATCACGATAGGTTTTTAGAAAATAAGAAAAAAATCAAAAAAAGATTTGGAAACGATTCAGATTCCTTGTAAACAAGGAAAGGCTTTTAGAAAATAAAAGAAAATCACAAAAAGATTTGGAAACTATTCATATTCCTGGCAAATAAGGAAAGGCACGCACCTCAGAGCCAGGCGCGCCTCAGAGCCCAGGCGCGCCTAGGGCGCCCAGGACACGCCTAGTCACTTGAGGCACGCCTGATGCTAGGCGGACGCTGGCCCTGACCAAGCGCGCCTAGGCACGCCTGAGCCGCGCCTTTTCATTCACTGGCATGGACTATCCATGTTCCTAAGGCATCCTTTCAGACAAAAACTCTCAAGTTCTAGTTCAAGAAAGTAATGATCTATTTTAATTGCTCTAGATTGCAAATCCATTTTAATATTAGTTACTAGCATTCCAATTTCCCACTGAGCTCCTCTAAGTGCTTAGATCACACATAGATTATCTCCCTCTATTCATAGACATGTATACTTATTTGAACAGCCTCTACCCAGAAATCAGTACAAATAAAAAACACAGTGTCAGAGTTTCATATAGACACTAACCAAGAGAGTTAAGCACTTAAGCAACCCAGTTGTAATAATATGGACATTCTCATCAAACAAAAAACAACAAAACATAGAACGAGGAAACAAATGATGTTGGTGGCTTGGAAATTGAAAGCAGACACACATCAATGAGTCTACTGTGCCATCAGCTAAGTTCAAGAAAAAAGTATGTTGAAACCAGGAATCCACTTTTTTTTATGGAAAGTCAGTCACTCCAAGCTAGTTCCTGATCTGTTGCTAGAATAAACAAGAAAGAGGTTTTGGAATCAAATAATCTATTCTTTCTTGTGTTATCAAGGTGAAACGTATGCTATAGATAGATGAAATCAGTTAAGAACATGAACTACCATATATGCAATAGGGATGACAATGATGGGTTGCCTATACCCATAAGCCACTATCTCCACCAGGGCAGGGTTTAGGGTTCATAAACATCACTTTCTTCAGTTTATATAATTTAATGTATTAAAAAAATTGAGGAAAACATTATTTGAGTCTACAATCAGTTTATATTTAAAAAAACTGATTTGAGATAAAGTAGATCTTACAAACACAAAATGGAAAATTAAGAATAATGTATCCTCAACCCCTATCCTTATGCAGCATTGTGACAGGGATTCTTTACTGGCCATACAGGAGTTTTCAGGGTGGCCAAGTACAAGAAGTGGTTAGCTTGTGGATTGACAATTTGACATTTCTACATGAAATCAAGAACCGCCTATAATCATTGTTCAATATGCTAAAGATATATATCACATCATCATATATAGACCATATTGAACATTATAGCTTGTGATAGCCAGATATCCCAAGTGTAATTCACAAGTTCCTCTTGGAGGCTACAAGCAGTCAAGCACTACAAATAAAACACTAAGTAGTAAAAACACATCCCCTCAAAAAAAAGTAGTAAAAACACAATGAAATAAAGATCATTTTGGATTTAGAAAGTTGATAGTTGGGCACACACCACTCAACTGAAGCATCATGAAATTTGTTGAATCAACAAGATCAGACATGTACTATTTCTATCATATCAAAACCATGCAGCAGGAATCCATTCTGCCAGGAAATGATAATAGATCAAAAATGTCATCAAGCCTGCTTTTGCATTCTTTCAATCTAGCAATCAGATATATATGCCTGAAGATATACATTTAGCTTAAGGATACATCATACATCTAACTTATGGATATAGCTTTAAGATAGATCCCAAGTAAGATCTGCCTTCACACAATACTGTTATATATACTTGAAATCAATTATCATGTTATAAATAGTCATGGAAATATCACTCGTAAAATGGTGCATTTTAATTTTAGATTCTCAAACATTGTCAAGAATTTAGGATTCACCCAATGCCAGTTGGCCCAGTTCATATAAAATGCAGGGCATTTGGTGTGATGAAAAGCTAAAATACAATCTTTAAAGAGGGGGGTTTTAACAAGCAGGGCGCTGTATTCATACCATTAATGACGACAGCTTAAGAAAAACCAAGCATTTTGCAGTAGGTAAAGTAATACAAGTACTAAAAGCAACAGGAAGAATATCATGCAAAGAAATGCTACCCAACCAGCTAACTTTATTAATTAAGGGATCTTACTTTGCTGTGATGAATGTGAGTTTGTAGAACGAGCGCGTTGAAGCTCCTTCATTTCATAACCAAAGATATGTGCAAGCTTCTCTTTAGCCTCATTGATTATGAGAGCAGGAAGTCCACGGGGAGAATAGTTTCTAGTCACAATTTGAGTCAGTTCTTCCCTTTTAATTGGACAGCCAGAGCTCTGGTGAGATTTGAAGAGGACATAACGAACAACTTCAGCCACAAGTTTGTCTTTTTCCTGGAACGAAAACCAATTCAATACCAATACGAGCATAGAAGAAAACATGAAAACAATGCAAGGGAAATAATAAGAAGAAGCCAACCTCTTTGGACACACCATATTGAGAATAATCATCACTAGATCCAGACATTCTGTAGCAAAATCATAAACTTGTATCAAAATCACCATTGAACATAGCCGGCCTGAGTTGGGAAGCCATATTAGGGTTTGTAGTTTTACCTTGGGAGACTGCAAATTTGATAATCGGTGGCTGGTTATGGAGGCAAAAACCCCAAATTGGAGCGTAACCTGGCTTAAACGCTGACAGAGGGGGAGATCAACGGGATCGCAAGTGCTTTTGACACTCGGTAGGTCCGTATGGATGATCCCCACGAGCGTAACTGCGCCAGTGGCGAGGGTTTGGGAATTGGGATTTCGCGCCACTGGTGAGGGTTTGGGAATTGGGAAGAAGATAGCGTGAAATGTGAATTTTGCTGAAAAGAGGAGGGAAAGAGGAATGGGCCGTTTTTGTAATGAAACTCGGTTTTATTCGAATTGAACCGAAAAGATATACAAGATTTGAGAGAAGACGGGATCAAATAATCTCGGTAGACTCGGTTCGATAATGAAATTGGGTTGGAATCGGAATTCAGAATGGAATCATGAATCAAAATAAATTATTCTCGTAGTTTGGTGTTTGGTATGATTTCGAAATGAACAATTCCTAAAATTTGTTATTTGGTTAAATATGGGAATCAAATCTTATTGATATTATATATTTAAATTTTATAGATTTCTAGTTAATTTGTTTTAAAATGATATATTTTATAAGAGACATGAATATGAAAAAATTAATTTAAAATTGATAATTATATCTTTTTAAGACAAAAGATGGAGAATTATATGCTTCATTAGCCTTGGAATGAACTATTCCATGAAATGAAATCGATGATCATTCCAACATTTACCAAACAGAATGATGGAATGAGTGATTCCTCATTCCAAGGAATGAAAACCAAACAGGGCCTAAGCGAGTTTAGGATGTGTTTGGCAAAATTATTATAAATACTTCATTATTTTTAGGGTTTGGATCTAGTGAGGATGGGAAGGAAGGAGATGAATGAGGATGCATGAGAGTCGTCGGATGGGAAGCAAATGGAGTGCCTAGATCGTTTTTCAAAAATTCGGCATAGCCGAATTATTCGCGAAAAAGACGGATTCATGTGCACACGAAATGCAAATTTGTGTACATGCCAAATACATTGTTGTGTGCATGCCAAATACTTTACGGTGTGCATGTGAAATTTATTTATGTGTGCATGTATAAAACGTGTGCGTTCATATGAAATGAACAAAATGTGTGCACATGAAAACACGACCGTGTGCATGCAAAGTATATTACCGTGTGCATGTGAAGTATACTACCGTGTGAATGTGAAAATGACATGTTTGTGCATACAAAATGCACTACGCGCTATGTGTGCATGTGAAACAACGTAGGTGTGTGCACATGAAAATAAAATATGCACTAGTACAAAAAAGGGACGTAGACCTCGCAATTTTTATCCCGCTTTTGTTAAATCGGGGTAACAAAGATATTCGGTCCCCGGTTATTAATAAAAGCGGGGTATGCGATCAATTTTTTAATAAATATATTTTAATGGACCACGGTTTGCAACGAATAACCGCGGTTTGGGAATCGGACCTCGGTTTATATAGATAACTGAGGTGCCGTTGAATATATCGGACCACGTTTTTTAATAAAGGGGATTCTTTTTCGCACCCGTTTTTTGGCGCAACCTAGTTGCGCCCAAAAAATGGATTTTTCTTGGGCGCAACCAGGTTGCGCCCAAGGTCTGGGTGGATTTTTTTTTATTTTGAAAAATGATTTTTTTAAAGATTATTGAACCGGTTTTGGGGTCTGAACTTTTTTTCCTGGGCGCAACGTAGTTGCGCCCAGGAAAAAAAATAAAAAAAATAGGGCGCAAAAAAAAACTTGGATGTCTTGTAGTTATATCCAATTTGGTTATTACTATGGTTATATCCTATAGTTATATACTATGATTATATCTTATAGTTATATACTATGATTATATCTTATAGTTATATCAAATTTGGTTATATCTATGTTTATATCATATAGTTATATACTATAATTATATCTTATAGTTATATCCAATTTGGTTATATCTCATGATTATATTCTATATTTATATACTATGGTTATATCATATAGTTATATACTATGATTATATCTTATAGTTATATTCAATTTGGTTATATCCTTGTAGTTATATCCAATTTGATTATATCATTGTAGTTATATCCAATTTGGTTATTACTATAGAATATAACCATAAGGATGTAACCAAATTGGATATAACTATAAGATATAGTCATAGTATATGTAATACCCCTCATTTTAATAAAGAGTATTTTGATAACTTTCCTAACTCTCGTATCACAAATCGGATTAATTTCATAGAAGTTCAGACACTCTGTAATTTGTTTGATCTCTGTAATATTTTCCTGAGTGGTATAAAATACATTCAATATATTTTCGGGGCTTGGAATACTCATTCGGGTGCAAAGATGTTAACCGAGTATGAATATATTTAACCCGGGGTTAAAAACTCGTACCCGTACTTAACCCGGACAAAAGAGGACAAAAGGGCCCAGATTTGGCCTTGACCGCACCCGCGGTCAAGTGGCCGCACCCGCGGTCAAGTGGCCGCACCCCGTGGTGAAGGCCAATTCTGTAAGGCGGTCTGGGGAGGCTCGCCGCACCCGCGGTGAGGCCACCGCACCCCGCGGTGTCATCATTTCTTCTCTGCAGCGCCGGACTTCAGACGTCGTGTCGTCTTCGCCTCTGTAACTGTCTCATCCGGTCGTTGTAGGCGCCTACCATGAGTCACCTGGTTGCTTGACCTACTTGCTTGGGCTATAAAAGGAAAAGAGCTGGAGTGGAGTTGAATCACAGCTCTCAAACTCTCTCTCTCTCAAATCTCTCATTTCCATTGTTACCGGAAAGCTCAAGCTTTCGTCGGAGTGTCGCCGGAGCTACCATAGGAGGAGAAGGTACTCTCCAAGTGGTGTTTGGAAGTGCAAGGAGTTGGGAAGTCGAAGCCCATCCTAATTGAATCCAAACGCATCGATCACGATGAGTTCTCCTCGTCGTCGTCATCTCGCCACTGTCACGCCACCGCACCCGCGGTCAAGGCCGGCGCACCCGCGGTGGGCTGGGCTCGTGGTGTGGCTTTGGGTCTTGTGGTCTCGAGCGAGGCTTTGTTCCTTCGATTCCTTTCGTCTCTTCTTAGATTCGTATATTTGGTTATCGAATCTAACTTAGGGTCTCGTTATGGGTCGTTCCGTAGGGATTTGTTACCCAAGATTTGTCCCTGCTTCGGACCCAGAAACTCGTCATCTCTAAGCTTTGTTCAAGCTTCGTCTAATCTAAGGCAAGTGGCGGTTCGCTCTTGCTTATCATTCCATATATATTGATTATCAATTGTTTAATTGTTAATTAATTTGGGATGAATATTGTTTTCGTCTGGGAACAATTTTGATAACTGTATGTGATTTAAAAAGGAATATTATAATAGGTTGTTTATACTGCTAGAAACAACGCTATTATATATATATATGATTGAAATACAGATATTATAATAGGTTGTATATATTGCTAGAAACAACGCTATTATATCTGTTATTACCGTGATGGTATTGTTGTGGATTTTTATGCAAACTTGAAATATAGTTAGCAGTGGATTTTATGTGCACTTGAGATATAGTTAGCACGAGTATTCGTAGGAGCGCTGCTTACCTTGAGAGGTAGCCGTTTCTTTATAACCCGGTGGATAGGATGTTCAAGCCCTAACACCGTTTCTCTAGTCATGACTATCCTCTATCCGAGTATAGGGGAGGTGCGCTTAGCCGGCGTCAAACCTTTAGGGATTTATTCCCGACTATATATCTCTATATCCTGAGGGATGAGATGATTATGATAAAAGCTTATAACGTGAATATACGTTTTGGAATTAAATAAGATAAGTGCCGTTATGCACATAATTAATGAACCTTAGGGCGAGAAGTACAACTTGGAAACTCGTCCGAGACTTCGATTAGAGTAAGTCCACCTTCTGAATCTGAATTCGCATTATGCGGTGAGGTTGGTCGTGGACCCAAATAGTCAAGTCGTTTTTAAACGTTTGTGTGAAATTTTAATGTTCCCAAACACTTGTCATACTTTCCGATAAGACTCAATTCGTTGGAGTCTTCTCTTCATATGTTTCCGTAAGACTCATTCTTTCAGAGTCTTTTCTCTTGATCATACATTTTCGTTTTTTTTTTCCAGTAGGAGTATGGTGGTTGACTATCGTCATCGACTTTTATTCGAGAAGCGATGAGTCTAACCTAATACGACTACTTAGAACCTTTCTGTTTAACCCTTGCATAGTCTTTCATTAGACTAACCAACCGGTTATATTCTCTTGCATGGTTGGCTGGTGTCATCCGTCTCATACGGCACATCAGATAAACTGCAGTTCCATGAAGGCTAGAAACGACGGTGAAGGCAGATGGAATTTTGAAGTGTTTTACCAAGGTTGAGATCCTAGGCATGTGATCGCTAGATCAAGACTTTTGTGTCATTTATTTTAAAAAGGACTTCCGTTGTATTAAACATGTCTTATGTTAAGACTATTTCTGTTGTTTTGGGATTATGGATGTAACTCCAAGACTTTGATTTAATACGAAATGTTATGATATTTCGTATTATAAATGTTGTTTTATGTTTTGTATAAACTGGTTAAGCCTTGGGTGGCTTCAGATGTGGAATCTGAGGTCACTGGCGGTAATGCTTTCAAGGAGATATTTGGGGGTGTTACAGTATATAACTATATGATATAACCATAGTATATAACTATATGATATAATATAGGATATAACCATAGTATATAACTATGGAATATAACTATAAGATATAATCATAGAATATAATATAGGATATAACTATGTAATATAACCATAAGATATAATCATAATATATAACTATAGAATATAACGATATGATATAACCAAATTGGATATAAGTCATATAACTATAAGATATAATCATTGTATATAACTATATGATATAACCATAGTATATCTATATGATATAATATAGGATATAATCATAGTATATAACTATAGAATATAACCATAAGATATAATCATATTATATAATTATAAGATATAACCATAGTATATAACTATAGAATATAACCGTAGCATATGACCATAAGACATAGCCAAATTGGATATAACCATAGTTATATGTGATTTTCGAAGGATATAATCATAGTATATAACTATAGGATATAACCAAATTGGATATAACTATAAGATATAATCATAGTATATAACTATAGGATATAACCAAATTGGATATAACTATAAGATATAATCATAGTATATAACTATAGGATATAAACATAGTATATAACTATATGATATAATATAGGATATAACCATAGTATATAACTATGGAATATAACCATAAGATATAATCATAGTATATAACTATAGAATATAACGATATGATATAACCAAATTGGATATAAGTCATATAACTCATGTGTTGAGTTATGAGGACATCGAGATTCAGGCAAATGGTACCTACGAGGAGAGACATGTGCGTATTCTCGAGCGCCGCGAGAAGCACTTGAGGAACAAGGTGGTACCATTAGTGCGGATCCTCTGGTCCAAGTCGGGATCTGAGGAGGTAACTTGGGAAACCTGGGAGACTGAGGCTGATATGCTTAGTCGTTTTCCCGAGCTGTTTTCGGCCTAGTTTCGGGGTCAAAACTTTTTTTGTAAGGGGGAGGTAATGTAATAACCCCTAAAAGTCGCGAACTGTCATTTTATATGAAAGACATAATGGGCAATTTCTGTAATCTCTGTATTAACCCTCTTGAACGTAATAATATACGTTTAGTGTGTATTGGGTCTTGGATTATTTTTAGAAGTACTAAAAATGAGATCTAGCTACGATCCGCGAGCAAAGACCCGCGAGAAGACCCAGGGACAAGATCGCGGCAATTCCGCGACCGCGAAATGCTTCCGAAGGTGCGGATTCGCCCAGGTGCATCAGCGATCGCGGCTTTGTTTCCGCGACCGCGGATCTCTGTTCTTCGTCTTCTTCTTCGTTCTTATCCGAAGCTTCGTCGGTTCAAATTTCTGCGTTTTGTAACCTCCGCCGGTGAAGGAACTTGAAGCGGTTGGTATGGCCAACATTGAGCTTTCCTTACCCTATAAATAGGGGGGCTCCCATCACCGAAATCATCATCCACAGCCATCAAATCCCTCTCTTTCTCTCGTTTTGTGCCTTCGTCGGAATTCTCGCGTTCGTCGGAGCTTCGCCAGAGATTTTGGTGTCGCCGGAAGTGTCTTGGAAGTGGGAAGTGGTGGTGGTCGTAGCGAGCCTTCATCCGAGTCAAGAAGTTGCCGTCTTCGTTGTCGGTAAGCTTCGAAGCCGAGTTGGAGCCGTCGTCGGAAGGGAGATCCGCGACCGCGGCTCTGCCCAGAAATCCGCGATCGCGGATGTTCAAACCGCGACCGAGGCTTGCCCTAGCAAGCGCGATCGTGGCTTAGACAACCACGGTCATGGCTTAGGCTTTGTTTCCTTTCGATTCATATCGTTTATTCGTTTCGTATCCTTGTTTCGTTCGTATCGAATCTAACTTAGGGTTCCGTCTTTTGTCTCGATGTCGTCATAGGAATCCGTATTCAGATTCCGGTTTCCAAATCTCGAAACCTGACATCTTCAATTCGTCTAGATTAAGGCAAGTGGCGGTTCGCTCTTGCTTATCATTCCATATTTCCTTTAGTTATCAATTACTTGATTGTTAATTAAATTGGAATGAAGTGTTGTTTTCGTTTGGGAGTAGATTTTAAATAAATGATGTGATAAAATATGATTCTATAATAGGTTGTATATATTGCTAGAAACAACGCTATTATACATGTTATTACTGTGATGGTATTGGTGTGGATTTATGTGTAAACTTAATGTGTAGTTAGAACGAGTATTCGTAGGAACGCTATGTACCTTACGAGGTCTAGTCGTTTCTTTATAACTGGTATTAGGAAGATTTTGCCCTAGTACTAGCTCGTCATGACTGTACCCTTACTCAGGGTAGGTGCACACAGCTGGTGCCAATAATCGGGATTTACTCCCAAAATATCTCTCGTGTCGAGATGATATACCTTAAAAGCTTTAAACGTGAATATACGTTTTGTAACTAAATAAGATAAGTGCGGTTATGTACATAATTAATGAACCTTCGGGCGAGAAGTACAACTTGGAACCCGCTCGGACTTCGGTTAGAGTAAGTCTTCTTTCCAATCTCGATTCGCATTACGCGGTGAGGTTGGTCGTGGACCCAAATGATCAAGTCGTTTTTAAACGCTTGTGTGAAACTATAAACGTTCCCAAACACTTGTCATATGTTTCCGAAAGACTCAACTTCTTTGGAGTCTTCTCTTCATACGTTTCCCATAAGACTCAATTCTTTTGGAGTCTTCTCTTGATCATACCTCTTCTTATGTTTCTGTAGAAGTGTTGAGGTTCACTGTCATCATCGGTTATTATTCGAGAAGCGATGGGTGTGACCTAACACGACTACTTAGAACCTCTTTATTTTTACCCTTGCATAGTCTTTCATTAGACTAACCAACCGGTTATTTTCCTTTGCATGGTTGGCTGGTGTCATCCGTCTCATACGGCACATCAGGTAAACTTCTCTTTCCGTGAATGCCATAATACGATGATGAAGGCAGATGATGGTTTAAGTGTTTTCCAAGGTTGAAGATCCTAGGCGTGAGATCGCTCAGATCGAAACCCCTTTGTGGCGTTTATTAATTTTCAAGACTTCCGCTGTATTAAAACAATTATGTATTTGGTTTGTATTTGGTTGTTAAACAGTTGTAAAACCATGACGTTGGTTGAATAATATTTGGTAGTTTTTATGATATTTAATAAAGTTTGTGTTATTATATAGTTGTTATGAAATGATTTAGCCTTGGGTGACCCCAGACGTGTAATCTGAGGTCACTGGCAGTAATACTTTGAAGGGAGAATTTGGGGGTGTTATAGATTTGGTATCAGAGCCAAAAGTTTTAAACGGGTTTGGGTTTTCAAATCGTGTCACTTAAAATGAAAATTTTATAAACCGTTTTCCGTTCGTGTTAAGAAATTTGGTGGTTAATTTCAAAAGTTAAAAATTTTGAACAAATTTATACTTTGAGTAAAAAGTGATATTTTGAAATCTCTGCCATTCAAGTCGTGCCTTCTTTTCAAGTCTGATATGGAAGTAGCTTATATATTTAGAAAGACTAATCTCTTCTCGTCTTCTCGCAGGATATGGGCTCTTTCGTGTCTCAGCTTAGGGGTAAGAAGGACGCCGAGATGGCTTCGCCACCTCAGGCCGAGCTTGTTGTTCCCGTCCCTTAGAGCTGTACACCAGTAGAGGAGCCGAGTAGCCCACCTGAGGAGGAGAAGACCGTCCTCATGGAGTCGCTAGTACTGATAGCCGACCGGGTGGAGGATCCCGAGGAGGATCCGGAGGAAGACCCGGAGGAGGATCCCGAGGAGGACGATGAGGAGGATCCAGAAGAAGATCCGGAGAAGGATCCCGAGGAGGATCCAGAGGAAGACCTCGAGGAGTACTATTACGACTCGGATGGTCTGGAGCACCTGCTTATTGATGGTGAAGACCCGGGGATGCAGTTCATTTTCCCGAGTCTGGAGAATCCACCATTTCAGGAGTATGCACCATTGTCCATTACTGCATGGGAGGCACTTGGCGTGCCCAGTGATGACAGGGTGGAGTATGAGCCTTTGGATGCGCCAGTGGGTCCGCATCCTACTCACGTGCCTAGAGAGCTGGTGATAAGTCTGGCGTCTCGTCATGCGCACAACCAGAGTGAGATGGCTTCCTCCGAGGCCCGTCGCCAGGTGGAGGAGATGATTGAGCGAGCTCGTATGCGGGCAAGGCTGTGATAATCGATGAATGCTCTGAGGGAGGTTCTGACCCATCGGGCCAGGCCTAGGCCCCGAGTGCTAGTAGAGCGCATGGAGGAGTAGACGGAAGCCTTGTACGATATGGAGGAGAGGACTTACGAGACTGAGCTCGGTCTCTCCTGTATGTTGGATGACGTCCACGAGCTCCAGAAAAACATCAGGCAGGCCAAGCTGCTACTCAACCCTCATTACGAGGTGAACAGGGCGGATTTTCGCCCAGGGTACCTTGAGGAGTTTTGCTACCCACCAGTACCTGGGGAGGGGCCGAGTGTTCCTGTTTCCAGGGAAGGGCCAAATGTTCCTGTGCCCGGAGAGAGGCCAAGTGTTCCGATGCCTAGGGAGGAGCCGTGTGCTCCGGGTCCTAGTAGGTCGAGGAGGCCGACACCGGAACCCGAGGACGGTTCACCTCCAAAGAGAAGACGTCAAAGGTCCGACGGGTATAGGAAACTCTTCATGGCACCTTGAGGGAGGGCGGTAGCATGCCCTAGTGATTTTTTTCTCTAGTTGTTTTGTTAGAGCCTTAGCCTCCTAGCAATTTTGTCTTTTCGTTTAGGATGGCTATTGTAAAAACTTATCAACTTGGTTTCAGTTCATTTCATCAATAAAGTTTATCAGTTTGATCCATTCCGAATCATTTTCATGTATTGTGTGTGTTAAAAAGTGTGATATTAATGTTGTGAAATACTTGGAAAATTGATCGGTAAACAGATGGTTAACACAAGAAACACAATTCGTGCTGGTGCTGGGCCAAGTAACAACCCCATGCTGAATCTGAGGAATGCCGCTAATCAAGGAGATGAGAGTGAGTCTGTCTCCCACAATAACCCCGTGGCCAGTGGCCAAGTTCCGGCTAATCCTCAGGTGATATTCAACGTTGCGGCTATAGAGGCCATTCGGGGGATCGTTATGCAAGCGGTCACCGATATAATTCGGCTAGTTGCACCACAAGCACAAGGTGTTCCGGTTCCTCAGGTTATCCCTGAATTTGAAGAGCCAGCGGTTCATGTACCTCAGGCTGACGCCGTAAGGAACAGAGGAATCTATGGTCGAGCTTTGCAGGCCATTAGCTCAATGAGGCCTGACAGCTATGACGGTACTGGAGAACCGGTCAAAGTGGCGTATTGGTTCTCGCACATGGAAAGGTTGTTCAGGAACGTCGATTACATTGAAGCTGAGAAAGTGCACATTGCTTCCCTTCAACTGAAGGATGTGGCTAGCGAATGGTGGGAGAGCACCGATTTAGCTCATCATCCCGGGTTGAACTGGGGTATGTTTAAGACGAAAATGACCGACCGTTTCTTTTCCCGTGCTATGAGGGAGGAGAAGCATAAGGAGTTTCTCTACCCGAAAACGGATGGGTTAAAGGTGACTAAGATTGCAGCTAAGTTTAATCATCTGTTGCAATATGCTGGTCCGGAAGTGTCCAGTGAGGAGCAGAAGATCTGGCATTTCCACGAGTGAATGAACCCAGACATCAAGCCATTGATGGTGCGCCATGGCAGCTCTACTCTGGAGCAGTATGTGGACGCCACTTACAAGCTTGAAGTGACTCTGGAGGAGTCAGCGAAAAAGTGCAATCGCCAGAGACCGGCGCAGAGCCAGCCTCAGGCTAGTGGGTTTAAACGACCCGTGCCACCGTCGCATTTTGCCAAGTCTGGTCGGGCTAGAACTGAGGTGACGCAGTCGGGACCTACTCAACGCTCAGGCCAGGGCAAGAACCCGATTCAATGCTATAACTGTGGAACGCCGGGGCATAAGAGCAACGAGTGTCCGAAGGACAAGAGAACATGTTTTGCATGCAGTAAAGAGGGGCACTTGCAAACGTTTTGTCCGTAAAGGTGGCAGAAGGGAGCTGAGTCGCATCAAGGGTCAGTTAGTCATAACAACTGACCCCGATTCAGGCCTGTAGAGACTCCTAGTCCTTCAACTCAAACGACTGCTCAGAATAAGGGGAAAGCCCCAGCTGCTTCTAGAGGTC
Organism: Rheum nobile; assembly: GCA_027886185.1. Lineage (NCBI taxonomy): Eukaryota > Viridiplantae > Streptophyta > Magnoliopsida > Caryophyllales > Polygonaceae > Rheum > Rheum nobile. The sequence goes on along the minus strand of WOAB01000109.1, from coordinate 6,641,438 downwards.
AAGGTCAGCGGCTATATGAGATGTGCGAGGCTGACAGACCAAATTCTCCAATTGCTCAAGGTACTCTATACCTCCATTCTACTTCTGTGTGCATATTGTTTGATTCGGGTGCCACTCATTCTTTCATTTCGGAGAACTGTGTGAGTAAGCTAGGCTTATTGTGCAATGAGACTTGCGAGCCATTTGTGGTAAATCTTCCCAATGGTGAGCAACTAGTAGGGACCAAGCGTCTGTCGGAATTTCCGATTACCAATCAAGGTCGGAAGTTCGAAGCGGACTTGATCTGTATAGTCATGGCTCCATACGACATTATTCTCGAGATGGATTGGCTGACGCGTCATGGGGCAGTAATCGATTTTAGCTCAAGGACTGTGACAGTTTCATCCGGGGGCCAGTTTGTATGCAAGTTTAAGGGTCGTAATGATGCTGATAACGGAAAGCTCATCAATGCGATGGCTGTGTGTAAGCTACTTCGACAAGGTTGTGTCGAGTACCTATGCTATCTGGATAAGCCCAAGAAGGATGAGACTTCAGTTCATGATGTTCCTGTTATATGCGAGTATCCGGATGTCTTTCCTGATGAGATTCCCGGTTTACCCCCAAATCATGACGTGGAGTTCACTATTGATCTCGAGCTTGGAACCGCGTCGATTTATAAAGCACTGTATCGGATGGCTCCAGTTGAGATGCAAGAGTTGAAGAAACAACTCGAGGACCTTCTTGAGAAAGGGTATATAAGGCCGAGTGCATCGCCTTGGGGCACTCCGGTCTTGTTTGTCAAGAAGAAGGATGGTTCGTTCCGACTTTGTATCGACTACCGAGAGTTAAACAAGGTCACTATCAAGAATAAGTACCCGTTGCCTAGGATAGATGATCTGTTGGATCAAATGCAGGGAGCAAAAGTCTTTTCCAAGATCGATCTGAGATCTAGTTACCATCAGCTCAGGATTCGTGAGGAAGATATTTTGAGGACTGCATTCCGGACGAGGTATGGGCACTACGAGTTCCTAGTCATGCCATTTGGGCTTACTAATGCTCTGGCAGTCTTCATGGATCTGATGCATAGATGTTTCCACCAGTATTTGGACAAGTTCGTGGTGGTATTCATCGACGATATTCTGATCTATTCCCCGGGCGAGGAGGCTCACGAGAAGCATCTTCGTATCACCCTGTCAGTCCTTAGACAAAATCAGCTGTATGCAAAGTTGTCTAAATGTGACTTCTGGATCAAAGAAGTGGCTTTCTTAGGCCATGTGATCAATGAGAATGGGGTTATGGTCGACCCTCAAAAGATTGAAGTGGTAGCCAATTGGAAGCGACCCTAGAACGTGAAGGAGGTGCGCAATTTCTTGGGACTTACAAGTTACTACAGACGGTTCGTGGAGGGATTTTCAAAGATCGCTCTACCCATGACCGGGTTACTCCGCAAGGTCCATAAGAAGTTCATATGGGACGACAAATGCGAGGCAAGCTTTCAGAAGTTGAAAGAGTGCCTAACGTCTGCACCAATTTTGGCGCTATCGGAAGGAACTGATGGTTATGTGGTCTATAGTGACGCTTCAAAGCATGGGTTAGGATGTGTATTGATGCAAAAGGGAAAGGTTATTGCATACGCATCTCGGCAGTTGAAGACCTATGAAGCAAACTATCCGACGCATGATCTGGAGTTAGCGGCTGTGGTATTCGCGTTGAAGATTTGGAGGCACTATCTCTATGGTGTTAGGTGCCAGGTCGTTACCGACCACAAGAGTCTCAAGTATGTGTTCACTCAGAAGGAGTTGAATATGAGACAACATCGCTGGTTGGAGCTACTCAAGGACTACGACATCGAGTTGTTGTATCATCCGGGCAAGGCTAACGTGGTAGCCGATGCATTGAGCCAGAAGATGCCGCACGAGACCGTAGTAGCTCTGCTCACTGCTCAGACCAAACTGCACCAAGGGTTGTGCGAGACTGATGTCTTGTACAATCAGTGTCGAGGATGCCTTAGTATGCTGGAGATTCAGGCTACACTACTAGATCAGATCAAGGAGAAGCAGATTGATGATGCGGTCTTAGTAAAGTTAAGCAGTGAAGTGTTGGATGGGAAAGCTCACGGATTCGTGATTCAAGATGATGGATCACTCTGGTTTCAGGACTGGATCTGTGTGCCTGACGTAGATGGCCTTCGCCAGTTGGTAATGAAGGAGGCACATTCATCAGCTTATTCTGTACATCCAAGATCCAGTAAGATGTACAAAGACCTCAGAAAGAAATTCCGGTGGCCCAATATAAAGTGGGACGTAGCAGAATTTGTGGCGAAATGCCTGACTTGTCAGAAGGTCAAGATAGAACACCGCAGACCAGGTGGTGAATTGCAACCTCTCCCAGTGCCAGAATGGAAGTGGGAGGATATTGCCATGGACTTCGTCACAGGGTTTCCGAAGACTCAGAGTCAGAAGGATGCCATATGGGTGATCATTGACAGGCTCACGAAGAGTGCTCATTTTGTGTCCATCAAGTCAACTTGGGGGACCCAAAGGCTATCAGAAGTTTTCCTACATGAGATTGTCTGATTGCATGGTGTGCCAAAAACCATTGTATCGGATCGTGACGGCCGATTCATGTCGAGATTCTGGAAGGAACTTCACAAGGCCATGGGTGTAACACCCCCAACTTATTGTTGGAAATGCCACACGCTAGTGACCTCAGACGTTGCTGTCTGATGTCACCCAAGGCTTTAATCGGAACAATTAACTTAAATAACAAAAGGTTAAACAGCGGAAGACATTTGGATAAGAAACTCAATCCTTTTTATTAAATGATCTCTCATCAAACGAGAGAAGTGTTTTTATAACAGAGTTAATACAGCGGAAAACTTATAAATTACACAGCGGAAGACTTTTAAGAATAAACCTATCACATGACTAGGTTATAAAAATATACATTAAAGTAATGTGTAACGACCTTGAAAGACCGGCACTTAAATCTGCAACTGCAAGTCTCTTCTTCAATTGGTTACTTCAGGTCTGCGGGAACCAACCACTGATGTGCCGTAAGGGACGGATGACACCAGCCAACCATGCAAGGAATAAAATCCGGTTGGTTAGTCTAATGAAATACTATGCAAGAGTGAAAACAGATGGTTCTAGTGATCGTAACCGTTTACTATCATTGTCCCTCGAATAACAACCGAAGGAAAGATATATAACCCGGTACTTTCACGGAATGATTTATTATTTAGATATGCATTGAAAAGAAGACTCCAAAGGAATTGAGTCTCAAGGAAAATATATGAAGAGAAGACTCCAAGAGATTGAGTCTTACGAGAAAGTATGACAATGTTTGGGAACGTTATAATTGCACACAATTGTTTAAAATGACTTGGTGTTTCGATTCACGACCAACCTCACCGCACAATGTGAATTCAGATTGGAAAGAGAACTTTACTCTGACCAAAGTCTAGACGAGTTTTCCTAGCCGCACTACTTCCTAGCTGCACTACTCGCCTGAGGGTATATTAATTATGTGCACAAATGCACTTATCTTGTTTAATTCCAAAATGCACATTTACGTTATAGGTTTTTAGAATAATCATCTCATCCCTCAGGATATACAGATATATAGTCGAGAATAAATCCCTAATGGCGGCACCAGCTGTGTGCACATACCCTGAGTAAGGGTAAGGTCATGACCGAAGGTACTGGGGAAATAATCATCCTAGCACCAGTTATAAAGAAACCACTAGACCTCGCAAGGTACATAGTGTTCCTACGAATACTCGTTCTAACTAAGCAGTTAAACACACAATAGTCCACATCAATGCCATCGAGGCAAATAACAGATATAATAGCGTTGTTTTTAGCAATATATACAACCTATTATAATATCTATATTTCAATCACATATATATATAATAGCGTTGTTTCTAGCAGTATATACAATCTATTATAATATTCCTTTTTAAATCGTATCATTTATCAAATCTGTTCCCAAACGAAAACAATAGTTCATCCTAATTTAATTAATAATTAAACAATTGATAATTAATGGAAATATGGAATGATAAGCAAGAGCGAACCGCCACTTGCCTTAGATTAGACGAAGCTCAAAGCAACGGGTTTTCGGGTCCGAAACGAGGACAGACTCGGATTATGGATTCCTACGAAACGAACCCTAAGTTAGATTCGATAATAAAATATACGAATCTAAGGAAAGACGAACGAAATCGAAAGAACGGAAATCCCAATCGAGATCACAAAGCCCAAGCCACAACCACAAGTGCCCAGGCACACCGCGGGTGCGACGGCCTTGACCGCGGGTGCGGTCAAGCCACAGTGGTGAGACGATGACGAAAACTCACCGGGGAAGACGACAGGGGTTCGACTCGCGGTGGCTCCGACTTCTGGATTCCTTGGACCACCCAAGCACCACCTTGAGAGCACCTCCTCCTCCTATGAGAGCTCCGTCGACAACTCCGATGAAAGCTTGCAAATCCGGCGACAATGGAACGAGAGAGAGATTTGAGAGAGAGAGATTGGGATGCTTCCTCCTCCAAGTCCCCTCCTTTTATAAGCCAAGTAAGGAGCTCAAGCAACCAGCTCCCCCACCGCCTCAGCTCCGACAGGGGCGAAGCAACTCAGGCGCACGACGGTCACAGCTCGGCGAAGCAGAAAAGTGATGATGATGGCGCGGGTGCGGTGGGTCTGACCGCGGGCGCGGTGGAGGCCAAATCCTGCCTCTTTCACCCTCTTTCGTCCGGGAAGAATTATGGGTTTGAGTCTTAACCTCAGATTAAATATATTCGTATCCGAACAAATATTCTAAACCCCAAAAATACGTCGAATGTATTTTATTCCACTCAGGGAAATATTACAGAGATCAAGCATTTTGCAGAATGTCTGAACTTCTCTGAAATTAATCTGACTGTAGTACGAGAGTTTGGAAAATTACCAAAATACTCTTTACTAAAAATGAGGGGTATTACATCACTCCCCCTTAAGAGAAGTTTCGACCCCGAAACTTGGCCGAACAAAAAAAAAACCAGGCGTTTCAACACTACCCCCCTTAAGAAGGTTTCGACCGCGAAACTAGGCCGAAAACAGCTCGGGAAATCGCCTAAGCAGATCCTCCTCAGTCTCCCAAGTTTCTCAAGTAACCTCCTCAGTTCCTGACTTGGACCACAAAATCCGTACCAATGGTACCATCTTGTTCCGTAACTGCTTCTCACGGCATTCGAGAATACGCACCAGTATCTCCTCGTAAGTATCATTTGTCTGAATCTTGATGTCTTTATAACTCAGCACATGAAACTCATCTGGCACGTACTTCCTCAACAAAGATACGTGGAAAACGTTATGCACTAGATGTGCCGACGGCGGCAATGCTAAACGATGTGCTAGAGACCCCGCTCTGTCAAGGATCTCAAATGGTCCCACGTAGCGAGGGTTAAGCTTCCCACGCTTACCGAGCCTAAACACACCCTTGGATGGTGACACTTTGACAAATACTTTGTCACCAACCTCAAACTCGACATTCCTACGGTTCAGATCTGCATAAGACTTTTGTTGACTCTGAGCGGTCCACATCCTCTGTCTTATCAAAGCAATGTCCTAGGCAGTCCTTTCGACTAACTCCGGTCCTCGAATACATACATAGAATTCAACTATAACTCAACTTAGTACTTCTTTCATAAACGACTCATCTATTCATTGGTTACCTTAATCATATTTGGCCCTTGTGCCATATCTTTAATTCAAAATCTTTACTCATATCATCCCACAATTGGTCACACCACAACCTCTGTCCGATTATATCAACATGATTCATTAATCCATTCCTTAGGATTATACTTTTGTCTTACCCAAACGTGCTATATGATTATCTTAACAACGTGGGTCACCTTTTTCCTCAAGTCTACTCGATATCATCCGCAAACCTTATCTCTATATATTATGCCATGTAATCATTCTCACTATATCCACAGACCCTGACTACTTTATAATGATGGTCTCCAAGATCATCATATTGACATTAATGTACCTTAAATAGGAGAACACACGTTTCTCTTCAAATTTCTCTATATAAACAATCCCAAGGTTCACACCTTAACTCCTTATAATCCAAATATTAAATCTTAGTAACCTCGAAACATTACACCTTTAATTTCCTTAAAGATATCTTCCACAATTCCGTCATTTATTTGAAAGTAAGTTTGACCTTATGCCATCTCTAACCAAAAATCCTTACGAGAATAATTTAACGCATCCCCTTGAGCAATCTCTAACTTAAATCCTTTAAGATTCCTTAATTTTCTCCAAGAATAATCACGACATTTATTCATATGTTCTCCAAACAAATCACATGAGATCTTACTCTTATTTCCTCAAAGTATCATATTGCTAAATGATTCATTATCAACAGAATCAATCACTTGTGTTCTCATCCTTCAATAGATATACACAAGTAGCATTGTTACTTTACTCCTTAAGCACACATAAACTTAATCTATGTACTAAATCCTTTAGTTTATTGGAATCATCAATATGATCTATCCTTAAACTGTAATCCTTCCATTTAAGTGGCCTTTTCCTAACTCAGTGACTTAACAACCTGATCTTTCCAATAAGGGTTGTACTATACGCCTTATGGATGACCCATTCACATAAAGTCCAATCATCGAACCTTGTAAATTCCCAAGTGTCATAACTCTTTAATCCCTGAAAGGACAACTTCCCAATTTCAATTATTTCGTCCACTTAAAATTGGCCCTAAAGCTCATTGCCAACTCAGATTTCTAGTTTCCTCGAAACAAGATCGCGATAAATTGATTAGTACAGTTGTGCCTAATCACTTTATTTCCCTTAACGTGACATCAAATCATCGTAATAGACATCAATTACTCTCTGTCCAATTCTTTTATTGCCTCTTTTAAGGAAGCCTCATAACAAATCTTAGGTACATCTTCCAAGACAATACCTACGACCTCACACCCTTAGCTTTTTCGAAAGTCTAATCCTCTGGTCCACAATGGACACACTTACTTACAACTTCCATAACCATAATCACTATGACTTCACAAGAAAAAGTGTACTTTTATGTAACGTTCCGCCTTTTTGGGCCGGCCCAATCACAGGGCTGCAGCCCATACACTCCAATCCATCACCGGTGGCCTAGAACTAAATCTCGCCACTACCAGTAGGTTGTTGAAGAGCCTCGAACCTGAGACCTCCCCCTTCACCAAGTAGCAAATCGCTAACTTGATTCCATCTTTTTAGATAACTGGATCCCCTATGAACTATCCCTTATATACATATATTCTCTTCTCGGCAAACTATTCCCATGGACGACTACAGTATGACTATATAACTAGGCATTCTGAACTCCATATAGTTTACTCACACGTACTTCTACCAAAACAAATGTTCAGGCTACACATATGAGAAAAAAAATCATCTCATAGAGCATTAACCACATACATTTGGTAAAGCTCAAATCACGAGATAACGATCATCCGCTCAATGAAGGGAGTAATTAATGTCATACCGATGTGACATTATCTCAAGAATAAGGAGATTCCTAAGGATGGATCTAAAAATTCCATAGTGGAGTCGACTCTGGTGTTAACCATATAGGGAACGAACACCTTTGTTTCATACGTTACCCCTCTTTTGTGAGTCCTGGCAACCCTTATCCACACGTGGCATAACTATTTTTGGCACTCACGGAGTCTCGTATGAACGAACAATTTGCAATAGTGACGAATTTAGTAATTTCCGAAACAAGGAAACACTTCTTCATTGATCGAAAAATTACACAAAACATCTGATAGAAAGTCGGATAGACAGATTACTAAACTATGGAGACTACTGACACAAGTCATCGCTCCACATCTAAAAAGCCTTACTAAACACTACCACTTGTACAAAGCTTCACTTCCGTCGGGGTGACGTATCACAAAGAGTTGTTGTTCTTGACCCGAAGATTCCATAGGCGCCTTGCCTTTATCACGAGTAGTGGACTGCCCTGGAACAGATACTTCTGCCCTTGGATTTTGTCCACTATCAACATTTGAGGCCTGATTTACTTGCTTTAGCTTTAGGTCCTTCTTCCTGCAGTATGTCTTCATGTGGCCTTCCCTTCCACATTTGTAGCATACCCGCTTCAACTTTTGGCAACTAGGGCTCTTGTGCCCAGCCTTACCACAGTTGTGGCATACAATCCCGCCGTTATTCCAGCCTGAGCCCTTGGCGGAATCAGACGGAGTCGTCTTGATCCTAGCACGACCAGACTTCTCGATCTTGGTGGGCGACGTCGGGCGCTTGATCGAGCCAGCCCTGCGATTCTGTTGCCCATTCCCTGCCTCAATCTGCACCTCCATATTGGCTGCGACTTGAGGTATGGGGGCCGTTTGAGCTTACGGTATCATCTGGGCCGTTAGTGCCTCGACCACCAGCCCTACTATCTGCCCAATAGTCGTTGCATTCTGCATGATCAGGATAAGAAGTGGAACTCCCCTTGCAGCTTGGGGTCCATTTGTCCCTGAGGAACATTCTGGCACAGGGTCGGGTCACTACTACGTGATCCAAATCCCGCGTCTCCCCCTTGTGGAGTGGCACTCATTAGTCGAACTCGAGAATCGTTGGTAGGACTCTCGCTAGCTGCTTGGTTAGTGGATCGGGTGTCCATCGCCTGTTGATGAACCATAATGTTAGTTAGGGACTGTTTCAACCTTGTACATGACACTGAGTCAATTACGTTATGATGTAGATTATAAGGGTTCAAACTAATAACTTTATATTAGTCTGACTAACCCTCCACTGTTAACCACAAAAATGATCTTCTTCTCTTTCATACTTGGAAAGTGGAAACTCTATAAGAAACGCCAATCTTTAAATGACATTCCATCTAAGGAGAAATGATATTCCTAAGAATGGATCTAAGGAATAAGTAACAACTTGAATCTTGCAGAAGTTTGAAAAATCTCTTAAATTTTATATCTTCAACTTCATACATTATATCTTTAAACATTATATCTAAAAATAGTTATTCATGAGGTTAGTTTCTCCAAAACTAGTGATATGATTATCACAAAACTTCTTATTAATTTTTTTTTTCACTTTTAAAGTTACAATCATAAACTTATTTTGATTGCGTATAACACGCCTTTTATAAACCAACGATAATTAACTTTTGAAGTTCACAATTAGCTAAATCATTAGTTTAAATTAAATTCCAAGAAATAATTAAAACTTTTAAATCTGACAGTTAAATCCTTAAAGTTCTTTTTAATAGAAAAATAGGTTGAAAATAGTTTCGAAAATAAATTTTTTTTTTCGAAAATTTTCAAACCTAACAATAGGCCAAGAATTTTAAAACCGTTGCTCTGATACCATAATTGTAACACTCCCAACTTATTGTTGGAAATGCCACACGCCAGTGACCTCAGACGTTGTTGTCCGATGTCACCCAAGGATTTAATCGGAACAATTAACTTAAATAACAAAAGGTTAAACAGCGGAAGACATTTGGATAAGAAACTTAATCCTTTTTATTAAATGATCTCTCATCAAACGAGAGAAGTGTTTTTATAACAGAGTTAATACAACGGAAAACTTATAAATTACACAGCGGATGACTTTTAAGAATAAACCTATCACATGACTAGGTTATAAAAATATACATTAAAGTAATGTGTAACGACCTTGAAAGATCGGCACTTAAATCTGCAACTGCAAGTCTCTTCTTCAATTGGTTACTTCAGGTCTGCGGGAACCAACCACTGATGTGCCGTAAGGGACGGATGACACCAGCCAACCATGCAAGGCATAAAATCTGGTTGGTTAGTCTAATGAAATACTATGCAAGAGTGAAAACAGATGGTTCTAGTGATCGTAACCGTTTACTATCATTGTCCCTCGAATAACAACCGAAGGAAAGATATATAGCCCGGTACTTTCACGGAATGATTTATTATTTAGATATGCATTGAAGACTCCAAAGGAATTGAGTCTCAAGGAAAATATATGAAGAGAACACTCCAAGAGATTGAGTCTTACGAGAAAGTATGACAATGTTTGGGAACGTTATAATTGCACACAATTGTTTAAAATGACTTGGTGTTTCGATTCACGACCAACCTCACTGCACAATGCGAATTCAGATTGGAAAGAGAACTTTACTTTGACCAAAGTCTAGACGAGTTTTCCTAGCCGCACTACTTCCTAGCTGCACTACTCGCCTGAGGGTATATTAATTATGTGCACAAATGCACTTATCTTGTTTAATTCCAAAACGCACATTTACGTTATAGGTTTTTAGAATAATCATCTCATCCCTCAGGATATACAGATATATAGTCGAGAATAAATCCCTAATGGTGGCACCAGCTGTGTGCACATACCCTGAGTAAGGGTAAGGTCATGACCGAAGGTACTGGGGAAATAATCATCCTAGCACCAGTTATAAAGAAACCACTAGACCTCGCAAGATACATAGTGTTCCTACGAATACTCGTTCTAACTAAGCAGTTAAACACACAATAGTCCACATCAATGCCATCGAGGCAAATAACATATATAATAGCGTTGTTTTTAGCAATATATACAACCTATTATAATATTTGTATTTCAATCACATATATATATATAATAGCGTTGTTTCTAGCAGTATATACAACCTATTATAATATTCCTTTTTAAATCGTATCATTTATCAAATCTGTTCCCAAACGAAAACAATAGTTCATCCTAATTTAATTAACAATTAAACAATTGATAATTAATGGAAATATGGAAAGATAAGCAAGAGCGAACCGCCACTTGCCTTAGATTAGACGAAGCTCAAAGACAACGGGTTTTCGGGTCCGAAACGAGGACAGACTCAGATTATGGATTCCTACGAAACGACCCATAACGAACCCTAAGTTAGATTCGATAATAAAATATACGAATCTAAGGAAAGACGAATGAAATCGAAAGAACGGAAATCCCAATCGAGATCACAAAGCCCAAGCCACAACCACAAGTGCCCAGGCACACCGCGGGTGCGACGGCCTTGACCGCGGGTGCGGTCAAGCCACAGTGGTGAGACGATGACGAAAACTCACCGGGGAAGACGACGGGGGTTCGACTCGCGGTGGCTCCGACTTTTGGATTCCTTGGACCACCCAAGCACCACCTTGAGAGCACCTCCTCCTCCTATGAGAGCTCCGTCGACAACTCCGGCGAAAGCTTGCAAATCCGGCGACAATGGAACGAGAGAGAGATTTGAGAGAGAGAGAGATTGGGATGCTTCCTCCTCCAAGTCCCCTCCTTTTATAAGCCAAGTAAGGAGCTCAAGCAACCAGCTCCCCCACCGCCTCAGCTCCGACAGGGGCAAAGCAACTCAGGCGCACGACGGTCACAGCTCGGCGAAGCAGAAAAGTGATGATGACGGCGCGGGTGCGGTGGGTCTGACCGCGGGCGCGGTGGAGGCCAAATCCTGCCTCTTTCACCCTCTTTCGTCCGGGAAGAATTGTGGGGATGAGTCTTAACCCCGGATTAAATATATTCGTATCCAAACAAATATTTTAAACCCCAAAAATACGTCGAATGTATTTTATTCCACTCAGGGAAATATTACAGAGATCAAGCATTTTGCAGAATGTCTGAACTTCTCTGAAATTAATCTGACTGTAGTACGAGAGTTTGGAAAATTACCAAAATACTCTTTACTAAAAATGAGGGGTATTAAATCACTTCCCCTTAAGAGAAGTTTCGACCCCGAAACTTGGCCGAACAAAAAAAAAACCAGGTGTTTCAACACTACCCCCCTTAAGAAGGTTTCGACCGCGAAACTAGGCCGAAAACAGCTCGGGAAAGCGTCTAAGCATATCCTCCTCAGTCTCCCAAGTTTCCCAAGTAACCTCCTCAGTTCCTGACTTGGACCACAAAATCCGTACCAATGGTACCACCTTGTTCCGTAACTGCTTCTCACGGCATTCGAGAATACGCACCGGTATCTCCTCGTAAGTATCATTTGTCTGAATCTCGATGTCTTTATAACTCAGCACATGAAACTCATCTGGCACGTACTTCCTCAACAAAGATACGTGGAAAACGTTATGCACTAGATGTGCCGACGGCGGCAATGCTAAACGATGTGCTAGAGACCCCGCTCTGTCAAGGATCTCAAATGGTCCCACGTAGCGAGGGATAAGCTTCCCAAGCTTACCGAGCCTAAACACACCCTTGGATGGTGACACTTTGACAAATACTTTGTCACCAACCTCAAACTCGACATTTCTACGCTTCAGATCTGCATAAGACTTTTGTTGACTCTGAGCGGTCAACATCCTCTGTCTTATCAAAGCAATGTCCTAGGCAGTCCTTTCGACTAACTCCGGTCCTCGAATACATACATAGAATTCAACTATAACTCAACTTAGTACTTCTTTCATACACGACTCATCTATTCATTGGTTACCTTAATCATATTTGGCCCTTGTGCCATATCTTTAATTCAAAATCTTTACTCATATCATCCCACAATTGGTCACACCACAACATCTGTCCGATTATATCAACATGATTCATTAATCCATTCATCAGGATTATACTTTTGTCTTACCCAAACGTGCTATATGATTATCTTAACAACGTGGGTCACCTTTTTCCTCAAGTCTACTCGATATCATCCGCAAACCTTATCTCTATATATTATGCCATGTAATCATTCTCACTATATCCACAGACCCTGACTACTTTATAATGATGGTCTCCAAGATCATCATATTGACATTAATGTACCTTAAATAGGAGAACACACGTTTCTCTTCAAATTTCTCTATATAAACAATCCCAAGGTTCACACCTTAACTCCTTATAATCCAAATATCAAATCTTAGTAACCTCGAAACATTACACCTTTAATTTCCTTAAAGATATCTTCCACAATTCCGTCATTTATTTGAAAGTAAGTTTGACCTTATGCCATCTCTAACAAAAAATCCTTACGAGAATAATTTAACGCATCCCCTTGAGCAATCTCTAACTTAAATCCTTTAAGATTTCTTAATTTTCTCCAAGAATAATCACGACATTTATTCATATGTTCTCCAAACAAATCACATGAGATCTTACTCTTATTTCCTCAAAGTATCATATTGCTAAATGATTCATTATCAACAGAATCAATCACTTGTGTCCTCATCCTTCAATAGATATACACAAGTAGCATTGTTACTTTACTCCTTAAGCACACATAAACTTAATCTATGTACTAAATCCTTTAATTTATTGGAATCATCAATATGATCTATCCTTAAACTGTAATCCTTCCATTTAAGTGGCCTTTTCCTAACTCAGTGACTTAACAACCTAATCTTTCCAATAAGGGTTGTACTATACGCCTTATGGATGGCCCATTCACATAAAGTCCAATCATCGAACCTTGTAAATTCCCAAGTGTCATAACTCTTTAATCCCTGAAAGGACAACTTCCCAATTTCAATTATTTCGTCCACTTAAAATTGGCCCTAAAGCTCATTGCCAACTCAGATTTCTAGTTTCCTCGAAACAAGATCGCGATAAATTGATTAGTACAGTTGTGCCTAATCACTTTATTTCCCTTAACGTGACATCAAATCGTCGTAATAGACATCAATTACTCTCTGTCCAATTCTTTTATCGCCTCTTTTAAGGAAGCCTCATAACAAATCTTAGGTACATCTTCCAAGACAATACCTACGACCTCACACCCTTAGCTTTTTCGAAAGTCTAATCCTCTGGTCCACAATGGACACACTTACTTACAACTTCCATAACCATAATCATTATGACTTCACAAGAAAAAGTGTACTTTTATGTAACGTTCCGCCTTTTTGGGCCGGCCCAATCACAGGGCTGCAGCCCATACACTCCAATCCATCACTGGTGGCCTAGAACTAAATCTCGCCACTACCAGTAGGTTGTTGAAGAGCCTCGAACCTGAGACCTCCCCCTTCACCAAGTAGCAAACCGCTAACTTGATACCATCTTTTTAGAGAACTGGATCCCCTATGAACTATCCCTTATATACATATATTCTCTTCTCGGCAAACTATTCCCATGGACGACTACAGTATGACTATATAACTAGGCATTCTGAACTCCATATAGTTTACTCACACGTACTTCTACCAAAACAAATGTTCAGGCTACACATATGAGAAAAAAAAATCATCTCATAGAGCATTAACCACATACATTTGGTAAAGCTCAAATCACGAGATAACGATCATCCGCTCAATAAAGGGAGTAATTAATGTCATATCGATGTGACATTATCTCAAGAATAAGGAGATTCCTAAGGATGGATCTAAAAATTCCATAGTGGAGTCGACCCCGGTGTTAACAATATAAGGAACGAACACCTTTGTTTCATACGTTACCCCTCTTTTGTGAGTCCTGACAACCCTTATCCACACGTGACATAACTGTTTTTGGCACTCACGGAGTCTCGTATGAACGAACAATTTGCAATAGTGACGAATTTAGTAATTTCCGAAACAAGGAAACACTTCTTCATTGATCGAAAAATTACACAAAACATCTGATAGAAAGTCTGATAGACAGATTACTAAACTATGGAGACTACTGACACAAGTCATCGCTCCACATCTAAAAAGCCTTACTAAACACTACCACTTGTACAAAGCTTCACTTCCGTCGGGGTGACGTATCACAAAGAGTTGTTGTTCTTGACCCGAAGATTCCATAGGCGCCTTGCCTTTATCACGAGTAGTGGACTGCCTTGGAACAGATACTTCTGCCCTTGGATTCTGTCCACTATCAACATTTGAGGCCTGATTTACTTGCTTTAGCTTTAGGTCCTTCTTCCTGCAGTATGTCTTCATGTGGCCTTCCCTTCCACATTTGTAGCATACCCGCTTCAACTTTTGGCAACCAGGGCTCTTGTGCCCAGCCTTACCACAGTTGTGGCATACAAGCCCGCCGTTATTCCAGCCTGAGCCCTTGGCGGAATCAGACGGAGTCGTCTTGATCCTAGCACGACCAGACTTCTCGATCTTGGTGGGCGACGTCGGGCGCTTGATCGAGCCAGCCCTGCGATTCTGTTGCCCATTCCCTGCCTCAATCTGCACCTCCATATTGGTTGCGACTTGAGGTATGGGGGCCGTTTGAGCTTGCGGTATCATCTGGGCCGTTAGTGCCTCGACCACCAGCCCTACTATCTGCCCAATAGTCGTTGCATTCTGCATGATCGGGATAAGAAGTGGAACTCCCCTTGCAGCTTGGGATCCATTTGTCCCTGAGGAACATTCTGGCACAGGGTCGGGTCACTGCTACGTGATCCAGATCCCGCGTCTCCCCCTTGTGGAGTGGCACTCATTAGTCGAACTCGAGAATCGTTGCTAGGACTCTCGCTAGCTGCTTGGTTAGTGGATCGGGTGTCCATCGCATGTTGATGAACCATAATGTTAGTTAGGGACTGTTTCAACCTTGTACATGACACTGAGTCAATTACGTTATGATGCAGATTATAAGGGTTCAAACTAATAACTTTATATTAGTCTGACTAACCCTCCACTATTAACCACAAAAATGATCTTCTTCTCTTTCATACTTGGAAAGTGGAAACTCTATAAGAAACGTCAATCTTTAAATGACATTACATCTAAGGAGAAATGATATTCCTAAGAATGGATCTAAGGAATAAGTAACAACTTGAATCTTGCAGAAGTTTGAAAAATCTCTTAAATTTTATATCTTCAACTTCATACATTATATCTTTAAACCTTATATCTAAAAATAGTTATTCATGAGGTTAGTTTCTCCAAAACTAGTGATATGATTATCACAAAACTTCTTATTAATTTTTTTTTCCACTTTTAAAGTTACAATCATAAACTTATTTTGATTGCGTATAACACGCCTTTTATAAACCAACGATAATTAACTTTTGAAGTTCACAATTAGCTAAATCATTAGTTTAAATTAAATTCCAAGAAATAATTAAAACTTTTAAATCTGACAGTTAAATCCTTAAAGTTCTTTTTAATAGAAAATTAGGTTGAAAATAGTTTCGAAATTAATTTTTTTTTCCGAAAATTTTCAAACCTAACAATAGGCCAAGAATTTTAAAACCGTTGCTCTGATACCATAATTGTAACACTCCCAACTTATTGTTGGAAATGCCACATGCCAGTGACCTCAGACGTTGCTGTCCGATGTCACCCAAGGCTTTAATCGGAACAATTAACTTAAATAACAAAAGGTTAAACAGCGGAAGACATTTGGATAAGAAACTCAATCCTTTTTATTAAATGATCTCTCATCAAACGAGAGAAGTGTTTTTATAACAGAGTTAATACAACGGAAAACTTATAAATTACACAGCGGAAGACTTTTAAGAATAAACCTATCACATGACTAGGTTATAAAAATATACATTAAAGTAATGTGTAACGACCTTGAAAGACCGGCACTTAAATCTGCAACTGCAAGTCTCTTCTTCAATTGGTTACTTCAGGTCTGCGGGAACCAACCACTGATGTGCCGTAAGGGACGGATGACACCAGCCAACTATGCAAGGAATAAAACCCAGTTGGTTAGTCTAATGAAAGACTATGCAAGGGTGAAAACAGATGGTTCTAGTGATCGTAATCATTTACTATCATTGTCCCTCGAATAACAACCGAAGGAACGATATATAACCCGGTACTTTCACGGAATGATTTATTATTTAGATATGCATTGAAAAGAAGACTCCAAAGGAATTGAGTCTCAAGGAAAATATATGAAGAGAACACTCCAAGAGATTGAGTCTTACGGGAAAGTATGACAATGTTTGGGAACGTTATAATTGCACACAATTGTTTAAAATGACTTGGTGTTTCGATTCACGACCAACCTCACCGCACAATGCGAATTCATATTGGAAAGAGAACTTTACTCTGACCAAAGTCTAGACGAGTTTTCCTAGCCGCACTACTTCCTAGCTGCACTACTCGCCTGAGGGTATACTAATTATGTGCACAAATGCACTTATCTTGTTTAATTCCAAAACGCACATTTACGTTATAGGTTTTTAGAATAATCATCTCATCCCTCGGGATATAGAGATATATAGTCGGGAATAAATCCCTAATGGCGACACCAGCTGTGTGCACATACCCTGAGTAAGGGTAAGGTCATGACCGAAGGTACTGGGGAAATAATTATCCTAGCACCAGTTATAAAGAAACCACTAGACCTCGCAAGGTACATAGCGTTCCTACGAATACTCGTTCTAACTAAGCAGTTAAACACACAATAGTCCATATCAATGCCATCGAGGCAATTAACAGATATAATAGCGTTGTTTCTAGCAATATATACAACCTATTATAATATCTGTATTTCAATCATATATATATATAATAGCGTTGTTTCCAGCAATATATACAACCTATTATAATATTCCTTTTTAAATCGTATCATTTATCAAATCTGTTCCCAAACGAAAATAATAGTTCATCCCAATTTAATTAACAATTAAACAATTGATAATTAATGGAAATATGGAAAGATAAGCAAGAGCGAACCGCCACTTGCCTTAGATTAGACGAAGCTCAAAGACAACGGGTTTCCGGGTCCGAAACGAGGACAGACTCGGATTATGGATTCCTACGAAACGACCCATAACGAACCCTAAGTTAGATTCGATAATAAAATATATGAATCTAAGGAAAGACGAACGAAATCGAAAGAACGGAAATCCCAATCGAGATCACAAAGCCCAAGCCACAACCACGAGTGCCCAGGCACACCGCGGGTGCAGCGGCCTTGACCGCGGGTGCGGTCAAGCCACAGTGGCGAGACGACGATGACGAAAACTCATCGGGGAAGATGACGGGGGTTCGACTCATAGTGGTTCCGACTTCTGGATTCCTTGGACCACCCAAGCACCACCTTGAGAGCACCTCCTCCTCCTATGAGAGCTCCGGCGACAACTCCGGCGAAAGCTTGCAAATCCGGTGACAATGGAACGAGAGAGAGATTGGGATGCTTCCTCCTCCAAGTCCCCTCCTTTTATAAGCCAAGCAAGGAGCTCAAGCAACCAGCTCCCCCACCGCCTCAGCTCCGACAGGGGCGAAGCAGCTCAGGCGCACGACGGTCACAGCTCGGCGAAGCAGAAAAGTGATGATGACGGCGCGGGTGCGGTGGGTCTGACCGCGGGCGCGATGGAGGCCAAATCCTGCCTCTTTCACCCTCTTTCGTTCGGGAAGAATTATGGGTATGGGTCTTAACCCCGGATTAAATATATTCGTATCCGAACAAATATTCTAAACCCCAAAAATACGTCGAATGTATTTTATTCCACTCAGGGAAATATTACAGAGATCAAGAATTTTGCAGAATGTCTGAACTTCTCTGAAATTAATCCGACTGTAGTACGAGAGTTTGGAAAATTACCAAAATACTCTTTACTAAAAATGAGGGGTATTACAATGGGAACTGAGTTGAGGTTTAGCACTGTGTTTCATCCTCAGACGGATGGACAATCTGAGAGGACCATCCTGACACTAGAGGATATGTTGAGAGCTTGTGTACTAGATCGTCCGACCAGCTGGGAGAACAACTTAAGTCTGATTGAATTCACGTACAATAATAGCTGGCATTCTACCATCAAGATGGCTCTATTCGAGGCTTTGTACGGTCGGAAGTGCAGATCTCCAATTTGTTGGGATGAGAATGCCGACAAGATTCTGCTCGGACCGGAGTTAGTCGAAAGGACTGCCTCAGACATTGCTTTGATCAGACAGAGGATGCTGACAGCTCAGAGTCGACAGAAGTCTTATGCAGATCTGAAGCGCAGGAATGTCGAGTTTGAGGGTGGTGACAAGGTGTTTGTCAGAGTGTCGCCATCCAAGGGCGTGTTCAGGTTCGGCAAGCGTGGGAAGCTCAACCCTCGTTACGTGGGACCATTTGAGATCCTGGATAGAGTGGGATCTCTAGCGTATCGTTTAGCATTGCCACCGTCAGCACATCCAGTGCATAACGTGTTCCACGTGGCTCTACTAAGGAAGTACATACCAGATGTGTCTCATGTGTTGAGTTATGAGGACATCGAGATTCAGGCAAATGGTACCTACGAGGAGAGACATGTGCGTATTCTCGAGCGCCGTGAGAAGCACTTGAGGAACAAGGTGGTACCATTAGTGCGGATCCTCTGGTCCAAGTCGGGATCTGAGGAGGTAACTTGGGAAACCTGGGAGACTGAGGCTGATATGCTTAGTCGTTTTCCTGAGCTGTTTTCGGCCTAGTTTCGGGGTCAAAACTTTTTTTGTAAGGGGGAGGTAATGTAATAACCCCTAAAAGTCGCGAACTGTCATTTTATATGAAAGACATAATGGGCAATTTCTGTAATCTCTGTATTAACCCTCTTGAACGTAATAATATACGTTTAGTGTGTATTGGGTCTTGGATTATTTTTAGAAGTTCTAAAAATGAGATCTAGCTAAGATCCGCGAGCAAAGACCCGCGAGAAGACCCAGGGAAAAGATCGCGGCAATTCTGCGACCGCAGAATGCTTCCGCGGGCGCAGATTCACCCAGGTGCATCCGCGATCACGACTTTGTTTTCGCGACCGCGAATCTTTGTTTTTTGTCTTCTTCGTCGTTCTTATCCGAAGCTTCGCCGGTTCGAATTTCTGCGTTTTGTAACCTCCGCCGGTGAAGGAACTTGAAGCGGTTGGTATGGCCAGCGTTGAACTTCCCTTACCCTATAAATAGGGGGGCTCTCATCACCGAAATCATCATCCACAGCCATCAAATCCCTCTCTTTCTCTCGTTTTGTGCCTTCGCCGGAATTCTCACGTTCGTCAGAGCTTCGCCGAAGATTTTGGTGTCGCCGGAAGTGTCTTGGAAGTGGGAAGTGGTGGTGATCGTAGAGAGCCTTCGTCCGAGTCAATAAGTTGTCGTCTTCGTCGTTGGTAAGCTTCGAAGCCGAGTTAGAGCCATCGTCGGAAGGGAGATCCGCGACCGCGGGGATGAATTCCGCGACTGCGGCTCTGCCCAGAAATCTGCGACCGCGGATGTTCAAACCGCGACTGAGGCTTTCCCTAGCAAGCGCGATCGTGGCTTGGACAACCACGGTCACGGCTTAGGCTTTGTTTCCTTTCGATTCATATCGTTTATTCGTTTCGTATCCTTGTTTCGTTCGTATCGAATCTAACTTAGGGTTCCGTCTTTTGTCTCGACGTCGTCGTAGGAATCCGTATTCAGATTCCAGTTTCCAGATCCCGGAACCCGACATCTTCAATTCGTCTAGATTAAGGCAAGTGACGGTTCGCTCTTGCTTATCATTCCATATTTCCTTTAGTTATCAATTACTTGATTGTTAATTAAATTGGAATGAAGTGTTTTTTTCGTTTGGGAACAGATTTTAAATAAGTGATGTGATAAAATATGATTCTATAATAGGTTGTATATATTACTAGAAACAACGCTATTATACATGTTATTACCGTGATGATATTGGCGTGGATTTATGTGTAAACTTAATGTGTAGTTAGAAAGAGTAATCGTAGGAACGCTATGTACCTTGCGAGGTCTAGTTGTTTCTTTATAACTGGTATTAGGAGGATTTTGCCCTAGTACTATCTGGTCATGATTGTACCCTTACTCAGGGTAGGTGCGCACATCTGGTGCCAACAATCGGGATTTACTCCAAAAATATCTCTCGTGTCGAGATGATATACCTTAAAAGCTTTAAACGTGAATATACGTTTTGTAACTAAATAAGATAAATGCGGTTATGCACATAATTAATGAACCTTCGGGCGAGGAGTACAACTTGGAACCCGCCCGGACTTCGGTTAGAGTAAGTCTTCTTTCCAATCTGGATTCGTATTACGCGGTGAGGTTGGTCGTGGACCCAAATGATCAAGTCGTTTTTAAACGCTTGTGTGAAACTATAAACGTTCCAAAACACTTGTCATATGTTTCCGAAAGACTCAACTTCTTTGGAGTCATCTCTTCATACGTTTCCCATAAGACTCAATTCTTTTGGAGTCTTCTCTTGATCATACCTCTTCTTATGTTTCTGTAGAAGTGTTGAGGTTCACTGTCGTCATCGGTTATTATTCGAGAAACGATGAGTGTGACCTAACACGACTACTTAGAACCTCTTTATTTTTACCCTTGTATAGTCTTTCATTAGACTAACCAACCGGTTATTTTTCTTTGCATGGTTGGCTGGTGTCATCCGTCTCATACGACACATCAGGTAAACTTCCCTTTCCGTGAAGGCCATAATACGATGATGAAGGCAGATGATGGTTTAAGTGTTTTCCAAGGTTGAAGATCCTAGGCGTGAGATCGCTCAGATCGAAATCCCTTTGTGGCGTTTATTAATTTTCAAGACTTCCGATGTGTTAAAACAATTTTGTATTTGGTTTGTATTTGGTTGTTAAACAGTTGTAAAACCATGACGTTGGTTGAATAATATTTGGTATTTTTTATGATATTTAATAAAGTTTGTGTTATTATATAGTTGTTATGAAATGATTTAGCCTTCGGTGACCCCAAACGTGTAATCTGAGGTCCCTGGCGGTAATACTTTCAAGGGAGAATTTGGGGGTATTACAAACCCCAAAACCTAACCATAAACCCTAAAAAACACTAGAAACCTCTTGGACGTAACCTGGTTGCGCCCAAAAATCATAAACCTTAAACCACAAACCCTAAAACCTAACCCTAAAAAAACACTAGAAACCCTTAGGCGCAACTAGGTTGCGCCCATAGTTCTGGACGAAATCTAGTTGCGCCCAAAGGGTGTGTGGGGATTGTCTTAGGGTTTAGGATTTGTACTCGAAAATCCTAAACCCCAAAACATAACCATAAACCCTAAAAAACACTAGAAATCCCTTGGACATAACCTGGTTGCGCCCAAAAATCCTAAACCTTAAACCACAAACCCTAAACCCCAAAACCTAACATGAAACCCTACAAAAACACTAGAAACCCCTTAGGCGCAACTAGGTTGCGCCCATAGTTCTGGACGCAATCTAGTTGTGCCCAAAGGGTGTGTGGGGATTGTCTTAGGATTTTTTAGGGTTTAGGGTCTTTATCATAGTATATACCATAGTATATAACTATATAATATATGATATAACCATAGTATATAACTATATAATATATGATATAACCATAGTATATAACTATATAATATATTATAGGATATAACCATAGTATATAACTATATAATATAACCATAAGATATAATCATAAAATATAACTATAGAATATAACGATATGATATAACCAAATTGGATATAAGTCATATAACTATAAGATATAATCATTGTATATAACTATATGATATAACCATAGTATATAACGATATGATATAACAAAATTGGATATAACTATATGATATAATCATAGTATATAACTATAGGATATAACCATAGTATATAACGATATGATATAACAAAATTGGATATAACTATATGATATAATCATAGTATATAACTATAGGATATAACGATAGGATATAACCAATTGGATATAACTATAATATATAATCATAGTATATAATATATGATATAACCATAATATATAACTATAGAATATAATAGAGGATATAACCATAGTATATAACTATAAGATATAACGATATGATATAATCATAGTATATAACTATAGGATATAAACATAGTATATCTATATGATATAATATAGGATATAATCATAGTATATAACTATAGAATATAACCATAAGATATAACCATAGTATATAATTATAAGATATAACCATAGTATATAACTATAGAATATAACCGTAGTATATGACCATAAGACATAACCAAATTGGATATAACCATAGTTATATGTGATTTTCGAGAATAATAATAATAAACAGTTAATAACAAACGAATTAGTGGAGAAACATACATGACTTTTAGATGAATAAAAGTATATTGAAACCTCATGATACAAACAAATTTATTGCCATGTAACCCTGATTACTTGAAAACGTCTATTACTATAGTCAAATGCACACAAATGTACAAATCTACTAGGTATTTGAATTTCCAAATCATATAAAATATCAAGATAGATACAATGGGATGAGTATGTAGTAAATTTATTTTAAATATAAAATAAATTTGTTGATTTTTTTTTTGATAAGGGTAAAGATTCGAGTAACCGACAAAAAAGTCGGACCACTCGAGAGGCCGATAAATCGGCAACTGGAAAAACCAGTTAGTATAACACAGACAAACAAATGAAGGTACAACAAAGCAAAAGCGAGCTACAAGATTAGTGAGAGAAGTGAGTCCACCACCAGACGTCGGGTCAAACAGGAAAACAATCCTGAGAAATGTTGAATGGACAACCATGACGTTGCCCCCACTCAAGATGAGGGATCTTCGGGAATCTCGACCACCCTGACATTGCCGTTTGGATCTTCAGGAGCCTCAACACAACACACAAGCTTGCCTACACACACAAAAACAAAACAAAAAAAAGAACAAAAAAAAAAGAAAGAAACAAGACAAAATAGAAGCAGAACAGAGAGGAGGAAGGGCGGCGGCGGGGCAGAGAGGAGGAAGGCGGTGGCGGGGGGACAAGGGAGGGAGGTGGACGGCAGCGAAGGAGGAGGAGACGAGCCGGGGGGGAGAGGTGGTCGAAGAGGACGAGCCTACATCAACCAAGGATCAGGATCCAGATCCGGATCTAGATCTGGTCGAAGAGGCAGAAGGAGGCGGCGGGGTAGGGGGGGTTGGAGAGGAGAGGGAGGCGGTGGGGGGAGAGGTGGTGGCGGCGGGAGGCCAGGAGCGAGAGCCGGTGAGGCGGGGCTGCTGGCGACGCGGGTCGGTGAGGTGGGTGCCATGGAAGCGGCGGTGGCTCGTCGGGAGCGATGGCTCATCGGAGGCGGTGGCCAAAGGATTTCAAAGCCCGCTAGGGCCGACTCCTCCGAAGGGGAGCGTTTTGAGAAGTTTTTTTTGTTCTTCTATATGCCTGTTCATTTTCTTTCTTAGAGCACCCCTTATGGGGGCTTATTCATGGGGCTTAAATAATATATTTTATTAAAATATTAGAACTTTAGTTTAAGCCTCCCCCTTGGGGCTTAAAAAAAGGCAAAAGTTTAAGCCCCAACCCATGGGGCTTAAACTAAAGGGAGCGTCACGTGTCGCTCCATTATTGGAGCTGCGTCCCCCAATGGGCTTTTCAAAAGGCAAAAATTGTTTATTTAAAATTTTAAACATTAAAATAAAAAATAAATAATACCATAATTCTAGTTTCATTTTTCTCCATCTATAGACATCCATTTTAGATATATTTAATATAAATATAAATTGGGTTCAAAAGTCATTCCAAAAACCCCTCCATTAAAATGCTCTTTTGATATAGGGCTTAAATGAAGGCTTAAACTCAAAAAGCCTCCATTTAAGCCTCTCATTTGAGCCCCCCATAAGGGGTGCTCTTATGATTAATAAATTTATTGATTTAAATACAAGGTGAACCATTTTTAAAAAAAAAACAATTGGCCATAAACCGGGTTTTTTTAACAATCTGGTTCATCAGGTTGCGTCCAAGGAATTGTTTTTTTTCAAAAAAAAAAATCCGTTTTTTGGGCGCAACCTGATTGCGCCTAAAAACGGGTGTGTCGCAAAAAAAAAACGGGTGCGAACATTCTCCCTGTTAATAAATAACCGTGGTCCGGGTGTAATTTTTTTTTTAATAACCCGGACCGCGGTTTATATAAATAACCGTAGTCCGGGTATAATTTTTTTTTTATATTTTTTAATATTCGGACCCGGTTTATACTTATAACCGGATGAGTTTTTTTTTAAATCATGGACCCCGGTTTATACATATAATCAGGGTCCCGTTTAGTTTTATTTTTCAAAAGAAAAACGACGACTCGCCTTACACGCCTCCATCTTCTTCTCCATCTGTTTGCCGATGGCTGCATCGATCGTGCCCTAGCCTTCGCCGCTGCAAGTTCCGCGCCATTCTCGTCCTTGGCGAACTCTCTGTGCGCCGTTCTCACTCACCTCCGTCGGTCTAACCACTAGGAACTCCGACCAAAGGTTAGCCCTCCCCTCTCTCCCTCTTCCAACCCCTAAATTAGGGTTCTCGTTATACTGTGATTGGGATGCAAGAATGCGCCTGACTCTTTGAATTAGAGACCTTATGCTTGCTTAGGAGTAGAAAAGCATTATACATGATGTTGAAGATGCTGGCTTTGAGTCATGGGTAGGGGATGATTGCGTATCTGAATAGTCATATTCCCAATCACAAAGTAGTTCTGTAGACTAAATCTTTCATACATTACAAGACATTCACTTGTACATGATTACTTCTGACATACTTCTTGTGTGGTGGGTTTTGGCTTTTGTGGTGGGTTTTGGCTCTTCTGACCTAACGAAATCAATTCTCCAGACATACTTCTGACAAGATATGTTCTTCTGTGGTGGGTTCACTAAATCAATTCTCCAACTTTGAAGAATCCTTCCATTATGGTGTTGTGTGTCACGAGATTAGGCATACAGTCCATTTCCTTCATTTTCAAATATAACAGCAAAGCATCTTCTACTTTTCCAGCAGAGCAAAGACCATGAATAAGGATATTATGTATAGTCATATCAGGCTTAATGCCCTGATTTAGGGCCCGATGCCATAAATTAAGAGCCATTTTAGTGTTTTTGCTTTGGAAAAGGCCATCCATTAACAAGTTGTATGTAACTATATCCGGTTGAAGATGTTTCTGTAGCATTTCTCTCACGAGTTTATAAGCATCTGCATACCTCTCTACCCTGCACAACCCATGTATGATAGAGTTATATGTGAAGCAAGTTGGTAAGCTACCATCACCAACCATGTTTTCCAATATTTTAATGGCACTCTCAATCCTAAAAGCCCCATGTAACCATTGATCATAGCATTGAAAACATGAGAATTTGCTTTAATCCATTTGCAAGGCATATGATTAAGCATGCTAACAGCTTCATCTAATCATCCTTCTTTACACAATTCGTTGATCAATGACGAGTATGCATAGATGTCAGATTTGCCACTGTGTTCACCTTTTTCCAGGGTGGACATTGCCATATTTAGGTATCCATGTATTCGTTGTCATTTCTTCACTAAATCAATATGATATCATTTCTCCTCTATAGAAGACTATAGTTGGTGTGATTCTGTTCTGCGTAATAGGGTGATTAGTGTGCACTCGTGTATAAATATCATCATGTCTAAGATAGAAAGCAGTGAGATAGTGTGCACTCGTTGTGTAAATATCATCATGTCTAAGAGGTCACTTGTTTTTATTTGTTATCTAGTGAGATAGAAAGCAGAAGTTTCACGCATTTGCTTCCTAACTCTTATATATAGCTATCATTGTTATTTGTTATCCAGAGAGAGGGAGCAGGTAGTTACAAACTTACAATGAGATTTCTTTGAATTTGTATATGTAGTGCACTGAGGAAGCTCACCAATCCGTCGACTGTGAAACCGTATCTAAGTGCATTTTAGTCCCCGGAGTATCGCTCAACGTACTGTAAAGGATACTTCTAACATGAATTCTTTCCAAAAAGCTTGTTTCTGTACTAGCTTTTGATCCCCTGAATTCCATTTAGAATTCTGTTCTGTCACAAATGGAGTCACAATGAAAGAGTTTTTTCGAGCAAAAAAACATGTAGTGAAACAACTGGAAGTTGAGATGGGCCATATGGACATGGGAACCACACAGGCCGGTGACTTCCTGGTAAGCAGTAAAAAGTCATCTAATCACATGATAAATTTTGTGTGGATGCAGAGTTATGCTCTTTTAGACTTTGCCTCTGACATTGTTGGGTTTGTAGAGGCGTTTTTGTTCTCACCTTGGCATGAACAATCAGTCAGTTAAAGCTGCTCAAGAAGCAGTTGAAAAGATTCAGAAATCTGATAAAATTGATATCAGGTAACACTCCTGGTTTCCTATATCTTTATTGCTTCTGAAGATGTGGACTTCACAACTTTTTTAGGAAAGCGAGTTGGTAAAAAAAATTGAAAATCCCACATCTGTTGTTGTCCTGGATCAATTGCACAACGGTTAATGCTGTCCTGGATCAATTGTATTATTTTACCTACACCCTCAATGCTACTACACTACTGATGCTCATGGGAAATACAACTACTAGGTTGATATGTTTGTTGGTTGCGATTTATTAAATTTCCTTATCTTGCAGGAGAAATCCCACATCTGTTGTTGCTGCTGTTATATATATCATGATTCATGACGCAACTTTCTAAAGAGAAGAAGCAACGTCATTGCGGGGTTGTTATCTGATTCCTGCAATCTGTACAGACTGGTTTAATTAGCTTCTTAGGGAGTAGGATGATGTAACTTACTTGCTGAAGATAGGCACACTTAAACATGACTGATATTTAGTTTTGAGAGAACCTTTTTCATGAAAGTAATCATGCAACTGCAACGTGGTGTACTTCCATAATCTATTGGATACATGTAGTTTGCAATATTTATAAAACCGGGATCCAGATTTTATTTAAAAAAAAAAACAATTTACCAAAACCGCGGTCCGAGGACCTCGGTTACAAAAAACCGGGGGTCGGCACCCGGACCTCGTCGAGAACAACCACGGATTTAGAACCGCGGTTCGGAGAATAAAATATCCGCGGTCAGGGTGCTGGTTTTGTACTAGTAATGTGTGCATGTGAATATGACTCAAAGTGCGTACGAAATAACATGTGTGTATACAAAATAACCTATGGGTGCATACGGAAATGACATGTGTGTGCACATGAAAACAACGTGTGTGTGCATGCGACACAACGTATGTGTTAATATGGACCAAAATGCGTATGCACGCAGGACGTGTTTTTTTCGCGAAAAATTCGGTCGTGTCGAATTGTATCCGAATTCTTTTCTTCACTGGTCTAGGCGTTCTATATAAATATTATTTTAAATTTAGGCATATGTGTCATTGTTAATATTTTATCGTTTTTTTCGCCTAGTATCCCTGAGGTACGGCGAATTTCGCGAGATACCCCAAAGTTTGACACTTTTCGCGTCGTACCCTCGAGTTTCGTTTTTTTTTTCCCGCCAAATATCCTTCCGTCAAATATGTTAACAGAAACGTTATTTTTTTGTAAAAAAAAAGAAAAGAAAAGAAAAACCCACAAAAAAACCCAAAAAACCCAATCTCTTTCCCCGTCTTTTCTTCAAGTTTATCCCTCGTCTCTCTCGCCTCCCGTCCGCCTCGGCTCCACCGACGGCTCGAGCCCAGCCTCGCTCGCCTCCCGTCCGCCTTCGAGCCCGTCCGCTTTCGAGACTGCTGCCTCCGACGAATCCCTCCGCCTTCGACGACTCCCTCCTCCTTCGACACTGCTGCCCTCCGACGAATCCTTCCGCCTTCGACGACTCCCTCCTCCTTCGAGCTCGCCTGTCCAAGTAAGGTTCAATTTCTTGGTTGTGCAGAGTTTTTGTGAATGGGTTAATGTTAAGGTTAGCTGAACTGAATTGTGTTTAATTAGAGAGTGCTTGTTTTGCTTAATTGAATTGTGTTTAATTATGGTTAGAGAATGCTTGTTTTCTTAATTAGGATTAGTTGAGGCTTTCTCTCCTTGAGCCAATGTTCCTTTGGTTTGTCTACTGGATGTGTTTTCTTAGCTAGAGAGGACTAAGAAAAATGGTTGGAACAAATTGGTTTCCTCTCCCTAAGCCAATGTTCCTTTGGTTTGTCTACTGGATGTGTTTGCTGAACTAAATTGTGTTTAATTACATTTTCCAGTGGTAGAGTGTTATTGGTGAAAGAGCCCTGGACTCATTCCTTATCCTAGAATAATGGAGTGTGTCATTTGCACGTATGTTGTTGATTCATTTCTTTGTTTTATAATGAATTGCTTTTTCCCATATTTTTTTCGTAGTCATATGCATGTAGGATGAAATATGGTGTATGTCAGTTTGTTGTCTGTCATCTTAACATTTGGTAAACTTCAGTCACGTGAATGAAGTTGCCATAAGTTTGCTGAACTCATACAAAGGATTCCGGTAATAAAATAATGTTGCTAGTTTGTTGCCATATGGTGTATGTCAGTTTATTGTAACTTATTACTATCATAGAAGTAATGAAAACATGCTAAGTAAGTCTTACCTTTTCTTTAGTAGAGAGGACGGGGAGCAACTTATTCACATAAGTAGCTAGTTTGTTGTTTGTTTGTTTGTTTATTTGTTTGTTTGTTTGTTGTTAACATTAGTTGCTTGTTTGTTGTATCAAAATCTAGGTTATTTGTGAAAAATGAGTGGTCAATCGTCAACAAGTTGGCGAACAAATGTCAGAAATTGTGAAAGCATTTTTTGCTCGCACCAACTACCTGCTGTGGTTTTGACGGTGATCGACCAGAACAAAGCTAGCTATGGAAAACAATTTTATAAGTGCCCTAAGTGGAAGGTATCTATGTCTCTTAAAATTTATCATTTACCTACATAACTAGTTTGCGTGTTTATTTATGTTAGATTCTTAGTTTATAATTTGATTGCAGGTATGTACAATTGTGGTTTCTTTAAGTGGTGTGATAATGAGACTTCTACTACGGGGTCAAATATACAAGTGGATAATGCAAATGAAGATTTTAAATAAAAAACGAAGACACTTGAAGAAAAAATTGCAAAGATGAAAGGTAAGAAGAAGACACGGAAAATGAAGGCTAAGGAACTCGCAGCTGAAAACAGTGACTTGAAGACT
This sequence comes from Rheum nobile, assembly GCA_027886185.1. NCBI lineage: Eukaryota > Viridiplantae > Streptophyta > Magnoliopsida > Caryophyllales > Polygonaceae > Rheum > Rheum nobile. Next base: position 6,611,738 of record WOAB01000109.1, on the reverse strand, counting down.
GAAAATTCTATCTTGAAGACACAAAATCATATGATTGCTACAAGAGAAAAAATAGCTATGAGACTTGTTCTATGTTCTTGGTTTCTCGGTGTTCTTGTACCACTAGTTTTTTATGCCTTCTTAAACTTTAAGTAGCTTATCGAACTCATATGAATGTATTTTGTCGTAATCTCAACTTGGATGGAGCAGCCAGTGAGCAACATATATCATAATTGAACTGTGTGGTTTTAGCCTTCTTTGTTCATCCTTGGCACTCGGAATTAAGTTGTAGCAATCATATGATTGCTACAAGAGAAAAAATAGCTATAGGTACTATGATTTGACATCAAATCTGGACTAACCAAAGCTCAAGGGAATGTTTTTATACAAATTCATAGTAGGAGTCAACAAATGGGGACTCTGTTAGGGAGTCTTGATCCTAAAAGCATGACACTCACTTTGCTTCAAAGCGATATATATATGCCTAAATGTATACATGGGTTGTATGAAATGTTATTTGCTTAGCACAAAAGTGAGGAGCAATCACGTGCTAGTTTTTTCATCTCAGCCACTATATAGTGATAACAAAGCCACTATATAGTGATAAGTGTTCTCCCTGCAACAAATACCAACAAGCAAAAACAAAAGCAATTCTAAGTTCAGCAAACACGTGCTAGTCTGTGCATGCAGAAAGAGAAGTATGCAGAAATTGATTCAAGTTTGTGCAGTGAGAAGTATGCAGAAATTGATTCAAGTATGTGCATCGAGAAGTATGTAGAAATTGATTCAAGTCTGTGCATGCAGAAAGAGAAGCATGCAGAACACCATGACCAGACAGAAAAGAATACCATGCAGAACACCATTAGTCTAGCGTAAGTAGTCTAATCAAAAGGATACAAGTAGCAAGGTGCGAGCAAAAAATAGAGTATGTCTCTAAAAAAACAACGGATTTTCTAGACATTAGTCTTCACACATCAAGCAAATAAGTCTTCTATTGGCTTCCCGGAATCCACGGGGCTGAGCACATCACGGTTGTCCATAGATTGGTCTTGTTCCATGCACTCCTTCGCTTGTTTTGCTTTCTTCTTTTGGTTCCTTTGAACTCGTATACCTTGTTCCTTGAGTTCTCTAGCAGTATCTCCACCTTTACAAGTCTTCACATTATGTCCAAAAGCCTTGAATAAAAAAAATAAGTTACTTATGAATTGGTGTCAAGAAAGGAAGAAACAACCCTATAATTCACATAAATAAGTTAGACATGAAAGAGTTAATACCTTGCATCTTCCACATTGCACAACACGAGACCTCTTTCCTGGCGCAACTTCACCCTCTGCCCTTCTTCTCTTTTTTGAAGGTCTTCCAACTCCTCTTTTCATTGGCGGCGGGTTGATTCTTGGGAGATCAAATCTGCCCTTCTTCAGAAGTCTTAACACGTTTAGCAAGACTTTTGTAGATTTTACTGTAGTCCTGTTTCAACCATTTTTTAATTTGAACTCAAAAGTCTAGTAGACAAACCAAAGGAAATTTGTTCCAACCATTTTTCTTAGTCCTCTCTAGCTAAGAAAACACATCCAGTAGACAAACCAAAGGAACATTGGCTTAGGGAGAGGAAGCCTCAACTAATCCTAATTAAGAAAACAAGCATTCTCTAACCATAATTAAACACAATTCAATTCAACAAAACAAGCACTCTCTAATTAAACACAATTCAGTTCAACTAACCCTAACATTAACCCATTCATAAAAAGTCCGCACATGGAGAGGAAGCCATTAACCCCATTCACAAAAAGTCTTGACATCCAATAAATTGAACCTTACCTGGACAGGCAAGCTCGAAGGAGGAGGGAGTCGTCGAAGGCGGAAGGATTCGTCGGAGGGCAGCAGTCTCGAAGGAGGAGGGAGTCGTCGAAGGCGGAGGGATTCGTCGGAGGCAGCAGTCTCGAAAGCGGACGGGAGGCGCGAACGGTGGAGGGCGGCCGGGCTCAAAGGCGGACGGGAGGCGAGCGAGGCTGGGCTCGAGCCGCCGGTGGAGCCAAGGTGAGAGAGACGAGGGATAAACTTGAAGAAAAGACGGGGAGAGAGATTGGGTTTTGGGGTTTTTTTTGTGGATTTTTCTTTTCTTTTTTTTATTTAAAAATTAACGTTTCTGTTAACATATTTGACGGAAGGGTATTTGGCGAAAAAAACGAAACTCGAGGGTACCACGCGAAAAGTGTTAAACTTTGGGATATCTTGCGAAATTCGCCGTACCTCAGGGATACCAAACGAAAAAACCGATATTTTATTTTTTTCATTGCACATGCTTTATAAGTAGAATTGTACTTAAGTATGAAGAAATATTTTTTCATCAAAAACGCATTATTACACAACACTATTTTTATTAATAAAAAAGTCTTTAAAAAAACATTTAACAAATAATTAACAGAAAAAAATATTTGTTAAATGTTTCTGTAAGAATTTTTTATTAATAAAACATGTTACACCCTTATTAAAGATGATATATTATTAATAGAAAAATAACTTTAAATAATATAACCTATTACTTTTGAATAAAAAATAATACCAACTTTGAAAGTTGTAAAAGCATCCTTATTGGGGACTTATTGAATTTTTTTGATTAAAAAAATAGAAACTCCCAATAAGCCCCACTTGGGGATTAAAAATTGGCCAAAAAATAAGTCTCTCAAGAGAGGCTTATTGTAAGGCCCAGTGCCACGTGACGCTTGATTACTAGGCTGCGTTCGTGCGCCCAATGCGCAACACATGGCGCCGATTAGACGGTCAGGAAAAATTCCTGACCATCCGTTATTTAAAAAAAAATTATCTTATTTTTATTTTTTTACATTAAAAATAAAAATAAAAATTACTATAATTCTAATTACATTTTTCTCTATCCATAGACACCAATTATGATTATGTTTCAAATATTTTTGAATTTTTTTATTATATTTTGTATATTATTAATTGAAAACAAATCATTTTAATATTATTTATGGTGATTTAAAATATAAATATACACTAATTTAATATAAATATACACTAAATATACAAAATACTTGAAATAAAATATATTTAATATTTTTTTAATTTTTAAAATCTTAATAATTTAATATAAAGAGTATATTAAATATTAAATATAAATGATATATTGATAATTTGATATAAATGAAAGACTATAATTATAATTTAATATACTCTAATAAGCTCCCACTAAAGTTAAAGAAATGAGTAAGGCTTATTGGCAAAAAGCCTTCAATAAACCTCCTAATAAGCCTCCCAATAAGCCTCTCCAATAATGATGCTCTAAGAGCATATACAAACTTTGTTAATATTTATCAAAAACAATAAAAGCTCATTTTTATATCATCCTCCCTGCAAATTTGCATACGTGGAGGCCGGATTATGACATGTAAAAAAAATGTTACATGTCATCTACTTTAACGAGAAAATTGAGATTTTTCATCAAAAAAAAAAGAGAATTGAGATTTGATGAGAATAAAAGCAAAAAAGAAGAAAACGAAAATCTAAGCTCTGCCGCCTCTCACATCTCATAAGAAACAAAAGCAAATAAAATAGGAAAAAAAGACTTAAGTATACCTATTAAAATTCAAAAACATATCTCGTCATAAAAATAACGAATTAGTAACTCATATGTAGTATAATTAGACTAAAGTACTCCTCTTTATATTTAATGTTTCATAAAAAATAGGAGAACCCTCAATTACGTACATTGAGTCTTCTTCTCCCTCTTTCCCATTAGAGTCCAAACACTACACCGTCACCACAAAACCACTGCCTCCCTTCGACCACGCACCGCCGTACCACCTAGCGCAACCATGCCGCACTGTCGGACCACCGCAACCACGCCTAGCACCGCGCATCCGCCTCGCACAGCCCTAGCACATCCATCACAACCCTAGAGCACCTCCGCCTCGCACAACCCTAGCATCGTCGGACCACCGCAACCATGCCTAGCACTGCGCCGCCGCAAATTTGGCCGCCCTCGCAGATCTGACTCGCATACAACCATTGTCGTACTCGCCATAACTGTTACACGAAGAATTAGCGTACACGAATAATTTTTTTGGTAAGCATACAACATAAATTTTTGCCTTTGTTGTTACACGAAAATTATACAACCTCTATACGAAAGTTATTATGGTAAGCATTCAAGAGTTTTTATGGTAAGCAGACAATAGGTTACATGAAAATTATATAGGTTACACGAATTTATGGTTACATGAAAATTATATGGTAACTACACAAAAATTACAAATAGGTTACACAAGAATTATATAGGTTACACAATAGGTTACACGAAAACTTTGTAGGATGATACACGAAATTACATGATAGTTACACAAAAATTATATAGTAGCTTAAACTAATAAGTTACACGAATTTATGTTGTAGTATGATACACGAAAGTACATTACACAAAATAAAATTTCAAATTAGCGTAAGCTAAAATGCTACACGAAATAAATTATCGTAGCCATTGGTAAATGCTACACGGAATGAAAATGCAAAATTGTGTATTGACTCCCAAAAATTCGTGTAATCTATCTTACCTACACGGAAAAACTCATCTACTTTACACTAAAAACTTGTTTACTTACATAAATTTTGTTGACATTGATTTAGTATTATACATCAATTACTTTTACATAGTATCCAAATTTATCTCAAATCAACTTACACAACATCTACTACTGATCAAAGGTTTGATCTCTACACGATTTTCTCTTACACAAATCTACTTTACATGAAAGTACGTCATTAAGGGTACATTAAGATATTATTTTCATGAAATAACAATGGACCTGAAAACATTAAAATATTAATGATCATTAATTAGTGTTAAGTAAACAGACATAATCTCTAATTATGCATTGAACCCTAACTACACATGCACTAGAAAAACTAAATTCAAACCAATTCCATAGTTGAGTGCAATAACTTGTTTCTTTTCCATCCCAATTTCAATGCTTTTTATGTCATAGTCAATATTGAAATGCATTTCTAACTACAACTTTTGCTTTTGAGCCTTGCTGTTCATCGTGCTGAATTATCTCATTGATTTTGCTCGTGGCATACAGAGCTCCTAAATGATGTTATTGATAACTTGCTATGAGTTCGTCAATTCATTCCTCTTATGTTCTTCCTGACGTTTCTACATGTTTTCGTCTTGAGACTTAATAAGGATCCACTGGCACTGAGCCACATAATAATTGTCATACCATTTGAGTTTTCCAAATTGAATAGGAAAAGCTGATTAAAAAACAACCTTACACAATATACATTGGAAAATTGATCTCACTTACACAAACGTACAACAGCAAGCTATAGGGTGTGGCCGGCGGTGGCAACGACAGATGTGGTCGGTGGTGGTAGTGGATTACGGACGACGAAGGCTGGTTGGCTAGCGGTTGAGATGTGGAGGCGTGCAGGTGTGGGGACGAATACGAAGAAGAAGGACTCGATGTAGACGACTAAGAACACTGTATCGTGTAGCCCAACATGGGAAGAATATAGAGAAATTTGCAATTAGGGTGATTAGATTAAGAGTAGAAGCGGTGGTGCATCTGGTATAGATTGGACCATAATATATATGATTTTTGGACCGGAGATCGGAATGGATAGGTAAACGTATATTTTTTATTTTTATATCAATCTATCTATATCTATATACTATTACTAAAGTTATAACTATCTCTCCTAGGTATCAACCTTCTAGCTATGCCAAGTCATCAACTTAATTAACTCATTTATATATTTATCCTTATATTATTCTACAAATTAAAACCCAATTATCAACCTAAATTAGCTATATATTTCTTACCATATAAATTAGTAGTAGCTTATATAATATATCTAGGTGATGCCATTGTAGATTAATAAGGAAAGCTATATTATATTTATTTACTATTTTACACTTATTATTATATGTTTGATAATTAATTCATATCATTAATTATTAAAATATGTAATTAGCACATTGAATTTACGTAGCTTTTTGGTGACTAAATAAATATAAATTAGATATTTTATCAAACTGGTAGGCTTTTATACAAATTAGGCAAAATATATGAAATTCTTATCTTACATTATTTTATATCAATATAAATTCATATTGTTTAGGAATATATTATCTAATTTTTATAAAAAAATATATAATTAAATACATTGTTTAGTCTTATTAACTTTAATCATTTATAGAAATCAAGGTTTGTAAATCGTTTATTCCTCTACATTCAAGTAATCAATTTTAGAAAACAACATAAAAATTCTCCCATGTGCTAGATCATTTTAAAACTTTTATTTACATTACTATGAAAAATTTAAGATACAAAAAGTATTTTTTAAATGCTTTTACATCTGTAAAAATAATAATAATAATATTGATAATTATACAATTAAGATTGCAAAGAAGTAATACTTATTTTATTGATAACAATTATAAAGATAGTTATTCTTATTAACTTTGATCATTTATAGAAATTAAGGTTTGTAAATCGTTTATTCCTCTACATTCAAGTAATCACGTTTAGAAAATAACATAAAAATTCTCCCATGCTCTAGATCATTTGAAAACTTTTATTTACATTACTATGAAAAATTTAAGATACAAAAAGTATTTTTTAAATGCTTTTACATCTGTAATAATAATAATAATACTGATAATTATACAATTAAGATTGCAAAGAAATAATGCTTATTTTCTTGATAACAATTGTAAAGATAGTTATTGATTATAAACCCCAAATTATATTTCTTTATAAAAATCATTCTTTATCTATTCTAATTTTAATATAGTTATAATGACAATCTTACAAAAACCATTCTTAAACTCTAATGGTTGATTTATATATTCCTACAATTTATATAACATAGATAATTAAATACTTTTTATACAATCCACCATATATAATTCATAACACCACATTTTTAAATATACACATCTTTATGATAAGATTTTCATTATAATAACGAGATAGTGTAAAAATAAAATTATAATTAATGGTCTTGACCTTTTTCTTGATTGTAAATAACAAGTCGGAAATAAATTCGGTATAATTATAATGCAATGATCTTTACTTAATTTTAGATAGTGGTTTGTCTTAGTTTGATTAAGAAGGGGATATATTTATCCAAACTTAGTAATTATGTTACTTCATATCTTTAAAAATTAAAATAAAATATCACATCTTTATGGATTTGTTTTCATTTTTTGAATAATTTTACTCTCAAACTATAAACAAATCTGTTAAGAAGGAAGTTGAAAATTAAAAAAGATATATTTTTTATAAAAAAATGTTTGGCGTGTCAAAAGGAGGTAAAGACACATAACATATAGTAAAAGATGCGTATTTTCGGTAGGACATATAGTCTTAGGAGGTTTCGATTAAGTAATTATATAGTATGTTGAACTTAATTAAAAAAAAACACGATTTCTATATCACGCACCGGAAAAATTGCTATTTCACGCACTGTTTCGTCCGTCACGGACCATGTGCATTGGTCCGTGACGGACGAATCCATTTGGTACGTCACGTATGGATTCATTTGGTCCATCACGGACGGATGCACATGGTCCGTGACGGACGGACCCCTAAACCAGAAAATTGAATGTTACTTGTCCCCACCTAACTACATTAACTATCCCGTTATATCTCATCAATATTACGGCCAAAATTAAACCCTAAACCCATCCATCACTCTTCCCTTTCCCTCCCACAACACATCTTCCATTCTCAACATCTTCCAAGAGTCCATTTCCATGGCAAATGAATAAGATTTTTCCAACTTCAATGGTGGAGAAGATGTTTCAAGGAGTTACAATTACAATGAGGTATGTTTTTTAAGCTTTTACTTTTACATGTTAGTAAAAGTTGAGATTTTTTATGGTTCTTTCTTGTGAATGTATATGATTGAGTTGTTCTTACCCCAAAACAAACACTTTCTTAATGTAATTTCAATAGTTGTGAGTATATGTTCATAAAAACTTCATCTTTGATTAAGTTGTACTAAAAAGTTGTAGAATTTGTTTGCAAAACTGCATGTTTGATTGTTTGGGCTTTGTTATATTGAGTGCAAAACTGCAAGATTTCATCTTTGTTCGACGACTGTTTTTTGAAAGAAAAACAGTCCGTGACGGATGAGGTGAATCCATCCGTCACGTATGGATTCACCTCATCCGTCACGTATGGATTCACCTCATCCGTCACGTATGGATTCACCTCATTCGTGACGGATGGATTCAACTCATACGTGACAGATCATGTGAATCCATACGTGACAAATGGAATGTATGTTTTTGTCACGTATGGATGTGTTTGACAGAAACTGGATGCTTCGCTAACTTGTTTTTTTACTTCAATAGGAGAACAATATCGTGAACAACAGTATTAACAATCTGTCCCTGAATGATGCGTGGGACATGGCACCACCGTCCTTCTCACTTGGGTTGTTCGGCTGTAACACCCCCAAATTTCAATCCGTTTGGAAAGGTATTACCGCCAGTGACCTTAGTTTCCACACCGAAGCCACCCCAGGCTTTACTAGACTAAACACCATTCATAAGCAATGGTTAAGATATAAACATCAAAACCTTTAATTAAAACATATGTCTGGGGATTACATCCCAATCCCCATAGGACAAAACAGAGTATTTAGCGGAAGTCTTTATAAAAATACATGGGTCTTGATCATAAAAGATCACCCGCCAAGGATCGTAGCCTGATAAACCGTGAAAACACCATTTACTTCTATAGTCATTCTAGCCTCTATTCCTCGGGTGCTTATCTGATGTGCCGAATCGAACGGATGACACCAGCTAACCATGCAGAGAATAATTACGGTTGGTTAGTCTAATGAAAGACTATGCAAGGGTACAAAGCAGAGTGGTTCGAAGTAGTCGTATTATGTTAGACTCATCGCTTCTCGAATAATAACCGATGACGATAGTCAACCATCATACTCCCACTGGAATATATTAAGCAACAATATCAAGAGAAGATTCTGGAAGACCGTGTCTTATAGCAATCAATCCCAAAGAAGACTCCAAAAGATTGAGTCTTATCGAAAGTATGAAAAATGTTGGGGAACATTAATTAATCATACAAGCGTTCAAAAACGACTTGATGTTTCGGTTCACGACCAACCTCACCGCTTAATGCGAATCCAGATTGGAAAGAGAACGATACTCTGATCAAAGTCAAGACGAGCTTTCCTAGCTGCACTATTCCCTAGCTGCACTACTCGTCTGAGGTTTATTAATCATGTGCGCTCGGGCACTTATCTTATTTAATTCCAAAACGCACACCACGTTATAGGCTTTTAATTATATGCCTGCTGACAGCGGGACATAGTTTTGATAGGGACGAATCCCAAGTTTGTAGCACCAGCTTCGTGCCACCATCTCTATACCCGAGTATAGAGAAAGGTCATGACCCACCAAATGGTCTTTGAGTTTAGAACTCTTAGCACCATTTCCATTATCAAGAAACGACTAGACCTCAATTAGTCCATCGCTCCTACGAATACTCGTGCTAACTAAACAATTCAACACAGTAATAATCATATCAAAGCCCTCATGCCAAAATATATATTTATAATAGCGTTGTTCTAACAGATATACAACCTATTATAATATCATATTCCTTTTATATCATTTAGTAAAACTGTTCCCAACAATTCAATAAATCATTCCAAATTAATTAACAATTAAGCAATTGATAATCAATGGAAATATGAAATGATAAGCAAGAGCGAACCGCCACTTGCCTTAGTCAGACGAAAGTTTGAACAAGCTTTAGAGACGATAATTTCCTGGGTCCGAAACTGGGACAGATCCTGGATAACAAATCCCTAAGGAACGACCCATAAGGAGACCCTAAGTTAGATTCAATATCTACATATTTGAATCTAAAGGAATAAGAATCACATGGTCCAAGCTTCGTCCAAGAACCAACACCCAAGACACACACACACCATGGACCCATGCTTGCTGCGGGGTACGGTGGTCAGTCACCGCGGGGTGTGGTGCTTGGCCGCTGGGTGCGGTAGCGTCTGACCGCGGGATGCGGTGCTATGACAGACGCAAATTTCAGCAAGTTTTCGGGAAGAATTACTTACCCAAATCGATCGATTTGACTTCGATTTGTTCTTGGTTTGTCTTCCCACCTTCTTAAGCCTTATACCACCTCTAAGGATCACCTCTTATCGCTTTTAAAAGGGGTCAAATTAGCTCTCAAACGAAGCTTCAAAGCTTGCCTCAACAATGGTGTTTTCTGAAGGAAAGAGATGGTGCATCAACTGACTTGTGGCTCGATTTTGATCCTCCTTACCTCATTAAATAGGCCAGGCGAGTTGTACACCAGCTAGACACATGTACCATGAGCTGTACAAGCTAGAGGGAGTAGGCAGAGCAAGTCACCAAGCCTATGAAGTAGCCCCTCCAAGTTGCACTGCAACTGTCGATTGACGCAGGCCACCGCGGGGTGCGACACACCCTTCACCACGGGGTGCGGTCAAGGCCAGATTCGTTCCCCTCTGTCCTTTGTCATTTTTACCTTAAGTGGTAAAATGTTTTTAACTCCGGGTTAAATATATTCATACTCGAACGATCCTTTAGCCCGAAAATACCTTAACTGTATTTTATATTGCTCAGAAAAATATTACAGAGATTAAACATTACACCGAATGTTCATCTTTCCCTGAAATAAATCTGACTCGCAATATGGGCTTAAGAAAATTCAAAATTTACTCGTACAAAATGTGGGATATTACATTACCCCCCCTTAAAAGAAGTTTTGACCCCGAAACTTAGGTCGTAAACAACTCGGGAAAGCATCTACGCATATCCTCTTCAGTCTCCCAAGTCTCCCAGGTAACTTCCTCGGATTCTGACTTGGACCACAGAATTCGTACCAATGGTCCGACCTTGTTGCGTAAATGCTTCTCACGGCGCTCGAGAATACGCACATGTATCTCTTCATAAGTACCATTTGCTTGAATCTCAATGTCTTCATAGCTCAGCACATGAGACTCGTCTGGTACGTACTTTCTCAACAAGGATACGTGGAACATATTATGCACTGGATGCGCCGATGGCGGCAATGCCAAACGGTACGCAAGGGATCCCACTCTATCGAGGATTTCAAATGGTCCCACGTAGCGAGGGTTAAGCTTCCCACGCTTACCAAATCTGAACATGCCTTTGGATGGCTAAACTCTGACAAAAACCTTGTCGCCAACTTCAAATTCAACATTCCTACGTCTTGGATCGGCGTAAGACTTCTGTCGACTTTGAGCGGTCAACATTCTTTGTTTGATCAAAGCAATATCTGAAGCAGTTCTCTCGACCAACTATGGTCCGAGTAAAATCTTGTCGGCATTCTCATCCCAACAAATTGGAGATATACACTTTCGACCATACAAAGCTTCAAATAGAGCCATCTTGATAGTAGCATGCCAGCTATTGTTGTATGTGAACTCGATTAGACTTAAGCTGTCTTCCCAGCTAGTCGGATGGTCAAGTACACATGCTCTCAACATATCTTCCAGGGTCTGGATAGTCCTCTCAGACTGTCCATCCGTCTGAGGATGAAATGCAGTGCTGAACCTTAGCTCGGTTCCCATGGCCTTGTGGAGTTCCTTCCAGAATCTCGATGTAAAACGGCCATCACGATCCGATACAATGGTCTTAGGAATACCATGTAAGCGGACAATGTCGTGCAAAAACACTTCAGCTAGCTTTTGGACTCCCCAGGTTGACTTAATGGCCACGAAGTGAGCACTCTTCGTGAGCCTGTCAATGATAACCCAAGTAGCATCTTTCTGACTCCTAATCTTGGGTAATTCTGTGACGAAATCCATTGCGATATCTTCCCATTTCCATTCTGGAACTGGAAGAGGTAGCAATTCACCACCTGGTCTGCGATGCTCTATCTTGACCTTCTGACAAGTCAAGCATTTCGCCATGAATTCTGCCACATCCCACTTCATGTTGGGCCACCATAACTTTATTCTGAGGTCCTTGTACATTTTACTAGAGCCTGGATGTACAGAGTAGGCTGATGAATGAGCTTCCCTCATCACCAATTGGCGAAGATCATCAACGTCAGGCACACAAATTCGGTTCTGGAACCAAAGTGATCCATCCTCTTGAATCACGAAACCGGGAGCTTTCCCGTTCAACGCTTCACAGCTCAATTTTACCAAAACTATATCATCAATTTGTTTTTCTCGAATCTGATCAAGTAGTGTAGCCTGAATTTCCAACATACTCATGTATCCTCTACGTTGATCATACAAGAGTTCAGCTTCACACACCATTTGATTTAGCTTGGCTTGAGTAGTGAGGAGAGCTACTACTGTCTCGTGCGGTGTCTTCCGGCTCAGTGCATCGGCTACTACATTAGCCTTACCCGGATGATACAGCAATTCAAGATCATAATCTTTGAGCAGCTCTAACCAGCGTCGTTGCCTCATATTCAACTCTTTCTGAGTGAATACGTATTTGAGACTCTTGTGGTCGGTGAAGACTTGGCATTTCACACCATAGAGATAATGCCTCCAAATCTTCAACGCGAACACTACCGCCGCTAGTTCCAGATCATGCGTCAGATAGTTTTCTTCATAGGTTTTTAGTTGCCTTGATGCATAAGCAATCACCTTGCCTTTCTGCATCAACACACATCCTAAACCATTCTTAGAAGCATCACTATAGACTACATATCCGTCATTTCCTTCTGGTAGTGTTAACACTGGTGCCGAGGTCAATCGTCGTTTCAATTCTTGAAAACTGGCCTCGCACTTGTCAGTCCAGAAAAACTTCTTATGGACCTTGCGGAGTAAACCGGTCATAGGTAGAGCGATCTTGGAGAATCCCTCTACAAACCGTCTATAATATCCGGCAAGTCCAAGGAAGCTGCGTACCTCTTTCACATTTTGAGGCCGCTTCCAGTTGGCTACCGCCTCAATCTTCTGGGGATCAACCATTACCCCATTCTCGCTGATCACATGGCCTAAGAAAGCCACTTCCCTAATCCAGAAGTCACAGTTAGACAATTTAGCATATAGCTCATTTTGTCTAAGGATTGACAACACAATCCGCAGATGTTCCTCGTGAACTTCCTCGTTCGGGGAATAAATCAAAATATCATCAATGAAAACCACCACGAACTTATCTAGGTACTGGTGAAAACATCGATTCATCAGGTCCATGAAGACCGCTGGAGCATTGGTAAGTCCGAATGGCATAACTACGAACTCATAGTGGCCATACCTTGTCCGGAATGCAGTCCTTGGAATATCTTCCTCACGAATTCTGAGCTGATGGTAACCAGATCTCAGATCGATCTTGGAAAAGACTTTAGCTCCTTGCAGCTGATCTAGCAGATCATCAATCCTTGGCAAAGGATACTTATTCTTGATCGTGACTTTATTCAACTCTCGGTAGTCGATACAAAGCCGAAACGATCCATCTTTCTTCTTGACAAACAAGACCGGAGCACCCCAAGGCGATGCACTCGGCCTTATATAGCCTTTGTCTAAAAGATCCTCTAATTGCTTCTTCAATTCCTGCATCTCAGCAGATGCCATTCTATACGGTGCCTTAGAAATCGGAGCAGTACTTGGTTCAAGATCAATTGAAAACTCTACAATACGATGCGGGGGTAATCCAGGAATCTCTTCCGGAAAGACATCCGAAAATTCCCGAATCACAGGAATATCAAGAACTGATGGTTCGTCTTTCATGGGCTCGTCCAGATAGCAAAGGTACCCGACACAACCGTGACGAAGTAGCTTAAACGCAGCCATTGCATTTATAAGCCTACCATTATCAGCGTCATTCTGATCTTTAAACTTGCACACACTCTGGGCCCCAGATGACACCGTCACTGTTCTCGAACTAAAATCGATCACTGCCCCATGGCGTGTCAGCCAATCCATACCGAGGATAATGTCGTAGGGATCCATGGCGATACAGATCAAATCTGCCTCGAATTTCTTACCCTGGATGGTAATCGGAAACTCGGACAGACACTTAGTTCCTACTAAGCGTTCATTATTAGGAAGATTCACAACGAAAGGCTCACAAACTTCGTTGCAAACTAAACCTAACTTACTAACACAATTTTCTGAAATGAAGGAATGGGTAGCACCCGAATCAAACAGTATGCATACAGGAGTAGAGTGAAGGTAGATGGTACCTTGAGCAATCAGTGCATTAGGTCCATCAGCCTCACGCATCTCATACATGCGCTGACCCTGACCTCCTGAAGTTGCTGGGGCTTTTCCTTTGTTCTGGGCAGTTGTCTGCATTGAAGGACTAGGAGTCGTTGCTGGTTTGAACCTGGGTTGGTTACTTTGCCTAACAGACCCCTAATGTGACTCTGCTCCTTTCTGCTTTCCCTGCCAACAGAACTTCTGCACATGCCCCTCAGTCCCACAACCAAAACACGTCTTCTTCTCCTGTGGACATGCGATGCTTTTGTGCCCAGCGTCACCACAGTTATAACACTAAACCGAACTCTTGCCCTGACCCGATTGTTGTGTCAACCCGCCTTGCGTTCTACCCGTTTTCGCCTTGCTGGATTTAGCAAAGTTGGACGGTGGCGCAGGACGTTTGAATCCGCTTGCCTGAGGTTGATTCTGTGTCGACCTCTGGCGATTCTTTCTCTTGGTCGATTCTTCCAGAGTTGCCTCTAGCTTATAAGCTGCATCCATATATTGTTCCAGAGTAGAGCAATTGTGGCTTAACATCATTGGCTTAATCTTTGGGTTCATCCACTCATGGAAATGCCAAATCTTCTGTTCTTCAGTGGATACATCCGAACCGGCGTATGGCAACAAGTGATTAAACTTAATTGCCAATTCAGCCACCTTCAACCCTTCAGTCTTAGGGTAAAGAAATTCCTTGCGCTTTTCCTCTCTCATTGCCCGAGAGAAGAATCGGTCTATCATCTTAGTCTTAAACATTGCCCAACTCAAATCAGGGCTATCCGCAAGACCGGTGTTTTCCCACCACTCACTAGCATCTCCTTTTAATTATAGAGAAGCTATGTGCACCTTCTCGGCTTCCGTGCACTCCACACTGCGGAATAACCGCTCCATGTGGGAAAACCAATGCACCACCTCAACTGGTTCACCTTTCCCGTTGAAGCTGTCGGGTCTCATAGAATTTATGGCCTTTAGTGCCCGGCCACAATCGTTCTTGCTTCTGACTACAGTCCCCTGATACCGGGGTACATGAGTCTCTTGTTCCTCAACTTCCGGGGCTGCTGAGGATGCCGACATATCCTGTGCCTGAGACACACTCGGGTGTAAGACATCAGTCATTGCTTGCATGAAAATCTCCCGAATTTCAGCAACGGCCGCCTCATCAAATATCCTCGGAGCATTGCTCCTGGGATTATGTTGAGAATTGGACTCACGTACATTCTCAGGAGTTCCAACGCTCCTCTCGTTGTGTCTGGGATGGTTACCAGCATCAGAACGAGTGTTGTTCATTGTGTTCACCATCTGTTTACCGATCAAATTCCAAGGATTTTTATACATTAATATTTCTCCCAAAATACTTAATGTAATAAAAAAAAATCAACTCAGAATAGATCAACTTGGTACTTATATAGATGAACTTGAACTATTTTACAAACTGCACATTAGCCGATCTCCCGAACGTCAGGTCAAAATTGCTCGGAGATTGTGGTATTTCACAAAGTACATGCCGCAATACTAGAATATTTACACGGTACATGCTGAAATACTAAGAAAAGGAAACTATTGCTACAGGCAACGTCGGTCCTCATCACGGTGTTCCGAAACGTTTCCTATACGGTAGACTTCCCATGCAAGGCTTCTTCGGACGGGGTTTTCCATCGGATTCTGACGATGGACTACGCACCATGCTTGTTCCTGGAACACATGATTCTGGTGTCCCTAGCCTTATCTCAGTCATGGTGAAGTATGGATCTTCCACGTTTGGCTCCCCTAGCCCAGCCCTTCTGTGAGCACTGGCGATCATTTCATCCATCTGATATTGCTGTTCAGAAGAGATCATCTCGCTTTGGCGAAGGATCTCTCGTAGTTCAGATTCCGTCCTCCTTCTCCTTGGAGTAGGGATAGTCTGAGATTCTCTACCATTTCTTCCAATACCGTACTCGGTATAAAGTGTTTCCCAGTCAGCATCAGACATGCGTGCGTACTCTGGCACTGGTGGCAACTCTTGCACAGGTGGTAACTCTGAACCGGGGTGAATAAATTGCATTCCCGGTTCATGACTATCCACCAACAAGTGCCTCAAGTCATCGGACTCCGGGTTCTGCCTGTTGAGGTCCATCTCGGTATCCTCCTCGGGATCATCCTCAATGGGGTCCTCTTCCTCGTCGGGGTCTTTCTCTATGGGGTCCTATTCCTCGTCTTCCTCCTCGCTCCCTTCAGGAATCATTTCTATCTGGTAATCGTCATTATAGTACCCTCTCGCGTACCTAGACGATTCATCTTCATGCATTGCTTCCCCCCTTGGTGGCTCAACTGGTGCTACCACATGAACTACATCATTCCTTGACACCAGGACTACCGACTCAGGAAGCACATGCTTGATCTCCTCAGGTAGGCTGCTTGGTCCTCCAACCTCGAAGCATCCCTGGGGTATTGGGAAGTCGAGCCTTCCTAGAGATGGTGAATCCATATCGACATCTACCGAGTCCCTTTTATGAGGAGGACACGCACCCATATCCTATAGGATAACGAGGAAGAAATTAGTCTTTCTAGACATAGAAGCAAACTTACTACATCAGACTATAGATAGAAGACATGACTATGAACGGTGTTTTTATTTTCAAATTCTTTTCATTTTAAAAATTCAGAGCCCTTTTGAAAATAATTTCAATTGGAACGAGTAATTGGTTTTCAAATACCCAACCCGTTCTAAAACTTAGGCTTTGATACCAAATCTGTAACACCCCCAAATTTCAATCCGTTTGGAAAGGTATTACCGCCAGTGACCTCGGTTTCCACACCGAAGCCACCCCAGGCTTTACCGGACTAAACACCATTCATAAGCAATGGTTAAGATATAAACATCAAAACAATTAAAACATATGTCTGGGGATTACATCCCAATCCCCATAGGACAAAACAACGTATTTAGCGGAAGTCTTTATAAAAATACATGGGTCTTGATCATAAAAGATCACCCGCCAAGGATCGTAGCCTGATAAACCGTGAAAACACCGTTTACTTCTATAGTCATTCTAGCCTCTATTCCTCGGGTGCTTATCTGATGTGCCGAATCGAACGGATGACACCAGCCAACCATGCAGAGAATAATTACGATTGGTTAGTCTAATGAAAGACTATGCAAGGGTACAAAGCAGAGTGGTTCGAAGTAGTCGTATTAGGTTAGACTCATCGCTTCTCGAATAATAACCGATGATGATAGTCAACCATCACACTCCCACTGGAATATATTAAGCAGCATGATCAAGAGAAGATTCTGGAAGACCAGGTCTTACAACAATCAATCCCAAAGAAGACTCCAAAAGATTGAGTCTTATCGGAAGTATGAAAAATGTTGGGGAACATTAATTAATCATACAAGCGTTCAAAAATGACTTGATGTTTCGGTTCACGACCAACCTCACCGCTTAATGCGAATCCAGATTGGAAAGAGAACGGTACTCTGATCAAAGTCAAGACGAGCTTTCCTAGCTGCACTATTCCCTAGCTGCACTACTCGTCTGAGGTTTATTAATCATGTGCGCTCGGGCACTTATCTTATTTAATTCCAAAATGCACACCACGTTATAGGCTTTTAATTATATGCCTGCCGACAGCGGGACATAGTTCTGATAGGGACGAATCCCAAGTTTGTAGCACCAGCTTCGTGCCATCATCTCTATACCCGAGTATAGAGAAAGGTCATGACCCACCAAATGGTCTTTGAGTTTAGAACTCTTAGCACCATTTCCATTATCAAGAAACGACTAGACCTCAATTGGTCCATCGCTCCTACGAATACTCGTGCTAACTAAACAGTTCAACACAATAATAATCATATCAAAGCCCTCAGGCCAAAATATATATTTATAATAACGTTGTTCTAACAGATATACAACCTATTATAATATCATATTCCTTTTATATCATTTAGTAAAACTGTTCCCAACAATTCATTAAATCATTCCAAATTAATTAACAATTAAGCAATTGATAATCAATGAAAATGTGGAATGATAAGCAAGAGCGAACCGCCACTTGCCTTAGTCAGACGAAAGTTTGAACAAGCTTTAGAGACGATAATTTCCTGGGTCCGAAACTAGGACAGATCCTGGATAACAAATTCCTAAGGAACGACCCATAAGGAGACCCTAAGTTAGATTCAATATCTACATATTTGAATCTAAAGGAATAAGAATCACAGGATCCAAGCTTCGTCCAAGAACCAACACCCAAGACACACACACACCACGGACCCATGCTTGCTGCGGGGTGTGGTGGTCAGTCACCGCGGGGTGTGGTGCTTGGCCGCTGGGTGCGGTAGCGTCTGACCGCGGGATGCGGTGCTATGACAGACACAAAGTTCAGCAAGTTTTCGGGAAGAATTACTTACCCAAATCGATCGATTTGACTTCGATTTGTTCTTGGTTTGTCTTCCCACCTTCTTAAGCGTTATACCACCTCTAAGGATCACCTCTTATCGCTTTCAAAATGGGTCAAATTAGCTCTCAAACGAAGCTTCAAAGCTTGCCTCAACAATGGTGTTTTCTGAAGGAAAGAGATGGTGCAACAACTAACTTGTGGCTCGATTTTGATCCTCCTTGCCTCATTAAATAGGCCAGGCAAGTTGTACACCAGCTAGACACATGTACCATGAGCTGTACAAGCTAGAGGGAGTAGGCAGAGCGAGTCACCAAGCCTACGAAGTAGCCCCGCCAAGTTGCACTGCAACTGTCGAGTGACGCATGCCACCGCGGGGTGCGGCACACCCTTCACCGCGGGGTGCGGTCAAGGCCAGATTCGTTCCCCTCTGTCCTTTGTCGTTTTTACCTTAAGTGGTAAAATGTTTTTAACTCCGGGTTAAATATATTCATACTCGAACGATCCTTTAGCCCGAAAATACCTTAACTGTATTTTATATTGCTCAAAAAAATATTACAGAGATTAAACATTACACTGAATGTTCATCTTTCCCTGAAATAAATCTGACTCGCAATATGGGCTTAAGAAAATTCAAAATTTACCCGTACAAAATGTGGGATATTACATCGGCAAACCTATGTCGCCTCAACAACCTCATTTGCCGGGATTAGATTGTTTTGCTCGTAGTGGAATTCCATCCGTAAGGTGGCAAACTCCACCTAAGTTTGGGTTTCCGACATTACACACACAACCGTAGTTTTCTTATCCTTCACCTGAAGAAGTGATTGTTTCTGAAGATTATTCAGAGAAGTTTATCACAGGTGAAGTATTCGGCTCCAGAGATGATGCAATTAAAAGGGCTAGACAGATTGCCTTTGATAATCACTTCTGCCTCACTATTGGTCGGGATAGAAACTTTGGTGGAGGAAGCCTTCGGAAGTCATGGTTGTTGTGTGAAAATGCGGGAATTTACATTCCTAAAGATGAAAGCAGAGTAAGGAAAAGAACAAGAAGCAAAAAATGTGATTGTCCATTCAGATTTTTGTGTCAAGAAAATCCGAGGGACTCATATACAATCAAGGTAGTTGTTGGAACCCACAACCATGTCATTGGTGATGACTTGTACGGGCATACAGTTGCTGGCAGGATGACACCTGAGCAGAAAAAGTTGGTTAGGGTCATGACAGAAAATCATAGTAAACCATCAAAGATTGTAACAACACTTAACCAGGACCCGAACGACTGCACTAAAATGAATCAGATTTACAATGAAGTGTACAATGTCCGACATAGTGGGATGGAAGGAAGAACCGTGGTCCAAGAGTTCTTCCATAAGTGCAAGGAGAACAACTACTTTGTGAAGCAGAGGTCGGATCCAACGACGAATAAGATCACCGACATTTTCTTTGCCAGTCCAGATTCCATGAAACTCCTAAAGGCATTTCCGTACATCCTTTTGCTAGGCTCCATATACAGTACTAACAGGTTAGTGTAACACATCTACTTGCTACATCTATTTGTTGATATGTTTATTCATTATGCATGACACATCTTCTTGGGCATGTATGACTTGCCTTTCCTCGAAATAATAGGAGTCATGTCTACATGGAAGAACTATAATGTGGCGGGAGCATTTCTACAGCATGAGACAGAAGACAAATACGTGTGGGCCGTACAACAACTTCTTAAAATGTGCACAAAGTGTCAAGTAACACTGACATGCGTAGTGACAGATCGTGAAAAGGCCTTGATTAATGCGTTAGATAAATTCTTTCCAAGTGCCAAGTCTATCCTCTGCAGGCGCCATGTGAAGAAGAACATAGAGGACAATGCTAGGAAGGAGATGAAGGATAAAAGCTTGGGTACAAGGTTTGCAAATGCATACTATAATTTATTCAAGCAAACAACTGTATCCGAGTACGAGATGGAGTTGCGTAGAATTCAGTCGGAATGGAGGGTTTGGCCATGTCTGAATCAGTATGTAAGAAACAGCTGGCTCATCCCGTACAGGGAAAGACTTGTGTCAGCTTGGACAGATACTGTTTTCACGCTTGGAACGTCAACGACAAACAAGTTAGTGGCCACGTCTGAATCTGTATTGCATTCTCATTTGATATATTTTGGAGGGCTTTCTGTTATCTGTACAACTTTCTGTTTCTGTTATATGCATAAGTGGTTCGTCACGTATGGATTCACATCATCCATGACGGACAAAAGTTTATCGTTCGTCACGTATGGTTCCTCTTCATACGTGACAGACGAAAGAGTTTAATCCGTCACGTATGAAGAGAAACCATACGTGACGAACCACTTATGCAGATAACATAAACATTCTTCTATGATCAAACTTTAAACTCTTTTGTACTAAATATAGGGTTGAAGGAGCACACTCTAGTTTGAAAGACTTCTTGACTACTCCACATGGCAGTCTAGACACGATATTCGGTCAATATCATTCAAAGATGGTTAACCAAGTGAAGGAAATCAAGGGGACCTTCAACGAGAGTGCACAGAACATGATGACGCTTGGGACTGGGGCTGATGTTTTCAAGCTGTTGAAGTACAAAGTATCTAAGGTTGCACTTGACCGCTTGACTGAGGAATACAGAAAAGGGGAAAAGCCATTTTATGACAGTACCTGCACATGCCCGATGAGGGTGAGAGATGGATTGCCGTATGTGCATGATATCGCTAGATATGTGACGAGTTCAATCCCTATTAAGCTTTCAAGGTTGCATCCTTTTTGGAGACAATTGAGTTTGTCAGAAGTGCAAGACGAAGGTGAGGCTGAGGTGAAGCGCAAAGTCGCGAGATATTTGATGGATCAATTTTATACGGATGAGTTCCCCAATCTGTCAGCAGATGATCAAGAAAAATGTGTCTTGCGGCTTTACGACATTGCTCGCCCCGAGGGGACCAGTCTGCAAGAGCCAGCTATTGTGAGGCATAAGGGACGGCCAATGGGAGCTCCAAACAAAGATAACACTAAAAGACATCCTTCTTCATGGGAATACACAGACAAAGAGATGGAAGGGACACCTCCCAAGAAGCAATGAGGTAGGCCCCCAAAGCCCACTAGTACACCTTCACCAAGCCCTACAGCTCCTATCACTCCTTTGAGGCCATCTCAGGTTAGAGCTCCCAAGAATCCAGTGGGTCAAATGTTTCCACCACCTTTTCATGCTCCACAGTCCTTCATTAAAAGACTTTGAGCCGTATATGGATATACTTCTGTCGTGTATGCACGAACACATAAACGGTTACTTTGATATTGTTGGTGATGGAAACTGTGGATACAGAGCCGTTGCAGATCAAATAGGCATTGGGCAGGAACAATGGAGGATCGTCCGACAATCCATGATTGATAAGGTGAAAGAAATCTTTCCATTGTATGCTCAGACTTGCCTCTTTCCGATTACGCTGGATACAGTATTGGAACAACTTACATGGTTTGACGATGGGATGGCCCCGGAGAATACTTGGATGGTGATTCCAGATATGGGTTGTCTGGTCGCTTCTGCATTCAATTGTGCAGTTGTCGTGCTGGGTGCTATGAATGCTACTTACTTGCCTTTGCAAGCGGTTCCACATCATCCCGGGGGTGCTAAGCTAAAGACGATATGCATCTGCCATGTTCAGAAGGAGAGTCATTTTATTTCGGTATGTTACTAATCATTTAATCAATTTTTATTCATTGTTTAAACTCATTAACTAGGCAAGTGAATACATTCTCCATTCTTTTGTAGGTGACCCTATCAGAGGCGTCACCGTTGCCTCCAGTATTTGTCATGTGGGAGCATGCAAAGGATGCCTCTGCTGCTTGTCTGTATGATCCATTCACTACTCAACTGATGGCGTATGGATCTTCCAGAAGAAAGAGACGAGGTCACAAGCCGACTTAAATATTATTGTAATCGCACATTGTAAATATATTGTTAGGGCAACTTAATATTCTATTTTCTGTATGGTTTTTTAGAAGTATAACTTTTTTTACGTAATCCCGACCTGGTTTCTTAGGAGTCAACTATAAATTTCATCGCGTTTGGACCAGGGAATCATTCATTATGGCAATTTCAATATCGTGTCACAGTTCTGTAGAGTTGCACCATTTGTAACAAACCGTGCCCTAGACCGTGCTCCCTTAATGAGACATAGATTTAGCTTCTGTAAAGAGGCACGGTTTAGGACAATCTATACGTGACGAACCAATACAATCTGTACGTGACAAAACAATACAATCTGTATGTGACGGACCAATACAATCTGTACGTGACGAACTAATACAATTTGTACGTGACAAACCAATACAATCTGTACGTGACGAACCAATTTAATCTGTACGTCACGGACGAATACAATCTGTACGTGACAGACCAATATTGTAGAAGACAATACAAATTGTTCATTACGCTGGTTTAGCGTTTAAAGAAATTAAAAAAAATTAGCACACAATACAGAAAACAATACAAAGGTTGATAGAGAAAAGATATGACACTGCTTCAGCGTTTGAAGAAATTAGGGTAGTCTCTAGTGAACGTTCGCTTTATATGATATCTCTGCTTTGCTAAATTTGTTTGCTCCCTACAAAGGTTGATAGTACATAAACAACATTACACAAAAGATATGACATGAATCACCTACGATGTACATCATTTAGTAGATTGAAGTTATACCTACGAATGTTATCAAGATCTTGATTTTCCTTAACAAGATCTTGTTTTTCCTGCCATTGTTGTCGAATAACCGCGTGTGCCCTCTCCTCGTACATTGGATCAATCCACTCCTTGAAACGACACCCCACTTCTGGGCATCCCCAATACCTTCTTTCGTAGTTCCACTGCAAATCCCAAGTTCGGACAATGGCTTTCAAATTACAGTAGCATAGTCTATTTGCGTTTGTTGATGATTTTGATGAAGATGTAATTATTTGTTGTAGTGTTTGGCTTCTTACAGTAGCCCTAATGCTTCTTATATAGTGAAAAAAATAGGCAATGTGTTTGACAACTAATAACCAGGTGTTTGACAACTGTTGTATATAGATGTATACAGTTATTTGAATGCAACCGGCCGTGACGGACGAAGCCAAACCACGCGTGACGCACCACTATGTGCCACCCTCATCATTGCCATGTTTGAAGGGTATTTGTGGATATTCATTGCATCGACCAACAATTACCAACAAAGTATCAAATGTGTGATATAAAAGTTATGGCAAAGACATGCAAATTAGTTTGATTATAATCATAAAACTAGTCAAGAAACTACAATTCCATAAACGGTGCGACACTCCCTAAAATACAACCAAAGTAGCAAATGAAAACTTGAATGCATCTTAATATTCGTCGTCCTCCTCATCATTGCCATGTTCGTAGGGTCTGAAGTCTTGAATGCAGTAACGCACAACGTCGCGCATGTTGTAGAATTGCTCTTCCTCCACATCATGGAAATGATTTAGACGATGCAATGCTTGTCCAATGACCTACAGAAATATGTATAAATTAAAAAGAATCGGTTTAATTGTATATGTAAAGTAAAAACAAATATCCAACACATATTTTTACCTGGACAGGATCTCTGATGCCAGCATCCTGAGGACTGACACATGGGTGTGTACGAGGTTTGTACCACTCCATGTAGTCGGCACTGCACTCATGTCCTTGTGAAGCAGGAGGGCCCATATGTGTGATCCAGATGGAGTGTTCACTTCTTGCATCCCAACTCCAGTTTGAAGCAGGGTCATACTGTACTATATAACTCCTGATGCTGGGATGTCTCTGCGCTGTGATGGGATCTATAACCGATCGGGGAATCCCCTATACCACTCCAAATTGCCTCGATACCCGATCCGGCATATAGGGCTCGGTAATTCTCAGAAATGATATGACCCCATGAAAAAAGGCAGGAGCCAACGCCGAGATATTGTAATTAACGTAGCCATAGGGCTCCAGTCAACCTACACAAAAAGGATGCAATTAACACAATAGTATGTAACTTTACACAATTGTAATACATTAATATCAGAAATAAACCACATCATATGATACTTACATGCCAAGCTTGCATTAAATCCAGCTCTTCCCTGTAGTTTCTTCTATGCCTACTACGAGTCTGCACAGGGTTCCATCGGCTGACATATGGAACAACGTCTCCGAAGCAGGGATTTTGTTGTGGACGAAAGCTATGGAAGTATAGATAGATCCAAGCCTGTACATAAAATTGTTTTTATAAACATATCAACCTATACCTTAAATTTTATTAAATAATATAAAAATAATATGCAACACAATCCTTACCAGCAACAACGTGTAGCATGTCGACATCTGACGACACTCATGTCGTGAACACTCGCCCAATGACCGATACATGAATGCCAACGTGCCAGAACCCCAAGAAAGTTTGCAAGTATCACCAATGTCACTCACGTAGGTCAGATAAGGCATGGGCAGCATGTGTTGTGACTTGTCTGGAAAGAGGGTCGAGCCCATTAGGTACAACAGATAACCCGACGCTGTCTCCTCATCATCTAGCTCTGTGTTCAAGCAGTGATTTTTCAGGTTGTCTGCAGTGAGCCCACGTGTAGCCATTTCGCCCGTCAAGGAAAAGAACTTTATTGCCCTCAACGCTTGTTCATTGTACAATTCATTTTTGCCCTTGCTGCGATCCTGGAGAGGAAGTCCCATTTCGTGCCCATCAATCTTGAGGCCCAAAATCATGTAGACATCCAGGAGAGTGATCGTTATCTCTCCAAATGGCATATGGAATGAATTTGTCTCCGGCTGCCATCGTTCCACAAATGCAGAAATCAAAGGCTGATCTACATAAGTGTACATCAGGTCATGCAAATGTGTGATACCACTGTTTCTGGCAAAATGGCACCACAGAGAGCGATCGTCAAGCCTCCATTTCTTCAGCTGCTCATGTCTGAGCTGAAACGTTAGAGTTTCGCGCTCCTATAAAAAGAACATGTTAGATACAAAAAAAGGGAAATAGTTTAATAACAGCATCAAGTTTTGATAACTTATAATGCCCTGATAAATGAAATATGATGTGTGGGCAGTGAAACTAAACAGCAGATATGGGATCTCTGGACCTCCCGGTACAGGTCCTATCAACTTCGGATCGATAGCATTCCGACCTCCAGCCTGTCTAGCCTGCCTAGGTTGTCTACGTTGTCTAGGAGCAGCCGATTCCTCTACCGGTTCCTCGAAATGAGGTTGTTGAGCGGGCCAATATGCTTGCCCACTCATACCTCCTAGCCACATGGGCCAACCACTAGGCTCCTGAGGTGCAGGAGGTACATACCAACCACTAGGCTCCTCCGATGCAGAAGGTACATACCATGTCGGATCCTATAAAACAAATTATTAGAAAAAATATTAAATAACCGACAAGTTTAAGACTATGTATAGTTACTTACCACATTAGGGTTATTCTGGTATATAGGTGGATCATTAAGCGCCATGTTGTCGAGTGGCAGGTCTGCATACAATGGTACAACAGGAGGGTCACAGACCGTACTCGGTCCTGCTTCGTCACCTTTTTTGGATTTCTTCTGCTGCCTCCTTCGATATACTATACGATCCTCTTCTTGTTCCTCACAGACAACGTTCCACCTTCTGTGACGGGCAGATCTTATTTGGTTTTCCATCTGAAATAGGAAAAAACAAGACTTCAGGGGGAGCAACATCAACAACAACAAAAAAAACAACAACAACAACAAAAACAAAAACAACAACATCAACAATATCATCAACAACAACAATCTCAACAACAACAACATCATCACCAAAAAGAACAACAAATGCAGCAACAACTTCGTAAGTGCAGATCGACACAATCCGTGACGGATCCTGACGATCCGTCCGTGACGGATCCCGATGATCCGTCCGTGACGGATCCTGACGATCTGTGCGTCACGGACCAGATCTGGATCCATATTTTTGACAGATCTGGATTTTGTGCAGATCCAATTTTTTTTTGACAAATTTTGTAAGTGCAGGTCCATATTCAAAACCGACATTAAATCAATTGAAACAACCTTCAAACATGTTTAAATCCAATACTAGACAAGTAATCCCTAAACGAAAATCATCTAAAATTTGTTAACAACTTCAATAATTTCAACATCATTAAACTAAGTCAAGAACAAATACAGATTTAACTAACCTTATGGATCGTGACGGACGGATTTGATCGAAACGTGACGAATCAAAGCGTTTGAGCTTGGGAGCGAAATCGAAGGGCTGAAGAGCTGCAAATGAGAGGTGTGGGTCGGGGAGACGAAGTCGCTGCTTTTATATGCAGTGACTTCGTCCGTGACGCACATATGGTTCTGGTGCGTCACGAATGGATGCTTTTGATGCGTCACGGGCAGTAGGTGTTGATGCGTCACGAGCGGATTGTGTTTGTGTGTCACGGACGAAGCAGTGCGTGAAATAGAAAATTTACCCGTGCGTGAAATAGCAAAGGCCTAAAAAAATGGACATATTTTGTTGTTGCCATTTATTATTTGGTATTTGCGAGTAGTTTATATGACATAATTGGTATCAAACTTTTTTATTTTATTGTTATAAATGATGGTTTTATATTCAATTGATAATATTAAGAAAAACTAACTTTAGATTCGAAAAAAATAAAACAAAACTCACAAATTATAAATTGGTAGTCAAACGATTGCCTATATACCTTACTTGATTCATTTTTTTGTTACAATTTCTATAAAAGTGGAAAAATGAATGTTAGAGGTGTGACTAGACTGATGACATGACGAAAGAAAATATGCCGTGTTATAAACCCATAGAATCTAATTTTCTTTTTCAATATCATAACTCTGATCAAATTTCTAAAGTTCACATCATTACTTCATTAAAATTGTCACTTGAAAAATTGAATTATTTTATATTTCAGTATATATATATATATATATATATATATATATATATATATATATATATATATATATATATAAATAGATAGATACAGTATTGAAGTTATTTTTCTAATATTAATGAATTAAAGTCAAATTTATATTTTATATTTCATTATATATATAGATAGATAGATAGATACAACCTATAATTTGACAACTAATATACAATATATGAAGTTCATATTATATTTTTGTTGATATACAATTGTTTATATTATTTAAAGATATTTTTCTAATATCAATGAATTAAAATAGATAATTAACTTACACTTAAAAACAAAATATAATTTAATGAAAAAAGCCTCGTGCAAGGCACGGGTAAATCAACTAGTTTTTTTTCTATCTGTATAACTATTGATTGTAATATTGGACAATATATTTTGTTACTAGTTCATTTTTATAATAAAAAATAAATTTTAATAGTGTTATGGGAAATTAATACTTAAAATAAAAATGATAATGAAAAAACCGGTCAATCCAGTCTAGACCGAAAACCGACCGAGTTTGGACCGAACCTGATCGAAAACCGGAATCCTAAAAAGGATGGACCGCGGACGGACCAGAGCATTTTCGGTCAAGTCAGTTTTGCACACCGCTAAAGGATAGTTTACTCATTAAAAAGTAAATAAATAAATTTTAAACAAAAAATAAGGGAATGATACACTTTTGAAAAAAAATTATGAAAAGGGAATTATTGGGGGATTTTTCAACAAAGGTCGAAGAGGAAGGAGAAATGTCGAGAATCAAAGAGAAAAAAGGCATACATGTACTAAAATAAAAAAATAACCAACTCATGCTTTCAGACTCTAATTTGCTTTCATTCTAGTGTCTAAATATCATATAATATACCAATTTGTGTTCTAAATCCTTACATTTTTATCTTAAAGGAGTCGAACTGAAATCAATAATAACACAATTTTGAGAATCTAATTCGAAAACCCCCAAAATATAAACCTTGAAATTAGAGCTGAATTCAAAAACCCCTTAATCAAACTCCTAAAATTAGAATAAAACCCTAAAATCAGAATTGTGAAATTAGAACCCATTTCAAAAACCCCTAAATCAAAATCCTAAAATGTGCATTCAATATAACCTTCCTAATGAACACATGTAGAATTATTTTATCGATTTTGAGTGTGCTTTCAAGTTTGTAATATTGCAGGGAGGCTATTGAAGCAAATTCGAATTGACCATTCACACGATCCTCTTTTCCACGAATTTGAATTTATAGATGAGCTTCGTGTCCCCAATCTTTCGTCATCATTCGACCTTCCTCTCCGACCTTTCTTCTATATGGTTCCTTTCTTGAGCTTATGGGAGAGGCAAATCTTAGATTTTCATTTTTCTATTTGTTTTTTTTTTCCGCTTGTTTTCTCCTTCTTGTATATAGAAATGACATGTTATATAATTTACCCTATCAAATCTTATTATCATAATCCAAATGTATGCTACAATGATATCTTCATATGTATGTTACATTGAAACCAATAAATCGCTCGTAATCCAAATTTATGTTACAATGGTATCTTTTAAGTGAAAATAGTTACTTGTCAACAAGTTTTTATTTTCTTTTTTATGTATCTACTAGTATTAGGATGCGTTTCATAAATATCTTTATAAATACTTTTTAATCTATAATGTATTTTCGTTGAAAATGGGTTTTTAAATAATGAAATTTGGGCGATATATGGAAGTATGAAAAAGGAAATTGAGTATTTATAAGTAATAAGGTCTTTAGGTCATAGATCCTAAAATGGGATCTTCAACCCCTTTTATCAATTTCTCTCTCAGTCACATCATCAAAGATCTCATATCAACTTTTACAATTTTATCAATTGATCTTCCTTTTACTATCTTCAACTCATTTTCAATTTCTCTTCATTTGAAATTGCAAATATACCTATTATAAATTTTATTTGCTATTGATAAAATAATACTATATTCAGTTATAAATTATGAGTACTAATAATATTAAATAAATTATGTCCGTTAATTTATAAATGAATTACTTAATATTTCAATTATATATTAACATTGAAAAATAAGTTACTATTAAATAAAAAAAATTATATGAACATCAATATTTAAAGTGAAACATAAAATGAAATACATAACAAAATACATCACTAAATATCCTATATTCCATCGTCATTAGACCCATTTTTTGTCAAATGTTCTCCCTAAGTATGACTTAAGTTGGTGGTGTGTATTCCTATCTTAGAGTTGATTTCAGTTTCTGATGACCGCGATCGCGGCTATGCTAATCGCGACCGCAGCACTGCCTCTTTTCTTCGTTTTGTTTCGTCTTTTTCGTACCGTAACTAATTAGGGTTTTGTTCTTAAAACTCGTCTCATATGCGTCGTCGGGTTGGAATGTGCTCGTATCCATGGATGGTTGTGCGGATTGGGATCCGACCCTACGGAATGACGATAAAATTCAACGAGAATTTTAGTAGGCAGTCGTGCACAAGTTCAAGTTCCCGGATTCAGACCCAACTTTTCGTTCGTCCAGACTAAGGCAAGTGACGGTTCACTCTTGTTGATTTATTCCATATTCTTCTTGATTATCAATTATTTAATTGTTTAATTAAGTTGGAATAAAGTTGTTATTTTGTGTTTGGGAACAAATTTGATAAAACGATGTGTTAAAATATGAATTTATAATAGGTTGTATATATTGCTAGAAACAACGCTATTATATATAATTCTATATGATAATACCATAAAGTGATAAATGGATTTTGGTGTGGAGTTATATGTGAACTTACATGCTTAGTTAGCACGAGTATTCGTAGCAACGCTATGTACCTTGCGAGGTCTAGTCGTTTCTTTATAACAAGTATTAGGATGTTTTTGCCCTAGTACTCCTGGTCATGACTGTACCCTTATTCGGATATAAGTGGTAGGTGCACTTAGCTAGTGCCAACATTCGGGATTCATCCCAAAGATATCTCTCGTATCAAGATGATGTGAATTAAAAGCCTTAACGTGAATGTACATTTTGAAAGTAAATAAGATAAGTGCTTTTACGCACATAATTAATATACCCTCGGGCGAAAAGTACAACGTGGAACCCGCCCGAACTCTTGTTAGAGTAAGTCCTCTTTCCAATCTGGATTCGCAGTACGCGGTGAGGTTGGTCGGGGACCCAATAAATCAAGGTCGTTTTTATAAACTTGTGTGAAAACTTAACGTTCCCAAACAATTACATACGTTTCCTATAAGACTCAATTCCATTGGAGTCTTCTTTTTGATGCATATCTTCTTCTATCATTCCGTGAAAGTTCCGGTTTATGTATCGTTTCTTCGGTTGTTATTCGAGGGACAATGATAGTAAACGTTTACGATCACTAGAACCATTCTGCTTGTACCCTTGCATAGTCTTTCATTAGACTAACCAACCGTTATTTTTCCTTTGCATGGTTGACTGGTGTCATTCGTCCTATACGACACATCAGAGGTTGGTCCCCGACGATTGAAGTAACCAATCGAAGAGAAGACTTGCAGTTGAAGTTTGCGTTTTAAGAAGTAATATTTTCAAGGCGTGTATGTTTAATTTGAAATAAATGTAATACATAGTCATGTAATTAGGACTACTTTAAAAGAGTCTTCCGCTGTAATTTAAAAGTCTTCCATTGTCACTATACTTTGTTGTAAAACCATCCTTCTCATTTTACGAGAGGAATCTTAATAAAATGTTGAGTTTTATTCATTTAAAATGTCTTCCGCTGATTATTCTTTCGTTATTTAATATTTATATATTTATTTAAGCTTAATTGTTCCGATTAAAGCCTAGGGTGACTTTGGACATTAACGTCTGAGGTCACTGGCGTGTGGCACTACCGACATAAGTCGGGGGTGTTACATTACGAATTATAGCAAATCGAGCTTATAACACACCGAATGCCATTTTCCAATCCTTTGTGAACCGCCTCTTGGATTTGGGCAAATAGTTTTGCTTTAGCACCTTGAGGGAGCCTAATGGATTGGATAAATGTCCCCAAAGGAAGGTATATAATTTTGTATTCATTCCCATTAACCATAAAACTTACATTTGGAGTTGTACCTTGCAAAATGTCATAAAGAACAGGATATCGATCAAGAACATTAATATCATTACACATACTTGGTACACAAAAAAATGCATGTCAAATCCATAGGTCATATGAGGCAACATCCTCCAATATAATTGTTGGATTACATGATCACCACATGCAAATTGACATTTCCATGCAATTAGGCAATTCTTTCACCCATAATGCATACAATCGACGTTATCCATCATCCCATGAAATCTGCAAGACTCTCTTACATGTAGTAGTCGTTTTATGTCTTATGAGTTTGGTCGCATAAGATACTCATCACCAAAAATGCAATGATCCCATCAAGAAATTGTGACAAGTATTTTCTTGCAGTTGCCTCACCACGACAAAGATATTCATCACAAGCAACTGCAACAACTCCATAAGCCAACTTTCATATGGAAGTAATACTTTTTGTAATAAAGATAAACCAATCCTACTAGTCACATATGGCCTTTGTTGAAAGTACTCCATTCTAGTGGAAAGTCGTTCAACAATGCTCAAGAATACATTCTTGTGCATTCGAAACCTACGCTGGAAGAAATCATCTAGGTAAGTGGCCATCTTAGATAAATAATTGTTGCATAAATGGGCATGTCCTTATTCTTTTCCTCTTTCAATGTAGATTCGACAACATCGTCTTCTTGAACTTCCTGGTAGTGTGCCTTCTACACGGTGTTGAGCAGTTTATTGAAGTATTTCAAGTGCGGCTTGGCATTGGTTAAAAGACGCTTCTAGCTTACCATTTGTTTTAGATCTAGTGCTAGATATCAAAGGGTTAGAGATTGATGAGATTGATTTGAGGCTAGATTTTGCATATATGAATAAAGTTGTTTTACTTGATACTAATTGTATGATGAACAACATCACTTATATATCCATATGAAGAATCAAATACATGCTTAAGTCTCCCATTAATTCTTGCATGCAAAAGCCCTTCTTACACATCACATGCATGCTGATCAGCACTATTTTGTAGTGCATTTCTAGGGGTTGTTACCAGGTTTGAGGAGCCATTTGGATGGATTTAGTGCACAACTGTGGATTATGGAGTTAGAGAGGAGATGTGTGGATTTGGTGGTCTGGAGAAGCAAATTGAAGATATCCAGAGGAAGAGGAGTTGACTACTGAGGAGACGAAGAAGAACCAATGAGAGAGTCCACACGAGAGTAGAAGAACAATGTGCTGAATTCAATTGATTCTTTCTCTTTACTCAGACGTCCAAATGGAGTGATTCCAATTCGAGGAGTTAGCTCTTGAAGTCTACTGCAAGTCCTCAAAATATGAGCGCAATCCGAGTTGGGAATCAAAAGTTATGGCGTTTTTACGGAAGTGTCGCAGGAGCTGAACCGAAGAAATCTCAACAAGTGTTCTGGCGGCGACCGCCGCCAGGCTTACGGCGACCGCCGCCGCCGTCGGAAGTGGATCCGAGTCTTATTTCCTTATTTCGTTATTTTGAATTATTTATTAGTGTTTTTATTATTTCATTTTAATTTATTTTTAGAGACTTATTATCTTTAGTATTTAAGGGTAGAGGGAAGGCTTGTTTCCTGGTCGAACCCTACTTTCATCTTTTCTCTATTCTACGTACTTTGTTATGAAGAACTAAGCCTTCCTTGCTTAGTCAGACAACTGAAGCTTTCGTTTTGATTAAGTTGTGAGATTTTCGTTCCTTATCTATCGCATGGATTTTATCTATTCTCTTGCTTGAATTGCTTATGATTAATATTGACAGTTTCTAGCCTATGCAACTAGGTATTGTCTCTATTGATTGATTGCTAGATTTAGATTGTTACTGGTTGAGCATATCTTTATCGGAGTAGCAACTGCATCGTACTAGTATCTGGTTGTGCTAGTCTTATGTAGAAGAGAATTGATTTACATTCTAGGATAAAAGCTGGTTGTTTTATGCTAGATTGTATCCTAATTATATTCCTAGGCTTAATGCTGCTGTTAAACTGAATCTTGATGGTTTCATGGTTGTTTAACTAGTTAGTGCTATAAGTATCTGGTTGTGCTTGTAGTTACTTTAGAAAAGGAATAGGAATTTCCATTGCATGAGATATTGAATGACTGTCTAGGATCAACTTGTCATACGAATAGTGAATGTTTGTTTGGCTGAGCTCTTTCCCCAATAACTGAATTCAATCATCTTTCGTCTGTTTGCTTTTGCATGCTTAGATCTTCTAAAACATACAAAAAACCCCTCTGGTTACTTAAGATTGACATAGAAATTATACATAAAGATAGAATTTGTCTCCATATGGACTCGACCCTTACTTACTTAGGACTACGTATTAGGTTTGTTTGGATTACTTGCATAGCAGTAATTAGCACGACAAATTGCTGTTATCAGATGCTATATGTGTCCTATCAATTCATGCATGCAAAAGCCCTTCTTACATATCACATGCATGCTTAAATCTATAACTCATGTATGCAAAAGCACTTTCCTCTCATCACATGCATGTTTAAGTCTCTCATCAATTCATGCATGTAAAAGCACTTCTTACACATCACATGCATACTTAAGTCTCTCATCAATTCATGCATACAAAATCACTTCTTACACATCACATGCATACTTAAGTGACTATTCAATTCTCGAAATGTAAGGCATGACATGTAGAAAGTGACATTTATGCTTGTTTTAATGCCTTTGCAGTTGGAAGGACTACTCCCTGCAAGTTTTGTTTGCATATTGAAATTTTTATCCCTTGCAAATTTCTTCTCCATGTAATTTTTGTATGTACAAGCAGGGTATCAATTGTGGTCAAGTTTTTCCAATTGAAATGACTACTTTTTGTAATTTTCAAGGCAACACTTATTTTGAAACGAATTGACTAGTCTTTACGAGAGATAGAACCATACATTTTGAAAACATTCAAAATAAAATTAACATTAAAACATTGATTACATTAACCGTAAAACAAACACACATGCAAACCCTAAATAATAAAACACACAATAGTAGTTGGAAATATGAAAACCAAACAAACACACAAGAAAAGCAAAAATAAAGACTATTACATGAAACACCAACTAGATTGCAATTTGCTTCATCAATGATTTCTCACGACTTCTCCTTCAACACAAAGCTCTCCTTTTTCCACCAAATTCATCAAGAATTCCATCCTCTTCAATCTTGTGTGCTCATCCAACTTATTTTTCATGTAGTCGGTATTTTTTCCCTTAATTTTGAGCTCTTCCATCTTATACACTTCCACGAACTTATGATATTCAAAAGCTTCCTTTTGCTTTTGCTTAGCTAGCTCATAATCATCCTCGTTGGTTATTGATATCACTTTCTTTTCCTTTTTTAGCAACCTTTATACCCATTGGACGCTCAATTGGATGTTCAATTAGCATACTTATTGGAGTATCCAGATCAGGGTTAGAAGCACCACCTTCATTATATGCCTTCAATCTTTTTGAGCTATCACTTCTTGAGCTTGTATTGACTCGATTAACTTTGTGCATGTAATCAAAACTCAATTTTGGCTCATCAATAAGAATTCACCATGCATGTTCTTCACGAAAATTCATATCCATATTAGCGAGATAAATTTGACAAGCATTCTGGATAATATATTTCTCCAACTCACCGCCAGCTATTTGTTTTGAAACATGTTAATAACAATCAACAAATTTTGCAACATATGAATTAATCTTCTGCCACCTAGACTTACATTTGTTTAGATCTCATGGGACGTGATGTGGTTGTTTCCATTACATGAATTACTCTACAATTCGGCTCCAAAATGCTTTTGACGTCCGAACCGTGTTGATGACTGAGTAGTACTTGTGTTGATCCAACCACTAATGAGGAGTACATTATCTTCACGGTTGCAAACGGTTCTTGCAATTGGTTCACTAGGATCAACATTGGCAAGACCACGACCCCGACCATGACCACGACGTTGAGGTTGGGATGATTCATCAACACCATCTGGTTGGGTACTATATGTCGGAATATTCAAAAGTTGAGAGCTTTGTGATTGATGAGTCCCCATTGGAGAGAGCTATGAGTGCATAAAAAAGGCATTTGGATTTTGGATCATCATAAGAATGAAAGAGGAGTTGAGCATAATATTGATGATCATTGGAAGAGGGGGTTGGGTTTGGATTCATATTGAAGAGACAAGTAAAGGAGGAAGAGAATGAGTGAGTTTTACAATTAAGAAGATTCTATAACTATTCATATATAGGCAATATTTTCATTTTATCTTTTTTTTTCTTCCATTCAATTAAACAAAATATATTATAAAATGATACTCCATCTGTTAAGCATTAGATGTTGTTTTAGGTATGTATTTTTCTTAAGATTTACTTGTCACTTTAGATAATTTGACAAAACATATCCACTTTTACCCTTTAGTAATTATGGGTTAAAATCAACATTTTTACTATAGGCAAAAAGTTATTTTCTTTCTTCCAATCAAAAGCAAAAGTTCAAGCATTCCCAACTGCTCCACCCAATTTGCATTGTACATCAGTCCATGGAAAATATTCAGAGGATGAAGTTTCACTCCAGCTACAATCCACATAATCAACTCGAAACGATTTTTTTATTTCTTCTCTTTATTTTGTTTACTATTGTCAGTTGGTGTTATTTAGTATGTTTGGATTTACACCATTAATACTTTGGTGATACCTTTTTATAAAGTATTAGTATTGGCATCTCTCATTCAAAATATCTTTTGTTTTTCAAGATTTCTAAGGAACTTGGTCAACTATGGCTTCGACCACTGTTAATGGGAGTGATGGCTTTGATTTACACGTGAAACATAACTTTGATTTAAACCTCCCACCGAACGAGGAAGACAAGACTATATTCAAGCATGATTTTGATTTGAATGAGTTACCAAAGGAGGTTGTAACGCTCGATGTTGGTGTTGAATTTGATCTGAATGAGAGTTATGTTGAAGAAGAGCAATTTGATCCAACCAAGGTATGTCAAGGAAATATATTATTCTTTTTTAAGCTTTATTGTCTAAAGTGCTTTCGGGATTAGACCGATTACTATGTTTGAAATATTAGCATGAAATTGGTCTTGTTTTAGTATTTTGTGACAGATTATTAAGGAGAACTTAGTAGTGATTTGGTTAATTTGTATCTTCAATTTAAGTATGCAAATGTAACTGCAAATCCTTGCGTAGAACATTGTAGCCAAGTTTGTGTTTAATTTCAACTATTGTCTTGGTGTTTAAGTACTTGTATAATTCGTGAAGGAATATTTTATGAGTGGTATTTTCATGACTATTTTGTAACAGGATGGTATTTGTAATTGTATCTCACATTAGCAACATTCTTTTTTCATGTTTCTATTGTCAATAATCAGTTTGGAATATCATGGTGATGCTAGTATAAAGCTATAATTTTAAGTTAGATGTATCTTTAATCTAGATGTATGTCTTTATGTATATATGTGTGATTGCTAGATTGAAAGAACTGCAAAACAAGTTTTACCCTTGATAACATAGGGTGGATACATTGGATTTTGTCCAATTATTGTATTGGTATTTTAGTACTCAACATCCAGCATTTGGGGAGAGAAAAGAGACTAGCAATTCTTGCCTCTAGTTTTACACGAAGGAGGAAGGAAGAAGGGGAAGGAGGGAGAGGTTGGGAAGAAGGTGATGTAGGTCGTCAATGAGTTGAGTTGCGTTGTGATGGATGCTATAAGGTTGAGGAAAAATGTTATCGGTGAGATTTTAGGCACCATATATGGATGTGTATTAGGTTGCTCTATAGAAATTTTTAGGTTGATGGTTCTTTTGTAGATTTGATTATTTAAGTAGGAATGTTGTTACAAGTGTGGAGATCAAGCTTTCTAAGGCACCACTTTCAATTGTAAAAGCCACTTTCATGCGGTACTTTTTTTGTACATTTGATTACCTAAGTAGGAATTTTCGTGAATTGATGCAAGTGTGAAAATCTAGATGTGATACAGAGTGTTTAGCTCTAATCATAGGTCTTGTTCATGAGGTGATTGATCTATGCTAACATATTGCAGTGGTCAAAAGAGTTGTTTGTATGTTCGAAAAATTAGAGTACAAGTCAAAATTTGATTATGCATTCATATGTTATAGCTTTGTATGTGGATGTTTCAGCCTTGTTTTGAAATGGTATAATGACAAGTTCAGCATCATTACATTATTTGCCTATATGAATAATTAAATCTGGTAAAATTGAACGCTTCTTAATATAATGATCCAATAGAACTATTAGGCTCAACATGGGCATATATTTATTGTCCAAAGTAATAAGTAATCATCATAGGGAGATAAATATATATAGGTAATCATATTAATTAAGAACTTATGCTCCATATATATGTAACCGTAGTAGTAAAGCACTACAACAAAAACTATTGAGGACAATTATATATAATTGTTATAATTTTTTTATTACCAATAAGACCAACTGAAAAGGATATTGTGCTAAACAATTGCATGCCTTCATCTTATAATGTTCATGATATTTTCTACCAAGGCATAATCACATGTGATTTGTGTCGGTAGGCGACCATTTCTTTCCAACTTGACCTTATTTATATGTGGAATTTTATATTGATTGGACCCTAGTACTTTCATGGTTTCCTTCATAGATAATTGTAAAGTCATGAAAACATGGTTGATCTTTCGTGTTGGTTACTCGTTCAACGCCCTTTGAACAACACCAATTAGTTCATCCACTGTCCTTGTGCACTCCTTATGTTGCAATGATTGAATCGCATTGAAAAATCCAAGATCCAAAACATTCATGTATGGAGAATTATCCGGTTGACAAACCAATCTAATATCAAACCCATCTTGTGAAGCGGCCATTCGAAATTCCTCGTCATTTGGTTGCACATGTGTTCTTGCATTGTCTTGTTGGATGAAAATTGTATTTCCAACATCCTCTCTTGGTCACTTAGCTTGTATCACCGAAATAACTTTTTCAATGTTCATATAACTTCTTTGGTGACAAATATGATTGATTTGATTTCCAATGTCCCGACATCACTATTTCGACTTCGTCTTACGGCTGCTTGCGTAGTCACTAAAGGAAACACCCCAATTTATCCTGAAAAGACTTCATTGCCTTCGTCATCAAATCTTGGCCTTGCAATAGCAACTAGGAACATCACTTTCCCAATGAAGTTTTTTCTTTGTCATGAACATAAAGGGTTTTCTTCATTCGGAAGTAAGTAGTATGACTTCGACTTCTTTGTCATAATGAACCACTTCTCGTCGATGTGCATGGTGTTGTACATACCAACAAACTTCGGCTCATGTGGCAAACTTCTCGTGTCCAACATAGACATGCAAGATCTAAGCAGCGCCATCTTGTGATCCTCTTTCAAATGCGGCTTGATCGTGTTTGAGTGACGACGAAGATGACCTTCCTTGTAGCGTGAATGTAGAGTAACATGGCTCGCATTCAAAGGTTGAGCAAGAGACCTTAATGTTGATCTTCGACTCAAAGGAATATCACGAATTCGGTTAAGGTCGACTTCAAATCTCTTCCGACCGTAATTTTTAGCTTTCTTATAAGACTAATCAACAACGACGCCACCCAAGGTTTCTTTTGCTCGTTTTCATATCCGTTGAACACTTTGTAACGGAACCGATAACAAGAAAGAAACCTCTTTCGTTGTATTGTGTTTCAATTTCCCATTCACACTTCTCAACAACAAAGCATCGTATATTAATTGTCGTTCTTCATTCGACACGAACTTGTGACTTTTGCTTGGCTTCCACCTTCAGATATGTCAACATTTTCTGTATTTGAAATTAAGAATTTATGTAAATCAAAGAATAAGTAAATTAGGCTTATTAAACATGCAAAATCATTAATCTAGTGGAGCATGAATAACACTAATACTTAGAAGAAATATGCTAACAAGACTAACATAGTAACTCGAGCACACATACAAAGTATAAATGGCAATTTGAATACACATACAAAGTATATGCTAACAAAACTAAAATATGGTAACTTAGAGGGTCTAATATATTTGAAATAAGGATTGCTAACAAGACTAAAACATGTTAACTTATAATAGCTATAAGGTCTAATTTGAAATAAGGATTGCTAACATGACTAAAACATGTAACATGGTAACTTGTAGTAGCTATAAGGTATAATTTAAAATAAAGATTGCGATCAAGAGTAAAACATGATAACGTACACAAATATGCCAACAAGACTAACATGACAATTTGAAATAAGCATTGCATTATAGCCAAAAACTAATGGCTGATTATATGTCACCATTGATGCAATGTTGGAGCACATGAATAAATTGCTCCATATTTCAGGGTCAAATTACTCTTTGGTAGTGATCCTCTGTAGAACCACACTATATAGAAGATATATGGAGCTATTAAATCCACTCTAGTATTTATCCCCCTTACAGAAATACTCAAGGAGAAAACCTATGAGCTAGTTAACAATAGAAATATTTGGACCCTTCCAAATATAGAGCAAATGCTTCGTTCTGCTAACTTCTTCAGATAACAATTCTTGAATTTTTTTAATTTTCAAGATTACTTGTAACATAAGTAGGCTGGTGTTCTTCCACGATAAATGGCTCATTCAAATCAAGGCTCAAGATGTTGCTTGAATTTGTCCCAACGAGCGATGGTATTTCTCTGCCATCCTCACAATTCACTTGTAAATCCAATTTATCATCAATTTTAGATAAGGGAAATTTGTGATAATAAACTAAAATTGGTTAAAACTTACCAACAACATCATCAGACTGATGTTCTTCCTCAATGGATGGCTCGTTCAAATTAAGCGTCGGGATGTCGCTTGTATATTCCCCAACAAGCAATGGTATATCTCCTTCAATTTCTTCATGTTGCTCTGAATGGAGTGCAAGGTTTTCATTTGGATACTTATTCAAATCAAATCAATTGTTGAAAGCCATGAATGATAAACTTGATTTTTGAGAAAATAAACAATGATCTACTCCGCACATGTTTAGCAGTAGAGCTTGTTTTTATAAGTGATAATACCACATATCTACAATTTTAATTTTGGCTCCAAATTTCAAATTTTTATTTCTAAATGAAAATTACGTAAGCCCTCCAAAACAATCAAATGTTGTGAATTTCATACTAACAGAAGGCGAATAGGCAGATGAGTAAACAAGAACTATGCGTGAAAGGGGAACAAAAGTAGTAGAAGTACTAGAGTATGTTGTACATAGGGCCCACTTTAAAATAAATCAAAAAGCTTTCTGAAAAAAAAGAGCAAAAAGCAGTATATGTACGACTGTACAAGGGTAGTTTTGTACAATTTGCAGTTGTACTAATATGTGTGCACAAGTCTCAATTGACATTTAATATTTAACAAACGGAGTATGTAATATAAGTATATTTTTATGGTAATTGAATTGGTATGTAATGGGCTTTTTTTATAATGGTATTTTTAATTAAATTACAAACAAGTAGGTATTTTAAGTATAAAAACAATCCAAAAAATACATTTTGATTTAAAGTGGGTCAAATATATACAATATTGATGTCTATGGATGAGTGAATAGAAAAAAATCATGAATTTTGGTATAATTTTTTTTAAACTATTATAAATGCCTAAATGACATTATATTACAAATTAGATTAACGACCATGAATAAGCCGTGGTCGTTAATCTTGTGCCACGTGTCGCACTCTAACGCGGCCTACGTTTGTGCACCCACAATGTGATGCGTCTTTATATTTTCTGGTTCAAATACGCAAAACGGTGTCGTTTCACATTTGTTTGTTAATTTAGAGAACACATGAGAAGAAAACTATTGCTTTCATTGACTAAAATTGGAAACGACTACAATTCTTAATTAGCTTAACTAAAACACTAAATGCAAATCCTAACAATGTGGTAATGTAGCCCACATCTAATGGCACTAACTAATCATCCTAAAATCTAGGACAAACTTAAAACAAATTAGTTTCAACATAAATAAATAATATTTCTAACATTCTCCCTTAATCTAAAAGTCTTCAGACATTCAGTTTATCACGTACACCCAACATTGCTCTGAGTTTTCGAAAAGCAGACAACTTTAGTGGTTTTGTCATTATATTAGCAATTTGCTCTTCACTTCTGCAGTAATGAAGTTCAATCACCCCATCCTTTGTGAGATTCCGGATAAAATGAAATTTCACATCTATGTGTTTGCTTCTTCCATGTAAGACAAGATTTTTTGACAGTTTGATAGTTGAATTGTTGTCACAGTAGATTACGATGGCCACCTTGACCTCTTCCTCTTCCTTGGTTTTCTGAATGCTGGCGGCTATCACGATTGTTGCTATGGTGGCTGTCATGACCATTACTGCCACGTCCATGACTACCTCGACCTCTTCCTCTACCCATGCCTTTTCCTCCTCTATAAGAGGCATTTGTATAACACCCCCAAATAACATCTTGAAAGTATTACCGCCAGTGACCTCAGACGTAC
This sequence comes from Rheum nobile, assembly GCA_027886185.1. Lineage (NCBI taxonomy): Eukaryota > Viridiplantae > Streptophyta > Magnoliopsida > Caryophyllales > Polygonaceae > Rheum > Rheum nobile. The sequence continues at coordinate 6,569,641 of WOAB01000109.1, read as the reverse complement.
TGTCCGATGTCACCCAAGGCTTTTCCAGTTGATATAAATCATCGAACAACAGTTATGATACAAAATACCATAACTTTCATTTAAACCAAAGTCTCGGAATTACAACATAATTCCAAATACATCAGAAATACAGCGGAAGACTTAATACAAGATATATTTAACACAACGGAAGTCTTTAAAATAACAACAAAAGGGGCCTTGATCGCTATGATCACCCACCAAGGATCTTAACCTGAAAAAAACTTGTCAAAACACCGTTCGCCTCTATAGTCGTTCTAGCCTTCACGGGATGACAACTTATCTGATGTGCCGAATCGAACGGATGACACCACGCAACCATGCAGAGAACAATTACGGTTGGTTAGTCTAATGAAAGACTAAGCAAGGGTACAAAGCAGAGTGGTTCGAAGTAGACGTATTAGGTTAGACTCATCGTCTCTCGAATAACAGTCGATAACGATAGTCAACCACCATACTCCTACTAGAAAATATGAAAAGACATGATCAAGAGAAGATTCTGGAGACCGAGTCTCACATCAATCAATCCCAAAAGAAGACTTCAACGAAATGAGTCTTATCGGAAACATGACAAATGTTGGGGAACATAAATAATCACACAAGCGTTCAAAAACGACTTGATGTTTCGGTTCACGACCAACCTCACCGCTCAAAGCGAATCTAGATTGAAAAAAGAACGTTACTCTGATCAAAGTCAAGACGAGATTTCCTAGCTGCACTATTGCCTAGCTGCACTACTCGCCCAAGGGTATATTAATTATGTGCGACAACGGCACTTATCTCATTTAATTCCAAAACACACATTACATTATAAGCTTTTAGATATATGTTTCGTCATGAGGGACATATATCGAAGGGAATCCTTCCCAAGGTTTGTGACACTAGCTAAGTGCACCACCTCTATACTCGGATAGAGGACGATCATGATCCGCCAGTTGGTGTCAGGGTCTCTGATGCCCTCTCAACCAATAATTATCAAGAAACGACTGAACCTCAACGAGTCCAACGTTCCTAACTACTAGTGCTAACTAAACAGTTCAACACAGTAATAATCCACATCACAGCCATCATGGCCAACATCAAAACATATATCTATACTAGCGTTGTTATAACAGATATACAACCTAGTATAATATCATGTTTTAATCATATATATATATATATAATAGCGTTGTTCTAACAGATATACAACCTATTATAATATCTCCTTTTAATCGTATCATTAACAAAATTGTTCCCAACGCAAACAGTAAATCATCCCAAATTAATTAACAACTAAACAATTGATAATTAATTGAAATATGGAATGATGAGCAAGAGCGAACCGCCACTTGCCTTAGATCCGCAGAAGCTTAAGCAAAGCTTAGAGACGACGAGTTCTTGGGTCCGAAACAGGGACAGATCTGAGACCACAGATTCCTTCGGATCGACCCAAAATGAAACCGTAAGTTAGATTCAATATCCACATATATGAATCTAAAAGAATACTAAAAGAATCGAAGGAGCCAAGCCTCGCCCAAAGCCAAACACCCAAGAACACACAACCCGGACAAGCTCATCGCGGGTACGGTGGAGCCTCTGCCGCGGGTGCGGCGGGATGACAGGGGCGAGAGCTTTCGACAACTTTAATGGCGAAACTCACTTGGTTTGGTTCGTTGGCTTCCGATTCGATTGTGGCTCCACTTCTAACCTTCTTAGGCTTTAGAATACCACTTAGGAACACCTTTCTAAACGCTCAAAGGGGTTCGATCACCTCTCAAACAAAGCTCAAAAGCTTGGGCTTTAATGGAGATTTTCTGAGGAGGAAGAAGAGCAGATCAACACTCTCTTCTTCAACTTTCTCTCCCTTTTATAGGCCCAGCTAGGAGGGGAACAAGCAGGGGATAAGCCCTCGACCAAGGGAGACAGCCACTTATCTTACAACTGGCGCCACTTGCAGTGGAGGGGAAGGGGATAACGTCGTCAGAAAAAATATCCCACCATGGGGTGCGGTGGCGCCCAGAGACCGCCTCACCTGTTGCTTTAGAACTGGTCCTCGTTGCGGGTGTGGCCACTTGACCGCGGGGTGCGGTCAAGGCCATTTTTCACCCTTTTTGACCGTTTTGACTTTGGGTTAATCTTCTTAATCTCGGGTTAAATATATTCGTACACGAACGACTATTTAACCCCGAAAAACATCAACTCTATTTTATATTACTCAGAAAAATATTACAGAGATCAAACATATTACCGAATGTCTGAACTTCTCTGAAATTAATCCGACTTGTAATACGGGAGTTGAAATAATTCCAAAATACCCTTATAAAATGAGGGATATTACATTACCTCCCTCTTAAAAGAAGTTTCGACCCCGAAACTTGTTTATTCTAGGCCGAAAACAACTCGGGAAAGCGTCTAAGCTTATCCTCTTTAGTCTCTCAAGTTTCCCAAGTAATCTCGGTCAGACATTGGTAGGGCGATCTTAGAAAATCCCTCTATGAACTCGTAGTGACCATATCTCGTCCGAAAAGCAATCCTCAGAATATCTTCCTTACGAGTCCTGAGTTGGTGGTAACCAAACCTCAGATCGATTTTGGAAAAGACTTTTTCTCCTTGCAATTGATCCAACAGATCATCAATCCTCAACAACGAATATTTATTCTTGATCGTGACTTTATTCAACTCTCGCGAGTCGAAACGATCCATCTTTCCTCTTGACAACCAGAACCGGAGCACCCCAAGGCGATGCACTCGGCCTTATGTAATCCTTGTCAAGAAAATCCTCGAGTTGCTTCTCCAACTCTTGCATTTCAGCAGGAGCCATCCGATACGGTGCCTCAGAAATCGGCACGGTACCAGGCTCAAAATCAATAGAAAACTCCACGTCATGATACGGGGTAACCGAAAATATCTTCTGAAAAGACATCCAAAAATTCACTAATCACTGGAATATCAAGAATTGATGGTTCATCCTTCATGGGCGGATCCAGGTAGCAAAGGTACCCGACACAACCTTGTCGAAGTAGCTTAAACGCAGCCATCACATTGATAAGCCTGCCGTTATCAGTGTCATTCCGACCCTTAAATTTGCACACACACTGGCCCCCAGATGACACGCGTCAGCCAGTCCATACCGAGAATAATACCGTATGGAGTCATGGTTAATCAAATTAAATCCGCCTCGAACTCCATACCCTTAATAGTAATCGGAATTTCCAAAAGACGCTTGGTTCCAACTAAATGATCACCATTTTGGACCAGCCCATTACATGGTTCACATACGGCCCACTAGTGGCTCTGAGCCCAGGCCCAGCCATTACCAGCGTCCACTGTTGCCATGAGCCGCTGTCCATACACCTCAACCCATCCTTGGTAGCTCCACCTAATTAATAGGCAGCCATCTCCAAGAGGTTGTTGGTGAGTCTCGAACACGAGATCTCACCTCATACCAAGCAACGAAACACTAACTTGGTATAAACCAAAGGTTCATATATAAGAAGAGTTACAACAAAAGGTTCACAACCTCGTTGCACACACAACTTAACTTACTACACAACTATCCAAAACGAAAGACTAGGTAACACCCAAATCAACAACATACCAACAAAAGGTATAAACACTTTAAGCATATGGAGCATCGGGTCCATCCGCCTCACGCATCTCGTAAAGGCGTTGACCTTGACTCCCAGAAGCCACTGGGGCTTTCCCCTTGTTCTGTGCAGCTGTCTGCATCGAAGGACTAGGAGCTTCCACCGGACTGAACCTGGGTCGGTTGTTCTGATTAACAGACCCCTGCCATGACTCCGCTCCTTCCTACTTTCCCTGCCAACAGAACCTCTGCAAATGTCCTTCCTTTCCACAACCAAAACACGTCTTCATTTCCTTTTGACACGCAAAGCTTTTGTGCCCAGTTATACCAAAATTGTGACATTGGATCAGACTCTTGCCCTGACCCGACTGCTGTGTTGACCCTCCTTGAGTCATATCCGTCTTTACTCGGCCAGACTTGGCAAAATCAGATGGTGGCACAGGACGTTTAAATCCACTCGCCTGAGGCTGGTTCTGCACCTGCCTCTGGCTATTACGCTTCTTGGTCGACTCCTCCAGAATCACCTCCAACTTATAGGCTGCATCCACGTACTGCTCCAAGGTAAAGCATCCGTGACGCACCATCCATGGCTTAATATCTAGGCTCATCCATTCATGGAAGTACCAGATCTTCTGCTCCTCACTGGACACCTCTGGCCTAGCATACTATAATAAATGATTGAACTTAGTCGCAAGCTCAGTCACTTTTAATCCATCCGTCTTAGGATAGAGGAATTCCTTATACTTTTCTTCCCTCATAGCTCGAGAGAAGAAACGATCAGTCATTTTAGCCTTGAACTTTCCCCAGTTCAAATCAACATGATCAGCTAGATCGATGTTCTCCCACCATTCGCTAGCATCTTCCTTCAATTGAAGGGAAGCAATGTGCACTTTCTCTGCTTCTGTGCACTCAACATTACGAAACAACCGTTCCATATGTGAGAACCAATGAGCCACTCTGACTGGCTTTCCTTTTCCATCATAGCTGTCAGGCCTCATAGAGTTAATGGCCTTTAGTGCTCGACCATAATCACCTCTATTCCTGACTGCCTCTTCTCGGTGTACATGGACATCTTGTTCCTCAAGCCTAGGAACTACTGGAGTAATTGGCACAGCATGTGCCTGAGGTGTGTTTGGTCGCATTATATCTGTAAATGCTTGCATAACGATTCCCCGTATTGCCTCAATTGCTGCTGCATCAAACACCACTGGAGCGTCGGCCTGAGCTCGGCCATTGCCCTCTGGATTATTGTGAGAAACAGACTCGTGTTCCTCCACAGGGTTTGCAACATTCCTCACGTTTGGTCTGGGGTCATTACTCGGCCCAACACCAGCATGAATAGTGTTCCTCGTGTTCACCATCTATTTACCGATCAAATTCCAAGGATTTCATACATTAATATCTTCCAATGTACTTAACGTAATGAAATCAACTTAGAAGAGATCAAACTAGGTAAATTTCATTAGATGAACTTCAAACCGAGTTACTAGGTTCTACAACCTCAAATCGTAATGAGGGAACTGGGAATTCAAGCCTTACTGGAGATGGCGGAACCACCTCGGCTTCTTCTGAGTCCTTCTGAAGAGAAACTAAAGCACTCAAAATCTACGAGTGACGAACAAAGAATTAGTCTTTCTAAATATGGAAGTTCATTTCCATATCAGACTAAAGAATAAGGCACGACTAGAACGGAATTTTTTTTTTTTTTTTTGAAAATTCAGAGCCTTCGAAAATATTTCTCAGTTTCAAGCGAGTAAATGGTTTATAAAATCTCAACCCGTTTTTAAAAAATTTAGGCTCTGATACCAAGTCTGTAACACCCCCAAATAACCTCTTGAAATTATTACCGCCAGTGACCTCAAACGTACTGTCCGATGTCATCCAAGGCTTTTTCAGTTGATATAAATCATCGAACAACAGTTATGATACAAAATACCATAACTTTCATTTAAACCAAAGTCTCGGAATTACAACATAATTCCAAATACATCGGAAGACTTAATACAAGATATATTTAACACAGTGGAAGTCTTTAAAATAACAACAAAAGGGGCCTTGATCGCTATGATCACCCACCAAGGATCTTAACCTGAAAAAAACTTGTCAAAACACCGTTCGCCTCTATAGTCGTTCTAGCCTTCACGGGATGGCAACTTATCTGATGTGCCGAATTGAACGAATGACACCAGCCAACCATGCAGAGAACAATTACGGTTGGTTAGTCTAATGAAAGACTAAGAAAGGGTACAAAGCAGAGTGGTTCGAAGTAGACGTATTAGGTTAGACTCATCGTCTCTCGAATAACAGTCGATAACGATAGTCAACCACCATACTCCTACTAGAATATATGAAAAGACATGATCAAGAGAAGATTCTGGAGACCGAGTCTCACAGCAATCAATCCCAAAAGAAGACTCCAACGAAATGAGTCTTATCGGAAACATGACAAATGTTGGGGAACATAAATAATCACACAAGCGTTCAAAAACGACTTGATGTTTCGGTTCACGACCAACCTCACCGCTCAAAGCGAATCCAGATTGAAAAGAGAACGTTACTCTGATCAAAGTCAAGACGAGATTTCCTAGCTGCACTATTGCCTAGCTGCACTACTCGCCCAAGGGTATATTAATTATGTGCGACAACGGCACTTATCTCATTTAATTCCAAAACACACATCACATTATAAGCTTTTAGATATATGTTTCGTCATAAGGGACATATATCGAAGGGAATCCTTCCCAAGGTTTGTGACACTAGCTAAGTGCACCACCTCTATACTCGGATAGAGGACGATCATGATCCGCCAGTTGGTGCCAGGGTCTCCGATGCCCTCTCAACCAATAATTATCAAGAAACGATTGGACCTCAACGAGTCCAACGTTCCTAACTACTAGTGCTAACTAAACAGTTCAACACAATAATAATCCACATCACAGCCATCATGGCCATCATGGCCAACATCAAAACATATATCTATACTAGCGTTGTTCTAACAGATATACAACCTAGTATAATATCATGTTTTAATCATATATATATATATAATAGCGTTGTTCTAATAGATATACAATCTATTATAATATCTCCTTTTAATCATATCATTTAACAAAATTGTTCCCAACGCAAACAGTAAATCATCCCAAATTAATTAACAACTAAACAATTGATAATTAATTAAAATATGGAATGATGAGCAAGAGCGAACCGCCACTTGCCTTAGATCCACAAAAGCTTAAGCAAAGCTTAGAGAGGACGAGTTCTTGGGTCTGAAACAGGGACAGATCTGAGACCACAGATTCCTTCGGATCGACCCAAAATGAAACCCTAAGTTAGATTCAATATCCACATATATGAATCTAAAAGAATACTAAAAGAATCGAAGGAGCCAAGCCTCGCCCAAAGCCAAACACCCAAGAACACACAACCCGGACAAGCTCACCGCGGGTGCGGTGGAGCCTCTGCCGTGGGTGCGGCGGGATGACAGGGGCGAGAGCTTTCAGCAACTTTAATGGCAAAACTCACTTGGTTTGGTTCGTTGGCTTCCGATTAGATTGTGGCTCCACTTCTAACCTTCTTAGGCTTTAGAATACCACTTAGGAACACCTTTCTAAACGCTCAAAGGGGTTCGATCACCTCTCAAACAAAGCTCAAAAGCTTGGGCTTTAATGGAGATTTTCTGAGGAGGAAGAAGAGCAGATCAGCACTCTCCTCTTTAGCTTTCTCTCCCTTTTATAGGCCCAGCTAGGAGGGGAACAAGCAGGGGACAAGCCCTTGACCAAGGGAGACAGCCACTTGCCTTACAACCGGCGTCACTTGCAGTGGAGGGGAAGAGGATAACGTCGTCAGAAAAAATATCCCACCGCGGGGTGTGGCAGGGGTGCGGCAGGGTGCGGTGGCGCCCAGAGACCACCTCACATGTTGCTTCAGAACTGGTCCTCGCCGCGGGTGCGTCACTTGACCGCGGAGTGCGGTCAAGGCCATTTTTCATCCTTTTTGACCGTTTTGACTTTGGGTTAATCTTCTTAACCCCGGGTTAAATATATTCGTACACGAACGATTATTTAACCCCGAAAAACGTTAACTGTATTTTGTATTACTCAGAAAAATATTACAGAGATCAAACATATTACCGAATGTCTGAACTTCTCTGAAATTAATCCGACTTGTAATACGGGAGTTGAAATAATTCCAAAATACCCTTATAAAATGAGGGATATTACAATTTGAATCAGTTGAGGCCTTAAGTGCTTGTTCCTCCTTATCTTGCTGCCTAATTTTCTACTTATGAACCAACAAAGAACTTTGCAACTCATCAATCGTGAGTAAATCAATATATCTGGATTCTTCGATGGAGCATACAACAAAATTGAACTTTGTTGTTATCGATCGAAGAATCTTCTTAATAATGGCCACATCCTCCATCTTGTCTCCATGGATTCTCATTTTGTTGGAAATGGTCATCGTTCTTCCACAGAAATCTATGACAGATTCATCCAACTTCATGTGTAAAGTCTCAAATTCAGTGCGTAGGGCTTGAAGTTGTACTCGTATTGCCTTGGCATTCCCTTGAAACTTCTTCTTCATTGAATCCCATATTCGCTTGGAGGTATCTTTGCAAAGAATTGTCTCCAAGGTTGCTCGATCTATGGCATGAAACAAGTAGTTCTTGGCCTTAAGATCCTTCAGTTTGGATACTTCCAGTTCTGCCTTCTGCACATCTGTCAAAACTACTCCCTGCGCAGGCTCTGTGAATCCAGAATCAACGACTTGCCAATACTCCTTGGACCTCAAGAAGTTCATTTGTTTACAAATAATTGTCATTTAACATTTGACATGACTATTAATGAATTAATTGTTAGTATAAATTCTGTCTAGAATATATAGTTTATTAACTACCCCTTCAATTTTGGATAATAAATAAAAGAAATTTACATAAAAAAATAATACATGCAATTTGCAATAACTTACCGATAAATCATTATAATTACTAATGTTTTTTTATTCCTTTACTTTTTTTCGGTTTTGGTGGCGTATCTCTAATGGCCAGACGGCGCGGTGGTTCAGCTGGATGCAGATTGTTTGGTCCTTTAGGGGGGAATTAGCTGACTTTGAATATTGTCAAGTGACCTACTCTCAACTCACATTATCCAATAGGCAGCTTTTAGCTTGTTCCAAGAAAATAGTCAACTAACATTATCCAGTGGACTCGGTCCTTCATTTCCAATGCAACCGCCTTCTCTAAACTCTAAAGTGGGCTTGGTCAACAATTCAACCTTACTGTTCCCACCTCCATCTATTCTACTACGCGTACGTTCTCTCCAGTCAAATCACTCCACGCCCCTATATAAATCCCATCTTCTGCCTTTCCTAGCCAAAACATTAATAACAAACACAACCAAATCTAAAATTCCAAATTACGTTCTCTACTTTGTGCCTAATTTCAGAATCCGGAAAAAAATATTAATTAAGCCAAGATGATGTCGCTCTTCAGCTCTTTCGACGCTCTCTCTGCCGAATCCCTCGGCTGCAAGCTGGGATTTTCCGAGCCGGCGCCAAAAGCTGATTGCTTGAAGACCAATACATCCGCGCCGGCGAAGCCGTCCTGCAAGGAAGTAAAGCAGGGGACGAGGAGGAATTTGAGGTTCGCGGTGGAGATGGATGGTCTTCACTGTTTCGAATCCATCTTTCCCTGTTAGTTTCAATACAACAGAAAATACGAACAAGAACAAATTCATTTGTGTATATAAGTATTTATGATCGGATCTGATTTTTTCTTTATATGTTGAATTTCATTTGTATTTGCTCCAGATCCTATATAAATTGTAACTCGGAATATGAGAATCTACAATTCCTCAAATTTTCCACTTCTCTTAATTAAAGATTATGGAGATGTCTTTCTAGAATAACTTCTTGTCACCTTTTAACAAAAATACCCTATTTGGAAGTTAGATTTTCCAAATAACTTCTCTGACACACACCTGCAGGCGCGCGGCAGTGGGTGTCGGCGGTGAATGTCGAAGGTGGTCGCGCGGCAGTGGGTTTCGGCTTCCGTGCGACAGCGGCTTCCGCGCGGCAGTGGGTGCCGCGCGGCGGTGGGTGTCGGCTGTGGCCGGTGGTGGGTGTCGGCGGTGAATGTCGAAGGTGGCCAGCGGTGGATCGACCGAGGTGTACACATTTTTGGGTTGAGTTCGGGTCGAGTTTAGGTCGAGTCGGGTTCTTCTTCGATATTTAAAAAATATTGAATTTTAAAATTATATCGAGTCTTAAAAAATATCGAGTCAGGTTCGGGTCGAGTCGGGTTCTTAAAATTCACCGAAAAATTGTGATTGAAATCCACCGAAAATAATTCATTCACAGACGCAACAATAATTCTGATTGAAATCCATCGAATATTCTACCCTAAACCATAAATCTTAAACCCTAAATCATAAACCCTAAAACCATCACCGACGAGATCGAACTCCCGATACCACCACCGCGCGGCGACGCTAGATCGAACTTCCTCCACGCGGCGTCCAGGACACGCAAATTCCGCCGGCACCCACCGCCGACGCCGGCTGCCGCACGGCAGTGAGTATCGTGCGCCACTGACACGGTGCAAATGTGTCAGGGCGCAAGTTGCTCTTCTGATTTGAAAGTTGGATTTAGTAAATTTATGTTTTTTTTATTTTTACAAGCACATTCAACTTTGTATTTGCATTTTTATTTACCTTTTCTTCTACTTATAAAAAATTGAAAAAAAAATCAAAAAATAAAGGTAGGAAAAACTAATAAAAAATAAATTAGGAAAAATTTACAATGAAAAAATAATTTAAAAACCAATTACGGATGGAACAACGAGAAAGAAGTACAATGGAAAGGTAAAAGAAGTACAACCTTGTAAAATATATTTCGTATCTATCACATATATCAGTCCAATTTCCCCTCCAAAAACTTTCCCACAAAAGCTATTGACCTTTGGATTTTGGGTTAAACAATAAAAAAATGTAAACCCTACTATGACATAACGTACTTGTTATTTTCCTAAAAGATCTTTAATCGTGTCATATCTTAAAAATTCATGCACACTACATTCATCTTCTTTCTTCTTCTTTAATCCCGCCACACTTCATTAATCAATATTCTTTTTTTTAACCAGAACAATCCTGCCATACCTCTTTTTCGCACACAATGTGAAGTTACTTGTTCAGAAGAAGTGTATCACACATCTGCTATGCCATGGATAAGTTGTTATTGTTTTCAGAGTTGAAAATGCCTACTAATTGCCACTTTTATTCTTACTGAAGTTGGACTTATGAAGGCTTTGATTATTGTTGTCCTTAGGTCAAATAAGGTTCATGATGTCTTTGATTAGCGACGGGAAATGGACGTTTGCTGCTGAAACTTGGACTTATGAAGGCTCGAAGTAGGCCAATGGAATTTTGGTCTTGGATATAACAGGGTTTGAAGAGTTAAGGAGAAAAATATCTGAAAAGTTGGCTATTGATCATGATATGTTTGGACTGAAGTTGAGTTACATTTCAACACTTAGTGCAAATTTACCACCGTTCGATCTTACTGACAATGATGATCTTGATGCATTCAAGTTTCTTAATATGAAATCTTGTAAATATGGGGTTTGGCCGATAGCCCTTTATGCAAGCTTCATAGTAAAGGGTGCACATAACTTATTTGAGGAGTGTTTTGAGGAGAAACGTTGTAAAGATGAGGTGCATAAAATCGATGTACCGTTAAGTGCACCCCCATTAGTGATACATACACAACCTCTTGTCCGAACTTCGGCGCTGGAAGGTGAAACAATCATGAGTGACATGATACTCAATGACATAATGCAGGGCGATGTTCTATAGGATGCAATGGGAACGTCTTGGATGGGTGATAGGATATGTGACGATTGTAACACCCGAATATGTAATCCCTTATAAGGATTAAAAGTGTTACACGTGTCAACAATAGATCTTCCTTTTCATGGTTCAAGTGAGGACAAAGAACTATGAAGTTAAGCATGTTAGGGAGGGAGTAGTACTAGGATGGGTGACCTCCTGGGAAGTCCTCGGGTTGGCATGGGATAACGTTTCTAAGGCATCAGGTCTTACAACGACTATGACTGGAAAAATGAAGAGGGATTCTGTAAGAAAATGGTTTTGCCAGAAATCAACCCCGGCAGACGTTGTCTCACTAAGCAAGAACGAGGAAGAAGTTGTTGTGTCTCCAACCAAGCAAAGGGGGTCACTAAGCAGTGACGAGGAAGAAGTACTTGTGTCTGTAACAAAACACATGGGGTGTGACATGGTTGTAGTTGCCAACGATGATCAAACAAATGAAAATGTAATCCTAGGTGACACTAAAAGGGAAGGACACTCAGGCGGTGAAAGCCTCTTTGATGAGGAAATGGACTATGATTTTATGAATGATGTAGCTGAAGAGAGGTATTATCGACAAGTGGATGAGGATGATGAATGGGCCAAATTCGAAGATCAAGAAGTAAAGCATGAGACAGACAATAAAATAAAGGTTGGAGATATATTTGATACCAAGAAGGAGTTGAAAGATGCATTAACTACAATTGCTTTGCGGGATTGTTTCCAACTTTCTGTTAAGAACTCTGACAAAACAACATATTAGTAGGGTGTGTCTACAAAGCATGCACATTTGGATGTCGTGGCTCAGTAAAAAAAGAAAGTGGTTTGTTTGTGGTTCGAAAGTTTGATAGAACCCATAGTTGCGGATTGCGTTATCGACACGACAACAACAAACATGCAACTGCATCCGTAATAGATGAAAAGACACTTTCAAGGTAAAACTGTAAGTTATTTCAGGTATGTGTAATGTCTATCCTGTCATAAGTGGTCCACAATCCTACCATCTCTCCTTATTGTTTGTTAAGTTTGGAGGTGGTAAGGAAGCACCAAAAGCAAGAGAAATACAAAGCGCCATGAAGGACATGTGAATTGAGGCTAGTTATTATAAGGCCAATCGAGCATGCTTGTTAGCCGAGGACATGATACGGGGTACTGCGGAGGGAAGTTACAATGAGCTGAACTCGTGATTGTACATGCTAAAAATGATGAATCCTGGCTCGCGCACAACTATTACCACATATTCTAACAATCGTTTCAAGTACTGCTTTTGATCCTTGGGTGCTTTGATAGCGGGACTGTCCCAACTGAGGAGGTATGCTTCAACAATGTTAAGTCCTTTTTGCACAATCATGAAATGTAAGGATAGATGGTAGGATAGTGGACCACATATGATAGGATATAAATGTGCTAGTTAGTTGACTTGAAATATTTGCATGTATGACAGGATGTGTAGTTGTTTAAGGGTTGCTTTCTAGTCGCGGGTAATTTCAGTGGATAGATCTTTTTTGAGTGGAAAATACATTGGCCATCTTCTTCTAGCTACAACCCAAGATGGAAACATAAGCATATACCCTCTTGCATTCACAATGGTTGACAGCGAGAATGATGCGTCATGGTCATTTTTCTTTAGTAAGATGAAAGTTGTTGTAGTAGACACGAAAGGGGTTGTGTTCGTGTTTGATCGCCATGCGAGCATTTCATGGGGATTGAGAAGACACTATACTCTTCCAGGTCATGGCCTTTGCATCTATCATATATACCAAAACTTCAAGACAAAATACCGTATAGGAGACTGTAACACCCCCAAATCTTAACCCATTTGAAAAGGTATTACCGCCAGTGACCTCAGTGTTCCTTACCGAGATCACCCAAGGCTTTACCGTTTAAATACAAATCATGAAATACAATGATACAAAATGATAACCTTATTTATATAAAACATGAGTCCCAGGATTACATCCCAATCCCGAATAGGACAAACACAGAGTTTAAATAAATTACAGCGGAAGTCTTAAACAAAGTACAGCGGAAGTCTTATAAAAGATATTACAAAAAGGGTTGTGATCGTAATGATCACCTGCCCAAGGATCTCAACATGATTAAAAGAAATTATTAAAACATCCAAAAACAACCGTCGTCTTCATAGTCAATCTAGTCTCCTCATATCTTCGCTCTATCTGATGTGCCGAATCGAACGGATGACACCAGCCCACATGCGGAGAACAATGTTCGTGGGTTAGTCTACTTGAATAGACTAGCAAGGGTAAAAAGCAGAGTGGTTCGAGTGATCGTAACCGTTTACTATCATTGTCCCTCGAATAATAATCGAAGGGACGATACATAACCCGACACTTTCACGGAATAACAACAAGAGGTATGCACAAGAGAAGATTCTGGAAGACTTAATCTTTACAGAAATCGACCCGAAAAGAGACTCCAAGAGATTGAGTCTTTAAGGAAATATGACAAATCTGGAACGTTTAACAGAATTACACATCAGTGATTTAAAGGCTGACTTAGATGTTTCGGTTCACGACCAACCTCATCGCTTACAGCGAATCCAGATTGGAAAGAGAACGTACTCTGATCAAAAGTCGAGACGAGCTTTCCTAGTTACACTATTTACTTAGCTGCACTACTCGCCAAAGGTATATTAATTATGTGCACTCGGGCACTTTATCTTATTTAATTCCAAAACCCACATCACGTTATAATCTTTTTAGATCCCTCGGGAACTAAATCCCTAAGGCAGAGTTGACTCGGGAACTAAATCCCAAGAGTCGAATCGAGAACTAAATCTCGCGAGAACTATATCCCTCAGGCGGAATCAGGAACTAAATCCTTACAACGGCACTAAAGAAGAATGGTAGGAACTAAATCCTAACCACCCGGTTATCAAGAAACGACTAGCACTCGTACTGAGATACACAGTAGCGTTCCTATGAATACTCGTTCTAACTAAACAGTTACAAACGCAGCAATAACTCATATCAATGCCCTCAAGGCCAGTTACAGAAAAAATAGCGTTGTTCGAACAATATACAACCTATAATAATATATGTATTAATTTACATATATATATAATAGCGTTGTTCTAACAGATATACAACCTATTATAACATCATATTTTAGTTTTCCAAAACAGTTAACAAAACCGTTTTCAGATGAACACAATAATCATTCCAAATTAATTACTCAGATAAACAACTGATAATTAATGTAAATATGGAATGATGAGCAAGAGCGAACCGCCACTTGCCTTAATCCGCAGAGTTTGAACGAAGTCTAACGACGGGATTCCAGGCTCGACACAGAGACGAATCTGCCAACTCTGGTACCTTCGGATCGACCCATATAGAAACCCTAAGTTAGATTCGACAAACAACAATACAGAAACTATGGAAGGACGAAAGGAATCGACGGAAACGAAACCCGAACGAAGGCCTCGGAAGCCAACCACAACAACTCACGGCCACCACCTCTCGCCGGCGGGCGCCGCCTCACACGCGGCGGGCGCCGCTCAACCACGGCGGGCGCCGCTCCTTGGCCACACATCACGGCGGCAGGGCAACCTCATCACAGCGGGCGCCGTTCCTGGCGGCGGTCGCCGTCGTGAACGAAAACAGAAATACGAGAGGGAAAAACTTGCCCTCGACGATCGATTTGGCTCGTCCTCCGCATTGCTTGGTTTCTAGGCGTCCGAGAGCCTCCAATGCTCCTCTTGGCCACCGGAAACGACACTAAACGAGCTCTGACGATCCACTAGAGCCTTCCCGAGAGAGAGCATTTTGAGAGCGTTTTTGAGAGACGAGAGCTTGACAGCGCTTCCGCATTTTTCAGCCCCTTTCACTCTCACCCAATGCTCTCTATTTATAGGCAAAATTAGGGTTGGAAGGGAGCTTGGGTAATAACCCTTGGTAACCAACTTGTACTTTTGCCTCATGGATAATAGCTCTTGGACAATAACCTTTAGATAAAGAATCTTGTACTATTGTCTATTAGATAACAACTCTTGGGCAATAAACTTGTACCAATCTTAACCCGCGTTAACAAAAGTCGTACACGAACGAGTACGAACTTCCAAAACATCTCGGCTGTATAATTCTTCACTGAGAAAAATATTACAGATACAGAGCACATTACAGAATGTCTCAAACCTTCAGAATTAAATCCGACGTACCAAACGGACGTTCAGGAAAAATCCATAATTCCCAAAATAGCCTTACAAAATTATGGGGTATCACATCACCTCCCCCTTAAAAGAAGTTTCGACCCCGAAACTTAGGTCGCCAATAACTTGGAAAGACGTATGAGCATCTTTGCTTCGGTTTCCCAAGTAACTTCCTCTTTCCAAAACTTGGACCACAGAATCCGTACCAACAGTACGATCTTGTTGCACAGTCTCTTCACACGGCGTTCGAGAATGCACACTGACATCTCCTCTCAAGTACCATTTGCCTGAATCTCGATGTCCTTATAGCTCAGCATACGAGACTCATCTTGGCACGAACTTCCTTAGCAGGGATACATGAAACACATTATACACTGGGTGTGTTGATGGCGACAACGCCAAACGGTACGCTAGAGATCTTACTCTAACCAGAATCTCTAATGGTACCACGTAGCGAGGGTTAAGCTTCCCATGCTTACCAAACCTGAAAACTTCCTTGGATGGCGATACTCTGACAAGTGCCTTGCCACCAACCTCGAACTTGACAGTTCTACGCTTCTGGTCTGCGTAAGACTTTTGTCGACTCTGAGCGGTCAACAACCTCTGTCTAATCAAAGCAATGTCCGAAGCTGTCCTTTTTTACTAGCTCTGGTCTGAGCAGAATCTTATCGGCGTTCTCATCCTAACGAATCGGAGATCTGCACTTTCGATCATACAAAGCCTCGAATGAAGCCATCTTGATAGCAGCATGTCAGTTATTATTGTATTGTGAACTTAATCAGACTCAGGCTGTCCTCCCAGCTAGTCGGACGATCGAGTACACAGGCTCTCAGCATAACCTCTCTCCATACACTATACTTGTACTAACTCGTGACCATTCTCAAAGTCATGATCACCACCAAAGACTCGCTATACTTAATTCATGAGAATACATATGCTCTTACCTCTAAACTTCTCTTTAAGTATATACCTAAACCTCCTTTCGACAATCCGGTCCTTGAATATATAATTAGAAATCAACAGTACTACCACTTAGTACCTCCACCTGTCATACAAACCTCACATAAACGATTCACTTGATACCTTAATCATATCCGGCCCTTATGCCATATTTTTATCTCACAATCTTTACTCATGAGTTCCCACAATCAGTAATACTACAATCTATGTCTGATTACCTCAACATAATTCACTAATCCATTCCATAGGATTATACTCTTGTCTCACCCGAACGTGATATATGCTTATCTTAACCAACGTGGGTTACCTTTTTCTTCAAGTCCACTTGGTATCATCCGTAATTTTATCTCTATAAATTTTACCATATAATCATTCTCACTATATCCACAAGGCTCTGACCATTAAATACTAACGGTCCTTAAAATTGTCATAACGACATTATTGCATCTTTAATAGGAGAATACGCATCTCCCTCACTATTTCCTTATACACATTTTCCCAAAGTTCACATCGTAATTCCTTACCATCCAAAAATCAACTCTTAGTAACCTCGAAACATTACATCATCAATTTCCTTAAAGATACCTCTTACAATTCCATCATTTATCTGGAAGTAAGTCTGACCTTATGCCATTCTAACTTAAATCCTTTAAGATTTTTATACTTTCTCGAAGAATAAACACAGTACTTATTCGTATGCTCTTCAAATCAATCACATGAGAGCTTACTCCTATAACCTCAAAGTATCATATTGCCAAATGATTCATTCTCAACCGAATCAAACACTTGTGTCTTAATCCTTTTATACGAGTAACGTGGTTACCTTACTCCTCAAGAATACATAAACTTAATCTATGTACCAAATTCTTCAGTGTATCGAAATCATCAAGAACTGAAGGTTCATCTTTCATGGGAGGATCCAAGTAGCAAAGGTACCTGACACAACCTTGTCGAAGTAGCTTAAACGCAGCTATTGCCTTGATAAACCTGCCGTTATCAGCGTCATTCAGACCTTTAAATTTGCAAAATACTGGCCCCCTGATGCCACCGTCACAATCTTCGAACTAAAATCGATTATCGTCCCATGACGCGTCAGCCACTTTATACCGAGAAAATTATCGCATGGAACCATGGCTATCCAGATCGAATTCTCTTCGAATTTCTTACTAATTGAAAATTTCGACAGACGATTGGTTCTCAACCAACATTTATATTAGAAAGAATATTTACAACAAAGGTTTATAAACCTTTTTGCATACTTAAACTTACTAACATAACTTATCCAAAACAAAAGACTGGGTAACACCCAAATCCACAACATACCAACAGAAGTAGTATAAAATACTTTAAGCAAATGGAGCATCGGGTCCATCCGCCTCACGCATCACGTAGGCGTTGACCTTGGCTTCCTGAAGCCACTGGGGCTTTCCCTTTGTTTCTCGCAGTTGTCTGCATTGAAGGACTAGGGGCTTCCACCAGACTGAACCTGGGTTGGTTGTTCTGATTAACAGATCCCTGTTGTGACTCAGTCCCTTTCTGTCTCCTCTGCGGACAAAATAACTGCAAGTATCCTTCCTTTCCACATGCATAGCACGTTTTCTTCTCCTTCGGACACACATTACTCTTGTGCCCGTAGGTACCACAGTTGTAGCACTGGATCAGGCTATTGCCCTGACCCGAACGTTGCGTAGACCCATCCTGAGTCATATTCGTTTTTGCTCGGCCAGATTTGGCAAAATCAGATGGTGGAGCGGGACGTTTAAACCCACTTGCCTTAGGCTGGTTCTCCCCTTGCCTCTGGCTATCACGCTTCTTGGTCGACTCTTCCAGAGTCACCTCTAACTTGTAGACTGCATCCACGTACTGCTCCAAAGTCGAGCATCCGTGACGCACCATCAGTGGCTTAATATCTGGGCCCATCCACTCATGGAAATACCAGATTTTCTGTGCCTCACTGGATATCTCAGGTCCAGCATACTATAATAGATGATTGAACTTGGTTGCCAGCTCAGTCACCTTCAATCCATCAGTCTTAGGGTATAGGAACTCCTTGTGTTTCTCCTCCCTCATAGCACGAGAGAAGTAACGGTCTGTCATCTTTGTCTTGAACATCTCCCAGTTCAAAACAGGGCTATCAGCTAAGCCGGTACTCTCCCACCACTCAATAGCATCCTCCTTTAACTAAAGAGAAGCTATATGTACTTTCTCAGTTTCAGTACAATCAATATTGCGGAACAACCGCTCCATGTGGGAGAACCAATGGATCACCCCGACTGGTTCCCCTTTCCCGTTATAGCTGTCAGGCCTCATGGAATTAATGGTCTTTAGTGCACGACCATAGTTGTCTCGAGTCCTGACTATATTCTCCTGGAATACACGGTTTCCTGGCTCCTCAAATCTGGGAACCGGTGGGGGAATTTTCACACCTTGTGCCTGTGGCATACTCGGTCGCAGTATATCAGTCATTGCTTGCATGACCATTCCCCGAATTGCCTCTAATGTTGCAGCATCAAATGCCATGGGACCGTTGGTCTGCTCTTGACCATTGCCTCTAGGATGGTTGTTGGAACCAAACTCCTGCTCGTCTTGTCCAACATTTCCTACAGTTGGTCTGGGGTCATTACTCGGCCCAACACCAGCACGGATAACGTTCCTTGTGTTCACCATCTGTGTACCGATCAATTTCCAAGGATTTTATCACATTAGTATCATTCTGATATATTTATTGTAATAAAATCAACTTAGAATAGATCAACTTGGTAATTTCTATTGATGAACTCAAACTGAGTTGTTAGATTCTACAATCTTAACTCAAAACGAGGGAACTGGGAATTCAAGCCTTATTGGGTATGGCGAAACCACCTTGCCTTCTCTCGGGTTCCTCTGAAGAGAACAGAATACACCCATATCTAACGGGACAACGAGGAAGGAATTAGTCTTTCTAGACATAGAAGCAAGCTTACTATATCAGACTATACAGAAGACATGACTATGAACGGTTGAAAATGAAAACACCGTTTTTATTTTTAAACTCATAGCCTTTTGAAAATACCTTTCAATCAAAAACGAGTAAATGGTTTTCAAATACCCAACCCGTTTCAAAAACTTTAGCTCTGATACCACAACTATAACACCCCCAAATCTTAACCCATTTGGAAAGGTATTACCGCCAGTGACCTCAGTGTTCCTTACCGAGATCACCCAAGGCTTTACCGTTTAAATACAAATAATGAAATACAATGATACAAAATGATAACCTTATTTATATAAAACATGAGTCCCGGGATTACATCCCAATCCCGAATAGGACAAACACATAGTTTAAATAAATTACATCAGAAGTCTTAAACAAAGTACAACGGAAGTCTTATAAAAGATATTACAAAAAGGGTTGTAATCGTAATGATCACCTGCCCAAGGATCTCAACCTGATTAAAAGAAATTATTAAAACATCCAAAAACAACCGTCGTCTTCATAGTCAATCTAGTCTCCTCATATCTTCGCTCTATCTGATGTGCCGAATCGAACGAATGACACCAGCCCACATGCGGAGAACAATGTTCGTGGGTTAGTCTACTTGAATAGACTAGCAATGGTAAAAAGCAGAGTGGTTCGAGTGATCGTAACCGTTTACTATCATTGTCCCTCGAATAATAACCGAAGGGACGATACATAACCCGACACTTTCACGGAATAACAACAAGAGGTATGCACAAGAGAAGATTCTGGAAGACTTAATCTTCACAGAAATCGACCCGAAAAGAGACTCCAAGAGATTGAGTCTTTAAGGAAATATGACAAATCTGGAACGTTTAACAGAATTACACATCAGTGATTTAAAGGTTGACTTAGATGTTTCGGTTCACGACCAACCTCATCGCTTACAACGAATCCAGATTGGAAAGAGAACGTACTCTGATCAAAAGTCGAGACGAGCTTTCCTAGTTGCACTATTTACTTAGTTGCACTACTCGCCAAAGGTATATTAATTATGTGCACTCGGGCACTTTATCTTATTTAATTCCAAAACCCACATCACGTTATAATCTTTTTAGATCCCTCGGGAACTAAATCCCTAAGGCAGAGTTGACTCGGGAACTAAATCCCAAGAGTCGAATCGAGAACTAAATCTCGCGGGAACTATATCCCTCAGGCGGAATCAGGAACTAAATCCTTACAACGGCACTAAAGAAGAATGGTAGGAACAAAATCCTAACCACCCGGTTATCAAGAAATGACTAGCATTCGTACTGAGATACACAGTAGCGTTCCTACGAATACTCGTTCTAACTAAACAGTTACAAACGCAGCAATAACTCATATCAATGCCCTCAAGGCCAGTTACAGAAAAAATAGCGTTGTTCGAACAATATACAGCCTATAATAATATCTGTATTAATTCACATATATATATATAATAGCATTGTTCTAACAGATATACAACCTATTATAACATCATATTTTAGTTTTCCAAAACAGTTAACAAAACCGTTTTCAGATGAACACAATAATCATTCCAAATTAATTAATCAGATAAACAACTGATAATTAATGTAAATATGGAACGATGAGCAAGAGCGAACCGCCACTTGCCTTAATCCGCAGAGTTTGAACGAAGTCTAACGACGGGATTTCGGGCTCGACACATAGACGAATCTGCCAACTCTGGTACCTTCGGATCGACCCATTTAGAAACCCTAAGTTAGATTCGACAAACAACAATACAGAAACTATGGAAGGACGAAAGGAATCGACGGAAACGAAACCCGAACGAAGGCCTCGGAAGCCAACCACAACAACTCACGGCCACCACCTCTCGCCGGCGGGCGCCGCCTCACACGCGGCGGGCGCCGCTCAACCACAGCGGGCGCCGCCCATCTGCGGCGGGCGCCGCTCCTGGGCCACACATCACGGCGGCTGGGCAACCTCATCACAGGGGGCGCCGTTCCTCGCGGCGGGCGCTGTCTCCCTGGCGGCGGTCGCCGTCTCCCTGGAGGCGGTCACCGTCGCGAACGAAAACAGAAATACGAGAGGGAAAAACTTACCCTCGACGATCGGTTTGGCTCGTCCTCCGCCTTGCTTGGTTTCTAGGCGTCCGAGAGCCTCCAATGCTCCTCTTGGCCATCGGAAACGACACTAAATGAGCTCCGACGATCCACTAGAGCCTTCCCGAGAGAGAGCATTTTTGAGAGACGAGAGCTTGACAGCACTTCCGCGTTTTTCAGCCCCTTTCACTCTCACCCAATGCTCTCTATTTATAGGCAAAATTAGGGTTGAAAGGGAGCTTGGGTAATAACCCTTGGTTAACCAACTTGTACTTTTGCCTCATGGATAATAGCTATTGGACAATAACCTTTGGATAAAGAATCTTGTACTATTGTCCATTAGATAACAACTCTTGGGCAATAAACTTGTACCAATCTTAACCCGTGTTAACAAAAGTCGTACACGAACGAGTACGAACTTCCAAAACATCTCGACTGTATAATTCTTCACTAAGAAAAATATTACAGATACAGAGCACATTACAGAATGTCTCAAACCTTCAGAATTAAATCCGACGTACCAAACGGACGTTCGGGAAAAATCCATAATTCCCAAAATAGCCTTACAAAATTACGGGGTATCACAGAGACATGTTGAGTCAGTGGAATATGGTTGCAAAGGCGTACACCGTTGAGGAGTATATGAAGCGGTTACAAAAACTGGAAAATGAATCAAAATAGGTAGCGAAATATGTTCTAGGTGCAGGGCTATCCACGTGGTCAAGGGCGCACTTTACAACAAACAGGTTCAACATAATGACAACGAACAATGTCGAATGTTTGAATTCATTGTTTAAGAAGGAGCGTGCCTGGCCTATAGTTGCATTGTTTGATGCGATTTTACAAACTTTTGCAAGGTGACTATGTGAACGGAGGGAACATGCAGGCAGGTGCGATGAGGGTGTTACGAAGGGAACCACTAAGCTTATGGACTTCAGATACCTGAGGTCTTTATCAATGAAGGTGTGTAGGCTCAGTCAGTCTGAAGCGAAGGTAACAGATGGAAATAACATATTTGAAGTGAATCTTTATGCTCGGACCTGCCAGTGCAAGGTATTCCAGACTGGCAAGATTCCATGCACACATGTCCTAGCTGTAGCAAAGGATAAGGGTGTAACACCCCCAAATTTTAACCCATTTGGAAAGGGTATTATCGCCAGTGATCTCGGATTTCACCTCCGAAACCACCCAAGGCTAAACCGGATTATACAAATCATAAACAACTTTTATATAATCAACAACCATCTTTAAAACATATGTCGGGGGATTACAACCCAATCCCCGTAGGATAAAACATTGTCATCAAAGTAATTAAAGCATAGCGGAAGTCTTTTAAAGATAAAACAAGTCTTGATCACATCGATCAACGCCAAGGATCTCAACCTGGATAAACTTGTCAAAAACACCTCCCGTCATAGTCGTTCTTAGCCTTCGTGGAGTGCCAACTTATCTGATGTGCCGAATCGAACGGATGACACCAGCCAACCATGCAGAGAACAATTACGATTGGTTAGTCTAATGAAAGACTACGCAAGGGTACAAAGCAGAGTGGTTCTAAGTAGTCGCATTAGGTTAGACTCATCGTTTCTCGGATAATAACCGATAACGATAGCCAACCACCATACTTCTACTGGAATATCTCAAAAGACATGATCAAGAGAAGACTCCAACGAAAATGAGTCTTATAGGAAAATCCAAGAGAAAGACTCCAAAGGATCGAGTCTTATCGGAAGCATGATAAATGTCTGGAATATTATAAGTTCATATATAAACATGTAAAGTCAAAAACTGACTGAGATGCTTCGGTTCACGACCAACCTCACCGTATAATGCGAATCACCGCACTATACGAATCCAGATCGGAAAGAGAACGTACTACATTCAAGTCAGGGCGAGTTTCCTAGTTGCACTAAATTTAGATGCACTACTCGCCAAAGGTATATTAATTATGTGCACTCGGGCACTTATCTTATACAATTCCAAAATGATCAATCACGTTATAAACTTTTAGGATCAGCTCGTCCCGAGACGAGAGATCTTTTGGGAACACTCCCAAGATTTGTGACACTGTTTAAGTGCACCACCTCTTCACCCGAGTAAAGAGGTAGGTCATGACCATCCAATTGGTATTAGGTGGGGACGAGCCACCTCTCTACCTGATTATAAATAAACGACTGGACTCCAGGGCCTCAGTAACGTTCCTACGAATACTCGTTCTAACTAAACAGTTCAGAACAGTCAAATAATCATATTAAAGCCATCACGGCTAACATTATAGATATATTTCAATCTAGGTATATGTATATTATAGCGTTGTTCTAGTAGATATACAACCTATTATAATATCCATTTTAATTTCCAAAGATAGTTTCATAAAACTGTTCCCAGACATGAACAATGATCAATCCAAATTAATTAACAATTAAGCAATTGATAATTAATGGAAATATGGAATGATAAGCAAGAGCGAACCGCCACTTGCCTTAGATACGATGAAAGCTTCGCACGCTTAGAATTAAAGGGTTTCCGAGTCCAGAACGGGAACATATCCTGGATAAAATCCATATGGAGCGACCCATAACAAGACCCTAAATTAGATTCAATATCTATATATACGAATCTAATGGAATACGAGACAACGGAACAAGGCCAAAGCCCATGCCCAACACCAAGACACACAACCGGCATGGCTGTCGCGGGTGCGGCAGGCACACACCGCCGGGTGCGGCACACGGATAGGGCAGAGGACAGAGGTGGCAACGAGCACAACTCACCCAAATCGAACCCCTTTGGCTTCGATTTTCCTTGGTTCGATCCTACCACCTTATTAAGCTTCCAACAAGCTTCAAAGGCCTCCTGGGAACGGATCAAAACAAAGCCCAAACAACCACGAAAATCGGGTTCAAAGTTCAGCAAAAGTCACAAATTTCTGAAGGGAAAATCAGTGGTTTACAAGGGTTTTCTTACCAATTTTCGATCGACCTCTAGTTCGAATCGAGCTTGGCTGTTCCTCTCACCCTTTTAAGCAACACCTCACCTTCAATATGCAACTTTGATCTCGCCAAATGGATGACAGAATTGATCAGAAATCGAGTTCGAAGAACAGCTCAGGAACACATTTTCTGGTTTTTTTTAACAGCAAAAGAGAGGACGAAAATGGTGAGGAGCCAACTTCTGGCCTTTCTCACGACCTCTCCTCCTCTTTTATAGGCAAACCGAAAAGAGCCCTTGAAAGACAAGTATACCAGGTGGTGGACAAGCTAGGCCCCGTAGCCTTGACAAGTCACCAAGCCTAGTTGCCAGTTGCACCAAGTTGGTTGTCAGATGCTGAAAAATCTGCTGAAGTGGTGTGCTGTGGAAGCTAAGGCATTAAAGGCCGACTTCCTCTTTGGCTCTTTTGTCTTATTTACCTTAAATGATAAATTTACTTAACCCCAGGTTAAATATATTTGTACACGAACGAGTTTTTAAGCCAAAAATACCTTAACTGTATTTTATATTGCCCAGAAAAATATTACAGAAGCCAAACATTACACAGAATGTTCGTATCTCTTCAAAATTAATCTGGCTCGTAATATGGCTTAAGAAAATTCAAAAATTTTATTCGTGCAAATATACGGGATATTACAAAGGGCATTGATGCTTCTTCCCTGGCGAGTCTCTTTTACATGAATGATACGAATAAGGAAGCTTATGAAGAATAAGTGCACCTGGTTCCCCCAACCAGTCGTTGGGATGTTCCTCCATCTGTATCCAGTAAGCCTTGTCTTCTACCGCTCGTGACCATGCACGTTGGAAGGCCCAAGGTTAATAGGTCTAAGGCTCATAGGGAGAAGAATTATGAAACAATCAAGCGTTGTTCAAGATGCGGGTTGAGAGGACATACCCAGAGGACTTGCTACAAGTGTTTGCCTCGCTGAGAGGACACATCCCCTTAATATGTGTAGTAAGAGATCCATGTTTAGCTTTTTTTGTCCATATTTTGCTTGTTGTTTGATGTTGAACGCAATCCTGTTAATATGTATAGTAAGAGAACCAAACTCTGCAAAGATGTCTTACCACTCATATTATTTTTGTGAACTTCATTGCTTCAAAGACATGGTCGTACGAGTATCATGTCATGATCAATAGGGTTAAATTGATCTTATTTTGCACTAAGTTAATGTATTCTAGTTCCGGGTAGTTTGTGAACTTTATTTGTGTGGTTCGAATTGGTTTAATTGATATTACCTTGAAAGTAGCTAACTAGATTTTCTTATCACATAGTTTGTGAACATACGTTGCTTCAAAAGCAACACCCCGTCATGGTTCATAATGATCTTATTTTGCACTAAGTTAATGTATTCCAGTTTCGGATAGTTCGTGAACTTTATTTGTGTGGTTCGCATTTGTTTATGGTTTGTTTGTCAAAATCTATATAAAGATTTTTTTGTAAAAAAGTACTTTTTTCTCCTCATACAAGTTTTCCCTTATCTCTCAAATTTCAAAAGTATTTTTCAAAAGAAAGTACATTATAAGTAAAAAAAGTCTTTATAAATACAAGTGACAAACAAAACCTTAATTGATATTACCTTGAAAGTAGTTAACTGAATTTTATTATCACATAGTTTGTGAACATTCGTTGCTTTAAAAACGTCATCCCGTCATGGTTCAGACTGTATTTTGTCATGGTAAATAGGGTTTCAATTGATCTTATTTTACACTAAGTTAATGTATTCCAGTTTTGGGTAGTTTGTGAACTTTATTTGTGTGGTTCGCATTTGTTTATGGTTTGTTTGTCAAAATCTATATAAAGATTTTTTTGTAAAAAAGTACTTTTTTCTCCTCATACAAGTTTTCCCTTATCTCTCAAATTTCAAAAGTATTTTTCAAAAGAAAGTACATTATAAGTAAAAAAAGTCTTTATAAATACAAGTGACAAACAAAACCTTAATTGATATTACCTTGAAAGTAGTTAACTGAATTTTATTATCACATAGTTTGTGAACATTCGTTGCTTTAAAAACGTCATCCCGTCATGGTTCAGACTGTATTTTGTCATGGTAAATAGGGTTTCAATTGATCTTATTTTACACTAAGTTAATGTATTCCAGTTTTGGGTAGTTTGTGAACTTTATTTGTGTGGTTCAAATTGTTTTAATTGATATTACCTTGATTGTAGTTAGCTGAATTTTCTTATCACATAGTTTGTGAACATTCGTTGCTTAAAAAACGTCATCCCGTCATGGTTCAAACTGTATCCTGTCATGATAAATAGGGTTTCAAATAAAGTTAAATGTATTTTGGGTTATGCTAGAACATTCCGTCACGGTTTTACTTATATCATATAAAACAAAATTGCATAAAATGCATATAAGATATTACCGTGAATATAGTTAGCTGAATTTTCTTATCACATAGTTTGTGAACATGCATGATTTTGGTGTACGTGGATGGGTTAGATGCTCTCTATTGGTTAGTAAAGAATATAGCGTTAACCTGCGACCAATGGAATATCGTCCATCTTTGTTGCATGTTAAGTATATGAGGGATCAAAGTTTTTTTTCATTAAGGGTGATCGAATGCGTTTGCAGTTACGGGAATGGAGTTAGAATTTGGATAAAGACACTATTTGTACAAGGCGGAGAGTTATCTCGGTAACCGTATACGTCTTACGGTTTCCAATATTGACATTCACAACTCGGTCTTTGTGACACTATGTATTTAAGTACTTGTAAGTTACGATGTGAGGGAGTAAATTTTTGTATATCCCATTAAGAATTATTACAAATACGTACTATATAAATCAAACAAACCATAGTATAACCCATCTATACTACACATGAAGAGTATATTGATTCTAATTTATATATTTTACGATTGTATAAACTAGATTAAACAGGCACATGAAGTTGTTAATTAATTTGATTTACATAACAAGTTAAATGAAGTATAAAAGATGGATGTACAAGTATTATATTTATCATAATATTTTTACGAATGGAATTATGCGTTTTGACAGAAAACAAAAAAACGTTAGAGCTACTCCACGTTTTACAGAGTTCACATTTTTTCACCAAATTAGATTTCATGAATAGACAACAAATCCCATGTTAGTGGTTTATACCACGTTACACTTCATGTTAACCGGGTTAAAATAGATACGTGCGTTGTCTGTGTGAGAAATATAACTTCAACATGCGAAGAAACGTAACTAATATTACACTGTTCAAAGTTATTGTTTGTATAATGGTAAACCTTTAAACGTGGCTATTGTTTGGAAATTAATACACTACTGTATATCGCTTGTTGCTCTCCGTACTTATGTCGCCGATCATTTTCATAAATAACATCGCGGTGTTTGTCTTGAAAATGATGACCAGTAATAAACACCCGCTTGGATTTGCTATAATGATATTATCATACGATCCGATGATATCACGAAACTTCTCGGTCGTTTTGCAATCAGTATTAAACTTTCGCATATGATATCCACCACACTTAGCGCAATGATTTGTAGTCGCGCTATCAACTGGTATTATTACACGGCTCCTTTATAAATGCTATACAAGGGAAATAATAGAGCCGTATGTATTCGATGTAATCGGTCTTATGTGGTGAGTTAAAAAATCAAAACTTGGAAGTGACGTAATATATTGTTTACAGAAACTATGTAGCTATATATTCGCTCTTTTTATAATTGTTTCGGTTTTTTGGCCTGGTAACCATGAGATATCGCTTATTTCGCAAGGTACTCCAAACTTTAGTATATTTCGCGAGATGATTCTGGAGTTTTTTTTTTCGCGAAATGTCCATAACGTTATTTGGTAACGTTTTTCGTTAATTTTAAAAAAAAAGAAAAAAAAGAGAAATTCGAATATAAATCAAACACGGAGGAAAACACTGAACCGTCGGCCTCTCAGCTCCCTTCATCCTTCGACTCTCCTCTGTGCGAGACGCCTCTTCTTCATCGTTCATGCGACAGTGTCGGCGGCCTTTCCTTCATCCATCGATTCCGATATGTGCGAGCAGCGCTGGCGGTCCTTCTTCTCCTTCATCACTTTCCTCTAAGCAGCCTTGTTTGAGTCTTGGTCTGAAGTCGAGCCTCTGAACAGCGTCGGTGACCTCTCCTAGAATCCGGCCGAGAGGTATGTAGCTCCAATTAGATTTTGGAATTTAAAAGAATTTTAGGGATTTAATGATCTTAGGTATTTTTATGGATTTGGGAATTTATGGAATTTTAGGGTTTGGAAATTTAGGGGTTTTAAGCTATCATTATAGTGATTGATACTCTAGTAGGATACCATCTTTATCTTAAACTTTATTGGGAGTTTAGGAGACCTCCAAATGCAGCTTGTATTAGTTTGAAACCAAATCATGACTTTCTCAACTGATATTTGGTTTCTTAAACCATAATCTTAAGTCGATAGTCAACTGATACCTCACTTGCTTAATATTATAACGATTCAGATTGTAGGATTGAGATTCATACCTACAGTTAATTGATTGGCCATCGGGAGTTCGTATCTTTTGTGTCGTTAGTTGAAATCTTAAGTAAATAGAGTAAAACATTGTTCAATAATGTGAATACTTTTTTGTCATATATTCTAAGATTGGAGAATCTAGAATGCCTTTGTAGGATGTTCCATGGACCAGGCATGCCCTATGCGTTCTTTGCAGGCAAGGACAAGACGCATGCAGAGCTCTTGCTAAGTTGTCCTTCGAAGAGAAGAATCTGACTGGAGACATCTCAAGCCTTGGTCCATTTAAGTTGGATGTGTTGCAGGACTGGGAGTACAAGTTCATGAGCAAATACGTCGAGGTTGGGACCATCAAGAAGCTCGATGAACCATCTCCTAGTGGGCCTGCTCCCGACCTCGACACTCATGCAACATAAACTGCAGAGGAAGTTGTTGCATCTGGAAAGGCAGTGGAAGAAGATCGAAGAGATCAAGGAAGTTGTTGAGGTTAAGGAGAGGAATGACGAGTGAAGACAATAAGTGCTTTGAACTTGGAATGAAATGCATTGTCTATGTTAATGGATCTTGTTTAGGCATTAGACTGTCATCCTTGATTTAGTGTCCCCCTGCTCTTATTTAGTGTAGATTAAAAACTCTTTGGAGTAACTAATTGAGCATCATGAAATATTGTCTCCTCATATTATAAAGGGTATGATGTTTCCTATAAACTTTTCAACCATGTCAGAGCTTTTTTGTAGTCTATACACCAGACTAAATATCAGTCACATGATAGTACAAAATTGTTTGCTCTCTATTATGTAGTTAGACAAACAATAATCAAGTGTACAAAGATCCACATTGGATTTTGGTGAAGGAGATACAAATATCTCTTTGAAATTTAAACCAATTCTAGATATAACTTTGATCGTAGTCATATTATGTTCACATGTCTTTGATACACACAGACCAATTCCTTCACTGATCACTAAGGGTAAGAAAATCGATGTATTATAGAACATGAACTATATACTGGTGTTAAAACACCAAGAGCAAAATCAAGCCACTAGGGATTCTATACTCTAATTCTCTCAGGTTGTAGGTGTACGATTTCTCATCAACTCTGATGTCTCACTTTTTTCCATGGACGCCACAAGACAATCTATGCTCTCCTTAATGCCCCTAGTACAATAGATTATCACCAGGGAGATGGCATCGCAGGCCGTAAACGACATGTTAGAGAAGAAGTTCGCTACCAAGGAGGCGAGGCTTTCGTCACTTGGCACGTTGTACAACTTGGTGCAGTGCACCTCTGAATCCGGTGCCAGGGCGCTCCTTCCCAGCTGTAACCTGAGATATGAGACATATCCTTTTTTTACAATTGCTCCGGCTCTAGTTTCGGCTCTATCGCCAGCCCAAGTCGCACCTTCTCCTATTGCAATGAGAAGTAATGGTAAGGTTAATATATATGAAGAACTGATTTAATATGGGACATATGTCTACCAATTCCCCCATCTGATGACTTTTTAACACCTAGGAAATAAATTTTACTAGTAAGAGAGTACTGAGATGTCCAATTTTCACGAGTTTTTACAGAGTGATTGTTGATTGCTTAATTTGATTGCAGTATAGACGAGTAGAACAACTAAGTTGGTAGTTGGGATAATCGTGCCTATCACAATTTTAGCTCTTCTAGTGGCTACCAATGGACTACTTTAAATTGAAACATGGCAAAATTTGATTCATATCAACATAATTTGTGGCATATACTTTGCTCTCAACCATTTCTAGCTAGTAAAGAAACTGAGGCTTGAAGTGAATTATAAATTGAATCCTAAATCATTATTGGGAATATAGAAGGTGTGATGTCATATCTTCATGTTATTCCAATTGCTCATAATACCATTCTCAATTGACAATCGGGCATTTAAAGGTAAGAATACCATGCTTGAATCCCCTAAATTCTCAAATCCTAAAATTCCCTAAATCCCCAAATCCATAAAAGTACCTAAAATCATAAACTCCCAAAAATTCATCTTGGATCGTTAGAGTTACGTCTGAGGGAACAAAGGCTTTGTTCCCACAGAAGTTGCAGCGGATTAAAAACAACAAGAAAGATAACGAACGAACTCACGATGTATAGTGGAAACCCTGATTAGCAAAACTAGCTTCTCAAGGAAAAACCACTACCTTCAAGCTTCCGCTTGAGAGGATTTTGAAGCGTGTACTTGTCTTATTGATTTCTTGTTCGATTACACTTGTATCCTGGACTTCGACCTCTAAACAACCAGCTAGACTCGAAGCCTCTTCTACAACGATGAATCCGACCCTCAAAGACTCACACACACTTCACTCTCTTTGTTTTCTCTTCTTCTCCTTTTTCGTCGTTCTTAGTCGTAGTTAGAAATGAATCCTCATTTCACCTAAATACAACTTTGGCTAAACCCTAATCAAACAAGATAAGATTATTCTAAAAAATGGATTACTAGAAGATAGGATTTTTTATGTAAAGAGTAATATCCTAACCGATCATATTGATTAAGGAAGGAATTCCTTAATTAATCTAATCGGAAAGGATATCAAACTTCTCTCTCCAATTTCTTATCTAAGGAAAGATTCATAGGATAACATAAATTGGGCTTTTCTCTCTCCGTATCTTCTCAATCCGGCTTGATCCTTGGAGCCGAAGTCTTCAATCCTTTACCGCGGGCGTTACATGATTTGTTTCCATAATTCAGCACGCTGGATTTCTTCCTTCCATTCGCAGCTTTGATCTTGTTCGTCACTGTTGTTCCTTGAGAGGTAACAAAGCACATGAACAGAGCTTTGTTCCCTCTACGATCCTTCGCTACAATGGTTCCCTGAGATAACTATCTTTGTTCCTGAAACACTTAGTACCCATATCAGTTGAATGTTTGTTACCATCAAAACCTAAGGAATTCAATAAATTCCCCCTTTTTGATGGTGACAAACACCCTTAACAATAAGGCATATACATACAAGAAAAAGACAATATGAAGAGAAAGGTTTCCCACTAAGATACTGTTAGTTCCCCCTCAACTCAGTAGCATGTGAAGCCTGTTCTGTTCCCCCTCAACCAAAGCTACCTGTCATTTTCCCCCTTTTGGCATCATCAAAAACATAAGTAGAGAGATAGAGAGAAATAGTCAAGGCAAGATAAGCAAAATACCCCTTGTTCATTAATTGAAAAAAAACTTAAACAACATGCAAAGACAGCCAAAACATGCAAAACAGCTAAACACAGTCATTAAGCCACACAGGGCACACAAGTCAGAGAGAAATAAAAACAATTAAGGAGGATAGATGAGCAAGGGAATAAAAGAGTGGGTGGATGGCAGGTAAACGGTTAGGCCTCACTATGACCAGTCGATGGAGCTGATGCGTGATGGGAGATAAGCGCGCGTACGTCTGCCAAGAGAAGCGTCTGCTGAGCAGCCAAATCATGCACTGCCTGTCAAAGACTTCTCAGATCCTTCCCCAGAGTTGATTTCTCATTCAGTTCCCCCTCAGAACTGTCCGCCTCAGAATCTTCCAGAGTCTCAGAAACAGCCGGAACACTTTCCACTTTCACCCAGCCTTCGTCACCTTGAAGAACAAACTTCATCTTGTGCAGATTACTAACATCGAAGGGGCGGGAGAAGACACTCGATTCCGCCGAAGAGTTGTAGACTGTATGGTACTCAAGAATCTTTTTGACAACTCGAGGGAACGAAAGAGCGTGCTGGTCTGTGTTCCTGGCATGGGACATGTGCTGCATCATAATCCTGGGAAGGCAAATGGGTTCCTTCTTCAATAGCGTAGATAGGAGGACAATATCCAAAATCAGCAGTCGGTTCCTTTTCTGTCCCCTGGGCGTTATGTTGCTGATCAAGAAGTGGTATAGTACTTTGTTGATGACAGACATCTCAGATATGTCAAGATCACCACTTCCTAGAGCATTCTCAATGCCGGCCACTGCCCACACTGCTTCAGAATATGGAAAATCCTTAGGCCACCTTCCTTTCGGGTACTCGCCATACCCCTCATGTGGGACTCTCAAAGCTATTCCCAACTCAATACTTGAAAACAGATGTACCTTCCCTCCAAGATTGTAGCTCCCCAGAACGGCGTGGGGTCTGACTTCCATCACATAAGACGAATAGAACTCCCTCAATAAATCCTCATCCACTCCTTCCTCTTCCACGAACAGCAGACTCCACTTCTGAGCGTCCAGTACTGCATACACCTCCTCCAGACAATTCTCCTTAAGAAACTCCGGGTCCACCAGTAATTCTTTTACCACGGACTTATGGCTCATGCTTTTAACTTCATCAGCCCCCACCATCCCTTTGGCTTTGGCGGGCTGACGATGTAGACTTTTGCGGAGAGGACCGGCAGAGACCTTGGCTTTCTTTGCTTTGTTCCCAGAGAGGGGTTCTGACTCCTCGTCAAAACTTACAGTGATTGCCTTCACGGACTGTTTCTGAGAGTGTGTCTTCCTCTTGGAGGAGCATGCGGTCTTTACCCTTCCAAACGACTTTGGAACCTTAGGTGGCTCCTCCTCATCATCTCCCTCAACCAATTCCTTGGCGAGACTCCTCACAACACCCTAAATCTTCTCCTTCACAGCCACGTGCTCCTCTGTGGTGGCTGGGGTGGTCTCTCTAGGTAATTCCTCTAGCACCTCTTCGATGGGGTCAGGATGGGTTAGAGATGAATAAACCTCCTCTCTTTCAGTAGAGGAGATGGCGGAGGGAACGGCTGGGGAGATTTTAGGGTTAGGGTTTTATGGAGTGGGTTCTGTGTTTGGGGACATTAGGGCTATGTAGGGGACCCTGATGAGTTGGTTCTGGTTAGGTGATGGTGGAGGGGTAACAGTGGTGGTTGCCGGAGAGGTGGAGGTGGAAGGTAGGGATTGGGTTATGGCGGCGAGGAGAGCGGGGTCGGTTCCCATTGATGAGAGTTTAGAGAGGAGGGCTTGGAGGTCTTGGGCGATGGTGGTGGGAAGGTTTGAGTTGGAGGCCATTTCTGTGAGAGAGGGAGATTTCTGGGAAGACGAGAGACAGAGAGGAAAGGAAAGATTGCTTGAGAAAGATAAGAAAACAGTGAGGACGAGACTTACCCGGAGACCCAATTTATAATCTTCACCGAATCTTCTAGTGTTTCCAAAGATAAATCCAAATCTTTTCAGTTTCCGACGGATAACAATTGCAATCTTCCAACTTCTCAAAATAAAATCAGAATCTCGTCCAAATCCGACTTAGCCAGCCGAATTATCTTTCCCAACTCCTTTCTATCAAAACAACCCTAAATGCTCAACGCAGTCCAACACAGACTTCCATCATTACACCCTGTAAACACACGTCACCTCAACCTGCAAGTCACAGAAGCCGAATCGTTTTCCCGCCAAACCAAAAAGTAGTAGGGTGTGATGCTGGGGGTTAGTTACCAGAGAGGGTACAAAAGACCATCATACCAAAATATATGATATTTGCGATTGATTTTTACATCATGCCTGAGGGGTCTCCAGTTGTGGATGATTAGATGGGCTCATAGGAGACATCAAGCATGGCGGTTACGGGTGAGCTGTAGAATCAACTATCATTTGGGCTTATGATGAGGGAACAAATCATCAAGTTGATTCTTTTTGGGCCGAAAGAAAGCTGATTCTTGTGTAACATGGTGACATAGATGATCATGCAAGACATTCAACATATCGAGGAAGTGAAAGCACATATTCAAGCCAAATGTTCAATTAATACCCAAAGAAGAGAATGCAAATCAAGACCTGAAAATTCAACTTTCACAATTTACCATGTAATCTAGCCAATCATCGAGGGAACACAACAAATAGACATGTAGTTAGGGGAACAAACCAGGCTTCGTATGGAACTGAATGTAGAGTTCCCCAACAGGTGTCCTAATGAGAAAACTGGTGTTTGATCCTTTGATCCACAAGTTTCCCTGTATGCCAATCTTTCACGACACAGTGATGTCTTTCCTAGATGTACATGATACCTGAGTATTCAAACAAGGAACAATTTAGTCATTAAGTCCTTATCCACATATCCGTTTCCTTTACCTTTGTCACCAGGCACTTGAGTCTCGAACATTCCTGCAGAAGTGAGGTGAGACTCGCTTCGTTCCCTGTCAAGTAACTGACCCTTGTATGAATGAAATACCGGGAACTTTTCTCACTTTATTCTGCACAGAAAGAGTTAGTTCTTGTGAACCCAGACAAGCTTATGCTTTCTGGGCACAGTAGCAGCATATCTAATCTTAGGAGGTTCAGCATTCATTTGCTCTCTAGTAGTGCGAGCAATCTCCTCATTGTGTTGCTTCAAAAGGCACTCTTGCTTATAGTGACCAGAGTGTCCGCAATACCAACAGACCCTATGGCACTTCAGATCTGCATACTTGCTTTTTCCAGGCCAAATTGTTTTGTTAGCAATCCTTGAATGAAAATCAATATTATTGGACTTACTGCTTTGAGATTGCTTCAACCAGATAGCGTGAGCCTTCTGTCCATGATACCAAGCCTTGCCCACCTCAATCGAGTTTGAACAGTCTTTTCCTTTGTTCCCTCCGGAGGAACTGTCCCTTTTTTCTTTTACAGGCTGTTTTCCTTCGACTTTGGAGCCTTTTTGCTTGGTGCCATTGACAGGAAGTTTGGGTTGATAGCCAATCCCAAAGTGAGGTACTTCCTTTGACTCAGTCTTCTTTTCATTCTTGGCTGCAATAAAGACAATACCTTTTGCCTTGTCCTTCTGTTCCTCACTGAGTTTGGTTAGATCACTAGAAAGTTTTGCATTTCCTAGTTTCAACATTAATGACGCAGCCTCTAATGAGGAAACAGAGGACTCCAGAGCCATAATCTTTTCAGTGAGTTTGGGACACTCAGAGCAAGAGTTTGAAGAGGAGGATGAACCTTTCTCAAGCTTGAGCACTTTGTCTGCCCATCCCTGATTTTCTTCGATCAAACTTGAGATCGATTCATCTTTTTCTTCAATTTGCTCACGGAAAAGACTATTCTCATGAACAAGTTTCTTAATAAGAGATATCAAGCTTTCTTTAGATTTACTTTTTAAGCTTGATATGAGATCAGATTCGGTTACCTCATTGTTGAGTAGATCTCCTTTTGATTCATTGGGGTCTTCAATGGCCATCAAACAGATATCCCTAGAATATGACGAGTCTTCGTCGTCTGAGTCTCCCCAGGTGGCAACCATTGCCTGCTTCCCTTCATTTGTTGGAGGCATTCCTGCCTTTTTCTTGAAGCAGTTTCTGGCCATAAGTCCCTTGTTCTGACAGTGGTAGCACACCACGTCTTTTAGGTCTCTGTTCCCTTCGGAGGAACTCGACAAATCCTTGTTCCGAGACCAAATCTTCCTCATGGCTCTTGTGATGAGCGCAACATCTTCATCACCATCTTCATCTTCGACTTGGGACAAGTCAAATGCCCTTTCCACCTTTAAGGCAATGCTCTTCGCCTTCTCCTCTCCCTTCTTGTTCAGCTTGTGATTATAGACGGAGGCGTTGCTTTCCAGCTTAGCAACAACCTCTTCCATGGTAAGTGTAACACCCCCAAAACTTAACCCTTTTGGAAAGGTATTACCGCCAGTGACCCCAGTGTTCCTTACCGAGATCACCCAAGGCTTTACCATTTAAATACAAATCATGAAATATAATGATACCAAATGATAACTTTATTCATATAAAACATGAGTCCCGGAATTACATCCCAATCCCGAATAGGACAAATACAGAGTTTAAACAAAGTACAACGGAAGTCTTTAAACAAGGTACATCGGAAGTCTTTCAAATATATTACAAACAAGGATCTTGACCACAATGGTCATCTCCCAAGGATCTCAACCTGATTAAAAGAAATTATTAAAAACATCCAAAAAATAACCATCGTCTTCATAGTCAATCTAGTCTCCTCATCTTCGCTCTATCTGATGTGCCGAATTGAACGGATGACACCAGCCAACCATGCAGAGAACAATTGCGGTTGGTTAGTCTACTGAATAGACTATGCAAGGGTACAAAACAGAAGGTTCAAAGTAGTCGTATTAGGTTAGACTCCTCGTCTCTCGAATAAAAGTGGAGTACGTTAGTCAACCACCATACTATACTTGAATATGACAAAAGGCATGCACAAGAGAAGATTCTGGAAGACTGAATCTTCACAGAAATTGACCCGAAAGAAGACTCCAACGGAAGTGAGTCTTAAGGAAATATGACAAATCTGGAACGTTTAAAGAATCAGACATCAGTGATTTAACAACTGACTTAGATGTTTCGGTTCACGACCAACCTCACCGCTTACAGCGAATCTAGATTGGAAAGAGAATGTACTCTGATCAAAGTCAAGACGAGCTTTCCTAGCTGCACTATTTACTTAGCTGCACTACTCGTCAAAGGTATATTAATTATGTGCACTCGGGCACTTTATCTTATTAAATTCCAAAACCCACATTACATTATAAGCTTTTAAACCTATGCTCTGTCACGCAGGACATACAACTAAGGAATGGACCTCACAGAATCCAAGCCTCTGGACTTATATCGAAGGAATAAACCTCACAGAGTCCAAGCTTCTACTATTGTAGGGTCTTGCTCGCCCTTAACAGTTATAAAGAAACGAATGGACCTCTCGGAGTCCAGGTGTTCCTACGAATACTCGTGCTAACTAACAGTTCGAGCACAACAATAGTTCAGGATAAATCCACATAAATGCCCTCAAGGCGAACATAAATAATAGCGTTGTTCTAACAGATATACAACCTATTATAATATCATTATTACAGTTTCCAAAATAGTTTATAAAACCATTTTCAGACAAACACAATAATCATTCCAAATTAATTACTCAGATAAACAACTGATAATTAATGTAAATATGGAACGATGAGCAAGAGCGAACCGCCACTTGCCTTAATCCGCAGATCTGGAACAAAGCTAGAGACAACGGGTTTTCGGGCTCGGCACAGGGACAACTCCGACAGCACAGATTCCTTCGAATCGACCCATAAAGAAACCCTAAGTTAGATCCGACATAAACTAGTACGAATCCAAGGACAAACGAAAGAAATCGAGAGGAACGACGCTCGAATGACGACCACCAAAGCTGAGGCCTAACTAGGCCATCAGCCTTCTGGCGGCGGTCGCTGGCGGCCTTACGGCGGGCGCCGTGTTCATGGCGGCGGTCGCCACCTTTATCACGGCGGGCACCGCTATGAGCATAGGAAGTTAATACGAGAACTGAAACTCACCGACGGCGAGCGATTCGGTCCTCCTTTGCCTTGCTTTGGATTCTAAGCTCCTAAGGGCTTCCCAAGGCTTCGCTTGGCAACTGGAAACAACACCAATGTGGGCTTCGGCGAGCAACTTCAGAACTCCGGCGAGGGCACGTTTTTCCGGCGAGGAGAATTTGGAGGATTTAAGCTTCTGTTTTTGCTCCAATCTGATCCCCAAACCTTCCAATTTATAGCCCAAGCTCCAGGAAACACAATGATGGCTAGAACGCGACGTGGAGGGCTAGAATCGGCGTCGTCAGACGTTGCCGACGACCACAGGGCTACGCCCCCGCTAGCTTGTGGCGGGCGCCGTGATTCTCCCCAGGTCGCCGCTTCACAAAACCACTACGGCGGCCAACTTATGGCGGTTGCCGCCCTTAATGCGGCGGTCTCCGTTTTCTGGTCTTCGCGCCCAGCTAGAAGACGAGGGCACTGTTGCCTCGAGCCCTTCGCGGCGGTCGCCGCCTTAATTTCGACGGTCGCCGCCACCGTGGCTTTGCCCTTCTCAGCTTTTGGACGATATCGACTTAACTCGGGATAAAAATAATCGTACACGAACGAGTATTAACATCCAAAGCACGTCGTCTGTATATTATTTCACTGAGAAAAATATTATAGATAGAGAGGACATTACAGAATGTCTTAAACTCTCTGAATTAAATCTGACGTACAAAACGGGTATTCGGGAAAAATTCCCAAAATTCCAAAATATCCTTACAGAAACACGGGGTATCACATCACCTCTCCCTTAAAAGAAGTTTCAACCCCAAAACTTAGGTCGCAATTAACTTGGGAAAACGTCTGAGCATATCTGCTTCGGTTTCCCATGTTTCCCAACTAACTTCTTCAGTCCCTGACTTGGACCATAGAATTTGTACCAACGGTATGATCTTGTGCGCAAATGCTTCTCACAGCGCTCTAGAATGCGCACAGGCATCTCTTTGTAGGTACCATTTGCTTGAATCTCGATGTCTTTATAGCTCAGGACATGAGACTCATCTGGCACATATTTCCTTAACAAGGATATGTGGAACATATTATGCACTGGGTGTGCCGATGGCGGCAATGCCAAGCGGTACGCTAGAGATCCCACTCTATCAAGAATCTCGAATGGTCCCACATAGCGAGGGTCAAGCTTCCCACGCTTACCAAACCTGAAAACACCTTTGGATGGTGATACTTTGACAAATACTTTGGCACCAACCTTGAACTCGACATCTCTACGCTTCTTGATCCGCGTAAGACCTATGTCGACTCTGGGCGGTCAACATCCTCTGTCTAATCAAGCAATGTCTAGAGCTGTCCTTTCGACCAACTCTGGTCCAAGCAGAATCTTGTCGGCATTCTTATCCCAACAAATCGGAGATCTGCATTTGAGACCATACAAAGCTTCAAACGGAGCCATCTTGATCTTAGCATGCCAGCTATTATTGTACGTGAACTCAATCAGACTCAGGCTGTCTTCCCAGCTAGTCGGACGATCGAGTGCACATGCTCTTAGCATATCCTCTAGGGTCTAGATGGTCCTTTCAGACTGTCCATCTGTCTGAGGATGAAATGTTGTACTGAATCTTAATTCAGTTCCCATGGCCTTATAAAGCTCTTGCCAGAACCTTGATATGAATCGGCCATCTCGATCTGATACAATGGTCTTAGGAATGCCATGTAAACGGACAATCTCCTGGTGGAAAACTTCTGGTGACCTCTGGGTCACCCAAATAACCTCATTCTAATTGATCACATGGCCTAAGAAAGCCACTTCTAGATCCAACAATCGCACTTACCCACTTTGCGTACAGCCGACTTGGTCTAAGGACCGATAAAGCAATCCGCAGATGTTCCCTGTGAGCTTCCGTGCTCGGGAAAAATATCAAAATTCCATTGATGAAGACCACTATGAACTTATTCAAGTACTGGTCTAAAACATCGATGCACTAGGTTCATGAAAACTGCTGGAGCATTCGAAGCCCAAATGGCATGACTATAATCTCGTAGTGACCATTTCTTGCCCGAACGCAATCCTCGGAATATCATCCTCACGAATCCTGAGCTGATAAAAACCAGATCTCCGATCGATCTTGGAGAAAACTTTTGCTCCCTGTAGTTGATCCAACAGATCATCACTCCTGGGCAACAGATACTTGCTCTTGATCGTGACTTTATTCAACTCTCGAAAGTCAAAAAAAAGTCGAAACGGTTCATCTTTCTTTTTGACAAATAAAACTAGGGCACTCCTACTTAAGGTGATGCACTCAGCTTTATATAACTTTTGTCAAGAAGATCCTTGAGTTGCTTCTTTAACTCTTGCATCTCAACAGGAGCCATCCGGTATGGTGCCTCAGAGATCGGCGTGGTACTCGGCTTGAGATCAACGG
Organism: Rheum nobile; assembly: GCA_027886185.1. Classification (NCBI taxonomy): domain Eukaryota; kingdom Viridiplantae; phylum Streptophyta; class Magnoliopsida; order Caryophyllales; family Polygonaceae; genus Rheum; species Rheum nobile. Next base: position 6,528,900 of record WOAB01000109.1, on the reverse strand, counting down.
CAAACTCCACGACACGATTCGGGGTATCCAAGAATATCTTCTGGAAAGACACCCGGAAATCCTCTAACCACAGGAATATCAAAACTGAAGTCGATCACTGCCTTATGACGCTTCCGTCAATCCATACCGAGAATAATTATCGTATGGGACCATGGTTATTTAGGTCAAATCGCTTTGAATTTCTTACCCTTGATGGTAATCGACAATTCCGACAGACGATTGATTCTAACCAAATATTTCATATTAATAATATTTATAACCAAAGGTTCACAAACTTAGCCGCATACAGAACTTAACTTACAACCATCCAAAATGAAAGTCTGGGTAGCACCCACATCAACAACACATTAACAAAAGTAGAAAGCAAATACAAAGTACTCTAAGCATTAGAAGCATAGGGTCCATCCGCCTCACACATCACGTAAAGACGTTGACCTTGACTTCCAGAAGCCACTGGGGCTTTCCCCTTATACTGTGCAGTTGTCTGCATCGAAGGATTGTAAGTCTCTGCTGGTTTAAACCTAGGTCTGTTGTTTGGATTAACAGACCCCTGTTGTGACTCCGCTCTTTTTTGCATTCCCTGCCGACAGAACCTCTGCATATGTCCTTCCTTTCCACAACCAAAACAATTCTTCTTCTCATTCCGACATGCAAAACTCTTGTGCCCAGATGCACCACAATTATGGCATTGGATCAGACTCTTACTCTGACCCGATTGCTGAGTTGACCCATCTCGAGTTGTTTCTGTCTTTGCCTTGCTGGACTTGGCAAAATCAGAAGGTGGTGCGGGACATTTAAACCCACTTGCCTGAGGCTGGTTCTGCACTTGCCTCTGGCTATCACGCTTCCTGGTTGACTCCTCCAGAGTTACCTCCAACTTGTAGGCCGCATCCACGTACTGCTCGAGAGTAGAGCATGTGTGGTGCACCATCCATGGTTTAATATCTGGGTTCATCCATTCATGGAAGTACCAAATCTTCTAAGCCTCACTGGATATCTCTGGTTCAGCATACTGCAACAAATGATTGAATTTAGTGGCAAGCTCGGTCACCTTCAATCCGTCTGTCTTAGGATACAAGAACTCCTTGTGTTTCTCCCCCCTCATAGCACGAGAGAAGAAACGGTCCGTCATCTTGGTCTTAAACATTGACCAGGTCAACACCGGGCTATCAACTAAGCCGGTACTCTCCCACCATTCACTGGCTTCTTCCTTCAACTGTAGAGAAGCTATGTGCACTTTCTCCGCTTCAGTGCACTCCACATTACGGAACAATCGTTCCATGTGGGAAAACCAATGAGCCACTCTGACTGACTCTCCCTTTCCATCGTAGCTATCAGGTCTCATAGAGTTAATGGCCTTCAGAGCTCGGCCATATTCCCCTCTATTCCTGATCACGCCTCCCTGTAGTACCTGGTTCTCTTGTTCCTCAAACCTCGGAACTTCTGGAGGTACTGGCACTCCTTGTGCCTGAGGTGCGATTGGTCGCATTATCTCGGTGAATGCTTGCATAACAATCCCCCGAATTGTTGCGACTGTTGCTGCATCGAGCACTATTGGAGCGTCGGCCTGAGCTTGGCCATTGCCTCCTGGATTATTGTTGAAGACAGACTCACGCTCTCCTGATGGGTTTGCATCAATCCTCGGGTTTGGTCTGGGGTCATTGCTCGGCCCAGCACCAGCACGGATAACGTTCCTTGTGTTCATCATCTGTTTACCGATCAAATTCCAAGGATTTTATCACATTAGTATCATTATGATATACTTATTGTAATAAAATCAACTTAGAATAGATCAAACTCATAAATTTCTATTGATGAACTGAAACTGAGATACTAGGTTCTACAACCTCAAATCACAACGAGCGAACTGGGAATCAAGCCTAACTAGAGATGGCGAAACCACCTCGGCTTCTCCCGGGTTCCTCTGAAGAGAACAGAATGCACCCATATCTAGCGGGGCAACGGGAAAGGAATTAGTCTTTCTAGACATAGAAGCAAGCTTACTATATCAGACTGTATAGAAGACATGACTATGAACGGTGTTTTCAAATTCTTTTCACTTTAAAAATTCAGAGCCCTTTTAAAGCATTTTCAAAAACGGATAAATGATTTATAAAATCCCAAACCCGTTTTAAAACCTTTGGCTCTGATACCACAACTGTAACACCCCCAAAACTTAACCCTTTTGGAAAGGTATTACCGCCAGTGACCCCAGTGTTCCTTACTGAGATCACCCAAGGCTTTACCATTTAAATACAAATCATGAAATATAATGATACCAAATGATAACTTTATTCATATAAAACATGAGTCCCGGAATTACATCCCAATCCCGAATAGGACAAATACAGAGTTTAAACAAAGTACAGCGGAAGTCTTTAAACAAGGTACATCGGAAGTCTTTTAAATAGGGGTGTTCATCCGGTCCGGACCGGACCGGATTTTTGGGCATATGTGGACCGAAGACCGGACCGGATCGGATTTAATTTTAAAAAATAAAAAAATTAAATTCTTATTTAAAATCTATAAAAAAATATCTAAAAAAATATTTATAAAACATATATACTCCTAACTTATTAAATTTAAAAAAATATCTACAAAAAAATACATATAAATCTCTAAAAAAAAATATAAAACATATAAATTACAAAAAAAAAATATTTTTTTTAAATTCCGGTCTTCCGGTCCGGACCGGATTTTTTCAGGGTTTGGACCGGACCGGACCGGAAACCGATTTTGGGGAAATGGTGGACCGGAGACCGGACCGGAATTTTACCGGTCCGGTCCGGTCATTTCCGGTCCGGTCCGAAAATCCGGTCCAGTCCACCCATGAACACCCCTACTTTTAAATATATTACAAACAAGGATCTTGACCACAATGGTCATCTCCCATGTGATACCCCGTATTTTTGTACGGTTATTTTGAGAATTTTTAGAATTTTCCCGAACACCCGTTTTGTACGTCGGATTTAATACAGAGAGTTTAAGACATTCTGTAATGGGCTATATCTCTGTAATATTTTTCTCAGTGAAATAATATATAGACGACGTGCTTTGGATGTTAATACTCGTTCACGTACGATAATTTTATCCCGGGTTAACGTCATTTTCGTCTAAGAGCTGAGGAGGCGGCAAAGCCAAGGGCGGTGCCCGCCGTACAGTGGCGGCGCCCGCCGTCGCAAGGCTCGAGGAGCAGACGGGTCTTCTCCTAGCTGGGGACGCCAGGCCTATGGCGGCGCCCGCCGCATTGATGGCGGCGCCCGCCGCATTTATGACGGTGTCCGCCGTCGTTGTTGTCCGGAGGTCTTTGCCCGATGGTCGCCGGCGAGCGTCTGACGACGCCGAACTAGCCCCGCCACGCCTCCATTTAGGCCATCATTATGCTCCCTTGTGATCTGGCTATAAAAGGAGAGGCTTGGGGATCGGATTTCACACAAAAATCAGAAGCTCAATCTTAAAATCTCTCTCGCCGGGGTTTGGTGCCCTCGCCGGATTTCTGAAGCAATCGCCGGGGTATTGTTTGGTGTGTTTCCAGTGGTCTTTGTGAAGCTTTTGGTAGCCCTTGGTGGTTAGATACCAAAGCAAGTCGAAGGAGGCCGAGTCGCTCGTGTTCTGGGTGAGTTTCCTCACCGATTCTGTCGTCTGAGTTCTTCACGGCGACCGCCGTGATGAACTGCGGCGACCGCCGCCAAGAACGGCGACCGCCGCCAGTGTCCAGAATGCTTTTTTTGGCTTTTGGCTTTGGTGGTCGTCGTTGTGGCATCGTTCCTTTCAATTTCTTTCGTTCGTGCTTGTTTATGTCGGATCTAACTTAGGGTTTCTTTATGGGTCGACTCGAAGGTCGTTGTGCCGTCGGAGCTATACCCGTGTCGAGCCCGGAATCCCGTCGTCGTTAGGCTCGTTCCAAATCTGTGGATTAAGGCAAGTGGCGGTTCGCTCTTGCTTAATCATTCCATGTTTCATTAATTATCAATTAGTTAATTGTTAATTAAATTAGAGTGAACTGTTGTTTTGCTTGGGAACTAATTTCATAAATAAACATGATTAAAGTAATGTTATGATATGTTGTATATCTGTTAGAACAACGCTATTATATGTAATAATTACCGTGATGGTATTGTTGTGAATTTAATCTTAATGCTAGAATAGCATGTGGGTTAATAGGAAAACTAATCCAAGTAAGGATTAGTTGTTTCTATTATCTCTATGTTTAAGTTGATTGCCTGGATGGCTTTAATGTGAATAATTGTTGTGTTAGACTGTTTAGTTAACACGAATGTTTGTAGGAACGCTAATCCAAGTAAGGATTAGTCGTTTCTTTATAACTTAATGTTCGTAGGAACGCTAATCCAAGTAAGGATTAGTCGTTTCTTTATAACTTAATGTTCGTAGGAACGCTAATCCAAGTAAGGATTTGTCGTTTCTTTAAATCGTAATACTCCTCGGGTTAATTTCCGGATAATAATTTAAGGGTCATGACCTATGCTTCTTATCCACCGTTAAGGATCTGAAGTGTTTTAAGCGCCTTGCAAGCGCCATTGGATGAGCATAATTGCAGTCCTGTGTATTAAGCACTTAGCTAGTGCAATTGGGGTGGACGTAACTGTCACCCTGTAAATTAAAGTGTAAGCACTGTGGCAGTGCAATCTGGGTGAACGCAAGATCACCCTGTGTAATAATAACTCCGTTGTTCTCGGAATAATGTTAAGTCTCGTGTGTGTGTGTGTATTGTGTTAATTTGGGTCGACATGATTGTCACCCTGATATTTAAGCTTTGTGCCGCTCTTAATAACATTAACGTGTTTCAGTAAAGTGTGTTTGGTAATTAAATAAGATATGTGCCCGAGTGCACATAATTAATAAACCTACGACGAGTAGTGCAGCTAAGTTATAGTGCAGCTAGGAAAACTCGTTTCGACTTTGATCATAGTACGTTCTCTTTTCAATCTGGATTCGCTGTATGCGATGAGGTTGGTTGTGAACTGAAGCATCTCAGTCAACTTTTAAATCATTGTGTGTGTAACTTTAATGTTCCCTAGCAGTTGTCATAATTTCCTATAAGGCTCATTTCAGTTGGAGTCTTCTCTTCAGTGCATATCTTAATTGTTAAATCATTCTGTGAAAGTGCTGGGTTATATACCGTTCCTTCAGTTTTTATTCAAGGGACAATGATAGTAAACGGTCACGATCACTCGAACCACTCTGCTTTGTACCCTTGCTAGTCTATTCAAGTAGACTAACCCACGAACTTTGTTCTCTGCATGTGGGCTGGTGTCATCCGTTTGATTTGGCACATCAGGAGTTGTTTTCCGGAGTTTAAGTAACCTATTGAAGGATAAGAAGCTTGCAGACGAAGATTTAAAAGTCAGTGTTCTAAGTTGTTAAGTGTTTTAAGATTGTTAAAGTGTTACTTCAATGTATCTTTATAATTTAGCCATGTTATAAGTTGACTCTTTAAAGTCTTCCGATGTGTAATTTAAAGTCTTCCGCTGTTTAATCTTTCCATTATTATGTAATTATGTTATGTATTTAAGCTTAATTGTTTTGGAAAAGCCTGGGGTGACTTTGGACGGTAAAGTCTGAGGTCACTGGCATGTAATATCTCCGGTATAAATTGGGCGTGTTACATCCCAAGGATCTCAACCTGATTAAAAGAAATTATTAAAAACATCCAAAAAATAACCATCGTCTTCATAGTCAATCTAGTCTCCTCATCTTCGCTCTATCTGATGTGTCGAATCGAACGGATGACACCAGCCAACCATGTAGAGAACAATTGCGGTTGGTTAGTCTACTGAATAGACTATGCAAGGGTACAAAGCAGAAGGTTCAAAGTAGTCGTATTAGGTTAGACTCCTCGTCTCTCGAATAAAAGTGGAGTACGTTAGTCAACCACCATACTATACTTGAATATGACAAAAGGCATGCACAAGAGAAGATTCTGGAAGACTGAATCTTCACAGAAATCGACCCGAAAGAAGACTCCAACGGAAGTGAGTCTTAAGGAAATATGACAAATCTGGAACGTTTAAAGAATCAGACATCAGTGATTTAATAGTTGACTTAGATGTTTCAGTTCACGACCAACCTCACCGCTTACAACGAATCCAGATTGGAAAGAGAACGTACTCTGATCAAAGTCAAGACGAGCTTTCCTAGCTGCACTATTTACTTAGCTGCACTACTCGTCAAAGGTATATTAATTATGTGCACTCGGGCACTTTATCTTATTAAATTCCAAAACCCACATTACATTATAAGCTTTTAAACCTATGCTTTGTCACGCATGACATACAACTAAGGAATGGACCTCACAGAATCCAAGCCTCTAGACTTATATCGAAGGAATGAACCTCACAGAGTCCAAGCTTCTACTATCGCAGGGTCTTGCTCGCCCTTAACAGTTATAAAGAAACGAATGGACCTCTCGGAGTCCAGGTGTTCCTACGAATACTCGTGCTAACTAACAGTTCGAGCACAACAATAGTTCAGGATAAATCCACATAAATGCCCTCAAGGCGAACATAAATAATAGCATTGTTCTAACAGATATACAACCTATTATAATATCATTATTACAGTTTCCAAAATAGTTTATAAAACCATTTCCAGACAAACACAATAATCATTCCAAATTAATTACTCAGATAAATAGTTGATAATTAATGTAAATATGGAACGATGAGCAAGAGCGAACCGCCACTTGCCTTAATCCGCAGATCCGGAACAAAGCTAGAGACAACGGGTTTCCGGGCTCGGCACAGGGACAGCTCCGACAGCACAGATTCCTTCGAATCGACCCATAAAGAAACCCTAAGTTAGATCCGACATAAACTAGTACGAATCCAAGGACAAACGAAAGAAATCGAGAGGAACGACGCTCGAATGACGACCACCAAAGCCGAGGCCTAACTAGGCCATCAGCCTTCTGGCGGCGGGCGCCGTGTTCATGGCGGTGGTCGCCGCCTTTATCACGGCGGGCGCCGCTATGAACATCGGAAGTTAATACGAGAACTGAAACTCACCGACGGCGAGCGATTCGGTCCTTCTTTGCCTTGCTTTGGATTCTAAGCTCCTAAGGGCTTCCCAAGGCTTCGCTTGGCAACTGGAAACAACACCAATGTGGGCTTCGGCGAGCAACTTCAGAACTCCGGCGAGGGCACGTTTTTCCGGCGAGGAGAATTTGGAGGATTTAAGCTTATGTTTTTGCTCCAATCTGATCCCCAAACCTTCCAATTTATAGCCCAAGCTCCAGGAAACACAATGATGGCTAGAACGCGACGTGGAGGGCTAGAATCGGCGTCGTCAGACGTTGCCGACGACCATAGGGCTACTCCCCCGCTAGCTTGTGGCGGGCGCCGTGATTCTCCCCAGGTCGCCGCTTCACAAAACCACTACGGCGGCCAACTTACGGCGGTCGCCGCCCTTAATGCGGTGGTCGCCGTTTTCTGGTCTTCGCGCCCAGCTAGAAGACGAGGGCACTGTTGCCTCGAGCCCTTCGCGGCGGTCGCCGCCTTAATTGCGGCGGTCGCCGCCTTAATTGCGGCGGTCGCCGCCACCGTGGCTTTGCCCTTCTCAGCTTTTGGACGATATCGACTTAACTCGGGATAAAAATAATCGTACACGAACGAGTATTAACATCCAAAGCACGTCGTCTGTATATTATTTCACTGAGAAAAATATTATAGATAGAGAGGACATTACAATATGTCTTAAACTCTCTGAATTAAATCCGACGTACAAAACGGGTATTCGGGAAAAATTCCCAAAATTCCAAAATATCCTTACAGAAATATGGGGTATCACAGTAAGAGTCTTGACATCTGTCTGAGAGTAGAGAGAAAGAGCAATGGCATCCCACTGAGAGTTGAGGCCTTGCATGAAGTGGTGAGTCAGTTTCCAGTCTGGCATTGCTTCACCAAGGAACTGAAGCTGACCAATTAGCCCCTGGAATCTGGAGTAGTACTCCTGAATGTGTTCATCTTTTCCCTGAGAGACTTGGTCGTACTCCTTTATCAGAGAGAGAATTATGTTCTTCTTGGCATCTTCATTTCCTTGATGAAGGCGTTTCAAGGCATCCCAGATCTCCTTGGCAGTCTTATAGCTCATGATTTTCTTGAGATCGGAGGGAAGAAGAGCCATGTGAAGGATCTTCTTGGCCCTGTTGTTTTTCTCCAACTTCTTCCAGTCATCATCGGTGTAGTCGACCTTTGGTTTTGGCTTCGTCTCATCCTTCTCATTTTTGATAGCCAAAGGTCCAACTTCAATGACTCTCCAGATCTGTCCATCTAGGGAACATATATGAGACTCAATTTGTTCCACCCACCAGTCATACTCACCGGCCTTCAAAATTGGTGGCTTCCAGAATGAATCACCGATTGCATTGCTTGACGACGACATCTTTCCTGCAAATTCTGTAACGAAAACAATCTAGATCACCAGGCTCTGATACCAATTGTTGGATCGTTAGAGTTATGTCTGAGGGAACAAAGGCTTTGTTCCCACAGAAGTTGCAGCGGATTAAAAACAGCAAGAAAGATAACGAACGAACTCACGATGTATAGTGGAAACCCTGATTAGCAAAACTAGATTCTCAAGGAAAAACCACTACCTTCAAGCTTCCGCTTGAGAGGATTTTGAAGCGTATACTTGTCTTATTGATTTCTTGTTCGATTACACTTGTATCCTGGACTTCGACCTCTAAACAACCAGCTAGACTCGAAGCCTCTTCTACAATGATGAATCCGAACTCAACCCTCAAAGACTCACACACACTTCACTCTCTTTGTTTTCTCTTCTTCTCCTTTTTCGTCGTTCTTAGTCGTAGTTAGAAATGAATCCTCATTTCACCTAAATACAACTTCGGCTAAACCCTAATCAAACAAGATAAGATTATTCTAAAAAATGGATTACTAGAAGATAGGATTTTTTATGTAAAGAGTAATATCCTAACCGATCATATTGATTAAGGAAGGAATTCCTTAATTAATCTAATCGGAAAGGATATCAAACTTCTCTCTCCAATTTCTTATCTAAGGAAAGATTCCTAGGATAACATAAATTGGGCTTTTCTCTCTCCGTATCTTCTCAATATGGCTTGATCCTTGGAGCCGAAGTCTTCAATCCTTTACCGCGTGCGTTACATGATTTGTTTCCATAATTCAGCACGCTGGATTTCTTCCTTCCATTCGCAGCTTTGATCTTGTTCATCACTGTTGTTCCTTGAGAGGTAACAAAGCACATGAACAGAGCTTTGTTCCCTCTGCGATCCTTTGCTGCAATGGTTCCCTGAGATAACTATATTTGTTCCTGAAACACTTAGTATCCATATCAGTTGAATGTTTGTTACCATCAAAACCTAAGGAATTCAACAAATTCCCCCTTTTTGATGGTGACAAACACCCTTAACAATAAGGCATATACATACAAGGGAGAGGCCGCCGGTTCAGTGCTTTCCTCCATGTTTCATTTATATTCGAATTTCTTTTATTTAAATTTTAAAGAAAATTAACGGAAAAAGTTACCAAATAACGTTTTGGGCATTTCGCGAAAAGAAAACAAACTTTAGAGTTACCAAGCGAAATATACAAAAGTTTGGGGTACCTCACGAAATAAGCGATACCTCAGGGTTACCAGGCGAAAAAACCGTAATTGTTTTCTTTGTTTAAAAAAAGCGCTATATATACGCACATTAAAAAGCAACGAGCGTGCTTAGGGTTGTTAGCGCGCTATTTAGATTGTAGTGGATGATATTCATTAAGAATGCATTTAATCACCGCGACTAACTCATAATCGCACAAGTTATCTTGTAAGCATATAACCAGGGGCGGACGTAGGATTTCGGCGTTGTGGGGGCACAATCCTGCGTGGTTAAAGTTAAATTTAATTACAGTAAATATAACACAAAATACTAACAATTATATTGAATTTTATTATTACAATAACATCTTTCGAGATTCAATCTCAAAAAATCTAACTACATCTTTCTTAATATACGCAATCAAACAATCATTCATGAATTCATCCCAACTCGAGTGTATATTTGGAGAAATGTGCAGGTGTCGAAAATAGAGATGCCTATTCCAACTAAACAAGCACATTTAATCTGGTACCTACAAGTCTACAACTCTTAATACTAGTAAGTATGCCCGTGCTACGCACGGGATCGGTCTTTTTTATATTAAGTTTATTTTGTATTTGTTAAGTTTTAATATAGACATTATGAATTATTGAATGATATAGGATGAAATAATTGAGATGTTATTATGCTTCTACTTTTTAAATTAATTTCATATGAAGGAGTCGATACAATAGTTTTTCTTTGTCATGCTCGCGCTCTGCACGGGATATGTTTTTTTTGTGGGTGTTTTTTTAATTTTTTATTGAGCATGTTGTATATTAATGTCTATAATTTTAATTAAATACTAAGAAGTTGTTTTTTGTGAATAATGTTAGTGCAATGTTTTCCCCCATAATTGTAAGTTCAAAATTGGATGTTTTATATTATTGATTGCAAACTAATATGATTGAAAGGATGTTGTGCAATGGTTTCTAATCATAAAGTGTAAGTTTATTTATGGTATGACATAAAAGCATGAAATGCATGTAAATCTAGGGAGAATCTAACACTATTATTCTCATTAAAAAAGGAAAGTTTCTCATCATTAAAATCTGACATGTAAATCTTATATCTACTATACAATATGAAAGCGGAACATCTCTAACGTCACATATCTATGCGGAGCATCTCTAAAGTCGCGTTATATATTTGTTATATGTCATCACCTTACATTAACATGTAATTTTATATTATTTTCAAAATCAAATTCATATCTTAATTTTTTTTAATTTCAGTAATGATTTTTCTTCCAATTTCATCACCCATGTCATACTATGATTCTGATAATTTTATTTTCTTTGTTAGTGTATATATATGAATCATATGATATTACTTTCCGTTAATAATTTATATCAATCTTTTTAGTGTAGCTTTACTTTTAATAAGTTATTTTTATTTAATGAAATATAAATATATTTCTACTTATATTATAATATTTAAAATTCATATCATTATTATAATATTGAAGTAGTTACTAAGCTACATACTCTCATCATTAAGTCAAAACAATTATGATATGTTTCGTTTCTACAATTTGTCGCACACTCATCTAAAATATTTTTACAATATAATAAATATATTATTTTTATATACAATTCTTTTAAAATTTATACTATCTTTTGGGTATTTCAGTTTTAAAAATATGTCTTCATAACTTATATTATTTTAATAGTATATCATACATGGTTGGAAAAAAAAAAGTTATATTATCGGAGATATGATTATGCCATAAAATTATATATCATACTATCAATGTTTATAATTATATAAAGTGTATATGATTAACTTAAAATAATTATTAATAAAGAAAATACATATGACGTAATGCTCGTTCAATATAAATACCTGTTTCGAATCAAGGTTTTGAAATCAATGAAAGTGATTGGTGCTAATTTGATTGGCATGTGCAATAGTCTATCATAGTGTAGCATAACTATTTTTTAATATAAATAACGTATATTTATTTATTTACTTTGGTATATGATGTTACTTTTGTTGGCGTGTAAGAGGATCAACATAATTTTAAATTCTGAAGGTACACCCTGTCATTCATTTATCTGAATGTAAATAGAAGATATATGCATGGAAATAAATTTATTTATTTTTATAAGAGAATCATGATAAATGTAGGACTAATGTTAATTTTTGTAGTATATATTTTATAATATTTATTACTATTAATTATATGGGTTTTATCGAAAGTAAAGACATCGTACACATAAAAATAGAATGCCAACATAATGTACTCCGTACTACTTTTGTGACTTCATACAAAACACATAACAATTCCCTAATTTGTACAAACACTAAAAACATAATGGATATCTAAAATTTCTCTTTGTAAAAACTTGAAAATTAATTACAACACCTTTAACCAAAGAGTATGGAAAAATCAATGTCAACCTTATCAGTATATGCAGTAAAGCTTCAACTTGATCGACGAATGAACCTTCCACAATAGCCAAAAGAGAGTTCAAATCGGGTTTAGCTTGATCAATATATTGTAGTTAGAGTTTCAACATGTGCAATATTTTCATTAAATTGAAACGTAAAAAATATTGATCGAATTCGGTATAAAAAAACAAACCTGATTAGATTGTGAGACTTATTTCATCTCAGTGTGTAAAAAGAACTCAACTAAAATATAAATTTCGATCTTCATGCAACCATATCGCGAAACATATGATTATTACCAATCCTGGATTAACCATCCCAGTTTAGGACAATATAATAAGCATATAAATTAATTTAAAAGAGGCAATAAGGGTAGGGTATACCGTATACCATCCTTGAACTTGATAAAAAAAAATCTCAGATGATTGCCACTCTTTTTCCTTCTCCGAACCTTGTTTTGGCTTTTTCTCTATCAATCTTCTTGATTCTTTAAAATCCAAAAATTGCAGTAATTTCATTCCATGTTGGTATATATAGGAGTTTGGAAATGAAATGGACCATGAGGAATGTTTACTTGCGTAGGTACACATAATTGGCATTAAAAAAATCAGTGTTTTTTTATCATGTAATGAGACGTTTAGTCTTTATGTATGTAATTTAATGTGTACGTTAGCACATTTATATATATAATCTTAAAAGTAATAGTGATTATTATTTAAAAAAAATTTGACTATTATAATTTCATTATTTTATATTTTAAGGGTGATTTAGAAATGTCTATGGATATAATTTTCACATTATAATTATAGTAAATTAACTTTATGACATGTTGTTCAATGTTCTGTAATATTGAGATTGATAATAGCCTTAACTTTAAAAAAAGGATGATAAAAGAGAACAAAAAATAATTAGTATTAGAATAGTGTGGTTAGTAGATATCGAACTCTTAGGAATGAGAAGATTGGCAAAACTTGAAACATATATATATACACACAATATATGTGTTATTTGGGTCAAATTAATTATTAATGAGAGCAATTAAGGGTAGTAATTGGCATTATACTATACCATGCATTTCATCGATTTTTTTTTCAAACGTAACGGTAATCGATTGACAAACGAAAAGTTTTTTTTATTGAAAGTAAATGTGATTGTCATTTGGATAAGGATGCTTAGTTGTTATATGGGTATTAAGTATATACAGCGTTATATTTGTTTTAAAAATAATATTAAAACCTTAGTAAATGAGATTGTAATTGAATAGTAATCTGATCAAAGAATTAGTAATTCAGAAGTAATGGAAACAAATGACAGATGAAAGGTTTTTTGACATGTAATAGTAAATTAATTTCACAAAATCATTGGAGGTCAATTGTGTAATACTATAATCTGTCAAATTATATTTATATAATTTAATGTTCATAGAAAGTTGTATATATATTCAACTTGTACCGATCTTTTCATATGTAAATTATCACAGTTATTTTAGTACTTTTTGATTTTACATTTTTTCATAGAAAGATATAAATTTGTACATAAAATATAATGATTATGGATTTGGCTATATGTAAATTCAACTAATTAAGGGATCGTTCATGTTCATAGAAAATGTGTGTGAATATATATTGAATTCGTAGCTTTTCATATTTATAAATTATCACAGAAAAATATAAATTTGTATATGAAACATATAATGATGACTATATAAAAATTCAGCTAATGAATGGGTTGTTTTATGTTTGGTTTAGGAATGACATATATTTACCTTTTTCATAGAAATATGTAAACTTGTACCTAGAATATAATGATCGTGAATATGGCCATATGTAAATGTAAATATTGAATGGCCGTTTTCACAAAGAATAATAATAATATAGTTGGTTAGTAGTTGTTTAAGACTCTATTTTATTGATTTGTAGACCCTTAAAAGAACTAATTATTTGAAATTTTTTGAGTGATTAAAAAAAAGTTAAAAATAAAATAAGTTATGTGTTTAGGTTTGTAAAAATAAATTCAACGAAAATGCTTGTAAGAAGGATTGAACCTTTAACCTTTGCTTTATTAGACACAATCTAAACCATTGAACTATAGTAACATCTTTTACTTATAGTGAAATGCAAACAAAAAAATAAGCATGATTTTTCAAATGAATTTATGAATTGAATGAACATTAATTGTACAAAAGGTCTACTTTATATGTTTATAGATAGATAGATATGCTTCTATCACACATTTATTGAAAATCAACTTTATTTTGGATAAAAGAAAAGACAATGTATCATGTTTTATAATTGAAAATGAATTGAACTTTAATCAAAGTTCTAACAAGTTAAGGCATGAACATATCAAAACATATCAAAACTACTTACTTATTTAGAAATTAAAGTCAAAACACCAAAACTTGGATATACAATTTTGAAAACCGAATTTGGAGTGCAAGCTTAGTCAGATTGATTTCCTGTGGACAACATAAAAACCAACAAACTTTAACAAGCTAGAAACAAAAATCAAAATTTAGTTTCTTACAACTTCAATATCAAACTAAATGAATTCAATACATGGATTACAAACTTAAAAATCAAACTCGAAATCATGAACATAAATTAACAAATAACAAGCTAAATGATTTAGCTTCATTATGATTTCTGACACAAACTGAACCAATTTAAAAACACCAATAAGGCACAGGAATTAAGGCAGCAAAAGAAGTCAAAGTCACAAAACTACTCAAGTCTCCACTCTCCACCACCAACAAACCGAACTTCTGTTAAACAGAATGATACTCGGCTCAACTGAGGAAGAAACACCAGCAACTCCACTGCTCCAGCAAGGCGGCAAACACCACTACTCTAGAAAAAACCAGCAAACTCCACGGCTCCAGCAGCGAGGAGGACAACAACCGCCAACCAGCAAAAAACACAAAATTTTATCCCCAAAAAATAATTGAATCTAAAAAATCTCAATCTAGAAGACTAGAACACGAAAATGCATAAACACTAGCAGGATTTGGAAGTTGAAAGAATTACCTTGACAATCCAGATGAAGAAAACAATGGAGATCGTCGTCTCGGTCGGCTGCTCGCTCGCCTTGGTACTTGGTAGACGGTAGTGGATTAATGGTTCGTGCCTTCGTGGTCGTGGTCGACCTCCAGCTGTTTCTAAAACTTGCCTCTGTGCATCAACTCCTGCAATCGAATCTCGAAAACGCGATCTCTCAGCCTGAGCATCCTCTCAGTGGTGTCCATGTCGCTCCTCAGCCGCTCCAACCGTTGGGTGAAACCTCGACCTCCATGTTGGCGTCGGTGGCCGGGGAAGCGAAATCCGGGTGATTCTCCTTGTTGTTAGCATAGATGATGGGGGAGATGACTCGTGGCAAACTCGCGTGGAGAACGGAGATCGCCGCCTGACCTTTCGCCTTTGTGAATAGAGATCGCCAGTGTCCAATCTGAAGAGGGAGAAATAGAAGGGGAGCGGCTGACTGGTGTAACTGATTTTTTTAGGGACATTACACTGGTACACCATACCCATTTGTTCATTTCTTTATCTGTAATTGGGGATAAGATTGAGAACTGGGCATACCGTAGTAATGTAGACGTCTATGCGTTTTGTTTATGTTATTTCATGGTCAAAAAACCGCGCACTCTCTTTTATTCAACCTCGCACTCTCTCCTAGGCGGCACGTATTGCAGCCCAGAAAACCCGATTTTCTTGGGCTGCACTAGGTGCCGCCCAAGATGGGTTCAATTTTTTTTTATAAAAAAAGTATGATTTAATTTGATTTTTAAATAATCCGGTTCAGTGAACCGGTTTAGTGGGCGACAATATGTGCCGTCCACAAAACCGGTTCACTGAACCGGATTTTTTTGGGAAAAAGGGTTTATGGGCGGCACTATGTGCAGCCTAGAAAACCGGTTCACTGAAACCGGATTTCTAGACGGCACTATGTGCAGCCCAGGGAGTGTACGATTGAAATTTAACGGTCAATTTGGGCTGCACATAGTGTCGCCCAGAATTGACCCGTTTCTGTCTTAACGGTCATGTGGCCGGCTATATATATGAGAGATGTAATAGTAGTTGTACCACCATTGAAATACAACGAAAAAAAAAACTTCAAACCCATTGTAATTTTTCGGCTATATATATGTCGTCGTCAAGCGATCCTTGTTGGAGGGGGTTGTCGGAGTCGTCTTCGAGCGCCCACGTCTCTAGATGGTGAGGATGATTTTCAGTCGCCGATTTCTCCTCAGTACTTCAGGGTACGTAATATTTTTATTTTTTTTGTATAAAATGATTAGATATTAACTATACTAAGTCTTTGAAATATTGACTGTTTAGAAATAATGCATAATTTTTGTATATTAATTTGTATAAATTTAATTATTAATTAGTCTCTAATGTACTAATTTTTGTATATAAATAGGGTGGTTCTAGTGATGATGAATTTATAGCAATCGACTTCTCATCCCATTTTTCTACTAATGAGATATTTCCGAGTATGGAGGGATTGAAGGAGTGGGTGCAAAAGGTCGGTTGTAGTCTTTTTATGGTGATCACTACTAAATCATCAAAGTCTAGAAAGATTATATTTCATTGTGAGAGATCTGGGTTACCAAGGTCCGACAAGAAAAAGAAGTTAGTCGATGGTAAAAAGGTCAGCCCGATACGAGTGAATAAAGCTAGGTCAAAGAAAAAGGGTTGTCCCTTTTTGTTGCATGGTATTTTTAGGGAAGGAAATGCTATTAGAGATCCTGGGTGGACCATATCGGTTGTTAGAGGATGTCATAACCATATGCTTTCGACCACCTTGACTGGTCATGCATTTGCTTCCCGACTTATGAAGGAGTAGCGTAGAAAAGTGATGATTGATACTGCGGCGGGTGCAAGACCCAAGGTTATTTCTACACAGATTAGGAATGAATATACGGGTTCAACGGTATCGAGGAGGCAAGTGTACACTGTTAGGGCTAAGGAGAGGTTGAAATTCCTGGGCAATCTGAATGTGACACAATGGTCATTGGGGTTTTTGAAGGACAAAATCTATTTGTTGGACACCGCTACTAAAACGAGGGAAGATGGGAATGAGGTATTGTCGTGCTTTTTTGTTTCTCATCCAGACGCTCGACATTTGTTGTGCATGTTCCCTAATGTCGTCATCATGGATTCGACGTACAAAACCAACAGGTAAACCTTACTCGTTTTAGTATTATGAGTAGATAATTGTATTTTGGGCGGGTTTGAAGTATTTTTTGTGTTGCATCTATAGGTACGGTATGTCACTGTTCCAGATTGTTGGGTTTACTTGCACCAACTTCACATATTGCATTGCTCTTGCATTCATGGAAAGGGAGACGGAAAGCCACTATGCATGGGCATTGACACGATTGAAGTGGTTGTTCGGGGGGAAAAGTCCTGTATGCATCATGTCTGATCGAGAGCTAGGACTGATCAAGGTTGCCGATAAGGTGTTTCCGAAGGTTCGGCATCATTTGTGTCAGGTCCATATAGACCGTAATGTGAAGGCATATGCTAAGTCGATGAACATTGACGAGAAGAAATTCTTGGGAAGTGTTCATCGGGTGATGAGGTCTCACACAAAAGAGGAGTATGGAGAGCGACTTGCTCACTTTAAGGAGACATGGAATCAAGGCCTTGTGAATTATGTGGAGGAAACTTGGTTTAATCACCATAAGAAAAAGCTAGTTGCGGCATGGTGTGATGATGTTCTCCATTTTGCCACAAGAACATCAAACATGTAACTTTCATACAAACATTTGCAATCAAATTGGGTTTTAAAATTCATTTAGTAAATTGTAAATGATTATATTATTTTCAGGGTTGAGGGTCAGCACTCTATGCTTAAGGACATGATTGAGACATTCGTTGGAGGGTTCGACACAATTGTGCAACACATCGACAACATGTTTGTTGATCAGCATCGAAAGATCCGATTTGAGATGACCAAGAACTGCACTGCCTTTCCCATGGAGATAGTAAATGGACCTAAGTGGGTTAAGGTCTTCTTCAAGCGCATCCTTGAAAAGTGCTCTGAGAAATGCTTGAGAATGTTGTATGCCCAAGCTGTGTTAGCAAATGAGGGGAAAATTGGGGACAAATGTGATGATTTTTGGTGGAAGTCCACACTAGGACTGCCTTGCCCACACACAATTAAGGTCTATGTGGAGACGGGTTACCCGTTAGTGCCTGAAGAAGTTGATATTTTCTGGAAGCAGATCAGATGGGAAGGGGTGGATGCTAAGGATCTTGATGTCGATGATGGTGTTGCAATCACAGCGGATAATGTCACGGTGCAGGACTTCTTTGAAGAGTTCTTTTGTGGGAAAGTTGATGGATTTAGGTTGAAGAAGATGGCGGAAAAGTGGCGTGAGATTGATGACCCTATATCGTGCCAGATTGAAGACCCGCCACATGGTGAGACCAAGAAGGGGAGGCCTAGGATGAATGCGAGAAAGACCGGCACCAAGAGGAATATGGGTTGGGATGAGCATGTGGATGCCAAGAGTAAGAAGATGAAGGAGAAGCAGAATATGAAGAATTAGGATGAGGAGTTGGGAGTGGAAAAGGAGGATGCGGATGCAGAGAAAGAGACAACCAATGTGAAATCGTCTGTGGGATCAAAATCGTCTGTAGGATCGAAAGGATGTCCTTCTAGCGGAAGACCTCGCAGTGGAGTCTCAATAGCAAAGGGGAGTGCCACTAAACCTGCAAAGTCCAAATCTGCTTCAAACAAGGCCAAATCGGCTTCAAACAAGTCGTTCAAGTATCTCGGCTTCAACTGGGGACGTGAGAATATTGATCACTTCATGCTCGCATACATTTCTAGTGTACAAAGCGTCAAAGGCGATGGTCATTGCAGGTTTCGTTCTCTTGCCGTTTTACTAGGTCGCCGAGAAGAGGAGTACGTTGATGTCCGGTTAGAGCTTTCGAAGCACGTCCAGACACATCGAGCCAACTACATAGCGATGCTTGGGGAGGAAGAGTTGACGGTGGAAGCATTTGTTAGGAGATTAAATTATATTGATTCACCGTGCACAATGAACTTCTGGTGTATAATGCATATTACTGGTTTGGTGTTTGCCACGGAACACCAATTCGCGGTTGTTGTCTTATCATGGTTTGGACCGCACACATGTCTTCCATTGTGGGCCCCCCGGGGTGTTGAGCCTCCGACAAAGGTTTATGCGATAGCACATGTAGGCAAGAGAGACCATTACGTACCGGTATGTGGAGCGCTACTCTCTGGTATTTACTTATTCTTTCATAATTTGTTATAATTTTATTGTTTATGTTTACAGATTTGGCTTGTTGATGATCGTTGTCCAATTCCACCGCCTCCGAGGCAGTGGCTCATTTACAAGGACCCAAGTGTTGATGGATGGGATAGTCATGAGCGCTTTAAGGATATGTTCAAGAATTATGTAGAGGAGCGAGCGGAACAAGGGCGACCCGACATACTTACCTAGGCTTTTTGTATTGTAATTGACTCTATATATGTCATTGTATTTCCTTTTGTGGGAAAGTTTGATTGAGATTGACCGTATATTGTGTTTATAATCGCTTGTTTTTATTCGAATTGTTGTTGATTCGGGAAAATGCAATACGAGACAATAATATTACTTGAGAATCATTAACAAATACACGCACACATAAATGTTAAAGCGTACACTAGTTGAACATGAATCATAAAAAGCTATCTAATTCTCATCAGAGCTACCGTTGTCCACGTCAGATTCCGGATCTTCTAAAAGACCCGGGATATGACGTTACGGGTGTGTAGCCTCGGTGTAAAGGGTGACTGGAACACCAGGTCTGTAAAGAGCTATAATTTTAGCTACGTGTTCCTCATCTACCACCTCACGGAGTCGGGGAGAATCCACACCCGATGGAAAGTAAAAAATCCGACCAGGGCGAACCCCGGTTGTTGGATTGTAAAATAACGCCATGAACAAGTAACCTAAAGATAACCCCCCTTCTCCAGGCGAGACATCCCTCATACGCAACATGCGGACCTCGCCACCTTCGTAGCCATGGAAAAACATGTCCATCCCACTTCGTTGGCATATCATTCGATTGTAGGTGATTCGCCCATTTTGGTAAACGTTGAGAACCAAATGCGTCATTACAACAAATAGAACACACGAGAAGTTTGTGAAAAGTTATGGAGTGGGAATTGTGTGAATGAGTAGATGAGTTCGTTGTGTATATATAAGGGTTCATGATGGGCAAAATATGACCATTTTGGGCGGCACATAGTGCAGCCCAGGGTGGTTTACGTGGGCGGCAACATGTGCCGTCCAAAAGGGTACCTTTGGGCTGCACTAGGTACCGCCCACGAGGGTACTTGTGAGATGGGACTATTGGTTGAGTTTGTGTACCCCTTTGTGCTGCACTAGGTGCCGTCCAAGATGGTGTTTTCGATACGATACAATCATATGTTATAACGATACGATATAATCATATGTTATAACGATAACCCCGCCAACAAAACAACGCCGGAAAGACTCCGTCGCGTCCGCCGTCGCGTCCGCCGTCACGTCCTCCGTCGAGTCCACTGGATCGGCGCTGTCGCCGAGATCTCCGGTCGCCGCCATTTCCTCCCTTTCAACCTCCGCCCATATCTCGTCAATGGATATCATTTTGCCGGAATCCGCCATGTCTCTCACATCCCTTTCAACTTTCTTTTCTTGAAAGAAATTTTTCGCCTTTGAACTCTCTTAGAGAAGACGATCTCGGCGGCAATAAATACTGCCGAGATTTTTTTTTTTCGGTCACAGGTGGGCGGCACCTATTGCCGCCCACGTTCAAAATTTGAAATCCCTGCCCATGTTCAAATTTTGAACATTATGTGGGCGGCAATTATTGCCGCCCACAGTTAAACCGAGTTGGGAAAAAATCTATTTTTTTTACAAAAATTTAAAATTCCTAAACCGGGTTCGATAAAAAAAAAACCTAGGCGGCAACTAGTGCAGCCCATCTGAACCGGGTTTTTTAAAAACCGGTTCAGAAGCTGGGCTGCACTAGTTGCCGCCCAGGACTCAGACCGGTTTTTTGGGGCCTTTTATGGGTTGCACTACGTGCCGCCCAGGACGGAGTGCGAGGTTGAAGAAAAGGGAGTGCGCGGTTTGTCGCCGTATTTGATTTACATATAAGTTTAAATGAAATTGTAAAGTTTTCGGAGTTCGTATGTACATGTGTACTTATATAGTTTTCCTTTTGTTGGCCTCTTTTTCAGTGTGCTAGCAAGGATTCATACGCGAATCATCAGATAAAATGGTACATGACAATCAAGTATCTTTTCGCTCAACATTGTTTGAAGATTTTACTAGATGCAAAGAAACCATCATCCAAGCAATCATAAAAAAAGGAATTAAGCCATCTCTAGAATATTCAGTTGTTTGATTTGGTGTAGCGAGTCGGAAAAGGTGATCTAGGGAGGAGAATTAAAAAAATCTGTGCTAAACATAATAGGTCACCAAGCCACATCGCCTCAGGTATATCAAAGTAGGGTCATCGCTCCTATCCCGTGTGGGCATGTATCTGGCACCAACAGATATAAACGAGGTAAAAGCGGTTTTTAGCGACACATTTTTCTAACTCCTCTTCAATCTTCATCTTCTTCTTCTCCAACACCTCATTCTTCCTCACCAGCTCCGTCATCTTCGCCTCATTTTTCAACAGCCACTTCAGCTCCCCAACGACTTTCATTTTCCCTGCCGCATCACCACCACTTTCATCCGCTCCTTTCCTCGCCGTCTGAACATCGTTCTACAACTTGCTCGTCTCCACCTCCAACTCCAATTGTCGTATATCTCTACTAATACTCACTTTCTTTCTTCGAACTCAAATTGTTGCATATTTCTACTAATACTCCTTTTCAACCGCGTAATCACGCTATGTAATGATTCAAAACATTTCAGACTTATTTGGTTTCATTGAAAATATAGTTGTTCTCAAACCTTATATTATATGTGGTAATATAGTTATTCTTCTCAGCACACGTAGCTTTAGGTTACGAAAACAACTAAATACTTTTAGACTGCAAACCTAATGTTCCTATAACGATATACATTTTAATGTAATCTTATTTAGAAAATTAATACAACATACTTTTTGTTGCACTTCTTACTTACATCCTATATTGTTTGTAGAACTTTTGAGTGTGTGTTTTTTATCATGATATTTATAACTTATTGGATGAGACACATAAAACACCCCGATTTGACATACCAACACGCTATTACTATGTTTTTTTATGAAATCCCGTTAACACCTCATCTGAAATGCAATCAGGCTATGTCTAATTCGCATAAGAGTACCGTTAAATATCGCGCTTTTACCTATTATCTCTCTATTTATCGTTACTATTACACAAGTCTTTTTCTAAATGTGTAAGGGATATAATAAAGTCGTATTATAGGGATGTAATCACGCCTATGTAGTGATTCCAAAAACAATCAACCTTGTAATAGTATTGAATGATCTCTATGAAATATCACGATTGGATAATCATCACGTTTCTTATGTCTTCCTCGTTAAAATCACTCAAACATTTAGCATTCCTCTCCTTGAGACTGTCGTCGCACATTCCACTCCTTATCGGATTCGTAAAATAATAGTGGTAAAATATCAAATACGCGACAATGAATTAGAGTTTTCACAAGCAGTACAGTTATAAAATACAATTGTTCGTTAAACCAAAAGGATAAAATTTAATATGTCTAAGACGCGCTGGTTGAAGCATTCCCATCCTCTAAAACTGGAGAGATTGTTTTATGCGCGGTAACTTCCTCAAATACTGCTTCATCTTTCATTTGCTCCAAAGTGGTCTCAATTACGGTGTCAGCGATTTGAAAATCTTTTTCTTCATCTTCATTTAAAGGAGATTCACTGACAAGATCAATGTAGTCCTTGGGGTTGGAAAAACCAAAGTGTGGATGATCTAGATAAGTCTCCCAATGCCAAAAGGTTGTCTTTCGGGAGCCAACACGCTGCATGTGGCACCAGACGTCGGTATATTGTTTTGTTGCTTCATCATCTCTTTAGGATCTTCACTATAAGCCCTTACCACCTCTTCACATGCTTTTTTGATGGAAGCACGTTCGATTTTCAAGGCCTCGCTCTCGCTTGCCAATTCTTCCTTTAACTTCTTGAACTCTTCACCGAGATGGATATATGCACTTTCCTTTTTTTCTATAGCGCACCGGAGATGTTCATATCGAGTTTTAATCTCCGACCTAGCGAGGTCTGACGCTTCTTTTCTTTTGAGTGCTTCTTCCAGCTTGTGTGCATCATCTGCTCCCGTTGATGCGCAACCACCAGGCCGACGACCGTGCGGCAGCGTGACCATGGGGACCACGACCTTGGCGTTTCTTATAGTTTCCATTTTTAGCACTTATATGGTTTTTGGACATTTGATGGGTCAAACGATGTCCGTTTTGGGTGAAATTTATATGTCCAGACTCGTATCGAGATTCTCTCGTACCCCTGGTGCTCTGATACCAATTGATGCATAAACGTCTCCGTTTGCTCGTTTTCGGGGCAAATCTAGGTAGAAGGCGGAATCGAGGTTCTCCAACTCTCCAAGGACGATAGGTAAAGCCAAGCCAAGGCTCGACTTTGGCTCTCTTGCTCTCGGTGTTGCCGAGTGGGGGCGAGAAGGTTTCATTCGCGAGGGGGATCGCTAGCGAGGAAGGATTGATGGCCGATGGACCGGCGGTGCGGCGGCCAAAGGGAACCGAGAGGGGCGACGTTGGGCTAAGGGGGCGAAGATACTTCTTAAACGGCAGCACTTAGCATTCAATTCAACGTAATGGAAAAGATATACAAGTTCGACACTTATAGTAGCCAAAAATAACCTAGAGCTCGGCCATGGGCCTTGAGCTAGCTAATGGGATGACTCTCCTAAGCATAGGAGAGGCCCGCACCAAAAAATGAAAAGTTACTAACTACTAAAAATAGGAAGTGCCAAAAATAACAACCATCCACAATTAGCAACATACTAAAAGTGGAAACTGCCAAAAATAGAAATTGTTTGAAAATGTCCAAAAACCATAGAAGTGCTAAAAATGGAAACTATAAGAAACGCCAAGGGGGACACCAAGGTTGTGGTCCCCATGGTCGCGTTGTCGCGCGGTCGTCGGCCTGGTGGTTGTGCATCAACCTCCCTCCGACCGTCGCCGCCACCTCCTTTCGATCGCCGTCCCCTCTTCTATTTCGACTTTCGTAATGGACGACTTCCATTGCTATCAGATCTAGTCAATTTCAAGATTTTTTGCATTATTTGTACCAAGATGAAAACTAGATCTGGACTTTTGACCCCAAAAACCTAGATTTGGAAAAATGTTTTAATTCAAATCTTATTGTCACCTCCTTCAACTTTCGTCTTCGTCGCTCCCCATCAGATTTAACAATTCCAGGTTTTTTTGTACATGAAAACCAGATCTGAAAAGAACAGTGGAGAAATTATAAATGAGATGGAAACCATAAAAAAGACGGAAAAAAAATTGAACAAAGAGTGGAATGTAGTTGGTGGTTTTAGTTAGAGTTGTAGTAGATTGCAAAAAATGGTGAAGAAATCAGAAAAGGAGGAGGGAGAAGACGATAGAAGGGGATAATGGAGGACTTAAGATTCTTTTACTTTGATTTTTCCAAATAAGAAAAAATTGCTTTACCCATTTTATCCTTTTTGTGTAGGATTTAGTTTTTACACAAGGTGTAAATGTAATTTTGTCCCCCATGCTTAAATATAAATTTAAACAGAGTTCTCTTGTAACTCCCCCATCCTAATTATCGTTATTAATGAAGTCAGAGTACAATCCATATTTATGGTTAGTAATTATTACCTTATTAAAGTAATTTTTTTTAGAGTAATGTTAATTAGGCTGCCAACTCATGAAGGGGTAGTCTACCCTCATGTAACTAATACATTTTTCCATTTCAACCCTTTCTTTAGCGGAAAAAACTACTATGCCTTATTGGGCACACAACATGAACTACCAGCTATTCCTGCTAATGATTATCCTTTTCTTTATGTTATTCATCTACCATAAATTCGTTTTAATTTTTTCCACAATAATTATAACATGACATTAGAATAATGTTGCGTCAAAGTTCATAACTTCGGAATCAACCAAAAAATAAAAACTAAAGTACAGAAATAGAGTAGTAGGATTATCTACATGTATTATAAATTACAGAGAATGTTAGGCGATTTAGGCAGGTCAAATTTTGATTGAATGATCTCATATTTTATGTCAATTATTAAGGGTTTGTTTGAGAAAGCCACATTTGCATCCGAATGTTAGCTACTACCTCACGAGGGTTTTTGGTCCATTGATTCTTTAAGAGTTTTCAATTAACAAAACTACTCCCTACTAATTTTTATGTATTTTTTCTATTCCCTACTAGCTTATTTTATTATTATTTTTTTCTCTATTTTCTTTGTTTTTCCTCTCTCTAAAATATTACTTTTTAAGGTTTAGGGTTTAGAATTTAAGATATAGAATTTAGGGAGTATGATTTAGGGTTTAGGGGGAAGACAGGGGGTTAGTTTCCTAAGAGGTTAATTTCTTAATAAAAACGTTATACATGGATTATTTACCCAACTTATCCCTACCTCACTAACATTGTTTAGCAAGCACACCCTCACCATCAACATGGGCCTAATAAGTGGGCTTTGCTTTTCAAGCCCAATCCAGCCTACCACCTTTCTCTAATTTTTTCTCTCTCTTCCTTCTTCTCTTTTAGGGTTTATCAGAGTTTTGTCTCCCAGAGGTTAGTTTCTCCCTCAAGCCTCAGCTCAACTGTCACCAAGAGGGAGGGAGAATTCACCAATCAACCGTTGCATATTCAGATTCAAATGTCAGCCAAATGGCGAGCTCTGCAGCACCGTCATCGCTACACCTACAGCGCCGTCGTCTTCCCTCAACACTTCACCGATTCCCTATTCCTACTTCCCCCGGAGATTTCGACTCTGAAATTCTTCTCTGATATGAAGGAATTAGCTTCTCTCACCTCCACATACACCCAGCTTACGCACGCTAAGAGCGTCGCCTCTTCATTCGGCGCACTGCTATCCACCTCCGACGATGAATCCCTCATTTCCGTGGCGGCCAGGTACTACTTGGAACTCCTCTTTCTCGATAACTCCGTTCCTTTGCACAGGACTTTTGCTTCCGCTCTTGCGAAATCGAGGAACTTCGGCTCTCTGATTGGCCGGTGCTTTCGAGCTCTGTGCGAGGAGTATGGCGGGTTAGATAAAGGTAAAGGGAGGAGCTTTTGTGTGTCGAGGGCGGCGCTATCGATGATGAGTACTCCAAAGTTGGGTTACTTGGTTGATGTCGTGGACGAGTGTTGCATTCTGGTGGCGGTGGATATTGTTTCTGGATTGAGTTCGGTGATTACTGAGACTAATAGTTGGGCTCGGCCCTCGCCATTGGTGATGGAACAGTGCCAAGATGCTCTGTCTTGCTTGTATTACCTGCTCCAAAGGTTTCCTACCAGGTTTTTTGCTGATTCAGGTGAATGTCCGATTAGTTTGGGAGGCGACAATTCAAGTGTTTTTGAATCGAGCTTGATTGTGATTTTGAGTGTCTTGAAGTCCTCGTCCTTCTCGAGGGATTGTTTTGTGGCGGCTGGGGTGAGTTTATGTGCTGCCCTTCAAGCTTGCCTTAGTCCCGAAGAGCTCGGGTATTTGATCATTGGATGTGTATTCTGTCGGTCTACATGTAATTTGGTTGGTAAGAGCAAAGATAAATTTATTAGGGCATTGTCTAAGGTTTCTTACCAGGGGGATTTATGTGCTGAACTCCAGAGTTTTTCTGCTCTCAGCAGGCTTTGCCTCATTCGAGGGATTCTTACAGGAGTTTCAAGAGCAATTCTGAATGCCGAGTTTGTTGTGGAAACGGATGGCCAGGGTGATAGCCACTTAGATGGTGGTAATGACAGCTCGGTGCAGACTATATTATACGATAGCATATTGCCTGATCTTTGTAACTATTGTGAGAATCCCATTGATAGTCATTTTAACTTCCATGCATTGACCGTGATGCAGATATGTTTGCAGCAGATTAAAACCTCTTTATTGGCTGATCTCATTGATGAGTCTGTGACTACTGATCTGTTCCCTGAAGACCTGAGGGTTCGCATAATACGTATTGTATGGAACAACTTAGAAGATTCCCTGAGTCAGACAGTAAAACAGGTTCATCTCATCTTCGATCTGTTGCTGGATATTCAATCTATTCTCTATCGTGGTGATCAAGGTGAAAGAGTAAAACAGTACCTATATAAAATTGCAGGTGATCTTCTTTCTCTGGGGCCAAGGTGCAAAGGAAGATACATCCCCTTAGCATCCCTCACTAGGAGGTTAGGAGCAAAAACTATCCTGGCCATGAGCCCTAAACTTTTATTTGAGACTGCACATTCTTATATTGATGATGATGTTTGTTGTGCTTCCACATCATTTCTTAAGTGTTTCCTAGAGCACTTGCGTGATGAATTTTGGAGTACTGATGGAGTTGAACATGGGTATGAGATGTATCGAGGTCATTGTTTGCCACCTGTCCTATGTGGACTTGCTTCTGGAGTTCCAAAGTTGCGCTCCAATTTGAATACTTATGCTCTTCCATGCTTACTTGAAGTTGATGTGGATAGCATATTTCCCATGCTTGCCTTTATTGCTGTAGAAGTTGGTGGCGAAACAGGTTTGGTGTATTCAGAACTAAGCTCTTTGAATATGGCTCTGAGGATTGAGCAGAAAGTGGCGGTGTTTGTCTCATTGCTCAAGGTAGCACGATTTCTTGCATTCTTTGAAGGGGACATTGAATTGTTTCAGAATACAGAATCAGGGAAAAGATATGAGCTTGAAAAGGAATATGCTCTTCTGTTCATAAAGAATATACAAGTTAAAGTACCGGTTGAATGGCTTGTGTTGGCGTTGACTCATGTTGACGAGTCACTTCGTGTGGATGCGGCAGAGTCCCTTTTCTTGAACCCTAAGACAGCTAGTCTACCTTCCCACTTAGAAATTGCTCTGATGAGACAAGCAGTGCCTTTAAACATGAGGTGTTCTTCAACTGCATTCCAGATGAAGTGGTCCAGCTTGTTTAAGAAAATTTTCTCAAGGGTCCGAACAGCTTTGGAAAGACAAATGAAGCAAGGCATATGGCAACCTGGTTCTTCTTGCAACAGTAACCAAAATGCTCTTTCCAATGGGCATGCAGAGGGTTTGTTTAACCGGGCAAAAGATCTTTTTGGTTTTATGAAGTGGTTGAGTTGCTTTTTATTTTTGTCATGCTATCCGTCTGCACCATATGAGAGGAAAACCATGGCCATGGAGCTCATTATGATAATGATTAAAACTTGGTCTATAGTGCCTCCACTGTATGGGAAGCTTGGGTCTCCTTCAGAAGAGCATCTGTATCCATACAATAGAAGTCTGACTCTACCTGATTCCACGCTGTTACTAGTGGGATCCTTGATTGACAGTTGGGATAGGTTGCGAGAGAGTTCTTTCCATATTCTACTCAGTTACCCTACACCACTGCCTGGCATATCATCTGGTGACATGGTTAGCCAGGTTATTTCATGGGCTAAAAAGTTGGTTTGCAGTCCTCGTGTCCGAGAAAGTGACGCTGGGGCTTTGACTTTGAGGCTTATGTTTCGAAAATATGTGGTGGAGCTTGGTTGGACGCTAAGAGCTTCAGCTTGCATAGCTTGCCTTAAATCGGAATCAGAATTATTAAATGTGGGACTTCAAATGACAGTATCAATATTCCCTGTGGTTGAATATCTGAAATCACTTATAGATTGGCTACGTGATGTTGTAGAGGAAGGGGAGAGAGATCTTCTTCAGGCATGCCAAAACAGCTTCGTTCATGGTGTTTTGCTTGCTTTAAGGTACACGTTTGAGGAATTGAATTGGAATTCTGATGTGGCTTTGGCTTGTGTTCCTGAGATGAGAATTGAACTAGGAAAGCTCTTGGAGCTTGTTACACGGATAACCTCATTGGCACTTTGGGTCGTTTCATCTGATGCATGGTACATACCTGAGGATATGGATGATGTCCCTGATGATGCTATCTCAATGATGGACCTTCCAGATGACGGAGATAAGGAGGCTTCAACAAAGGTTCACGAGGTAACAGATTCAAAATCTTTGCAAGGCGTGAGACCAACAGATCAAACTGTTATGGTTGGCTGCTGGCTTGCTATGAAAGAGGTATCTTCATTCATTTTTTAATTGTTGCTTATTAATCCACATGAAGCTAAAGCCAATATTATCTGATGATTTTATTTTGAGGCAGTGGCCTTTTTATTATACTACTTTTGGGTTTATTACATAAATATCTTGTGCAGTTAAATTTTATGCATTAATAAATGCTCAAATTAGCGTCTCGACAGAATTGTCCTTTAGTTTGTAGGTCTCCTTTTATACCTTATATAAATTATCTTGCCTAGGCTGTTGAGAATTTGGCGGATGCTTAAGTCCATATTTCATTTGGGAGAACTCACTAGTTCGTTGGGCATGTCTGTCATGATAAATCTATAAGAGACATGGAACCTACTGAATGTTTAATTACCATTGTATCTTAGACAATTTTGGGGTTTATTGGACCGTTGATCCTGGTGAGCTGTTGTTTGACCAAAAACATAATTATTTAGCACATTTTCTTAGGAGTTTGTTGTTTGAAACTCCAGCATTTTGATGAAATTACGGGTCCTGTTTTCTCCTATTGTTAATACCTTCATATAGCCAAGTTGCATGTTTTTTTGTTGCTGAGAATGGATTTGTTGCTAGCATGCCTTCTCAACCATTGCTCTTGCTGATCTCTGTTTGTGCTAATGGTAAGAAAACCATTAACTTATACAACATTTTCTTTTGCAGGTCAGCCTTCTTCTTGGGACCATTATTAGGAAAATCCCCTTACCAAGTAGCACCTCTACAGATTCTGATGTTCCAGATACATCCACTGATATGGTTCTTGATTTTAAGCAGTTAGAGGAAATTGGTGACCACTTCATGAAGGTTCTTCTGAAAATGAAACATAATGGCGCCATAGATAAGACAAGAGCAGGATTTACTGCACTTTGTAACCGTTTGCTTTGTTCCAATGACCCAAGGTAACTGACTTCTGTTTTAATTATTTTTTGAAAATTCCGATTTAAGTATGACACAGACATCAAGGGTTGGATTCATTTTAGCATCCAATAAAGTTAGAAATGCACTCGCATTTTGTGTAAACTGTCATAGTATTTTGTTGATCAGGAGCTTCTGTATCTTTGATAAGTGAATTTATTATGACATATTCTTCTAAACATGATCTACTGAGCCTCTAGCACCAATTGGTGTATCCTGAAAATAAGATACCTTTATCACTGTAAAGTGTCCTGGATATTTCGAAATACGTGGAACTTAAAAAGTACATCTGTGTATTTGAGTTTGGGTATCCTTCTGATGAAAAATTGATGTATAAAAACTTCTTAAGTTATTATTTCTGCAGCACCTGTGAACCCTTTCATATATATCATTTGTTTTTATGGCCATCTGAACGTACTGTAGTTAAAAGTTTGAGAATAACTGTTTTGATGTCCGCCTGATTGATATGTTAGTCGGTAAGGTATTATAAGGTCAGCTAAGTTAGTTTTTTCTTTCTTGTCTGTATATATAATTAATATATTCCCTTTTATTATTCAACTATTTGCCTTTTCCCATTACTGATCGGTTTCTAAGGCCCTATATATTCTGTAGCCTTTGTAGGTTGACAGAATCTTGGATGGAGCAGCTAATGGAGAGAACCATAGCCAAAGGACAAACAGTAGATGATCTACTGAGGAGAAGTGCTGGTATACCTGCTGCGTTCTCTGCTTTTTTTCTCTCAGAGCCTGATGGTGCACCGAAAAAACTACTTCCAAGGGCACTAAGATGGCTGATTGATGTAGCTGGTGGATCATTATTGGCTCAAACTGAATCAAATAGCATGGATGGAGAAATTTGCATTACCCCAATTGAAACCTGTAACCAAAAGAATGAGTTGGGATCGTCAGTTGAGAATGACGTAAATTCTATGGCCTCAAAGATGCGGGATGAAGGTGTCATCCCGATGGTGCATGCTTTCAATGTTCTCAGAGCCGCTTTTAATGATACAAACTTAGCTACTGATACTTCTGGTTTTTCTGCTGAAGCCATGATAGTATCAATACGTTCGTTCCTCTCACCTCACTGGGAGGTCCGTAATAGTGCATGTCTAGCATATACTGCCTTGGTTCGCCGAATGATCGGATTTCTTAATGTACAGAAACGGGAATCTGCACGGCGTGCTATAACTGGTCTTGAGTTTTTCCACAGGTAACTATTTCTTTTCTTGTTGATCTCTTACACTTTAGTCTAGTCATTTGGATCCATTTCCTTTTGTTTAAATATTGGACAAGGAGGTATATAAGAGTAAACTATGTATATTATTAGTGAATCAGTGGCTAATTTACTTTTTCCTCCCATATGTAAGGTACCCAGCACTGCACTCTTTTATATTTAATGAGCTGAAAATCGCAACCGAGTTGCTTGGAGATGAAAGGTCACAGTCAAACCTGGCTAATGTTGTGCATCCAAGTTTATGTCCTATTCTGATCCTTCTTTCTAGGCTTAAGCCTTCACCTATCTCAAGTGAAACGGGTGATATTTTGGACCCCTTTCTGTTGATGCCTTTTATCCGGAGATGCTCAACACAAAGCAATCTGCGCATCCGTGTTCTTGCTTCAAGAGCCCTAATAGGTCTGGTGTCTAATGAGAAACTGCACAGTGTAATGTTGAAAATTGCCTCTGAATTACCTTGCTTGGGAAACCAGATGGAATCAGCTCCTTCAACGATCAACTTAACTGATAGAGCTGGTTGTATTTCGCTAAATTCCATTCATGGGGTGCTATTGCAGTTAGGTGCTCTTCTGGATACTAATTGTAGGAGTCTAGATGATGCATCTACAAGGGATTCAATTCTTGAAAACTTGGTCAGTCTTCTTGTTAAGTGTTCATGGATTGGAAACCCGAGGAGCTGCCCTTGCCCCACGCTAAACACTTCATTCCTCTGGGTACTCGATCACCTGCTTAGTATTGCAAGAACTTGCCGAACAAGCAAGAATTATGATGTGGTCTGTGGTCTTCTGTCTGAGTTATCATCACTGTGTTTGTCTTTGGAGGTAACTGATAGGTCTTCCTTCTATGATCCTACAGTGGAAGAACTTCGTAAACAAGCTGCCATTTCATATTTTAGTTGCATATATCAAAGGTCTAATGGAAGTGCTGAAGATATTCGTCTTGGGCCGTGTGAAGCATCATCTTCTGTGAATATGGTTGGCAGAAAACTTGAAACAAAGAATGGTTCTACTGGTGCCGAGGAAAGGCTTGTGCTCTCTATGTCAGATGCATCTTATGAGGTAAGACTTGCATCTCTCAAGTGGCTCTTCCATTTCTTGAAGGTGACCAAAACTGATGACCTCGACAAAGCTCAAGGGAAATATGAAATGGGGGCTGTTTACCTTTGGGCGAAGGTTAATCTGCACACAACGTTGATGAAGCTGTTGTCCTGGGAGACACATCACAAGTGTGTATATTATATCCTCAGGATTCTTTTCTTGTGGAATGTGTTGCAGATTCAAAAGATGAGTGACAATGGAGATGTAGACGGCAGATACATTGGAGACATGGATTTTGCATCGGTTCTAGAACTGTGGAATAAGCTACTTTTCATGTACGAAACCGTATCACATGCAAAAACGAAGGAAGCACTCATCTGCTGTTTGGGATTATGTGTGAAGCACTTCACAACCTTGATCAGAAACACTGTGCTTCCTGATTGTGGAAAAGAGCTCGAAGAGCCAGCCAGATCCACTCTCTTGCATGAATGCATTAGTCGTTTTGTCTGCATAATCAAACAGCACAGTGACGCATCTGAATCGGTTACCATTCGTAAGGCTGCAGCAGAATCGATGGTCTCATCTGGATTACTAGAGCAAGCTGAATTTATTGGTTCCTTCATTTTCCCTGGTCGGATTCCTGATCAGAATTTTGAACCTAGGGAATCTGTTGAAATGTTGGCTTATCAGATACTCGACATTTGGTTTACCTGTATTAAGTTGCTGGAAGACGAGGACGTTGACCTGAGACGGAAGCTTGCACTGGATGTCCAAAAGTGTTGTCCAAGTGGATTCAGAACCGCTTCTCAATCCGGATTCATCCCAGCTCAGGTGGAGAAAGTGATGGAGCTATGCCTAGAGTTTCTCTCATTAACATTTGGCAACTGGGTTGTATATTTCGATTATCTGCTAACACGGGTTCTCGACGCTGCAAGCTGCTGCGTCTCTGGAGGAGACCTTATCAGGGTAGTCTTTGACAAGGAAATTGACAATTACCATGAGGAGAAGCTTCTTATCTGTCAATTATGCTGTTCTCACCTGGAGAAGCTCCCTGTACTGAACCATTACAAATGCAACGGTCCTTCAAGGGACGAATTCGTCACGTTTCTGAAAACGTGGAGACGAAGGTTCCGTGACCAGCTGACGTCCTTTGCGAATGAGCACATGCAGAAGCTCGGGAACGCGCATTGGATTGGTGGCGTCGGGAATCACAAGGATGCATTCCTGCCACTGTATGCCAATCTCCTCGGCATTTTCGCCCTCTCGAAATGCCTTGTTACCCTAGAAGTGGACAGTGGTAAGGATGCACTTGCTGAGGTTGTGAATCTGGGAAATGTCATTAAACCATTCCTTAAAAACCCTTTGATATTTAACCTTTATGCCTTGGTGATTAAGCTGCATAAGGAAGCGGCTGATGATTCGATGCCCGAACTGGAGGGTGGTGATGGATTATGGGATGGGTTTGATCAGTATTTTCTTCTTAGATAGATTTTGTTTGTATGATTACATTAGTCTCTCCGTAGCAATTCACATAGCAGACTCAGAATTAGGGTTTTTTCTTCATCCCCATGATTGGTTTAAGAATGTATTCATATACAGAGAGAACTGTCGAAAGATATCCAGTTTTTTGGTATTGAATTTCATTTCCTGGCAAACTTCAAACTAGTCATTGAAAATCGAACACGAAATAAATTACATCAAAAGTTGAACAATCTATATCTATATATCAAAACTCTCTTCTTTTGAGCTCTTAGAATGCTTTTGGATCCATCATATTTATATGTTATATTAAGTTTTTTATTTCACTTTAAATAAAAATTATTTATCAAATCAAAATTTATATGTAAATATTTAGATTACAATTACTTCCGATATCAACCAAACTTTAAAGTGATAAATAACATTGTAAATAAATTTAACCATCAATCTATATATCTATATTAAAGCTGACTCTTTTTAAGTCACTAGAGTGTTTTTAGATCCAAGTTGTTAATGTTTTATTTATTTTATTTATTATTATATTAAATAATCAACAAAATATAAATTAACAAAAAAACATTAACAAGATTTGTAAATTAATTAGCTCTAGATTTTAAAATCTTATCAAACTAACTTATTTTTGTAATAAATGTTAAATGTAATTTTCTATTTGACGAAATTGTAAATGTGATACATATATTTTTGTTAATGCAACAATAATATTAATTGACATTTAACATCATCAAAAAACTTAATTAATTAATTAATTTAAATATTAAATATTGTATAAGGTGAGGTTATATACTTAACTTTAGATACCATATATTTTAATGATTTTTTTGGTAATTACCACGAATTAGTGACAAACTATTAACAAATTAAATGAACCCATATAAGTTAATTAGTATATTGACATAGCAACAAGATTAGTGAACCCACGTAAGTTAATTAGTAACAACCTTTAGATATCATATCTTTTTAATGATTTTTTATTTACTTACAATGCATTCACATTTTGAAATTTAAATAAACCCACGTAAATTTGATAACAATAAAATCTTCACTTGATAGATTTCACATTTCCAAGATTTAGTTACAAATTATTATGAACTTGAAATAATTGATGATGATAAAATAATATGTATGAAAATATCAATATACTATTTGAAATATAATTCAATTGGATTTTATTTGATTCTCCAATTGAGTTAATTTAGTATATTAATATTTACGAATAAATATAAATTTGAAGAAATCGAATACAAGAAGAAACAAAATCAAAAGCGGAAATAAAACAAGAACAAAAACAGTAGAGCTTTTATAAATATTGAGGCCTCAACTAGAACACCCACAACCACAAGGTTAGAAAGCTAGAAGGGCAAACAAAGATCTAAGCACTACTATAAAGAGAAGAAGACAAGCTCAAGAAGCTGAAAAATGACAACAACAATGGAACCAATGTTCCAAAGGGTGCCGACTTCGATCAAAGATCAGCCTAAGCTCTTGATACTTCTTCCTCCTTGTTTTGGATTGAAGGAACTCTTGAACACTCAGCTGAAAGCAAAGAAAGCAAGGAGAAGCCACCTACTAAAGGCTTTTCAGCTGGTGCGTGAGGTTCTCTGCAAGCTAATGTGCAGCTGTAGCTTTTTTATATAGACTTATCTGACATGAGGAGTATCATATGTGAATCATTGATCTCAATAAATGTGATAAATGCTTGAGCGATGATCCTGAATAAGAGAGAGAAGTACATGTCCAACAAATCCACATCAAAAAAATTCGTAACTCCAGCAACAACTGTAAGTACATTAGCGAATTTCTAGCTTTGAAAACTATTCACTGAAAAATACTGACACTTTTATCTATGCAAGGCTTTCTCTGTGGTGACTCCATACAAAAAGGGCTATAAAACAAACTTGAAGAGATTCACAGAAATGCTCGATGTTGTTCAGGACATTGCGTTGCACACAACACTAGACCGTGCAACATTGGTATCTCCTCCATTTTAAACTCATTTCAATACCTGTAGAATACTTTGTTCCCA
Source organism: Rheum nobile (assembly GCA_027886185.1). Lineage (NCBI taxonomy): Eukaryota > Viridiplantae > Streptophyta > Magnoliopsida > Caryophyllales > Polygonaceae > Rheum > Rheum nobile. The sequence continues at coordinate 6,492,938 of WOAB01000109.1, read as the reverse complement.
GTTGACAGGTTGTTTGTAATACAGATATTCTTCCCAATATGTGCAAGCGGTCACTACTACGCCTTATGTTTCAATCTGAAGAGAATGCGCTTTGAAATCATTGATAATTCGTCGTCAAGGGATGAAGCAGATGACAAGTATGGAGAGGTGCCAGAAAGACTGGTAAGCAACGCAAATTGTTCAACTAATAAAAATATAATGTTCAAGTTGATTGCTTTGTTGTTCAAAGTTAATATTGTTCAATTATATAATGTGGTTGTTCAAATATGTGTATTTAATAGTTCAATTTCATTAATTTTATGTTCAAACTCGTCAACTGAAGTGTTCATTTTTTATACTTGACAAAATGGATTGCAGAGGAAAATATATGCAGACTACTTGAGGTTGAAGGGCAGTGAAGTTGTAGCGAAGTTAATTGATGGAATGCCAGTAGAACTTTTAAAAATGAAATGGCGCGATAGCAAGAACAAACTTGATTGCAGTGTCTATCTTTTGTAAAACTGCCTTGTTTGCATTGGTCGTGGGATTTACATCTTTATCTATCATTGGCCCTTTTTTTTTGTATCCTCCTCAATGCAAGTTGAACTCGATCACATGCAAGAATTCCCTGCAAAAATGAAACTTATCAGTTGTGACAATTTTTGTTCCAAAATTTGCAGGATTAACCTTACCATCGATCTTCTTGATTGAGAATTCCTTTTTATCAATTTTATCTCTAATAAAATGATATCTAACATCAATGTGCTTAGTCCTCTCATGGTAGACAGGATCTTTGCACAAATAAAGTGCACTTTGACTATCCATATGCAACATAGAAACATAGTTTTTTCTTTCTATTTCTCTAAGTATGCCTTGGAGCCAAATTGCTTCCTTGGAAGCTTCGGTGGCAGCTATGTATTCTGCCTATGTAGAGGACAAAGCTACAATAGGCTGCTGTTGAGCTTTCCAAGATATGCAATTTCCACACCAAGTATATAAATAAGAAGTAGTAGATTTTCTATTATCTTTGTTGCTAGCATAGTCAGAATCCACAAAACCAAATAGCTCGGTAGGGGAAGTATGCTTACCATAAACCAAACCCACATTCACGGTACCTGCAATGTACCTCAAAAGGTACTTCATAGCTATCCAATGCTTTTCACAAGGGTTAGACATATGTCTACTCAAAACACTAACAACAAAGGCAAGATCGGGTCTAGTATAAATCATGGCATACATAATAGAACCTACAGCAGCATCATAAGGCACAGATTTCATACATTCTTCTTCATCACTAGGTAAAGGCAACTTGGTCTTAGTGAGGTCAAGATGCCCCCCCTAAGGGAATATGAGAAGTTTTAACATTTGAAACCTTAAACCTTTCAAGAACTTTCGACAAATAATCACTTTGAGAAAGAAAAATTTGATGTTTAGATCTATTTCTAACAATTCTTATACCAAGAATTCTTTGGACAGGGCCCAAATCCTTCATGTCAAAGAAATGTTTTAAAGATACTTTAACATCAGATTTTTTCCCTTTGAGTTGCGAACAAGCAGAATATCATCAACATACAACAAGACATACAAGGGACAATCAGAATTGACATATTTGAAATAAAGACAAGGGTCATAGCTACTCATGGTAAAACCTAGATTTTTCATGCATTTGTCAAATTTAATATTCCATTGCCTAGGAGACTGCTTCAAACCATATATGGATTTCTTTAACAAGCATACATGATTAGGCTTTGATTTATCCACAAATCCCTTAGGTTGTTTCATATAAATAGTTTCATTTAGGTCATCATGCAGAAAAGCAGTTTTTACATCCATTTGCTCAATTTCATAGTCATAAACTGCAGCCATAGCAATCAATAACCTCAAAGTCTTATATTTCACAACAGGTGCAAAAATTTCATTGTAATCTTCACCTTCATTTTGGGTGAATCCCTTAGCAACCAACCTAGCTTTGTATCTAGGTTGGTCCCCAGGGTTCACACCATCTTTGAGTTTATAAATCCATTTACAATCAATAGTCCTAGCATTTTCAGGTTTAGGAACTAATTGCCAAGTCTTATTGGTCAACATGAAATCTATTTCCTCATTCATAGCAATATTCCAGAATTTAGCATGAGCACATTTAACAGCATGTTCAAACAAATCAGGAGTATAGGCATTCAAAACCTTAGCAATCACAAAAACAAATTGAACCTCATTGTCATAATATCTCCTATTAGGGATCCTCTCATGATGTGACCCTGCCCTCCATATCAGCTACAGAGGAGTAAGACGCCATGAGACATCCGCCTTGAGACTCCTCTATAGCTACATCTACCCCGACCTAGATTTAGGAGACTTTTTATTTCTAGTTCTTACGGTTTTGAGACATTACTTCCTTAGTACTTTCTATTTACAGTATTTCTATTTTTAGTAGCTGTTATGTCTGGGTGGTTTCCATTTATGTTAAATGGGCCGCCAGATTTAGTAACTAGAGAGTCCGGCCCATTAGGCCCACTCTCTAGTATAAATAGGAACTATTGTATTTCATTTCAGGGCACGTCGAAATAGAGCTTTGCTTTCCAGTCGAGTAATCTCCTGAAACCCGGGCCTTGACGTCACAAAATTAACGCGTTCCTAGTTGAACTATCCTGGCGCGTTAATTCGGTTACCTAATTATCCAGTTACTATCCGCCATCCCGCAACAAGAACTAACCCTAGTTCTTGTCTCCCCACAAACCCTAGACAACCGCCGCCTCTTCCTCCCTCCTCACGTCCGCCGCACGCACCACCATTCCTCCGCCGCTTCTCCACCATCACCACCCGTCTTCCGCCGCCAGTCCACAGTGTTTCCGAACACCCCCAGTCCGCCGAACACCTCCATCCCCTTTCCGACGAGTTATTTCGCCCCAATACGCATTCAAGCGATCCTTGACAACGATTTGTGGTCTTTCCATCGGACAAGGTCACATCATCTCACGGGGAACCCTATCTCTAGTCAATTGATAATTAGACAGATTTGGCACTTCAACAAAAGGCCCAACTTCAAAATTTTCAGAAGAAGAAGGGACAGAAGAAGAGGGGATTTCAGAGGGGATAAGAGAAGATGAAAAATGAGGAGAATGGTTACTTACCTGCCCACCTGATTGGTGAGGCTGCACATCCAAGTGCGCTTCAGTACTTGATTGAACATTTTCTTGCTCATTAGAAAATCCAGAATTGCTAGAACTTCCAGAATGCAGAGAGTTTTTAGAAGATAATGGTTCAGGAGAATAACCAATATCAAACTCTTCCTCAAGAGGCACAGTAGGAGCACTTGGAATATAGAAGTGAGTTTCATCATTGTTGGGCCTGTCTAAATTCTCAGGAGAAGCAATTAGACGATTTTTAAAATAAAACTCACTTTCATTGAAAGTGACATCTCTACTAATTATTACTCTATACCCACCTGGTTGTATAAGTAATAATTTGTAGCCTTTTACCCCTTCTGGATAACCAAGCATAACACACTTTTGGGCCCTAGGGTTTAACTTTCCAGCAGATTGCTAGGCATAAGCGATGCACCCAACAGGTCTTAAGTGAGCTAGACTTGGCTTGGTTCCACTCCACAACTCTTGTGGAGTTTTAAAACCAATGGCAGAGCAAGGGGATCTGTTTATTAGGTATGAAGCAGTGATGACTGCCTCACCCCAAATGGAGTGTTTCATCCCTACACTAATGAGCATGCACCTTGCCTTTTCAAGCAAGGTTCTGTTCATTCTCTCAGCAGTGCCATTCTGCTGAGGTGTGCCTGGCACAGTTAAGTGTCTCTTAATACCATTAACATGACAGAAATGATCAAAATCATGATTGCAGAATTCTAGACCATCATCTGTTCGAAGACATTTCACTTTGAAATCAGTTTCACCCTCAACCTTAGTTTTCTAGAACTTAAAGTTGTCAAATGTGTCACTTTTGGCCTTTAATAAGTACACCCAAATATTTCTTGAATAGTGATCTATAATTGAAAGAAAATATTTTCTTCCACCTATAGTATCCACTTGGGCCGGACCCCATAGGTCTGCATGTACATATTCTAAAGGCTTTTGAGCAACAAAAGATGACTTACTAAAGTTGGATTTAACTTGTTTTCCAAAAATGTAATTTTCACAAATTTTTAAATCCGAGGGTTTTTGATCAAAGTGACCATGTTTGAACATATAATGAAGTCCCTTGTTTTCTATATGTCCTAGCCTAGCATGCCACATTTTAGTGTGATGCATACTCATGCAAACATTCAATTCAGTAGAAGAACTAGACAAAACAGGATTACCAACAACATGATATAAGCCATTCTTTTTCACACTTTTAATTAAGATTTTTCCATTTCTGGAAACATTTCTAACACCATTATGAGTGTGGATATGACAGTCAAGATCATCAAACATGCTTTCAGATAATAAATTCCTCCTAAGCTCAGGTACCCACCTGACCTGTTGGAGCACCCTAACCTTCCCATCATGCATCAAAAAAGGAATGTTACCTATGCCTTTGATTTTTAAAGAGGAATGGTCGCCCAACCTTACCTCTCCCTCATTACATTCATGCAGAAAATCGAAATGATGTTTATGAGGTATAACATGCATAGTGCAACCAGAATCCAATATCCAAGAATCAGAATCATCCATAGATGCACACATAAGAAGTTCATCAGAATAGAAATGGTGTGATTCTAAAACAGCAGTTGTACCATTCTGTGATTTACTTGATTCATCTCTCTTCCTTTTGAAACATTCAGTGATATAATGACCAAGTTTACCACAGTAATGACACTTAACATTGTTCTTATCAATTTTAGTTTTAGAATGACCAGAGCCAGAGTTGGAATTAGAAGAGTCAGAAGCCTTATCTTTCTTCTTCTTATTCTGGTTTTTGGATTTTCCTTTAGAAAACAGAACCTCAGATTTAGTATCTTTATCATGTTTTCCTTTAAAGACTTTCATAATCTCATTTTTCTGAACAATCGATTCAACAATCCTCTTTTTAGTCAAGTCCTCAGTACCAAATTGGATCACATCTTTAAAATTATCAAATTGGGAAGGCAGTGAATTAAGTAAAATCACAGCTTGGTGAGTATCCACAATTTTATCATCACACCTTTTTAGTTCCTGAGTCATGCGAAGAAATCTATCTAAGTTATCATTCAGAGACACAGAAACATCCATTTTGAAATTAAATATGCGACACAACAAGCTAATACGAGAAGGGAGATATTTCACCAGAAAGAGGTCTTTTAACGCCTTCCAAAGATTCTTGGAAGAGTCAATAGTGACCACTTGACGAGCTACTTCATCAGATAAGCGGATCATAATTTCAGAATGAGCAATCTGATCCATTTCCCTTTTAGCAGCAACATCAAAGTCAGTAGGATAATCTTCTTCAATAGCACGCCATCATTTCTCCTTAATCAAAATAGCTTTCATCTTGACTTGCCACATTGCAAAGTCGGAGTTGCCATCGAATGGCTTGATACGAACAGAGGATTCAGACATGAAGATTTAGTGAAGAGAAAAAAACAGAATGAGATTAGAAGAGCAGGAATATGAACTAGTAAGCTTCAAATTAATTTTGAGGCACTAATTCGAGAGTGGAGAGACAAAGAGAAGACCCAAATTTATTTTGGACTCCTACTTCGAATCAGCGAGCTGAAAAAGAACACGAAAATAGAAATTTCGCAATCTCAAGAGGGTGTTCACTTCCCTTTACAAATTCGAATCCAAGGCTACTAAGGCCTGTCGGGATCTCGAGTTTGTTCTAAGGGATGAACAAGACAGCGAAGAAGACTGGAAAAAAACAAATCTAAGGTTGTAAGCTACTCGAGCTACACTCTTAGAATGAAGTTCAGAAACTTTTAGGGAATTAAAGCTAGGTTTTTCAAGAGATTCTTTACTTGAAATCCTTGACTTGTATCCCGTAAAACAGAGACGAGGCTTCAAAACTTTAGATCTAAGCCTTGAAAGCAATGATGCTTTGAGAACCTCGATCGTTGTTTGAAGTGGCCCTATTTCGCAATAACAGATCTAGTTTTGAGAGCAACAATGCTCTAAAAGACAGATCCAAGCAAGACAAAAAAGAGAAGATCGAAAAAGAACAACTCAAGACTTTAGATCTGATTTCCAAGAGCTATAAGCTCGAAAAACAGAACGTAACTTGAGGAAATGTTTTAAAAACGAAGACCTTTACTTGACTTTAGATCTGACTTTTGAAGGTAAAGAACTTCAAAGAATTAGAACGTAGCAAGAACAAGAACGACCCTTTAAAACAAAAGAAAATGAAATTCAAGACTTTAGAATATGATTTTGAAGGCCACACGACCCCCAAAAATAGAAACGTAGCTTGAATAAACCTTTTGCTCTGATACCAATTTGAAGAAATCGAATACAAGAAGAAACGAAATCAAAAGCGGAAATAAAACAAGAACAAAAATAGTAGAGCTTTTATAAATATTGATGCCTCAACTAGAACACCCACAACCACAAGGTTAGAAAGCTAGAAGGGCAAGCAAAGATCTAAACACTACTATAAAGAGAAGAAGACAAGCTCAAGAAGCTGAAAAATGGCAACAACAATGGAACCAACGTTCCAAAGGGCGCCGGCTTCGATCAAAGATCAACCTAAGCTCTTGATACTTCTTCCTCCTTGTTTTGGATTGAAGGAACTCTTGAACACTCAGCTGAAAGCAAAGAAAGCAAGGAGAAACCACCTACTAAAGGCTTTTCAACTGGTGCGTGAGGTTCTCTGTAAGCTAATGTGCAACTGTAGCTTTTTTATATCTCAACCCAATAAAGGAGAGCAAAAGTACTGACCGAAATTGCACTGCTGCAGAATGGACAGCTAGCACTTTTGTCTTCAATTGGAGCAAGTATGGGCCGGCCTGATGTGGGCTAAATTTGCCTTCCTATTTGGCCCAAGCTTGAGGCCCAAATGGTTGCAATTTAGCCTTAATCGGTTAGCCCACTAAACATCCAACTTATAAATTATAGGAATGAATCTCTACAATTGTGGTATGCTAGGCTAGGACATATAGAAAACAAAAGACTTCATTATTTGTTCAAACATGGTCACTTTGATAAAAAAAACCTCGGATTTAAACTAGTATGTCAATATATCAAGTCGGCTTGTGCATGGCACGAGGGTTTAAACTAGTATTTATAAAATGTTTCACTAGTGATCTCTTAACAATTCGAATCAAATTGTCACAATAAATAAAATCAAATTCTAGAAACGTAGTTTTTTTATTTGCCAAACGTTGTTGCTTGCTTGCATCAACTTTTTTTTAGGGGAAGCTTGCATCAACTTAAGCTGCATAATTTTGAATTAAATTAATTGATCCTGATGATACTTCTAATTTTAGCTTCATGACAAGCAAAAAAATTTCCAAGCAAAAGACATGTTTCTATCCACTTGCCCAAAAAAAGTTTAATTCAAAAACTTGGGACAATCTACTATATATCTACCAAACTAAAATCATTTTATGCCACGTGACATCCCCTATTAAGCCTATAATCTTCTTATGCCACATGACACACTCATATTTATTTTGCCATATGGCATTTTCTCAATTCTTCCTTTTTTAAAATTCAATATAATAATTGTATATAAGATCTTTATCCTATTTCCAAAATTTAAAATCATTCTATGCCACGTGACACCCCCTATTAAGCCTACAATCTTTATGATTTGATTGGATATGATTTAATATATTTTGATGTAATACTTTTCTTTATTAATTCACTTAAAGTTATATCAGATTATTAATTGATAATTACAATAAAATTTGAAATCAAATACTATAAGTTTTCAATTAATCTATTATATATAATATATCTACTAAAACAAAACTTCCCTATTAATTGATTATTAGTAGATATTTTGTTTAATTTTATCATACTTATCTTAATTTCATTTATATTATCCCTAATTAGATATGTTTTTCATTTATTTATTATTTTTAAATGTTAAATTGATGTATTTTTAATAATTTAAAATTTTTATTAAAACATTTATCCAAGCCCCGTGCATGGCACGAGAAACTAAGGTAGTGTATATCTACATATACGGTTTTTCTAGTGTGTGTCCATGGGGACATGCTAATAAGTTAAATAAGGAAAATATCTCCAAAATATTTCCTAAAAGAAAATGGATAAACCCTTAGCGAAAAAAATTAAACTAATAACTAAAAAAATTACTGCTAAGAATGGAGTTCTTAGAGTGTGCTCATGGACACACACTAGAAAAATCATATATTTTAAATACGAGGCGGTTTCGGGTATAAAGCAACAATACAGTACGAAATACGAAATAATACCAACCGTTAAATGCATGTATGGACGAACGAGATTAAAAGATGAGAATAAGAGAGGCCCGCGTGCCATCATCATTAAAAATGACATTTTTGTGAATTCTGACCAAATCCAACAATTCTCTCAAAAATACCCCTTCTTTTATTCTAAAAAGATGACATCGTTTTTTGCACCTCACACACACTCTCTCCCCCTCCCCTTCTCTTCCAAAACACAAACCCCCTTTTTTATCATCTTTCGAATCTCCATTAAACTCCACCTAAACATTCTTCTTTTACTACTTCACTTTTACTTCTAATGATTTCAATTTTTTTTTACTTGTAACGGCTCGACAAACAAAGATGCACAACAAAGGTAAAAAATCTTCTTTTACTACTTCACTTTTACTTCTAATGGTTTCAATTTTTCGATTTGCTTTAAACACCTTGAATTTGTGTGATAAAGATACTTTTGTGGTTCATTGTCAAATTATCAAAAACTTGTATTGAAATCTTGTGGTAACTTAAATCGTGAATTGTAGTGTTTTTATGGTTTATAGGTACATTGAATCTATATTTTTGTACATCCTTTAGAATTTTCTAGATTCAAAACATTTTAGGGTTCATATGAAGGATAATAGACTACGCAGATGATTATGTTCATGTATTAAGTTTATATGTTCATATATAATACTCTAAGGTTCATATTTAGTCATTTGATAGATGTTCAAATAATTGATTTTGTCAAAGCCTATTAGCTCAAATGGTAGAGCAATGGTACACATGTATGTGAGTTCGAATCCCTCATAGGCTAAATATTGAGCTTGTGAAAAATTTCAGCTCATGTTGGGTTCACGTGTATCATGTTCAAGTTCATATACATACTCCTAATGTTCATATTTAATTTTCATGGTTTAGGAATAATGCCAACATAAGGGTTCATATGTAGAATGTCAATGTTCATATATAACCATATAATGTTCATACTTATTTTTAAAAAGTTCATTTTCTTTTCCATACTATGTGGACAATATAAATAAACTTAAGATTTATATTTTATGTTGCAAGGTTCATATATAGTCACATGACGTTCATATATAACAATGTCAATGCTCATATTAATCCCATTGTGGTTCATTTCATTTTGTTCCTTTATAATGGTTTTCTCAGGTTCTTCACTTCAAATGTCTGATTATTTACCATAGAGGGCATTCATCCATGTCCACATCACAACATCTCTCTCAAACATTTAATCGAACACTTTGAGGGCTTCTCCCAAAACACAAAAGCAAAAAAAAAAAAAGCTAAGAAAAAAAAGTCTAACACCAAATTGATCAATACAAAGATGCCAAATTTAGATTGACCAATGGAAAGAATTAGCACAATCAAGACACCAATTAAAGCAATCACAACTTCAGCCTAAAAAACATATCAAGTTTATAAATAATACAAAAATGTTCGTAATTAATTGCTTGAGGTTCATAATCTGTGCATATTTGAAAACCAACTAAGGCAAAAACTATTTCATACTATCATGATCTTCTCATATTCTTCATGTCAAAAGTCTACAGAATGTCAAGAACAAAATGAGATATGCAACATAGAAGGCCTTTCATCCATGCACAAACTCACAATATCTCTTTCAAGCATTTTATCGAACACCTTGTGGGCATCACTTAACTCATCTATCCTAACCAAACCAAAGAGTCTCAAAGATGGTAATCAATCATCTCCACTAACAACAATGCTAAACTTATCCTGAAATTTGGAATCAAAAGTAAAGAAGCTGAATTTTTACACAAAAAAACAAGCCTAAATATTCCATTCAAATAAAAAAATGAAGCTTAAAAACAAAACAAAATCAAACAACACATAACCACGAGGGAGGAATGACTAGGACAAAAATGATGAAGATGGATTGATGAGGACGAAATCAAATGAACACGATCGATTTGAGCGAACAACGACGATGATGGCGAGCTCAAATTCTCTGTAGAAGAACGGGCTTTGCTTGAGAAAAAAGCTCTTGATAAAATAGGCCAAATTACAAAAAAAAACCTAGAATAAATAAAAAACAAAGTGATGCGCGTTTTATGAGGACTGCCGGATGACTTAAATCAACGGATAGAGTTGCTTCATACTTTTCACTGTAAGTCTTGTTTGTACTGGATCCCAGATCTTTTAAATACAATAATTTTTGTATCGCAGTGAACATTGTTTCTCTTTTTTTTTTATATATAAATTAGACTGCTTTGATTTTTTGTTGATGTCATGGCTTGTCTAGTTCGATCAAGTCGCTCTACGCCTAAATTGAAAAAACGGAAATCACACAAAATAGATTACTTTTTGTTATTTGAAACCTTTACGTTTATATTTGATCAAAATATAGGAGGAATAGGTTACTTTCCTCCCAATATTAATAAACTGCTTTGATTTTGAATTCTACTTTGACATCCTTTATATGCGAATTGCATTTGATGGTCAAACATTTCTTTATTTTTGAGTAATAGCAACCCATACCCCCTTTCACTAACCTATTTACATTTCTAACCTACCCTCTTTGTTTTTTTGCAAATATACCCTATCCAATTTGTTTTTCTTTTGTTTTTGCAAAAATATCCCAAAATAAAAAAGTAAATTGAAATTAGAATTTCCTTTTTCTTTTGGAAAATAAAATATGACATGACAATAAACTTTTTTTTTAAAATTTTTTAATTTTGAAAAAAAATCAACTGAAATGAAATTTGGTTAAAATTCAAAAGCTGAATTTTTTTCGTTTCAATATTTTCTTCTCTAGTTCTTATTTCTCTCAAATTTCTTTAGAACCCTAAAATTGGTTCAATCCAAACAAAAATCTCTAACCCTGAAATTCTTTCATTATTCGTAAAATTCTTCCAAAATTGTAGGCATCTTCTCGGTTAGCTGCATTGTTCCTTCAAGCTTTCTCCGAGGAGGTCTTCTATAAGCTCCATTGCCCCCAAATCGAAGGCATCTTCTCGTTTTTTGATACTCATGAAGGTTTAATTTAATGTCAAATGCTGCTCTAAGCTTCTGGTTTAGTGTCTCCCCCATTTTATCCTGCTATGCTTGCTATTTTGTGGGCGTTGGAAATTAGGGCTTCCTGACAGCAAATACTTCACTCTCGGCAGCAACGGCATATTCTCCTCGCTCCTTCGCATCACCATCAATGCCTTTCATATTGCCGAAGACGCCGAGGTCGTCATTCTCTGAGGTGAGCTTCCACATATCCGAAGTAGAGTGACGATTGCCGTTGTCGTCGTCGTCTCCATTCGTGCTACCGGAGGAGAAAAAGCGGAAGGTGAAGAAAAGAGGAGAGAGATTAGGGCCTGATGGAGAGAAGAGAGAGGAGGAGAGAGAGCAAAGGAGGGCGGTGGAGGTGGAGTGTGGAGAGGAGAGAAGAAATTGATGGTGAGGCGAGAGAGATGGTGCCTGCAACTTTGCGAATTGAAAGATTGGCAGTGACTCACCCCTATGGCCCTCTCTCTCTCTCTGAATGAACGTCAGTAATGGTCGTCGGAGAGATCATCAGAGCTCTTGCCAATCTCTCGTCTTTCTTTACCTTTTGCAGGATTTCTTCTTCTCGATTTGTAAAAATTCTAACACCTTTCTCTTTAATTCAACTTAACTCTTTGAGGTAATATCCCGATTATCTCATTACCCATTTCCAATTGCGTTGTTGTTTTCCAATTTCAACATTGGGTTCGTGATCCTTTCAGTATCTCGCCATTAATCTATAATTGCAAATTAGGTGACTATTGCGCTGTAATTGATTTCTTATGGGATGTAGTATGAGCGCTCTCGGGTTTGACGGAGCTTTATCTGCTCTAATATTGCACATGCCCGAAACTTTAGATTTATGTTGGGTGATGTCTCAGAATTAGGAACTTATAGATGAATTAGAAAGATTTGAGTCAATTCTATTAAATAGATTGTAATACCCCTCAATTTTAGTAAGGGTATTTGGGTAATTTCCCAACCCTCGTTCTGTAATCGTGATGCGTTTGGCAAAATTCGGAATTTCTGTAACTCATATAATCTCTGTAATAATCCTTTGAGCGTTATAATATACATTCGATGTATTATCGAGGCTTGAAATATTTTTATGGATGCGAGTATTCAATGTTGGGGATGAACCCACGTGTAAAACCGCGACCAGAGGGCAAGCGGATGCAGACGCGGCATTTCCGCGACCGCGGAAGAACTTCCGCGATCGCGGAAACTGACTCAGCGTCGTCTTCGTCTTCCCTTCGCGTTACGCCAGTTGGGATTTCGCCGTTTTGCCGAGGGAGGGAGCCCGACCGCTTCAGTTGCTCAGCGTTGAGCTATCGTGGGGCTATATAAGGGAGGGTGGTGGCCTCGGATCTCTCATCCACAGCTGCAAATCATCTCCCCCTCTCTCGTTCTTCTTCGCCGAAGTTTTGTGCGTCGTCGGAGCTGCTCGCCGGTGTGTTCAGGTGTTGGTGGTGGTGCTTTGGAGGCCTTGTGGTGGTAGAAGTCGAAGCAAGCCTTGCTGATCCAGTTGTCGTCATCGGTGAGCCTCGTTTCGCCTTTCCGAGTCGTGTCTGGGAAGGATCCGCGATCACGGCTATGAACACCGCGACCGCGGAAGATGCCCAGAAATCCGCGACCGCGGAATCTAAACCGCGACCGCGGCTTGCCTGAGCAAGCGCGATCGTGTCTTGGACGAGGCCGGTCACGGATGGGACCCTCGTTCCTTTCGTTTCCTTAGATTCGTATCATTATTCGTATCAAATCTAACCTAGGGTTTCGTCGTGGGTTCGTTGTCGTCTTAGGAATCCGTAACCCGATTTCATTTCCAGATCCCAGATACCCGAAACCCGACAACCTACGTTCGTCTCGATTAAGGCAAGTGGCGGTTCGCTCTTGCTTATCATTCCATGTTTCCGTTAATTATCAATTGTTTTAATTGTTAATTAAATTGGGATGAACTGTTGTTTTCGTTTGGGAACCGATTTTATAAATGTGTGATTAAAATGTGATATTATAATAGGCTGTATATATTGCTAGAAACAACGCTATTATATCTGTTATTACCGTAATGGTATTGGTGTGGATTTGATGTATGAACTTAAATATATAGTTAGAACGAGTATTCGTAGGAACGCTATGTATCTCATTGCGATTGCTGGCCGTTTCTTTATAACCGTGGCGCATAGGATGTCCAAGCCCTAACACCCATTTCCTGGTCATGACCTACCCCTATCCGAGTATAGGGGTGGTGCACACAGCTGGTGCCAAACATTCGGGAAATGTTCCCAAGATATCTCTCGTATCGAGATGATATACTTATATGATAAAAGCTGTAATGTGAATATATGTTTTGGAATTAAACAAGATAAGTGCGATTATGCACATAATTAATATACCCTCGGGCGAGGAGTACAACTTGGAAACCGCTCGGACTTCGGTTAGAGTAAGTCTTATTTCCAATCTGAATTCGCATTGTGCGGTGAGGTTGGTCGTTGACCCAAATGATCAAGTCGTTTTAAACGCTTGTGTGAAACTATAACGTTCCCAAACACTTGTCATACTTTCCGATAAGACTCAATCTTTTGGAGTCTTCTTTCATTCGTTTCCCATAAGACTCGATCTTTTGGAGTCTTCTTTTGATCATACATTTTCGTATGTTTCCGTAGAAGTGTTGAGGTTCACTGTCGCCATCGGTTATTATTCGAGAAACGACAGGTGTAACCTAATACGACTACTTAGAACCTTATTCTGTTTTACCTTGCATAGTCTTTCATTAGACTAACCAACCGGTTATTTTCCTTTGCATGGTTGGCTGGTGTCATCCGTCTCATACGGCACATCAAGTAAACTTCCTTTCCGTGAAGGCTAGTACACGACGTTGAAGGCAGATGGAGGTTTAAAGAGTTTTCCAAGGTTGAAGATCCTAGGAGTGTGATCGATCCGATCAAGACCATTATGATATTTATTATTTAAAAGACTTCCGCTGTATTGAAACAATTCCGTATTTGGTCGTATTTGACATTTATAGATGTAAATTGTGACGATGGTTTGAATAATATATGAGTATTTAATAAAGTTTTGTATTGGTATATGATTGTTATAAAATGTTTAAGCCTTGGGTGACCCCAGATGTGTAATCCGAGATCACCGGCGGTAATACTTTCAAGGAAATATTTGGGGGTGTTACAGATTTGGTATCAAAGCTAACGTTTTTAAAACGGGTTGGGTTTCAAATCGTTTTACTGAAAACAAAATTTTTATGAATCGTTTAACCGTCCGTGTTGAAAAAATTGTTGGTTGAATCCAAAAGTTGAAAATTTTATATAAACTCATGTTTGAGTAAAAAGTGTATTTTTAAATCTATGCCATTCAAATCGTGCCTTCTTACAGTCTGATATAGTAAGTTCGCTTCTATTTTTAGAAAGACTAATTCTTTTCTCGTCGCCTCGCAGGATATAGGCGCTTTCGTATCTCAACTTAGGAACAAGAAGGAAGCCGAGCTGGTTCCACCATCTCCAGTGAGGCTTAGTGTTCCGGTTCCCCCTCGTTGCATTGAGGTCGGGGAGCCAAGTTGTCCACCCGAGGAGGTGAAGACCGTACTTCCAGAGTCGGTAGTGCTAGTGTCCGACGGGGCCAGGGTTCCCGAGGTTGAGCCCGAGGCAGACCCGAGGGAGGACACATAAGAGGAGGAGGAGCCAGCGGAGTACCATGGAGGGTACTACGACGACGACTTCGAGGTGGATGAGGATCTTGAGGAAGATCCCGAGGAGGATCCGGAAGAGGATCCAGAGGAAGATCCGGAGGAGGAGGACCCTGAGGAGGACCTCGAGGAGTATGGCTACGACTTGGAGCACTTGCTGGAGGACAACGAGGACCCGGGAATGCAGTTCATTTTCCCGAGTCCAGTGTTGCCAATTGATGAGGAGTATACATCGTTGTCCCCTGCCGTTTGGGAGGCGCTTGGGATCTCGGGTATTAGCGGGAGGAGATACGGGCCACTGGATGCACCAGTGAACCCGCAAATTATCCCCACCCCGGGAAGGCTGAGGGTGAGCCCTGCTTCTCGGCACGTGCTTCATCAGAGTGAGATGGCTTCCTCTGAGGCTCGTCGTCAGGTGGAAGAGATGGTTGAGCGTTCTCGCATGAGGGCAAGGCCTTGGGAGGCAATGGGTATACCGAGGGTGGTCCCGACCCAATAGGCCAGGCCTAGGCCCGAGTGCTTGTTGAGTGCATGGAGGAGTGGACGAATGCCTTGTATGATATGGAGGAGAGGACTTACGAGATTGAACTCGGTCTCTCCCGTATGCTTGAGGACGTCCGTGAGCTCCAGGAGTATATCCGTCAGGCGAAGTTGCTACTCAACCCTCAGTACGAGGTGAACAGGGCAGACTTCCAGCCAGGGTTTCTTAAGGAGTTTTGCTACCCACTAGGACCAGATGAGGGGCCGAGTGTTCCCGTGTCTAAAGAAGGACCAAGAGTACCAAGACCCAGGGATGAGTCATGTGCTCCGGGCCCTAGTAGGTCGAGGAGTCCGACACCGGAACCCGAGGATGATCCACTTCCGAAGAGAAGATGTCAGAGGTCCACTGGGTATAGGAAACTCTTCATGGCACCGTGAAGGAGGCAGTGTTGTGCCTTAGTGATTTCTTTTTCTAGTTGTTTTGTCCGTTCGTTTAGAACTTTAGCCTCCTAGCAATTTTGTCTTTTCGCTTAGGAGGACTTCCTGTAAAAACTCATTAAACTCAGTTTCAGTTCACTACATCAATAAAAGTTTACCAGTTGATCTATTCCAAGCCTACTCTATGCGTTGTGCATTTTAATAATATGATATTAATGTGGTGAGTTACTTGGGAAATTTATCGGTAAACAGATGGTGAACACAAGGAACACCATTCGTCTTGGTGCTGGGCCGAGCAACGACCCCATGCTAAATCGGAGGAATGCCGCAAATCAAGGGGATGAGAGCGAGTCAGTCTCTCACAACAACCCAATGGGCAATGGCCAAGTTCCGGCTAATCCTCAAGTGGTGTTCGACGCCGCGGCAATAGAAGCTATTCGGGGGATCGTTATGCAAGCGGTCACCGACATTATACGGCCAATCGCACCACAGGCACAAGGTGTGCCAATTCCTTAGGTGGTTCCTAGATTTGAGGAGCCAGTTGTTCAAGTGCCTCATGAAGATGCCGTCAGGAACAGAGGCAACTATGGTCGAGCATTGAAGGCCATTAGCTCTATGAGGCCCGACAACTATGATGGCAAGGGAGAACCAGTCAAAGTGGCGTATTGGTTCTCGCACATGGAAAGGTTATTTAGAAATGTCGAGTGCACTAAGGCTGAGAAGGTGCATATTGTTTCCCTTCAACTGAAGGAGGTGGCTAGCGAATGGTGGGAAAGCACCGGTCTAGCTGATCATCCTGATTTGAACTGGGGAATGTTTAAGACAAAGATAACCGATCGTTTCTTTTCCCGTGCTATGAGGGAAGAGAAGCATACGGAGTTTCTCTATCCGAAGATGGATGGATTGAAAGTGACTGAGCTTGCGGCCAAGTTCAATCACCTGTTGCAGTACGCTGGGCCAGAAGTGTCTAGTGAGGAGCATAAGATCTGGCATTTCCACGAGTGGATGAATCCAGACATCAAGCCACTGATGGTGCGCCACGGATGCTCTACTCTGGAGCAATATGTGGATTCCGCCTATAAGTTGGAGGTGACTCTGGAGGAGTCGGCGAAAAAGCGCAATCGCCAGAGACCGGCGCAGAGCCAGCCTCAGGCAAGTGGGTTCAAGCGACCTGCGCCACCGTCAAATTTTGCCAAGTCTGGCCGGGCTAGAACGGAGGTTACTCAGGTAGGGTCTACTTAGCACTCGGGTCAGGGCAAGAATCCGATCCAGTGTTACAATTGTGGCACGCCGGGACACAAGAGCAATGCGTGTCCGAAGGATAGGAAGACGTGTTTTGCCTGCGGGAAGGAGGGGCACTTGCAAATGTTTTGTCCGCAAAGGAGGCAGAAAGGAGCTGAGTCACATCAAGGGTCTGTTAGTCATAACAACCGACCCCGATTCAAATCAGTGGAGGATCCTAGTCCTTTGACACAGACAACGGCTCAGAACAAGGGGAAAGCCCCAACTGCTTCAGGAGGTCAAAGTCAGTGACTCTACGAGATGCGTGAGGCCGACAGACCTAATGCTCCGATTGCTCAAGGTACTCTATACCTTCATTCTACTTCTGTGTGTATATTGTTTGATTCAGGTGCTACACATTCTTTCATTTCGGAGGACTGTGTGAGTAAGTTAGGCTTAGTGTGTAATGAGGCTTGTGAGCCTTTCGTATTAAATCTTCCCAATGGTGAGCAGCTGGTAGGAACCAAGCGTCTGTCAGAATTTCCAATTACCATTCAGGGTAGGAAGTTCGAAGCAGATTTGATCTGTATAGCCATGGCTCCATACGACATTATTCTCGTGATGGATTGGCTGATGCGTCATGGGGCGATAATCGATTTTAGCTCAAGGACTGTGACAGTGTCATCTGGGGGCCAGTTTGTATGCAAGTTTAAGGGTCATAATGACGCTGATAACGACAAACTCATCAATGCGATGGATGCGTGTAAGCTACTTCGACAAGGTTGTGTCAGGTACCTGTGCTATCTGGATAAGCCCAAGAGAGATGAGACTTCAGTTCTTGATGTTCCCGTCATCTGCGAGTTTCCGGATGTCTTTCCGGAGGAGATTCCCGGGTTACCCCCGAATCGTGACATGGAGTTCACCATTGATCTCGAGCCGGGTACCGCGCCGATTTCTAAGGCACCGTATCGGATGGCTCCACCTGAGATGCAAGAGTTGAAGAAGCAACTCGAGGACCTTCTTGAGAAAGGATACATAAGGCCGAGTGCATCGCCTTGGGGCACTCCGGTCTTGTTTGTCAAGAAGAAGGATGGTTCGTTTCGACTTTGTATCGACTAGCGTGAGTTGAACAAGGTCACGATCAAGAATTAGTATCCGTTGCCTAGGATTGATGATCTGTTGGATCAACTGCAGGGAGCAAAAGTATTTTCCAAGATCGACCTGAGATCTGGTTACCATCAGCTCAGGATTCGTGAGGAAAATATTACGAGGACTGCATTCCGGACGAGGTATGGACACTATGAATTTGTAGTCATGCCATTTGGGTTAACTAATGCTCTGACAGTCTTCATGGATCTGATGCATAGATGTTTCCACCAGTATCTAGATAAGTTCGTGGTGGTCTTCATCGACGATATTCTGATATATTCCCCGAGTGAGGAGGCTCACGAGGAACATCTTCGTATCACCTTGTCAGTCCTTAGACAAAATCAGCTTTATGCAAAGTTGTCTAAGTGTGACTTCTGGATCAAGGAAGTGGCTTTCTTAGGCCATGTGATCAATGAGGATGGGGTTATGGTCGACCCTCAGAAGATTGAAGCGGTAGCCAACTGGAAGCGACCCCTGAATGTGAAGGAGGTACGCAGTTTCTTGGGACTTGCAGGTTATTACAGACGGTTCGTGGAGGGATTTTCTAAGATCGCTCTACCCATGACCGGTTTGCTCCGCAAGGTCCATAAGAAGTTTATCTGGGACGACAAGTGTGAGACAAGCTTTCATAAGTTGAAGAAGTGCTTGACCTCCGCACCAGTTTTGGCGCTACTGGAGGGAACCGATGTTTATGTGGTCTATAGTGACGCTTCAAAGCATGGGTTAGGATGTGTACTGATGCAAAAAGGGAAGGTTATTGCATACGCATCTCGTCAGTTGAAAACTTATGAGGCAAACTATCCGACGCATGATCTAGAGTTAGCGGCTGTGGTTTTCGCGTTGAAGATTTGGAGGCACTATCTCTATGGTGTTAGGTGTCAAGTCTTCACCGATCATAAGAGTCTCAAGTATGTGTTCACTCAGAAGGAGTTGAATATGAGACAACGTCGCTGGTTAGAGCTACTCAAAGACTATAACATCGAGTTGCTGTATCATCCGGGCAAGGCTAACGTGGTGGCCGATGCATTCAGCCGGAAGACGCCGCACGAGACCGTAGTAGCTCTACTCACTACTCAGACCAAGCTAAGCCAAGGATTGTGCGAGATTGACGTCTTGTACGATCAACGTCGAGGATGCCTGAGTATGTTGGAGATTCAGGCTACGCTACTTGACCAGATCAAGGAAAGGCAGGTTGATGATGTGGTCTTGGTGAAGTTAAGCAGTGAAGTGATGGACGGGAAAGCTCCCGGATTCGTGGTTCAGGAGGATGGATCACTCTGGTTTCAGGACCGGATTTGTGTGCCTGACGTGAATGGCCTTCGCCAGTTGGTGATGAATGAGGCCCATTCATCAGCTTATTCTGTACATCCAGGATCCAGTAAGATGTACAAAGACCTCCGAAAGAAATTCTGGTGGCCCAATATGAAGTGGGACGTAGCAGAATTTGTGGCGAAGTGTTTGACTTGTCAGAAGGTCAAGATAGAATACCGTAGACCAGGTGGCGAATTGCTACCTCTCCCAGTGCCAGAGTGGAAGTGAGAGGATATTGCTATGGACTTCGTCACGGGGTTGCCGAAGACTCGGAGTCAGAAGGATGCTATATGGGTAATCATTGACAGGCTCACGAAGAGTGCTCACTTCGTGGCTATTAAGTCAACATGAGGAACCCAAAAGCTATCAGAAATTTTACTACACGAGATTGTCCGTTTGCATGGTACACCAAAGACCATTGTATCAGATCGTGACGGCCGATTCATGTCGAGATTCTAGAAGGAACTCCACAAGGCCATGGGAACTGAGTTGAGGTTCAGTACCGCGTTTCATCCTCAGACGGATGGACAGTCTGAGAGGACCATCCAGACATTGGAGGATATGCTAAGAGCTTGCGTACTTAATCGTCCGACCAGCTGGGAGAACAGCCTCAGTCTGATTGAATTCACGTACAACAATAGTTGGCATTCTACCATTAAGATGGCTCCATTCGAGGCTTTATACGGTCGGAAGTGCAGATCTCCAATTTGTTGGGACGAGAATGTCGACAAGGTTCTGCTCGGACCAGAGTTAGTCGAAAGGACTGTCTCAGACATTGCTTTGATCAGACAAAGGATGTTGACAGCTCAGAGTCGACAGAAGTCTTACGTAGATATGAAACGCAGGAATGTCGAGTTTGAGGTTGGTGACAAAGTGTTTGTCAGGGTGTCGCCATCCAAGGGTGTGTTCAGGTTCGGCAGGCGTGAGAAGCTTAACCCTCGCTATGTGGGACCGTTTGAGATCCTTGACAGGGTGGGGTCTCTAGCGTACCGTTTAGCATTGCCGCCGTCGGCGCATCCAGTGCATAACGTGTTCCACGTATCCTTGTTGAGAAAGTATGTGCCAGATGTGTCTCATGTGCTAAGTTATGAAGACATCGAGATTCAGGCAAATGATACCTACGAGGAGATACCTGTGCGTATTCTCGAATGCCGTGAGAAGCACTTGCGGAACAAGGTGGTACCATTAGTACGGATTCTTTGGTCCAAGTCTGGATCCGAAGAGGTTACTTGGGAAACCTGGGAGACTGAGGCGGATATGCTTAGTCATTTCCCCGATCTATTTTCGGACTAGTTTCAGGGTCAAAACCTTTTTAAGGGGACGGTGATGTAACGTCCCTCGTTTTTTGAGCTATTTTCGGCCAAGTTTCGGGGTTGAAACTTTTTTTTAAGGGGGAAGTGATGTAATACCCCTCAATTTCAGTAAGGGTATTTGGGTAATTTCCCAACCCTCGTTCTGTAATCGTGACGCGTTTGGCGAAATTCGGAATTTCTGTAACTTATATAATCTCTGTAATAATCCTTTGAGCATTATAATATACATTCGATGTATTATCGAGACTTGAAATATTTTTATGGATGCGAGTATTCAATGTTGGGGATGAACCCACGTGTAAAACCGCGACCAGAGCGCAAGCTGATGCAGACGCGGCATTTTCGCGACCGCGGAAACTGACTCAGTGTCGTCTTCGTCTTCCCTTCGCGTTACGCCGGTTGGGATTTTGCCGTTTCGCCGAGGGAGGGAGCCCGACCGCTTCAGTTGCTCGGCGTTGAGCTGTCATGGGGCTATATAAGGGAGGGTGATGGCCTCAGATCTCTCATCCACAGCTGCAAATCATCTCCCCCTCTCTCGTTCTTCTTCGCCGGAGTTTTGTGCGTCGTCGGAGCTGCTCGCCGGTGTGTTCAGGTGTTGGTGGTGGTGCTTTGGAGGCCTTGTGGTGGTAGAAGTCGAAGCAAGCCTTGCCGATCCAGTTGTCGTCACTGGTGAGCCTCATTTCGCCTTTCCGAGTCGTGTCTGGGAAGGATCTGCGATCGCGGCTATGAACACCGCGACCGCGGAAGATGCCCAAAACTCCACGACCGCAGAATCCAAACCGCGACCGCGGCTTGCCTGAGCAAGCGCGATCGTGGCTTGGACGAGGCCAGTCACGGATGAGACCCTCGTTCCTTTTGTTTCATTAGATTCATATCATTATTCGTATCAAATCTAACCTAGGGTTTCGTCGTGGGTTCGTTGTCGTCTTAGGAATCTGTAACCAGATTCCGTTTCCAGATCCCAGATACTCGAAACCCGACAACCTACATTCGTCTCGATTAAGGCAAGTGGCGGTTCGCTCTTACTTATCATTCCATGTTTCCGTTAATTATCAATTGTTTTAATTGTTAATTAAATTGGGATGAACTGTTGTTTTCGTTTGGGAATAGATTTTATAAATGTGTTATTAAAATGTGATATTATAATAGGTTGTATATATTGCTAGAAACAACGCTATTATATCTGTTATTACCGTGATGGTATTGGTGTGGATTTGATGTATGAACTTAAATATATAGTTAAAATGAGTATTCGTAGGAACGCTATGTATCTCATTACGAGTGCTGGCCGTTTCTTTATAACCGTGGTGCGTAGGATGTCCAAGCCCTAACACCCTTTTCCTGGTCATGACCTACCCCTATCCGAGTATAGGGGTGGTGCACACAGCTGGTGCCAAACATTCGGGAAATTTTCCCAAGATATCTCTCATATCGAGATGATATACTTATATGATAAAAGCTGTAATGTGAATATACGTTTTGGAATTAAATAAGATAAGTGCGATTATGCACATAATTAATATACCCTCGGGCGAGGAGTACAACTTGGAAACCGCTCGGACTTCTGTTAGAGTAAGTCTTCTTTCCAATCTGAATTCGCATTGCGCGGTGAGGTTGGTCGTTGACCCAAATGATCAAGTCGTTTTAAACGCTTGTGTGAAACTATAACGTTCTCAAACACTTGTCATACTTTCCGATAAGACTCAATCTTTTGGAGTCTTCTTTCATTCGTTTCCCATAAGACTCGATTTTTTGGAGTCTTCTCTTGATCATACCTTTTCGTATGTTTCCGTAGAAGTGTTGAGGTTCACTGTCGCCATCGGTTATTATTCGAGAAACGACAGGTGTAACCTAATACGACTACTTAGAACCTTTATGTTTTACCTTGCATAGTCTTTCATTAGACTAACCAACCGGTTATTTTCCTTTGCATGGTTGGCTGGTGTCATCCGTCTCATACGGCACATCAGGTAAACTTCATTTCCGTGAAGGCTAGTACACGATGTTGAAGGCAGATGGAGGTTTAAAGAGTTTTCCAAGGTTGAAGATCCTAGGCGTGTGATTGCTCCGATCAAGACCATTATGATATTTATTATTTAAAAGACTTCCGCTGTATTGAAACAATTCCGTATTTGGTCGTATTTGACATTTACAGATGTAAATTGTGACGATGGTTTGAATAATATATGAGTATTTAATAAAGTTTTGTATTGGTATATGATTGTTATAAAATGTTTAAGCCTTGGGTGACCCCAGATGTGTAATCCGAGATCACCGGCGGTAATACTTTCAAGGAAATATTTGGGGGTGTTACATAGATGTTGTGATTGTTTCTTTGGCTTGTAGTTTTGCTTCATGGTTGCTCTTGAATATATGTCGGTCGACTTTTCATTTTGTTTTTTGTGACTTTTGATTGCAGATTAGCACGCTTGTTGTAGCTGAGCATGATGGTGGCTCTATAAAGTCATCTTCTTTGAGTGTTTTAGATGTTGCTAAGAAGTTAAGATAACTCTATTTCTTTAGGACTTCTTGGCTGGGAAGCTCCCTGCCCTTCCTGGTGATTTCCCGTCCCTAAATGACTGGGAGAACCATTTAACAACAGTATTTCCTGAGGTTGTCAATTGATGAAATTGTTTGACAATCCTTTCCATCCTTCCATTCACATTGTTGAGTTAAATGATAATGGTATATTTTTTTTTACATGCTGCTCAGGTTAGGTTGAAGAGATATTTGGAAATGAGAGGTGCTGATGGAAGACCTTGGAGAAGGTTATGTGCATTGCCAGCATTTTGGGTATTTATGGTGTTAAATTTCATCTAATTTATTCTCTTCTCCTTGTAACTTCTAAAATTTTGTCAATCTATAGGGAACACGCAAAAAATTCAATGAGGAAGATATGCAAGGAAGGTTGGATGGGAAGAACTACATCATTACAGGAGCAAATTCTAGTGTTGGATTTTCTGTAGCTGAGGGTCTTGCTTCAAGGTCATATTTGTACTCATAATTGTAATTGTGTTGGATTTCTAGTTTAATTTAACATACCATAGTATTTTGTTGCCAATTCATTTTTCGCTTAGCTGTATACTTTCAGGGGAGCATATGTTTACATGGTATGCCGTAGCAAAGAGAGGGGAGAAGCTGCTCTTTCTAAAATTCAATCAGCAACTGGAAATCAAAATGTCTATTTGGAGGTGTATTTTCCTTCTTCTTTGTACATTCTTTGGTTGGGTCTTCCGTCTAAGGTTTCTTGACTCTTGGGTCAATATTTTTGAGTGACTTCATAGTCATTGATCTGAAACTAACTTCATATTTTACCTTTCTGGGCTTATTTAATTTCTGGTGCATGTATGCGACCTATCATCTGTATCTGATATCAAGTCATTTGCAACTAGATTTTCTTCAACGGAATTGCCTCTTCATGTTTTGGTAAGAATTTAGACAAAGATGTTAACTCGCTACTTGCATTGTACTTGTTTTATAAGAGTATATGAATGACAGAGGGTTGACCAGTGTGGTAATCATAGAATACATCATGACATCTATTTTAATTGTTCCAAATACATTCCTCTGGTTTTCATTAATTGGATTGAGGGTAATGTTTTCACATGTGTCCATCCCCTGTCTACAAATTAATGAGTACATTTCTGGCCAAATAATTGACTAGTTCATTTATCAGATGAGAACATTTTATTCCATTCAAACCAGATTTAGAAAGACAAAATTTTGTAATAAAGAGGATGCAATGGGTTAGAAATCAAAAGCATTAGAAACTTTGAATTTAAGATGGCTTGGGATTTAGACAAAAAATCTTATATCTACTATGTACGAGAAGAAAATAGAATTTGTTCATTGAGAAGTGTCTTGTTCCAACATCTATGAGACCATCTGTGATTGTTGCTTTCTGCATTTGGGTATTACACCTCTACTATATTTTCTAGTTCGTGCAGTGCCGTATTTGATGCCTTTAGCCTGCTAATCACATCTCCAACTCTAACTTTACTTGTCAGTGGAAAATATGATGAGTTGCTGATAGAGCTAGCATTCATTGATTCTCATTACCATCAACTTATGTCTGAGCTCATAAAGATGAAGGTGAATGCAACTGAAAGTGCTAAAAGAAAATGGGTTGCAAGGAACACATGATGGGTTCGATAGTGTCATCATTAGCTTTTACTGTAAGTGATAAGATCATTTTTGTCAACATGTAGATATCGAATGTCATATTATCAAATAAAAATGTCACCCTTCCAAACAAATTTAAGAAAATTAGACAAAATATAGAAGTATTTTACAAAAACTATTTCTTGTAAGTGGTAAGTATTATCATGTAATATGGTTGAATGTGAATGTTAGATTACCAAAGAATAATGTCGCTCTTTATGTACTTTAAAATCTAATATCACACAACTTTCTATATGAAAATTGACAACAAAATATTTTTCATAGATTGAATATTTTCATGTAGACCTACACAATAAGGAATGTCACCGACAATATTCCAAAATCTTCCTCGGGTATTCATCAGTCATATATATTTGGCATTCAATGAAAATCCAATAGAAGTTTGTGAGTCCACAAGCAAAGAAGCACATACCAGAATCTGAAAAGCACATACCAGTATCTGAGAATTTCGTCTAGTTTTATATAGTTGGAGGATCACCTCTACCAGTGTTTTTGTCTTTCCTGTGCCCGGGGGTCCATAAATCACATAAGGAACCTTGAGGTTTAAATTGGATGTTTGGATAATTTCATTAAGGTCAAATATGTTGTTCGAAAACATTAGGTTCTTTGTGTTTTGGATGACATTTGTTTAGATTACGCACAATGTTATGACAACTTGAACAAAAAGCATACGTGACAGACTTACCTAAATGGCATGATAGGATACGTACCATTTAAGTGTCATTTCATACTCGATCCAACAAAGATGTGGTAGTTAAGTTCTAGTTAAATGACAGTTATGTGCGTGCAAGTTAAATGACAGTTAAATGAAAGTTACATGGCAGTTGTGTAAAAAACTAGGAGGAACATTGACTATATAATATACATATTATAAAGTAACATGACAAGATGAGTGTAAGAGGGATGTGTGATGTCTATTAAAGTACTGACATAGGGGATTCTCTGATATTTACGAAGATAAGTACATCCTTGACAAGATATATAAAGAACTGTGACAGGATATTAACCCTACTAACTCCTTTTTAGGAGAGTAAATAAACCGTCATAAATCCACGAGGGTGGTATTTCTGAAAATTGGTCGCTAATGGCTAAAAGGGTAAGAGACACTTGGTGGCCCATTAGCCAACTTTATAATTTTAACAACTGTGAACGGGACACCTCATACTTCTTTGAAGTAGTACCCCTGCACGCCGACCCTCGTACCTTGAGGGCTTTGCAGAACCTTGGAGACGTATCGCCCTTGCCGACCTTGGTAGGACAGTGGCTTTCATTAAAATATATATCGTGACCGAAGAGGTCGACGACGTGCTTCACCCACGCACCCTCCCAGCCTCAGCCATGTCCTCCGCATGAGATGTGTCTATCTAATATTTAGTATTTTTTTAGTACTTTAGTGTAGTGACTATCTAATGTCACGTAGTATTTAGTACTTTATGAAGTATTTTGAATGCATTTTAGTGTAGTGACTATCTAATGTGACGTAATATTTATTACTTTATGATAATATGTGTAATATCTAGTACTTTATGAATCATGTTATGTATTTTCGTTTTATATAATATAGTACTTTATGATAATGTCGCATAATTTCAAACCATATTAAAGACAATATGACAGGTAGTGTGACAGGATTGGTTATGTATTTTCTTCCTATTTTAATCATTCCCTTCTTCTTCTTCCTATGTGATATGGATTGCCACTCTTGTTAGTCGGTAGGATTATTTCAAACCATTTTGAATCTGTCATGATATATATGGAATCATGACAGGATTGTGTCATATCAATTTAACCCAAACTAGTCCATATTGAACCCGTCAAGATATATATGGAATCAAGACAGGATTGTGTTAAATTTTATGAATGCGCAAAAACGAATATGCGAAATATTATTAATGAAGAAAATTACATTAACTACTTTTGACTAAATATCAATTCAACCAATTCCAACAGCACAAATTACATTAACTACTTTGAAACCATATCGACCATGACTTGCTTCTGTCTTCGAAGAAAAGAAAGTTCACAAGAAAAAGTCATAAGCAAATTACATTAAACTTTATGATAATATGTGTAATATCTAGTACTTTATGAAGCATGTTATTTATTTTCGTTTGATATAATATAGTACTTTATGATAATGTCGCATAATTTCAAACCATATTAAAGACAACAGGACATGTCAGTGAGTATGACAAGATTGGTTATGTATTTTCTTCCTATTTTAATCATTCTCTTCTTCTTCTTCCTATGTGATACGCACAATTATGTTGTGTGTATGGACGGAGTTTTAGCATCATCTTAGTGGTGTTTTAGGGTGCTTTGGAGGAGTTCTGGAGTATTGGCGAGGAGGTACGGAAGACACACTTTGGAGGCGTTGGAAGCAATTGGAGCGGCGGAGACGAAGATTAAAGAACGGAGCTTACGGCGCCCGCCGTGGTAGATGCGGCGACCGCCGCAATTGCCTTCCCAGCTGCCTTGGCTACGACTTGTGCACGGCGACTGCCGCAATTACGGCGCCCGCCGTGAAGGATGCAGCGGCCGCCGCCCGTGTTAGAAGACCACCGAACCGATTTTTCCTTATATGTTATTTCGGATTATTTTATTACATTTTTATTATTTCGTATTAGGTTAACTTAGACTTTAATTCCTTTAGTATTTAAGGGTAGAGAAGGACTTGTTTCATCTATCTCGAAACCCTAATTTCACTTTTCTATTCTACGTACTTGCTATGAAGAACTAAGCCTCCCTTGCTTAGTCAGACGCTGAAGCTTTCGTTGTGATTTAGTTATGAGACTCTTACTCTTAATCTATTGCATGGAATTTATCTTCTCTCTCGCTTGATTGCTTATGATTGATATTGATATTCTTTAGTCTGATCAACTAGGGTTTGTTGTTATTGGTCTATTGCTAGATCTAGATTGTTACTGGTTGAGCATATCTATTTAAGAGTAGCAACTGTAT
This sequence comes from Rheum nobile, assembly GCA_027886185.1. Lineage (NCBI taxonomy): Eukaryota > Viridiplantae > Streptophyta > Magnoliopsida > Caryophyllales > Polygonaceae > Rheum > Rheum nobile. The sequence goes on along the minus strand of WOAB01000109.1, from coordinate 6,464,875 downwards.
CGTACTAGTATCTGGTTGTGCTAGTCTTATGCATGAGAGATTTGATTTACATTCTAGGATAAAAGCTGGTTGTTTTATGCTAGAATTGTATCCAACCATATTCCTACCCGTAACGCTGCTATTAAACTGAATCTTGATAGTTTCAGGGTTGTTTGATTAGTTAGTGCTAATAGTATCTGGTTGTGCTATTAGTTATATCTGAAAAGGAATTGGAATTTCCATTGCATGAGATTTTGAATGAGTTTCTAGGATCAACTTGTCATACGAATAGTGGATGTTGTTTGACTAAGTGTTTTTTCCCCATTACTAAATTCATCATCTTTAGTTTTTCTTACCTTTGCATGCTTAGTTACTTTAAACAAACAAAACCCCCCATTTGGTTACTTTGGATTGACATACAAATTGCATAATTAGATAGAATTCGCCTCCCTGTGGATTCGACCTTTACTTACCTAGGACTACGGTTTAAGGTTTGTTTGGATATTTTGCATAACAGTTTTTCACACGACAAAAGCATGTTATCAACTTGGCGCCGTTGCCGGGGAGGCAATATTCTATTTAGTGTGTGATTTGTGTGCCAATTTTGGTGTGAACCTATCTTATGGTTCACACCCGTGTTACTAATAATCTACCTCTTGAATTTGATCCAGAGATCGAAAGAACTTTTCATCAGGCTCGCAGGGCTGCGCGTGCATTACTTCAGGAAGCTGATACGATGGATGACAATCTGCGTGTTACTCTTGAGTCCTTGACGGCTCCTAACTTGGACCAACCAACTCGTGCTATGCAATTTCCCGCCCTTGGTGATGGGGTTAAATTTGAGCTCAAGACAGGAGTAGTCCATTTACTCCCGAAATTCAGTGGAACCCCCCTTGAGGACCCTATTCAGCATTTGGATGAGTTCCTTGAGGTCTGCACCAGCATGCGGCCATCTGATATTACTGAAGATCAGATGAGGTTGAGGGTATTTTCTTTTTCTCTGAAGGACTCAGCGAAGGACTGGTATCATTCTCTACCCCCAGGAAGCATCACTACTTGGGTGAATTTGAAGAAAGTATTCCTTGACAAGTATTTCCCAGCTATCAAGTCCAATCAGCTTAAGAAGAAGATCTGCAACATTGAGCAACTGTCCAATGAGTCTCTCTACGACTATTATGAACGCTTCAAGAAACTAGTGAAGAGTTGCCCTTACCATGGTTATGCTAATCATGATATGATTCTCTATCTGCTTGGAGGACTCCGTGAAGATGATCATCGGATGGTGAATTCTTCATGTGGTGGAAACATTTTGAAGAGGACTTATGAAGAAGCTCTGGAGATATTTGCTACACTGGCTGATGACTCCAGACAATACAGTGGGAGAGGTTCCCAAAGCTTGGTGGATGCAAGTTCTCAATCCAAAATTGATCAAGCTGACTTTGATGTGCTGAGAGAGGAGGTGAGACGTCTAAAGCTGAAAGGTACGCCTCAGCAGGCCAAGGCCTGCGAGATTTGTCATGACGACTTGCATCCTACTGATTCGTGTCCTTCCCTACAAGAGGAAGTGAATGCAGTAGGAGGATATCAGCAGAGGCCCAGGCATGATCCCTACTCCAATACTTACAATCCTGGTTGGAGGGACCATCCAAATTTTATATGGAGAGACCCGGAACAGAATCAAGGTCAAGTCCAACAGCAGGGTAACCCTCCACAACCTAGGCAACCCTATGTGCCAAGACCTCAAGGGCAGAGCTCGAATCCTTCGTCGTCTATGGAGGACATGATGAAGATGCTCACTACGAATGTTAATAAGCTGACTCAGAGCTCAGCGCAATTCCAAGCAAATACTCAAGCTAGCATTCAGAACTTGGAAAGGCAATTTGGCCAGATTTCTCAAGTGGTGAATAAACTGGACGCAAAGGATTCTGGTAAACTTCCATCTCAAACGGAAGTGAACCCGAATATTCGGAATGTCAGTGCTGTAACTTTGAGAAGTGGCAAGAAGCTAGAAGAAGATAAGTCTGAAGTCAACGAGGCAGAAAACGAGGATCTGGAGAAGAACAGCGACGGCGACCGCCGTGAAGGCGACGTCGACCGCCGTGAAGACCACGATGCCCGCCGTAGCGATGAATCTGCTCTCGACTTCGCTGATAGAAATTACGGCGACCGCCATACTAATTGCGGCGCCCGCCGTGACGGTGATCCAATTTCTGAAGTTTTTGATGATGTTCACGGCGCCTGCTGCAAAACTTACGGCGCCCGCCGTACTAATTGCGGCGCCCGCCGTACTAATTGCGGCGCCCGCCGTCCCTCTGTAGTCGAAGCTGATGCTGAGAAAGAGTCTGGAACTCCGATTTTTCTTGAGTGGAAGCCTATTGCACCATTCCCATCTGCTTTGAAGCGTACCAAGCCACTTGCGCAGGACAAGGACATGTTTGAGATGTTCAGAAACATTGAGGTCAACATTCCTCTCCTCAATTTGATCAAATTTGTCCCTCGTTATGCGAAGTTCTTGAAGCAGATGTGCACAACAAAGAGGAACCAAGACAGGAACAGTAAGAAGAAGGTAAAGGTGAGCGAACATGTTTCTGCTGTATTTCAGAAGCGCTTACCTAAGAAGTGTGGTGATCCAGGTATGTTCACCATCCCTATCACTATTGGAGGCACCAAGTTCAATAAGGCTATGCTAGATTTGGGTGCTTCTATTAATGTTTTGCCTTCATCTCTTTGTGAATCCTTACGATTAGGACCTATGCATGCTACCAATATTTCCATTCAGTTAGCTGATCGATCTAGTGTGCGTCCTATAGGGATAGTAGAGGATGTATTGGTTATGGTTGGTGATCTTACTTTTCCTACTGACTTCTATGTGCTTAATATGGAACATGATAAGCATGCAGCTCCTATTCTGTTAGGAAGACCCTTCCTCAAAACTACTAATACCAAGATTAATGTGAGCACTGGTTCTTTGACTATGGAATTCGAGGGCCAAACCATTAATTATAATATCTATGAGGCCATGAAATACCCGTCTGATGATCATTCCTTGTGTGCGATTGATGTACTTGAGCATGTGGTACAAGATGTGTTTGATGAGGATCACCTAGATGTCACGCAATCTATTATTGTTGATTCTAGTTTGGATTTTACTCTATCCACTGACTTGCAGGAAGTTGTCAATGAATTGGATGCTTACTATAAGCTTCCTCGTGAGCCACCAGGTAAATCGCCTCTACCACTAACCCTGCCTAGCGAGAAGCTTTTGCCCTCTATTGTGCAGGCACCAGTGATTGAGTTGAAGCAACTTCCCGAGCACCTCAAGTATGTTTTTCTTGGAGACAAGGAGACATTACCGGTAATCATCTCCAGCAAGCTCACTAAGGAACAAGAAGACAAGTTGGTGGTGGTTCTTAAGGAACATAAGACGGCAATCGGGTGGACCATTGCTGACATCAAGGGAATCAGCCCTACCACCTGCATGCACCGTATTCTGCTGGAAGGAGAGGAGAAGCCTTCGAGACAACCCCAGAGGCGTCTAAACCCACCTATGATGGACGTTGTCAAGAAGGAAGTTCTGAAGCTTCTACAGGCAGGTATGATTTTCCCTATTTCTGACAGCAAGTGGGTTAGTCCTATACAGGTTGTCCCGAAGAAAGGAGGGATTACAGTGGTGGAGAACCAACATGGAGAGCTCGTTCCCACGAGACTACAGACAGGCTACTGAGTATTCATTGACTACCGCAAGCTGAACCCGGTCACCAGAAAGGACCATTTTCCTCTTCCATTCATTGATCAGATGCTCGAGAGACTGTCGGGGCGTGCGTTCTACTGCTTTTTGGATGGATACTCCAGCTACTTCCAGATAGCCATTGCACCTGAGGATCAAGCAAAAACGACATTCACTTGTCCCTTTGGCACTTTTGCCTATCGCAGGATGCCATTTGGGTTGTGCAATGCTCCAGGAATCTTTCAGCGGTGTATGGTAAGCATCTTTTCTGAGTACATTGAGAACTTCATAGAGGTCTTCATGGATGATTTTACTGTATATGGTGATAATTTTGATGCCTGCCTGATCCACCTATCACTTGTGCTTGCAAGATGTGTTGACACTAATTTAGTGCTGAATTCTGAGAAGTGTCACTTTATGGTTGAGCATGGCATTGTTTTGGGTCATATTGTGTCGTCTAGGGGTATTGAGGTCGATAAGGCAAAGATTGAAGTAATTCAGTCTTTGCCCTATCCTACTAATGTTCGCGAAGTTCGTTCTTTTTTGGGCCATGCAGGTTTCTATCGCAGGTTCATTAAAGACTTTTCCAAGATCTCTTCACCTCTGTGTGACCTGCTGAAGAAGGAGATGGGATTTTAGTTTACAGCTGAGTGTCGGGCAGCCTTTGATGAACTGAAGGCTCGCTTGACAAGTGCCCCAATTATTCAGGCTCCTGATTGGTCTAAGCCATTTGAGATCATGTGCGACGCCAGTGACTATGCTGGGCCAAAAGGATGGTAGAGCATCCCATGTAATCCAGTACGCTTCAATGACGCTGAATGGTGCGCAAAGGAACTACTCCACCACAGAGAAGGAGATGCTTGCTGTGGTGTTTGCTCTTGAGAAGTTCAGGCAGTACCTCCTTGGTACAAAGGTCTTTGTCTACTCCGACCATGCTGCTCTGCGCTATCTCATGACAAAGAAGGAAGCCAAGCCACGGCTAATCCGGTGGATCTTATTACTCAGCGATTTTGATGTGGAGATCAAGGATAAGAAGGGTGCTGAGAATCTTGTTGCTGACCATCTCAGCCGAATTGTCCAGGAAGATAACACTCCACAGCCTCAGATTCAGGCAAGATTCCCTGATGAGTCTCTATTCAGGTTGACTACTGTGGAGCCATGGTATGCTGATTTGGTGAATTTTCTCACCACGGGTGAATTCCCCCCACCTTTCAACAAGGCTCAGAGGGATAGACTACGCAGTTCAGCCAGATTCTTTGTCTGGGATGATCCCTACCTATGGAAGCACTGTTCTGACCAGGTAATTCGTAGGTGCATCCCAAAAAACGAGGTAAATTCTCTCCTTGCTTTTTGTCACTCAGAAGCATGTGGTGGGCACTTTGGGGTACAAAGAACCGCAAGGAAGGTACTTGACGCAGGATTTTGGTGGCCTTCCATCTTCAAGGATGCGCATAACCACTGTAAATCCTGTGACAAGTATCAAAGGGTTGGAACTATATCTCATAGGGATGAGATGTCACTAACAGGGTTGATTTTCTGTGAAATCTTCGATGTTTGGGGCATTGACTTCATGGGACCATTTCCAACCTCTTGTGGTAACATATATATTTTGCTTGCGGTGGACTACGTTTCCAAATGGGTGGAAGCGAAGGCCACCAGGACTGATGACGCCAAAGTTGTTGCAGATTTCTTGAAGTCCAACATATTTACCAGGTTTGGGATCCCGAAAGCTCTTATCAGTGATAGAGGAACTCACTTCTGCAATAGGACAATCACTGCGCTATTGAAGAAATATCATGTCACGCAGAGAGTTTCTACTGCCTATCACCCTCAAACAAATGGGCAAGCTGAAGTGTCCAATAGGGAGATAAAATCCATCTTGGAAAAGACGGTGTCTCCCAATAGAAAAGACTGGAGTTTGAGGCTTGGTGATGCATTATGGGCATATAGGACAGCTTACAAAACACCAATTGGTATGTCACCCTTTCGGTTGGTGTTTGGTAAGGCTTGTCACCTTCCAGTGGAGCTAGAGCACAAGGCATACTGGGATGTCAAGAATTGCAGCATGAAAATGGATGAGGCTGGAGAGCTTCGTAAGCTGTAACTGCAAGAGCTGGAGGAAGCCAGGATCGAGGCCTATGACAATGCCATTCACTACAAGGAGAAGACTAAGGCTTGGCATGACAAGAACATATTGAGGAAGGACTTCAAGGTTGGAGACAAAGCCCTCTTATTTCAGTCACGCCTTAGACTTTTCCCAGGCAAGCTGAGATCGCGCTGGGCAGGACCCTATTATGTTGCAAAGGTATTCCCACATGGTGCTGTAGAGCTATTTGATTCAGTATCACAGACTTTGTTCAAGGTGAATGGGCAGAGAGTGAAAAAATACCATGAGGGATTCACAAAAGACACCATTGAAGAAGTGTTCCTAAAGGAACCCGAAGCTGAAACGTGATGAGCCAGCATTGAGTCGAGCCACGACGTTAACTACGGCGCTTCTCGGGAGGCAACCCGATGATTAGGTAGAGTGTTCCCTTCTCCCTTAGTTGATTTCAGTTGTTCTTTTTGTTTTTGCATTTTTTGTGTCGAACTAACCTGTAGGAAGCGTCAAAAAGTGAAGAAGGAGTTCACAGCGCCCGCCGCCAAACTTATGGCGCCCGCCGTAAATGCCTCGCCAAGCAGGTTGGCTACGACCTAAGCACGGCGACCGCCGTTTAATTGCGGCGCCCGCCGCGATTAAACGGCGCCCGCCGCCCTTCTTACGGCGCCCGCCGTGATCAACTCCCCTCGACACTTCGCTTGCGGCAAATTACGGCGATCGCCATTTTATTACGGCGATCGCCGCCATTCTCAGGTTCGACCCCTATCCCTATTTTTAAATTTGAAAAAAAAAAGTCCCGAAAAAACCCTAAATGGGGCGCAAAAGACAAAAAAAAAATGAATACCCCGAAAAGACCTTAAACGGGGAGAAAAAATAAAAAAATCGAAAGAAAAAAAATGGACCCCGAGAAAACCTTAAACGGGGTGCAAAAGGCATAAAAAGAAACCCCGTTAAAACCCAAACGGGGTAAAAGCCAAAAAAAAAAAAAACACCTTCTATAGCTGTTTTTTTTAACCCTCTTTCCCTTTACCCTACCCTACCCCTTCTGCTTTAAACCTACCCCAGCCCCCCTTCCCCCAGCCTCTTCCCAACTCTCTCTCTCTCTCTTCCTCACAAACACGGCGCCCGCCGCCCCCAGATCTCCCTCGCCCCGGCGCCCGCTGCAACCTACAATCCCTCCAGCGACCGCCGCTGTGCAGATCTCCAGCATCGGCGAACCAATCGTCGCGGCGACCGCCGTATTCAACACGGCGCCCGCCGCAACAAACACGGCGCCCGCCGTTCTTCATCTAGCGCCCGCCGTTTTCTTCTTTCGGTGATTTCTGATCTTCTTCTGCTTTTGATTGTTGTTGTTGTTGCATATATTGTCGAATTTAAGCATGTTGAAATGCACTTTTTCTTCCCGATCCCGCCCGAGATTACCTGATGTTGAGGAAGCCCGTAGGAAAATCATTAGAAAGAAAACCATGCTGACCACCTTGTTTTTTGATCCTGCGACGATGAGGGAGCTTCGTCTGTCTGATTGTGTTGAGCAGATGTTTATTCACTGTGGGTTGGGTGGTTTTTACCATCTCAGGGCGCCGACTTTTCCCTCCTGGACGGAGGAATTTCTGATTAGCTTTGAGCACGTTGAGGATGAGGGCAGGATTACATTTAGGTTGGCGGGCAGCCCCCATTCTATGTCATACGCAGAGCTAGATACGGCGCTTGGGATAACCAAGCCACCTTCCTCTCAGGAGGAGTGGGATGCAGCCAACGGGTATCTGAATTTTTGGTACCACTCCACGGGCACCACCATCTTTGACCCACAGCATGGCGAGTACAACTACAAGTGGTCGCACCCGGGCCTACGGTTGGCCCACAAGGTGGTTCGGATGGCCTTCCTTGGTCAGTCCGAGATGAACAAGGTGCAGTATCTTGATTTGGAGACCGTCTGGAGCATGACGCCCGGCTGCGACCTGGTGAAGGACTAGAGGTCCTTCTTTATGATATGTTGTAGGAAGTTCCAGCGGGACAAGAACCACAAGATCGTCATCGGTGGGCTGGTTTCATTGATTGGTCAGCACCTGGGTATTGCTTTCCCAGACCCGTCGCTGCAGCTGACCCCGGGATACACATATGACTGGCGCCAGCTCAGGACCGTTAGTGTTTTGTCTGGGACCGGGCCTCGGATGTCCTGGTTGTATGGTTCGAGAGGCAGCCACCGGCTGCCCGTACCCTTCTCGATTGAGATACCTTTTGGGCCACGCTATGTGGATTTTTATTTGAGGCATTACAGGTTGGGAGCTAGTCCTAGCCCGGGTGCGGGCACCTCTGCTGTTGGTCCATCAACATCCCATGCTGCAGAGTCTGAGGATGAGGATGATGCTGCGAGGCCTTCTATGTATGTCACTGTTGGGGAGCATTCTGATTTACAGTAGATGATGTGGGCGACGCTCCAGCAGATGGACCCCGCCAGCAGGAGATGTACACTCACCAGCAGTCTATGGAGACAGCACTACATGATTACCGCCAGGAGGTGTACGACTATCGCGCCGAGCAGACCTCGATGTTTCAGCAGCAGGCCGATGACATCCGAGCTATGGAGGAGCAGATGCGCCAGTGGAACCTATTTATGGGTTCCCAACATCCAGACTTCCCACCACCCCCGCAGTAGTGGTACCTTCTTGACTTCCCTTATTTATTTATGTTTTACTTCATTGAGGACAATGCGTATTTCAAGTGTGGGGAGGTTGACTATGTATTACTATTGTTTTATCTTAAAAAAAAAAACAAAAAGAGAATAAAAGGCATATCAGAAATCCTGGGATGGACTGAAAACCCGAAAGGGCAGTCTAGGTAAAAAACAGGTAATCCGGCAGGCATTAGGCCTGGGCAAAAATGGATTCAGAGTGATGTGAGGTGGTGAGTCCAACTTGCAAAATGAAATGAGAGTGTTAGGTGAAAACCTGCAAAGGCGCCTAAGCAAAAAGAGTGAAAAAAAAAATTTAAAAAAAATTGAGTGTTTTAGGACTTCAAATTTACCGGCGCAGGCGACATAAGAAGTGGAGTATAGGAGTGTTTTTGGGTAGGTTTTCACTTGGAGGAATAAGGTGTAGTAATTGTGGTGTTTGGCACTCTCATTGATGATTCTTTGTGCTGATGTTGGACTTGGATGTTATGTCTGCTGGATGTGATATTGTAGATTGATGTTGGGCTATGTTGCATTGTGCTGATCATGATGATGATGTGTGTTGGTGGATGTGTAGTTTTCTTGCGTAGTTGGTTAGGGGATGTTGAGCTTTCATACAGATGTTTGATACTCTTAGTTGTGAGCTTCTTCGCATTTGAGGATTTAGGTGTTCCATTGATGATGGGTGGTAGTTTTCTATGCACTCGAGACGAGTAGAGATTTAAGTGTGGGGAGGTTTGATACGCACAATTATGTTGTGTGTATGGACGGAGTTTTAGCATCATCTTAGTGGTGTTTTAGGGTGATTTGGAGGAGTTCTGGAGTATTGGCGAGGAGGTACGGAAGACACACTTTGGAGGCATTGGAAGCAATTGGAGCGGCGGAGACGAAGATTAAAGAACGGAGCTTACGGCGCCCGCCGTGGTAGATGCGGCGACCGCCGCAATTTCCTTCCCAGCTGCCTTGGCTACGACTTGTGCACGGCGACTGCCGCAATTACGGCGCCCGCCGTGAAGGATGCAGCGGCCGCCGCCCGTGTCAGAAGACCACCGAACCGATTTTTCCTTATATGTTATTTCGGATTATTTTATTACGTTTTTTATTATTTCGTATTAGGTTAACTTAGACTTTAATTCCTTTAGTATTTAAGGGTAGAGAAGGACTTGTTTCATCTATCTCGAAACCCTAATTTCACTTTTCTATTCTACGTACTTGCTATGAAGAACTAAGCCTCCCTTGCTTAGTCAGACGCTGAAGCTTTCGTTGTGATTTAGTTGTGAGACTCTTACTCTTAATCTATTGCATGGAATTTATCTTCTCTCTCGCTTATGATTGATATTGATATTCTTTAGTCTGATCAACTAGGGTTTGTTGTTATTGGTCTATTGCTAGATCTAGATTGTTACTGGTTGAGCATATCTATTTCAGAGTAGCAACTGCATCGTACTAGTATCTGGTTGTGCTAGTCTTATGCAGGAGAGATTTGATTTACATTCTAGGATAAAAGCTGGTTGTTTTATGCTAGAATTGTATCCAACCATATTCCTATCCGTAACGCTGCTATTAAACTGAATCTTGATAGTTTCAGGGTTGTTTGATTAGTTAGTGCTAATAGTATCTGGTTGTGCTATTAGTTATATGTGAAAAGGAATTGGAATTTCCATTGCATGAGATTTTGAATGAGTTTCTAGGATCAACTTGTCATACGAATAGTGGATGTTGTTTGACTAAGTGTTTTTCCCCATTACTAAATTCATCATCTTTAGTTTTTCTTACCTTTGCATGCTTAGTTACTTTAAACAAACAAAACCCCCCATTTGGTTACTTTGGATTGACATACAAATTGCATAATTAGATAGAATTCGCCTCCCTGTGGATTCGACCTTTACTTACCTAGGACTACGGTTTAAGGTTTGTTTGGATATTTTGCATAACAGTTTTTCACACGACAAAAGCATGTTATCACTATGTGATATGGACTGCCACTCATGTTGGTTCCTAGGATTATTTCAAACAATTTTGAACTTGTCCTGATATATATGGAATCATGACAGGATTGTGTCATATCAATTTAACCCAAACTAGTCCATATTGAACCCGTCAGGATATATATGAAATCATGACAAGATAGTGTTAAATTCTATGAATGCGCGAAAACGAATATGCGAAATATCATTAACGAAGAAAATTACATTAACTACTTCCGACTAAATATCAATTCAACCAATTCCAACAACACAAATTACATTAACTACTTTGAAACCATATCGACCATGACTTGCTTTTGTCTTTGAAGAAAAGAAAGTTCACAAGAAAAAGTCATAAGCAAATTACATTAACTAGGTTCAAAAGTAATATGAGTGGTAAGAGATCTTTCAAGAGTTTTGATCTCTTACTACACAATCGCTTTCCTTATTTCTGGTGGTATGTTATATGGATTCTTAGATGCCAAAGCTTTGGAGACTTCATCTTCAACCAAGAGGAACACAACACGTTCAATTCTATCATCTGCAATGTCGATATGCACAATAGATGAGAAAACACCAATCTCCTTGGGCACACAAGCCAACCAGTTAGGCTACCATGGGGCCTCAATATTCAGTCCTCCATAGAAAAACAACCCACAAAATCTTCCTCGGGTATGTCATCTGGCTGGCCATATGGAGGTTTCATCAGTAACAAAACGAATGAATCTTCATGATTTGAAGCATGAATGTTCACCCCCGAAGTACCACATCTTCTAAAGTGGTGTTTTCTATGGTAAATGACGCCGCGACAACCTCGTTGACAGGCACCGGTTGAGGCTTTCCTCCAGCAAATGGAAATGGCACAGAGATAATGACAGGACCCTCCTCAGTAGGAGTGGAAGTAGTGATTGACGGATCATCCGTGAAGTCAATGAAGCCAACCTCTCCCTTGTCTCCAATGGTTGAGTATTCATCAGCCATACCTATTTGGCACTCAATTAAAATCCAACAAAAGTTTGTGAGTCCACAAGCAAAGAACACAACCAGATGAGCAAGTGTCAGAGTACAACAAATAATATCGCCCTTCATGTAATATCTGAAAATTGACAACAAAATTTGCATTTAGTACTATCAACCTTAAAGTTTAGTGTTGACTTTTGCATTTAAAATTTAAACTTTAATGTCACATTACATACTAAAGTTTGCATTTAAATTTTAATGTCACAGTACATGCTAAAGTTTAGTGTTGATTTTTGCCCGTTGAAATCACTATCAATGGAGGAAGATGCGACATTTTTATTTGTAGTTCTGACATTATTATTCGCAATTATGACATTCTTTTTCGTAAGACCGACATTAATTTTTTATAACAGTAAAAACAACCAAGTATGACGTAATAAGTTTTGCCTCATGTGAATCTTTGGTTTTACATGATTTTGGCTCAAACCTGGAAATGATTTTGTCTTAGTCAAATCTAAAACAAATTGTGTACTTTGAAAACTTAGAAAATGAAAGAGGAATAATTGGCAGAATGTTGAGTTCAAGATACAAAAAAAAGAGGAATAAGTTGGAAATGATTTTGGCTCAAAAGAGGAATAATTTGGGTTGAAGAAAAATTATGAGTTCATGGGCATATGAATTTGGATGATGGAATAATTGGCAAAACTAGCTAATTGGGAAAATAATTGGCAAAGCTAGCTAATTGGGTTTGTGAGGGAAAGTTGTACTTTTGGAGGGAAGGAAAAGCAAAAGGAAAAGTTGTGTACTTTGGGAGGGAAATTTGGGAGGGAAATTTTGTGTACTTTTAGAGAGAAGTAATAAACAATGATTTTGTGTACTTTTATTGTTTTTTGTTTTCTTTTTGTTTTCTCCAATTTTCTTGCTTGTACTTACTTTTTGAATTAAAAGAAAAGATTTAATATTTTGTAAAAATACTCCAAATGGTGTATATATGCAAAAAAAAACATCTATTCTTGCAAGCTGCATACCCATTTAGGGTATTTATGCAAATCCGTGTTTATTTTCTAGCTAATTTTACTTCAAAATTATACCCTCGCAAATTATAAAGCTCAAATAATTTAACGATATTATAGATTTAGGTTGTAGTGAAACGTGGAGTTACGGTAAAACGAGTGTACTAATCTAGAGCGTTGGATGAAGAATTCACGAATGGACCAGATTGAATCATAAGGGGTGCAAAAATTAAAATAAAACAAACCCATCTGATTAAATCACAATCCTGATTTGGTGGGATTTACTTTCCCCCAAAATCACATATGTGATATTCTCTCCCTAAAATATGCAACCTTCTCTCCAAAAAAATACGATGTTTTCTCTCCTCCCAAAAATCGCCCTCAACCTTTATTGATGTTCATTGTGAAGCTTGAAGTTGTATTCTCCCCGAAGTTGTCTCCCTTGAATCGTCTTCGTCGACAATCTTTAACATTTGTGTAGGTTCGTCATCTTCCTAGAACAGGTATTCATATTCAAACTCGGATTTTTGTCATTAAATTTTAGGTTTTTGATGTTGATTTTTTGGTTTAAATTCGATTGTGTTTTAAATTTTCGATTTTTTTATTATGGTTGATGGTTTCTTGATTTTAGGGTTTAGGATTCTCGATCTAATTCGCCAACTTATTCAAAAATTCACCATTAATCTGCATCCTCAAGCTTCAAGATCTATATTTCACCGTCGTTAAATCAAAATAAAGGTATGCAAAGTTCGTTTTATTTTGATTTTTGTGGATTGTGCACTGATATTTGCTTGCTTTGACATAACTTTTTTGTTTGTTTTTGTGTGCACTGATGTTGGAATTTTTTGCACTGATATACGCCATATTTTTTTTTGCTTTGACATAACTTCATGTTAGATAACTTTTGGTGTTTTGTTTGTACTGTTTGCAATTGATATTCAAATTCTTTTGTGTGATATTCATACAACTTTTTTTGAAATTCATGTTGAATTCGGGTTTCATGCTTTGAGTAGTTGATATTCAAATTTTATGATGTGATATTCACGCTTCTTGTATTTATATGCAAAATAAATATTGAGTTTTTATCGATTTGATTGATTTTCGTTTACGGATTTGAGAGTCACAATTCTTGTTTTGATATGAGTATGATATTCATTTGTATGTTTTGATATGTGTATGGATTTGTGTATGTGATATTCATTTGTATGGGTTTGATATTCACGCTTCATGTGTTGGTATGCAAAAGATAGTCATACATGTGATATGCAACTGTATGGGTATGATATTCACGCTTCGTGTGTTAATATGCAAAATAAATATTGAGTTTTTAATGACCTATGCATTGATACTCATTCACTCTTTTATATGATATTCATGTTTGAAAGTATTGTTATTCATGTTTAGGTTTCATGTTCTTAATTTCTTATAATCAGGTTTGCCTACAAGAAGGTCGGATGATGAATCCCCACAAGTTGTTCAACACACTAAAGTTGATAATGTAACTGAGCTTGGGAACACTGAATCTCCACAATCTATTGAGAACACAGAAGTTGGAGATGGGTCTCCACATGTTACAACCACTCGACCGGTGAATAGACGCCAGAAGCTCACGGCTGGTTGTGAAAGGGATAATACCAACCGTTAGATGTGGTCTTACGTTTGCTCGTACTGTTAAATGTGGTCTTACGTTTGCCCGTGCTGTTAGATATGTTATTGAATCCTTCCCTTGTGCACAAAAAGTATTTGATTTTAATATGATATGAGCGGTAGAACCACTTTCTATACGATGTATGTGATATTCACTTGTGTGTGTATGATATGCACACTTCTTTTATATGTTATGCAAACTGTATGTTGTGATATTCATGAACTTGTCTAATGCAATCCTAATATGAGAATTTAAAAGCATGATGAATACCACTTAGTGAACAATTAATATCAATACCAACGAAGTGCATATCCATTCAACAACGCACTCGGTATATAAGATAATGAATATCAATGCAACACGACACACATGAATATCATATAAAAGAGTGAATATGCCTTAACGGTTCTTGAATATCATCAATAGTTTCTTATATATCATTTCGTGAGTATCATTACAGTTGTTTGAATATGCCTTAACGCTTCGTGAATATCGGTTATAGTACCATGCATATCAGTTTCCGAATATCATCTCGTCTTCTCTCTCCAATCTCGGTATATAAGATAATCTCAATTTCTCTCTCCTAAATATCACATCCTTATATATTGTAACTATCTTCTATCCTAATCCCATACATCACACACACAATACACCCCAATTTTCTAATCTAATCCATCCATTCATGAACTCTATTCTAACGATCCAATTTTGTCCACTCGTGTTACCACAACACCCGTTTTATGTGAGCGCCCCTTTTTTATATATATATTTTAGTATGCGTTGGATTCATATCAAAGTATACTCAAGGTCAATACATAACAGTCACATACATAATCAATGAAAAGATATAGTTTAATTAGAATTACTAGGAGCCAACTAGCTACTCCTTCATTTTGCGCATTAAAATTAGAATTTGACTTTAGATCGTTGCATAATATGCTTTCCAATTTCCATTTAAAAAAAGTTTCTTATGAAAATAAATAAATAATCAGAGTAAACATTATGGCAAACATATATACGCGTATGATATATATAATCACAAATTGAAAAAGTCACAAACTTGTTTCACGTACCTTGCACATACTCCATCAATATGGTCAAATTATAACGTATATCCGTCGAATTCTCGAATAGAGTAAACTTAGGATTCTCTATTTCATTATATAAAAGCCAGACCATGAAACTGCTCGTCTTAGGTTCATTGTCTAGTTTTTCATTATTCTGATAAAAACAAATTCTTTATCGTCACACACAACAAAGGGGACCGTGTATTAAACTTTTCAATTTTAAATAATATCCGATTGAAGGCTTCTGTTCTTTTTTCAAAAAAATAAATAAACTAACGTTGAAACTTTGGAGATATATCTCGAAGTTATATATACAAATTAGTAACAAACAAAACTTAAGCTACACAATCCATGTGCAAGTGTTGTAAAGATTTTGACATCCACCCAAAATTTAGAGAGAAAAATAGAATGATCGTATACCTAATGCTTTGTTCCCCATCCCTCCAAACTTTCCATGTCCATGTAATTAATACCTAACTTTGCACAATATACTATTTGCAAACATGCACAATCGATAATGAATGAATACAATATTAACATATTGATTGTTATTATACGGTTGCATATTATATGCACTATATATATGCACCAATCATGCATATGATATTTATAGTTGTGTATAAAACACACTTTTTTTTTATGCGATATTATAAAACACAAATATTTATATATAATGCATATTATATGCACTATATATAAAACACACACTTTGCAATCTTTATTTGTACTATATATATGTATGTTACAAATGTAAGGATGCTTCAAAATATTGCAATATGTTTTTTTTTTTTTTGACCAATATGAGCTTAAGAATCTTTAGTTGCTAGGATTGAAAGCTTGACTATATATATATATATATATATATATCAATTTATGCAGATATATGTTAATTAAACACACTGCTTCTGTAGGGGGTGAAAGATCAATTAATACAATACGTTTAAACCTCATTTGATAAGGGTGCAATTTGAACTTGAAAACCTTGTTAATTGTAATGCAATGCCCTCAATGTCATCAGTAGTGGTCTGACAACCAAAATTCTTTCTTCAAAAAAGGCTCACACAGTTTCCAAAAAAACATACATAAACAACATTTTACAAATAAACAATGGTTGTTTATTCATTGAACTTTGAAGTAATTTCATAACCACTGACGACACAACATGTCAACAACACATACAAAAGCAAAGTGCTCTAACCTTAGTTGGGATAATATTCAATTCAATTCTTTTTTTATTGGTTGATTAAGAATTTGCTTTATCATAACCACCAACATGATTACAAGTTGCTTTATCTTTCTCAACTAATCACAAAGCACAAATCCAGATCACTCAAACACACATTTACCCAAACAATAGATTAAATCAATCATCTCAAAACTAGCAAAATCAAATTCATCATCATGATACTTACTAATTAAACCCCATCCAAACCCACAATTTAATTTAATTATGCATATATATATGCCAGATCAGAGTTTCAATTCACAAGACAATCAAATCCCACAAGACACAAACACCTGTTGCATGTGTTTTGTGTAAAGCCAAGCAAATATCACTCCAAACTTAAAACATCAGATTCTTTTTTGTTTTAATTTAAAAAACAAACACAAGATAATTGATCTCTAATTATAAGCGGTAGAAGAATGAGAGGGAGAGCTACACTCCGAGACAACCTCCGCTTGCACCTGGCGGCGGTGGAAGTTGCGGTGGCAGCCACAGGCGGCGCAGACAAGGGCGCCGGGGATGCCTTCTTCGGAGCTAGCCATGAACTCCCGGCAGCCGTCGACGGCGTAGCCACCGATTGCGGCGGCGTGGTTCTTCTCGCACTCTCCGTACCACACGCTCCTCACCGGAAGAGAGGAGGGCGTTGAGGTTCTAGAAGCTTCCTCTCTCCTCACAACCTTCTTCATCGTAAACCAGATTCCCCAAATTCTCTCTCTCTCCCTCTCCCTTCTGTGTGGCATGAAAGTGAGAAGAGAAAAAGATGGGTTTTATAAGTTAACCCTAAAAACACCTTTTTATAGTAGGGTAGGAATTTTTAGAAACTTATATAGCTGTAATTATCTGTAAATTATGTTAGGAGTTAGTGAGAAACAATGTTAGTGGACGACGGTGAAAAAAGGGCCTATGATGATTTAGCAATTAAACTAATAAGATTTCTTTTTCTTCATTAAAAGCAAAAGGCCATTACAATAAGGATTGTGAGAATCCAACTTATAATCTCGGGGTCACAGAATATCACAAAACATGACTTCTATTTAAACATCTCTTGGGAAATGGTGAGTAATTAGCATTATTAGACTAACTGCTACATACATTTGGACAAAGGCTAGTTGACAAAAAGTTTCGTTATCGATCGGATGTTCAAGTATACTTGTTAATGGGCGACATTCGGGCTGATTTAATGTACGTTATCGACGCATTGATGTTGCGTTACCCTGTTATGTACGTACTATAGCTCCCTCCGTATAGAAAATGTTGTCACTTTTAGCCCATAATTTTTGTAAAGAAAGATTATCATTTTAGATGTTTAGGTAATAATTTATTGGTGAGTTACGAGGTTTGACATCGGAAATTGTATTTTTTGGCTCTTTTTATACAAAATATCTATGTTTATTGGCTACAATTGAGATGAGTTATTAAATAATTGTAAATTTTAAGAAAAAATTATAAGAATATAGGATAATCATTGTATTTTTTAATAAGTGTGTCAAACTCTAAAATGACAATATCAATTTATACAGAGACAATATTTATTTTTGTCGGTATCTGTTAGTATGGAGATACCGAATTTAAAAAGCATGCGCGTCTTGATTAGTTTTTGACCTAATTGGATTTGGAGGTATGGTGGACCGTGTATCACTATTAATTTGTTGGAATATAAACGTCTCACATCGAAAGTTGAGACATAACTTGCCTAGTATATAAGCTTGATGGGCTACTCCTCCTATTGCCGATTGGTTTTAGGATGGAACGTCACTGGGCTTATGTACTGGGCCTATATGCGCCTATGCGCTCGTGTCCGCACGACCCTCAGTCTATGGGCCCATGGACTTTCACATGGTATCAGAGCGGGTTCGGTCCTGGGTCCCTTTATTGGGTTGGTTGGGTCTGGCTATAAAGAGATTGAGATGCCCACCCACACCCGTTTGTTCAAGTGTCAACTGGGCCTGGCCATTTGCCCGCCCGTTGCACTTGCGGGGGCGTGTTGGAATATAAACGTCCCACATCGAAAGTTGAGACATAACTTGCCTAGTATATAAGTTTGATGGGCTACTCCTCCTATTGCCAATTGATTTTAGGATGGAACCTCACTGAGCTTATGTACTGGGCCTATATGCGCCTATGCGCTCGTGTCCGCACGACCCCCAGTCTATGGGCCCATGGACTTTCACATAATTAATGATGATCAATCACTAATCGTGTGATTGAACAAACCGGGAAATTAAGCTTCTAATGATAAACCCTAGATTGTCTTTAAGCAATCATGCAAGATTGAATTGATTTTTGAGCTGCCAAACACATATACTTGCAAAGGGTTAGTTGCTTCTTTGAAGAATAAACCCAAGCACAAAGCTGCCAAACACACATACTTGCAAAGGGTTAGTTGCTTCTTTGAAGAATAAACCCAAGCACAATTGCGTGAGATGTTGTCTATACCAATTTTGCACGAACTGTAAATTTCATTAGTAACACGGGGAATTACAAAATTAACCCTACGCATCAAGCAGCATACTCTATTACTTAATCAAAACATGATGCAAATTAAAGCACAATATTATACCACAAATTAGATTGATTGTGACCCAACATCCATCAAAGAACAATCTTCCCATTAAATCTTTTGTCTGCACATAGCTAGTTGATTAAGATCTAACCCTAAAATGAGAGCAACACATTTTGGTTTGGTTCTATAAGAGAATTTTTTTTTTTTATAGAGCAAACCAGCTAACATTAATTGGTTTATTTAGCCTAACTCCTCTTGTTTCTGTGGCTCCAAACAGCAAACACAAAGATAAAGCTGCAGCTAGTAGCCGTTGTTTACTTGATGCTAAATATATAGTAATTAAATATCCACCTGTAAAATGGACCTAAACACATGGTTTCAGAATTACAAAACTGCCACTCTTTGCAGAGAGTATATAAATATGCACGGAGATATTTTTTATTTATGTATGTGAGATGTGTGTTCGTGCACCCACATGCCCCCAAAATGACGTGTGGGAGTCAACAAAAGTCAAGCAATTAAGTTATGCAGTATATATATATAGAGTCGGATTCTGGTGAAGAGACTCCTTATAGTAAATAGTGAGGAGTGTTATAGAGTGTTGATTTTTTAATCCTATGGATAATATACTAGAGAACATTTAAATTACAATAGGAGTTGTTTATAGAGTAAAAGTTACAATTTTTTTTAAAAATTAGAAAATTAATATTAAAGCAGTTATTATCCTGATTGATATATGTCCTAATTAAAATCACTCCATATATCTCGATTTTATTTTAATGCTCAATCTTCTACCCCAGTTCAAAATTCTCTTCTACATCCCACGAGTGTACGTTGGCTTCTTGTTCACGTAGTAATGCTCTTGTTCATTTATAAAATGTAGTTGTTCATTTAGTATTATTATTTTGTTCATATATAATTTCTTGGTCGTCTATGTTTTTTTTACTCTTTCTTATATTGTGATCTTGTTCATTTAATAAAATACATTTGTTCAATTGAACAAATCTTCTTTCAATCTGTTCGTTGGTTCATATATTGATGTTTTTGTTTATTTATAAAATGTAGTTGTTTGTATGAACAATTGTTCATGTAAATGAACAAATACATGTACATCATTGAACAATTAAATCATTCACAATGAACAACTAAATAATTAAAGATGAACAATAAATCAAGCATCACCTCACAAAAAATGAACAACTACATCATGAACAATGAAATTTGTCTTCTTTTCGATCTTTAAGTTAACTGTTAGATTCAGTTAAGTCATAAGATTAAAAAACAAAAAATATTACCTAGAGAAATATACGGAAAGAATATATTCCATGAAAAGGCTAGGAAATATAGAGTGTGGGCAAGTACATGTTAAGAATTTTAATCAAAATAGAAGCGTTAGATTGAACAACTATACACAAAGGATTGAACAATTATATAGAAATGGTTAAACAAATATACTCAAAGGATTGAACAACTATACACAAAGGATTGAACAATTATACACAAAAGATTAAACAAGTAGTTGATACATGTGAACAATTAGGATTGAACAACAAAAAATCCCATCCCACCGCAGTCACCTCTACAAAACCTAAAATCCCAATTGCTTCTCCAGCACAGCTAAAATCATGCCTCAGCTACCTCTTCCTACAGCAGATCTGGGCCACCAACACTGCCGACAACAAACACAAAAATCTTGGATCTACACCGCCTTATTCCCCTTCTTCCTCCTTCATCCCTTGCCTAACAACCATTCAAAACAGCCTCTCAACTCAATGTCCTTCGCCGCCTCCGATCTGGTATCCGACGAATGGGATCTCGTCAATGATGGCAGCTTCGTCTACAAGCGCAAGAAGCGCATGCTCGACCCCTCGGAAATCACCCGCCCCACCGACCCGCCGTCGGATCTGGGGCTAAAAGCCAGGCAGAGGTGGAGCCGCTGGAATTTCTGGGATCTTCAAAGCTCGGCCTTCACAAAGCTCTGCAGATCTTCGAAGCTCTGTCTTCGTCTCTCTAAGGCTTGTGACCACTCTCACTTGGTCCTTTTTTGGGATCTTCGTTGGGATAAGCTCACAGATCCCGCACCGCCGACGATCGCCCTGAATCGGTATGGCCTCCTAAAGGCGAGATTGAGAGGGAATGACTAGTGGTCTCCTCTTGGCTCTTCGAATCAGATCTCCTCCCCGCGTCTTGTGTGGAGGAGCCGCTGGAATTTCTGGTGGTGGACCCTTCCATGACGCGGTCCAAAACTGAAATGGCGGCCACCTGTGAAATCGTCGATGATCAAACAACTATGCCTAAAGCTCGACAGGATTCAAGTTTCGTCTCACGTCTAAATGGGAACATTCTTGGTTTTATCCTTGGACTTAGTCAAGAATCCCAGGTTTTACACTGAGGATGCCTCTCGGGCTAACACCTCATCCTCACCATCTGTTGTTATCAACAAAATTCATACCAAAACCTCGGGAATAAGCATCCCAAAAAAGAGGCAACCAAAAGAAATCCCTACTGTAGTTAAGACTACAACTGCACCAACCCCTGTTGGAAAATCTACACCCAAAATAGATGTTGAGCCCTTTGCTTTAATTCTCAGGACTCCCTACAAGGAAGCAAGGATCTTATATGCTCTGTTGATAACAACTTACTACCTCCTCTGCTACTACCACTGTATTACTCTACAAAATCAAACCAAGTCTAAAACAATTTATCAAACAAATGGTTACTTAAAGATGGAATTGTTTACTCCTTATTTAGTATTTATTATACCTATCTCTACCAACTACTGCTTAACAACTTTCACCACTCAATCTCAGGATTATAACAACAAAAATTTTAAGAACCAAAGCATCCTTCCTCTGTCATTCATGCACTATTGCAGGAGGAGTAACTTCACCCTACAAGAAACCCTATACTATTACCATTCTCAAAAGTATAAGTCACTCAAAACATCATCCTTTAACCCTCTTCCAGTAGATAAAAATACCAATTGGAATATTAAACAAAAAGTATACCAAACCTCTAACAAAAGTAACCAACCTTTGGCAAGATCAATTTCACTTTTCCCTTTTTCCAAGGGAAAGGAAACCTCTATCAATATGTACCAAAATTTGGCTTCACAAGCCACTGTAGGTGTTAAAAGCACAATGAAAGCCAAGGCTTCACAAGCCATAAATATTGCTGGTAAGATATTTAACTTGTGTATCAGGTTTATTTGTCTTATCGAACCTCTGTCTTGTATGCTTACTCAAGGTTGGAGTACTTTACCCAACAAGTTAACACTAAAAACTAAAACTACTCCCTTGCACTGGGAAATCTTGTTGTCTACACTTTCCTTTGTCAGGAAGCTCAACAGAACAAGAGATAAACTTAAACAAACCTCCCATGGCAAGACCAAGACCACTTGCAAACTCCTCCATAGGTTTTTATGAAGATATGCCTTTGGAATTGTCGGGGTATCGGTCGTAAAACCCTATGGACTGATATTGAGGCTCTATGTAAAATAGAGAAGATCCAAATCATGGCACTTGTTGAAACAAGAACAAATCAGGAACCAAGTAAAGGTCTTTGGCTTAAAGCCGGGTTTGACACTTTCCACTTCTCGCCTGCCACTGGCTTCTCTGGTGGTTTATGTGTCATATGAAAATCTTACCAACTGCAAAACGAACTATGTGAATTAATACATATCGATAAAAGATTCATAGCTATCAAGTACAAAATCATTGACAAAGATTATACTATGATGATTATTTTCTCTTATGCCCCACCAAAAGAGAATGAAAAAATGAGTTTTGGACTCTCCTTACAAACTTTATTTCTCAAACCCATATGCCATGTTTAGTCATTGGCGATCTTAACGAAATTGAATCAACCTCGGAAAAAAAGGGTGGAACTGACAACATCTTCTCAAGATTTGACAGACTCCACAAATTCAGAAATAGTTGTGACCTCCTTAACATTCCAACACAAGGCGGACAATTCACATGGCGTAAAAACCAAACGGAAATAAATAACATCTATGAAAAATTAGACCGGGTGCTTGTTCATGATCAAATCCTACAATGGTTTCCCGGTATTTTTACTAAAAATCATCCTTTCACCTTGTCGGACCACTGCCCTATTTCAGTGGAAATTGAAAATCCAAATCCCTTCAAAGCACAACCTTTCAAATTTGAAAGAATGTGGAGAACGAGGAAAGACTTCGAAAATCTAGTTAAACAAGCATGGCGCATTGAAACCCAAGGCTCCCATATGTACAACCTTGTAAAAAAAAAAAACTTGCACTTAAAATGAGTGCCAAAAAGTGGAATAAAACTACCTTTGACAATATTTTTAACCAGATTAGCGAAACAGAGACTGAACTCTCCAAAATACAAAAGGAAATCACTGACAACCCAAACCATTCTTTAATTAACAAACAAGTACGCCTCATCAATAAAAAAGCATGTCTCTTATCCTACCATAAAAAATATTGGAGACAAAGAGCAAAAACCAAGCACATTAAATCAATTGACACTAACACTAAATATTTCTATCGTATTGCCAATGGAAAGAGAAGCCGTAAAATCATACGGGAAATTAGAACACAAGAAGGAACGATCATTATCGGTCTTGAAAATATCCAAAATGAAATCAGATCAGACTTTGAAAAAAGATTCAAAAAAGGAACAATTAATAACAACAACCTTCAAAACCTGCTAAGTAACATCACCAAAGAGGTCACAGACCAAGATAACACCAATTTAACCAAAAATGTTACTAATAATGAAATCAAGGCTGCCGTTTTCAATTTTGGTAGCGACAAATCTCCAGGGCCTGATGGGATGTCAGCCCTGTTCTATCAAAAATATTGGCATATTGTAGGACCTCTTGTCATCAAATCAGTTAAGAGTTTCTTCCAATCTGGCAAACTCCTCAAACAAATGAACCACACCTTCATTACTCTAATACCCAAATGCGATAATCCCAACTCAACAAACCACTACCGACCAATAAGCCTTTGCTCAACCATCTATAAGGTCATTTCTAAAATTCTAACAGAAAGGCTAAAACCGATTTTAAACAAACTCATTCACCCCCTACAAGGGGCTTTCGTAGCTGACCGAGCCATCCAAGATAATATACTTATAGCTCATGAAATTTTCCATACTTTTCGAGCTAAAAAGGGTAAAGAAGGATGGATTGCTATCAAACTCGATATGGAAAAAGCTTATGACAAAATTGAATGGGATTTCATTCTAACTGTACTGAACAACTTTGGCTTTTCACCAACATTCATCTCCTGGATCAAAGAATGGATTCAAACTGTCTCATTCTCTGTCCTAGTTAATAATGGTCCAACTGACATTTTTTATCCAAAGAGGGGGCTTCGTCAGGGTGACCCTCTATCTCCTTTTTTGTTCATACTCGGAGCTGAAGTACTTGCTAGAAAACTTCAACAAGAAGCAAACATTAATACCAAACAACTAGGGTTTAAGATAAACCGATCAGGATCAAATATCCCTTTCCTAGCTTTCGCATATGACATTCTCATCTTTGCTAAAGCGAATCAAACATCTTGCCAAAAAGTTAAGGCAATAATCGAAGACTATTGTTCTGTATCAGGACAATGTGTTAACTACCAAAAATCTGCTTTCCAAACAACACCCAATACTCCATCTACTACCAAGAATCTCATCCAATCTATCCTGAATATACCTAGTTCTGTGTCTCTGGACAAATACCTAGGATGCCCTATTATCAACGGGAAAGTTAACCAAAATACTTTCTATGATACCATTCACTCTACAACTTCACAATTATCAAAATGGAAAGCTAGCTCTCTGTCCCTTGAAGGACGAGCAACCCTCATTAAAGCAAACTTGGCTGCCAAACCAAACTACATTATGCAATGTTTTATGCTACCAGCATCCCTACATCAGAAGCTTGATAGAGTTAATACACTAGTGGAAAAAATCCTTATAGAGGCGGGCCTTTGGACACTTATTGAGGCGAACACAGTTCGCTTCAACTAAGGGGGCTACAACAAGTAGGGACACTTTTTGAGGCGGGCATTTTACCCCTCTAAAAGGACCTTATTGAGGCGGGCCTCCGAAGTCCCTCACTTTGGCGCCAAAATGAGGGACTTGTTGAGGCGGGCTTCGGAGGCCCGTCTCAATAAGTAAACACTTGTTGAGGCGGGCCTCTATAGGCCCGCCTCAACAAGTCTCTATGTACTTATAGAGGCGGACCCCGGTATTTCGAAATAACCGGGGTCCGGGATCTTTTTTAAAAAAAAAAACAAAAAAAAATGGGACCCCGGTTTTTTGTAATACCGAGGTCCCATTTCTTTAAAAAAAAATCAGCTCAAATCATCTAAAGCTTCAGCAAAATACAGGAAGCTCATACCCTGTACATATAAACTATATCACCTGAATTGAATGAATAGCTAAAACATAGTGTATAAGAAAATACAGGACCAGTCTACTGAACACTGCAGCAATACAAATGAATATTGCCAAACTAGCCCCTACAGTTTTTTAAAGGAAGAAAGAATGTCTAAACAATAGTAATACGGATACTTTACTCTCCAATCACCAGAAAAAAAAAGCAACAGCTTACACGTATAAGACACTACCTAAATGTTATCTACTACATTATCTTAAAGATGGATTGCAGTAACTTCTTTAATAATTTCACAACAAAGCAGGCAGCTAGAATAACCTCCAAGCTTTTGAGCCTCAGCAATCACATGAAGAGAAAGAGTTGTTTTTCCAGATGCCTCTGGACCATAAATCTCCACAACCCGCCCCTGTCAAGATAAAAACCTCTACAAGATCAGAAGCATGAGTATATTTATCACATTTTTGAATTAAGTAGCTGTAGAAAAATCTAGCAAAAGACATAAGTGAAATGAAGAAAATAGGGACAAATTGGGGCTATTACAGTAAATATCTGCATAATAAAAGATATGTTGTGTGTGCACTTGTCAATCAACTCCTCAGAGTTTAGGCTACAGAACAACCACACTGTCTAGAGTCACATGTAGGAGGATACGAAATTTCAGAAGATACCTTTGGAAGTCCACCAATACTTAATGCTATATCCAAAGCAAATGATCCAGTTGAAATTACAGGTACATGTCCGGGGTGGGGGATCGACCAAGCAACATAATAGACCCCTTCCCCAATGACTTATTAATTTGCTCCAGGGCTAATTGTAGAGCCAAATCTTTCTTGGACATATTTTCGTCATTTGATTCACTTTCATTTGATTTTGAACTCTTCCTACCTACAAAGATGGAAGTCATACAGAATAAGAAACATTCATCTGAACAATCAATAGTACAGCATCAGTTCCTCTTGTGACTCATTACACAAAAGCTGGATATTCAGTAGTTGAATATGAACACATGTTTAATTAACAAAATGGATAAAGTAGATGATAAAAACAAACGCATACAAGGATGGTGCTACCATATCTACATTTCTTCGATAATAGTTCTAAGTTCTAACTGCTAAATAAACAATGTCGACAAGTAGATAAAACAAATTTTAAGAAATATTCATCAAAAAAGTGAAGCAAAAGATGTGCAATACTGACTGTAAGTCGTAACAAGTACTGACCTGTATACGTGCTCCAGATTTGCTCTGTATGCTTTTAATAGTTTCACCACCTTTACCAATAATCAAAGCAACCTGAAAAAAAAGGTTTAGCACTTGCTATCAGCTTTTAGCTCCACCTAAAAGATGGTTACACCACTACACATACCTTGTCACTAGGAACTTTCATTACGAACTGTTCACCTCCAGATTGGACGGGATTAATTATGAGATTTTCGGATGAACCATCTAAATCCCCGCTGCATCTGTCTGTATAGTACACAGAGACAGTCAACTATTTTGCATCATAGATAAGATCATGGCCTAACAGAGTTTAGCCTCACAACATTCACCTCTGCTATCACTTCATTAACTAGCTGTTCAGCTCTACTGATTTGTTCTGTTGTCCCCATCAGTTCGACCTCCCTTGTCAATGAAGTTGGATCAGCATCCGAGTCTCTGGTTATCTGGATTCTAGCACCTGAGCGATGCTGAAGATTTTTTATCATATCTCCACCTCTACCAATGATCACACCAACCTGTTCGCAAACCATATCAACATGAGGAACCTTAGAAAAGAAAAATCACCGTTTTATTTCAGAGAAATCAGAAGATCATGTATATGGCATCTCAACCAACCTTTCCATTCGGAATGTGAATTTTCTTGCTTGTACCTTGTGAGCCATTGTATTGGCCGGTTTGAGCAGTAAATACTGAAATATGTCTAAGAAAAAAATCATTGACGGAAGATGCTTTTTTGTATATTGACTTGCATGCATCACATGAAAACGTTATTATTATTGTTATTTTCAGAGGTATGGAGGAAATGAGATGAAATGGAAGATCAATATGTCAATTTCATATATATAATATGACTAGAAAGAGTTGAAGTTCATCACAAAAAAAGGCAGTACAGAGAAAAGGAAAACTTGATAGTACACATACTAGAATCATAATGAAACATCATCAGGAAAGAGATAGCAAGGGAAACTATATGATACTGTTGATAAATATATTATCGCATGCAAGGAACGTTTCATGGAGAGATATATCACCACAGGAAAGGATGTTGCCAGTGAAATATCCACTCAACTACACATATGCATGTTGCACAGCAATGTGATGGACCATCAAAGCGTAAAGTGATTTTCCCTTTCAAGCTTCATTCTCGTGATATGAAATTATCTCCCTGGCTAATAACAACCAATTTCAGTCATAGCATGAACATAAATGATAAAAACCCTAATTTTCCCCCAACATTTTTGCAAAATGATACGTCCAACAATGAGAACTCCACAAACAACAAATCCAGGTTGCATTAAAACGAGAGGACGGAAATTTCACCAGGGTATGAGGGCTGGGATACGGCGGAATTAGCATAGGCGGCATCGGGCGAGTCGAACCGATGGCGCTTATGCTCGGCATCGGTGTTGAGTCGAGCAGCCACTTCGAGAACTTTCTGCCTCGCGAGTTCAAAGTCCTCCACAATCTTCCTCTTGGTACCCTCTGAACTTAGGGTTTGCTCATGCCCAGCACCTTCCATTTCTATGCTCGCTTCCTCTCTCGGGGACAAAACTCTTACTTGTCACCAAGATTCAACACACGGAGCGCAGAAACAAGCGTAAACGAGAGAGATGAAGATGAAGGAAGACGAATTACTTGGCTCCCATTAGTAAGGACTAATGACAGTGGATATGGAAGAATCGCAGCAGAGATTTAGATACGAGAGAGACACTGGGGTTGATAGAAAGAGAAGGGTTAGCAAAGATCCGAAGATGGCTACGTTATGACGTCGTCTTGAACATACTTACATGCCCGCCTCTATTGAACATACTTGTTGAGGCGGGCTTTAAGAGGCCCGTCTCAACAAGCTTTAATTGAGGCGGGCTACTTGGTCCGCCTCAATTAGTTAGTATTAGAGGCGGACCTTACCCTAGCCCGCCTCTAATACTTTAGCGGGAAATGTTTTTTCGGATACTTGTTGAGGCGTATATTAATTTGCCCGCCTCAAAAGATGTTTTTGAGGCGTATAAATTAATTATCCGCCTCAAAAACCAAAAAAGGTGATTGCTTAAGTCGTTGTTGAGGAGTTTTGAACTATGTACGCCTCTAAAAGGGAGCCTCAAAAAGTATTTTTTCCACTAGTGATAGAAACTTCTTATGGAACAAGGAACAAACTTACAAACCCCTAATAGGCTGGGACAAAATCTGCAAAAATAGAGCAAATGGAGGGATTGGAATCCGTAAGATGGAAGACATGAATAAAGCTCTCCAAATGAAACTCATCTGGAAAATCCTTGCTGAACCAAACAACATCTGGGTCAGAATCATAAATGAAAAATATCTCAAAAACACTAATATTCTTAACTATACTGAGAAAACCAACCACTCTTGGTAATGGGGACATCTCCTTAAACTTCGCAATGAATTCAAAGCTGGATTACATTGGCTTGTTGGATATGGATGCTCGATTAACTTTTGGGAAGATCCTTGGACTCCCAATCTTTTACTCAAAGATTATATCTGGCCGCATACCAACATTACCCCCGAAACCAAAGTCAGTGATTTTATCACTAATAAGGAATGGAATATCTCTAAACTTAAAGACTTGCTTAGTGATGAGGTCGTTGATTCTATCAACAATATCCAGATTCCACACAACAATATCCCTGACCGTTTGTATTGGGCTCCCAATAAGAATGGTTGGTTTTCCACTAAAACAGCATTTGAACTCATTACTAAACAAACTAATCCCACAACCAATGACCTCTCGTGGTTATGGAAACTCGATACCTACCCAAAAGTGAAGAATTTTTTATGGAAGATTTGCCATGATGGCCTTCCCACCAAAGATAGACTCGCACAGAAAAATGTTGCAGTTCCTCTAGCATGCGACTCCTGCAATAACCCACATGAAGATTTAAACCACTTCCTCTTCAAATGCCCCAACACAATAAAGCAAATCAAAAACTTTAGCCATCCAATTGAAAATCTCATTAAAAGGTTAGATACCAATAACAAAAAACCACTACAACTTATCCGGGAATTTCAGTCATCACTTTCTAAAAGTGATTGGGTCTGCCTCGCTACCATTTGGTGGGCAACCTGGATCAACAGAAATCAAATAATTTTCCAAACACAAAATCCAGACAGAATAAAATATCTTTCTTTATACATCAAAACCCTTATTCTAAATTGGAACAAAACCAAACACCTAGATACAGACGATCATAAACCACCAAAAACCAACCCTACGCTAAGGCGAAAAATTAAAAATATTAAATGGGATAAACCGCGATCAGGTTTCTATAAAATTAACTTTGATGGTACCAAAATACCTAATGGTAAAACAGGTACCGGATTCATCATCAGAAACGATAATGCCGAACCAATCTCTATGGACAACCAACAATATGGATGCCTTTCCATTCTTATGGCGGAAACCATGGCTTTAAAAAACAGTATCAAAAAAGCCATATCCCTTAACCTTAACAAGATTAAAATCGAAGGAGATAACCTATGCCTTATTAACTCACTTTTAGGCATTTGGACTTGCCCTTGGGAAATTGAAATGGTCATCGCTGATATTCTTATCGATCTCTGTTCTTTTCAGGAAGTCCTTATCAGACATGTTTTTAGGGAGGTGAACCGATCCGCTGATCATATTGCTAAACTCAGCTTTTCACCCTCCAGAATTGCCTTGAATTCAAATCCAAAACTCTGTGTTCTCATCCGTCAGGTGGATAAAACCTTCGACTTAATGAACAAGAAAACAAAGAAAAATCTAATGAAATTGATAGAAAACATAAACAACGTGAACAAACCTTCATCCAATGAAATTACAGGCACTGTAACATTAACCTCATCATATTGTTCATGATTGTATAATTCATCGTTGGTACTTTTTGAAACTTGTATCTTCGTTTCCATATCAAAATCACCACACAAACCCAAACCATTAAGATTTTGAAAATCACTAATGAAGGTTTGTAAGAGATGGAGATAACTAAATAGAATGTGGTGTAAATCGAAATGGAAGCAAGCGTCTCAATACAAATCGGTGGATACAACATAACAATAATATCAAAAAAAACGATAATTAAAGAAGTTGGGTGTGATGTGAGTTATAATTCCCTACTTCACAAAACATTTTAAATTATGTGGTTAAATATCTATCCTTGGATTATTTTAATCTAATGGTCAATAAAACTCCCCACTATTTACCCTATCATCTATATACACTTGAACCTACTTCTATATATATATATATAGAATTAGGTTCTGGTGAAACGAGCTCTTACGGTAAAACGAATGTACTAATCAGGAGCGTCGGATGAAGAAATAATTAATGGCTCAGATTTAATCCTAATGAGTGCAAATTTGAGAAATGGAATTGGATGCACTAGATTATACCAAATTCTGATTTCATGGGATTTTATTTCCATCTAAAATCTCTCAAATCTCACATATACTGTTATTTCCATTCTCTCCTAAAATACTGCTCCAAAACCATCTCTGCCAAATCTCCCTAAACCTGCATTGAAGCTTCGCGCCTCCGCCTCCGCGACCCCACCTCCGCGACTCCACCTCTGCCTCCGGATCCGCGACTTCGCCTCCGACTCCGGCTCCGCGACTCCGCCTCTGCCTCCAGATCTGCGACTTCGCCTCCGCCTCTGCCTCCAGATCCGCGACTCCGGCTCCGCCCCCGCGACTCTGCCTCGGTGGTTTCCTCTGTCCTGGATCTTGATGATTTCTTCTTCAATCCTTGTTTATTAGTTCATCTTCCCCTTCAATTTATTTGTTTGATATTTAGGGTTATTGTCTTCAACTTCTCCAAATTCGCAAATACTTTGATTTTAAGGCTTGTCTCATTGAAATTTACGTTTTGTAGTCACAAAAAACTTGTGTTTTTATTTGTTCGATTTCATTGATTAATGTTGATGTTGTTTTTGATTTTGACATCAATGTTGTTTTGATTTTAGGGTTCGTGGATGGTCCGATGGTCATTGAATATATAGAAAATGTCTCTAGAAACAAAAAGTAACCGCCAAGAATCAAAGATTCGACCGGGGTGATATTCACGGGTGGTGATATTCGTGCAATATGTGTTGATATTCATGTAATTGGGTGGTAATATTAATGTAATTGGATAGTGATCGATATTCATGAATTGAGTGATGATATCCATGTAATATTCACGATATCGGGGGTAATATTCGTGTAATTAGGTGGTAATATTAATGTAATTGGGTAGTGATCAATATTCATAAATTGATTGGTGATATTCATGTAATATTCATGATATTAGGGGTGATATTCGTGTAATATGTATTGATATTCATGTGATTAGGTGGTAATATTAATAATTGGATAGTGATTGATATTCATGAATTGAATGGTGATATTCATGTAATATTCACGATATCGGGGGTGATGTTCGTGTAATATGTGTTAATATTCATGTAATTGGGTGGTAATATTAATGTAATTGGTAGTGATCGATATTCATGAATTGAGTTATATGAGTTTGGATCATATGCGGAGCACTCTTCCCGTGCGGACGTGCGGAGCATGCACTTTTGGGTCTTATTTGTGCACTTTAACGTCTTATTTGTGCACTTTTTCAAAAAAAAAATCTTTTTCAAATTTTTTTCCAAGCATTTTTCAAAATTTTTGCAAAAGTGCACAAATAAGGCTCTATAGTGCATGTCCGCACGTCCGCACGGGAAGAGTGCTCCGTACCGGAACCGCACTCTGAGTTATATTATTCATGTACTTGAGTGTGATATTCATGTAACTGATTATGATATTCGTGTAATTGATTATGTTATTCATATATTATTAAGTGGTGATATTCATATTTTAAGTTGTGATATTCATGTATTTAATTGGTGATATCCACATATTAAACAAAAATATTCATACAAACATGAACGATATTCAAGAAACAATGACAAAAGCAACAAGAACAAATTTACAAATCTACGAATTTGCAAAAACTGAAAAAATCAAGTGGTGATATTCATGTTTTAAGTGGAGATATTCACGTCCATCGATATTCATAAACGCATGAATGATATTCATAAAGACGTGATCAATATTCTTGAACGCTGAAAAATCGTTAAACAAGAAGAAAATGTATCAGCGGAATGGAGCGGTTTTGGAAGAAATATATGATTTTCTCTCTCCTCTAACAATATTCTTAATTATTATTTTAATTAAAATATATATTAAGTACCTTATTTGAGAAGATCTGATAGTTTCACCCATACCATATCCACTATATGACCCATTCATCCATCCATTCATCACCCTCCATCCAACGTCCCAGATTAATACCTCCGTTTTACCACAATTTCCGTTTTATCGGAGCGTTCCTATATATATATATGTTTTTTCTTATAGATTTTAGTTTATCTTGCGAAAGTCCGTGGGTCGATAGTGGCGGGAATGTACGAGCGTATATGTGCGATATATTCAGTATCTAAGTTTGGTGGAGTTTTATCCTAAAATCAATTGACAATAAATGAGTAATTCACTTAGCTTTTATACTAGACATTGATATTCACCGACTTCCGATGTGGGTTAGACTTTATGTTTTAACACAACCAGTGCACGTGGGAGCAATTGTCCTGGTGCAGTTGACACTTGAACACGCGGGTGTGGGTGGACATCTTAATCTCTTTATAACCAGACTAATCAACCCAAAAATGGACCCAGAACCAAACATGCTTTGATTTCATATGAAAGTCTGTGGGCCGATAGACTGAGGATAGAATGTATGAGCACACATACGCGTTAAGCTCATTACATAAGCTTAATAGGATTCCATGTTAAAATTAATTGATAATAAAATGAGTAATCTACTTTTTGTTCTAACATATTAATTATAATTTCATGTGTATTCGTGAATAAACTTTTAGTTATAGTTTTTTTTATATGTATTTGTGAATCATCTTTTGAGTGTATGACCATGAGTATCCCTGTGATATGGGCATGCACTGAGAAGGCTGAATGTCACGGAGGCTGCGTTTTTAGATAATCTAACTTAAGAAGTATTCACAGTTGTAAGTGCGCACTGTGCACTAACTAGTTAGAAGATTCGATCTTGGCCACATCAAATAAACTACACATGAAAGATATTTAACGATTTTTAATCATAAAATCAATCCCGATTAAGATCTAGACTTGATATAATTTAACCTAGATCAATACGGTGAGAAAGAATCACTAACCTTGATCCACAGCTTTTTCAAAGAACAATTTTCAATTGTTTCTCTTCTCCTTGCCTTAATTACTTTTTAATGGATAGAAGTGTTGGTGATTTTAGTGTCATCGGCCATTTAGTGTAGTCGGGATTCGCTCAAAGACTTAAGAAATTCGTTTGGCGCATAACGAGGTTCGGGAGTGCGGAGTGCACACTCGTGTGCGTGGATTCGGACTCGGAGTTACGAAACGTGTCGGGGTTCAAGAGGCGGACACCGAGAAGGTGTTTTTGGGGTGCTAAGGGGTGTGCACGGTTTGTGACAAACCGTGCACATGGGCACAGACCGTGCCAGGGCAGAACATAAGCCAGTTTTGGCTTCTGTAAAGACCGCACGGTTTGTGGCACGGTTTGTCACAAACCGTGCGGTGCCCCGGAGCGCCGAATCCGGCTTCTGTAAAGCGGCACGGTTTGTGGCACGGTTTGTCACAAACCGTGCAGCTTGCCGGTAAGGGAGTTTTGGCGGTTTTTGGCGGGTTTTTAACTAACTTAACCGCTAAAACTCCTTTTTAACCTCCTAAACCGACTTATAACTGCCTAAATTCCTATGCTCTATATAAGAGCGGGTTTAGGGCAAGTCTTTAGGATGCGAGAACTTACGATCTCTCTATATCGAACAAAACCGAAAACTTCAAGTGTTCTCTTTTGATTTGCCTGAATCACTAGAGGTGCGATTGTCTTATCCCGGATCAGATTTCGTGTAACCCGAGGCAACAAGTATAGGGTCGAAATATTGATTTTGGAAAGTGTTCAAAACACGATTCAATTGATATCCAAGACAACCGAAGATTGATCAACAAGCAACCCTTCTACAACATTCAAAATCAATATTCTCGTGGTTGATCAATGGCGGTTGCTTCACAAACCGTGCACATGGGCACAGACCATGCCAGGGCAGAACATAAGCCAGTTTTGGCTTCTGTAAAGACCGCACAGTTTGTGGCACGGTTTGTCACAAACCGTGCAGCTTGCCGGTAAGGGAGTTTTGGCGGTTTTTGGCGGGTTTTTAACTAACTTAACCGCTAAAACTCCTTTTTAACCTCCTAAACCGACTTATAACTGCCTAAATTCCTATGCTCTATATAAGAGCAGGTTTGGGGCAAGTCTTTAGGACGCGAGAACTTACGATCTCTCTATATCGAACAAAACCGAAAACTTCAAGTGTTCTCTTTTGATTTGCCTGAATCACTAGAGGTGTGATTGTCTTATCCCGGATCAGATTTCGTGTAACCCGAGGCAACAAGTATAGGGTCGAAATATTGATTTTGGAAAGTGTTCAAAACATGATTCAATTGATATCCAAGACAACCGAAGATTGATCAACAAGCAACCCTTCTACAACATTCAAAATCAATATTCTCGTGGTTGATCAATGGCGGTTGCTTCCGTTCGTGAGATGACATTCAAGTTCGGGAAATTGGAGAAGTTCGAGGGCGTGGACTTCCGGAGATGGCAAAAGAAGATGCACTTCCTCCTCACGACGCTCAAGGTGGTGTACATTCTGAGTATGCCGATGCCACCGATGCCGGAGAATTCGGAGAATGAGCCCTTGGAGGAGACAAGGAAGTGCAACAAATGGAAAATGGCAAGATCAATTAATTGATGGTCATGTGCGGTAGTGGTTGGCTATCAAATTTATTTGACAAGCCACACATTCTAATCACGATAAAGGCCAATGCTTATAAAGCATGATTGGTGGTGATTTGGGGCCGTGGAAATGGAGGTTTCATACCTCTATGTTATTTATGTATTGGATATATACATATTTATGTAAGATTGGTTTTTATATGGTCTTGGATGTGGTATTAAATGTGTAAAGTGGATTGATATTTTATTCATGTGCGGTTATGCGAAGGCCGTGAGATTTAAGCCATGTTGATGATTTTGAGATATATGCAAAAGATTGTGTAATCTCTGGACATGTATACGTATAACATATATTTATATGTATGGATAAGAATTAAATTCTTGTTGATGTCATGTATTGTATACTAACCGCATATAGTGGCAGTTGAAATCTCGTACGAGGATGTTTATCTACAATATACATGAAACCTCGTATGAGTGAAATATGTGTATAGTACCATTAAATTGGTGGAAGCACATGTGTATGACCATAGAAAATTTTGGTCATGGTATGGTCATGATATGACCATGATACAAGTCACATTAGTTCAAATTCCCATTATATGTGACTAGATGATCAAAATAATGATCATGATATTTTAACTTAAATAGTTAAATGGGTGAATGAGGAATGTATAAAATTTTGTTTCCTCATGTGGATATATATGTATGTATATAAGAATATATATAACATTATCATAACTTAAGTCTCAAGAGACTAAGGACAAGAATCTCATGAAGTAGATGAGGTCTTGTGTGTTTTTATGAAGTCTACTATGCTTTGCATAGATTACTCATGTTTCTAGATTACTTGATTCAGGTCTACTGTATTTAATACAGATTACTTGATGAAAAGTCTACTAGGTTGACCAGATTACTTTTTAGTCTACTGGTCATGTTATGCCCTACAGTATAGTTATACTGATTGGCTAAAACCTGACTCTACTGTTTCCAAACAGATTAGTCATTAGACCTTACTATACACTGTATAGACTGGTCGGTTATTTATTTTTTAAATATGTTTTGCGATTTATGGTGTGTGTTCTATTATTCTGATTATTCTCGTTATTGTTATGTGTCATTATTGCATGCTAAAGACGAGGCCCTAGATAAATTTAAGGTTTATAAAACCGAGGTTGTATTGCAACAAAATGACTTGATTAAGAAACTACGCACCGATAGAGGTGGAGAATTTTATGATCCTGTGTATTTCCAATCCGTAGGCATTATACATGAGACTACGGCTCCCTACACGCCACAACAAAATGGTGTGTCAGAGAGGAAGAATAGAGTCCTAAAAGAAATGGTTAATTCCATGTTATCCTACTCGGGATTGAGTGACGGATTTTGGGGTGAAGCCATGTTGACGGCTTGCTATTTATTAAATAGGATTCTTAACAAAAGGAACAAGGTCACCCCTTATGAACTTTGGTACAAAAGGAAACCAAGCTTGAATTATCTTCGAGTTTGGGGATGTAGGGCAGTCGTTAGACTACCCCAGCCCAAGATTAAAACCTTGGGAGAAAAAGGTATTGATTGCATCTTTATTGGGTATGCTGAGCATTCCAAGGCTTATAGGTTCTATGTGATATAGCCTAATGATTCTAGTTCGGTTAACACCGTGATTGAATCTAGAGATGCAATATTTGATGAGAATCGATTCTCGTCCATACCTAGACCAAAGGATTTGGTTCCTAGTACAAGTGGAACTAAAGTAGGAGACGGTTTGACCGTACGTTCTAATGAGTCACCTGTGCTCTGTAGGAGCAAGCGAGGAAGGATTGAAAAGACTTTCGGTCCAGATTTCCAAGTTTACTTGGTTGAGGGATCTAGAGATGAAGTTGGGTTCCAATACTCATATTGCTATCATATTGATGAGGACCTTAGGACTTTTGGTGAGGCAATGAGGTCTCAAGATGTTGCTTTCTGGAAAGAAGCAATTAATGATGAGATGGATTCCATCATGGGAAATAACACGTGGGTCTTATTGGATCTCCCACCGGGTTGCAAGCCTTTGGGCTGCAAGTGGATCTTCAAAAAGAAGATGAAAGTCGATGGTACTATTGACAAGTTTAAGGCTCGATTGGTTATCCAAGGCTTTAGATAAAAGGAAGGTATTGATTATTTCGATACCTATGCTCCGGTTGCTCAGATTTCCACCATTAGGTTGTTGATTGCCTTGGCGGCTATTAACAATCTTGTGATTCACCAAATGGATGTTAAAATGGCGTTCTTGAATGGTGATTTGGAGGAGGAGGTGTATATGAAGCAACCTGAAGGGTTTATTATGCCCGGTAATGAGCATAAGGTGTGTAAGTTGGTAAAGTCATTGTATGGGCTAAAGCAAGCACCTAAGCAGTGGCATCAAAAGTTTGATGAGGTTGTCTTGTCGAGCAGATTCAAGTTAAATCAGTCGGACAAGTGTGTATACAGCAGGTTTGATAAATCCGGGAATGGAATAATCATTTGCTTGTATGTTGATGACATGTTGATCTTTGGTACAGATCAAAAACAAGTGGACCTTACAAAGGCCTTTTTGTCATCAAGCTTTGCTATGAAAGACATGGGAGAGGCGGATGTGATCCTTGGTATTAGGATCAAACGTGAGAATAAGGGACTCTCTTTGTCACAATCTCATTACAATGAGAATGTGCTTAAGAAGTTGAATTGTGAGACTTGTTCTCCGGTTAGCACTCCTACGGATCCGAGTGTGAAGCTTATGCCCAATTCGGGTAAAGCTGTATCACAACTCGAGTACTCATAAGTGATTGGATGCTTAATGTATGCCATGACGAGCACAAGGCCGGATATTGCTTTTGCGGTAGGCAAGTTGAGTAGATACACTAGTAATCCTAGTACTCATCATTGGCAAGCAATAAGGCGGGTACTCAAGTACTTAAAGGGAACCATGAATTATGGTTTGTCATATGTCGGATTTCCTTCGGTTCTAGAAGGGTAATCGAATGCGAGTTGGATCACTAATATAGAAGATCATTCTTCTACTAGTGGTTGGGTATTCTTGCTTGGGGGAGGTGCCATTTCATGGGCCTCTAAAAAGTAAACTTGCATTACAAGTTAGACTATGGAATCGGAATTCGTAGCATTGGCCGTTGCCGGTAGAGAGGCAGAATGGCTAAGGAACTTAGTCTACGAGATTCCTTTGTGGCCGAAACCGGTGTCACCCATTTCTATCCATTGTGATAGTCAAGCTACTTTGGCTAAGGCTTATAGCCAAGTGTATAATGGTAAGTCGCGACACCTGGGCGTTAGACATAGCGCGGTACGTGAGTTGATCACTCATGGGGGGATTACTATTGAGTTTGTTCGGTCTCAACAAAATTTGGCGGACCACTTGACAAAGGGGTTAGCCAGGGACTTGGTGATCAAGTCGGCTATCGGGATGGGTTTAAAGCCCGTTTAAAATCTCTAATGGTAGGACACCCAATTCCCCTCTAATATGACGTTAGAGGTTGAATTCAATGTGGAAAGCCTACACTTAGAGTTTGGAGCACATGTTCATATTTCATCCCAAGGTATGTGCTCGGACCTGCAAGTAAAGTAAGGTTGAAGATTCTCTTCTTAATGGATCTTTTTAAAAAATGCATTTGCGGGTGCATGATTAACAGAATCCACCTATACGAGCGTGAAGTGGTGCCACTTCAACTAGCCCGGGCTTGGCTTTGTATGCGTTCGTGAATGGATAAGGACACATGGCTAGAATAGTGTCAAGTTAGCACTTGGAGTTGTGTAGAAACTTGTGTGTGTTTGTATCTTCAGGTAGTCAAATGAGTTGATGGGTTCAATCCTTTGGACACCCTGATTCTCGATTATTTGGAATGTGTACTACAC
This sequence comes from Rheum nobile, assembly GCA_027886185.1. Classification (NCBI taxonomy): domain Eukaryota; kingdom Viridiplantae; phylum Streptophyta; class Magnoliopsida; order Caryophyllales; family Polygonaceae; genus Rheum; species Rheum nobile. The sequence continues at coordinate 6,425,701 of WOAB01000109.1, read as the reverse complement.
TAATGTGAAAATTCAATCCTAAGGACATTTTCATTTATGCATGAGTTTGTGTTTGATGTATGTATAGTGAATCAAGGATTACACTAAAATGGGGGAGGAATGTTGGTGATTTTAGTGTCATCGGCCATTTAGTGTAGTCAGGATTCGCTCAAAGACTTAAGGAGTTCATTTGGCGCATAACGAGGTTCGGGAGTGCGGAGTGCACACTCGTGTGCGTGGATTCGGACTGGAAGTTACGAAATGTGTCGGGGTTCAAGAAGCGGACACCGAGAAGGTGTTTTCGGGGTGCTAAGGGGTGTGCACAGTTTGTGACAAACCGTGCAAATGGGCACAGACCGTGCCAGGGCAGAACAGAAGCTAGTTTTGGCTTCTGTAAAGACCGCACAGTTTGTGGCACGGTTTGTCACAAACCGTGCGGTGCCCCGGAGCGCCGAATCTGGCTTCTATAAAGCCGCACGGTTTGTGGCACGGTTTGTCACAAACCGTGCGGCTTGCCGGTAAGGGAGTTTTGGCGGTTTTTGGCGGGTTTTTAACTAACTTAACCGCTAAAACTACTTTTTAACCTCCTAAACCGACTTATAACTGCCTAAATTCCTATGCTTTATATAAGAGCGGGTTTGGGGCAAGTCTTTGGGACGCGAGAACTTACGATCTCTCTATATCGAACAAAACCGAAAACTTCAAGTGTTCTCTTTTGATTTGCCTGAATCACTAGAGGTGCGATTGTCTTATCCCGGATCAGATTTCGTGTAACCCGAGGCAACAAGTATAGGGTCGAAATATTGATTTTGGAAAGTGTTCAAAACACGATTCAATTGATATCCAAGACAACCGAAGATTGATCAACAAGCAACCCTTCTATAACAAGAAGTACTTAATTATCCCTTCTCTCTAATCTCTTGCAATTAGAAGGGTTCAACTTTTCATTCCCTTTGATTCTGTAGAACTACGAACCAACAATATACCACAATTGGCAGTTATGAGCCTTATATAGTTCAACAAATTAAGGGTAACTAACTCCTTCTAATTTTCTTTTATTTCTTTTTAATGTATCTATAATGAGGAAGAGACATATATAATACGAATAGGCAGGAGGAGAGGGAGTTTAATATATATAATAAAACTCCCGGATTCTAACGACTTTAACTGAAACCGATCCATCACGATATCGTCATTTATGTTAAAATCCATACATATAATATGAACTTAACCCTTATAATTAAACCGAAAGACACATAGGCCACATGAACGTATATAAATATTCTAACATTCTCTCACTTGGCCTTTGTGTCGACTTGATGGTTCAATAACTATAAATGTGCACTCTTATACTAAGTCCATTTAACCTTAATAAACTTAATCGAATTAGAACTGATTGAATCATGGCGGTCACACGTCATTGAGCGACATGATCCCTTCCATGTATCACAAACCAATCCAAACTCAATGTTACATTTAATTTGAGAAACACCATAAGTCTCAAATTAGTAATCACGTGTCATCTAAGAACCATAAGTGTATAGACATACTATAATGATAACATGTTCGGTAAAACAGAAACATAACCATAAGTGAATTCAAAGTGTCACATACATAATAAGAGTACCATAATCAGAATAGCAAGGCTTTGTCGATAACACCCATATACTCTACATGGTCAATGAACGCCTTGGGTGGTAATCCCTTAGTCAACGGATCCACTACCATCGTATCTGTTCTAATATGCTCAAAAGACACTCTACGCTTCTGCACCTCCTCTTTGACCGACAAAAACTTCAACTCCATGTGTTTAGCATCCTTAGAGTATTTGTCGTTCTTCGAGAAGAAGACAGCTGCAGAATTATCACAATAAATTCTCAACGGCCTGGCTATACTATCGACAATCCCAAGCCCCGAGATAAAGCTCCGCATCCACAATGCATGAATAGTGGTCTCAAAGCATGCCACAAACCCAGCCTCAATGGTGGAAGTAGCAATGATAGACTGCTTCCCACTCTTCCAAGATACTGCCCCTTCAGCTAATAGGAATATATTGCCAAATGTCAATTTCCTACTATCAACGCATCCAGCATAATCTGAAAATGAATATCCAATGACCTCTAGATGATCGGATCTCCTATATGTAAGCATGAGCTCCTTGGTGCCTTGCAAGTACTTGAGAACCTTCTTTGCAACTTTCCAGTGGTCCATTCCGGGATTACTTTGATATCGACCCAACATTCCTACAGCAAAGCTGGTATCTGGTCGAGGACAAGTGTGAACATAGTTCAAACTCCCTACCACTGATGCATATGGGATTCTTTCCATTTCTTTTCGTTCCAATTCATTTCTAGGACATTGCATTTTACTGAACTTGTCCCCTTTATGTATAGGAACTATCTCTCTAAGATCTTATTAATATAACCTTTTTGAGACAACCCTAACATTCCTTGTGATCTATTCCGAAATATTTCTATTCCAATCACATAGGATATATGCCTCACCCATATCTTTCATTTCAAAGTTCTTAGAGAGGTACTTCTTTATATCATGTAGCATGCCCATGTCATTTGCAACAAGCAAAATATCATCAACATATAAGACCAAGATTACAAACTTGCTCCCACTAACCTTTATGTAGATTCATCAATCAACGATAATCTCTACAAAACCGTATGACGTGATAATATCATTAAACTTTAAATATATTTGTCTGGAAGCTTGTTTCAACCCATATATTGACTTGCTCAGCTTACACACCATGTGTTCTTTTCCTGTGGCCAAGAACCCTTCAGGTTGGTCAATATATAATTCCCCCTCAAGCTCACCATTCAAAAAGGCAGTTTTCACATCCATTTGATGAAGCTCAAGATCATAATGAGCCACCAAAGCCAAAACAATTCTTATAGAATCCTTCTTGGATACTGGAGCGAAGGTCTCTTTATAGTCAATTTCATCCTTCTGGGTGAAACCTTTAGCAACAAGTCTAGCCTTATATCTTTCAATGTTGCCCTTTGAGTCACGTTTAGTCTTATAGACCCATTTAGACCCAACGGTCTTAGAACCCTTAGGCATCTCAACTAAGTCCCAGACTTTGTTATCACCCATTGACTTGATTTCTTCTTTCATGGCAATCAACCACTTTTCAGAATTATCAGTTTCCATGGCTTTTCTGAATGAGACCGGGTCTTCATCAAGGCTTAAGTCACATTTATTTTCAACAGCATAAACCACATAATCATCTGGAATGGCATATCTTCTTTCCCTTGTAGTTCGCCTTAACGGTTCATGTGGTTCATTATTCTCTTCTCGAATTGTGACTGGTTCAAAATGTTCTAAAAATCCCCGCCTAGGGCCGCCTAGCTAGGCCTCGTCTAGGCGCTAGGCGGTCATCCACCGCCTAGGGCTGCCTAGGCGAGAAGAAGTCTCAGATGTTGTGGAAGCAACAACATCTTAGGAGATTACGGATGAATAGAACATAGTTTTGGGTGAGGCTTTGTAAAATAAGGCTCATAATTATACATCAAACCTCATCCCAACATAGTTTTATAAACATTAATGGATTTGGGAGAACATAGTCAAATAATCATATGAATCACGCATTAATTTTTAATCCGCCTAGGTCCTGCCTAGGCGCTAGGCCCCCCTCACCGCTCAGCTCTCGCCTAGCGACTTTTAGAACATTGCTGATTCGTCTACCATACTTTCATCTTGTGGGATATGAACATCATTATGTTGTTCTATTGTGTCATTTGACTGTGATGCAACAATTGGTACAACAACTTTAGAAGAAATAACATGTGAAAGAACTTCAACATGAATCTCTTGAATGTCCACCTTTTGTGGTTCACCACTCCCACTAGTTTGATCATTTTCAATGATCCTAGCATTACCCATCTCAACTATTCTCCTACTATGATTAGGCCAATAAAATACATACCCCTTAAACTAGGTTTCCTTCCCGTCCACAGTTCATAAGGTGTCTTAAGAACTGCCTTACTAGGAACCCAGTTAAGCACATACGTTGCAGTCTTTAATGCACATATCCACAATGAAAGGGGCAAAGAGCAATTACTCAACATGCTTCTAACCATACCCATTAATGTACGATTCTGCCTCTCAACTACACCATTCTGCTGAGGTGTACCAGGAATTGTATACTGTGCACAAATGCATCTACTTTCAAGCAACTTTGCAAATGGACTTGGACATTGTCCACTTTCATTGAATTTTCCATAAAACTCACCACCCCTATTAGATCTCACTACCTTTACTTTTCTATCTAACCGCCTTTCCACCTCATTAATGAACACCTCTAAGACATTCACAGACTGAGACTTTTCATGCAACAGATATACATAACCATAACGTGAGTAATCATCAATAAAGGTGATAAGGTACTTTTCACCGCTCCAAGAAGGAGCGTCAAAAGGGCCACATATATCGGTGTGAATTAACTCAAGAAGCCGAGTGCTTCTCGTGGCTGGCTTCTTTACTATGTGTTTAGTCAACTTTCCCTTAATGCAGTTTACACACACATCTAAGTCACTAAAATCCAATTGAGGAAGAATTTCATTCTTTACCAACCTCATTATCCTTTCTTTGGAAATATGACCTAATTTTAAGCCACAAGAAAGCAGAACTTTCATTAAATGCACTACGTTTAATGCCTTGACTTTCAATATGAAACAAGGATTCAGAAAACTTAACATCAAGATTGAACCTATAAAGTGAATCAATCAAAGTACCACAACCATAAAACTAATCATTTCGGTACAATGAAAAACCACCATGTCCAAATGATGCGCCCCTGCCCACCATGAATGCCACAGAGGAAGAAGAGGCTATGAGCATTCGCTCAGAGGGGCCAATCACAAGATCACGCGCCAAAGCAATCGCCAACGCGACGCAATCCTTGGTTGCTCGCATCGTCGCCAGCCAAGGCACCCAAGAGACCGCATTCTCTTTGAAGCGTCTTCAACCAAGCCCAGAGAACGCGTTCTCTGTCTGTCTTCTCTCAACCATCCAATGAACGCGTTCTCTGTCTGTTCTTTTTGAACTAAATGTAATCTTTTGAGACATTAATTATTTTAGTTTTATTTTGGGGCGTGTGTTCCACGCGTGTCGCGTGGGCTAGCCTATTTCACGAGACTTGGCCCATCCGAGTCTCGCTATGTACTATAAAAGGTCATCTCGACCTTCTTTACTAGGTTACGCATAATTTTAATCTAAGATTACTTGTCGAGAGCCATCTGCCTCCATTATCTTAGATTTGCGTCACCTCCAAAGTCTGACTTCTCATCTCTTTCACTCCTCCGTCGATGCTACGTCCACCACTCGGTCTTTTGAATCTATCCCCTCCGATGTCGACGCTACGACAATCACTCGATCTCTCGAGTCCATATCCTCCGCTGCCGACGCTACGGCCAAGTGCTCGATCTCTTTCGAGTCGTTCTCCCTCACGCGCCAGCCTCCAGACACCGCGTTCCATCATTCCAACCCCGCGCGGCTTCCCAAACAAGATCATAGATCCTTCACCACTAGTAGGAACGCATCACCAAACTTACACAAAAGCCTACATTGTCCAATCTACTAATAGAAACAAGATTTCTAGCACACTCAAGTACATAGAGACATCCTTCAAGATCTATGTGACATCCGGTGTCCAAGATTAACCTATAAGTCCCAATGCCCTCAATTTGTGCCTTCATCCTGTTCCCCATGAACAAGTACTGTTCAATTCCTCTTATGGGCTGGATCGAACTGAATCCATGTTCAATATGAGACACGTGAGTAGTAGCACCAAAAATCTAACCACCAAGTATTATTAGGCACTTCTATAAAGTTCGATTCAAAGCAAACAAAACTATAATGTGTACCTTTCTTTTCGAACCAAGCCTTCCTTTTCGGGCAATCCTTCTTGAAGTGTCCCATTTTCTTGTAAAAGAAACACTTCTTTTCCTTTCGGATTTGACTCTCAGGTCCTTTGACCAAACCTTATACTTCTTCTTGTCCTTCTTAGTCGGCTTTCCTATATTGTTTCCGACACCATCATGACCTACGAGATGAATAGCTTCATCCTTCATCTTCTGTAATCTCCCCTCCTCTTGAACCAACTAGCCTTCAATTCCTGAAACTTTGCTGCCAAATTAGACATGTGCGTCACATGATCATGGATAGGCTGAGACCAGTCAAACTTCTTTGTAGTCAGCTGACTCATAAGGCTGCCTACAATTAACTTGTCCGCCAAATCCGATTGTGAACACTCCTTAATTTTATGCATAAAATCTCTTGCATTCTCCGTCTTAGGCATGGATGGCTTAATACTTTCAGCCATCGTTATCCTCATAAGGTTCAAACTCAGTCTGTTAGACCGCTCCCACGCCTCATAAATAGACTTTTCAGCATCAGAGCTATCATCTGTAATGGTTGAGGGCTGCTCATTCACTATTGAAAGGTCCAAAGCCATAATACCCAGTGTAAACCGGATTCGCTCAGACCAATCATCATAGTTTAGCCCATTGAACATCACAACAGATTTAACAGATGCAAATAAATTTAATGAAGCTGCAAACATTAATACATGCTTATTCATTAGTGCTTTGAGAACTTAATACAGATTCATAAACTATCATGTAAAACTTTAAAGCATGCATTCAAGTAACCTTTGGGCAATACTTAAACACAAGCACTATCATTGATGCTAAAATATTATACTTTAATGATTAATCATAAGTCAAACAAGTATGCTATCTTTAGATATACACACTATTCAACCGAAGTAGTAATGACTAGTTTCTTTATGATTACTAACTATATTCAATGATCCACCTTTGGGTGATCTCCTAGAATATAGATAATAAAATAATTGATCAATCAAACTTTTATGTCATTCATAGCATCTCTATAATCATGATAATCGAAACATATACTTTTATTTCAAATGTCTAAATATAACATAACAATACCACTTTGGTGAATAACATGTTATATACAATATAAACATTGAACTTTAATGGGTAAAATTATATTTATAATGTATTAATATTTCATAACAGAAATTACCCAAAAACTATAAGTTGGCTTCCTTTATGTCCATTATATATACGATCTCATACATGGCATTACACCATACAATTATCAACTTACTTTATATGACACGAAACTAATATAATAATGGCACCATATGTACTAGTAGCAGCGGCAAGTAAATAAACATGAAATTTAAGCAAACTTTAATGTTGGGCAATCAATTAAGCACGTCCAAAACATGGCTTCTAAACAAATATCTTGGTACTGTCTACATACCGATCATGTCAATAAAAAAGCAATTAATGCAATTTAGTTTATGCAAATCAATTGTCTTATACAGCCCATAGCCAGGGAAAAAGACGAGCAGGTAACCGTGGTTAAAACCACATCCATGCGTAAACAGAAGTCAAACTCGCAAATGAAATCATTTCACCGGAAGCACACTAATCAACGACATATTCAGTTCGCATGTTTATCAATTTAATGGTGAATTAGACAAATTCAAACCGCTTTGATACCAATCGAAATATATTTAATAATTTCTAATCATGAAATCAATCCCGATTAAGATCTAAATTTGATATAATTCAACCTAGATCAATACCGAGAGAAGGAATCACTAACCTTGATCCGTAGCCTTTTCAAAGAACAATTCTCAATTGTTTCTCTTCTCCTTACCTTGCCTTAATTGCTTTTTAATGGATAGAAGTACTTAATTATCTCTTCTCTCTAATCTCTTGCAATTAGAAGGGTTCAACTTTTCATTCCCTTTGATTCCGCAGAACTACGAACCAACGACATACCACAATTGGCAGTTATGAGCCTTATATAGTTCAACAAATTAAGGGTAACTAACTCCTAATTTTCTTTTGTTTCTTTTTAATGTATCTATAATGAGGAAGAGACATATATAATACGTATAGGTACGAGGAGAGAGAGTTTAATATATATAATAAAACTCCCGGATTCTAACGACTTTAACCGAAACCGATCCATCACGGTATCGTCTTTTATGTTAAAATCCGTACATATAATATGAACTTAACCCTTATAATTAAACTGAAGGACACATAGGCCACATGAACGTATATAAATATTCTAACAACACATATACGTATGTGCGAGTAGATTGACCCATGTTTATTAGTGGTAACAACAATTCAAATATTTAAGTTATTTTAGGATATATTTGTGATAATCAGGGTGCTACTAGTTTGAGTGTGAATACTTTATTCCATTTTAGGATGAACCTCATAGCTTTAGCCTATCATTTTTTTTTTTGATGAGGAAAGAATTAGACGGGTTCTAGCAACGATGCAATGTCTAGCCTAGAGCATCCAATTGGATGAGAACACGAAGTTCTGGGTTTGATTCCAAGGCAAATCTCAAAGGTGAGAAGCTGAGTTTAGCAATTTGATCAGCAGAGCGGCTCACTTCCCGAAAAACATGCCTTATAAGGACTTCCTGAAAAGAACGGAGATCGATGAGGATGTCAGGGATGACCATTTCAATTTCCCAAGGGCAAGTCCAAGTGCCTTAGATGGAGTTGATAAGGCACAAATTATCCCCTTCGATTTCGATTTTATTAAGACGAAGGGAAACAGTTGTTTTGATACTGTTTTTCAGGGCTAGGATTTCTGCCATTAGGACGGAGAGGCATCCGTATTGTTTGTTGGATATATGGATTGTTTCAGCATATTCATTTCTAATGATGAAACCCGTGCCTGTTTTACCATTTGGTATTTTTGTACCATCAAAATTTATTTTGCAAAATCCTGGTTTTGATTTATCCCATTTAATGTTTTTAGTCTTACGCCTAATGGTTGGGTTGGGTTTTTTAGTTGTTGTTTCATCTGTATCTGATACCTTAGTTTTATTCCAATTCTGGATTAGGGTTTTGATGTATATTGTGAGATCTCTAATTTTGTCCAGGTTAGGTGTTTGGAAGATTACTTGGTTTCTATTGATCCAAGTGCCCCACCAGGTGGTAGCAAGACAAACCCATTCATTTTTAGTAAGTAAGGACTGCAGTTCACGAATTAAGTCGATAGGTTTTTTGTTATTAGTATTTAATCTTCTAATGATGAAATCAATAGGAAGATTTTGTTTCTTGATTTGTTCCAGCGTTTTGTGGCACTTGAATAAGAAGTGGTTTAGGTCTTCTTGCGGATTATTGCACGCGTCACATGCTAGTGGGACTGAGACATGTTTTTGTGATAGCCTAGCTTTCATAGGTAGGCCATCATGACATATTTTCCATAAAAAATTATTCACTTTTGGGTAGGTATCAAGTTTCCAAACCCATGACAGGTCATTAATAGGAGGGTTTATTTGTTTGGTTATTAATTCAAAGGTTGTTTTAGTAGAGAACCATCCAGATTTATTTGAGACCAATAGAGTCGATCGGGGATGTTGTTCTGTGGTATTTGGATATTGTTAATAAACTCAACAGCTTCATCCTGAAGCACATCTTTTAGTTTAGGAGTATCCCATTCTTTGTTAGTGATGAAATCACTCACTTTGATTTGGTCATCAAAGTAGATGTTTGGGAGAATGTAGTCTTTAAGGGTAAAATTGGGGGTCCATGGTTCCACCCAAAAGTTGATAGAGTGGCCATCGCCAATGAGCCATGGCAGACCAGCTTTGAAGTCATTGCGAAGTTTGAGGAGGTGACCCCATTGCCAAGAATGGTTTGTTTTCCTAGTATAGTTAAGAATATTATCATTTTTGAGATATTTTTCTTTGATGATTTTGACCCAAATGTTATTTGGTTATGCAAATATTATCCAAATGAGTTTCATTTGAAGAGCTTTGTTCATGTCTTCCGTTTTACGGATTCCTATTCCTCCATTTGCTTTATTTTTGCAAATTTTATCCCACCCGATAAGTGGTTTAAATGATAGATCTTTGTTCCATAAGAAATTTCTGTTAGCTTTATCCAGTTTTTGGTGTAGGAAAGCTGGTAGCATAAAGCATTGCATGATGTAATTAGGTTTCGCGGCCAAGTTTGCTTTGATAAGGGTAGCTTTTCCCTCAAGGGAAAGGGAACTAGCTTTCCATTTGGAAAGTTGATTATTTGTTGCAATAATAGTGTCTTGGAAGGTATTTTGATTAACTTTCTCATTTATGATAGGACAGCCAAGATATTTGTCTAGTGAGACCGAACTGGGAATATTTAGTATTGATTGGATCACTAATTTGGTATTGTTCGATGTATTGGGTGTTGTTTGAAATGCCGATTTATGGTAGTTTACACATTGCCCCGATATGGAGCAGTAATCTTCGATTATTGTCTTAACCTTCTGACATGATGTTTGGTTTGCTTTGGCAAAAATGAGAATATCATCAGCAAAGGCTAGGAAGGGGATATTAGTGCCCAATCGACTGAGTTTAAAGCCTAGTTGTTTGGTGTTAGAGTTGGCTTCATGTTGAAGTTGCCTAGCAAGGATTTCAACACCTAAGATAAAGAGAAAAGGGGATCACCCTGTCGAAGTCCTCTTTTAGGGAAGAAGATGTCGGTTGGTCCGTTGTTTACTAGTACTGAGAAAGAGACGGTTTCGATGCACTCTTTAATCCAAGCAACGAAAGTTGGAGAGAAGCCAAAATTGTTGAGTACATTCAGAATGAACTCCCATTATATTTTGTCGTAAGCTTTTTCCATATCCAGTTTAATAGCATTCCATCCTTCTTTTCCTTTCTTAGCCCGAAAGGAGTGGAAAATTTCATGTGCTATTAGGATATTGTCTTGTATGGCACGATCTGTAACAAAGGCACCTTGTAGGGGGTGAATGAGCTTATTTAAAATGGGTTTTAATCTTTCTGTTAAGATTTTAGAGATGATCTTATAAATTGTGGAACAAAGGCTAATCGGTCGGTAATGGTTTGTTGAGTTGGGATTATCACACTTGGGTATTAGAGTAATGAAGGTGTGGTTTATTTGTTTGAGAAAATTACCTGAATGAAAGAAGCTTTTAACCGCTTTAGTGACGAGTGGTCCAACAATGTGCCAATATTTTTGGTAGAACAAAGCGGACATTCCATCTGGTCCTGGTGATTTATCGCTGCCAATGTTGAAGATAGTGTTCTTGACTTCCTCATTTGTCACATTCCTTGTCAGAGATAAGTTATCCTGATCCGTGACCTCTTTGGTTATGTTTCCAAGCAACTTGTAAAGGTTGTGATTATTAATTGTTCCCTTTTTAAATCTTTTTTTGAAATCTGATCTAATTTCGTTACGAATGTTTTCCAACCCAATTATAATGGTGCCTTCATTAGTGCGGATTTCTCTAATAATTTTCCGATTCCGTCTGCCTGTAGCAATGCGGTGGAAGTAATTAGAATTGGTATCGATTGATTTTATATGTTTTGTTTTAGCACGTTGACTCCAAATTTTTTTGTGGAAAGAGAGGAGATTTTCCTTTTTCGATATTAATCTGTTTTGTTTAGTTATGAGGTTTTGTGATGGGTTGGTAATTATTTCTTTTTGGATGGAGGTTAAAGAATCCTCCACTTCTTTAAGTTGTTTAAATATATTTCCAAAAGTTGTTTTATTCCAATGTTTTGTGCTTACTTTAAGTGCATAGGTTTTTTTAATGAGGTTAAACATGTGAGAGCCCCTCGTGTTAAAACGCCAGGCTTGTCTCACAATGTTTTCAAAGTCTTTTCGATATGTCCAGATTCGCTCAAATCTAAAGGGTTGAGCTTTGATATGAGATTGGTTTTCTAATATGACAGATATAGGACAGTGATCCGAAGTTGTAAATGCATGATTTTTTGTAAAGATGTCTGGGAACCATTGTAAAATTTGATCATGAACCAGAGTTTTATCTAGTTTTGAATATTGATTGTCAATCTCCGTTCTGTTTTTTCTCCATGTGAATTCCCCACCTTGGGTTGGAATGTCAATGAGATCACATTTATTTTTAAAGTTCATTAGTCTGAGAAATTTCGATGGTGGGTGAAGGGCACCACCGATCTTTTCAGTATTATTTTGTATTTCGTTGAGGTCTCCAATTAAAATACATGGGGAGATTTGTCTGTAAGACGAAGTTTGCTAGCCTAGCCTAGAATTGATCTTTCTCATTTTCTCTTGGGGGGGCGTAGGTGAAGATCATCATGATACAAATTGTTTTGTCTAATATTTTGTATTTAATCGCAATAAAGCGAGAATCTATATGGGAAATTTCACAAATTTCGTTATATAGCTGGTATGATTTCCACATGACGCATAAGCCACCATAAAATCCAACTGCTGGTGAGAAATGAAAGTTATCAAACCCTGTTGTCCTCCATAGAAGTTGTTGTGATTCTTTGTTTGTTCTAGTTTAAACTAGAGTCATAATTTGTATTTTTTCAATTTTTACAAAAGGACTCGATGTCAGTCTAAAGGTTTTTACGCCCAATGCCTCTACAATTCCAAAGGCTTATCTTCATTTAAACACTTTGGAATTGTTTAGCAAGTAAGTTGGTCTTGCTATTTTATGGGAGTGATGATATAGTACCATAGTGAGAGATTTGATCTCAGATTCCGGTAATGGGTGATTAATAGAGTAATTATTGGTTTACACCATAAGGAGATTAATTAACACTTTTAGCCTATCACTTTGTTACCCATGTTGTGTTGCTCATGTTTCTATTGGTGATCAACTAGACAACAATTCAAATATTTAAGTTATTTTAGGAGTAGTACATGTCTTAACAAAGCCGCTTCTTCAACCTCGTTTTAATACAATTGTTGTCGGCCAAGCTATAACTTTTCAGAGACTGTTAAGTTTAAGGAGGCATATTAGTGATAATAACAATTCAAATACTTATGTTATTTAAAAATTATTATTATTTGTAATTCTCAAATATTTTTTCAATTACTAACATTATCTTCAAGTTAGTTGTTGCAATCACTTTGTATAAATACTCATTTACTATCGATAACAAATAACACCTTTTATCATATATCTCTATAATTTTGATTGCGTGTATATAAAGTTTACCTATGTCAAAAAAAGTATTATATTTTCGAAAACATATGTACCATACCACACTTGCATGATTATGGTAGTAAGTTTTCTTTTGATCGATTGACAATAAAGTAAGGCCGATAAATCGCGCAGTCGATTTTTTTTAGCCGCGCACTTCCTCCTGGGCGGCTCTACATGCCGGCCAGAATACCCTTCCAAAAACCCGGTTTGCACATGGGCGGCACCTAATGTCGCCCATGCAAACCGGTTTTTTATGAACCCGAATTGTACGTGGGCGGCACATATTGCCGCCCAGATTTTTAGGTTTTTGTAGAACCCGGTTTTGTAATTTAATTTATTTCTTTTAAAATTAAAAATATGGTTTTTTGGAAACCGGGTTAAAACTCGGCGGCACGGTAAGCCGCCAAGTGTAAACCCAAAATTGTGGGCGGCACAGCTTCCCGCCAAAGGGCGAATTTGAAATTGAAACGTGGGCGGCACATCTTGCCGCCCAGGGTCATCTTCTCGGCGTTAGTAAAAGCCGCCCAGGATCGTCTTCTCCGATCGCGATTTCCAGAGTTCGAGAGCGAAAATGGATCCCGGTGGCGAATTTTCGGTTGACGACATATGGGAGTTCTTGGCGGAGGAAGAACGGACGGAAAATCAGATGGCTGCGGCAGGAGTTCTTGGCGGAGACGGCGGCGATGTACCAGAATCGACGGCCGATTCGACGTTGGCGGCGGCGGCGTCGGCGGCCAATCTCTGTTTGACGGGGGCAGCAGCGACGAGGCGTTGCAGGAGGCGAGGCTGGGGGAGAGGGGTGGCGACGCGGCGGAGGAGGCGGCTGAAGCAAGGGACGCAGTGGAGGAAGCGAGGCTGGCGGAGGAAGGAGGCGAAGCAGGGGCCGAGGAGGGAGGCGAGGCTGGGCTGCACAGCGTGCCGCCCACTATGGAGGAATCTGGGCCGCTCGTGGTGCCGCCCATAACCGATGTCGAGGAGGGCGATATTGGGGGGTTTTTGGGCGAGGAGGGCGATATTGCGGCGGAGAATGCCTTTGACGTCGCGTGCGCGGTTGCTCATCAAGCTATGTCAGACTTGGGTGAAATTCCCGTTCGCCAAAAGCGAAAATATGAACGGAGGCCAACTGAAAAGGTATGGTGTTTTTTAAATTTGTAATCGTTAAATCTAATTTATTTAATTAAATTGTTACTGCACTTGTAGATTTATATATACTTGGATTTTAGATTATTAAATCATTATCTGATAAAAAATATTATAGGTAATAAACTCAATTATAGTGTTAAATAATATTAAATATATCATTGTAATGAAAATTTAATATATTATTTTGTTTGTAAGAAAATAAAATTTAATATATTATTTTATTGTATTTAATCATTATAAAAAATAGTATAGGTAAATCGCGATAATTATACTGTAATATTAAATATGTCATTGTTATGAAAATTTTAATATATTGATTTTGTTTGTAAGAAAACAATTTTCTATATTTTTTATGCGAAAATAGGAAGTTTTGGGTAAGATCGCACAGTCCGATCGAGATAGTCGCCCTACTACTGCATCTGCTCGCAAGAGGAGGGTTGGCGGTGTATTGCAGGGCCATAGTGAGGCCGATAGTGAGGGCGCTAGTGAGGACGATGTTGGTCTCGTCCGCTCAGTTGAGGACGTGATTATGGAGGACCCACCTCAGCAGTCACATCAGGAGGACCCACATCTTGATGACTCACCTCAGCAGCGGCTATCTCTGGAGGAGTCACATGAGCAGCATGTCCCATCTCCGTGTGAGGCATCTCAGCAGGCCCCGTCTCAGCCTGAGCCAGCCACACAGGAGACTCAGTATGGCCCATGTCCATCTCAGCATACCCCATCTCCACATCATGAGCCATCTCAGCATGCCCCGTCTCAGTCTGAGCCAGCCACACAGGCCCCATCTCCGCATGAGCCAGCTGAGCAGCTTGTATCTTTGTTGAGGAACTTTGATACGCACATTGCAGAGCTGATATGGACGAAGGCGTCGTTGGACCCACCCGAGGACGTTGTTAGGAGTTTGAGGGTTCAGACACGCCCTATGCAGTTTGCATTTTGGAGGGATCGTATTCCTAGAGGGGTCCCTGTGGAGGGTTCCTGGTTTTGGATTGAGCAGCAGACGGGGTTGACAGGTTTACTTGATTTGCAGTTCGGCAATGTTGATCACAACCTCATTTCAGCATTCGTTGAGAGATGGCATCCAGAGACGAACACCTTTCACTTTCCTTGGGGCGAGATAGCTCCTACTCTACATGACGTGCTGATGATTTTAGGGCTGCCGATCGAGGGATTTGAGGTGACGTCACCATGGACCGGTCATGATAGGGAGATGGCGGAGTGTGAGGCTTTGTTCGGCTATTTGTTTGGGATAGATTCGGACTACAGCTATGATGAGGATGATGCTGACATGGTCCGCGACCTTAGGAAGGGTTGGGTCAAGCAATTCCAGCTTGGGAGGCATGTGATGCGGATGATTGAGGAGGGTGCCTACCCAGAGGATATAGCAGCCGGTTTCTTATGGCACGCCATGTCGGCTAGCATCTTCGTTGACAAGTCAACGAACGAGCTGAAGACCACACTGCTACCTCTTTTTGTGGACTGGGAGCGTGTTGTTCATACTGCTTGGGGTACCGGGGTTCTGGCTCTCCTTTATAGGAACCTCGGAGAGGGTTCTCGGCGCGGAGCTGCACAGTTCGCCGGCTGCGCACGTCTTTTGGAGGTAGTCATTTAATATAGTTAAATTATAATTTAGATTATTAATATACATTATTGAATTGTTTATAACTAATGGTTTTCTTTCTCTGTACGCAGGTTTGGATTTGGACGTACTTTGTATACTTTCCGGGCAACCCTAACCTCAAGGAAGGTGCGGACGACGACCTCCGACGCGCTGGACGATACTGCATTGGCCGGACACCTCTCCGGTCCTCCCGTGACCAGTCACACTACAGACGAATTCTGGACGAGTATAGGCCAGAGGATGTACGTATTGTTTTTCAATTTTAATTTACAGTAAGATAGCTTAATGAATTAATTTATGGTCCATCGTGTTTTGTTAATTGCAGATACGGTGGATGCCGTACGAGGGTCTTGATTTTCGAGGTCGTCACAGGTCCTCCACTTATCGAGGGATTATTCGTTTTCTCGGTGTAGAGGAGCCATACATGCCAGATCGGCTTACACGCCAGTTCGGTTATCGACAGAGCAGGCCGATGGATATCATTGAGCCTCTGGTTGCAGTTCGTCCTCCTGATTTCAAGGGGACGAGGCGATACCAGTTGCACTTTGACCCGCGTTGGCACAGGTGGGACCAGCGTGAGCATCATCTTTGCCCCCACATCTTGGCGAGTCCTCCTGCGACGATGGCTTGGGATGTCCACGACGCGTACCTGGACTGGTATCTACAGGTGTCGCATCCTTACGTGAGTCCGCATGCGCCAGTCCAGCCTCGTATCAGTAGAGGACCACCTCCGGCTATCAACTTGCAAAGGGTATGTTTTTTTCCCATTTTATTCTTTTAAATTATTTTATGAAAGTCTATGTTTTTAAAATGTTTGTCCTTAGCTAGTGCTTCCACTCCACATCTAGATGACTCATCTGATAGTGAGACGGAGAGTTCGTAGTATGACTTTTGACTTTTGTGTTTGTACGTTTTTGGGGATTGAAATTCCAGTAAATTAAGTATGACTTTTGGCTTTATTGGTTTCGTATTTAGATATTTGTTCCGTCGTTTCTAATTTGTTCCGTCGTTTCTAGTTTTAGTTCTTTGCTTATTGGTTTGTTGGATTTTCGTGTGTTATTTCTAAAAAACACATGTATATTCTTAAATTACATACACATACTAAAAACACGTATAAATTCTAAAAACACATATACATTCACCGATGGCTTAAATTACATACACATACTAAAAACACGTACAAATTCTAAAAACACATATACATTCACTGATGACTTACACACTTAAAAAAAATACATACACACTGGAACAAATGACATACACAACTCTTGCACTATACATATACATTCACTCAAGAGCCCAGGATGAACCTCCTAGGACCACGGCGTTCATGCTGATATGCTCCTTCTCCTAGCTGCATCACAGAAAAACTTGAAATCCTACAAATACTGAAATATGGAGATCCCATGTTTTTCTGTGCTGCAGCCAGGAAAAAAGAGCAGATCAGCATGTACGCCATGGCCCAAGGAGGTTCGTCTAGCATTTTCAGAACTTCAGTCCCTGAGGAACACAGTCAACCGCCTTTTCCACCTTCACTAGTGAGCTTAAACCGAACTGTCTTGTATTCATTGTAGACTCACGTCATGTTGTGGTCATTTCTAACAGTGCGTTAAGATGGATGCGATTGCCTTGTGGACATTATCCTCTTGACCGAGTCAAGAGTCCTAGGACGAACCTCCTTGGGCCATGTCGTTCATGCTGATCTGCTCTTTTTTTCTTGTTGCATCACAGAAAAACTTGAAATCCTACAAATACCGAAATTTGAAGATCCCATGTTTTTCTGTGCTACAGCGAGGAAAAAAGAGCAGCTCAGCATGCACGACATGGCTGAAGGAGGTTCGTCCTAGGACTCTTGACTCGGTCAAGAGTATAATGACCACAAGGCAATCGCATTCATCTTAACGCACTGTTAGAAATGACCACAACATGACGTGAGTCTACAATGAATACAAAACAATTCGGTTTAAGCTCACTAGTGAAGGTGGAAAAGGCGGTTGACTGTGTTCCTCCGGGACTGAAGTTCTGAAAATGCTAGACGACGAAACCCACGATATTGAATTCTTGTATCTGAAATAAAATATTATTTAATTAGATTCCAACGAATACTACAACCTAATAGCGTAAATAATCAATAAAATACATATATTTATTTTTCTTACTGCGATCAAACACATCCCTTCCTCTTGGATGTGAAAGCTTGCCTCTTTGGGTGAGACAAGCTTGGTAGAAAGGGGACCCCGTATGGCCTATTTATAGGCATATTGGGCGGCATAGTGTGCCGCCCATGGGCTGTACAGCGGAGTTGTGGTGATGAAATGATATGGGCGGCACTGTGTGCCGCCCATATCATATAGCTAAAATTATGGCTCTTTACAGACCTGGTGTTCCAGTTCCCATTTACACAGAGTCTGCACACCCGAGACGCCATATCCCCGGTCTTTTAGAAGATCCGGAATCTGTGGTGGACAACGGCAGCTATGATGATGGCGGGGAGGCCGATTCGGACGGGGATTAGATAGCTTTTTTTATTTTTCATGTTAAACTAGTGTACGCTTTAATATTTTCGTGAACGTGTTTTTGTTAATGATTAGTAATATTGTTGTCTCGTATAGCATTTTCCCAATTTTTTTCAATTCTCAAAAACAAATGATTAAAAACACAATATACGATCAATCTCAATCAAACTTTCACACAAAAGGAAATACAATATCATATATAAAGTCGATTACAATCCAAAAAACCTAGGTAAGTATGTCAGGTCGCCCATGATATGCTCGATCCTCTACATAATTCTTGAACCTATCCTTGAAGCGCTCATGACTATCCCATCCATCAACACTTGGATCCTTGTAAATGCGCCATTGTCTTGGAGGCGGTGGAATGGGACAATGGTCATTAACAAGCCAAATCTGTACACGTAAACAATACAGTTCCTAAAAAAATTATGAAAGAATAAGTAAATACGAGAGAGTAGGACTCCACGTACCGGTACGTAATGGTCTCTCCTGCCTACATGTGCTATCGCATAAACCTTTGTCGGAGGCTCGGCACCCGGGGGGGGCCACAATGGAAGACATGTATGCGGTCCGAACCATGATAAGATAACAACAGCCACTTGGTGTTCCGTTGCAAACTCCAACCCAGTAATAGGCATTATACACCAGAAGTTTGCCATGCACGGTGAAGGAATATAATTCAATTTCCTAACAAATTCTTCCAACGTCAACGCTTCCTCCGCAAGAATCGCTACGTAGTTCGCTCCATGTGCCTGGACGTGCTTCGAAAGCCCTAACCGGACATCAATGTACTCGTCTTCTTGGCGACACAGCAAAACGGCAAGAGAACGGAACCCACAATGACCATCACCTTTGACATTTTGAACTCCAGAAATGTAGGCGAGCATGAAATGATCAATATTCTCGTGCCCCCAGTTGAAGCCGAGATACTTGACCGGCTTGTTTGAACCCGACTTGGACTTGGTTGAAGCAGATTTCGGCTTTGCAGGTTTAGTGGCACTCCCCTTTGCTATTGAAACTCCACTGTGAGGTCGTCCGCTAGAAGGGCATCCTTTCGATCCCGGGGATCCAACGGAAGATTTCACATTGGTCGTCTCTTTCTCTGCAGGCTCATCCTCCTCATCCACTCCCAGCTCCTCATCCTCCATCTTCATCTTCTGCTTCTCCTTCTTCATGTTTGCATCCACATGCTCGTCCCAACACATTTTCCTCTTCGTACCGGTCTTTCTCGCATTCATCCTAGGCCTCCCCTTCTTGGTCTCGCCACGTGGCGGGTCTTGAATATCGCACGATGTAGGGTCCTTTGACTCACGCCACTTTTCCGCCATCTTCTTCAAATCAAATCCCTCAACTGTCCCACATAAGTACTCTTCAACGAAGTCATCCACCGTGACATTGTCCGCTGTCAGTGAAACACCATCATCGACATCAAGATCCTTAGCATCCACCCCTTCCCATCGGATCTGCTTCCAGAAAATATCAACCTCTTCAGGCACTAACGGATAACCCGTCTCCACGTAGACCTTAATTGTGTGTGGGCAAGGCAGCCCCAGTGTGGACCTCCACCAAAAATCAGCACATTTGTTCCCAATTTTCCCCTCCTTTGCTAACACAGCTTGGGCATACAACATCCTTAGGCATTTTTCAGAGCACTTTTCAAGGATGCGCTTGAAGAACACCTTAACCCACTCAGGGCCTTTCACTATCTCCATGGGAAAGGCAGTGCAGTTCTTGGTCATCTCATATCGGATCTTCCGATGCTGATCAACAAACATGTTGTCGATGTGCTGCACAAGTGTGTCGAACCCTCCAACGGATGTCTCAATCATGTCCTTAAGCATAGAGTGCTGACCCTCAACCCTGAAAATAATATATTCGTATACAATTAACTAAATAAATTTTATAACCCAATTTGATTGCAAATGTTTGTATGAAAGTTACCTGTTTGATGTTCTTGTGGCAAAATGGAGAACATCATCACACCATGCCGCAACCAGCTTCTTCTTATGCTCATTAAACCAAGTTTGCTCCACATATCGCACCAAGCCTTCACTCCATATCCCCTTAAAGTGAGCAAGCCGCTCTCTGTACTCCTCCTTTGTGTGAGACCTCATCACCCGACGAACACTTCCCGAGAATTTCTTCTCGTCAATCTTCATCGTCTTAGCATATGCCTTCACATTACAGTCTACATGGACCTGACACAAGTGATGACGAACCTTCGGAAACACCAGTTTGGCAGCCTTGATCAGTCCTAGCTCTCGATCAGACATGATGCATACGGGATTTTTCTCCCCGTACAACCACTTCAATCGTCTCAGCGCCCATGCATAGTGGTTTGTCGTCTCCCTTTCCATGAACACAAGAGCAATGCAATATGTGTAGTTGGTGCAAGTAAACCCAACAATCTGAAACATAGGCATACCGTACCTATAAATGCAACAAAAAAAAAAAATTTAAAACCCGCAGAAAATACCATTATCTACACATAATACAAAAAAGACTAAGGTTTACCTGTTGGTTTTGTAGGTCGAATCCATAATGACGACATTAGGAAACATGCACCCAATCTCGCAATCCTTCCTTATTAGGAAATATCTCAGTAGTAGTAAAATGGGATGAGAAGTCGATAGCTATAAATCCATCATCACTAGAATCACCCTATTTATATACAAAAATTACCACATTAGAGACTAATTAATAATTAAATTTCTAAAAACTAATATCAACAAATTAAATATTATTTCAAAACAGTTTAACATTTCAAAGACTAAGTACATTTAAGATCTAATTATTTTATACAGTAAAAATTACAATATTACATACCTTGAAGTACTCGGGAGAAATTGGCGCCTGCAAATCACCCTCATCATCTACAGATGTGTTAGCGCTCGAAGAGGACTCCGACAATCCCCTCCAACCAGAACCGCTTGACGACGACATTTATTATGAAAATGAGTTTCTAGATTTGGATACAATACAATACATCCCTAATTTATATAGCCGGCTACACCTGTACTGGGCGGCCCTACGTGCAGCCCACATCGACCGTTGGGAGTGAAACGTATACTCACTGGGCGGCACCATGTGCCGTCCATGAACCCTAGGCGGCACCACGTGCCGTCCATGAACCCTGGGCGGCAGGAAGTGCCGCCTATGAACCCTGTCCCCCCAAAAAACCCGGTTCATTGACCCAGTTTCGTGGGCGGCACGAAATGCCGCCCACAACCCCGGTTTCAATGAACCGGTTTTTAAAAACACATTTTTATTTATTTCAAAAAAAAATCCCTAAACTAAACCCATCATGGGCGGTTCGTAGAGCCGCCCATGAAACTCGGGTTTTCTCGGCGGCATGTCGAGCTGCCCATGGGAAAGTGCGCGGCTAAAAAAAAGCGACTGTGCGATTTTGCGCCGTAAAATAAATATTGTATACAATTGACGTAAAGTCGGTCAAACTTAATCCCCGAGTGACCCGAGTCTAACATTTACATTCCCGATATGTAAATGTTAGACTCGCAGCTGTCCTTAGGTACATAATTTAGTACAAAATAAATTAAGAGTAGCTAGAGTTCGTCTTTGGTCCTTCGATGACGGAACTGAGTATAACAGACTTAATACACATTTGCATTCAAATTGAGCTAACGTGTAACACATTCTACATCCTTCTACATTCCTCCTAATTAACAGTACTGGTCGGTCTACGAACCGACATATATGAACTAGCAAATAACTCAAATTGTGTCTAAATCGATTCCCACGGTTTTGGGGTTTTGTGGGTCCTAGCTAGTTTTCAAACCCATCTAGCATCCCCTATTTTGTGGGTCTTGGTATGTATAAGTGAAACAAAACGTTTAGCTACAAAGAAAAACCTAAAATATAAGCAAAGAGGTCAAAGTTGATGGGCCGGGAGGTTTTGTTTCTTTATGTTAAAATATTATTATTATTGGGAATGTCGTGAGCAATAATATCTTGGTTAGATTCGTATAGATGTTATCCTAAACATAAAGTTGGGCAATATTGCTGTAGAATTTGAAATGTTTTAGAGGTTTCTCATAAAATAATATTCTCTTTCAACTTGTTTGAATATGACGCACTAAACTTACACATTAAATCTTCTGTACCCTAATTCCTAATTGTATACCCTTTTATGAATTTTTTAAATTTTATTTATTTATTATTTTAAACTTTAAATTAGGGTTATTAATTAAGATTTAGGGTTTATAGTGTAAGATTTAGGATTTATAGTTTAAGGTTTAGGGTTTTAGGGTTTAGGATATAGGGTATATGGTTTAGGGTCTAGGATTTAGGATTTAGAGTATATGATTTATATTTTAGGATTTAGGGTTTATGTTTTATGTTTTAGGGTTTAGGATTTATATTTTAAGATTTAGGATATAAACTTAACAAATTTAGCCTATAGGGTGTATAGAAGAGTGCATAGAAAGGTTACAGAGAATTTAATTTCCTAAATTTAAGCACCAAACTTTCATGAAGACTCCCTTTTAGTTAGACATAATAATTGGGTGGATTAAGTCAAATTTGGCTTGGTTCATATTGATTTTTCGGGATTCTTGGGCCATATCATACCAAGCAACATATGACAATGGAAATTACGGTCAAATTTAGTTAGTTTAATTGTCAAAAATAATATACTTAGATCAAATAATAATGAAATTTTAGAATTATAATAATAACTCTTAACAGCAAAAGTCTTCAAAATTTACATATTTTATCTTAAAAAAATTAAAAGATTTTTTTAGTCAACTGAAAATTTGATTGTTTAATCACTTTTTATCTTTATGAATGCTTTCTTATTCCGACTATTTATATACATTTTTTTATAAATAATAAAAATCACCATTTTATGTTTTAGAATATATAGTTTTTTTGTATAATAACAAATATCACTCTAAATATTGTTACTCTTGTTGATGTAAATCAAGTCAAAATACATATAGTACTTGTAAAATTTTGTTGAATGGTTTATTCAAAAAATGATAAAAAAAATGTTAAAATTGTATGTAAAGATTTGTTAGTTTACAAATTATTCAATAACAATTGTATTTAAAAATTAAAAAGAGTAAAAAATTTATAAAATGTGGGCTCTGAATTGTTGTGATGACTGTGAATGAAACATTTTTTATATAGATATATAGATATTACATATATAATATTTGGCCCATGTGAGGATAAATTTTCTCCGGATAGATAGATACAATTAAATAAAAATAATATAGGGTCTATATAGTGCTTCTAGTAATATAATATTTTAAAAAAGTTAAATAATAATTAAGGTTGGAGAGAGATTGCATGATATATATAATATGTGTTGAAATATTATTGTCAAACTATATCATAAGAAGAAAAGAAAATGTTGAGATTCTATTGTACACTTATCATTGATAAAAATATAATTCATCCAATAAATGTGTAGGAATTCATTTATATGCTAATAATTAGAATGAAGTAAAAAATTAAATTATTAAGATATGTTGGTTTAATTTTTTATTAAATTTTTTTAGATTTAAAATTTGCTAAATTAGTGATACAATAATAAATTATAAATTTAAAAACTCCACAATTTGCTAAATGGATGAATATTTCATATAATAATAAATAAAAAAATAAAAAACTAAAAAATATAGCCTTAACAACCTCCTAAAAATACTCTAATGGCTCTAAAAGGGAGAGCTTTAATATATATATATAGGGTCGGGTTCTGGTGAGGAGAGTTCTTATAGTAAATAGTAGGGAGTTATATGAAGCGTTGATGATTTTGATCCTACGATTAATACAATAGCATTCATTCTCATTAGTATACAACTTGTTCACAAGAAAACACTCTCCTAAAATTAAAAGAAACCCTATTAGGAAATTATGTAACTCGTTTCCTAAAATCTCTCCCCTAAAAAGATTTTGATTTTATGGGAGCTGTTTCCTGAAACTAAAATCTTTTGACCCTTGGTCTTCTTATCTTCTCTACCATTTACGCTCTCTCCCTCAATTCTCCTGCGTAGTTGCGTCGATCTCCTTCTCGCCGGATCTGTGCCCCTCTCGGCTTCGCCGGATCTCTGCTCCCTCTCGGCTTCGCCGGATTTGTGCTCCCTCTCGACTTCACCGTCTCGTCTCCAAGCGATAATTTTTCTGGTGCAAATATTGTTGCACAATTTTTTTGTCGAATCTCGATTTTGTATTTGAAAGTGGGATGCAGTTGTTCACAAACTTAAACCCTTGTTCTTCATATGTACGTGTTGTTCATAAGAACATTTGTTCACAAATAATTTGTTTGTCCAATCTCGATTCTGAAGTTGAAAGTGGGATGAAGTTGTTCAACCTAGAAAAAACATGCACCTTTAAATAATGTCTTTTGATTATCGTACTTGGGAGATTGAGAAATTAAATTCTCAACTGTTAATGTGAACCATTTTGACATTTGTGGTAAATAATGTGTTCTTGTTTATTGTTCATATGAACACTTGTTCATTGTATCATTTTCTTCTTCATATGTGTTGTTCATTTGTTCATAAGAACATTTGTTCATCTGAACATTGTTCAAGGTAATTTGAACATTTGTTCATTTGAACATTTGTTCATGAATAAATGTTCAAATGAACAACTAAATGATTACAAATGAACAAGATGAACAACGGTTTATTTATTTATTTATTTTAAAAAAGCAAGAAAATTAATTATATAAGGTAATTTTTCTTAAATGGTTAACATAAATTCTCTCTCATAACTTACAATCCCCTAAATCTCGTTGTTTGACTATTTTTCATTTCTCTCACCTTTTATTACTATCCATATATATCGATATTGGCAAATACTCTATCCATCAAATGATCAGCCAAAAGATATTTTCTCTACCAGAATCCCACCAAACCCATTTGTCATTATTATTTTAATTTTTTATTGAAGATTTCCCCTCTCTCCTAACAATCCACCCCAGAAAAAAGTCGTAGGTTTAAAGTAAGATTATTTTAATTGTTCTTGTTCATTCAAGTAAATGTTCGTAGATATTAAGAGAATTTTTCATGATTATGTATATTATTTGTTCATGGATATTAATCCAATTGTTCATTTGTAAAAATGAAAGTTTTTTTTACATAAACAATTGGCAAAAAATAAGTTGTTCATTGCAAGTTTTACACTTGTTCACATATATTAAGGCATTAAACGTGCAATACTGTCATATATACATTAGAAGAAATGAACAATGAGTCGTTGACTTGTGAACAATTACACTGTTGTCTATGAACAACTATTCTGTTGTCTATGAACAACTATTTCATTATAATAAACAACTATAAAATGGTATCGGAATACAAGGTTGAAGCTTATTTGTTCACAGTTAATATACAAGGTTGAATTGAATATCAACCTAACATGTGGTTTGCTCTCTGCAGCAACTTGGGGTATCCAAAACTTCATCTTGTTCGGAGCCACAATGAGAGAACAATCATTACCATCACTACACTCCTCAAAATTAATATCGGAAGGTCCTGTTAAAAAATGAACTAATGAACGGTATGAACAACTACAACATCGAATCGAAAAACATGAAAACAATAGATGAACAACTAAGCCTAATGAACAACACAGAAAAATGTAGTGAACAAGATGAACAACGGTGAACAACTTTAGATACTGAACAAGAAACAAAGTAAACATTGATGTCGTCTAGGGCTGGTTGAACAACTACACAATATGATATGAACAAGAATAATATCAACGTAAAAGATGCGGATAGAATGAATAAAAAGAACACATGGAAACTGCGTGGAAACTGCGATTTGGGACCTAATGAACAACAATAACATTCGCGATGAACAAGAAGACGAACAATGTGGAAACTGACCTAATGAACAACAATAACTTCCGCTATGAACAAGAAGAAGAAGAACGAAGAAACAATAAGGCAAAAAAAAAGGCTTGAACAACTTGCAAATCCAAGAACACTAACCACATACCATACAAAAGAGCATCATCAACAAAAACAAGATCATCATGATCAACAACAACATCTACCAGCACCTTGTAACCCGGTGGAGGAGGGATGAGGCAGTTGAACCGCCTCTCAGGTGGAGGGCAATGCCTCTCGTAATGCTCCATAACCAACAAGTCAAGCTTCAGCCTCGTCTGGTAGATGAAGTTCCTATCCAGGCAAGGGATGAGTTCCGAGTACCGATCATCGCAGACCTTTAATCCATACAACTATGTATTAGCTAGGCATTCACCATTAACGAATGCTTCATGTAATAAGAATGAAAGCGTAGACTCACGGGAATCGACTTCGATACAAGACCGTTATCATCTTCGTCATCGGATGAAGCGAGTGTGGAAGAAGAGGATGAATCGTCGATGACATTCAGGGAGCCCAAGCTCTTCCGCGGTTGGCTACCGTTGTCGGAAATGGAGGTGGTGCTCGGAGGAGAGAAGACGATTAATGTCAAGCAGAAGGTATGAAAATGATGCCAATGAGAAAAAAACTAGGAAGAGAAACCAATGAATTGTGATAGAAAGGTACGTATAATTTAAGCTATAATCAAGGGATTTGATTTGATTATAATTAATTAATGAAAGGAATTGAATATGTCAGGGAATTATTCCATGTGATCAATTGTAGGGAAAAAATTGAAACAAAATATAGAGCGTTGGATGTTATTTATCTTGTGGTTGTAAATGCTCCTCACTATTTACCCTATCACCTATATGCACTTGAACATACTTCTATATATATATATATAATACTAGTGCAATACTCGTGCTTCACTAGCATAAAATTGTCTTAGGATAACGCTTTTTTTATGAAGAGGATAGCGGTTTTGCAACCGCTATCTATTGAACTACATTATTCCACTCATAGCGCTTTTCCAAAAAAATGGTTGTTTTTTATTATTATATCTTTTTGTATTCGATCCACGCATAGCGGTTTTTATAAAAAAGTGTTATGCATCTCCAACGCTATGAATGTCCATATTTTTTTAAAAAAATATATATTTTTTCATGGTTGACCAAGCCTAATTTTCAACTTTATTCACATAGTTCGCATCAGCTTTAATTATGTAATTCACATTAGTACAACCTCAGATAAAATTTAACAAGCTTATTTACGTCCCACTATATAAACAACTTTAAGCTTATAGAAAGAAAATCAACAAACTCAACCATATAAAAAGGGATTCTGGATACTCATCAACATGGCATTATATACAATGAATCACATGTCAACGTTTACGGACTTTATCAAGCCCCACAATACCACGATCCAACCCTCAGATTCCATCAGATATCTTGATTAATTATTACTTGCAAATTGAGTGAAGCTTATCTCACTGTGATCCTCATAAATGTAATCGAGGCCTTTGTAGTTCAAAGGATGATCAACTAATAGATACTGAAAAAGGGGGAAATCAGTAGTTTATTGAATCAAACGTATGAATAGGAAATTTAACGTTCGAGAAACTTCTCACATTAACACTTTTAAGATACTTCTCCATATCAAGTGAGCCTCACTGTCCGGTCTTTCTTCACTGTACACCAGAAGCGAATCCAACCCTAATTTCTCAGTTCCATCCCAATTTGCCAAATCTCAACAACAATTGTACAAATTAGAAGAAAATTTTACTCACTTGAATAGACGAGCTTATGAGGTCGCTTAGGGTTGGCGGTTGCAGTTGAAGCAGAGGCGACTCCCGGCTTCGTTTCAGCGAGATTCTTCTTACTGCCATTAAACTCTAAATCGCTCAGAGTTCTGATTAGCGAGTGGCGCCAAAGAGGAAGAAATGGCGTCCTTCTTGGAGTGATTTGAAGAGGAGATGAGTGCAATGAGGAGGGGGATAGTGAAGAGAAGATAGGGCCGATTTGAGAAGGTTATGGAGAATGCCATTGGAGGTGTTATATTTGTGCGCTTGCGAGTATGAGAATGAGTTGCACAAGGAAATGAGAGAGAAAAATGTATGAGAACGACGACGGGGGTACTACTACAACCTCGTGAGAGATTAGGGCAGGCCAGTTGTAACAAACTTTTTTATAACATTTTTTTTGAAAAATAGTGCTATAAAACTATTTATAGCCATTTTTTTTATAAAAAATACGTTATACGTGTTTTTCAATTTTATAGCTCTTTTTCCTAAAACCGCTAAGAGAATAAATATCCAAGTAAAAAACTAAAGATTTAATACTTCTTAGCGGTTGTACGTAGTTTCTCCTAATAGCGTTTTTAAAAACCGCTATAAGTTTTTGCTATCTATAGCAATTGTACTAGTGTTTGGAACTCTTATATTTATGTATGTATAATCAAAATCACCTCTAAATAATTATTAAATATAAGTGATTATTTACAACATTATGACTGAATTTTACTTGCATGAACTTTTTTAAACTAAAGTTTAGAAATTGAAATTGATTAGGATTCAATAAAGATAATTATTGACAAAGTGGTGAAGAAAATCTAAAACATGAAAAAAGAAGTGGAAACATGCATGGAGAACAATGATAGAATAAATTGACCCTCCTAAGTGTAGTTGAACGACCCATAGTAACGCAAAGATACATATGTATAGGATGCCATAACACTACTACAATTAAGCTCTAATGAAACGGTTGAATGAAACAGTTATATATAATGAAACGGTTTCTTGAAACAGTTAGACCTAATGAAACGGGTTAAGCAACGGTCTATATCAAATTAGTTTATGCAACACCAAAATGAAACGGTTGTTAGAAATGAAACGGTTTTCTATTAATTTGAATCGGTTTTGACATGTTTAAACAACCGTTTCATTAGCTAGCCGTATCCCCAAAAAAATCGTACCCCGCGTGTTTAACCGGGTACACAGTTTAATTCAATGAAATTTCAAAACCCCTTTCTAATCCCTAAAACTCTTTCTTCTCTGATGGTAATCCTCTTCCTCCGTCGGCGACGCTGGTAGCGGTATAAACGATTCTGGAGGGGCGTGGTTTGACCTAAATTAAACCCTAGCGGCCAGCAATTGACTGAGGTAGTTCTAGGAAGAGAGAGAGAGAGAGAGAGAGAGAGAGAGAGAGAGAGAGAGAGAGAGAGAGAGAGAGAGAGAGAGAGAGAGAGAGGGAGAAAAGCGAAGAAATGGAAGCGGTTGCGGAGGGATTATGGGAGATGTTGGAGAATTTTGAGAAGAAAGGGGAGGTCGCAAAGGCGATCAAGTGCTTGGAAGCTATTTGTCAATCTCATGTCTCCTTCCTCCCCATCGTGGAGGTGAAGACCCACATCCGAATTGCTGCTATGCTGCTGCGACATACGCACAATGTTAACCAGGCCAAGTACCACCTCGAGCGTTCGGTATTATTCCGCTTCTCTTCACTGGGTTTCTAATTTTGAATTTGCGATTTTAAAATATTCTTCATGCCTGATCCAATCTATTTTTCTTCAGCAACTGCTGTTGAAGTCAATCCCGTCCTGTTTCGAGTTGAAATTTAGAGCGTATAGCCTACTTAGCCAGTGTTATCATCTCGTAGGATCTATTCCCCCTCAGAAGCAGATTCTAAACAAGGCTCTTGAGCTCGTAGCCTCTTCTGGCGATGGGTGCGTTTGAATTACATCTAGCCTTTTGTCGAGTTGTTGTTTGTTTCAGTGAAGCAATCGTTATGATCCAGTATCATGTGTGGAGCTTTAATTAGAGCATGGTCGAGGTTGGTGTCAGATTAGGCCACCTCACATGTATGAGGCAAACAGTATTATATATGGATTGAGTTTAACCTTCTTTTATCAATCTAGTGGGATTGATCCACGTGTTGAGGCAAACAGGGTTGCAAGTGATATTGAAACATTTTGAAATGTTTCAGAAAATCTTAGTCATCTCTTATCTGACTTCCTTCATCCTGATTAAAAACAGTATTTAAAGTCAATATGTTGCATTTATGGTATATATATAACTTCATACAGATTGCAGAGTGACTGACCATGTATTGTTGCATTTTTTATGATTGCGGGAAAGTTGTGGTCGTGCAACTTCAGTTCGCAGCTGGCAAATGCTTTGATAATTGATGGAGATTATCAGAATGTAATTATTGCTCTGGAACATGGATATAATTGCGCAGCTGAAATTTTATACCTAGAACTTCAGGTTAGTGCATAACTATACTACAACTCTTCTCACCAGATTAGCTTTTCTCTGTCTATGCTCATTTAAGAATAGATTTTTTGGATTTTTGGGGCCTATGTCTTCTTAGGATGTTTATTTTGTTATCTTGGTTGGAGAGAGTTGGCTATAGCCCTTACCCAACGAGAGAGTTGGCTATATGTGCATTTATATGACATTAATTAGCATGATTCATATTTTCCTTGTGTATTTATCTTTGTTTTATTTTTCTAAATTTAGTGTTCCATATGGACATATCCATCTTGGGACAAGAAGCTGACTGTAGGTGGCAATACAATTTTTTAAAATTGAACATGTACTAATTCGTAACTAAATAAGGAAAAGAGTAAATTACAAGGTTAACATAAACGAAGTTCTACATCTATTGGTTTCCTAAATATTATTCTATAGGAATTGCTTTCATCATAGGTGGTTACCTTCTTCCTATTCAATGACATATGCAGACTTGCAGAGAATTTCATGTCAGTTCTATTTTCGGTCATATTACTTCGAGTTTAGACAAGTACCATTTTGAGCATAATTGCTAAATTTGTTACAAGAGAGACGGGGTAGGGCAGGGGAATAGTGGAGATACGAGGTTCTTACATGTCATTTTTTCAGCATGTGCCTTGCTGTTACTTTCTGGAATTGTATATTTTTTAATCAGATAGAACTAAAAGAAAGGACCTTACCATGGAAAACATTCATCTCTTGAATGCTTACCATGTTCCTCTGTTTTGATTCTCTTTTATGATCACAATATTGTTCTTAGTCCCAATATATAAAGCATTTCCCTTTTTGTTGGGGGCATGGGAAGGGAATTCAGCATGTGGAATAAAATTTGTAGCTTATCCTTTTCATTTTTCTTTTATTTATAAAAAATCAATTCAGTTAGAATATTTATGTTGATAGTATAAACATCAGCATGCTAGTCAAGTAGTAGTTTTTTTGTCCCTATTCTCTGAAAAGGAGAAGTGGATGAACTGCTTTAATGAAAACCCCCCTTAAACCATCTAGTTGATGCTAATTTTGGTGAAAGAAACATTCAGCCATGGAACTTGACTTTGTATTAAATAAAAAGGATTCTTCCCTGCATAGAATTTGTGAACACTTACTAATGACACATTCTTCTGTTGTTCAGCAGATATGACTATTTAGGATACGGGTAGTCTACTGGGAAGGTATGTGAGCTCGGTTCGTGGTTGATTGCTTGTTTTAATGGCACATGCTCAGAAATTACATTTTGATACCTCTCCCTCTTATACAAGCAAATTGTGAACTATCTATACTAGAATATGCATTAATATACTAGAAATTACATTTTTCTCATTAGGTGTTCTAGATGGCCCAAGCAAAAGGTTCTCTGGCTTCACATATGCATTACTATACTAGTATGAGATGCTTCTTCTAGTGTTTGCTGGATTTAAAATTCTTTTAATTTGCTCTTCAAATTTAATGAAGATGATTCTACTGTGTCTTTTGTTGATTTTGATGTGTCTTTTGATGCTGGTATTTGCTGATTTTTCTCTATCTTATCTTCTTGTCATGTGCCAAGTTTGCTCTTGTAATACTCTAGTAGTGGTATTATGTTTTGCTGATTTTTCGGTGTCTTTTGTTGCATTTTGTAGATGTTTTTGCGTCTTTTGCTGGTGTACAGGATGCTTTTTCGGTTTGCTAGATTTATAACTCTTTTGGCTAGTGTTTGCTCAACTTGTGCTGTAATGGTGAGGATGCGGCTGATGTCTTTTGCTGGAGTGTGTTGCTTCATTTTGAGATGGTTCCACTTTGCTGAATTTTTCTATTCATGCAACTTCAATTAGTTTTTTCTTAGACTTTTTAGAGGTTCATTTGGCTTGTTTCGGATATCCTCCAAGGCCATTTTGTTTTGTCATTGCTCCATATTCATTCATTTGAATGATTTTAGTTTTTAGAGCAATCTTTACATCTCATTAGATTTAAGATATTTTTGAATTTTGCCATTAACCATGGTTAAGTTTTGTAAGTATTTTATTTCTCTATTTAATACATTTACCAATTCAGCACAATTTTATAATTTTAAATCGTATTTATACTTGTTTATACAGGTTATGCTGCTAAAACACTAAATAGAATATATTATTGTATAATTTCTATAAATCTAGTGAAAATTGTAACCGTTTCATTATGATTTACATATGTTGCATTAAGAACATAAAAAACTGTTTCATTATCAAGTGTATGTATTGCATTAAATCGTGAAAAACCGTTTCAATAGATGTTAAATAGGGTTTCATTAGCTATAGTCCAAATGAAACGGTTTTTTTATGTAATGAAATGGTTTCTTTATACTTTTTAAAAACCATTTCATTAGCTTAAATTAACAGTTTTATTATGTCTAATGTAATGGCAGCAACTGAAACGGTCAAAAACCGTTTCATTAGGCCTAATGAAACGGTTTTGAGGCTTTAAGAAACGGTTTTTAACCGTTTCAATAGGCCTTAATTGTAGTAGCGTAAGAAATTTAAAAAAAATTAAATATCAATTTTCATTAATATTCATTTAAGTTAAGATCTTAATCAGAGAGCAGTTACTAAACATATATTAACGAATCTAGGTGATATATAGCTTCTAAACAATAAAAACAAAAATCTAAAAAATATAAAGAAAACAAATCATATATAAAATAATATGAAATCTAGTTCAAAACAAATTCACAAACCAATTTTCAAAAATAAAAAACATAAGTATATAAGATTTTGGTTTATAAACTAATTAAATATTATTAAATGTATAAACAGGTTGTTCTAATGCAACTTCAACAAATAGATTTCGTTACTCAATTTAAAGTAAAATATCAAATATGAACTAAGTTCTAAAATATTAAGATATGTGGTTATGATACATTTACAGCTATATATGACTTATTATATACCACGGAGTGTTAATTTCTATCTTTGTTGGATCCTTCTTTTAAAAAATTGTATCTTTGACATGAAATTGCATCTTTATATGTATCATACTTATTTCATATTTTAAAACGGTCTATCTAATATATGTCTTAGTTTACAATATTAAATAATAAAATATTTAACACAATATTTTCAAAAATAATATTTTAAACTTATGTTCTAAATCATTTTATAAATATTTACATAAAGGAAGAGTTACATATATACAAAAGAAATAAAAGTCACATGCTTATAAAACGTTACAATAAGATTATATCTTATTATATTTATCTTGTTTTTAAAATACTTTTTTGAGTCTAAAATAGCTTAGGTTATTCTATTGATGTGTAAAAGGAACACATATCACGTTTCAATTATCACAATTAAATATGAATATGCAAAAAGAATCAATTCGTAAAATTGAAAAAGTGGTTAATTTTTTTTCTTCGATACACGGTCATATATTTTAAAAATATAATTGAATTGAACAACTTTTACAATTTATTGAATTATTTATTTTTAATTTATATGAATTTTACAAACTCGTTTTCAAAAAGTAATTTACTTATATATATGGTAATTAGTGCCTAAAAGTATTAAAGAGTTAAATACTTAATAATGAAAGAGAAATGAAATAAATCACATTATATCTTTTGCTCAAACTGAAAAAATAATAATTTATATTCATGTCTTGAAGAATTTACAATTGTTAAGATTTGTATTTTTTGGTGCAAATCATGTTAAGATATTCTTTTAATTTAAAATTTGTTGCTTATGTAATATAATAATATATTAAAAAATGAAAAAAAAACACCTTAACAACATAGGTCTAAAAACACGTTGATGACTTAAAAAAGTGATAGGTTTAGTATATATAAATAGATAGATTAAACTGAATTATATACTTGATGCATACAATTTAAATGAAATAAACGATATAATATGTTATCATTATTATTTTTATTTTAAAATATTTATAAAATTATTATTTCTCCAAATCTATATTGTATTGTTTGGCATATTATAAAATGCAACAAATTAAGATTAACCCAAATTTTGTTTTTGACAAAAAGAAAAAAAGAAGAGCAATTATTACTTATAATTTATTACTTGTTAACAATTCTGTAAGATATTGTGTTACAGTATACCCAAAAAAAAGTGTTATGGATATGTATAAAGTTACATATAACGTATATTAACTGATTAACAAATTTAAATTACTTTATTTATTGATTTCATCTTTTATTCTACCAAAAAGTAGTTTTAAAGTAACTTATTTAGGTTGTTATAAATATATTAAAATAATAAAATTTTAGTAAATCGACAAAAAAATGCCCAAAAATTTTAAAGTAGACTTTTGGGTTAAGTAAATTCATTTTCATAAATTAATATTGGATACATTAAGTGAAAAGCTATGAGTTTGTTTCATAACCTTGTGAGTTTTCAGTTTTATATCCAGAAAATATTTTTGACAAAAATATTTTGTATTCATGTAACGAAGTAACAATTGTAAAGATTTGTACTTGTTCATGCAAATCTTATTAAGGTTTTTTTGTTAATTTATATTTCGCTTATATTTAGTATAATAAAAATATAAAAAATATAAAAATAATAAAAATAAAACCTTAATAACTTGGGCCTAAAAATACTCTTGTGGCTCAAAAGAGTGAGCTTTAATATATTTAATAGATCAAATCTTTTGATATCAATCAAGTTTGTTAATATATATCAATGATTAATTACTTATTAAAAATTATAAAAAATTCATAAAATGATACGTAAGTTATGTGGGTCCAGAATTAATCTGGTGGCTCAAAATGTGGGAGCTAAAATATATATATATATATGTAAAGTCTATCTAGTTTAAGTAGTAAGTACAACACCACGTAATCACGAGTTCACAAAGAGGATATTTGCCTCACCTTTCCTCTTTCCTTTCCCCAAAAAAATCAATTTCGAAAGAATGGAGGTCAAAGAGGATATTTTCATCTCAGACATATGAGATGAAAAGCTGAATTTAGCAATATGATCAGTGGAACGATTTACCTCACATAAAATATGTTTGATACAGACATCTTGGAAAGAATGGAGGTCAAAGAGGAAATTTGCGACAACCATTTCGATTTCCCAAGGACAAGCCCAAATGCCTTTAAGAGAGTTAATAAGGCAAAAGTTGTCTCCTTCAATTTCAATAAGAGAGAGGTTAAGCTGTTTAGCTTTAATAATGCTCTTTCTAAGAGCCATTGCTTTAGCCATTAATATGGTATTGCAGCCACATCACCCTTTCCATATGTATTGTTTCGGCTTTATCATTTCTTATTATGAAGCCTAATCCAGCTTCTCCACTATTAAGTTTACAGCCATAAAGTTAATTTTATAATAATTTAAACGAGGTTTAGTCCATTTTAAGTTTTTTTCCTTATTATTCCATTATTTTTTCTTGGAGTAATAATATGTTCCTCATCGTTAAGTTTTGTTTTATTCCAGTTTAGAATTAGGTTTTGAATATAATTTTTAAATTTTTTGATTTTATCTGCAGCAGAATAGTTAAAAATAATTTGATTCCTATTAATCCATAGTCCCCACCAAGTTGTGGCTAGGCAGATGATTTCATCTCTTGATAGTAAATTGTTGATTTCACCCAATAATACTTTGGGTGATTTATTATTAATGTTAATATTCCTAATTATAGATTCAATATGGCTATTTTTTAATTTGATATGTTTGAGGGTGAATGGACATTGTAGTAGGAAATGGTTAATATCTTCAATTGGATTATTGCAGCAGTCACACGCAAGTGGAACTGCCATATGTTTTTGGGCTAATTTTAGTTTTGTTGGTAAACCGTCATGACATATTTTCCAATGGAAGTTTTTGACTTTTGGATAAATGTCAAGTTTCCATAACCAAGAGTATTCATCAATCGGATGATTTTGTTGTTTAGTTATCATTTCAAATGTTGTTTTTGTGGAAAACCAACCATTAGTACTGGGTTTCCAATATAGTCTATCAATAATATCATTATTTGGTATTGGAATATCCATAATTTTACCAATGGTAGATGTGTTAAGGATATTGGTTAATTTACCGTGATCCCATTCTTTATTTATTATAAAGTCACTAACAACTGTGTTTAGATTTGGTTATATGTTTGGTAAACGTTCATTCAGTAGGTTAATATTGTTGAGCCAATTATCTTGCCAGAAATTAATAGCTTTCCCATCACCTACGGGCCAATGAAGACCTTCCTTGAATTCATTTCTAATTTTTAGTAATTGTGACCATTGCCAAGAATGATTACCCTTTTTTGCATATAGTAGTAAATTGATATTTTTGAGGTATTTTTCATTAATTACTTTGACCTAGATATTATCAGGTTCAACAAAAATTTTCCATATGAGTTTCATTTATAATGCTTTATTCATATCTTTGGTTTTTCGAATGCCAATATATACCTCCATTAGCTTTGTTTTTACATATTTTATCCCATCCTATAAGTGGTTTATAATTTGGATCTTTATTCCAGAGGAAGTTTCTATTTGTTTTATCTAGTTCCTTATGAATGTGATTTGGTAGCATAAAGCATTGCATAAGATAATTTGGTTTAGCAGCTAAATTTGACTTGTTAAGAGTTGATGTACCTTCAAGAGATAAGGAGTTTGCTTTCCATTTGGAAAGTTCGTTGGTAGTATTAGTCATCGTATTTTGGAATGTTTCTCGAGTGACTTTACCATTAATAATTGGACATCCCAAATATTTTTCAAGTGAGTTGGTGCTAGGTATGTTGAGTACAGATTGTATGATATATTTTTAGATTATTAGATGTATTATTTGTGATTTGAAGAGCTGATTTATGGTAATTAACACATTGTCTTGATATGGCACAATAGTTTTCAATAATTTGTTTAACTTTGGTACAAGCGGTTTGATTTGCTTTTGC
Source organism: Rheum nobile (assembly GCA_027886185.1). Classification (NCBI taxonomy): domain Eukaryota; kingdom Viridiplantae; phylum Streptophyta; class Magnoliopsida; order Caryophyllales; family Polygonaceae; genus Rheum; species Rheum nobile. The sequence goes on along the minus strand of WOAB01000109.1, from coordinate 6,388,446 downwards.
AAAAATAAGGATATCATCAACAAAGGCTAGAAATGGTATATTAGTACCCATTCGTGAAATTTGAAACCCAATTTGGTTCCGATTAAGGTTACCTTCTTGTTGTAGTTTCCTTGCCAAAACTTCAGCACCAAGGATGAATAAAAAAGGGGATAGTGGGTCGCCTTGTCGGAGTCCTCTTTGAGGGAAGAACATATCAGTTGGTCCATTGTTAACTAATACTGAAAAGAGATAGTTTCAATACATTTTTTAATCCATCCGACAAAACGGTCGGAGAAGCCAAATTTTTGGAGGACTAATAGGATGAAGTTCCATTCTATTTTATCATATGCTTTTTCCATATCAAGTTTGATGGCGATCCATCTTTCCTTTCCTTTTTTGGCCCGAAATGAATGGAAATTTTCATGAGCTATTAATATATTATCTTGGATGGCACGGTTAGCAACAAAAGCTCTTTGTAAGGGATGGATTAGTTTATTCAAGATCAGTTTCATTCTTTCTGTTAATATTTTAGAGATTGCTTTATAGATAGTGGAACATAAGCTAATGGGTCTGTAATGGTTTGTAGAATTAGGGTTATCACATTTATGAATTAGTCTAATAAAGGTATGATTAATTTGTTTTAAAATTTTCCCAGTATGGAAAAAGCTTTTGATGGCTTTAATGACCATAAGTCCAACAATGTGCCAATATTTCTGATAAAATAAGACAGACATTCCATCAGGTCCTGGAGAATTATTGCATCCAATATTAAAGATGACATTTTTAATTTCATCATTTGTCACATTTTTGATGAGGTCTTCATTTTCTTGCTCCGAAATTTCATTATTCCCAAGATAGTCATGTAGAGTATTTTGATTGATAGATCCTTTTTTGAATCTCTTTTCAAAATCTTTTCTGATTTCATTTCTGATATTTTCAAGACCGATGATAATCGTTCCATTTTGTGTTCGAATTTCTTGAATGATTTTCCTACTACGTCTACCATTTGCAATTCTATGGAAGTAGTTTGTATTTGAATCAATTAGTTTAATATGTTTAGTTTTTGCTCGTTGACTCTAATATTTTTTTTGAAAGGATAGTAAGTTATCTTTTTTTCCAAATAAGTCTATTTTGTTTAGAAATGAGGTAGGGAGTAGGATTAGAAAGGATATCCTTTTGAATTTTGGATAACTCATCTTCAATTTCTTTGAGTTGTTTAAAAATGTTCCAAAAGGTTGTTTTGTTCCATTTTTTTGGCATTGATTTTAAAAGCCATAGTTTTCTTAACTAGATTATACATATGTGATCCTTGAGTATCAAGTCTTCATGCTTGTCTAACCACATTTTCAAAGTCCTTCCTATAAGTCCACATTTTTTCAAATTCTAAAGGTTGTGCTTTAATCGGGTTAGGATTTTCGAATTCTACTGAGATGGGACAATGGTCAGACGAAGTAACTGCATGATTTTTAGTAAAAATACCTGGAAACCATTGTAATATTTGGTCATGAATAAGAACACGATCTAATTTTTCATAGATATTATTAATTTATGTTAACATTTTCCTCCAAGTAAATTCACCTCCTTGTGAAGGAATGTCTAATAAATCGCAATTGCTCTTGAATTGGTGTAGTCTTAAAAATCTAGAAGGTAATGGATGATTCCCTCCTTTTTTCTGTAATGTCACCAATTTCATTAAGGTCCCCTATAATGGTACAAGGTAATTGGGTTTGGTTGATAAAATTTGTTAATAGAGTCCAAAATTCTTCTTTTTCATTTTCTTTAGGGGGGCATATGCAAAAATTAACATCATACAATAGTCTTTATCAATAATTTTGTATTTAATTGCTATAAATCTTTTATCCATGTGGGTTAGTTCACAGATTTCGTTTTGCAGTTGATAGGATTTCCACATGATGCAAATACCACCTAAGAAGCCAAACGCATGTGAAAAATGGAATGTGTCAAATCCGACTTTTTTCCACAAGAACTGTTTTGATTCTCTATCAGTTTTGGTTTCAACCAAGGCCATGATTTGAATTTTTTCAATTTTACAAAATGATTCAATATCAATCCATAGGTTTTTCCGACTGATACCTCTACAGTTCCATAGGCTTATCTTCATAAAAACCTAATTGTTTGTATCACAAGTATTCTTAGTCTTGCATTTTCTAGTTTGAAACCATGGTTATGAATTATATTTGTTTGGTATTTTAAATAAACCCCTTGAGAGTTCAAGAACACTTTTGTATTGGTTTTACTTGGAATATTAATAAACTTATTAACAACATACTGATCATACTTATATCTATGAAATATATATAAGCAAACAAAGTTTTTTCTATCTTTCGGACAATATTCAAATAGTAACCTGAACTGGGGAAAATCCACAGATTTCGCATATTTCATATGAAGCTCAATACTCCATAGGAATATAGGGAAGGATTGAACAAGGATTCTTGAGTAAAAGTTGTTAATGATATGATGATAGGATTTATAAAGATCTTTAGTAAGGACATAGTAACTATGGCAACAAAAACCAAAATTCTTATATGTCCATTCCTGGTTTTGTTGAAAGTAAACCTCTTGAGTTGGACTTATAAAGACACATATACATGTTTGCTGTTGTTGTGGACTTTTTGTGTCCCATACCTGTGGAAGGGTTTGTAAGACATTAATATACAAAGGAAATAACTAGCAGAAATCAAGAAGAGGATAACTGTTTTTGTATGTTACAACAAAGATGGGGTTCCAATAAACACTTTTTGGTATCCAGCGTTTTCGAGGAAAAAAGAAGGTGATCCTTATAATGTTTTTCGCAGAAGTTGCTGTTTGGTAACCAGTATAGAAACTGGAGATTATCATCCTTATTGGTATGCCAGATTTTTCTAGTTGTGACAATGGGAGGTATCCTGCACAAAATCTGAAATTTAAAGATAATAGTAGTAAATATGGACTTAGAGAGCCACTAATGATTTGCAAAGTAATAATGCTTGGTTCTATTAAAAACAGAAGGAGTAGTAAACATACTGATTACCACTTGATGAAATAGAAGTTGTGGTTGGATTCTTATCTGATAGGAAGAGAGCCAGCTCCATTTTATGGCAATAGACCACATGCTTGAAGAATGGAGATCAAAGACTTGATATGAACAAGAATTGTGATTTCAGGATGAGTCACAACCTGAAACAAAACTGTTGAAATTATAAATATTAATATTGTTAATGTGTATAAACACGGTGAAATAAAATGTGAGGAACCTCTGCTGTTATTCAAAATGATATGATAAGATAAAACATGTTCTGAACATATAAAAGATTCAGGCGCAAATTTCCTATTAAGGGAAAAGGAAAGACCATGGTCCATGATTGTACATCAAAAGACTTACATTCATAAAAGATTTATCCAGATTACAGAGATACTTCAGTTCATCACATAAGGTCTTACATGTTACAGACAAAGGGAAATAATAGAAATGACAGGATATTGGATTAAAACGAGAACTCATCCTTAATATGTGAATCAAGAGGTGTTGGCTGTTGAGGCTGCTAATATCACACCAAGAGCAGAATTGGTAGTCTCCGCACTTGATCAAAAGTGGATGACTTCTTGTCTTAATCATAAAAAACATGCTTGATTACACCCTTGGTTTCTTGTTCCCCATCAGGGATGAAGAGACAGTGTCATCCTCTCCCTCTGTGGTTTTCCTCTTGCTGGAGCTTGTGGTAGAAGAAGCGGTTCTAATATGAACAACGAGGACCCCCAACTTATTAGCCATTGAAGAACCATAATTTTTGGAGTGAGCAGAGTTAAAAGTGTGAAAGGAGCCCTCAGAAGGAACCAACTCTTCACCATTTTCATCAGCATCTGAGCTAAGAAGAGCATTAATCTCATCTTTAGTAAATGGTTGATTCAGATCATCATCAACAATAACAAAGGGGTCCTCCTCCTCAAGGAGATCATCCTCCTCCATATCAAAGTTCTCCTCTTGCTTACACAGCTTACTATATGAAAGATTATCCAACTGAGGTGCAACCAGTTGTGGGAGAGGTTGAGGAAGCTCACCATCATCTTCATCATTTGGGGCTAGTTTGGGAAGAGGTTCAGAATGGATGATTTGAATTTTTGAGGAGCTAGAGATATCAATGATAAGGTAGATAGATTTTCCCCTTCAACAAAGGATGAAGGAGGCACAAAAGAGATTGGTATATGAGATGGAGGGTTTGGAATCATAATAGACTCAATTTCATGACTAGCAATAGTAATGTGCACCCCATTACTGGGGTCAAGAAGAGGAATATTAGCAGCAGGCAGCTCAGTCACAACAGGACTTTTAGTGGTGACTACAGGGTCACTTTGGATTGACTTGTGAACAGAAGGCTCACTAGAAATATGCTTGGAAGCATCCTCCTCAGAGGAATGATCAGATACATAAACAAAGGATATGCCACCATTAGAAGCAAGGTATGGTTTATGCCCATGGTCAGTATAGGCTGCAACCTTATCTTTCTTAGCAGAGACCTTAGTCCACTCCCCATCTTCAGTATTATTCCCCTCCTCAGGAAGAGTAGAAGAAGTAGTAGTATATTGAGCTCTTTTAATAGAGATTTGGAGCTTAGGAGGAGTAAACTTCCTCAAAGGGCAAGTTGTAAAAACATGATTAGGATCCCCATAATTGCCACAACCTTTAGGCCAATCCTCAAACCAAATATTAAACTTTTCATAGACACCATTTTCATCTGGTATAAGAACATGATTTTCAATGGATTTGGAGAAGTCCATTTGAACACAGATTCTGGTAAACTTTGCCCATTTTCTTTTGCTAGTAAAGGGATCAAGCATAATGAGGGTTCCAATATTATTCTCCTCTAGAATAGCTGCTATGGCTTCAGGGTCACACAACTCAGCAGGTAAATTTGGGATTCAAATCCATAAATCAATCTTTGAAATTGATTCAGTTTGGGTATAACCCAGTAACCCATTGCTTAAGAAGGAGTATTTGGCCAAACAAATGATAAGGGCGACCCTCCCAGATTTTTTAAGGTCAATGGGGTTGGCAAAAGAGATTTCAAACCACCCAAATTGTCGATCAAAGAAACTGTTATCCCCTTTCAAGAATCTCCATTCAGATTTAAGTTTAGCAAAAACTTTAGGAAGTTCCATAGGATTCCCTATTATGTACCTCATCAAGGCCGATTCTTTTCTTTTTTGTAGCAATCTCCCTAACTTTAGCAAGCTTTGAAATATAAGATTCTGAACAGATTTTAGATTTCCCTTTGTTAATATGGGTTTGCTTGTTAACAGCTTTAGGTCTTTCTCCCATAGGATTGTTTTTAATGTTGGTAACAACATGGGACCTGTTAAGGTCAGCTTGTGAAGCTGTAGTGATATTGTTATCAGAGTAGAGAGAAGTAGAGTAAGATGCAGTACCTTTACTCATATTGAATAAAGGTAAGCACAAAGCAGTACAAAAGCAAGGACAACAAGCAATCAACACAGGATAGTCACACACACTCAGGCAGTTCAATTTTAGTATTTAAGTGATCATGGAAAGCGATTTTGAAGTGGATGACACAAAGCATAGAAAACATGCAATATTTATATGCAATGTGACAAGGATAATAATGGAAACAACTGATAAGGGGGGACATAGAGCGAGTACACCTTAGTTTAGGGTAAGAAGTCACCCTCTGATGCCAACAATAGACCAAAGAGAACCTGCTCCTCCCAGAGAGACGAGGAGGCTTCCCATTGGTGCTCAACCCAGAGGACCAGTCACACACCAAAAAAGCCAGTGAATAGTGTTCGAGAATGTCACCACATAAGCTATCAACCCCTATCTCCATCGGAAACAGCGGTAGAAGTATGGGCCTTCTCCCAAACCATGAATCAAAATCATAGCTTGTCTCCATATGATTGGAAAGGTGATGATTGCTTTTGAAACAAGAATTACACCCTACCCCGTTCAGCGACTTGAATTGTTTTCATTTGTACTTTCGACTTTCCCCTAAAAACTGGAAAGAGAACCAGTAGAGGGAGTAGGTAGCGAAAAGATGATAGATTGTGCTTAGATGAAGCATATTTGATTGAGACAGAACATAATCTGTAAGGGAGTAAGGCTATTGAAGCATGCAACACTGATTAGGGTTTTGATTTGGGTGAGGGAGAGGGGAGTTGGAAAGGTAAAAGAGAGAGTTTTCCATTGCGGTAGTTCTACAATAGGATCCGGGTTATATCTCTATGTATATATCCCGTACACTATACATCCAGATTATTTGTGAGTCAAAAATAAAATTAAAATGGAAAGCCCGGGCTATTTGTATCCCAAAATTTACGAGAAGCAGGCCAACACCCGCACTTTTCTCCTTCGATAGAACAGTGGAGCCATTGCCGCACCGAGCCCTAGCACCAGCCTCTCCTCCTCTCTGCCTCCTTACCGATGTCATCTTCGTTCTTCCGCCAGCCTCTCCGCCTCTCTGCTAGTGTCGTCGTTCGCTCCTCTGTTTAGGAAGCTTGCTTGTTCATGTGCAAATCCATCTCCGCCTCATCGTTTCCTTTCTTCCTCGCTTCTTCTCGTCAGGAGCAAATCCATCTGTCTGAAGGCGGTCTGTTTTGCGGTGCTATTACGCTTACAGTCGAATTAGTATTTTTGTTTTGTCTATCTTGTCCTGCCTGAAGCATGCATTTCAGATCGAATTAAATTCGAGGTATAAAGGATTTGCAGTTGGTACGGAAATTTGAGCAAGGTTTTATGGCTGATTTGTTCTTTACTGGATCATTTTAGGGCTTCTATTGTTGTACTTTCTTCTTCAAGTGTTGAATTAAGCACTAGTGGAGGATAATGATATCTGAATTATTTGCGAAAGTTCAGTGAAAATAGTGTTTGGTCAATGGCTTTTCTATAGGGTTGCGAGGTTTGAGGTATTTGGAGCTTCATGTGCTTGGCAGACTAATGTAAATTACTTAATTTGGTTATGTGTTTAGTTTTTATATGGATAGTGAATTGGTTTCTGAGGAATGGGGAGCTCAGCTCAAACTGACTCGCTTTTGAGTTCAGCACGTATATATGCAATAAAAGTGCTTGCTCTTGTTTCCTTGGTGTGGATGACAAAATAGAGTAAGGTAAGGAGCTTTCCTAGCTAGTTCTCTATTGTTCTTGATATGAAACTACATAGGTAAAATGTTTGAAAATGGAAGAGTTTTCATTAAATGAATCCACCCCAGATTTTAGAAGAAGGTTTAATTTGTTGCTTCAATTGAGTATCCTTTCTTGTAGCAAGGGTATTAGATGTCACCATATTGTGTAAACTTAGTCTTTTTTTTTTTAAAATCCTTTAAAAAGGAGCCTAATGTGTCTAGGCTTTTCTATAGTGCACTCATAGGATCAAGATCCATTCTTATGGAAAGTACTCAAAGAGAGTTATTTATTTACATGTACTCAAATTACCACAAAATTTTCTTTTCATGATGGTGGTTTTACTCTAATTGGCATATTTGAATGTCCTTCTAATGGTGGTTTACAAGCCATATGTGGCTTGAAAAAATTACTTATACATGGTCTTATTCTGTGTCAATGTGGTCTTATTTGTTCATTTCACTTATTACAAGTCTCTTCCTAATCATAAAACGAGTGGATCAATACCTCTTGACCTTAGGAACCTTGACAACTTGGAGGTTTTGTATGTATTGCATCATCTTCTTCTTCTTTGCTGCAACTCTGGATATGTTATATATTTTTATTTCTGGTGATCGTATATCTAAAAACTCTACTACAAAGAAATTGTTTTCAATATTTTGTAATTCTTGCTGTTAAATGCTACACAAACTGAATGTGTCATGTTCTCATGGGGCAAGGTTTCCAGGCCTCATGGTAACACTGGTGTTGTCCGTGCTAAATTCAAGTCTAACCTGCCTCCCAAGGCTATGGTAATTTACCCTGGATTTTGTTTGCTTTTACAATGTTTTTTCTTTTGGATTCGTTGTTATTTTTATTTTTCTGGATTATTGATTTTAAGTGTTTGTTTATGTCTTTCTAGGGAGACAAGGTTAGGGTTTTCATGTATCCAAGCAACATATAAGGTAATTGATGCTTTCTTTTGAGATTTTTGTTCCTCAAGTATCTGATTGTTTTCATCATTATGGGAATTCGTTGGGATATGACTGATGTTTTGGCCTTTAGACATTTAGTACCCTATGAATATTATGAAATGTTGTTCTGATTGTTTGCTATTTATACTTGCCTTCACATTTAAGGTAACATGGTACTGAATTGGATGTTTAGGGTTTTTTCCGTCTATCTCTTAAATGAGCCACACAATTATTCGGTTCAGGTTTAAAATAAGACCTTATATGTGGATAGAATTTGCTCTTTAGCAGTTCAATTACTCTTCAGCAAGCTAGTGGGTAGAATTTGTTCTTTAGCAGTCCAAGGTATGACAATACAAGGAGACTAAAACTAAGACCTTGTTGTAATGAAAAAAATACTATAAATTGGTTTTTAGCATTTCACTTTTATGTTTTATTCAGTTAATTTCATAATTGAATTTGTCCAAATATACATTTTTTATTAAAGTTCTCATTGTTTTGCTGCAAGCAAGCTGGTGGGACTCCGTTTCGATCAGTTAGGGACATTGTTTCGCTGTTTGGAAAAGGAGTGTTTTCGGGAGATATTGATTCTCGCGGACTTAACAGGTTAGTCATTAATTAATACATACTTTGTGACTAGTTTTTTCTTAGCAAGGCTTAGCATATTAATTTGCAAGTTTATCTTGTGAAATTTTTACATATTAGGATGAATTATAGCTTTTTGTTTATCATTTGCTTAGTATAACAGTGTCGTATACATGTATAATTAACTAGTAAATTTTGATGATACTAAGCAAGGAGGGCTGATAATCGGTGATTCCTTGTACCATAGCTCCATTGTGAATGGAGCTCGAGGAATAAGAGCTACAATCAGAGTATTTCAACATAATAGTAAGTCTAATCAAAATGAATGTTGCTTATCACATTCAACTAAGGATAAATATTCTAGCTATCACTGCGAAGATTTCTTGCTCTAATTGCTCAAAGCTAACCAAATTGAGCCATTTTCTTGACAATTTCCCTCACTACTGCTAATGCTGACTGTCGTCGTTTCAACTCCATCTCACTTGTAGAAGGTGTTGAGAGAATAGATTGCTGAGGTCAACCTCGGACACGTACACCATCGAAGAAAATAATGGTTGTTGTGGAGGGAATTTATAGTATGGAGGGTTGTCTTTGTAAACTGCCAGAGATTGTTGCAATATGCAAGAAATACAAGGTTGGTGCGACTTGGCCGTTAATACTCTTGGCTCAGTTAAGACTAACATTGTATGCTATTCGATATTTTTGATTCCTGCAAAGAAGTTCCATTGTTTGAGCTTTCAATTATGTGGTTTTCCATGGTTTCATGTTTGGATTCATGACTTGTGCTTAAATGCATTGTGTAATTCTTCGGTGTATCTTTGCCTGGACGAAGCTCACAGTGCCTTGTGAATGAAAATATTGCTATCCATGGTTTGTGTTAGAGCTTGTAATTGATCATTTTGTGTATGATTGCAGATATGGGAATGCGACTGTTGTGGAGAACACAGAGAGAGGGTGGCGAGATCCTTTATTCCATAAGATTCGGGCGATATTTGGTTTTGGACTTTAGACATCTTCAAGATGAAAGGAGAAAGGTTAAACAATCTTGTCAAGCTTAGCATTTTTATGGATCCATCTACTTTGTCATCCATAGAAGTTGAATTGAACTGTTGTGCTTTTGCTCTTTCCTGATTATAGAAGACATTGTTGGATGCTATTGAATTTTGATGCTTCATATTAGCAAGCAGTCAGCTTTTCTATTTTAATAATCTAATTACTTGGTATGATTACCCTAAGACGTTTTCAGTGTTAGAGATCTTTCATTAATATTTCATGCTTATTGTCTTGCACTTTGTCTGTACATACCCAATCTGTTATCCCACATAATGAGGCATTGAGTAGCTCTTGGACATGGGAACATTCAACTAATTTTTTTTTGATGGAATATTCAACTATTAGAAGTAACAATATAGAAATGACCGGTTTATTTAACAATATTAAATAACCCGGACCTACAAATACGGGTTATATTTGAAGTCAAATAACTCGGACTTGTAAATTCCGGTGTATTTTTGGTTAGGTCAAATAACCCGGATATATACCCAATCGGTGTATTTGGCAATTCAAATAATTCGGATACATAGGTTTTTTTTATATAACCCATGTGTTAATATCCGGGTTATTTGGGTTTTTTATATAACCCGAATGTGCTAATATCCGGTTATTTGATATCCAAATAACCCGGACCTTAAAAGAGTGTGAGAAAATTTTGGGAGGCAAAAAACCCGGGTGTGCCGATTTTAGGTTCGGGTTATTTGACCCCGAGCAAATGCGGCGTAAAATTTTTAACCCGGACCTGATTCGGGTTATATATATCCTTAAACGCTCGGGTTATTTGCTTGTTCTATAGTAACGATGCTGCCAAATTAGAAAAGGGAATGGAATTAAAGTGCTAATAAATGTGCAATTGTATTCAGCCATTCAAACGGTCTATGCCAAATTAGAAAAGGGAATGGAATTAAAAAAATTTAGTGACTGAATTAGTGAAGGGTCATTTTAAGAAACCCAACGTAAAACGAACTTTAATACAACCCATCCCAAAGGAAAAGTAAATAGACTTTCTACTAATGAAATAATTGTATATTTTTTTTCTAAAATGGACTGTCAGTGAGTGCACAGCTGAAGCCCAAGCCAAAACGGACTTTTAACAATCCCAACCCAAAGGAGAATTAACATATATTGGATGTTGTGAACAATGATATAAAGGACAAAAATTGCCTATTAATGGAAAACAATTAATTGAATATTAGTGAGTGCACAATTGAATATTAAACAACCTATAACAAACGCCCTTGCTCATGTTCAGAATGTAACCCCCGATACACATTTAAGCTTAGGGATGGCAACGGGGCGGGTTCGGGGCGGGAAGTACCCTCCCCGTCCCCATCCCCGTTTAGTGTTATATTCCCCATCCCCGTCCCCGTCCCCGTTGTAGTTAAAAATTTGGCCCCGTCCCGTCCCCATCCCCGTTGGGGAATCCCCGTCCCCGTAAATTTTCCCCATATAAATTCCCCGACGGGGAATTTCCAGCCCCGAACCCGTCCCCGTTTAGTGTTATATTCCTCATCCCCGTTTAGTGTCAAAATTTGTGGTGATTTTATACGTATACTTTTTCATTGTAAAAATTATTTTACCATATACCTTATTATATCACTTGAAAATTTTGATTTTTACCATATATATTATTAAATATACACTATTATATCACTTGATCAATACTGATTTATATACATTATTATGTATAAAGGCTTAATATAACTAATAAAGTCATAACAATATTTTTATAAGGATTTAGGACTTGATAAAGGCTTAATATAACTGATTTATATACATAACACTTGATCAATACTGATTTATAAACCCTTGTACCCTAACTTAGGGTACAAGGGTTTGAAAATTTAAAGGGTTTGGGCAATTTTCCAGCGGGGCTCCCCGACGGGGACGGGGCTCCCCGGCGGGGACGGGGGCGGGGGCGGGGCTCCCCGACGGGGACGGGGGCGGGGCGGGGACCCCTCTCCCCAACCCCGTCCCCGCACGGGGATTTAATTTTTCCCCCATCCCCGCCCCCATCCCCGTTTATAATCCCCGTCCCCGTCCCCGTGGTGGGGAATCCCCACGGGGAACGGGGAATCCCCGCCCCATTGCCATCCCTATTTAAGCTGATGTCAATGTCCAAAGTAAACACCCACATAAATATTCAAGATGTTGTACCTCCTCAAAAATAAACAGCCAAATGAAGGACAAATTTAGTGTCCAACAATTAAATATTAAGACCCAAAAAAGCCCAAAACAAATAAATTATAGTTGTTGTGAGGCTCTACCAAAACGCTCAACATTGAACATTATGCCAGTTTCCAGAACGCAATTGAAAAGGCTGGGACTGTACCTGCTAGAAGTCAAACATCCACAAATTGTAAAGCAATAAAATTAAAAAAACAGAAATGAAATGCCAATACAAAACGGTCAAATTTAAAGCTTTATCACCAGACTTACCCACATTAGCATTGCTCATCCCTCCATCTCCACCTATATAAGATCGTCACCCAACCCACTACTCTTCACTTCATTTCTCCTACCTATACACAAAACAATCATCATGGAGATAACCTATACACCACTAAACCAACTGATTGAAGGGGTTAGCTCTAACATTCAAGTGATGGTGTGTCGCAAGTGGGATGCATTCAATAGGATCGGTACATACATCAACACAAATTTCATTCTATCGGATGCCATGGTATGTAGACATTATATCTAGATTACTCGCACCCTGTCCACTCTCAAATCGATAACCCAAATAAAAAATGCCCCAAATTTAACATTATAGGGGAGAGTATAAGGGTAACAATGTGGGACAAGCTAGGAGATGAATTGCTCAAAAGGAAATTAACACAAGGAAACCTCTACGCTATCATCCACGTGAAGGAATTCAAATGTAATGGATCCTATATATTTTTTAAAAAGAAAAAACAATCCTTCAAGCTGAGTTTTTCTGTTATATCTTACAAGGGTACTTTACTAACTACATTTGATTATAAATTGCACACAGACAAGGTTTACATCTCAAGCACACCATCCACAATGAACTTCGATGCTCAAGACATCCCTCAATTAGTTGAATTCAAAAACCGCAATGTGTACTAACTTCTAATCATTACTTTCATTCAACATTATGTTTACATTATGGTAAGGGGGAAAGAAAAAAAGTTATAAAATACTAACCAGGATCTAATATTTACTTCCCCCTATAGAGATGATTCAATCTTGAACAAGAATCCTGAGGTTCATGCCCTGACAACAATGAACAAGACCATCCTACAAATGTTACAATGGTGTAGATTTAAAAAGAAGGTAATGCATTATAATTGGAGCATGTACTGAACCCATCTATCTATTCTCACCAAATAAAATTACATTTTTCATGCACAGGATGTCATTTTGCACTGCAAAGTAAGAACTTTAGATACTGAAACACATACCCCATGATACTAGTTCACATGTACAAGTGGCAAATGCAAGAAAGTGTGACTCGTCGTAGAGGGGATTTCTCTTGCACATCATGTGACATGACAATTAGTTTCCCAAAAGCAAGATACTTATTCACCATAAGATTACTTTGTATAAAATGTTTAAACATGATTAAACAGATGCAATCTACGACTTTAAGTCAACACCCATTGTCCTCATATGTACACATGATTAAGCAATTATGTAAGCACATACTTTGTTGTTCCACTAGAATGAATAAATTAACTCAGAATGCACTTCATTTAGAATATAATGTCAAGGTAAAAAGACTTTGAGACTAAAGGTATGAACTATGAAAGTCATAAATCTAACTATTAATTAAACAACACTAATTATATCGGTAATGACCTGTACAATGCAATTCACTTATAATTTTACTATAACATCATCACAGTACCTACTCTACTTTTGTCCCCTATTTTCTATGTGGATTTTGGTGAAGCTAACCAAGTTTGAACTGGCTATAAAGTATAGATTGGTTAATAAAACGCATATTGATGAGGCTAAAGTCGTGATGCCTATCAAAGTAAACCTCAAAAACCTAACTAATGTAGTAGGGTAAATAAGGATCGATCCCACAGGGAGGTAAGCAATCTTCCTAAGTGCAAAGGTTGTATGCCAATAGTAACAAAAATGGGTTTTTGGTTTGTAAACAGGTAACAAAGTAAATCAAAGCAAATGATGTAATATATGGGTGAGAGGTAACTTAGCCAGACAAATATCCACACTTCAGTTTGATTGGTTGATCCTAGATTATCTCAAATTCCTATCAATGAATATTCCTGTCCCGATCTTATGTATATAAACAGGTCAACCAGCCCTGAAAATACTTACCAATAAACAATCATGAAACCATCAAGATTCAATCTAAAGGCAGCAGTAAGCATAGGAATTAACCAGGATACATGCAATACTTAACAACCCGTCAGTACTCGACATGTAATCAATTCTCTTCACAATAAACATTCACAACCAGGAAGTGTAAATTGCGTTTGCTATACAAGATAAGGGATTTCAACCAGAAATATCTAAACCCTAGCAATAGATAATTACTAATATCAACTAGATGACCAGGCCAATCAAATCAGCAAGAATCATGGGATTTAGCTCAAAGAGAATTAATATAATCAAAGGAAAGGCAATAGAGTTATAATCTCACAACCAAATACAAACGAAGGCTTCAATCGTCGGACTAAGCAAAAGTTGCTTAGTTCTTCATAGTCTTCAAAGCACAAAACTCTAAGGGAAAAACTGAACGATAATGTTGTCAACTTGAATAATGAATTCTCAAAAGGCTGCTAATGAAAAGAAAGATATAAACCTAGCAAAACCCAGTTTCCAAAAGATAGGAAATAATATCCTAAAAGGAAATAAACGAAAATAAAATAAAAGAAATAAAATAAAACAAAAGTCTCGGACGAAGTAAAATCCCGGATCCACGTGTGAACAGTATCCGCGACCGCAGCAAGAATTCCGCGACCGCGGAAATGTTTCTGTAGCTTCGTTGTCTTTTGTGTGTTTCCGCGACCGTGGCAAGTATTTCCGCGACCGTGGAAATGTTCCTGTATCGGTCTTCAGCTTCTCTTGTGGTCTTCTCTTGTGGCTTTCTCCTCCATCTTCTATATGTCTTCATTTAAGCACTCAAAATCACCAAATCAACACTTCTTCTCCACAACTCCATTCTCCTAACTTATGCTCTAAACCCACACAAATGGCACCTAAAACTCCGGTAACAACTCCTAGTTACGCACTACAAAGTAGAGCTGATCAAATTCCCCCATGCTTAAACCTTGCTCGTCCTCGAGTAAGCTAATAGAAACCTACTCTTCCAATGAAATACCCAAGGTCTCAAGAAGCACAGCAAAACTATCTCTACTAATTATTGCACCTAATCATGAATCTCCAAGGCATCAACACATCAATACACACACACAGGCTTAAAGGAAAGCAGAGTACTTCCCCCAAGCTTATCCCGAACACCATAGAGTGAAAGTAACCATCTAATCCTAGCCTCCATCTATCTTCTTATAACTCCCAAAGTGACCTACCCGAATCCTCCTTATATCACCTCTTCTTATGTCACCACGCCAGGAAAAACGAGGAATCCTAATAATCATTCTTCTTCTTTTCACTCATTTTGCCAAGGCGTCCTTTCAGGTTTTCACCAAGCCACTCATTTCATTTTTCAATAGATGGGCTCACAAAAACTCACATCACTCTTGACCTCTTATTACCCCAACCTAATGATGGTCCAAGCCACCTGCTTATTGCCTAAGTTATATCACCTCTTCTTATGTCACCACGCCAGGAAAAACGAGGAATCCTAATAATCATTCTTCTTCTTTTCACTCATTTTGCCAAGGCGTCCTTTCAGGTTTTCACCAAGCCACTCATTTCATTTTTCAATAGATGGGCTCACAAAAACTCACATCACTCTTGACCTCTTATTACCCCAACCTAATGATGGTTCAAGCCACCTGCTTATTGCCTAAGCCGCCCTTGCGGGTTTTTGACTTAGCCCAGGATTTTCTTTTATGTCTTTTTCTCATATTTTTGACTTTTTCAATTTTTTTTCTTTCCCAGATGACTAGCAAGTATAGATCACTCCCCCATGCTTAAACATTGCATTGTCCTCAATGTAATGAAAGACAAAAAGATGAAGCACATGGAAAAGCAGAAAAGTACTCACACCGTCGCCGAGGTGGCCTGGATGTGGACGTCTGGGCTGGCAGTAAAACATTGAAAACACATGTCGCTGGTGTTGCGGCGGTCCTCCTCAAGTAAACTCCACATGCAACCAAATAAATCCAATGTAAAGGAAGTGGTAGAACATAGAAACGGGGTTGCACGAGCCTTCAACGAACATAGAATTGGAGCCCAAGAGTAATCATGTGGTGGGCTCCAGTGTTCATCCTCGTCAGCTGTCGAATGTCGGGCCATCATCGTTGCCAAATAAAAATGTCGGGCTAATGTCTCCTTCTTGGCAGCATGATGCGCACCATCTCTCAAAGAAAAGTTCGGACAGCTAGGCCGCGATTGCGGATTTAAGGCCGTGGTCGTGGACATCTTCATATTTTTTTTATTATTATTATTTTTTTGATTTTTTTTTCAGGTTAAGGGGACTTACAGTGGCGAAACCGCGGTCGCGGAAAATTTTCCGCGGTCGCGGGTTCGTGTTTGGTGCGAGTTGAACACCGTCTTCGAATATTGGCTTCGAGTCTCCTACCTGCAGGTTAGTCTAAACACGAAGCAAAACAAATAAAAACTTGAAACGAAAAAACATGAAAAGAATTACATACCTCGGGTTGCCTCCCGAGCAGCGCCTTGGTTATTGTCGTGGCTCGACATAGTGCCCTTCGGATCAACTTGGGTTGCTCACATCAACCGAACACTTGGGGTCACAATCAGGAGGGTGTCTCTTTGCATTATCGATGTTGTGCTCGACCCTCACCCCATCAAACTCCATGGTGAGCGAACCCCTGCTCACATCAATCTTCGTATTCACCGTTTTCATGAACGGCCTACCCAACATCACAAGGGCTGCATGTTTGTCTTGCCCCGTATCCATCATAAAGAAATCCGCAGGGAAAATCAGCTTATCGACCTCTACCAGAACATCCTGCATGACTCCTTTGGGATACACATAGGACATATCCACCAATTGGATCACCGTCCCCGTCTTCTGTAATGGTCCAAGCTCCAAAGATTCGTACAACGAGAGAGGTAGTACATTTATAGATGCACCTAAATCCAGCATGGCTTTATCGAACATGGTGTCACCTATCTTGCAAGGAATACTGAACATGCCTGGGTCACTGCACTTCTTTGGTAACCGCTTTTGCAGCATAGCGGAGATATTCTCACTCACCTGGACCTTCTTCTTTGTTTTCTCTTTTGTCTTCTTCTTGATCTTACATAATTCCTTCAAAATTTTGCATAACGAGGAATGCTCTTAACCAGCTTGATCAAAGGAATGTTTACCTCGCAATTGCTGAAGGTCTCAAAAATCTCCTTGTCGTTCTCCAGCCTTCTAGTATCATTCAGTGCCTCGGGAAAGGGTGCGGGTGGTTTCAGTGAACTGAGCGGAGGGAAATTCGGACGAACGTAATCGTCATGGGCATCAGCGGGCACACCACGGTCGTGGATTGGGACCCGCGGTCGCGGACTTCATTCCGCGATCGCAGACTGTCTTCAAAATCTTCCCCTCCTCCAGAAACTTTTCCGCGATTGCGGATATCTGGCCGCGATCGCGGAAATTTGCCGATATTTGCTTTGCCTTCAGTGATGATTCCGCAGTCGCAGAAATCAGGCCGCGGTCGCGGTTCTTCTTCTGATGCATCCATCACTTCCTTCATTTGTGTTCCGCTCCTCAGCATCATCGCACAAACATTCTCCCTCGGGTTCGCTACCGTTTGAGATGGTAGTTTCCCCGAATCCCGGGCCTCTAGTTTGCTCACTGCGAGGGAAATCTGCCCCACTTGCTTCTCCAAGTTCTGAATACTAGACTTCATCTCTTGATTTTGTTGGACCATAGTGGTTGCCAACGTCGACACACTCTGCGCGAGAGACTTAATCATGTCATCACTGGACATAGATGAACTTGCGCTTTGGCCTTGAGGTCTAGGGTCATATGGAGCTCTAAATTGTTGTTGTTGTTGACCTCCAGGCCGCTGAAACTGTTGCTGCTGTAAGAACTGTGGTGGTCTCTGGTGAAACTCTTGATCATCACGGCCCTGTGGAGGATTCTGCTAATTCCTGTACCTTAAATTTGGGTGATCTCTCCACCCTGGATTGTAGGTGTTGGAGTACGGATCATATCTTGGCCTTGGAGGGCCAAAACCTCCAATAGTGTTCACTTCAGTAGTGGGTTCCTGCAGCGTGGGACACAAATCAGTAGGGTGCATCGTGTCATAGCATATTCCATAAGACTTGACTTGCTGCTGGTTGCCCTTCATCATAAACCTCCTCATCATCTCCTTCATCTCAGAAAGTATTGAGGACGATGACTGAGAGTCTGCATCTTTGATTGTGTGAGCGCTTGCTCTCTTGCTAAACTGTCTTGAGCCCTCAGATAGCTCAAAGAAAATCTCAAATGTTGCAGCCAGCGTCTTGTTCAGAATGTTTCCGCCACAGGCTGCATTCACCATTTTTCTCTCATCATCAAGAAGTCCACCATACAAATATAGTACGAGGTCTTGGTCAGAATACCCATGGTAGGGACAGCTTGAAATCAACCTCTTAAACCTCTCGTAATACTCATACAATGTCTCAGTAGCATGTTGCTCGATATTGCTGATGTTCCTCTTCAGGCTATTGAGCTTCGTTGCAAGGAAGTACTTCTCCAGGAAGGCTTTCTTCATCTTTGCCCATGTGTCTATGCCTCCTGGGGCCAAATAATAGAACCAATCATTAGCCGAATCCTTCAGAGAGAAAGGAAAGGCCCTCAGCTTGATCTGGTCCTCAATAATACTCTTGGGCTTCATGCTGCTGCAGACATTGTGGAATTCCGAAAGATGCTTGTTAGGGTATTCTCCACTCATCCCATGGAAGTGGGGTCATAAGTGAATCAACCCAGATTTGAGATCAAAATTCATGCCATCCGCCAACTCTGGAAACTGCACAGCAAGTGGTTGCTGCTCTAGATTCGGTGTAGTCAACTGCCTCAAGGTCTGTTCTTCGTCAGCCATCTCTAGTTGCGTACGGGCTGCTATACGGTTCTTGAAAATTGTTCGTTCGATTTCTGGATCAAGATCTAAAGTAGGAGAGTCAGTAGCACGGATGTAGACCATAAGATAGGTCCACACAAAAGTTGACACACAAACAAACACAAAGAAAAATTGAAACTATTGCCTCCCCGGTAACGGCGCCAAATTTGATGAGGCTAAAGTCGTGATGCCTATCAAAGTAAACCTCAAAAACCTAACTAATATAGTAGGGTAAATAAGGATCGATCTCACAGGGAGGTAAGCAATCTTCCTAAGTGCAAAGGTTGTATGCCAATAGTAACAAAAAGGGGTTTTTGGTTTGTAAACAAGTAACAAAGTAAATCAAAGCAAAGGATGTAATCTATGGGTGGGAGGTAACTTAGCCAGGCAAATATCCACACTTCAGTTTGATTGGTTGATCCTAGATTATCTCAAATTCCTACCAATGAATATTCCTGTCCCGATCTTATGTATATAAATAGGTTAACCAGCCCTAAAAATACTTACCAATAAACAATCATAAAACCATCAAGATTCAATCTAAAGGCAGCAGTAAGCATAAGAATTAACCAGGATACATGCAATACTTAACAACCCATCAGTACTCGACATGTAATCAATTCTCTTCACAATAAACATTCACAACCAGGAAGTGTAAATTGCGTTTGCTACACAAGATAAGAGATTTCAACCAGAAATATCTAAACCCTAGCAATAGATAATTACTAATATCAACTAGATGATCAGGCCAGTCAAATCAGCAAGAATCATGGGATTTAGCTCAAAGAGAATTAATATAATCAAAGGAAAGGCAATAGCGTTATAATCTCACAACCAAATACAAACGAAGGCTTCAATCGTCGGACTAAGCAAAAGTTGCTTAGTTCTTCATAGTCTTCAAAGCACAAAACTCTAAGGGAAAAACTGAACGATAATGTTGTCAACTTGAATAATGAATTCTCAAAAGGATGCTAATGAAAAGAAAGATATAAACCTAGCAAAACCTAGTTTCCAAAAGATAGGAAATAATATCCTAAAAAGAAATAAACGAAAATAAAAGAAAATAAATGAAAAGAAATAAAATAAAACAAAAGTCTCGGACGAAGTAAAATCCTGGATCCGCGTGTGAACAGTATCCGCGACCGCGGCAAGAATTCCGCGACCGCGGAAATGTTCATGTAGCTTCACTGTCTTCCGTGTGTTTCCGCGACCGCGGCAGGTATTTCCGCGACCGAGGAAATGTTCCTGTATCGGTCGCTGTCTTCCGTGTGTTTCCGCGACCGCGGCAGGTATTTCCGCGACCGCGGAAATGTTCTTGTATCGGTCTTCAACTTCTCTTGTGGCTTTCTCCTCCATCTTCTATATGTCTTCATTTAAGCACTCAAAACCACCAAATCAACACTTCTTCTCCACAACTTCATTCTCCTAACTTATGATCTAAACCCACACAAATGGCACCTAAAACTCCGATAACAACTCCTAGTTACGCACTACAAAGTAGAGTTGATCACATATTAAGAGATATGTACAAATCTAACAGAACTAAAAAAAAAGAAAGGAGAATAGGTGAATACATGAACACATGTAAATATTTTGTAATTTATACTAGCCTAGATGAAACATACCAATGCTTTCCACACAAACAAACCAACAGAAACAAAGTAAATTATAAAACAAGGGAGAGAAAAAAACATATACAAATAGAATGGACATGATTTTGTTGTTGTGAAAACATGTTTCACTTCTACTACCTTACTCTCCAGAGTAGATTTGTTCATATGCTTTTGATCTCACCTTTTTTTTGGCGTTTTCATGCTGCGTAGCATCATAACGAGTTGTTCTCTTTCACCTTCAACCTCAGTAAACTTGAGGCTAAGTTCAGAGTACCTCTCCCATTGTTCTTGGAGTTTGGTTCAACTCATAAACCACAGGATTTAATGTAATATCTGTTCTTCAACAATACCAATAAGAGATTTGCTTCATTTTTCCCAAATTCAACGCAAATACGTAGAAATAAAGATTGTTAAACAAGTGAATTGTACGACCTTTGTCGGGCTTGGGAGTGACATGGTTGTCAACCAGAATGGTGAGAAATCCATTCTCTGCCAATGCTTTGATATGGTCCTCCTTCGCGTTCTCATGGAGTTTGACTGCACTATGGAAAGCCTCAACCTTCCTCCTCTCCAGCGAGTGTAGTACAACGACCACCTTCACCTATGATTTGAAACATACATGAGCAACATAAGTAAAGGTATATGGGAGATTTCAGAAAATGGGACAACCATACTTGCTAATCTGAGGAGGACGAAGAAGAAGACATTGAAGAAACGACAGACGTCACGCTGACCATCGGCTGCTTATGGAGCTATGGAGCTTTAGTTTGGAACGCGCCAACCTTCTCGATGGGAGCTCATCTCAATGTTTTTGTGGTTGTATATCTTGGGAGAGAGATAGAGTTTTGGGAACTTAGGAGGCGGCTGAAGATAGAAGGAAAGGGTTAGGGTTCTGGGAGAAAAAGAGAATATGAGGGATGGAAAATTGAGTTGTATTAATTTAACCCTTATTTATTACACAATTTTTAAACCTTTCATTTTAGTAATTAAAACGTACATATACAATATCCTCATACATATTCAATGATGAATTCAATGTTGGTCCAAATAAATCAATGCAACTACTTTGTATTTTATAGTCACACTTATCTCAGGGAATTTTTAATATCTTCACTTACAATACAATTAATTATAGAGATCATAAATTATCATAAAAATAAAAATGAATTAAATATAAATCTCTACTATTATTATATTAATTTACTAAATAATGTTGTACATGTAACTAAAAACATCGCTACTTACATTATTGTCATAAGAAAGTCGCCAAATAAAAAAACCACAAATTGCATCTAACATACTACAAATACAAGAGAATACTAATATGAATATAACTTATAAAATAATAAATACATTATTAAGGGAAAAACAATATACAAAATTTATATAATGTAATTAATATCATATTTATCCCAAATCCTATTAGAAATTTACAAACTTATATATAAGATTGTATTACTGAAACAAATAAATAAAACCAAGTATAAAACACACCCTATATACATATTCTACAATATATACATACTATATTAAAGAGTCGTAATGCATGTTTTTAGGCGGTAAAAAGTATCATGAAAGATAGTTTCTTATCTACTTTATTACTCAAACACTTTAAAAAATACTTAAAATAATATAACATCACTTTAGACTAGGCTGAAATTGATAAACCAATATTAATTTATCATAACTATATATATAAGTCTCTGCTTAATCTTAAGAAACACACAATACATCTCATTTTGTTTTAAATAAATTACTATAATATACAAACCACTATATCATTATTGTACATGAAATCACTAAACACATTTTTAAACATAAAATCACTAAACAAAATTTTAAACATATACCGTGCATAGAACGGGCATGGTTACTAGTTGATGATATGTGTCTAGAAAAAGCCGTATTCAATTTGCCAATCAATTCAAATTACGTATTAATTCCCTTTTTGGTCTAATCAAAGCATATGTTGGGCTAGTAGCTCTTCAGTTCGTCCAGTCGACAGATATTAGCACCACTTCGACGAACTAAAAATCTGTACGTGTCCACTTCATCATTTGAGTAAACTTGAGTGGTAAAGGAACATAGGAGAAGCAGATGAGTAAGGCTTCGTTGGATAATGATGATGAAGTTGAAGGATTTGAGGTGAATCTGGAAGGAAGTCCCAAAGGGGGCAAGCGGCGGCTGGTTGGAAATAAAGGTTTGGGGTTGGGTTGAACGGAGGAGGGTTGTTGAGTTGGGGATTTCAGGGATTGAGGATGATCGGCGATTTCGGTGTTCATGGATGGGGTTGGTGGGGGCGGCTGATAAGCTAGGGTTTTGGTGGCTGGGTGGAGGTCTTACTTCGCTGTCCACGTCGTTGTTCGTCCTCTTCCTCCGGGTTGTGGGGCGGTTGCGATATGGCTCTCCCTCCTCTCATGGTCTTGGAGACGGGGTTGGAGCGCTTCTCTGCTCGTCTTTCTTCTTCTATTGGATCATTATTGTAAGAGTTCCGTTGTTGCTCTTCGGCGTCGTTTTGATGTCGGGATCTTCAGCAGATCTACTTGAAGGAGAATATTCATTATCGTCCTTTCTCTCTTATGCGAACCAAGGTACTCTCTTTCTAATATAACCCCTCTTGAACCCTACCTTGATAATCAGTATGTGTTTGAACCTTGTTTTCTTGTGAGTGGTACTTTGTTAAAAAGTTTACAAGCTATTGTTCTTGTTATGTTTACCCCTAAAATGACACTTCATTACCTGCTTATTATCTGTGAACATCCTTTACTGATATGGATCCATTGTCATGGATTATTTCATGTTCTGTCTCCTTTGATAAAGGGGATTAAAACCTAGATTGAGATATTCTGCTCTGAATCTGAGTCGACTGTGAACCATGAAGTTTTGACCCCTTCTGATATTAAGGAAAAACACCTTACTCTTGTCGAGGAGACCACTAACATTGATCCTATAGACAACTATAATACGAACATGATGAACCCTGATGCTAGTAATCTTAAGGGTCATGATAACTTTGATTTATACCATCTTACTCTTTCATTTCGTGAACCTTATTTTGAATTTGGGAACCTCTGCTATGAGTCCTCTGAAGTTTCTCTTCCTTGGTGCTCTGCTCCTAGGAAAACTCTGCTGGTGGACTCTTTCCAGTCTTCTTTTTTTTCCTGCTTTCTTTGTTTCTTGCCATATTTGGACTTATGACTACATTTTTGCTCTGAATTGTGTATCTGTTTTACATGACATAGAAACAATGCTTATGCAGACAACCGAGCCACTTCATGAACAAACAGATCCTGAGATGACCTTTCTAGACCAAACTCTTGTGAAAAACGTATATTAAGGCAACCACCAGATTGTCGTTACTAATTAGTACCTCTTACCAAAGGCAGAAACTAAAAAACGAAGTCTGGTTCATGACCTCGACAAACCAAATTGTACAAATTATACATTTGAACCCTTGTGGACATTATTGTATATGCACTATGCCCTACTTGAATAGAAGAATGGAATACAATGAACCCTACACCATTATGGTTGAGAAGACCAAAAGTAATGGTGTCTCAAGTTTCAATGTGATAAACTTCAATGAAAAAACTCAAATATAATTCATCTTTGATAAGAACAATCAAAAGGAGAACACTAGATTTGTTTCTGTGTGTATTAGAACCTCTATGACCAATCATTCTACTCAAAAGTGGATTCAGTTGATCCTTTGTACTAAATTACAATGTTTTATTCACCATAAGGAAAAACCCGATGTTAACAACATTTGGATCTTACTTTATGTGTTAATTCTTATACTACAAGTTAAACCATGGCACTACTTCAGGTGCGAGACTGAGGGCTCTTGCATCTGTAGTAGAGTATTTATGAATAAATCCAAAAATGAAAAAAGGACTCCTAGTAATCTCCACACTCCATTCTTACTTTACATGCTTCCTTATAGGTATTGTTTATCTGAGGTTAGCATCATTCTTGATATGAACTCTTGCAGAATTATTCTTGCTGGTCATCGAAAATTGGATTACCTTTGTTTTTGTCATTGGTTGATGACCATGAGGACACAATTGATCCCTTTGAAGGAAATTTATGGAAAAAATCCATTAAGAGTGAATAACCTTTGCTCTGAAACCATATCTATTAAGTATGAAACTGAAAACCAATTTCCTGTACAAAGATACAACACCTATAATTTAAAGAATAATATAAGGATTATATTTCTTATTTTTCTTATGTCCACAGAAAAAAGTAATTAGAAACGATTATAAGTCCCCTAAATGTCTTAGGATATGGTGCAAAAACACAATTGGTTTTTTATGAAGATCACAACCTGGAATTGCCGCGGAATCAGGAAGAAAACTTTTCGGATGAATGTTGAATCCTTCTGCAAAATTGAACGTATACAATTAATTGCACTCTTTGAAACAAGAACAAACAAAGAACCTAGTGAAAAAGTGTGGAAAAAAGCGGGATTTGATCAATTATACTGTGTCCCGGCTATGGGCTTCTCGGGTGGCATTTGCGTAATGTGGAAGACCTACCAACTTACAAATGAAATCCTCAAAATTGACCAAATCGAAACAAGATTTGTTAGTATTAAGTATACAAACCTGCTCACGAACAAAAAACTTCTGCTAATCCTAACTTATGCTCCACCAAATGAATCTGCAAAGAATGTGTTCTGGGATGGACTCATTTCCTTTATTAAAAATTGTTCTCTTCCGTGCATCATTATGGGAGACCTGAACGAAATACAAGACCCATCTGAAAAATTAGGTGGTTTAATACCACCTTTGACAAAATTTGCAAGATTACGACACTTTAAGGATGAATGTGAACTTTTGAAGACCCTTATTCAAGGAAACATCTATACCTGACGGAAGAACATAACAGAAATAGATAACATATATGAAAAACTAGATAGGGTACTTATTCATCACGAGATCCTTCAGTGGTGCCCTGATATCTGTACTAAACACTTTGCTTTTACCAGCTCAGACCACTGTCCCATCTCTATAGAGCTTGACTCAGCAATATCTTTCAAAAATCAGTCGTTTAAATTTGAAAAAATCTGGATGACCAGAAAGGACTTTAGAAATATTGTTAAACAAGCTTGGAGAACTAACTATCATGGATCTAGATTGTATAATCTAGTATCCAAGACAAAATTACTTAAGAAATATGCCAAGATCTGGAATAAAAGTACCTTTGGTAATGTATTTACTCAATTACAAACTATAGAAAAATAGCTTTCTGAAATCCAAAATGAGATCTGTATTCACCCTACAAATGATCTCATTAAAAGACAAATAAGAATCATAGAAAAAAAGAAAAACTTCTTTGTTTCCAGAAAATTTACTGGAATCAAAGAGCTAAAGTTAAACACATCAAATATACCGATACGAATGCTAGCTATTTTAACAAAATAGCAAGTGGAAGAAGAAATATAAAAATTATAAAAGAAATTAAAACCCAAGAAGGAACAAGTACTACTGGAGAAGAGAACATTAGAAATGAAATCAGAAATGATTTCATTAAAAGGTTCAGAAGTGAGGATATGGACCAGAGATTACTCCAGGAAAATCTAGAATTAATTCAATATGAAATCTCTACAGAGGATAACTTAGAATTAATAAGGAACGTATCCAATGAAGAAATTTAGAAGGTTGTCTTTAACATTGGCTCGGATAAATCACCGGGTCCTGATGGTATGACAACAAAATTCTATCAAAAATATTGGGACATTGTAGGTCCTTCTGTTATTCAAGCAGTTAAAAGCTTTTTTCTTTTTGGGAAATTGCTCAAACAAATAAATCACACATTTATCTCTTTGATTCCAAAATGTTACAATCCAAACTCTACTAATCACTATAGACCCATAAGTTTGTGTTCTATAATTTATAAGATTATCTCGAATATTTAAACAACGAGACTTAAAGGAACCATGAAAAAAATTAATCCACCCCCTACATGGTGCCTTTGTTGCAAATAGAGCCATCCAAGATAATATCTTGATTGTTCATGAAATGTTTCACACCTTTAAATCGAAAAAAGGAACTGAAGGATTCATTGCCCTAAAATTAGATATGGAAAAAGCTTATGATAGAAGTGAATCGAACTTCATTATTAAAATTATGGAAAAGTTTGAATTTCATAAAAAAATTATCAACTGGATAAAAGAATGCATTACAACGGTATCCTTCTCGGTGCTTGTATGAAACGGACCCACGGAAAATTTTAAACTATCAAGAGGACTTCGACAGGGTGACCCCCTTTCCCCTTTCTTGTTTATTCTAGGATCTGAAATCCTTGCAAGAAAACTCCAAAAAGCTTCAGAAAGACCATGGAAACCGCTAGGATTTCAAATCACTCAGCAAGGAACATGTATTCCATTCCTGTCATTTGCTGGTGATATTTGTAATATCCCTCAATTTTTAGTAAGGATATTCGGGTAATTTTTCCCAACCTTCACTAATTAATTATTTCGCTTTCAGTGGAGTTTGGATTTTCTGAAATATCCATGATATCCGAAATAATTTCCTGAGTGGTATAAAATATATTCAATGTATTTTCGAGACTTAGAATATTTGTTTGGATACAAACATATAATTTTCGGGGTTTAATACCCATACCAAAAACCAATAGCAGCTCACCGAAAGCACTCCCGAAATTGCGCGAAGTTGTCGCTGGCTCGAGCCCCGTGTTGGCCAGCTCTCATGCAGCGTGGTCGGGGCTTCTCCTGGAGCTATATAAGGAGCTCGTTGGAGAAATGGGCACCGATCTGTCTCCCGCTTCACTGCCCTATTCCTCTCGTCTCCTCTGGTTCGCGCCTCAGCCCAGCCTTCCTCCTCTGTTGCGGCGTGGTGGTTGTGGTGGCTGAGATCGCCGACGACGAGAACCTCCCGGCGTCGAGGCGGCAGAAGCCCAGCTCGTCCCCCGTCTGCCGTCGCCAGCCGTCGAGCTCCCTTGTTCGCGTCGCCCTCCGCTCCTCTGTTTCGAGTTTCTCCCGCCGGCGAGCCTGGCGTGGTGCTCCGTCGTTGAGCTGTGGCTGGTGGTGCTCCTCCTCCCGCCGGCGTTGCCTTCCTCCCCGGCGTCAGCGAGGAAAGCCGGCGAGACCCCCCTCCTCTGTTTTCTTTTCACGTGAAATGGGTGGTTTGATTTGGAAGAGATGATGAATAGTGTTGGTGGGCCCCTCCTTTGTTTTGTTCTGATGGGCCGAAGGCCCATTTAGCCATCCAATCCAAATTCAACCCGAAATTATTCGAGCGGTATAATTTCGATTCCCTTTCGTCCGTATTTTTTTAAGGAAAATTTAATAAATTATTTTATGATTTAATATCATAGAAATTTATTAAATATAAATTCTTAAATTCGTCCAGTCAAATTAATTGATAGATAATTAATTTGTCAGTTAGAACGTGATTTGCTGGATCGCGTGTGGACTCGTTTTCTGGTAGAAATATTCTGAAGCTTAAGCCATATCCTCGGAAAGGATATTTTCGGTAGTCGTCTCGTCCAGATTCATCGCCGAATCTATTCCAGGCAAGTGGCGGTTCGCTCTTGCTCATCGTTCCATATTTACATTAATTATCAGTTGTTTATCTGAGTAATTAATTTGGAATGATTATTGTGTTCATCTGGAAACGGTTTTGTTAACTGTTTTGGAAAACTAAAATATGATATTATAATAGGTTGTATATCTGTTAGAACAACGCTATTATATATATATGTGAATTAATACAAATATTATAATAGGTTGTATATTGTTAGAACAACGCTATTTTATCTGTAGCCGGCCTTGAGGGCATTGTTATGAGTTATTGTTGTGTTGAACTGTTTAGTTAGCACGCGTATTCGTAGGAACGCTACTGTGTATCTCATTGCGAGTGCTAGTCGTTTCTTGATAACCTGGTGGTTAGGATTTAGTTCCTACCATCCTTCTCTAATGCCGTTTGTAGGGATTTAGTTCCTGACTCCGCCTTGAGGGATTTAGTTCCCGCGGGATTTAGTTCCCGATTCGACTCTTGGGATTTAGTTCCCGAGTCAACTCCGCTCCTAGGGATTTAGTTCCCGCGAGACTTAGTTCTCGATTTGACTCTTGGGATTTAGTTCCCGAGTCAACTCCGTCCATGGATTTAGTTCCCGACGGTATCTCTTTATCCCGATGGATGAGATGATTTAAAAGCCTATAACATGATGTGCGTTTTGGAATTAAATAAGATAAAGTGCCCGAGTGCACATAATTAATATACCTTTGGCGAGTAGTGCAGCTAAGTTATAGTGCAGCTAGGAAAACTCGTCTCGACTTTGATCATAGTACGTTCTCTTTCCAATCTGGATTCGCTGTATGCGATGAGGTTGGTCGTGAACCGAAGCATCTCAGTCAACTTTTAAATCATTATTGTATGATCCTGTAATCATTCCAGATTTGTCATATTTCCTTAAAGACTCAATCTCTTGGAGTCTCTTTTCGAGTCGATTTCTGTGAAGATGAAGTCTTCCAGAATCTTCTCTCATGCATACCTCTTGTTATTCCGTGAAAGTGTCGGGTTATGTATCGTCCCTTCGGTTATTATTCGAGGGACAATGATAGTAAACGGTTACGATCACTCGAACCATTCTGCTTTTTACCCTTGCTAGTCTATTCAAGTAGACTAACCCACGAACATTGTTCTCCGCATGTGGGCTGGTGTCATCCGTTCGATTCGGCACATTAGATAGAGTGAAGATTTGAGGAGACTAGATTGACTATGAAGACGACGGTTGTTTTTGGATGTTTTAATAATTGCTTTTAATCAGGTTGAGATCCTTGGGCAGGTGATCATCACGATCACAACCCCGTTTGTAAAATCTTTTATTTGTCTTCCGCTGTACTTTGTTTAAACTCTATATTTGTCCTATTCGGGATTGGGATGTAATCCCGTAACTCATGTTTCATTTGATTGATGTTTTGATTTGGATACTTTGATCATTATGTATCATTGTATGCCTTAAATTGTATTTAATCCGGTAAAGCCTTGGGTGATCTCGGTAAGGAACACTGGGGTCACTGGCGGTAATACCTTTCCAGATGGGTTAAGATTTGGGGGTGTTACAATATTGTGATCTTCTCAAAAGCAAAATAGGAAAACTGCAAGGAAATTAAGGACATTGTTGATGAATATTGCAAAATCTCAGGACAAAAAGTAAATTTTCATAAATCGGCTTTTCAAGTCACAAAAAAGGTTACCAACCAAAAGAAATTAACAATACAAGGTACTCTCACAATCACAAATATGATATCTCTCGAAAAATATCTAGGATGCCCTATCATTAATGGTAGAGTCAACTCGAATACCTTCACTGATATCTTAATTAGCACACAACAACAACTGTCTAAATGGAAAACGAACTCTCTTTCCCAAGCAGGAAGAACAATACTAATAAAAGCTAACATGGCATCAAGACCAAACTATCTTATGCAAAGCTTT
This sequence comes from Rheum nobile, assembly GCA_027886185.1. Classification (NCBI taxonomy): domain Eukaryota; kingdom Viridiplantae; phylum Streptophyta; class Magnoliopsida; order Caryophyllales; family Polygonaceae; genus Rheum; species Rheum nobile. The sequence continues at coordinate 6,358,488 of WOAB01000109.1, read as the reverse complement.
ATGTTACCTACACACACACATAATGAACTTGACAAGTTAAATAGATCTTTTTTGGAATAAAGACAACTCCTATAAACCTCTTATAGGATGGGAAAAGATATGTAAACTGACACAAAAAAGAGGTCTTGGATTGAGAAAATCAAAGGACATGAATAAAGCCCTGCAATTTAAATTATTATGGAAAATTTTAACAGAGCCAAATAATTATTGGGTCAGAGTTGTTACTGAAATATACTTGAAAACAATCCATATATTTCAATACGAGAAAAAAAAGAAATTTATCATGGCAATGGTCCAAAATGATTGAACTCATGGATGAATTCAAATCTAGACTAATTTGGCAAGTTGGTAATGGAAGACAATCAAATTATGGTCGGATAATTGGGTCTCTAAAACCCCTTTATGTGATATCATTAATACACAATTAATCCTGAATAAGGATGCCCTAGTAGCTGATTTTATGTTGCCAAATAAAACCTGGAACAAGGACTTAATAGAACAGTGTTTACCCCATGACTTAGCCAAAAAAATAATCTCTATGTTGATTAACAGAAACAAAATATATACTGCCTATGATTCTTCATGGATCTGGAAGATGGATACATATCCAAAAGTTAAAAACATTATCTGGAAAATAATGAAAAATGGACTTCCAACCAAAGCTAGATTAGCAGAAAAAGGTATAACAATTCCTAGGGTTGTATCCGTTGCAATGCTCAATTGGAGGATTTGAATCATCTCCTATTCCAATGTAACCATACCATGAAAACGATACAGAAAATGAATTATCATACCTATGGTATCATTAGATCCCTAAACATAGGAAATAAAAAAATCTATGAAATCATTGAGGAAATTCGACAAAAAACTGATAGATCACAATTTATAGAATTAGTGGTCTTTTGGTGGGGAATTCGGTTTTATAGAAACCAACAAAGCTTTAGAAGAACAAACGATGATGCAGATATCATAAAGGATGTACCAATTTATATCAAAACACAAATTTAGAATTGGAATAAGACGAAGAATTGGAACCCTGACTGTTTAGCAGATGACAAACAAAAAACACATAGAAAGAACAATATTAGATGACCAATAAAGAAATGGAAAAAACCACCGGATAACTTAATTAAAATCAATACAGATGGATCTACCAAAACTAATGGTGAATTTAGCTTTGGCTACATTTTCAGGAATAACACGGGTAAACCAATCTTTCTCTTTGGGATAAATGTGGTTTCTAAATCCCTTTAAAAATAAAAACACTTGCAGTAAGAAATGCTCTGGTAAATGCCTATGAATTAGGCATTACCGACATTCAACTTGAATGCGATAACCTTACCATTGTGAATGTTCTTAATCAAATCTGGCATTGTCCATGAGATATTGAAATTTTAATTTCTGATATCCTTTGTGTTTTACAACAGTTTTCTTCAATACATATTTTTCATGTCTTCCGAGAAAACAAACGTAGTGGCCGACTTTATTGCAAAGATGGCTCATCGGAGTTCCTTGGAAGATATTCGAGCTAATCTAGAACTTATAATTCTCATCCGAAAGGATGCTATAGACTGAGAAATCGTTTCTTTTATGATTTTCAGTCTAATTTTTACCTATTCAAAAAAAAAAAAAACATATGCTGGGCCCACAATGCATATAGGCCAATTAGCTATTCGACGGCGCAAAATACACAAAATGATTGGGGGCAACCAGGACGACTTGATCGAGCAATGGCTACGAGAAACGTCACAATCCGTTAGAGAAATTTCCAGAAGCAGTTGTCTCCAGGTTAACAACCCACAACGTTCACAACGGCTCGGTTGTAGAGATCCTAGGGGAAATGAAATTGTTTTATTGGGTAATTATAAATAGGCCCATTAGGAAATATACCAGATTTGCTAAAGCAAGTTGCAAAAATCCAAGATTTTCAAAAGTATTGCAAAACTACCAGAATTCAGTACGGATTGTGGTATTCTTGCTATTGTTGAGGGTGTAATTTAACTTTTCTTTTAAATGTAAATATCACATAAAGCATTAAAATTTCTAAAAGTTAAAGGTAAAAGAAAATCCTAATCCTACTAATCTAACCTAATTAATCCCAAATCTCACAATTTTACTAGTCTCCCTCTTCCTCTCCTTTGCTTCCCACTGCAAAACCACTGTCTCCGACATCGCAGTCTTCTCCTTCATCCTCATCCACTTCGCCACTTTCACTCTCGAGCAAGCTCGTCCTCCCCGCGTAGATCTCATCTCCGAAATCGTAGTCGAAGTCGACGACGGAGGGCTTGATGCAGGGGAGCTTGAACCGGAGCGAACCGGGGCGGCTCATCCCGAGCCGGAGGATGGGGGTTTCGTCGAACGAGAGCTCCCGCTCCCGCTCCCCGTAGACAGCGGCGGAGTCGATGCGGCGGCGGCTCACGGAGGAGGAGTGCCGATGCAGCGCCTTGATGTGCTTCAGCTCCGCCATCAGTCGACATTTCAAGATCCCACCTTTCCGGGCCCACAGCAACGCTATACGGAGGATTCTCCACGCTCTGCTCGCTGCTCTGCTTCTCTTTTGCCCCATTTTGGATTTGATCTTATTCAAATTCAAGATTTGTTTTTGTTTTCCTTATAATTTTAAATTTTGGGTTTAGGATTGAGATTTCTGAAAGAGAGATTTATGGGTTTTGATTTGTGAGTTGGGATGAGGCTGTAACACAATGTTTTTTATGTTTTTGTTTTTTGGGTTTACGCGGTGGGTGTCTGCTGTCATAGACCGAAATCGGCCTATGACAGCCATGGATGGTGCTCGCCGAGAGCTTGGGTTGTTTGGAGGAGGAGGATGAATAGTAAACGGTTCGACCCTAATGCTCTGAAGTTTTATGATATAACAGAGCATTGACCTGACTTCGTATAAATGTGGTCTGACTTCGTACACACGTGGTCTGATAAAGTACATATTGATCTGAAGTTTTAAAGTACCTTGTTCATCGCCTATATACATCACCACCAAGCCTTGTTCGACCCTAAGAAAAACACATCTCGATTCATGAAATTCAAAATCTGACCACGCCATCGTCTTTGCCATGCTCAAGTTACTTAAACCCGACTCTTGAATCATTTAAAATCACCTCCGAACGAAATCGAATCACCTCCGTATCGGCCCGCGTTGCGCATAGAAAACCGGTAACTATTCCACTTTGAAGATCCTAGACTCCGCGACCTATCTTCGGAGAAACCTTGCAGCGTCACAAACCCAACAACACCGCCCTTGCTACATGAGGTGGAATAATACTCTCTTATTTTAGTTGGTTTTTTCTTCCGTGTTCTGATCGAAGTGATCTATACAGCAAACTTTAAAAATTGCTACTTGTTTTCACATGTTTACTATTTAATGTGTTCTAATCTCTACAAGAGAACATCATTCTTAATTAGGCAGGTTCTGGTATAAAAGTGGTTCTGCTTAAAGCTACTATAACAGCGTAATGATCAGACTACGTACAAATATGGCCTGACAAAGTGAATATTGCTCTGAAATTTGAAACCGACTAACATTTGAAATTTTGTGATATAACAAAGCATTGACCTGACTTCGTATAAATGTGGTTTGACTTCGTACACACGTGGTCTGATAAAGTACATAATGCTCTGAAGTTTTAAAGTACTTTGTTCATCGCCTATATACATCACCACCAAGCCTTGTTCGACCCTGAAAAAAACACATCTCGATTCATTAAATTCAAAATCGGATCACGTGTCATCGTCTTCGTCATTCTCAAGTTACTTAAACCAGACTCTTGAATCATTTAAAATCACCTCCGAACGATATCAAATCACCTCCGTATCGGCCCGCGTTGTGCAAGACACGATCCGGTTGGATCGCCAATTATAGAGAGCGTAAGACAAGACACGATCCGATTGGGTCGCTAATTATGGAGAGCGTAAGACAAAGAACGCACTGTCCCTCCGCTTCTACATCGTTCACTACAAGATTCGAATTTACAGTGTGTTAGCAACTGATTCTGTGTGCTATGTTTTGTCTGTTTTCGATGCATTTCTAAAAGATTCGAATTGCTAAATCAACCTTCTTATATATTAGACTTTCTTGTACACTCTTCAGTGCCTTGGTATAAATGTGGTCTGATAAAATGAATATTGCTCTCACATTTAAAACCGACTAACATTTAAAACACTATTTTCGTAAATGCTCTGTTATATCACAGAATTTCAAATGTTGTACTTTGTCAGGCCACACTTATACGAATTCAGGTCACATTTATATAAAGTCAGGTTAATGCTCTGTTATATCACATAATTTCAAATGTTACATAACAGAGCATTATGTACTTTGTCAGCCCACATTTATACGAAGTCAGGTCACATGTATATTAAGTCAGGTCAATGGTCTTTTATTTCATAACAAAGCATTGACTTGACTACGAATAAATGTGGCCTGATAAAGTGAATATTGCTCTGAAATTTGAAATTAGCTAACATTTGAAATTTTGTGATATATGATTTAAGAGTTTAGGTTTTCCATGCACAAACCGGGCCGATACGGAGGTAATTCGATGTCGTTCGGAGATGATTTCAAATGATTCAAGATGCGGGTTTAAGTAACTTGAGCATGGCGAAGACAATGGTGTGGTCAGATTTTGAATTTAATGAATCAAAAGGTGTATAATTAAATCACAATTCAAAAAGAATTAGTGCATATTGATAGAACTAAAGTTTGAAGGATATAACAAACTTCACAAAAGGAATGAGTGCATATTGATAGAACTAAAGTGAATATTGCTCTGACATTTAAAATCGGCTAATATTTTAAATTTTGTGATATAACAGAGCATTGACCTGACTTCATTTAAATGTGGCCTGACTTCGTACACATGCGGTCTGATAAAGTACATAATGTTCTGAAGTGTTAAACTACCTTGTTCATTGTCTATATACATCACCACCAAGCCTTGTTCGCCCAAGAAAAACACATCTCGATTCATTAAATTCAAAATCTGACTAACATTTAAAACTTCATTTTCGTAAATTTTGTTACATAACAAAGCATTATGTACTTTGTCAGGCCACATTTAAACAAAGTCAGGTCACATTTATACGAAGTCAGGTCAATGCTCTGTTATATCACATAATTTCAAATGTTAGTCAATTTCAAATTTCAGAGCAATATTCACTTTATCAGGCCATATTTGTACGTTGTCAGGTCATTACTCTGTTATATTAACATTAAATTTGAAACAAACATTCAGTATTGACAAAGTGCTTTGATCCTGGTGTAATATTTTGGTTTGCTGAATGCATATTTTGCAGCTTGTTGGTGCTTTCTGGTAGTTGCTAGTGATAGAGCGAACTGATACTTGTTGGCGGCAAGCATGTTCTAGCAATAATTCAACCTGCACTACACACTCCTTGTATTGTAATAGCAATCTGCAGGAAATGAGTGACTACACTAAATGACACAATATCAGTGGCTCTGCTCTTGATACTCAATGTACAACAGATGGTGATAATCCACCATTAAATTTTGGCATCTTCTCATAGGTTATTTCTTGGTTTATGATGAAGGCTAGTGGTCCATTCTATCCATTGCGTACTGGAAGGCGAGACAACAATGCTTCATTTACTACGTATACATGTGGCCTGATAAAGTGGATATTGCTCTGAAATTTAAAATCGACTAACATTTGAAATTTTGTGATATAACAGAGCATTGACCTGACTTCGTATAAATGTGGCCTGACTTCGTACATATGTGGTATGATAAAGTACATAATGTTATGAAGTATTAAAATACCTTGTTCATTGCCTATATACATCACCACGACACCAAGCCTTGTTCGACCCAAGAAAAACACATCTCGATTCATTTAATTCAAAATCTGACCACACCATCGTCTTCGCCATGCTCAAGTTACTTAAACTCGACTCTTGAATCATTTGAAATCATCTTCGAACGACATCGAATCACATCCGTATCGACCCAAGTAGAATGGAGATTTATGCTATAATGCTTGTAATTACGTAACTGAAATGTAAAATTATATGATTTTTAATAGAAAATTATTTTTTTAAATTTATAAATATACACATGACTATGGTAAGAGATAGGGAAAAATAGTTTAAAATTTAAAGTTAATATAACAGAGTATTGATCTGACTATGTACAAATGTGGCCTGATAAAGTGGATATTGCTCTGAAATTTAAAATCGGCTAACATTTGAAATTTTGTGATATAATAGAGCATTGACCTGACTTTGTAAAAATATGGCCTGACTTCGTACATATGTGGTCTGATAAAGTACATAATGTTATGAAGTTTTAAAATACCTTGTTCATTGCCTATATACATCACCACCAAGCCTTGTTCGACCCAAGAAAAACACCTCTCAATTCATTAAAGTGGATATTGTTCGACCCAAGAAAAACACCTCTTCGCCATGCTCAAGTTACGTAAACTCGACTCTTGAATCATTTGAAATCACATCCGAACGATATCGAATCACCTCCGTATCAGCCCGAGTAGAACCATTCTGTTTTCACCCTTGCATAGTCTTTCATTAGACTAACCAAAGGCCTGTATTCCTTGCATGGTTGGTTGGTGTCATCCATCCTATACGGCACATCAGTGGTTGATTCCAGAAGTTAAAATAACCTGTTGAAGAAGAAGAGGCTTGCAGACGAAGATTTAAGTGTCAGTGTTTTAAGTTGTTAAGTATTACGGCGGCAAAGCTCGGTGGTGGCCAAAATTGAACAAGGAACAGCTGCGGCGGGATTTCTAGGGTTCATGAGATTGAGAGTGAAATTCGATTTTATTCGCGATATAAACCTTCCGATTCCACAAAGATTTTACGCGTCAAGATCATATCTTCGAAACCCATGGGTTGATTGAACAAAATGCAGCAAAAACGGGACCGAAATCGGCCTATGACAGCCATGGATGGTGCTCGCCGAGAGCTTGGGTTGTTTGGAGGAGGAGGATGAACAGTAAACGGTTCGACCCTAATGCTCTGAAGTTTTATGATATAACAGAGCATTGACCTGACTTCGTATAAATGTGGTCTGACTTCGTACACATGCGGTCTGATAAAGTACATAATGTTCTGAAGTTTTAAATTACCTTGTTCATCGTCTATATACATCACCACCAAGCCTTGTTCGACCCCAAGAAAAACACCTCTCGATTCATTAAATTCAAAATATGACCACACCATCGTCTTCGACATGCTCAAGTTACTTAAACCCGACTCTTGAATCATTTAAAATCACCTCTGAACGACATCGAATCACCTCCGTATCGGCCCGCGTTGTGCATAGAAAACCGGTAACAATGCCACTTTGAAGCTCTTTTTCAACGTCGGTGGAAGATCCTAGACTCTGCGACCTATCTTTGGAGAAACCTTGTAGCGTCACAAACCCAAGAACACCGCCCTTGCTACATGGGGTTGTCGTTCGACTAACCAACGAGCTACTTAAAAGAGCCCGTTGTGAATCCCTTTGTATATAGTTTGCTTATCACTGAATCTACTCTTTGTAGAACCGGAAATGAATTTGAGGGGTTCTTTTGACCTTATCGCGGCATTTAGTTGCAAAATTTCCAATTTCATGTGAGGTTCAAGTTTCCAATATATGTTGTACTTGTAATAAAACCTGATTTGTGGTTCTTTAGAGTTGTGAATCCCTTTGTATATAGTTTAGCTGTAAACGAAGAACAATTATCGCCTCGTGATTTGAGTTGCCTCCTTTTGCTTGCATGGAGTTTTCTCCAAAATTAATTAGTGTTGTCTAATGTAAATCCTGGAATGCTTCAGCATCCTCCCTGTTACACTTTTATACAAAATTTCAAATGATGCTCTCTTGTAGAGATTAGAACACATATTAAATAGTAAACATGTGAAAACAAGTAGCAATTTTTAAAGTTTGCTGTATAGATCACTTCGATCAGAACACGGAAGAAAAAACCAACTAAAATAAGAGAGTATTATTCCACCTCATGTAGCAAGGGCGGTGTTGTTGGGTTTGTGACGCTGCAAGGTTTCTCCGAAGATAGGTCGCGAAGTCTAGGATCTTCAAAGTGGAATAGTTACCGGTTTTCTATGCGCAACGCGGGCCGATACGGAGGTGATTCGATGTCGTTCGGAGGTGATTTTAAATGATTCAAGAGTCGGGTTTAAGTAACTTGAGCATGTCAAAGACGATGGCGTGGTCAGATTTTGAATTTAATGAATCGAGATGTGTTTTTCTTAGGGTCGAACAAGGCTTGGTGGTGATGTATATAGGCGATGAACAAGGTACTTTAAAACTTCAGAGCATTATGTACTTTATCAGACCACGTGTGTACGAAGTCAGACCACATTTATACGAAGTCAGGTCAATGCTCTGTTATATCATAAAACTTCAGAGCATTAGGGTCGAACCATTTACTGTTCATCCTCCTCCTCCAAACAGCCCAAGCTCTCGGCGAGCACCATCCATGGCTGTCATAGGCCGATTTCGGACCCGTTTTTGCCGCGTTTTGTTCAATCAACCCATGGGCTTCGAAGATATGATCTTGACGCGTAAAATCTTTGTGGAATCGGAAGGTTTATATCGCGAATAAAATCGAATTTCACTCTCAATCTCATGAACCCTAGAAATCCCGCCGCGGCTGTTCCTTGTGCAATTTCTCCGCCGCAATTGCCACCACCATTAGTTTGTGCCCTTGCGTCCCCTTCGAAAGCCCTCTTATCCCGATGTCGTAGCTTCACCGACGAGCCCTAATTTGGCCCTTGAACAAACTTAATTAAGAATGAGAAGGTGGGAGGGGAGGCGAGCGACGCAGAGCGGTGGAGGCTGGTCGCCGGAGGAGCACAAAGAACACTAGGATGCGAGTCGAGCATAAAGAAGACGCAGAAAAACTATGGAGGCAGCGGCGACTCGAGACGGATCGAAGGCAGAGGGGAGGCGTGCTCGAAGGCGGGAGGTGTTGAGGATGCTCCGAGAAGCCTCTGCTTTTGATGCCGATGCTGCCACCATTGGAGCTGAGGGGAAGGTGAGGGGTATATGTGGAGAGAAGACTAAACCCTGTTATCAAATGTTAAGAAGCAATTAGCAGTTATTAAGAGTAGAGTTTTATCAAAAGAAAAGATAAAAATAAATATGAATTTATCTTTTCTTAAAAATAAAGTTCTGCAGCTTTATGGTAGTTTTGCTATACTTTTTAAAATGTGATATTTTTAGAAACGGGCTATTGGAATCTGGTAGTTTTTGCTAATGCTTCTTATAAATACCTAGCGATGAACACTTGTAAAGACACAGTATTAAAGACATTCTTATCCATCTGGCTCTCGAGTTCTCTAAGCATTTAAGTGTTCTTATTTAATTTTGTTCCAAGCATACGTTCTAATCAGAATCTTCAATTGAATCAAAGCGGAGATAAGCAATTTTAGAATATCATTGATTCATCTGATCTTATCGTTGAATTTCAATTGTTTAATTAATATTATAATTGTATTTCGATTGGATTATCCTATTTAGTTGATTACCCCTCAATTAAGCAAATTGAGATTAGTTAGTCCTTTTCATCCAAAACAATATATTTTTAGGGTATGTTTGGATCTTTCGATTTAATGCATTATCTTGTATTTTGTATTAAATTAATAATTTAATATAAGATAATGTATTTTAATGTATTCTAAACGGAACCCAAACAAACCCTTATAAAAGTTGTATGTGACTTTTTTGCATTGCAACCCTTATCTTCTATGATCCTAACAATTTTTTATCTCATTACATAAATCTATGAAAAGGGTTGGGCTGATTTGGACTTGGAGATAAAAAGTTTTTTGCTCCATAATTAAGGATAAAATTGTATGAATAATTACTATTTTAGTATAAATAATAATACCCTTTATAGAATAAGTACATTGGGTACATTAAAATCGACCAAAGAAGAATAAGTACATTGAAAGCAATTAATATAACTTTTGATTTCGAAACTAATAAACCCATTATAGTGACTTTAGTGCATGAAGAAGAAAAACAAGTAAAATAATCCGTGCTTAGGGTAAATGACCCTTTAAGGGAGGTGGAATAGCAGGTTTGGACCGCAAATTATACTTAACAGCCGCTTGACCCCCTATGTCACCATCCACAACGCGCGTGTCTCAGTCAACTTTAGTCCGTTACCAGTATTTATCAAACGCTCCCATTCCCACCGCCCCATTCCTCTCTCAAATCTCAACCGAAACCCCCAAAACAAGATCCGCCAGCCGAAGCCGGAGGTGGATGAGGACGAGATCCTCCAGCCGAAGCCGCAAGGTGGATGAGGACGAGATCCGCCAGCCGAAGCCGCGAGGTGGATGAGGACGAGATCCGTCAGCCGCTCAAGAGAGCCATGAGCGACGGCGCCGATATCACCAGGAACGTATCCGGCTTGACCTTGAGCCCTGGGAGTCCTTCCGGATCTGATGTGAGCGACTCCGGCAGCCACGTCTACTGGCCGGTTCCCAGGACTGACGCATTTCTGATGGATGCGCAACCGCCTACGGTGAAAGCGAACACCGATTTTGAGCTAGTCATCGGTGTGAATCGTGGATAATCTGACTATACATTTATGACTTGTGCTGTTGAATTGAGCAAGAATACGTGCCTGAGTACGACGAGATAGCATCAAAGTTGGTTTGGGAAGAGATTGAGAGGCCTAATTATGTGCTTGAACCAGCTGGTGTTGCATCATGAAGATTAAACCTTTGGGTTTTCTAGAGCTCTTGGAATATTTAAAGGTCTTTTTTTAATACACATAGCACAAGAGTGATATGTGTGTTTTACTTATAAATATGTGTACTGAACATATATCCTTAGAGCGTTGAAGAAGTGCTGCTTGTGTGGAGTTTTTATTTTTATTTTTTGGGAGGGGGTTAAAGTTAGGGCACCAGAAACACAATCAAACAAGTGGGATTTATTGGTTTGATACACCTCTGAACTGAACAGAGAAGAAGGGGAAGAAGACAAGTGGGAGATGACTAGTACACATTTCAGGACTTGGACAAATGCTTGATCTTGTCAGAAGGAGAGGAGAGTGTTTTGTCCATGTTCTTTTTTTCTTGTGTAAATGCTTGCTTTGAAGCTTAAGATCAATCCAAATGACCACTTTGCTACTTGATTGTGTTCAATGAGGTTCAGAGTTCTCTATAGTACACTAAGGATCCGTTTGGTTTCAAACTATGAAAATTGTCCGTAAAGAGGCACTTCAGAAACGCATCTGGACAATTTCCAACTGTTCCTAAAGAGACAATTTCCAACTGTCCCTAGAGAGAAAATATTGTTAAATAACTGTTCCTAAAAAAAACACTTCAAAAATGCCTTTGGGGACAACTGTCCCTAAAGAGGCACTTCAGAAACGCATCTAGACAGTTGGAAATTGTCCCTAAAGAGACAATTTCCAACTGTCCCTAGAGAGAAAATATTGTTAAATAAATGTCCCTAAAAAAACACTTCCAAAATGCCTTTGGGGATAACTGTCCTTAAAAAGACACTTCAAGAAGTATATGGGGACAATTGGAAACTGTCCCTAAAGAGACAATTTACAACTGTCCCTAGAGAGAAAGTATTGTTAAACTATTGTCCCTAAAAAAGACACTCTAAAATGCCTTTGGGGACAACTGTCCCTAAAGAGGCACTTCAAGAAGCATATGGCGACAGTTTTCAACTGTCCCTAAAGAGACAATTTCCAATTGTCCCTAGAGAGAAAATATTGTTAAACAACTGTCCCTAAAAAAGACACTTCCAAAATGCATTTGGGAACAACTGTCCCTAAAGAGGCACTTCAGAAACGCATCTGGACAGTTTTCAACTGTCCCTAAAGAGACAATTTCCAACTGTCCCTAGAAAGAAAATATTGTTAAATAACTGTCCCTAAAAAAACACTTCCAAAATGTCTTTGGGAACAACTGTCCTTAAAGAGACACTTCAAGAAGCATATGAGGACAATTGGAAACTGTCCCTAAAGAGACAATTTCCAACTGTCCCTAGAGAGAAAGTATTGTTAAACTATTTTCCTTAAAAAAGACACTACTAAAATATCTTTAGGGACAACTGTCCCTAAAGAGGCACGTCAAGAAACATATGGGGACAGTTGGACATAAAGAGACAATTTTCAACTATCCCTAGAGAGAAAGTGTAGGATCGTGATTGTTAGATTAATAACAAGGGAACTGAGAATACAGATTACAGTTCCCTTCGCAGCGGAAATAAATAATCAAATAAATGAACAAGTTCCTTATAGTGGAAACCTTCGATTTCCAACTAGCAATCTAGGATAAAAACCACTATCTTTCTTCCGAAAGGATTTCAAGGTCTACTTCTTGATTTCTTATCTCTTTGGTTACAAATTATCCTAGGAACAAACACACAGTTTCTTTGCCTTACACACAGTTAGGCAATCCTAGATAATTTAACACAAATTATAATCAATCCAAGAAGCAATCCTTAGCACCAAGGAACTAACTCACTTACAGTCACAGGAACTAGCACGCAGCTCTCAGGTTCCTTGACTGGTTCCTCTTGATCTCAGTTTGCTTTTATGATCTTGTTTGAGAGCTTCACACTTTGATGTTTGCTATGGAGTGTGATTCTTGTGGTTGTGCTTGTAGTTGTCAATGAAGCACAATCGCCTTTTATACTTCAAAGGCTGGTTTGCTTCCAGTTCCCATCGGATCGAACTAGAAGCTCAATCTAACGGTGATCCACAAATCCCGTCAACTAGGTTGTCATAGATGTTTATGTGTGCAAGACAACTTCCTTAATGAGCTAGGAAACAACATGGGTAGTTAATAGCCGTTTGTGTCAGTCCAACGATGATGGGACAGTTGCTTTCCGCTTCTCTCTGTGGCTCTAGGATTTCTGCTGACACATCTCACCTACTCTGGTTCCTACCAGCAGTGATGAGGTTTCCATGTGCTAACTCCTTTGTGGCTTCGCCACTCTTCTCAAGTCTTTGCATCTTCAATAGACTTGCTTTGTGCTTGTTCCCTTGTGAGCGCTTCCTCGCTTCACTTCTGCTGAGTTCCCTTGCTGGCAAACTCCAGTTCCTATCAGTGTAAGCTTCTTGCTTCGCTATCCTTCTTTGTCTTGTTTGGCTTTCATGGTTTCAATAACTGTCCTGTGGTTCCTTTAAGCACATCTTTGAGATAAAACATTAGTATCAAAGTATTTATCATCTTCAAAAGTAGAGAAACTGAGGAAAGGAACTCCATGGGAACTGAGGTTCCTGAGTTCCATTTCCTAACAATTTCCCCCTTTTTGATGATGACAAATATAAGGAACCTAACAACATAATAAGGACATGAAGTTCATGAGAACAGTTGAGCAAAGAGATTTACAACTTTATGAAATAATGAGAGAACATTCAATAGTTGCAAATTCCCCCTAAGCAAAGGAACTAAGTTATTCGAGTTCCCCCTCAGAAAGAGAACGGGTTCAGATTTCCTATAAGTCCTATAGTTCCAAGAGTTCAAGGTTCCTATACATTCTTCCTCCTTTTGACATCATCGAAAAGATCAATTAACTTATCAAGTGTAGGATATCAATGGAAATAAACAGTTGCTTAAAACCCATGAGAGTCACCATAATAGAAACTTAAGGCAAAGACAAATAATGCATTAGAAAAACTCCCGGAAATGTTCATTTAATCATGAAAACCAACACATTGTTCACAGATGCATAGAAGAAAGACAAACAAAGATCACAATCAACTTGAAACAATCAAAAGAAAGGATAGGAGAGGAAGGTGGAATCCTATGGAACTACTAGCACAATGTGTTGTTACAGCACTGGGAACTAGGAAAGTCATTCTTGTCGCTCTGTAGTTTCCTCTTCTTCTTTAGTATCATTCTTTTCTTTAGTTCCCTCATCTTTGCATGTAGCCGTCTTAGGCGTATCCTTCATCTCAGTTGCCTTTTTTTTTTTTGATAATATCATCAATGCGGATCCGTAAAGGGAACTCTGACGCTGAATTTGCATTAATTGTTGTCTTCGTAAAGGGAACTCTGACGCTGTATTGTACTAGCCGTTTGGGAGTTCTGCCTTTCCTAGTTCCTTTCTGGCGATTTCTTCATTGTGCTAGAAGGATATATGGGAACTTCTAGTGTAGGGATTTTATACACAAGACATGAAAGTACGTTCCCATAAAAGAAATCAGGGAGGGCCATTTATCACATCGCATACTAATTCTCAGAGAGGGTTGAGAGATGGATCATAAGGAACTAGATTATGCAATGAGGTAAGGGAGGGTCATAGTACACAATCATCATTTCGGCTTGTATTATTGGGTAAGAATATGATCAGATTGTGACTTTTGGGCCATCAAAGAAACTTGGACAATGATTGAATTTCAATAGAAAAGGAACATTCAAGGAGAAGAACTAGAAAGATTTATCAAAGCCTTTTGAGTAACCATTATGGATATGAGGGTCTATTGCAAAAGATATAACACAATGATTCCAAGACACAAATAAGCAAAAGGATCTGAACTAGTCAATCAAGGGAACTGTAGAGAAACTTTAAACTAAAGGAACTGCTAGTTTATAGGAATCATTCCCAGTTCTAGTCTAAGGTTCTCGAAGGGAACTCTGTTCAAAGCTTTGGTGAATATATCTGCAATCTGATCTTCAGCCCTACAGAATTCCATAATGATGTTTCCTTTCTCAACATGATCTCTAAGGAAGTGATGCCTTATATCTATGTGTTTGGTCCTAGTATGATGCACAAGATTCTTAGAAATATTTATAGCACTGGTGTTATCACAAAGAATAGTAAGAGGACCATAAGACATACCGAAATCCATGAGTTGTTGCTTTAGCCATAAGAGTTGGGAACAGCAAGAGGCGACTGCAATGTACTCAGATTCTGTGGTGGAGAGGGAGACTGAGATTTGTTTCTTTGAGCCCCATGACACAAGGCAAGGGCCTAGGAACTGTGCCATTCCAGAAGTACTCTTCCTATCCACCAAGTATCTAGCATAATCAGCATCAGTAAAACCCATCAACTCAAAGGGACACTCTTTGGGGTACCAAATACAGAGTGAGTCAGTTCCCTTGAGATATCTGAATATCCTTTTCACAGCAGCTAGGTGTGTTTCTCTTGGACATGATTGAAACCTAGCACACAAGCAAACAGCAAACACAATGTCTGGACGACTAGCTGTTAGATACATGAGGGAACCTATCATACCTCTATGGAGCTTTTCTTCCACAAGAGGACTTGAGTGATCTTTGTCCAAATGGGCGATTGTAGAGATAGGAGTTGAGAGAGGTTTGCAAGACTCCATTTTGAACTTTTTCAACAGTTCCCTGACATACTTTTATTGGTGAATTTGTATGCCATCTTTCTTTTGGGTTATTTGCAATCCGAGGAAGAAAGTGAGTTCCCCTATTAGACTCATTTCAAATTCACTACTCATCAAGTCTTTGAACTTCTCTACAAGGGACATGTTAGTGGAACCAAAAATGATATCATCAACATAGATTTGAACCACTAAAATGTTACCTTCTTCTTCTAGAATGAAGAGAGTCTTGTCAATGATGCCCCGCCTGTAACCATTGGAGAGTAGGAACTGGGCGAGACGATCATACCAAGCTCTAGGGGCTTGCTTGAGACCATACAATGCTTTGTCTAGGAAATAGACATGGTCTGGATGATCACTATCTTCGAAACCGGGTGGTTGCTTGACATAGACTTCCTCTTGAAGAATGCCATTGAGGAAGGCGGTCTTGACATCCATTTGGAATAGCTTGAACCCCTTGTGTGATGCGAAGGCAATCAATAACCTTATTGCTTCAATCCTTGCCACCGGAGCATATGTTTCATCATAGTCGATTCCTTCTTGTTGATTGTATCCTTGAGCAACAGGCCTTGCTTTGTTCCTTATTACAGCTCCTGAATCATCGAGCTTGTTTCTGAAGACCCATCTAGTTCCTATGATATGCTTATCCTTGGGGCAGGGAACTAGATGCCAGACTTTGTTCCTCTCAAACTGATGAAGTTCTTCTTGCATGGCTTGGATCCAATCTACATCCTTCAGTGCTTCACCTATATTCTTTGGTTCCACAATAGACAAAAAGGCATTAAAGGCAAAGAAAGTTAGATGTTCGTACCTGACTGGAGGCTTGACGACTCTTCTTTCTCTGTTGGAAGCCAAAGTATTTGATGTGGAGACATTCTGAGTTGAGCATTCAGCTTCCTGGTTGGGGTCACCTTCTCCATTGAAGAACATGTGGGAAGATGAATCATTGAGGTCTCCACAGATGTTGTCGTCATGCTCATGGTTCCCAGAAATGGATTGTTGTTCATTATCCATTGGAACTGGTGGAGAAGCCATTGGAGGGTTCCGTTCAGCAGGGCAGGAACTGGGAGGAGTGACATCTTCATCTGGATCTTCATGAGATAACTTGGGAAATGGGTCTTCGAAGGAACTGGTGGTGTTCTGTACAATCTTTCCAAGTGATTTTTCATTAAAAATAACATTAACACTTTCTTCTACCTTTTTGGTCCTTTTGTTGAAGACCTTGTATGCCTTGCTGCTTGAGGCATATCCAATGAAGATTTCTTCATCACTTCTTGGGTCGAACTTGCCAAGATTGTCCTTCCCATTGTTGTGCACAAAGCACTTGCATCCGAACACCCTTAGATGAGAAATATTGGGAACTCTTCCTCTTAGGAGTTCATAGGGTGTCTTCTCTGTGATAGGGCGAAGCATGGCTCTATTGATGATGTAGCATGCTGTGTTGATCGCCTCAGCCCAAAAGGATTGGGAGAGTCCACTTGAGATCAACATAGTTCGAGCCATGTCTTCCAAGGTCCTATTCTTTCTCTCCACTACTCCATTCTGTTGAGGAGTGTATGGTGCAGAGAAGTTGTGATCAATGCCATGCTCACTGCAAAAGGTTAGAAATTCTCCATTTTCGAATTCGGTACCATGGTCAGACCGAATAGCATTAAGTGAACAATCAAGGGATTTTTCTAACAAGGGAACCAGGTCTTTAAAGCGATCAATGACTTCACTTTTAGATTTAATGAAAATGGTCCAAGTAAAACGAGAGAAGTCATCGACAATAACAAAAATATACATGTTCCCTCCTAGGCTTTGAACTCTCATGGGTCCACAAAGATCCATGTGGATGAGCTCAAGAGGCCTTGAGGTGCTTACCATGTTTTTGGATTTGAAGGAACTACGAGCCTGTTTTCCTTTTACACAGTCAGAGCATGGTTCCTTAGATGTGCCACTCAGCTTTGGCAATCCTCTGACTAGTTCCTTTGAGTGTAGCTTTTGAATCAGCTTAGTGCTAGCATGACCGAGGCGTTGGTGCCACAACTCAGCTTGGTCATTCACGGTTGAGAGACACAGTTTCTCCTTGGGGACGAAGGATGGATCAACAATGTAAACATTGTTGAATCTCTTTCCTTTTAGGATGATTTGTATCGAGGAGTCAAGAACTGAGCATTCGTTTGATCTAAATCTGACTTCATTGTCTCCTTGATCACACAGCTGTGACACACTTATTAGATCAAAACCAAGACTATCAATAAGGTGAACTTTGTTTACCTGAATGTGATCGTTGAGTTTCACAGTTCCTATTCCACAGATTTTCCCTTTGCTTTTGTCTCCAAAGGATATGTTCCCTCCTTGGAGAGGTTGAAGAGAGGTCATTTGATTTCTTTTTTCCGGTCATATGGCATGAGCAACCACTGTCAATGTACCATAGTTGGGGTT
Source organism: Rheum nobile (assembly GCA_027886185.1). Taxonomy (NCBI): domain Eukaryota; kingdom Viridiplantae; phylum Streptophyta; class Magnoliopsida; order Caryophyllales; family Polygonaceae; genus Rheum; species Rheum nobile. Next base: position 6,340,744 of record WOAB01000109.1, on the reverse strand, counting down.
GCCTCTCTTCTTTCTGCACACAAGGGAACTAAGATTTCTGAACCCAGCGAAGCTTGGCTTTACTAGGGGGATTAGCATATCGAGTTTGTGAATGATCAGGGAATTGGTTCCTTTCCTGGTGATAAGCACTTTTCTCCCTTTCAAAGTTCCTTTTCTTAGCACAATCAGTGTTGTAATGGCCATTCTTACCACAGTAGGTACATAAGCGGTTGTAGACAACATGACCATACTTTCCTTTTCCTGGCCTAAAAGGTTTTTCAATTTCTTTGTTGAAATCAACATTGTTTTTAACCTTACTATTGGCCATGTCAACATATTTTTTATGAGCAAAAGAATTGGTGAACCATTGATTTTCAGGAGTCATTTTTTCCTTTCCTTTTGGTTCCCTCTTAGGGCTTTGAGAACCTTCATTGAGACGTTTGGCAACCTCAGCCTTGTTCTCAAGCACCATGATCTTCTCTGATAGGAACTGATTCCTGTCACGAGAGGTGGAAAGAGCAATGCTGAGGTTCTCATTCATCTCAACAAGTTCTCGTCTAGCTTTTTCATCTTTAGCATCATTGTTCCCTTTATTATTGACATATCCTATTCCATGGCGTTGTCTCACAAAAATAGTTTGGTTTATCGTTTTTTCATTAATGGAATCAGTGAGATTGTCTAACCTATCAATTATGGATTGAAGCATGTCATTTCCAGGTAGGTTAGCATGCAAGGGAATTTTGACAGAGTCTATGCTAGTTTCATCACAGGATTTGCAAATTTTAAGGTGACTAGCATGCACATTTCTAATATCAATGAGTTTGGAGTGAGTTTCAGCTAGATCTTTCTCAGTTTCATTAAGTTTCTTACTCCAAACAGAATTCTCAACAGTCAAGCAAGCAATTTCTTCTTCACAATCATCTAGTTTCTGTTGAAGGGAACTGGTTTCCTTTCCTAGTTTCTTTATGATCTTAAGAAGTTGTTTCTTATCACAATCAACTAGGGATTTTAAGAGATCGTCAGAAGTTACCTCAAGGTCTTCTGAGTCGCTTGAGTCTCCTTTTGCCATGAGACATCTTCCTCCAGAGAAACCACTCAGATCCAGTTCCTCATCTGACTCTTCTCTCCATGATGCTACGAGAGCCTTCTTTCTTTGAGGTCTTTCCTCTTCCTTGGACTCTTCTTTGTTGGGACAATTCTTAGCGTAGTGTCCCTTCTCCTTGCACTCGTAACATGAGACTTCCTTGAGATCTCTTCTTGGTCCATTGTGAGAGGAACTGCCCTTTTGGAACCTTCCCTTCACAAAGAATTTTTTGATGTTCTTTGTGAAGAGGGCTGTTAGTTCGTCCTCCTCTTCTTCTAGGTCTGAGTTCTCTTGCTCCATCTCAAGGCTTGAGAAGGCTTTGGAGATCTTGAGGGCAATTCCTTTCTCCAGTTTCTTGTCGGCATTAGCTTTGGTGTGTTCTCCTTCTTCAACCTCCAGTTTTCCTATGATTTGAGTTAAGGGAAGAGATTGGATACCTGGGGTGTTCTTCATGATTCCTTTGATGAGGGTGAAATTGGAGTTAAGTCCATTGATGACCACCAGTGATTTGGAGACTTCATCAAGGGTGACCTCAGCCGCGGTTAACTTTCCAATGAGCCTATTGAAGCGAGAGTAATACTCAGAGATGGTTTCAGTTCCCATCATTTTGAATGTGTGGTATTCTCCTTCTAAAGCAAACTTTCGGCTTTGCTTCAGTTCCTCACTTCCTTCATGCATGTCCTTGAGTGCTTGCCACATCTCTTTTGCTGTCTTGATTCCTATGACTTTGTCCATATCTTCTCTATCTAGTCCATTGAGAATGAACTGTCTAGCCTTGGCGTTTTTCTCCATGATGACATAATGCTCAGGTTTCCAATCTTCTTCCTTTTGGTTGAGATCGACATAGCCATCTCCATTCTCGACTATCCTCCAGCATTGGTAGTCATTGATCTTTATGTGGCTTTCCATGCACTTGGCCCACCATGTTTCTTCTCCCTTCTTTCGGAGATGTGGCTTGTTGGTGGAGATTCCGAGCTCAAACTTGCTTGGCTGAGACATGATCTGCAAACTTAAAAAAGATCTAGAGCTTTTCCTGCTCTGATACCAATTGTAGGATCGTGATTGTTAGATTAATAACAAGGGAACTGAGAATACAGATTACAGTTCCCTTCACAGCGGAAATAAACAATCAAATAAATGAACAAGTTCCTTACAGTGGAAACCTTCGATTGCCAACTAGCAATCTAGGATAAAAGCCACTACCTTTCTTCCGAAAGGATTTCAAGGTCTACTTCTTGATTTCTTATCTCTTTGGTTACAAATTATCCTAGGAACAAACACACAGTTTCTTTGCCTTACACACAGTTAGGCAATCCTAGATAACTTAACACAAATTATAATCAATCCAAGAAGCAATCCTTAGCACCAAGGAACTAACTCACTTACAGTCACAGGAACTAGCACGCAGCTCTCAGGTTCCTTGACTGGTTCCTCTTGATCTCAGTTTGCTTTTATGATCTTGTTTGAGAGCTTCACACTTTGATGTTTGCTATGGAGTGTGATTCTTGTGGTTGTGCTTGCAGTTGTCAATGAAGCACAATCGCCTTTTATACTTCAAAGGCTGGTTTGCTTCCAGTTCCCATCGGATCGAACTAGAAGCTCAATCTAACGGTGATCCACAAATCCCGTCAACTAGGTTGTCATAGATGTTTATGTGTGCAAGACAACTTCCTTAATGAGCTAGGAAACAACATGGGTAGTTAATAGCCGTTTGTGTCAGTCCAACGATGATGGGACAGTTGCTTTCCGCTTCTCTCTGTGGCTCTAGGATTTCTGCTGACACATCTCACCTACTCTGGTTCCTACCAGCAGTGATGAGGTTTCCATGTGCTAACTCCTTTGTGGCTTCGCCACTCTTCTCAAGTCTTTGCATCTTCAATAGACTTGCTTTGTGCTTATTCCCTTGTGAGCGCTTCCTCGCTTCACTTCTGCTGAGTTCCCTTGCTGGCGAACTCCAGTTCCTATCAGTGTAAGCTTCTTGCTTCGCTATCCTTCTTTGTCTTGTTTGGCTTTCATGGTTTCAATAACTGTCCTGTGGTTCCTTTAAGCACATCTTTGAGATAAAATATTAGTATCAAAGTATTTGTCATCTTCAAAAGTAGAGAAACTGAGGAAAGGAACTCCATGGGAACTGAGGTTCCTGAGTTCCATTTCCTAACAGAAAGTATTGTTAAACAATTGTCCCTAAAAAAAGACACTTCCAAAATGGCTTTGGGGACAATTGTCCATAAAGATACACTTCAAGAAACATATGGGGATAGTTGGAAACTGTCCCTAGAGACAAAGTACTGTTAAACAACTGTCCCAAAATGAAAGTAAGGGATGTTTAAGTAAAAAAATCTGAAAAATAAGTTCCATGTGATACCATTCGTCAAATTTATGGATCGGCATTCGACAATGAATGACACCAGACCCACATGTTATGTAGATGTTATAAATAAACTTCTATAATAAGGTCAAAAACATATTGGAAAAAAAACATCCCTGAAGTTAAAGATAAATAAAGTCTCTTTTGTTTGTCGCTTTGAAACTTTCAACCTCATGTAATGTCCACACTCGAAAATACATTATTAATAAAGTCTCATGAAAGACATTTATGTATGCAAAATCATGTACAAAACGACGACGCTCCATCACAAGCCTCTATAACGCTCGGCAAGGGCGATTATTGCTATGAACACTTTCAGTCTTTGACAAGATTTACACACAGGATTTGCAAACTTAAGAGAGTAAGGAAAGGTTTAATAACATTCAACTCTTCCTACAGAAGGGAGCACTGTTTTTGACGCCCTTAGAAGCATATCAGGATGCTGCGGGAGAAATAGCTTCCAAACTGCAGCAAGGCAATTTTCCAGAATTATAACACCACCATAAATAAAGCCATGTGTAGTAGTTTCGATGTACCTCTTTCCCAAACACTCGATAATATCACCAGTGAGAGTAGACCTCTTCTTGTAATGAAAAGAGAGTGATGCAACCTTTCTCAATAGCGCAAATCAATTCAAGTGGGCAGGGGGTCATGCATGCAATTTTAGATTCAAGAAATCCACGCGGCATATTCGTGAGTAAATTGGGCCCAATTTACTCTAAAATAATCTCCTAAACATTTGTAAGGATGGACAAGTGTGGGCCCAAGAGGATTGGCCCAAAACCAAGAAATAGGAGGCAAGAAGCGGTCCCAATGATAGCCCATTTGCCTTTTGAATTGGATGGTCCGGCATGAAAAGATTTTATGGTAGTTCTACTACAAAGTTCAAGATTATTATAACCTGTCAGCATTGAGTTGAATTGCAACCTCTAAACTACATTAATATATATACACGATTATTTTTCGGCGCATACCCAAAATTGCTTTTCAGCGCATAGGGTCCACACGTTACGTGTGGAGTGTCTCCCCACGTTACGTGTGAGAGCAGACCCTTTCAAAGTTTCACACGTTACGTGTGTTGTGTCTCCACACGTTACGTATGGGTGTGTATCACACGTAACATGTGGTGTTTTTAGGGTATTATAATGTTGAGTTATATAGTATAATTTAGTATAATGTTGTTTATGAATGTTGTATCATATTATTGTGGTTCAATGTTGAATTATTGATTATTTTATATATATTATAATGTTGTTTATGAATGTTGATTATCTAAAATTAATAAAAGAAATACCCTAAAATATACAACCTAGAAGACGAAATAGAATTGTTCATTACGCTGGATGACTACAACCATATTTAGCTCACAATACAGGAAATAATACAAGTTCTTCATAAACTTAGAAACCCTAACACAAAATAAATGACATCGTCTAGTTGCGTTTGAAGAAACTAGGATAGTCTCTGGTAAAAGTTCGCTTCCTATCATATCTCTGCTTTGATAAAATTGCTTGCTCTCTACAAAGGTTGATAGTACGTAAACAATATTACACAAAAGATACGACATCAAGGCAGTATACGATGTACATCATTATATAGTTTGAGATTATACCTACGCATCTTATCCACATCTTGTAAAAGTTTTTGATTTTTCTTAACAAGATCTTGATTCTCCTTAACAAGATCTTGTTTTTCCCGCCATTGTTGTCGAATAATCGCGTGTGCCCTGTCCTCGTATATAGGATCAATCCACTTCCTGTAAAAACACCCCAGTCTTAGGCATCCCCAATACCTTCTTCCGTAGTTCCATTGCAAATCCCAAGTACGGACAATGACTTTCAAATTACAAGCGCATAGTTGGTTTGTTGATGATTCGGATGAAGATGCCATTATTTGTTGTAGTGCTTGGTTTCCTACAAATATCATGAATCCATTAATATAAAAAATTGGGGATAATAAATCAAAAGAAACTGGAAGAAGAAGTTTACCCACAATTGAATCTTCAAGCGTTGCTTGTGTTAGACTTGTTGTAGAGAACAAACAACCCTAATGCCTCTTATATAGTGAAAAGCAATGTGTTTGACAGCCAATATACAGCTGTATATAACTGTAGTATATAATGACCTCAACCACTAGCATTAATGAACTCAACCACTAGCATTAATAACTTCTCAACAATCATTTACCACCCTAAACCCTAATTAAAAGTTCATCTCCTCAATCTCACAAACAGGGTAACTAAAATACCCGATTCACCCTTATTAATTAAAGATAAATAGTTAACCCTAACTTTAACCTTAACCCTAAACCCTAATCCCTAAACCCTAAGCCACATTACCCTAAACCCTACTCCAATACCATATCCCTAAATCCTAAACCCTAAACCCTAACCCTACCCCTACCCCAAACCCTAACAAAAAACCTCATACGCCTAAACCTTGATCCACACGTAATGTGTGGAATCAGCCCACACGTAACGTGTGGATGGGGCTCACACGTAACGTGTGGTTAAGTCTGTGGCAAAACGCATTGAATTAACCGTCTTTTCCCCACCTAACTGTAATAATGACCTGTCTTCTTCCCCGGCTAACGATCCATTTCGAGCCTAAACCCTCATTTGAAACACTCACAAATGCTTGTTTTGCACTATAAATTTTTGTTAAAAAAATGGACAATCCGAACAACAACGAGTATTGGAGCAACAATGGGGAAGATATTCCACTTTCGAACGAGGTAATTTCTATTATGTAACCCTAAAGTTATCTTTTTTTTTTGTTTTGAACTTGTTTAAAGTTTGTAGCCATGCGCGTGTCTGCTTGCCTCGTTGCTGAAACTTCAACGGTGGCACAGGCTATAAACATTTGCATTTTTAAACCAGTGTAAGCAATCGATTTGACATATTTATATAAAAACGTGAAATGACAAGAATAAGGTTTTTCATGCAACTTACAATGCGCTGATAAAGGGTGTACGCCACGTGATTGGCAAAACCTTTCAGCAGCTCGGGATTCTCTGGACCTCCATAGGCTCTGACCTGCAATTCCGGTACATATCTCCCCTTTTTTTTGCTTCGGGGTGGTCTTGCCTGCGAAGAGGTGCCTTCTTGTTGCTCCTCGTCCGCATCATCATCATCATGTTGAGCTCTTGGAGCCCATGCCTGACTGTCTTCGTCCTACATGTTTTTAAACAAATGATAAGCAATTACATTTTTATCATACAATCATATTTTCACTTATTAGGGCTACTTACCATATGCACCGGTGCATTCGAGTTGACCCCCAAGCTCTCCCACGGATTGTAACCCATCTCATCATTTGTGCCGCCTTCATAATATAAGGGGTTGTGATAGGACGTGGACCCGTGAGGGCTCTGATGGCCAACTGGGCTCTCATGACGGTAAGGGCTTTGGGTCAGCCTCTGCTGCGGTGGCGGACTCAATGCAGGACCATAATAGTTATTCTGATCGATCGTATCAGAATAACAATGGAGTGGACTCACGTTGTACTGTGGGTACAACTGCGGGTCCGAATCTGCAGGGTCACCCGCCACATAAGATGGCGCAAACGGGAACACAGGGGGGTCCGCATTGCCCGCCTGCCCGTGGCCCGCCTGACCGTGCCCTCCCGCATCTTGTGCAGCACCCGCAAACCTACGGGATAGCTCACCCTCAGTCCGATACGAAGCAGCCTGGACAAGGTCTCGTCTGGTTCTACGCCGCGTTCTCTCACCAGGCTCCATCTACCACAATAAATAATTTTGCTAAGCGAAAATACAAATCCGATAAAGTTATTAAACATATCCATCAAACCCTAATCCCTTTCATACAAATCCATCAAAATTCCTAAATATCCAAATTTCATACAAATGTCCAAATCTCATACAAATCCATCAAAATTCCTAAATATCCAAATTTCTTTCAAATGTCCAAATTTCATACAAATCCATCAAAATTCCTAAATATCCAAATTTCTTTCAAATGTCCAAATTTCATACAAATCCATCAAAATTCCTAAATATCCAAATTTCATACAAATTCCAAATTTCATACAAATCCATCAAAATTCCATACAAATGTCCAAATTTCATACAAATGTCCAAATTCCTAAATATCTAAAATCCATTAACTAAATATCCAAATTAAACATACATGCAAATTCCAGGGCCGGAGACTCGTCGCCGGAGATCAAGATAGAAGGAAGTTTAATAGCAGCTGCAATAGATATGGGACTTCTCCTGCAAGGATCAAGATAGAAGGAAGTTTAATACTTTCACAGCCAGAAATGGCTAGGGCACAACACGTAACGCGTGAACGCTGACTACTCGTTACGTGCAGAGGCCCATATCGCGTTACGTGGGAAAGCGCTGAGGACGTTACGCGCAGTGCCCTCGCCAATTCGCCGGCGACGACTGCACATTCCGACGACTGCAGAATCCGATTACCCTTTAAAAAAATCTTACAAATGCAAATCTAACTACAAAATTCAAATCTAACTACAAAAAAAACCCCTAAAACACCACTATTTCATACAAATCTAACTACAAAACCTTGTGGATCTAATATATAAAAAAAAACTTCATAATTTTTAAAAACAAACGATGGAATACTAACCTTCTTGATTCGTGGATCTACGTAACGCGCAAAGCTTTTTGATTCGTAAAGGGGCATCGTCGGAGGTGCGTAACGCGCGAGGTTTGAGGGTATGTGTGCAGCGGCGGAATGAGGAAGGAAGGAGGAGATGAAGGTATTTAAACCTGGTCGGCTCAGCACGTTACGGGTGAAGACAGATCCGGCGTTACGTGTGGAGGGTGAAGCCGCGTTACGTGTGGAGCAACTCCTTGCGTAACGTGGAATGCCTATGCGCTGAATGACAATTTTGGGTATGCGCCGAATAGTACGACCCTATATATATCTACGGTCTAAACAAGACGACATGATTTTGTCATTGCATTAACCTCTTGTCTGGCAAGCCATGGTTGATTTTTACCCTATTATTCCTATATTATGTATCTACTATACATCAAAATTAAAAACACTCCCACCTCTAAACTCTCTAAGGACTTGTTTGGTACGATCTAGAAATCGGGTTAAAATCGTAATCAAAATCAAGAATGACTCATTCTCATTTTTATAGCTTGTCGTTTGGTATGTTGTCGGAATGAGTCATTATTGGACAAACTCTTTAATAACGCGAGATTACTTAGGCATGTAAATTGGGCCGGACGGGTCAGGTGAGGTCAAGTTCGGGTTGTTAAAATTTCCGGTTTGATCGGGTCATAACAGGTTTGGCTCGGTTCAAATTGATCCAACGGGTTGAAATAGTTTAGTTTTTATGATTAGCATAATATTTTTAAATTTAAAAAATAATTAATAATTAAATAATACAAATTATTTAATAAAAATTTAATTATTTAATAAATAATTTATATTATTTTATTAAATAATTTATATTATTTTATTAAATAATTTATATTATTTTATTAAATAATTTATATTATTTAACTGTTTTATTAACTAATTTATATTATTTAATAAATATAATATAATATTTAATATAAATAAGATAATATATGAAACAACGGGTCGGTCAAGCTCGGGTCCGAGTTCGGGTCAGGTTTGGGTCCGTCGTGTTCGGGTCCTTCTTGACCCAATGATTTTTTTGGTCAAGTCTTGACCCTAAAAAATTCGGGTCAGGTTTCCGGATCGGTTGGTTTTTATATGTCTAGTTGGAATGGATGATACCTCAACATTGGTGGAATCAAATGTTTCATTAAGCTTGAAATCATCAATTCCTTCAAATGAAATCGATTCGCATTCCTATCTTTACCAAACACAATTATGCGAATCAATCATTCTAATTCCCATTTCCAATTCCAAACAATGGGAACCAAACATACCCCTAAGTTTCTACTCCTCTACCAAAACTCATTCAATACTCAACACCAACAAGAAAAGCAAACCCCTTATATCAATGGAAAACCCCCAATTACAGTATATGGAAAATCCCTTATATCATCAACAATGTATGAGAAATATCCAAGATCAACAATATTTAATTTTATGGGTTTCCCCAAACACAAATCTGTGGAAAATCACAAAATCAACATTTATTTACAAGAAACCACCAAAATCAACAACAACAAACTCTCATCAACTAGAGCGAGTAGCTCATGTCAACTTGAGTGAACAACTCTTGGTTTTTGTACAGTTTATTTGATGAAACAAAGAAAATGTAAGTTGCAATAACATCATTTGAGGAAACCCCTCCAAAATAAATGGCGTAAATCTCACAACACTTCAAGGAAACTCTCTCTTGAATAACTCTACGGAACCTATGCTGAGAAAGCAACATTCATAGGAATAATGGTGCTTTTCAATTCGTCTAAAAATGCAATATCCAAGGGGTGAGCCCTCTGACTTTGTTACTCTGTTGAGAATGCATCAATAACAAAATCAATTTACAAATTCTTGTCCACGCAAGATCTAGAAACAAATTCAACCCCCACCCCCCCTTCCAAAAGAAGAAGGCCTTCTTCCTCATTGGAACAAAAACCAATGGTAGTAAGGAGGCTTTCTTCCTAGCAACAACAAAATCTGACTCCAAAACACCACTTGAGTTGTTGAACTTTCTCCCCAACTCTTTCTTTAGAGTCTTGAGATAAAGGAAATAAACCAAAGAAACAACACAATCTAGTATCCAAAAAGGCTTAATTTTGGGTGTCGATGTCGACTTTGGACCCCAAGCCTAACCATGTATTAGACGGACCACCAAACTTCGAGCCTCTTCCCCCTCGAGCAACACCATAACTCCACCCAAGCCTTAAGCTACACCGGATCCAAACAACTAGAAGGAATAGAAAACAGAGGGGCAAATTAAAAAAAAAGAGGTGAAGTGTATATCTTTAATTTTTTTGCTTGTTCTGCTAAGCAAAAGTTGAGGGGACCCAATTACTAATTAAAAGAGAAACTCAACAAACTTGTTTAACTTGTCACAACAAAAAAAAAGGTAAGGATGAAAAAAAAGGAGTCAGCCATGTCATGAGCCCTAATAACTCTTTTTTTTTTTTGACAATTATTAGTTTAATCATTAGTTTAATCTTATTTGTTAAGGTTTTACCAATTCTCTATTAGAAAATAGTTTAAAGATAAATTTTCTATTTAAGTTTGTTAACATGTGCCCATGGACACACACTAGAAAAACCGTATAATGAATATGCCTTCACCAAACAAGACTTTCTCTTGAAGCTTTGCAAAATAATGTATAATATCAAAATTAAACTGAATTTTATTGTACACGACTAAACAAATTAATACCCAACCTAACCATATTCACAAAATTATTACACTTATTTAACAATTAATATTATTTTTGCGGACCCGTTGTTTCGAACTTGGGTGTCAATTCTTCGCTGCAATTGTGGAACTGAACTAGGGCGGATATTGATTTGTTCCGGTCGTGGTCGTGTTTGAGGCTCTTGAAGATCCTCAACTTTGTGGGGGCAACATCATATGGTCGAGGCTCTTGAAGATCTCTCATTTAGGTGAGGGCAACGTCATGGTGGTTCATTCAGCACTTTCGCATGTTTGATCCTGTCCGACCCGTTTCGATAATACTTTCCTTCGATAGTGCTTTGCTCACCTCTCTCCCTAGATCGTTTAGGCTCTTCAATTTCTTTGTTGTAATTTCCTTGCTTGATTTATTGTTTTATTCTGTCCGATTTTGACCGACGCCGATTCATCGACCTCTCGATTTACCCAATATTACTACATCAGGTAAATTGAATTCTTACCTTATCCAAAAAAAGTTGGCAAGTGGGCATGAACTATTTTTGTATACAAGAAAATAATAGGTTATCCTTTTAGACAAATGATCAACCTAAATTATCATATCTAATGATCTTTACAAAAAATTACACCCATAATCAATAGTACAACTCAAATTATAAAATTCATCCCTCAATATATTTATCTGAGTTGATAGACAAGGATTAAGATACTCTTCAACTGTACTGCTATATTCTCTTAAACAATGAAAAACAAAGAACGAGTCAAAATAATTTATTAGAAAACAATATCAATGATTTTTATTCTTAGTTTTTAGATATTTTTCAAATTTCCTTTATACAATTATTAATAAGTAATTTATCTACTTGAATAACAATTTTTTAATATTCAAAGAATACAAATTGATAATTAATGATGCATCATTTACACCAAGAATTCAAACTAGGGATCCATCAAAAGAAACAAATAAGATAATATATAGTTTATAATGACTGGTACAAAATTAGGATATGATTTTATTCTCTGTAACTCTGCAAAGTAATATGACAAAACTATGCGGTATATATGTTGTGAAACTCTATGGGGCGATAGTCTGATGGTCGTGTATATACGAGTGCATAAGCGCAAATAGACCTTGTATATAAGATCAATGATGCTTTATTCAAAAATCATTTTGTAATAGGAGAAGTAGTCCACTAACCGTATATACTATGCTTTGATATCCACTAACTTTCAATGTGGGATATATGAACTCTATATTCCAACACGTCCCTACAAGTGCAACGGTCGGACAATGGGTCTGACCTAGTTGGCACTTGGACAAACGAGAATATATAGATATTTCAATCTTTTTATAGCCAAACCTAATCAACCCAAGAAGCAGACCCAAGACCGAACCAACTCTGATACTATGTAAAAGTTTGTGGACCGATAGAATGGGGGGTCGTGTATATACAAGCGCATTAGCGCAAATAAGCCTAGTCAATTAACTCGGTGGACTTTTAATCTAAAATTAATTGACAATATGAGTAGTCCATCAATCTTATATATTATGCATTAATATGTACACATTTTCAAAGTGTGATGGACTCTACATTCCAACATATACACCCTTTGAAATCTAGCTTGTTGATCTGTTTAGGTCGGACTGAGTAACTTTGGTCGTGTTCGATCATCGTATAGGATGTATCGGTTCATAAGATATTATTAATATTAATTACCGGAAAAGTATGCTAATTAGACTCCTGAAACATGGGTAATCAATGAACTCTTTTTTTGGTTTTTTGCGAGTTTCATCGGTTAGAGTCGTTCTGTGTCCGGAAGAAATATCATGTTAGTGTATTATCCATTTAAGAGATTAACCTCCGCTCGGCGACTCTATTTTATACCGTCAAGAGGGTTCGAATTAGAATCTCTGGACATTGAGTAATAATCAGTGGACTTTGATTGTTATGTTGTTTGTTTGTCTGCCCAAACCACAATATATTGCCTCTATTAGACCTTGTTTATTAAAGCATATTATAAAGACTTTTCCATTTATAAAGATACTTATTTAAATTAAATATTTTTTGAGTTTTAGAAATTGTGCAATTATATATTTACAACTTAGTATAAAAAAATATTTATACTTATACTTTATCAAATATCATTATATTAAAAAACTATTCATCCACAAAAATGTCTTTATAAATAACTTTACCAAACAAATTCTTAGTTGATTGAAATTTTCAAGTGTATGAAGCATTGATAACACCTATTTTATACATATTTTAGGGCTTTAGTTGCATATAAAATTTAATCATTTTCATGCATATATTTATATGTTTAATAATTAATTTTGCATTATTTTACATTCGGATTTAATCATTTTCATGCATATATTTATAAGATTAAATCATTTTCATTTTCAAGTGAATTGTAATTCGGCACTTTGTGCTGATTGGTTGTTGAGCCCATTTCTACTCGGCTTCGAAGGTAATTTGTATGGGCCAAGCCTATCAAAAAAAAAATATTGTATGGGCCAAGAATGATGCAGCCCAATTCAAATTTGGGGAGAGAACTCGTGGCTAGGCTCCACATGCAGGAGGACGGAGGTAGTAGCTTTAGTATATAGGAGATTGAATCACGTAGGTTTGAGGGAGGGGGGGTTTGTTTTTTAGTGAGTTGAACAGCCGATAAAAGACAATTCAATTCAAGGAGTTTTTATGCTTTAGCATTTTTGGAGATTTGGGATAATTCTTATAGCTTTTTTGAATTTGGATTATTTAGATATTGAGATTAAGTTTTTTTATCTTACAATTTTATTAAATAATTCATATATGTTCATGACTAGTTTAAAAATCTATTGAATATCTCTTTAATTATGCTTGACTAAATTCCTAGTTCTAAGGTTGAGGTGATCAGGCGATGCATATGTAATAGTGTAACACCCCCAAAACTTAACCCTTTTGGAAATGTATTACCGCCAGTGACCCCAGTGTTCCTTACCGAGATCACCCAAGGCTTTACCAAATAAATACAATTTATTAAATGCAATTGATACACAAAGATCAAGCATTAAATTCCAAAACATAACATTGTTGAGGAAACAAGAGTTACGGGATTACAACCCAATCCCGAATAGGTCAAAACATAGTTTAAACCAAACACAGCGGAAGACTAAGAAAGTGAGTTACAATCGGAGTTATTGTCCAAAGGATCATAACCTGATTAAAGAAATAATTAAAACATTCAAAAACCACCGCCGACTCCATAGTCCTTCTAATCTTTCGAGCTACTTCTTAACTGATGTACCGAATCAAACGGATGACACCAGCCAACCATGCAAGGGAAAAATATTGGTTGGTTAGTCTAAATGAATAGACTAGCAAGAGAACAAAGCAGAATGGTTCGAAGTAGTTGTATTAGGTTAGACTCTTCGTCCCTCGAATAATAATCGAGTACGCTTGTCAACCACCATACTCCTACTGGAATAAACAAGAGGTATGCACAAGAGAAGGTTCTGGAAGACTGAATCTTCACAGAAATCGACTCGAAAGAAGACTCCAACTGAAATGAGTCTTTAAGGAAGTATGACAAATCTGGAATATTACAGAATCATACAACAATGATTTAAAACTGACTGAGATGCTTCGGTTCACGACCAACCTCATCGCCTACAGCGAATCCAGATTGGAAAGAGAACGTACTATATTCAAGTCAAGACGAGTTTTCCTAGCTGCACTGAACTTAGCTGCACTACTCGCCCAAGGTGTATTAATTATGTGCGTCAAGGTAGCACTTATCTGATTTATGTTTCAAAAACACACAACACGTTATAGACTTTTACATGTGTACCCCACCAATGGGACGACACATCTTAGTATACGTTTCGTCGAGAGTGACGTATACCGAAAGGTTTGTGACACCAGCTAAGTGTCCTGTCTCTACACACATGTGTAAGAGACCGATCATGATCATAGAATAGTACCAGATGGGGACGAGCCATCCCGATACCAGATTATAAAGAAACGACTGGACAGAGTCTAAGTAACGTTCCTATCTAACAGTGCTAACTAAACAGTTACAGCACCACAACATTTACAGGATAAATCCACATAAAGGCCCGAAAGGCGATCACGGATAATAGCGTTGTTCTAACAGATATACAACCTATTATATGATTTTCAAAACAGTTTATCAAAACCGTTTCCAGACAAACAGAATATTCATTCCAAATTAATTACTCAGATAAACTACTGATAATTAATGTAAATATGGAACGAATGAGCAAGAGCGAACCGCCACTTGCCTTACTCCGCAGAATAGTCTAAAGACGTCACTGGATTCAGGGCTCGACACGGTATAGTTCCGACAGCACAACAACCTTCGAGTCGACCCATAAAAGGAACACTTGTGGCTCGGCTACCACAAGTGAGTACTAAAAAGGTGCACCTTTTTAGTACTCACTTGGTGGGCCCCACAGGCTCAGGACTCCCATCGGCTCACCTGGGCCCTGTGGGCTGTTAGCCACCCAGGTTGGTCAAAAGGATCAAAAGCAATGAAAATATGCTAGAAATGATAAGCAAGACAATAACACAATACTGGACTATTGTGCTTGATATAAATTGCAAAAGAAAGAAACTGTACAAAACTTACAGGTAGCCGAAGAGCAGCAAAGCAAGAAACTAAAAATATAAAGGAGAGAGAGGGAGAGAGATTTTTAGCGTGCCTCTAACAAGTGAGGGCTTACCGGCTTAAATAGAGAAGGGAAAATTGCTATTTGAAGGCACTATTAAGGCGCCGTACAACTGTTCATATGAATAGTGCCTAAATAAGTGCATTGATACTGTTCAGAGTGGACTTCTGCTTTTGCTGTAGAAGTTGTTTGTCATTTGCTGATGAGATTTGTCTGATTGTATTTTGTCTGATTGTGTTGCCGACATCTTTTGTCTGCAAGATTTTTGATGGGCTTTTGCGAACGGCCTTATGGACTTGCAACCTTACTGGGCGTAAGGGTCTTGTGCGAACTGATCATATGGGTCATAATCAGTTTGCTGGGCTAAATTGGTCGAGCTGGCTTGGTCTTCTTCTTCTTGGACTTTATCAGCCCAAGACTTGGGCTTCTCGTCCGAGATGTCAACAATTGTTACTGAGTTTTGCTTAGTTTTGAGATTCTTGTATTTCTTCCATTCTTGGTAGTCAAGCCAGTCTTGGTCTTGGATTTGTGAGGGTGACGCAGTTGCCACCGGGACTCCTGACGGGTGAATGACAATCTCCTTTGAGGGGGCAGGAGAAGCTTGTGTTCCTTTTGCTTTGAAAATTGCATGGATGTTGTTGAGTGAGTAGGATTCTGGATCAATCTTTTCCCACCATCGAACTTTGAACTTGCGACAGAGAGAAAGGGGACACGGACAGGGTAATGCTTGCTGGAGTTCATAGATCCAGCAGAGTATCCAAGATACACCAGTGCACCTATGGAATTGTATTGGTTTTATGTAGTTTTGGACCGGACAATGTTTGATAAAGAAGTCATAGGATTGCCTAGCTTCTTCTGGGTAGATTTCAGGAGTAGGTCCAAAGTAGTTCCACCAGTCAAAGAACCAGACTGGTAAATTGCTGTTGCATGTTTTTGCGAAGAAAAAGAACCAGGAATGGTTGAATGCTCGGATAAGAAAGGCCTTGGTCCAAGCATCTCTATAGTCATAATAGGAATAGCCTTTCGGCCAGAAAGGGATTGAGAATGCCTTTTGTGTGCTAGGTTCTCCCCAAGATTCTCTGGAGATGACCTTCAGAATTTTGCATTTTGAGAAGATAATGAGGTTGGGGTCATTGTCGTCTCTGGTATGCGAGATTTCGGCAGATTCAGAATCTACCAAAACGAACTCATAGAACTTTTGGGTTTTTGCCGGGTCAGAAGGAAACCATTGGAAGTCTTTGGAGAAGAGATTTTTTATGAAGGGTCCAAAGTCCTTTTGGTCAGGGGGATTGAATTCTTTTGTGAGGCAGATATTTTGTAGGGATGATTGCTTGAGGATGTATCTGTGGAAATGCTTGGTGGATTTCTGTTTGTCAGTTTTTTGTGGAGTCCTTGGGTTTAGAGGACTGTTTGTGAGAGCTGGGAATTGGGATAAGGATTGAAATTGGTTTTGCGTTTGGACAACGCTTTTTGCTGGGGACGAGCTTGCTGAAGCATAATCCTGTGGGGTTTGCTTGCGAGGGTTTCCCCTCCCCGCCATTCTTGAGAACCTGTTTTAAACAAGATTAAAAAGGTACATTAGAAAGAATGCAGTCCCTAATGATCCTGTCAGCAGTTTGTTGGCGAATGTTGAGGATCCTGATTTCACTGGAGAGAATGATATGTTTAATCTTCTCGGAGTGAAATGATTCTTGAGCAGTTTTGCGAACGGTCTTTTGGGCTTCAAAGACTCGAAAATAGGAGTAGTAGGCCTTTTGTTTGTCTTGGAGGGTTTTGAAATAAGGAAAGGGGGCCATGTGTTTTAAGGTTTTCCCTGCAGAAATTCTCTTGTCAGAAAATCTGGTAAAGAATTGCTTTCTCCTTTGATAAATTCAATTTCAAAATCAAAGACAGATAAAATGGCTTGCCATCGAGCAAAAATTTGTTTTGAGACAATGTTCTGGACATCTTTTTGAAGTATATCTTTTGCGGATTTGCAATCAACTCTAAGAAGAAAAGACTTGTTGTATAAATCATCTTGAAATTTGGAAATGCAAGCGACGATGGAAAGGATTTCCTTTTTAATCGTGCTATAGTTTAACTGAGGCCCAGCCCAGCAACCAGAGTAGAATCTAACCAGTTGCTCTTTGCTTTCTGGATTGATCCTTTGTTTAAGAATGCCACCAAAACCAATGTTGGAGGCATCAGTTTCAACAATCATAAAAGCATTGGGCTGAGGAAGGCCTAGGCAAGGAAGAGATTTAATCTTGCTTTTGATGATTTGGACGGCTTTGGTTTGATCAGAACCCCAAGGAGCAGGATTCTTTTTGAGTCTGGAAAATAAGGGAATGCAGAGTTTTCTGAGATCGGGAAAGAAATCAGAAATATAATTGAGGCAACCAAGGAATCTTTGTAATTGAGTTTTGTCTTTGATTTCGTCGGGAAATCTATCTGTGAACTCAATGCTCCTTTGGATAGGTTTGATGGTTTGTTGATGAATGTCATGGCCAAGAAATCTAATCTTGGTTTGAAAGAGTTTTATCTTAGTGGCAGATAAAACTAATCCATTCCTTTTGATGACATGCAGAAAGGTATTGAGATGCTTAGAGTGTTCTTCTAAGGTTAGGGAATAAATGAGGATATCGTCGATGTAGACGATGAGGAAGTCAGAGAAGGGATTCAGAATATCATTCATAATCCTTTGATATTCTGAAGGGGCATTTTTGAGACCAAAGGGCATGACATTCCATTCGTAATGCCCAAATGGTACAGTGAAGGCGGTTTTGTATCTGTCTTCTTCGACAATCTGGATTTGCCAGTAACCGCTCTTCATGTCAAACTTAGAGAAGACTTTTGCTTCGAAAAGTCTGTTGAGGAGGTCTCTCTTATTGGGGATAGGATACCTGATCCATTGTAAGGCTTTGTTGAGGGGTTTGTAGTTGATAACCAGCCTAGGAACGCCTCTTTCCTTTTCGGCTGCGTTCATGACATAGAAAGCCGCGCAACTCCAGGGAGATTGAGATTTTCTAATTAGTTTCTTAACTAACAAGGTCTCAATTTCTTTCTTGCAGGTTTCTAAGAGTTCTTTGTTCATTTGAATAGGCCTAGCTTTGGTTGGGATATCTCTCTCATGAAAGTCCTTTTCATAGGGGAGATAAACATGATGCTTCTTTCTGTCCCAGAAGGCATTGGGGATATCCGCACAGACTTGCTCTTTGAAGAGATTCTCGAAGTCTAGGGCCTTGGTTTGCCAAAGAGGGCTTTGCAGCCTTTCTTCAATCTTTAAAAACCCAATTTCATTAGTTAAATCTCTAATGAGGGTTTTCTTATGCTGAATGCTGTTAAGCTGTCTTTTGATAGAAGCATTTTGAAGGAGATCAAGATCTCTGCTCTTAATTGGGGAAAGGAAGGGGAAGTCTAGGTTTTTTCCTAGAATCTTGGCATGAATTCCGTCTTTATCAACTGAGAAGGGATAAAGCTGGGTTAGGAATGGGGATCCTAGGATGACTTCTTGTTGAAGATCTTTGACAAGGACAAAAGAGTTTAGGAGACACCATCCATTGCTGCAGACGGAGGCTTCAGGAATTTTGTAGTTTAACTGCATTTTAATGCCGCTGGCATTAAGAAGTCTTTCATTGGTCTTGACAAAATACTTGGAATTGACAAGGCCTTCTCTGATACAGTTGAGATCAGCTCCGCTGTCAATGAGGGCGACAATTTTGAAGGTGGAATCTTCAATCTTAATCTTAACAGGACAATACCATTTTTGGCATTCTACTTTGTTAAGAGCTGAAAGAAAGAGATTGTCTTGCTGAAAAGAGGGGTTAAATGATTCATTTTGCGAGATGAGGGGTTTTTTGCTGGTAGAGGAAGAGGTTCTAATTTTAACAGAGCCTTGGCTGGATCTGTTAGATGATCTTATCTCAGAACTACAGCTAGATTCATTTTTAGATTCTAGCTTGTTAATTCTGATTTCTATGAGATCATCCATAGAGTCTCTTAGTCTAACATACTCTTGAAGTCCTTTAACTTCTTTCTTGAGAGTATTGACTTCTGATTGAAGGTCTTTGATGGTGACTTTGGAACCTAGAATATTATTACTAGGTTGATTTTCAAAGAGTTTTGAGATGCTGAAGGGTCTATTGAGGGCTGGTCTTTGCTCGTTGAAGATAAGATCCTTAAGTTTCATGAAATAATCATGCTTAGTTTGAGGATCTGGGATCTGATTGATGAGGTCAAAAAGAGCTTCTTCTCTTTCTGCTTTGGTAATAACATTGCAGTAATGCTGAGGTTGATCTTGGTCAGAGCTTGAAGAGTCATAGTTGATCTCATATAATCCTTCATTGTCAGAGGAGGATTCAGTGTCTAGGCAGAGAAGTTCACCAATCTTTTCTTTAAGATCTGGTTCATCTTTGAGAAGCTCGTTGATCTTCTGCTTCATTGGACAGCTGTTGGCCTTGTGACCTGGCTTACGACACTTGTAGCAGATAATCTTTTTGCCGTAGCTGGGTCTATTAGGCTTGCTATCTCTGGTGTGGACAGGTTTATCATACCTGTTAGATCTCTGTTTAGAGCGCCTAAAGAATTCTCTTTTAGGTCTAAGAGTCTTCTCTTTTCTAGCTCTGGAGGGGGCTTGGATCTTTTCCATGCCAAAGGCTTCACAGAAGTTTCCCATTTCTCTTCTGGATTTACCCTTTTCTCCCCCGTATTTTGCTTGAATTTTTAATTCAGTGCATAATGCTAACCCTTCTTTCTTGATGAATGCTCCAAGCTGCCCATAGGTGATATCCTTCCAAGGGATTTCTTCCTTACCTATGTTTTCTTTAAGCTTGGTAACGATTCTTTTTGCGAAGAGGGATGGTAATCCTGAAACAAATCTTTCTTTCCAAAAAGATTCGTTACAGTCTGGTCTTTTTAGGACATAGGTGATGAAGACGTCCTTGTACCACCTATAATCACTTAGAGTTGGGCATCTAAGTTCTGT
Source organism: Rheum nobile (assembly GCA_027886185.1). Taxonomy (NCBI): domain Eukaryota; kingdom Viridiplantae; phylum Streptophyta; class Magnoliopsida; order Caryophyllales; family Polygonaceae; genus Rheum; species Rheum nobile. Next base: position 6,320,390 of record WOAB01000109.1, on the reverse strand, counting down.
TAGGGTGATCTTGTTGGCTTGAAGTTCTTCATGCGGGTTGCCAACGAAATACATACTTATAGCATATATAAGTTGGTTGGTTGCATTTTGATCTGTAGAGATCCTTCCCTGATCGTCTTCTGTAGAGACGGTGGCGTTTAGGATATCTAATTGTTGTTGTAAGTTCAAGGCATTATCCCACCAGTATTTAAGCTGACCAGTGAAGCCTTGAATTATAAGACATGCTGCTGTCTTATCCGTTTGATCATGGGTTCTATAGGCTGCTTTAGCCATTCCCATTTCTTGGAGAGTATTCATGATTTCTCCTTCTGATTTGCCATCTATGTTCCATTCATAGATGGATGTTCCATTGTAATCCGTGGTCCTGAATTTAGCTCTTTCTTCATACTGAAGATCAGGAGGAGTTGGACGATTGTAGTAATTTCTAGTATCAGTATGTGCTCCAAATCTTTTGGAGTAATGCTGAGATCCGTTTCCCCTTCTCCTGAGTTTATTAACCTCTGGGGATTCAGATCCTAGAAATGCAATTTTGCTGATGGAGTGGCTCGTCTTGCTAGAGCTACTTATAGAGTCTCCAGAATCCTTCTTAGACTTACTGCTACAGTTGCCTTTATTCTTTAGGCAGTTGATATTTGCAGCTGGAGAGGTGACGCGTTTTGAGGAGGAAGCCTGGATATTATCCATCCTTTGGTTAATGGCTAGGTGGAAGGAATCCATCCTTTGATTGATTCTATCAAGGATAGAAGGAGGGCTAAGGCTGATGTTGCTTAAGAGATTGTTAGGAATACTTTCAGCTTGAAAGTGAGGCCTACTAATATCTCTAGGAAACTTAGGGGAACTCAATCCTTTATCCATACCAAGATGAATCTGATCTATTTGTTCAGAGATGGTATGAAGGATTTGATTGCTGTAGTTGTTTTGGGAGTAGATCTTCTTGATATCTCCCAAATTGGTCTGACTATGATCCTGCTCAGGTCTCCCTTTCTTAAAGGGATCAGTACGAATATCTTCATTGTCATGTTTAACAATGATACTCTTGAGCGGAGGATGAACAGAGGTACTGGTTCCTGAGGGAAAAAGATTCCAGGTTCTAGAAATCCTATTTTGCACTTCTAAGGATGGAAGATGGAATGGGTCATCAATGTCTTTTTTAGACAGATAAATAGAGAACCATCTAAAGAAAACAATATTAGTTTGGAGATTGTTCATCTCTTCATAATATTCCTCTTGGATTCTATCTCTGCAATCTTTGTCTAGTTGCATGAACCATTTTCTCCTTTTGTTGTTGCTGGTACCATAGAAATCTTTTCTAAGATACTCTTTATCAATGGTAAAACCTTCTTTGGTTAAGACATTGATAGTAGAATAGTTATGCATGTTGGTAGAGGTAGGAGAATGGTCACCAACAGACTCTTCCTCATTCTGGGGAATGATTCTAGGAAGAGGATGGGCAAAGTCTATATGATCTCTTCTTAGAGAACTATTTCTGGAGAACTCACTGGTCATGGAGTAGAAGGGGTCACTAATAGAATTCCGAGCAGGGGCAAAGCTAGGTCGGTTGGTTGAGTTTTCTCTGACCGAATTGAACCTGATGAGAATTCTACCATCAGACTCTTCTATGATCTGAGAGATCTCTTGTTGTTCCAGGTTTCTAGGAGGGTTGTCGTTGTCGACCTCTAGGGTTTCAGGAATAGTAATGTCTTTCCACTTGATGGTCTTGGGAGTAAAAGTGCAAGACTTTTCAGCTTCTAATTGAAGAAGAACAGTCTCTCCATGAGCTAGAGGGGTAATGGTGCACTTTGGATCTGTTAAAGAACTCATGAGTTTGAAATGCAGTCTATAAATAACAGCAAAGTTCTTAGTGAACTGTTTGCAGTTGTTATTTAGCATTTTGATGTCTAGGATGACGGTTTGACAAATCCTAGGGTCAGTCAAGTCGACTGAGAAGTTTGGAGAACAATTGAAGAACAAAGGTCCATTGCAGATGTTGGATTGTACTAAAGCCAGAATCGAGTCTTTGTAAGAGAGAAACCGGTCATCCCTAAGGGCTAGGAAGACAGGAGAATCAATTCCTTTTCTATGAAGAGGTTTTAAAGCAATTTGGATTAACCCAAGATGCAAAAATCTATAACCTTTTCTAAGATAACTTTGAATGGTTGTAGGATTGAGAAGCCTAAGAGACTGCTGCTCTTTTGTAAGGCAGATGGTTGATTCTTGGTGTTTGATGCAATTGGCATGGAACAAGTCCAAGATCCCAGATCTATAAATAGACTGAGGATTGTCTGGAATAGTCCAGTCTTGAATATTGTCAGGGTCAAGACTTGACCCTGACAATATTCAAGACTGGACTATTCCAGACAATCCTCAGTCTATTTATAGATCTGGGATCTTGGACTTGTTCCATGCCAATTGCATCAAACACCAAGAATCAACCATCTGCCTTACAAAAGAGCAGCAGTCTCTTAGGCTTCTCAATCCTACAACCATTCAAAGTTATCTTAGAAAAGGTTATAGATTTTTGCATCTTGGGTTAATCCAAATTGCTTTAAAACCTCTTCATAGAAAAGGAATTGATTCTCCTGTCTTCCTAGCCCTTAGGGATGACCGGTTTCTCTCTTACAAAGACTCGATTCTGGCTTTAGTACAATCCAACATCTGCAATGGACCTTTGTTCTTCAATTGTTCTCCAAACTTCTCAGTCGACTTGACTGACCCTAGGATTTGTCAAACCGTCATCCTAGACATCAAAATGCTAAATAACAACTGCAAACAGTTCACTAAGAACTTTGCTGTTATTTATAGACTGCATTTCAAACTCATGAGTTCTTTAACAGATCCAAAGTGCACCATTACCCCTCTAGCTCATGGAGAGACTGTTCTTCTTCAATTAGAAGCTGAAAAGTCTTGCACTTTTACTCCCAAGACCATCAAGTGGAAAGACATTACTATTCCTGAAACCCTAGAGGTCGACAACGACAACCCTCCTAGAAACCTGGAACAACAAGAGATCTCTCAGATCATAGAAGAGTCTGATGGTAGAATTCTCATCAGGTTCAATTCGGTCAGAGAAAACTCAACCAACCGACCTAGCTTTGCCCCTGCTCGGAATTCTATTAGTGACCCCTTCTACTCCATGACCAGTGAGTTCTCCAGAAATAGTTCTCTAAGAAGAGATCATATAGACTTTGCCCATCCTCTTCCTAGAATCATTCCCCAGAATGAGGAAGAGTCTGTTGGTGACCATTCTCCTACCTCTACCAACATGCATAACTATTCTACTATCAATGTCTTAACCAAAGAAGGTTTTACCATTGATAAAGAGTATCTTAGAAAAGATTTCTATGGTACCAGCAACAACAAAAGGAGAAAATGGTTCATGCAACTAGACAAAGATTGCAGAGATAGAATCCAAGAGGAATATTATGAAGAGATGAACAATCTCCAAACTAATATTCTTTTCTTTAGATGGTTCTCTATTTATCTGTCTAAAAAAGACATTGATGACCCATTCCATCTTCCATCCTTAGAAGTGCAAAATAGGATTTCTAGAACCTGGAATCTTTTTCCCTCAGGAACCAGTACCTCTGTTCATCCTCCGCTCAAGAGTATCATTGTTAAACATGACAATGAAGATATTCGTGCTGATCCCTTTAAGAAAGGGAGACCTGAGCAGGATCATAGTCAGACCAATTTGGGAGATATCAAGAAGATCTACTCCCAAAACAACTACAGCAATCAAATCCTTCATACCATCTCTGAACAAATAGATCAGATTCATCTTGGTATGGATAAAGGATTGAGTTCCCCTAAGTTTCCTAGAGATATTAGTAGGCCTCACTTTCAAGCTGAAAGTATTCCTAACAATCTCTTAAGCAACATCAGCCTTAGCCCTCCTTCTATCCTTGATAGAATCAATCAAAGGATGGATTCCTTCCACCTAGCCATTAACCAAAGGATGGATAATATCCAGGCTTCCTCCTCAAAACGCGTCACCTCTCCAGCTGCAAATATCAACTGCCTAAAGAATAAAGGCAACTGTAGCAGTAAGTCTAAGAAGGATTCTGGAGACTCTATAAGTAGCTCTAGCAAGACGAGCCACTCCATCAGCAAAATCGCATTTCTAGGATCTGAATCCCCAGAGGTTAATAAACTCAGGAGAAGGGGAAACGGATCTCAGCATTACTCCAAAAGATTTGGAGCACATACTGATACTAGAAATTACTACAATCGTCCAACTCCTCCTGATCTTCAGTATGAAGAAAGAGCTAAATTCAGGACCACGGATTACAATGGAACATCCATCTATGAATGGAACATAGATGGCAAATCAGAAGGAGAAATCATGAATACTCTCCAAGAAATGGGAATGGCTAAAGCAGCCTATAGAACCCATGATCAAACGGATAAGACAGCAGCATGTCTTATAATTCAAGGCTTCACTGGTCAGCTTAAATACTGGTGGGATAATGCCTTGAACTTACAACAACAATTAGATATCCTAAACGCCACCGTCTCTACAGAAGACGATCAGGGAAGGATCTCTACAGATCAAAATGCAACCAACCAACTTATATATGCTATAAGTATGTATTTCGTTGGCAACCCGCATGAAGAACTTCAAGCCAACAAGATCACCCTAACAGAACTTAGATGCCCAACTCTAAGTGATTATAGGTGGTACAAGGACGTCTTCATCACCTATGTCCTAAAAAGACCAGACTGTAACGAATCTTTTTGGAAAGAAAGATTTGTTTCAGGATTACCATCCCTCTTCGCAAAAAGAATCGTTACCAAGCTTAAAGAAAACATAGGTAAGGAAGAAATCCCTTGGAAGGATATCACCTATGGGCAGCTTGGAGCATTCATCAAGAAAGAAGGGTTAGCATTATGCACTGAATTAAAAATTCAAGCAAAATACGGGGGAGAAAAGGGTAAATCCAGAAGAGAAATGGGAAACTTCTGTGAAGCCTTTGGCATGGAAAAGATCCAAGCCCCCTCCAGAGCTAGAAAAGAGAAGACTCTTAGACCTAAAAGAGAATTCTTTAGGCGCTCTAAACAGAGATCTAACAGGTATGATAAACCTGTCCACACCAGAGATAGCAAGCCTAATAGACCCAGCTACGGCAAAAAGATTATCTGCTACAAGTGTCGTAAGCCAGGTCACAAGGCCAACAGCTGTCCAATGAAGCAGAAGATCAACGAGCTTCTCAAAGATGAACCAGATCTTAAAGAAAAGATTGGTGAACTTCTCTGCCTAGACACTGAATCCTCCTCTGACAATGAAGGATTATATGAGATCAACTATGACTCTTCAAGCTCTGACCAAGATCAACCTCAGCATTACTGCAATGTTATTACCAAAGCAGAAAGAGAAGAAGCTCTTTTTGACCTCATCAATCAGATCCCAGATCCTCAAACTAAGCATGATTATTTCATGAAACTTAAGGATCTTATCTTCAACGAGCAAAGACCAGCCCTCAATAGACCCTTCAGCATCTCAAAACTCTTTGAAAATCAACCTAGTAATAATATTCTAGGTTCCAAAGTCACCATCAAAGACCTTCAATCAGAAGTCAATACTCTCAAGAAAGAAGTTAAAGGACTTCAAGAGTATGTTAGACTAAGAGACTCTATGGATGATCTCATAGAAATCAGAATTAACAAGCTAGAATCTAAAAATGAATCTAGCTGTAGTTCTGAGATAAGATCATCTAACAGATCCAGCCAAGGCTCTGTTAAAATTAGAACCTCTTCCTCTACCAGCAAAAAACCCCTCATCTCGCAAAATGAATCATTTAACCCCTCTTTTCAGCAAGACAATCTCTTTCTTTCAGCTCTTAACAAAGTAGAATGCCAAAAATGGTATTGTCCTGTTAAGATTAAGATTGAAGATTCCACCTTCAAAATTGTCGCCCTCATTGACAGCGGAGCTGATCTCAACTGTATCAGAGAAGGCCTTGTCAATTCCAAGTATTTTGTCAAGACCAATGAAAGACTTCTTAATGCCAGCGGCATTAAAATGCAGTTAAACTACAAAATTCCTGAAGCCTCCGTCTGCAGCAATGGATGGTGTCTCCTAAACTCTTTTGTCCTTGTCAAAGATCTTCAACAAGAAGTCATCCTAGGATCCCCATTCCTAACCCAGCTTTATCCCTTCTCAGTTGATAAAGACGGAATTCATGCCAAGATTCTAGGAAAAAACCTAGACTTCCCCTTCCTTTCCCCAATTAAGAGCAGAGATCTTGATCTCCTTCAAAATGCTTCTATCAAAAGACAGCTTAACAGCATTCAGCATAAGAAAACCCTCATTAGAGATTTAACTAATGAAATTGGGTTTTTAAAGATTGAAGAAAGGCTGCAAAGCCCTCTTTGGCAAACCAAGGCCCTAGACTTCGAGAATCTCTTCAAAGAGCAAGTCTGTGCGGATATCCCCAATGCCTTCTGGGACAGAAAGAAGCATCATGTTTATCTCCCCTATGAAAAGGACTTTCATGAGAGAGATATCCCAACCAAAGCTAGGCCTATTCAAATGAACAAAGAACTCTTAGAAACCTGCAAGAAAGAAATTGAGACCTTGTTAGTTAAGAAACTAATTAGAAAATCTCAATCTCCCTGGAGTTGCGCGGCTTTCTATGTCATGAACGCAGCCGAAAAGGAAAGAGGCGTTCCTAGGCTGGTTATCAACTACAAACCCCTCAACAAAGCCTTACAATGGATCAGGTATCCTATCCCCAATAAGAGAGACCTCCTCAACAGACTTTTCGAAGCAAAAGTCTTCTCTAAGTTTGACATGAAGAGCGGTTACTGGCAAATCCAGATTGTCGAAGAAGACAGATACAAAACCGCCTTCACTGTACCATTTGGGCATTACGAATGGAATGTCATGCCCTTTGGTCTCAAAAATGCCCCTTCAGAATATCAAAGGATTATGAATGATATTCTGAATCCCTTCTCTGACTTCCTCATCGTCTACATCGACGATATCCTCATTTATTCCCTAACCTTAGAAGAACACTCTAAGCATCTCAATACCTTTCTGCATGTCATCAAAAGGAATGGATTAGTTTTATCTGCCACTAAGATAAAACTCTTTCAAACCAAGATTAGATTTCTTGGCCATGACATTCATCAACAAACCATCAAACCTATCCAAAGGAGCATTGAGTTCACAGATAGATTTCCCGACGAAATCAAAGACAAAACTCAATTACAAAGATTCCTTGGTTGCCTCAATTATATTTCTGATTTCTTTCCCGATCTCAGAAAACTCTGCATTCCCTTATTTTCCAGACTCAAAAAGAATCCTGCTCCTTGGGGTTCTGATCAAACCAAAGCCGTCCAAATCATCAAAAGCAAGATTAAATCTCTTCCTTGCCTAGGCCTTCCTCAGCCCAATGCTTTTATGATTGTTGAAACTGATGCCTCCAACATTGGTTTTGGTGGCATTCTTAAACAAAGGATCAATCCAGAAAGCAAAGAGCAACTGGTTAGATTCTACTCTGGTTGCTGGGCTGGGCCTCAGTTAAACTATAGCACGATTAAAAAGGAAATCCTTTCCATCGTCGCTTGCATTTCCAAATTTCAAGATGATTTATACAACAAGTCTTTTCTTCTTAGAGTTGATTGCAAATCCGCAAAAGATATACTTCAAAAAGATGTCCAGAACATTGTCTCAAAACAAATTTTTGCTCGATGGCAAGCCATTTTATCTGTCTTTGATTTTGAAATTGAATTTATCAAAGGAGAAAGCAATTCTTTACCAGATTTTCTGACAAGAGAATTTCTGCAGGGAAAACCTTAAAACACATGGCCCCCTTTCCTTATTTCAAAACCCTCCAAGACAAACAAAAGGCCTACTACTCCTATTTTCGAGTCTTTGAAGCCCAAAAGACCGTTCGCAAAACTGCTCAAGAATCATTTCACTCCGAGAAGATTAAACATATCATTCTCTCCAGTGAAATCAGGATCCTCAACATTCGCCAACAAACTGCTGACAGGATCATTAGGGACTGCATTCTTTCTAATGTACCTTTTTAATCTTGTTTAAAACAGGTTCTCAAGAATGGCGGGGAGGGGAAACCCTCGCAAGCAAACCCCACAGGATTATGCTTCAGCAAGCTCGTCCCCAGCAAAAAGCGTTGTCCAAACGCAAAACCAATTTCAATCCTTATCCCAATTCCCAGCTCTCACAAACAGTCCTCTAAACCCAAGGACTCCACAAAAAACTGACAAACAGAAATCCACCAAGCATTTCCACAGATACATCCTCAAGCAATCATCCCTACAAAATATCTGCCTCACAAAAGAATTCAATCCCCCTGACCAAAAGGACTTTGGACCCTTCATAAAAAATCTCTTCTCCAAAGACTTCCAATGGTTTCCTTCTGACCCGGCAAAAACCCAAAAGTTCTATGAGTTCGTTTTGGTAGATTCTGAATCTGCCGAAATCTCGCATACCAGAGACGACAATGACCCCAACCTCATTGTCTTCTCAAAATGCAAAATTCTGAAGGTCATCTCCAGAGAATCTTGGGGAGAACCTAGCACACAAAAGGCATTCTCAATCCCTTTCTGGCCGAAAGGCTATTCCTATTATGACTATAGAGATGCTTGGACCAAGGCCTTTCTTATCCGAGCATTCAACCATTCCTGGTTCTTTTTCTTCGCAAAAACATGCAACAGCAATTTACCAGTCTGGTTCTTTGACTGGTGGAACTACTTTGGACCTACTCCTGAAATCTACCCAGAAGAAGCTAGGCAATCCTATGACTTCTTTATCAAACATTGTCCGGTCCAAAACTACATAAAACCAATACAATTCCATAGGTGCACTGGTGTATCTTGGATACTCTGCTGGATCTATGAACTCCAGCAAGCATTACCCTGTCCGTGTCCCCTTTCTCTCTGTCGCAAGTTCAAAGTTCGATGGTGGGAAAAGATTGATCCAGAATCCTACTCACTCAACAACATCCATGCAATTTTCAAAGCAAAAGGAACACAAGCTTCTCCTGCCCCCTCAAAGGAGATTGTCATTCACCCGTCAGGAGTCCCGGTGGCAACTGCGTCACCCTCACAAATCCAAGACCAAGACTGGCTTGACTACCAAGAATGGAAGAAATACAAGAATCTCAAAACTAAGCAAAACTCAGTAACAATTGTTGACATCTCGGACGAGAAGCCCAAGTCTTGGGCTGATAAAGTCCAAGAAGAAGAAGACCAAGCCAGCTCGACCAATTTAGCCCAGCAAACTGATTATGACCCATATGATCAGTTCGCACAAGACCCTTACGCCCAGTAAGGTTGCAAGTCCATAAGGCCGTTCGCAAAAGCCCATCAAAAATCTTGCAGACAAAAGATGTCGGCAACACAATCAGACAAAATACAATCAGACAAATCTCATCAGCAAATGACAAACAACTTCTACAGCAAAAGCAGAAGTCCACTCTGAACAGTATCAATGCACTTATTTAGGCACTATTCATATGAACAGTTGTACGGCGCCTTAATAGTGCCTTCAAATAGCAATTTTCCCTTCTCTATTTAAGCCGGGCTTAGTACTCACTTGGTGGGCCCCACAGGCTCAGGACTCCCATCGGCTCACCTGGGCCCTGTGGGCTGTTAGCCACCCAGCTGGCTCCCTAAGGACCACGCTGGCGAGGCCTAGCCCAACCAAGATCGCATGGGCTGCAGCCCATGCACCCCCAACCCCTCTCATGGAAAGCACACAGCAATACCAGGCGGGTTGCTGTCGGGGGGGATCGAACCCCCGACCTTTGACACAAGGGCAAATCCATGCACCTTGTATCACCAATTGAGCTGCTAGGCCTCGCCAGCGTGGTCCTTAGGGAGCCAGCTGGGTGGCTAACAGCCCACAGGGCCCAGGTGAGCCGATGGGAGTCCTGAGCCTGTGGGGCCCACCAAGTGAGTACTATAAGGTGCATGGATTTGCCCTTGTGTCAAAGGTCGGGGGTTCGATCCCCCCCGACAGCAACCCGCCTGGTATTGCTGTGTGCTTTCCATGAGAGGGGTTGGGGGTGCATGGGCTGCAGCCCATGCGATCTTGGTTGGGCTAGGCCTCGCCAGCGTGGTCCTTAGGGAGCCAGCTGGGTGGCTAACAGCCCACAGGGCCCAGGTGAGCCGATGGGAGTCCTGAGCCTGTGGGGCCCACCAAGTGAGTACTAAAAAGGTGGTATCAGATACCAGGTTGGTCAAAAGGATCAAAAGCAATGAAAATATGCTAGAAATGATAAGCAAGACAATAACACAATACTGGACTATTGTGCTTGATAAAAATTGCAAAAATTGCAAAAGAAAGAAACTGTACAAAACTTACAGGTAGCCGAAGAGCAGCAAAGCAAGAAACTAAAAATATAAAGGAGAGAGAGGGAGAGAGATTTTTAGCGTGCCTCTAACAAGTGAGGGCTTACCGGCTTAAATAGAGAAGGGAAAATTGCTATTTGAAGGCACTATTAAGGCGCCGTACAACTGTTCATATGAATAGTGCCTAAATAAGTGCATTGATACTGTTCAGAGTGGACTTCTGCTTTTGCTGTAGAAGTTGTTTGTCATTTGCTGATGAGATTTGTCTGATTGTATTTTGTCTGATTGTGTTGCCGACATCTTTTGTCTGCAAGATTTTTGATGGGCTTTTGCGAACGGCCTTATGGACTTGCAACCTTACTGGGCGTAAGGGTCTTGTGCGAACTGATCATATGGGTCATAATCAGTTTGCTGGGCTAAATTGGTCGAGCTGGCTTGGTCTTCTTCTTCTTGGACTTTATCAGCCCAAGACTTGGGCTTCTCGTCCGAGATGTCAACAATTGTTACTGAGTTTTGCTTAGTTTTGAGATTCTTGTATTTCTTCCATTCTTGGTAGTCAAGCCAGTCTTGGTCTTGGATTTGTGAGGGTGACGCAGTTGCCACCGGGACTCCTGACGGGTGAATGACAATCTCCTTTGAGGGGGCAGGAGAAGCTTGTGTTCCTTTTGCTTTGAAAATTGCATGGATGTTGTTGAGTGAGTAGGATTCTGGATCAATCTTTTCCCACCATCGAACTTTGAACTTGCGACAGAGAGAAAGGGGACACGGACAGGGTAATGCTTGCTGGAGTTCATAGATCCAGCAGAGTATCCAAGATACACCAGTGCACCTATGGAATTGTATTGGTTTTATGTAGTTTTGGACCGGACAATGTTTGATAAAGAAGTCATAGGATTGCCTAGCTTCTTCTGGGTAGATTTCAGGAGTAGGTCCAAAGTAGTTCCACCAGTCAAAGAACCAGACTGGTAAATTGCTGTTGCATGTTTTTGCGAAGAAAAAGAACCAGGAATGGTTGAATGCTCGGATAAGAAAGGCCTTGGTCCAAGCATCTCTATAGTCATAATAGGAATAGCCTTTCGGCCAGAAAGGGATTGAGAATGCCTTTTGTGTGCTAGGTTCTCCCCAAGATTCTCTGGAGATGACCTTCAGAATTTTGCATTTTGAGAAGACAATGAGGTTGGGGTCATTGTCGTCTCTGGTATGCGAGATTTCGGCAGATTCAGAATCTACCAAAACGAACTCATAGAACTTTTGGGTTTTTGCCGGGTCAGAAGGAAACCATTGGAAGTCTTTGGAGAAGAGATTTTTTATGAAGGGTCCAAAGTCCTTTTGGTCAGGGGGATTGAATTCTTTTGTGAGGCAGATATTTTGTAGGGATGATTGCTTGAGGATGTATCTGTGGAAATGCTTGGTGGATTTCTGTTTGTCAGTTTTTTGTGGAGTCCTTGGGTTTAGAGGACTGTTTGTGAGAGCTGGGAATTGGGATAAGGATTGAAATTGGTTTTGCGTTTGGACAACGCTTTTTGCTGGGGACGAGCTTGCTGAAGCATAATCCTGTGGGGTTTGCTTGCGAGGGTTTCCCCTCCCCGCCATTCTTGAGAACCTGTTTTAAACAAGATTAAAAAGGTACATTAGAAAGAATGCAGTCCCTAATGATCCTGTCAGCAGTTTGTTGGCGAATGTTGAGGATCCTGATTTCACTGGAGAGAATGATATGTTTAATCTTCTCGGAGTGAAATGATTCTTGAGCAGTTTTGCGAACGGTCTTTTGGGCTTCAAAGACTCGAAAATAGGAGTAGTAGGCCTTTTGTTTGTCTTGGAGGGTTTTGAAATAAGGAAAGGGGGCCATGTGTTTTAAGGTTTTCCCTGCAGAAATTCTCTTGTCAGAAAATCTGGTAAAGAATTGCTTTCTCCTTTGATAAATTCAATTTCAAAATCAAAGACAGATAAAATGGCTTGCCATCGAGCAAAAATTTGTTTTGAGACAATGTTCTGGACATCTTTTTGAAGTATATCTTTTGCGGATTTGCAATCAACTCTAAGAAGAAAAGACTTGTTGTATAAATCATCTTGAAATTTGGAAATGCAAGCGACGATGGAAAGGATTTCCTTTTTAATCGTGCTATAGTTTAACTGAGGCCCAGCCCAGCAACCAGAGTAGAATCTAACCAGTTGCTCTTTGCTTTCTGGATTGATCCTTTGTTTAAGAATGCCACCAAAACCAATGTTGGAGGCATCAGTTTCAACAATCATAAAAGCATTGGGCTGAGGAAGGCCTAGGCAAGGAAGAGATTTAATCTTGCTTTTGATGATTTGGACGGCTTTGGTTTGATCAGAACCCCAAGGAGCAGGATTCTTTTTGAGTCTGGAAAATAAGGGAATGCAGAGTTTTCTGAGATCGGGAAAGAAATCAGAAATATAATTGAGGCAACCAAGGAATCTTTGTAATTGAGTTTTGTCTTTGATTTCGTCGGGAAATCTATCTGTGAACTCAATGCTCCTTTGGATAGGTTTGATGGTTTGTTGATGAATGTCATGGCCAAGAAATCTAATCTTGGTTTGAAAGAGTTTTATCTTAGTGGCAGATAAAACTAATCCATTCCTTTTGATGACATGCAGAAAGGTATTGAGATGCTTAGAGTGTTCTTCTAAGGTTAGGGAATAAATGAGGATATCGTCGATGTAGACGATGAGGAAGTCAGAGAAGGGATTCAGAATATCATTCATAATCCTTTGATATTCTGAAGGGGCATTTTTGAGACCAAAGGGCATGACATTCCATTCGTAATGCCCAAATGGTACAGTGAAGGCGGTTTTGTATCTGTCTTCTTCGACAATCTGGATTTGCCAGTAACCGCTCTTCATGTCAAACTTAGAGAAGACTTTTGCTTCGAAAAGTCTGTTGAGGAGGTCTCTCTTATTGGGGATAGGATACCTGATCCATTGTAAGGCTTTGTTGAGGGGTTTGTAGTTGATAACCAGCCTAGGAACGCCTCTTTCCTTTTCGGCTGCGTTCATGACATAGAAAGCCGCGCAACTCCAGGGAGATTGAGATTTTCTAATTAGTTTCTTAACTAACAAGGTCTCAATTTCTTTCTTGCAGGTTTCTAAGAGTTCTTTGTTCATTTGAATAGGCCTAGCTTTGGTTGGGATATCTCTCTCATGAAAGTCCTTTTCATAGGGGAGATAAACATGATGCTTCTTTCTGTCCCAGAAGGCATTGGGGATATCCGCACAGACTTGCTCTTTGAAGAGATTCTCGAAGTCTAGGGCCTTGGTTTGCCAAAGAGGGCTTTGCAGCCTTTCTTCAATCTTTAAAAACCCAATTTCATTAGTTAAATCTCTAATGAGGGTTTTCTTATGCTGAATGCTGTTAAGCTGTCTTTTGATAGAAGCATTTTGAAGGAGATCAAGATCTCTGCTCTTAATTGGGGAAAGGAAGGGGAAGTCTAGGTTTTTTCCTAGAATCTTGGCATGAATTCCGTCTTTATCAACTGAGAAGGGATAAAGCTGGGTTAGGAATGGGGATCCTAGGATGACTTCTTGTTGAAGATCTTTGACAAGGACAAAAGAGTTTAGGAGACACCATCCATTGCTGCAGACGGAGGCTTCAGGAATTTTGTAGTTTAACTGCATTTTAATGCCGCTGGCATTAAGAAGTCTTTCATTGGTCTTGACAAAATACTTGGAATTGACAAGGCCTTCTCTGATACAGTTGAGATCAGCTCCGCTGTCAATGAGGGCGACAATTTTGAAGGTGGAATCTTCAATCTTAATCTTAACAGGACAATACCATTTTTGGCATTCTACTTTGTTAAGAGCTGAAAGAAAGAGATTGTCTTGCTGAAAAGAGGGGTTAAATGATTCATTTTGCGAGATGAGGGGTTTTTTGCTGGTAGAGGAAGAGGTTCTAATTTTAACAGAGACTGTTCGTGTTCTTTTTCCCTCAGGAACCAGTACCTCTGTTCATCCTCCGCTCAAGAGTATCATTGTTAAACATGACAATGAAGATATTCGTGCTGATCCCTTTAAGAAAGGGAGACCTGAGCAGGATCATAGTCAGACCAATTTGGGAGATATCAAGAAGATCTACTCCCAAAACAACTACAGCAATCAAATCCTTCATACCATCTCTGAACAAATAGATCAGATTCATCTTGGTGATACAAGGTGCATGGATTTGCCCTTGTGTCAAAGGTCGGGGGTTCGATCCCCCCCGACAGCAACCCGCCTGGTATTGCTGTGTGCTTTCCATGAGAGGGGTTGGGGGTGCATGGGCTGCAGCCCATGCGATCTTGGTTGGGCTAGGCCTCGCCAGCGTGGTCCTTAGGGAGCCAGCTGGGTGGCTAACAGCCCACAGGGCCCAGGTGAGCCGATGGGAGTCCTGAGCCTGTGGGGCCCACCAAGTGAGTACTAAAAAGGTGCACCTTTTTAGTACTCACTTGGTGGGCCCCACAGGCTCAGGACTCCCATCGGCTTACCTGGGCCCTGTGGGCTGTTAGCCACCCAGCTGGCTCCCTAAGGACCACGCTGGCGAGGCCTAGCCCAACCAAGATCGCATGGGCTGCAGCCCATGCACCCCCAACCCCTCTCATGGAAAGCACACAGCAATACCAGGCGGGTTGCTGTCGGGGGGGATCGAACCCCCGACCTTTGACACAAGGGCAAATCCATGCACCTTGTATCACCAATTGAGCTGACCAACCTGGTATCAGAGCCTTATTAATTTAATCTCCTTATCCTCTTCATCGTTTTAAAAATTTAAGTTTCAGTCTTTCTATTTTAAGTGCTTATCTAGGCTTTGGGCACAACGCTTGGTTTAGTCCCGTAAGATCCGTTTGGTCAGCCTTGATGATAGGTGGTCCCGGTGGACGGTCCCGTTGTTATAAGCCTTAGATAAAACCTTGTTTTAGAAAACTTTACTTTGTTTTAAAAACATGTCGATGGCAAGAAGATTATTCCGACGAGGTTCCGGTAGCAATTCGGAACAAATCGTTCATAGCAATGAGAACATGTATAGTCTTGACCCTGACAATATTCAAGACTGGACTATTCCAGACAATCCTCAGTCTATTTATAGATCTGGGATCTTGGACTTGTTCCATGCCAATTGCATCAAACACCAAGAATCAACCATCTGCCTTACAAAAGAGCAGCAGTCTCTTAGGCTTCTCAATCCTACAACCATTCAAAGTTATCTTAGAAAAGGTTATAGATTTTTGCATCTTGGGTTAATCCAAATTGCTTTAAAACCTCTTCATAGAAAAGGAATTGATTCTCCTGTCTTCCTAGCCCTTAGGGATGACCGGTTTCTCTCTTACAAAGACTCGATTCTGGCTTTAGTACAATCCAACATCTGCAATGGACCTTTGTTCTTCAATTGTTCTCCAAACTTCTCAGTCGACTTGACTGACCCTAGGATTTGTCAAACCGTCATCCTAGACATCAAAATGCTAAATAACAACTGCAAACAGTTCACTAAGAACTTTGCTGTTATTTATAGACTGCATTTCAAACTCATGAGTTCTTTAACAGATCCAAAGTGCACCATTACCCCTCTAGCTCATGGAGAGACTGTTCTTCTTCAATTAGAAGCTGAAAAGTCTTGCACTTTTACTCCCAAGACCATCAAGTGGAAAGACATTACTATTCCTGAAACCCTAGAGGTCGACAACGACAACCCTCCTAGAAACCTGGAACAACAAGAGATCTCTCAGATCATAGAAGAGTCTGATGGTAGAATTCTCATCAGGTTCAATTCGGTCAGAGAAAACTCAACCAACCGACCTAGCTTTGCCCCTGCTCGGAATTCTATTAGTGACCCCTTCTACTCCATGACCAGTGAGTTCTCCAGAAATAGTTCTCTAAGAAGAGATCATATAGACTTTGCCCATCCTCTTCCTAGAATCATTCCCCAGAATGAGGAAGAGTCTGTTGGTGACCATTCTCCTACCTCTACCAACATGCATAACTATTCTACTATCAATGTCTTAACCAAAGAAGGTTTTACCATTGATAAAGAGTATCTTAGAAAAGATTTCTATGGTACCAGCAACAACAAAAGGAGAAAATGGTTCATGCAACTAGACAAAGATTGCAGAGATAGAATCCAAGAGGAATATTATGAAGAGATGAACAATCTCCAAACTAATATTCTTTTCTTTAGATGGTTCTCTATTTATCTGTCTAAAAAAGACATTGATGACCCATTCCATCTTCCATCCTTAGAAGTGCAAAATAGGATTTCTAGAACCTGGAATCTTTTTCCCTCAGGAACCAGTACCTCTGTTCATCCTCCGCTCAAGAGTATCATTGTTAAACATGACAATGAAGATATTCGTGCTGATCCCTTTAAGAAAGGGAGACCTGAGCAGGATCATAGTCAGACCAATTTGGGAGATATCAAGAAGATCTACTCCCAAAACAACTACAGCAATCAAATCCTTCATACCATCTCTGAACAAATAGATCAGATTCATCTTGGTATGGATAAAGGATTGAGTTCCCCTAAGTTTCCTAGAGATATTAGTAGGCCTCACTTTCAAGCTGAAAGTATTCCTAACAATCTCTTAAGCAACATCAGCCTTAGCCCTCCTTCTATCCTTGATAGAATCAATCAAAGGATGGATTCCTTCCACCTAGCCATTAACCAAAGGATGGATAATATCCAGGCTTCCTCCTCAAAACGCGTCACCTCTCCAGCTGCAAATATCAACTGCCTAAAGAATAAAGGCAACTGTAGCAGTAAGTCTAAGAAGGATTCTGGAGACTCTATAAGTAGCTCTAGCAAGACGAGCCACTCCATCAGCAAAATCGCATTTCTAGGATCTGAATCCCCAGAGGTTAATAAACTCAGGAGAAGGGGAAACGGATCTCAGCATTACTCCAAAAGATTTGGAGCACATACTGATACTAGAAATTACTACAATCGTCCAACTCCTCCTGATCTTCAGTATGAAGAAAGAGCTAAATTCAGGACCACGGATTACAATGGAACATCCATCTATGAATGGAACATAGATGGCAAATCAGAAGGAGAAATCATGAATACTCTCCAAGAAATGGGAATGGCTAAAGCAGCCTATAGAACCCATGATCAAACGGATAAGACAGCAGCATGTCTTATAATTCAAGGCTTCACTGGTCAGCTTAAATACTGGTGGGATAATGCCTTGAACTTACAACAACAATTAGATATCCTAAACGCCACCGTCTCTACAGAAGACGATCAGGGAAGGATCTCTACAGATCAAAATGCAACCAACCAACTTATATATGCTATAAGTATGTATTTCGTTGGCAACCCGCATGAAGAACTTCAAGCCAACAAGATCACCCTAACAGAACTTAGATGCCCAACTCTAAGTGATTATAGGTGGTACAAGGACGTCTTCATCACCTATGTCCTAAAAAGACCAGACTGTAACGAATCTTTTTGGAAAGAAAGATTTGTTTCAGGATTACCATCCCTCTTCGCAAAAAGAATCGTTACCAAGCTTAAAGAAAACATAGGTAAGGAAGAAATCCCTTGGAAGGATATCACCTATGGGCAGCTTGGAGCATTCATCAAGAAAGAAGGGTTAGCATTATGCACTGAATTAAAAATTCAAGCAAAATACGGGGGAGAAAAGGGTAAATCCAGAAGAGAAATGGGAAACTTCTGTGAAGCCTTTGGCATGGAAAAGATCCAAGCCCCCTCCAGAGCTAGAAAAGAGAAGACTCTTAGACCTAAAAGAGAATTCTTTAGGCGCTCTAAACAGAGATCTAACAGGTATGATAAACCTGTCCACACCAGAGATAGCAAGCCTAATAGACCCAGCTACGGCAAAAAGATTATCTGCTACAAGTGTCGTAAGCCAGGTCACAAGGCCAACAGCTGTCCAATGAAGCAGAAGATCAACGAGCTTCTCAAAGATGAACCAAATCTTAAAGAAAAGATTGGTGAACTTCTCTGCCTAGACACTGAATCCTCCTCTGACAATGAAGGATTATATGAGATCAACTATGACTCTTCAAGCTCTGACCAAGATCAACCTCAGCATTACTGCAATGTTATTACCAAAGCAGAAAGAGAAGAAGCTCTTTTTGACCTCATCAATCAGATCCCAGATCCTCAAACTAAGCATGATTATTTCATGAAACTTAAGGATCTTATCTTCAACGAGCAAAGACCAGCCCTCAATAGACCCTTCAGCATCTCAAAACTCTTTGAAAATCAACCTAGTAATAATATTCTAGGTTCCAAAGTCACCATCAAAGACCTTCAATCAGAAGTCAATACTCTCAAGAAAGAAGTTAAAGGACTTCAAGAGTATGTTAGACTAAGAGACTCTATGGATGATCTCATAGAAATCAGAATTAACAAGCTAGAATCTAAAAATGAATCTAGCTGTAGTTCTGAGATAAGATCATCTAACAGATCCAGCCAAGGCTCTGTTAAAATTAGAACCTCTTCCTCTACCAGCAAAAAACCCCTCATCTCGCAAAATGAATCATTTAACCCCTCTTTTCAGCAAGACAATCTCTTTCTTTCAGCTCTTAACAAAGTAGAATGCCAAAAATGGTATTGTCCTGTTAAGATTAAGATTGAAGATTCCACCTTCAAAATTGTCGCCCTCATTGACAGCGGAGCTGATCTCAACTGTATCAGAGAAGGCCTTGTCAATTCCAAGTATTTTGTCAAGACCAATGAAAGACTTCTTAATGCCAGCGGCATTAAAATGCAGTTAAACTACAAAATTCCTGAAGCCTCCGTCTGCAGCAATGGATGGTGTCTCCTAAACTCTTTTGTCCTTGTCAAAGATCTTCAACAAGAAGTCATCCTAGGATCCCCATTCCTAACCCAGCTTTATCCCTTCTCAGTTGATAAAGACGGAATTCATGCCAAGATTCTAGGAAAAAACCTAGACTTCCCCTTCCTTTCCCCAATTAAGAGCAGAGATCTTGATCTCCTTCAAAATGCTTCTATCAAAAGACAGCTTAACAGCATTCAGCATAAGAAAACCCTCATTAGAGATTTAACTAATGAAATTGGGTTTTTAAAGATTGAAGAAAGGCTGCAAAGCCCTCTTTGGCAAACCAAGGCCCTAGACTTCGAGAATCTCTTCAAAGAGCAAGTCTGTGCGGATATCCCCAATGCCTTCTGGGACAGAAAGAAGCATCATGTTTATCTCCCCTATGAAAAGGACTTTCATGAGAGAGATATCCCAACCAAAGCTAGGCCTATTCAAATGAACAAAGAACTCTTAGAAACCTGCAAGAAAGAAATTGAGACCTTGTTAGTTAAGAAACTAATTAGAAAATCTCAATCTCCCTGGAGTTGCGCGGCTTTCTATGTCATGAACGCAGCCGAAAAGGAAAGAGGCGTTCCTAGGCTGGTTATCAACTACAAACCCCTCAACAAAGCCTTACAATGGATCAGGTATCCTATCCCCAATAAGAGAGACCTCCTCAACAGACTTTTCGAAGCAAAAGTCTTCTCTAAGTTTGACATGAAGAGCGGTTACTGGCAAATCCAGATTGTCGAAGAAGACAGATACAAAACCGCCTTCACTGTACCATTTGGGCATTACGAATGGAATGTCATGCCCTTTGGTCTCAAAAATGCCCCTTCAGAATATCAAAGGATTATGAATGATATTCTGAATCCCTTCTCTGACTTCCTCATCGTCTACATCGACGATATCCTCATTTATTCCCTAACCTTAGAAGAACACTCTAAGCATCTCAATACCTTTCTGCATGTCATCAAAAGGAATGGATTAGTTTTATCTGCCACTAAGATAAAACTCTTTCAAACCAAGATTAGATTTCTTGGCCATGACATTCATCAACAAACCATCAAACCTATCCAAAGGAGCATTGAGTTCACAGATAGATTTCCCGACGAAATCAAAGACAAAACTCAATTACAAAGATTCCTTGGTTGCCTCAATTATATTTCTGATTTCTTTCCCGATCTCAGAAAACTCTGCATTCCCTTATTTTCCAGACTCAAAAAGAATCCTGCTCCTTGGGGTTCTGATCAAACCAAAGCCGTCCAAATCATCAAAAGCAAGATTAAATCTCTTCCTTGCCTAGGCCTTCCTCAGCCCAATGCTTTTATGATTGTTGAAACTGATGCCTCCAACATTGGTTTTGGTGGCATTCTTAAACAAAGGATCAATCCAGAAAGCAAAGAGCAACTGGTTAGATTCTACTCTGGTTGCTGGGCTGGGCCTCAGTTAAACTATAGCACGATTAAAAAGGAAATCCTTTCCATCGTCGCTTGCATTTCCAAATTTCAAGATGATTTATACAACAAGTCTTTTCTTCTTAGAGTTGATTGCAAATCCGCAAAAGATATACTTCAAAAAGATGTCCAGAACATTGTCTCAAAACAAATTTTTGCTCGATGGCAAGCCATTTTATCTGTCTTTGATTTTGAAATTGAATTTATCAAAGGAGAAAGCAATTCTTTACCAGATTTTCTGACAAGAGAATTTCTGCAGGGAAAACCTTAAAACACATGGCCCCCTTTCCTTATTTCAAAACCCTCCAAGACAAACAAAAGGCCTACTACTCCTATTTTCGAGTCTTTGAAGCCCAAAAGACCGTTCGCAAAACTGCTCAAGAATCATTTCACTCCGAGAAGATTAAACATATCATTCTCTCCAGTGAAATCAGGATCCTCAACATTCGCCAACAAACTGCTGACAGGATCATTAGGGACTGCATTCTTTCTAATGTACCTTTTTAATCTTGTTTAAAACAGGTTCTCAAGAATGGCGGGGAGGGGAAACCCTCGCAAGCAAACCCCACAGGATTATGCTTCAGCAAGCTCGTCCCCAGCAAAAAGCGTTGTCCAAACGCAAAACCAATTTCAATCCTTATCCCAATTCCCAGCTCTCACAAACAGTCCTCTAAACCCAAGGACTCCACAAAAAACTGACAAACAGAAATCCACCAAGCATTTCCACAGATACATCCTCAAGCAATCATCCCTACAAAATATCTGCCTCACAAAAGAATTCAATCCCCCTGACCAAAAGGACTTTGGACCCTTCATAAAAAATCTCTTCTCCAAAGACTTCCAATGGTTTCCTTCTGACCCGGCAAAAACCCAAAAGTTCTATGAGTTCGTTTTGGTAGATTCTGAATCTGCCGAAATCTCGCATACCAGAGACGACAATGACCCCAACCTCATTGTCTTCTCAAAATGCAAAATTCTGAAGGTCATCTCCAGAGAATCTTGGGGAGAACCTAGCACACAAAAGGCATTCTCAATCCCTTTCTGGCCGAAAGGCTATTCCTATTATGACTATAGAGATGCTTGGACCAAGGCCTTTCTTATCCGAGCATTCAACCATTCCTGGTTCTTTTTCTTCGCAAAAACATGCAACAGCAATTTACCAGTCTGGTTCTTTGACTGGTGGAACTACTTTGGACCTACTCCTGAAATCTACCCAGAAGAAGCTAGGCAATCCTATGACTTCTTTATCAAACATTGTCCGGTCCAAAACTACATAAAACCAATACAATTCCATAGGTGCACTGGTGTATCTTGGATACTCTGCTGGATCTATGAACTCCAGCAAGCATTACCCTGTCCGTGTCCCCTTTCTCTCTGTCGCAAGTTCAAAGTTCGATGGTGGGAAAAGATTGATCCAGAATCCTACTCACTCAACAACATCCATGCAATTTTCAAAGCAAAAGGAACACAAGCTTCTCCTGCCCCCTCAAAGGAGATTGTCATTCACCCGTCAGGAGTCCCGGTGGCAACTGCGTCACCCTCACAAATCCAAGACCAAGACTGGCTTGACTACCAAGAATGGAAGAAATACAAGAATCTCAAAACTAAGCAAAACTCAGTAACAATTGTTGACATCTCGGACGAGAAGCCCAAGTCTTGGGCTGATAAAGTCCAAGAAGAAGAAGACCAAGCCAGCTCGACCAATTTAGCCCAGCAAACTGATTATGACCCATATGATCAGTTCGCACAAGACCCTTACGCCCAGTAAGGTTGCAAGTCCATAAGGCCGTTCGCAAAAGCCCATCAAAAATCTTGCAGACAAAAGATGTCGGCAACACAATCAGACAAAATACAATCAGACAAATCTCATCAGCAAATGACAAACAACTTCTACAGCAAAAGCAGAAGTCCACTCTGAACAGTATCAATGCACTTATTTAGGCACTATTCATATGAACAGTTGTACGGCGCCTTAATAGTGCCTTCAAATAGCAATTTTCCCTTCTCTATTTAAGCCGGTAAGCCCTCACTTGTTAGAGGCACGCTAAAAATCTCTCTCCCTCTCTCTCCTTTATATTTTTAGTTTCTTGCTTTGCTGCTCTTCGGCTACCTGTAAGTTTTGTACAGTTTCTTTCTTTTGCAATTTTTGCAATTTATATCAAGCACAATAGTCCAGTATTGTGTTATTGTCTTGCTTATCATTTCTAGCATATTTTCATTGCTTTTGATCCTTTTGACCAACCTGGTATCAGAGCTGAAAATATGCTAGAAATGATAAAAATTGCAAAAGAATCAAAAGCAATGAAAATATGCTAGAAATGATAAGCAAGACAATAACACAATACTGGACTATTGTGCTTGATAAAAATTGCAAAAGAAAGAAACTGTACAAAACTTACAGGTAGCCGAAGAGCAGCAAAGCAAGAAACTAAAAATATAAAGGAGAGAGAGGGAGAGAGATTTTTAGCGTGCCTCTAACAAGTGAGGGCTTACCGGCTTAAATAGAGAAGGGAAAATTGCTATTTGAAGGCACTATTAAGGCGCCGTACAACTGTTCATATGAATAGTGCCTAAATAAGTGCATTGATACTGTTCAGAGTGGACTTCTGCTTTTGCTGTAGAAGTTGTTTGTCATTTGCTGATGAGATTTGTCTGATTGTATTTTGTCTGATTGTGTTGCCGACATCTTTTGTCTGCAAGATTTTTGATGGGCTTTTGCGAACGGCCTTATGGACTTGCAACCTTACTGGGCGTAAGGGTCTTGTGCGAACTGATCATATGGGTCATAATCAGTTTGCTGGGCTAAATTGGTCGAGCTGGCTTGGTCTTCTTCTTCTTGGACTTTATCAGCCCAAGACTTGGGCTTCTCGTCCGAGATGTCAACAATTGTTACTGAGTTTTGCTTAGTTTTGAGATTCTTGTATTTCTTCCATTCTTGGTAGTCAAGCCAGTCTTGGTCTTGGATTTGTGAGGGTGACGCAGTTGCCACCGGGACTCCTGACGGGTGAATGACAATCTCCTTTGAGGGGGCAGGAGAAGCTTGTGTTCCTTTTGCTTTGAAAATTGCATGGATGTTGTTGAGTGAGTAGGATTCTGGATCAATCTTTTCCCACCATCGAACTTTGAACTTGCGACAGAGAGAAAGGGGACACGGACAGGGTAATGCTTGCTGGAGTTCATAGATCCAGTAGAGTATCCAAGATACACCAGTGCACCTATGGAATTGTATTGGTTTTATGTAGTTTTGGACCGGACAATGTTTGATAAAGAAGTCATAGGATTGCCTAGCTTCTTCTGGGTAGATTTCAGGAGTAGGTCCAAAGTAGTTCCACCAGTCAAAGAACCAGACTGGTAAATTGCTGTTGCATGTTTTTGCGAAGAAAAAGAACCAGGAATGGTTGAATGCTCGGATAAGAAAGGCCTTGGTCCAAGCATCTCTATAGTCATAATAGGAATAGCCTTTCGGCCAGAAAGGGATTGAGAATGCCTTTTGTGTGCTAGGTTCTCCCCAAGATTCTCTGGAGATGACCTTCAGAATTTTGCATTTTGAGAAGACAATGAGGTTGGGGTCATTGTCGTCTCTGGTATGCGAGATTTCGGCAGATTCAGAATCTACCAAAACGAACTCATAGAACTTTTGGGTTTTTGCCGGGTCAGAAGGAAACCATTGGAAGTCTTTGGAGAAGAGATTTTTTATGAAGGGTCCAAAGTCCTTTTGGTCAGGGGGATTGAATTCTTTTGTGAGGCAGATATTTTGTAGGGATGATTGCTTGAGGATGTATCTGTGGAAATGCTTGGTGGATTTCTGTTTGTCAGTTTTTTGTGGAGTCCTTGGGTTTAGAGGACTGTTTGTGAGAGCTGGGAATTGGGATAAGGATTGAAATTGGTTTTGCGTTTGGACAACGCTTTTTGCTGGGGACGAGCTTGCTGAAGCATAATCCTGTGGGGTTTGCTTGCGAGGGTTTCCCCTCCCCGCCATTCTTGAGAACCTGTTTTAAACAAGATTAAAAAGGTACATTAGAAAGAATGCAGTCCCTAATGATCCTGTCAGCAGTTTGTTGGCGAATGTTGAGGATCCTGATTTCACTGGAGAGAATGATATGTTTAATCTTCTCGGAGTGAAATGATTCTTGAGCAGTTTTGCGAACGGTCTTTTGGGCTTCAAAGACTCGAAAATAGGAGTAGTAGGCCTTTTGTTTGTCTTGGAGGGTTTTGAAATAAGGAAAGGGGGCCATGTGTTTTAAGGTTTTCCCTGCAGAAATTCTCTTGTCAGAAAATCTGGTAAAGAATTGCTTTCTCCTTTGATAAATTCAATTTCAAAATCAAAGACAGATAAAATGGCTTGCCATCGAGCAAAAATTTGTTTTGAGACAATGTTCTGGACATCTTTTTGAAGTATATCTTTTGCGGATTTGCAATCAACTCTAAGAAGAAAAGACTTGTTGTATAAATCATCTTGAAATTTGGAAATGCAAGCGACGATGGAAAGGATTTCCTTTTTAATCGTGCTATAGTTTAACTGAGGCCCAGCCCAGCAACCAGAGTAGAATCTAACCAGTTGCTCTTTGCTTTCTGGATTGATCCTTTGTTTAAGAATGCCACCAAAACCAATGTTGGAGGCATCAGTTTCAACAATCATAAAAGCATTGGGCTGAGGAAGGCCTAGGCAAGGAAGAGATTTAATCTTGCTTTTGATGATTTGGACGGCTTTGGTTTGATCAGAACCCCAAGGAGCAGGATTCTTTTTGAGTCTGGAAAATAAGGGAATGCAGAGTTTTCTGAGATCGGGAAAGAAATCAGAAATATAATTGAGGCAACCAAGGAATCTTTGTAATTGAGTTTTGTCTTTGATTTCGTCGGGAAATCTATCTGTGAACTCAATGCTCCTTTGGATAGGTTTGATGGTTTGTTGATGAATGTCATGGCCAAGAAATCTAATCTTGGTTTGAAAGAGTTTTATCTTAGTGGCAGATAAAACTAATCCATTCCTTTTGATGACATGCAGAAAGGTATTGAGATGCTTAGAGTGTTCTTCTAAGGTTAGGGAATAAATGAGGATATCGTCGATGTAGACGATGAGGAAGTCAGAGAAGGGATTCAGAAT
Organism: Rheum nobile; assembly: GCA_027886185.1. Classification (NCBI taxonomy): domain Eukaryota; kingdom Viridiplantae; phylum Streptophyta; class Magnoliopsida; order Caryophyllales; family Polygonaceae; genus Rheum; species Rheum nobile. Next base: position 6,294,735 of record WOAB01000109.1, on the reverse strand, counting down.
ATCATTCATAATCCTTTGATATTCTGAAGGGGCATTTTTGAGACCAAAGGGCATGACATTCCATTCGTAATGCCCAAATGGTACAGTGAAGGCGGTTTTGTATCTGTCTTCTTCGACAATCTGGATTTGCCAGTAACCGCTCTTCATGTCAAACTTAGAGAAGACTTTTGCTTCGAAAAGTCTGTTGAGGAGGTCTCTCTTATTGGGGATAGGATACCTGATCCATTGTAAGGCTTTGTTGAGGGGTTTGTAGTTGATAACCAGCCTAGGAACGCCTCTTTCCTTTTCGGCTGCGTTCATGACATAGAAAGCCGCGCAACTCCAGGGAGATTGAGATTTTCTAATTAGTTTCTTAACTAACAAGGTCTCAATTTCTTTCTTGCAGGTTTCTAAGAGTTCTTTGTTCATTTGAATAGGCCTAGCTTTGGTTGGGATATCTCTCTCATGAAAGTCCTTTTCATAGGGGAGATAAACATGATGCTTCTTTCTGTCCCAGAAGGCATTGGGGATATCCGCACAGACTTGCTCTTTGAAGAGATTCTCGAAGTCTAGGGCCTTGGTTTGCCAAAGAGGGCTTTGCAGCCTTTCTTCAATCTTTAAAAACCCAATTTCATTAGTTAAATCTCTAATGAGGGTTTTCTTATGCTGAATGCTGTTAAGCTGTCTTTTGATAGAAGCATTTTGAAGGAGATCAAGATCTCTGCTCTTAATTGGGGAAAGGAAGGGGAAGTCTAGGTTTTTTCCTAGAATCTTGGCATGAATTCCGTCTTTATCAACTGAGAAGGGATAAAGCTGGGTTAGGAATGGGGATCCTAGGATGACTTCTTGTTGAAGATCTTTGACAAGGACAAAAGAGTTTAGGAGACACCATCCATTGCTGCAGACGGAGGCTTCAGGAATTTTGTAGTTTAACTGCATTTTAATGCCGCTGGCATTAAGAAGTCTTTCATTGGTCTTGACAAAATACTTGGAATTGACAAGGCCTTCTCTGATACAGTTGAGATCAGCTCCGCTGTCAATGAGGGCGACAATTTTGAAGGTGGAATCTTCAATCTTAATCTTAACAGGACAATACCATTTTTGGCATTCTACTTTGTTAAGAGCTGAAAGAAAGAGATTGTCTTGCTGAAAAGAGGGGTTAAATGATTCATTTTGCGAGATGAGGGGTTTTTTGCTGGTAGAGGAAGAGGTTCTAATTTTAACAGAGCCTTGGCTGGATCTGTTAGATGATCTTATCTCAGAACTACAGCTAGATTCATTTTTAGATTCTAGCTTGTTAATTCTGATTTCTATGAGATCATCCATAGAGTCTCTTAGTCTAACATACTCTTGAAGTCCTTTAACTTCTTTCTTGAGAGTATTGACTTCTGATTGAAGGTCTTTGATGGTGACTTTGGAACCTAGAATATTATTACTAGGTTGATTTTCAAAGAGTTTTGAGATGCTGAAGGGTCTATTGAGGGCTGGTCTTTGCTCGTTGAAGATAAGATCCTTAAGTTTCATGAAATAATCATGCTTAGTTTGAGGATCTGGGATCTGATTGATGAGGTCAAAAAGAGCTTCTTCTCTTTCTGCTTTGGTAATAACATTGCAGTAATGCTGAGGTTGATCTTGGTCAGAGCTTGAAGAGTCATAGTTGATCTCATATAATCCTTCATTGTCAGAGGAGGATTCAGTGTCTAGGCAGAGAAGTTCACCAATCTTTTCTTTAAGATCTGGTTCATCTTTGAGAAGCTCGTTGATCTTCTGCTTCATTGGACAGCTGTTGGCCTTGTGACCTGGCTTACGACACTTGTAGCAGATAATCTTTTTGCCGTAGCTGGGTCTATTAGGCTTGCTATCTCTGGTGTGGACAGGTTTATCATACCTGTTAGATCTCTGTTTAGAGCGCCTAAAGAATTCTCTTTTAGGTCTAAGAGTCTTCTCTTTTCTAGCTCTGGAGGGGGCTTGGATCTTTTCCATGCCAAAGGCTTCACAGAAGTTTCCCATTTCTCTTCTGGATTTACCCTTTTCTCCCCCGTATTTTGCTTGAATTTTTAATTCAGTGCATAATGCTAACCCTTCTTTCTTGATGAATGCTCCAAGCTGCCCATAGGTGATATCCTTCCAAGGGATTTCTTCCTTACCTATGTTTTCTTTAAGCTTGGTAACGATTCTTTTTGCGAAGAGGGATGGTAATCCTGAAACAAATCTTTCTTTCCAAAAAGATTCGTTACAGTCTGGTCTTTTTAGGACATAGGTGATGAAGACGTCCTTGTACCACCTATAATCACTTAGAGTTGGGCATCTAAGTTCTGTTAGGGTGATCTTGTTGGCTTGAAGTTCTTCATGCGGGTTGCCAACGAAATACATACTTATAGCATATATAAGTTGGTTGGTTGCATTTTGATCTGTAGAGATCCTTCCCTGATCGTCTTCTGTAGAGACGGTGGCGTTTAGGATATCTAATTGTTGTTGTAAGTTCAAGGCATTATCCCACCAGTATTTAAGCTGACCAGTGAAGCCTTGAATTATAAGACATGCTGCTGTCTTATCCGTTTGATCATGGGTTCTATAGGCTGCTTTAGCCATTCCCATTTCTTGGAGAGTATTCATGATTTCTCCTTCTGATTTGCCATCTATGTTCCATTCATAGATGGATGTTCCATTGTAATCCGTGGTCCTGAATTTAGCTCTTTCTTCATACTGAAGATCAGGAGGAGTTGGACGATTGTAGTAATTTCTAGTATCAGTATGTGCTCCAAATCTTTTGGAGTAATGCTGAGATCCGTTTCCCCTTCTCCTGAGTTTATTAACCTCTGGGGATTCAGATCCTAGAAATGCGATTTTGCTGATGGAGTGGCTCGTCTTGCTAGAGCTACTTATAGAGTCTCCAGAATCCTTCTTAGACTTACTGCTACAGTTGCCTTTATTCTTTAGGCAGTTGATATTTGCAGCTGGAGAGGTGACGCGTTTTGAGGAGGAAGCCTGGATATTATCCATCCTTTGGTTAATGGCTAGGTGGAAGGAATCCATCCTTTGATTGATTCTATCAAGGATAGAAGGAGGGCTAAGGCTGATGTTGCTTAAGAGATTGTTAGGAATACTTTCAGCTTGAAAGTGAGGCCTACTAATATCTCTAGGAAACTTAGGGGAACTCAATCCTTTATCCATACCAAGATGAATCTGATCTATTTGTTCAGAGATGGTATGAAGGATTTGATTGCTGTAGTTGTTTTGGGAGTAGATCTTCTTGATATCTCCCAAATTGGTCTGACTATGATCCTGCTCAGGTCTCCCTTTCTTAAAGGGATCAGCACGAATATCTTCATTGTCATGTTTAACAATGATACTCTTGAGCGGAGGATGAACAGAGGTACTGGTTCCTGAGGGAAAAAGATTCCAGGTTCTAGAAATCCTATTTTGCACTTCTAAGGATGGAAGATGGAATGGGTCATCAATGTCTTTTTTAGACAGATAAATAGAGAACCATCTAAAGAAAAGAATATTAGTTTGGAGATTGTTCATCTCTTCATAATATTCCTCTTGGATTCTATCTCTGCAATCTTTGTCTAGTTGCATGAACCATTTTCTCCTTTTGTTGTTGCTGGTACCATAGAAATCTTTTCTAAGATACTCTTTATCAATGGTAAAACCTTCTTTGGTTAAGACATTGATAGTAGAATAGTTATGCATGTTGGTAGAGGTAGGAGAATGGTCACCAACAGACTCTTCCTCATTCTGGGGAATGATTCTAGGAAGAGGATGGGCAAGAAAAGCAAACCCCTTATATCAATGGAAAACCCCCAATTACAGTATATGGAAAATCCCTTATATCATCAACAATGTATGAGAAATATCCAAGATCAACAATATTTAATTTTATGGGTTTCCCCAAACACAAATCTGTGGAAAATCACAAAATCAACATTTATTTACAAGAAACCACCAAAATCAACAACAACAAACTCTCATCAACTAGAGCGAGTAGCTCATGTCAACTTGAGTGAACAACTCTTGGTTTTTGTACAGTTTATTTGATGAAACAAAGAAAATGTAAGTTGCAATAACATCATTTGAGGAAACCCCTCCAAAATAAATGGCGTAAATCTCACAACACTTCAAGGAAACTCTCTCTTGAATAACTCTACGGAACCTATGCTGAGAAAGCAACATTCATAGGAATAATGGTGCTTTTCAATTCGTCTAAAAATGCAATATCCAAGGGGTGAGCCCTCTGACTTTGTTACTCTGTTGAGAATGCATCAATAACAAAATCAATTTACAAATTCTTGTCCACGCAAGATCTAGAAACAAATTCAACCCCCACCCCCCCTTCCAAAAGAAGAAGGCCTTCTTCCTCATTGGAACAAAAACCAATGGTAGTAAGGAGGCTTTCTTCCTAGCAACAACAAAATCTGACTCCAAAACACCACTTGAGTTGTTGAACTTTCTCCCCAACTCTTTCTTTAGAGTCTTGAGATAAAGGAAATAAACCAAAGAAACAACACAATCTAGTATCCAAAAAGGCTTAATTTTGGGTGTCGATGTCGACTTTGGACCCCAAGCCTAACCATGTATTAGACGGACCACCAAACTTCGAGCCTCTTCCCCCTCGAGCAACACCATAACTCCACCCAAGCCTTAAGCTACACCGGATCCAAACAACTAGAAGGAATAGAAAACAGAGGGGCAAATTAAAAAAAAAGAGGTGAAGTGTATATCTTTAATTTTTTTGCTTGTTCTGCTAAGCAAAAGTTGAGGGGACCCAATTACTAATTAAAAGAGAAACTCAACAAACTTGTTTAACTTGTCACAACAAAAAAAAAGGTAAGGATGAAAAAAAAGGAGTCAGCCATGTCATGAGCCCTAATAACTCTTTTTTTTTTTTGACAATTATTAGTTTAATCATTAGTTTAATCTTATTTGTTAAGGTTTTACCAATTCTCTATTAGAAAATAGTTTAAAGATAAATTTTCTATTTAAGTTTGTTAACATGTGCCCATGGACACACACTAGAAAAACCGTATAATGAATATGCCTTCACCAAACAAGACTTTCTCTTGAAGCTTTGCAAAATAATGTATAATATCAAAATTAAACTGAATTTTATTGTACACGACTAAACAAATTAATACCCAACCTAACCATATTCACAAAATTATTACACTTATTTAACAATTAATATTATTTTTGCGGACCCGTTGTTTCGAACTTGGGTGTCAATTCTTCGCTGCAATTGTGGAACTGAACTAGGGCGGATATTGATTTGTTCCGGTCGTGGTCGTGTTTGAGGCTCTTGAAGATCCTCAACTTTGTGGGGGCAACATCATATGGTCGAGGCTCTTGAAGATCTCTCATTTAGGTGAGGGCAACGTCATGGTGGTTCATTCAGCACTTTCGCATGTTTGATCCTGTCCGACCCGTTTCGATAATACTTTCCTTCGATAGTGCTTTGCTCACCTCTCTCCCTAGATCGTTTAGGCTCTTCAATTTCTTTGTTGTAATTTCCTTGCTTGATTTATTGTTTTATTCTGTCCGATTTTGACCGACGCCGATTCATCGACCTCTCGATTTACCCAATATTACTACATCAGGTAAATTGAATTCTTACCTTATCCAAAAAAAGTTGGCAAGTGGGCATGAACTATTTTTGTATACAAGAAAATAATAGGTTATCCTTTTAGACAAATGATCAACCTAAATTATCATATCTAATGATCTTTACAAAAAATTACACCCATAATCAATAGTACAACTCAAATTATAAAATTCATCCCTCAATATATTTATCTGAGTTGATAGACAAGGATTAAGATACTCTTCAACTGTACTGCTATATTCTCTTAAACAATGAAAAACAAAGAACGAGTCAAAATAATTTATTAGAAAACAATATCAATGATTTTTATTCTTAGTTTTTAGATATTTTTCAAATTTCCTTTATACAATTATTAATAAGTAATTTATCTACTTGAATAACAATTTTTTAATATTCAAAGAATACAAATTGATAATTAATGATGCATCATTTACACCAAGAATTCAAACTAGGGATCCATCAAAAGAAACAAATAAGATAATATATAGTTTATAATGACTGGTACAAAATTAGGATATGATTTTATTCTCTGTAACTCTGCAAAGTAATATGACAAAACTATGCGGTATATATGTTGTGAAACTCTATGGGGCGATAGTCTGATGGTCGTGTATATACGAGTGCATAAGCGCAAATAGACCTTGTATATAAGATCAATGATGCTTTATTCAAAAATCATTTTGTAATAGGAGAAGTAGTCCACTAACCGTATATACTATGCTTTGATATCCACTAACTTTCAATGTGGGATATATGAACTCTATATTCCAACACGTCCCTACAAGTGCAACGGTCGGACAATGGGTCTGACCTAGTTGGCACTTGGACAAACGAGAATATATAGATATTTCAATCTTTTTATAGCCAAACCTAATCAACCCAAGAAGCAGACCCAAGACCGAACCAACTCTGATACTATGTAAAAGTTTGTGGACCGATAGAATGGGGGGTCGTGTATATACAAGCGCATTAGCGCAAATAAGCCTAGTCAATTAACTCGGTGGACTTTTAATCTAAAATTAATTGACAATATGAGTAGTCCATCAATCTTATATATTATGCATTAATATGTACACATTTTCAAAGTGTGATGGACTCTACATTCCAACATATACACCCTTTGAAATCTAGCTTGTTGATCTGTTTAGGTCGGACTGAGTAACTTTGGTCGTGTTCGATCATCGTATAGGATGTATCGGTTCATAAGATATTATTAATATTAATTACCGGAAAAGTATGCTAATTAGACTCCTGAAACATGGGTAATCAATGAACTCTTTTTTTGGTTTTTTGCGAGTTTCATCGGTTAGAGTCGTTCTGTGTCCGGAAGAAATATCATGTTAGTGTATTATCCATTTAAGAGATTAACCTCCGCTCGGCGACTCTATTTTATACCGTCAAGAGGGTTCGAATTAGAATCTCTGGACATTGAGTAATAATCAGTGGACTTTGATTGTTATGTTGTTTGTTTGTCTGCCCAAACCACAATATATTGCCTCTATTAGACCTTGTTTATTAAAGCATATTATAAAGACTTTTCCATTTATAAAGATACTTATTTAAATTAAATATTTTTTGAGTTTTAGAAATTGTGCAATTATATATTTACAACTTAGTATAAAAAAATATTTATACTTATACTTTATCAAATATCATTATATTAAAAAACTATTCATCCACAAAAATGTCTTTATAAATAACTTTACCAAACAAATTCTTAGTTGATTGAAATTTTCAAGTATATGAAGCATTGATAACACCTATTTTATACATATTTTAGGGCTTTAGTTGCATATAAAATTTAATCATTTTCATGCATATATTTATATGTTTAATAATTAATTTTGCATTATTTTACATTCGGATTTAATCATTTTCATGCATATATTTATAAGATTAAATCATTTTCATTTTCAAGTGAATTGTAATTCGGCACTTTGTGCTGATTGGTTGTTGAGCCCATTTCTACTCGGCTTCGAAGGTAATTTGTATGGGCCAAGCCTATCAAAAAAAAAATATTGTATGGGCCAAGAATGATGCAGCCCAATTCAAATTTGGGGAGAGAACTCGTGGCTAGGCTCCACATGCAGGAGGACGGAGGTAGTAGCTTTAGTATATAGGAGATTGAATCACGTAGGTTTGAGGGAGGGGGGGTTTGTTTTTTAGTGAGTTGAACAGCCGATAAAAGACAATTCAATTCAAGGAGTTTTTATGCTTTAGCATTTTTGGAGATTTGGGATAATTCTTATAGCTTTTTTGAATTTGGATTATTTAGATATTGAGATTAAGTTTTTTTATCTTACAATTTTATTAAATAATTCATATATGTTCATGACTAGTTTAAAAATCTATTGAATATCTCTTTAATTATGCTTGACTAAATTCCTAGTTCTAAGGTTGAGGTGATCAGGCGATGCATATGTAATAGAATTATTTCTCTGCCTGAATTGAAATAATATTTGATTCATTCCTAAGTGCTTTATGGTCATGGATAGCTTATGCGAATTGGATCTTATTGGGATTTGAGACTGAAAGGTGATAGTGTTAATAAGTAGTCAGATAGAGTTTTAGACCAAGAGGTAATAACCTCTATTAGATTCCTAGGAATTAAACCTGAGTGTTATTTATGCCAGATAAACTTAATTACTCTTGATGATGAATAAGCTATCATAGATGTTCTAGGTTTGAGTTGGATTAGCGGAGCGCGACAATGAATGTTATTTTAGTTTATCCGTAAAATCTAAGGAGTTTTTATGCTTTAACATTTTTTAGTGAGTTGAACAGCCGACAAAAGACAATTCAATTCAAGGAGTTTTTATGCTTTAGCATTTTTGGAGATTTGGGATAATTCTCATAGCTTTTTTGAATTTGGATTATTTCGATATTGAGATTAAGTTTTTTTATCTTACAATTTTATTAAATAATTCATATATGTTGATGACTAGTTTAAATCTATTGAATATCTCTTTAATTATGCTTGACTAAATTCCTAGTTCTAAGGTTGAGGTGATCAGGCGATGCATATGTAATAGTGTAACACCCCCAAAACTTAACCCTTTTGGAAATGTATTACCGCCAGTGACCCCAGTGTTCCTTACCGAGATCACCCAAGGCTTTACCAAATAAATACAATTTATTAAATGCAATTGATACACAAAGATCAAGCATTAAATTCCAAAACATAACATTGTTGAGGAAACAAGAGTTACGGGATTACAACCCAATCCCGAATAGGTCAAAACATAGTTTAAACCAAACACAGCGGAAGACTAAGAAAGTGAGTTACAATCGGAGTTATTGTCCAAAGGATCATAACCTGATTAAAGAAATAATTAAAACATTCAAAAACCACCGCCGACTCCATAGTCCTTCTAATCTTTCGAGCTACTTCTTAACTGATGTACCGAATCAAACGGATGACACCAGCCAACCATGCAAGGGAAAAATATTGGTTGGTTAGTCTAAATGAATAGACTAGCAAGAGAACAAAGCAGAATGGTTCGAAGTAGTTGTATTAGGTTAGACTCTTCGTCCCTCGAATAATAATCGAGTACGCTTGTCAACCACCATACTCCTACTGGAATAAACAAGAGGTATGCACAAGAGAAGGTTCTGGAAGACTGAATCTTCACAGAAATCGACTCGAAAGAAGACTCCAACTGAAATGAGTCTTTAAGGAAGTATGACAAATCTGGAATATTACAGAATCATACAACAATGATTTAAAACTGACTGAGATGCTTCGGTTCACGACCAACCTCATCGCCTACAGCGAATCCAGATTGGAAAGAGAACGTACTATATTCAAGTCAAGACGAGTTTTCCTAGCTGCACTGAACTTAGTTGCACTACTCGCCCAAGGTGTATTAATTATGTGCGTCAAGGTAGCACTTATCTGATTTATGTTTCAAAAACACACAACACGTTATAGACTTTTACATGTGTACCCCACCAATGGGACGACACATCTTAGTATACGTTTCGTCGAGAGTGACGTATACCGAAAGGTTTGTGACACCAGCTAAGTGTCCTGTCTCTACACACATGTGTAAGAGACCGATCATGATCATAGAATAGTACCAGATGGGGACGAGCCATCCCGATACCAGATTATAAAGAAACGACTGGACAGAGTCTAAGTAACGTTCCTATCTAACAGTGCTAACTAAACAGTTACAGCACCACAACATTTACAGGATAAATCCACATAAAGGCCCGAAAGGCGATCACGGATAATAGCGTTGTTCTAACAGATATACAACCTATTATATGATTTTCAAAACAGTTTATCAAAACCGTTTCCAGACAAACAGAATATTCATTCCAAATTAATTACTCAGATAAACTACTGATAATTAATGTAAATATGGAACGAATGAGCAAGAGCGAACCGCCACTTGCCTTACTCCGCAGAATAGTCTAAAGACGTCACTGGATTCAGGGCTCGACACGGTATAGTTCCGACAGCACAACAACCTTCGAGTCGACCCATAAAAGGAACCCTAAGTTAGATCCGATATAAACAGTACGAATCTAAACACGGCGAAAGAACACGAAAGGAAAGACGCCACGACGACAACCGACCAAGCCAAAGCCACGAAGGCGTTCTGGGCACTGGCGGCGGTCGCCGTTCTTGGCGGCGGTCGCCGTGAAGAACACGGCGGTCGCCGTGAAGAACACGGCGGTCGCCGTGAAGAACACGACGGTCGCCGTTAAGAACACGGCCGACTGAAACGAGAGGAAACTCACCCCAAAACACGAGCGGTTCGGCCTCCTTCGACTTGCTTTGGCTTCTAACCTCCAAGGCTAACCAAAAGCTTCACAAAGGCACTCTGGAAACACACCACGACCTCCGGCGAGCACAAGAAAACCGACGAAAACACAACTCACTTTGAGGGAGAGTTTTGGCAGCGATTCAGGGTTGTAGATGACCCAAAACCCATGCCCAAGCTCGTCTATTTATAGGCAAACCCCAAGGAGTGATCTGCAAACCCTCAGACGCGGCAAACGATGCAACGGTGCGCCTCGAACGACGCCGGCGACCGGCGGGCAATGCCCACTCGACAATCACGGCGGTCGCCGTATTTTTGCCTACGGTGGGCACGCGGCGGTCGCCGTAAATGCGGCGGTCGCCGTTGCTAGGCCTATCGCGGCCAGCTAGAAGCTGACACGTTGACCTCTCGGGTCCAACCACGGCGGTCGCCGTTTCTGAACGGCGGTCACCGTTTCCCCCTTTTCCCGCCCATTCGGCTTTGAACGAGCTTGACGATAAACCGGGATAAAAATTATCGTACGCGAACGACAATTTAAAATTCAAGGCACCTTGTCTGTATATTATTTCACTGAGAAAAATATTACAGAAATAGAGCACATTACAGAATGTCTCAAACTCTCTATATTAAATCCGACGTACACAACGGGTACTCGGGAAAATTCCATAATTCCCAAAATAACCTTACAAAAATACGGGGTATCACATCTCCTCCCCCTTACAAGAAGTTTCGACCCCGAAACTTAGGTCGAAAATAACTCGGGAAAACGCCTGAGCATATCTGACTCGGTTTCCCACGTCTCCCAAGTAACTTCTTCGGTCCCTGACTTGGACCACAACACTCGTACCAACGGCACGATCTTGTTGCGCAATTGCTTCTCCCGATGCTCCAAAATGCACACGGGCAACTCTTCATAAGTACCATTAGCTTGAATCTCAATGTCCTCATAACTAAGCACATGAGACTCATCTGGCACATACTTTCTGAGTAAAGACACGTGGAACACGTTATGCACCGGGTGAGCCGATGGCGGCAACGCCAAACGGTACGCTAGAGATCCCACTCTATCCAAAATCTCGAATGGTCCCACGTAGCGAGGGTTAAGCTTCCCACGCTTACCGAATCTAAAAACTCCTTTGGATGGCGAAACCTTGACAAAAACCTTGTCACTGACCTCGAACTCGACAGTCCTGCGCTTCCGATCTGCGTAGGACTTCTGTCGACTCTGAGCGGTCAACATTCTTTGTCTGATCAAAGTAATGTCTGAAGCCGTCCTTTCGACCAACTCTGGTCCAAGCAGAATTTTGTCGGCATTATCGTCCCAACAAATCGGAGATCTGCATCTGCGACCATACAAAGCTTCAAACGGAGCCATCTTGATTGTAGCATGCCAGCTATTGTTGTACGTGAACTCAATCAGACTCAAGCTGTCCTCCCAGCTAGTCGAACGATCGAACACACAAGCTCTAAGCATATCCTCCAGAGTCTGAATGGTCCTTTCAGACTGGCCATCTGTCTGAGGATGAAACGCTGTACTGAACCTCAACTCGGTTCCCATAGCCTTATGAAGTTCCTTCCAGAATCTTGACATGAAACGGCCATCTCGGTCCGATACAATGGTCTTAGGAATGCCATGTAAGCGGACAATCTCCTTCTGGTAAACTTCGGCTAGCTTCTGGGTTTCCCATGTGGTCTTGATGGCTATGAAATGAGCACTCTTCGTAAGCCTATCCACAATTACCCAGATAGCATCTCTCTGACTTCGAGTCTTGGGTAGCCCAGTGACGAAGTCCATGGAAATGTCCTCCCATTTCCATTCTGGCACGGGGAGAGGTAGCATCTCACCACCTGGTCTGCGGTGTTCGATCTTGACTTTTTGGCAAGTTAAGCACTTTGCCACAAAGTCTGCTACGTCCCACTTCATGTTTGGCCACCAAAACTTCTTCCTGAGATCCTTGTACATCTTGCTAGAGCCAGGATGCACAGAATAAGCAGATGAATGAGCTTCTCTCATCACCAACTGACGAAGACCTTCTGTGTCAGGCACACAGATCCGATCCTGAAACCAAAGTGATCCATCATCCTGAACCACAAAACTGGGAGCTTTCCCATCCATCACTTCACTGCTTAACTTTACCAAGATGATATCATCGACTTGCTTTTCTTTGATTTGATCCAGTAGTGTAGCCTGAATCTCCATCATACTCAGGTACCCTCTACGCTGGTCATACAAGACTTCGATGTCGCATGACTCTTGGTTTAGCTTGGTTTGAACAGTAAGTAGAGCAACTACAGTCTCGTGCGTTGTCTTCCGGCTTAGTGCATCAGCTACTACATTAGCCTTGCCCGGATGATACAACAACTCCATGTCGTAGTCCTTGAGCAACTCTAGCCAGCGGCGTTGTCTCATATTTAACTCCTTCTGAGTAAATATATACTTGAGACTTTTGTGGTCAGTGAAGACTTGGCATCTTATACCATAGAGGTAATGCCTCCAAATCTTCAGCGCAAAGACAACCGCTGCTAACTCAAGATCATGGGTCGGATAGTTTTCTTCGTAAGTCTTGAGTTGTCTAGATGCGTAAGCAATGACTCTGCCCCTTTGTATCAAAACACAAACAAGGCCACACTTGGAAGCATCACTATAGACCACATAATCGTCATTCCCCTCTGGGAGTGCTAACACGGGTGCCGAGGTCAACCGTCGCTTCAACTCCTGGAAACTGACCTCGCACTTGTCATTCCAGACAAACTTCTTGTGGACTTTGCGGAGTAGATTGGTCATCGGTAGAGCGATCTTTGAAAATCCTTCTACAAACCTTCTATAATACCCGGCAAGTCCAAGAAAACTGCGCACCTCCTTCACATTCTGGGGCTGTGTCCATTTAGCCACCGCTTCAATCTTTTGGGGATCAACCATAACCCCATTTTTATTGATCACGTGGCCTAAGAAAGCCACTTCCTTTATCCAGAATTCACACTTAGATAGTTTAGCATAAAGCTGATGTTGTCTAAGGATCGATAAGGAAATCCGTAGATGTTCCTCGTGGACTTCTTCATTCGGAGAGTAGATCAAGATGTCGTCGATGAAAACCACTACGAACTTATCCAAGTACTGGTGAAAACATCGGTTCATCAAATCCATAAAGACAGCTGGAGCATTTGTAAGCCCAAAAGGCATCACTATGAACTCGTAATGACCATATCTGGTCCTAAACGCAGTTCTAGGAATGTCCTGCTCCCGAATCCTGAGTTGATGATATCCAGATCTTAAGTCGATCTTGGAGAAAACCTTTGCTCCCTGCAACTGGTCCAACAAGTCATCAATCCTAGGCAAATGATACTTGTTTTTGATCGTCACCTTGTTCAACTCTCGATAGTCGATACAAAGTCGGAACGATCCGTCCTTCTTTTTGACGAATAATACCGGAGCACCCCACGGCGATGCACTCGGCCTGACATAACCTTTGTCAAGAAGATCTTCAAGTTGATTCTTCAACTCTTGCATCTCAGCTGGAGCCATCCGATACGGGGATTTGGAAATCGGCGCCGTACCAGGCTCGAGATCAATTGAAAACTCTACGTCACGATTTGGGGGTAATCCTGGAATTTCTTCCGGAAAGACATCCGAAAATTCTCTAACTACAGGAATATCAAGAACCTCAGGTCCATCCTTCTCAGGCGAATCCAAGTAGCAAAGGTACCCGACACATCCTTGTCTTAGTAGCTTAAACGCAGCCATCGCATTGATCAGCTTGCCGTTATCAGCGTCATTTCGACCTTTGAACTTGCACACGAATTGGCCCCCGGATGACACCGTCACCGTTCTTGAACTGAAGTCGATCACCGCCTTGTGACGCGTCAGCCAATCCATACCGAGAATAATGTCGTATGGAGCCATGGCTATGCAGATCAAATCTGCCTCGAATTCCTTACCCTGAATGGTAATCGGAAAGTCGGACAAATGCTTGGTTCCCACCAAACGTTCTCCATTAAGAAGATTAACGACGAAAGGGTCGCACGAATCGTTGCACACTAAGTCTAACTTGCTAACACAGCTATCCGAAATAAAGGAATGCGTAGCACCAGAATCAAACATAATGCACAATGAAGTAGAGTGAAGGTATAGAGTACCTTGAGTAATCGGAGCGTTGGGTCCATCTGCCTCACGCATCTCGTACAAGCGTTGGCCTTGACTTCCAGAAGCAGCTGGGGCCTTTCCCCTGTTCTGAGCAGTCGTCTGCACTGAAGGGCTAGGAGTCTCGGCAGGCTTAAACCTATGTCGGTTGCTCTGATGAACTGACCCTTGCTGCGACTCTACTCCCTTCTGCTTCCCCTGCTTGCAGAACTTTTGCAGATGACCATCACGTCCACACCCAAAACATGGCCTCCTCTCCTTCCGACACTCAGTGCTCTTGTGCCCAGCAGTACCGCAGTTATAACACTGAACTGTACTCCTGGTCTGCCCTGACTGCTGAGTCGATCCTCCTTGCGTCATCTCCATCTTAGCTCTGCCGGATTTGGCGAAGTTAGACGGTGGCGCAGGGCGCTTAAAACCACCTCCCTGGTTCTGATTCTGCATCAACTTCTGTCGATTGCGCCTCTTGGTCGACTCCTCGAGAGTTCCTCCAGCTTATAGGCACAATCCACATACTGCTCCAAGGTAGAGCATGTGTGGTGCACCATTAATGGCTTGATATCCGGGTTCATCCACTCGTGGAAGTACCAGATCTTTTGAGCCTCGCTGGTGATCTCGACAGTGGCGTACTGTAGAAGATGGTTGAACTTAGATGCCAACTCGGTCACTCTCAGACCATCAGTCTGAGGGTACAAGAACTCTTTATGCTTTTCCTCTCTCATAGTACGAGAGAAAAAGCGATCAACCATCTTGGTCTTGAACATCGACAAAGTCAACACTGGGCTCTCAGCCAAACCAGTGCTCTCCCACCACTCGCTAGCCTCCTTCTTCAGCTGAAGAGAAGCGATATGGACCTTCTCGGCCTCCGTACACTCCACGTTCCTGAACAGCATCTCCATATGGGAGAACCAATGAGTCACTGCCACTGGCTCCCCTTTCCCGTTATAGCAGTCGGGTCTCATGGAAGTAATGGTCTTAAGAGCGCGACCATAGCTGTCCCTCGTCCTAACGGCAGTCTCTTCAATCACAGGGTTTCTGGGTTCCACAACATCAGGAACCGCTGTATGAATATGCACTTCTTGTGCTTGAGGCGCACTTGGTCTCAAGACATCTGTAATAGCCTACATCACGATCCCACGGATCGCCTCAACAGCTGCAGCGTCAAACAACGTCGGCGCCTGGGTCTGATCCTGACCTTCACGCCTCTGCTGGACGCGAGACTCAAACTCGTGTTCATCCTGAACACCTCTTCCTGCTGGTCTGGGGTTTTGGCTAGTCCCAGCACCGGCTCGAGTCGAATTCCTCGTGCTTCTTGGGTTCACCATCTATTTACCGATCAAATTCCAAGCATTCAATACATTAATATTATGCAATATACTTATGCAATATACCAACGTAAATAAATTACTCAGAATAGATCAACTTGGTATTTTATAGATGAACCTTCGAATTCTTACACAAGTTACACATAAGTTTATCATTCGAGCGTTTGGACAACATTGCTCAAAGATATAAGTGTTTCTCAAAGTACTTGCCGCAATACTGAAATATTACACAAAGTACAACTTGGAAAACTAAGAAACGAACTACTACGATAGGCAATGCCACTCCTCCTCAAGGCGTTCCAAAATGTCTCCCATACGACTGGCTACTCGTGCATGGTCTCTTCGGGCTAGGCTCACCATCGAGCTCTGGCGATGGGTTTCGCACCCTGCTTGACCCTGAAGCACATAGTCCTAGCTCAGTCATGGTAAAGTATGGGTCGTCCATGACTGGTCCTCCTATTCCAGCCCTCCTCTGAGTACTGGCGATCAGCTCATCCCTCTGACGCTGCTGTTCTGCAGAGATTACCTCGCTCTGGCGGAGAATCTCCTGCAGCTCGGATTCCGACCTCCATCTCCTTAGAGTAGGGATAGGCTGAGATTCCATGTCACTTCTCCCAATACCGTACTCGGTATACAGTGCCTCCCAATCAACTTCTGACATGGGTGCGTACTCTGGCACTGGTGACAATCCTGTACCGGGCTCCTGATTCTGCCCTCCAAGGTCCAACTCTGGATCCTCTTCTAGATCATCCTCTATGGGATCCTCATCCTCGGGATCATCCTCGATGGGATCCTCATCCTCGGGATCATCCTCGATGGGATCCTCATCCTCGGAATAATCCTCGATCATCTCCTCGTCCTCGACAGGATCTTGCTCAAGCATCTCCTCTTCCTCCTCCTCGTACTCGATCTCCTCGGGAATTGGTCCCAGCAGAAAGTCGTCTTGGTAAACCCCTTGTTCATACCTTGACAACTCGTCTTCCTGCTCCCATTCTTGTACTCCCTCCACCCTTGGTGGCGGCACAGGTGCAGGTCTAGGGACCATAGCATTCCTGGCTACAAGGACAACCGATTCGGGGAGAACGTGCTTGACGTCTTCGGGTGGGCTACTCGGGCCTCCAACCTCGAAACATCGCTGAGGTAACAGAAAATCTAGCCTCGGCTGATCCGACTTGGCGTCTTCCGACCCTCTACCAGTAGAAAAGCAGACACCCATCCTATCGAACAATAAGGAAGGAATTAGTCTTTCTAGACATAGAAGCAAACTTACTATATCAGACTATAAAGAAGACACGACTATAAACGGTGTTTTTAAATTCTTTTCAGAATGAAAATTCAGAGCCCTCTTTAAAGCATTTTGAAAATGAATAAATGGTTTATAAAAATTCCAAACCCGTTTTAAAACTTTGGCTCTGATACCACAACTGTAACACCCCCAAAACTTAACCCTTTTGGAAATGTATTACCGCCAGTGACCCCAGTGTTCCTTACCGAGATCACCCAAGGCTTTACCAAATAAATACAATTTATGAAATGCAATTGATACACAAAGATCAAGCATTAAATTCCAAAACATAACATTGTTGAGGAAACAAGAGTTACGGGATTACAACCCAATCCCGAATAGGTCAAAACATAGTTTAAACCAAACACATCGGAAGACTAAGAAAGTGAGTTACAATCGGAGTTATTGTCCAAAGGATCATAACCTGATTAAAGAAATAATTAAAATATTCAAAAACCACCGCCGACTCCATAGTCCTTCTAATCTTCTGAGCTACTTCTTAACTGATGTGCCGAATCAAACGGATGACACCAGCCAACCATGCAAGGGAAAAATATTGGTTGGTTAGTCTAAATGAATAGACTAGCAAGGGAACAAAGCAGAATGATTCGAAGTAGTTGTATTAGGTTAGACTCTTCGTCCATCGAATAATAATCGAGTACGCTTGTCAACCACCATACTCCTACTGGAATAAACAAGAGGTATGCACAAGAGAAGATTCTTGAAGACTGAATCTTCACAGAAATCGACTCGAAAGAAGACTCCAACTGAAATGAGTCTTTAAGGAAGTATGACAAATCTGGAATATTACAGAATCATACAACAATGATTTAAAACTGACTGAGATGCTTCGGTTCATGACCAACCTCATCGCCTACAACGAATCCAGATTGGAAAGAGAACGTACTACATTCAAGTCAAGACGAGTTTTCCTAGCTGCACTGAACTTAGCTGTACTACTCGCCCAAGGTGTATTAATTATGTGCGTCAAGGTAGCACTTATCTGATTTATGTTTCAAAAACACACAACACGTTATAGACTTTTACATGTGTACCCCACCAATGGGACGACACATCTTAGTATACGTTTCATCGAGAGTGACGTATACCGAAAGGTTTGTGACACCAGCTAAGTGTCCTGTCTCTACACACATGTGTAAGAGACCGATCATGATCATAGAATAGTACCAGATGGGGACGAGCCATCCCGATACCAGATTATAAAGAAATGACTGGACAGAGTCTGAGTAACATTCCTATCTAACAGTGCTAACTAAACAGTTACAACACCACAACATTTACAGGATAAATCCACATAAAGGCCCGAAAGGCGATCACGGATAATAGCGTTGTTCTAACAGATATACAACCTATTATATGATTTTCAAAACAGTTTATCAAAACCGTTTCCAGACAAACAGAATATTCATTCCAAATTAATTACTCAGATAAACTACTGATAATTAATGTAAATATGGAACGAATGAGCAAGAGCGAACCGCCACTTGCCTTACTCCGCAGAATAGTCTAAAGACGTCACTGGATTCCGGGCTCGACACGGTATAGTTCCGACAGCACAACAACCTTCGAGTCGACCCATAAAAGGAACCCTAAGTTAGATCCGACATAAACAGTACGAATCTAAACACGACGAAAGAACACGAAAGGAAAGACGCCACGACGACAACCGACCAAGCCAAAGCCACGAAGGCGTTCTGGGCACTGGCGGCGGTCGCCGTTCTTGGCGGCGGTCGCCGTGAAGAACACGGCGGTCGCCGTTAAGAACACGGCCGACTGAAACGAGAGGAAACTCACCCCAAAACACGAGCGGTTCGGCCTCCTTCGACTTGATTTGGCTTCTAACCTCCAAGGCTAACCAAAAGCTTCACAAAGGCACTCTGGAAACACACCACGATACCTCCGGCGAGCACAAGAAAACCGACGAAAATACAACTCACTTTGAGGGAGAGTTTTGGCAGCGATTCAGGGTTGTAGATGACCCAAAACCCATGCCCAAGCTCGTCTATTTATAGGCAAACCCCAAGGAGTGATCTGGAAACCCTCAGACGCGGCAAACGACGCAATGGCGCGCCTCGAACGACGCCGGCGACCGGCGGGCAATGCCCACTGGACAATCACGGCGGTCGCCGTATTTTTGCCTGCGGCGGGCACGCGGTGGTCGCCGTAAATGCGGCGGTCGCCGTAAATGCGGCGGTCGCCGTAAATGCGGCGGTCGCCGTTGCTAGGCCTGTCGCGGCCAGCTAGAAGCTGACACATTGACCTCTCGGGCCCAACCACGGCGGTCGCCGTTTCTGAACGGCGGTCGCCGTTTCTGAACGGCGGTCGCCGTTTCCCCCTTTTCCCGCCCATTCGGCTTTGAACGAGCTTGACGATAAACCGGGATAAAAATTATCGTACGCGAACGACAATTTAAAATTCAAGGCACCTTGTCTGTATATTATTTCGCTGAGAAAAATATTACAGAAATAGAGCACATTACAGAATGTCTCAAACTCTCTGTATTAAATCCGACGTACGCAACAGGTACTCGGGAAAATTCCATAATTCCCAAAATAACCTTACAAAAATACGGGGTATCACAAATAGAATTATTTCTCTGCCTGAATTGAAATAATATTTGATTCATTCCTAAGTGCTTTATGGTCATGGATAACTTATGCGAATTGGATCTTATTGGGATTTGAGACTGAAAGGTGATAGTGTTAATAGGTAGTCAGATAGGGTTTTAGACCAAGAGGTAATAACCTCTATTAGATTCCTAGGAATTAAACCTGAGCGTTATTTATGCCACATAAACTTAATTACTCTTGATGATGAATAAGCTATCATAGATGTTCTAGGTTTGAGTTGGATTAGCGGAGCGCGACAATGAATGTTATTTTAGTTTATCCGTAAAATCTAAGTGCGTTTAAGGGTTTGGATGAAATTAGTTCTGCGCGACAACGATGTCTAGTTTAGTTCAGACACGTTTACTATCATCCGAGAGGAGTTAGTAGATTACCTTAGATGGCTTACCTTCAAATAATTGGACGAGATTCAAGCAGAGTGTGATTTTGTTTACTGAAATATTGTTGCGGTGATCCTTAACCTTAGACACATTTATCCCATTGATTTCTATTTCTTTTATTTCTTTTATTAGTTATTAGTTTAGTTATAGATTTCAACAATTCCTTATTTTTACGGCTTAGTTCACTGATAGTGTTTCAATTAACATTATATTGGTCTCTATGAGATCGACGCTTGACTACGACAATTGGTCTCGTACACTTGTGGGTAGGTTTTAGTCACATCAAGCACAATAGTTGATTGATATACTACTTGACTATTTATACGATGGCCCCACAACCACAAGAGTAAACAAGAATGGAAAATATTGAATCGAGAACAAATGCATTTAGTCACATCAAATTAATAGAAAAAAGTTGGACATGAAAAGATTGAATAACAATATCTTATAACATGATCTTTTGAAGCTATATGATCAATCGAGTTGGCTATGTTTTATAAATGCCTTGTTCTATGTATATAGGAAACGGTTTATGTCAAAATCGTTTTTTGGCAAGAACATTGTTTTCATGAGAATCAAAGGAAGAATCAAAGGAACGGTGATATTTTGGTACATATTTGCATTTAAAAAAAAGGTCCATTATCACAAAAGTCCATCAGCCCAAGCCTAACTTATTTTTTCATTTAAATGGTCATGTGCTTGACACATGACTCGTTTAAATGAGTTGACCTTGGGTCTTCGAAATTGACCGCTCAGTCTTCGACATTGACCAACCGATTTTTTTCTTCAATAAACATGTACTTTTGGCAAATATTATCATGTGCCTTTTCCAAACACATAATGTGCTTTTCGTAAAACACTTTTTTGTACTTTTCGGAAAATGCACACCACCCGGTCTCTAACGTTGCCGGCCGCCCGGTCTCCAGCCGTTGACCGGCCAATTTTTATTTTTTTACCAATCAACATGTACTTTTGTCAAATATATTATGTGCTTTTTGTAAAACACATTACGTGCTTTTCATAAAACACATTATGTGCTTTTCGTAAAACACATTGTGTGCTTTTCGTAAAAAAACTTTATATGCCTTTTGTGAATACACATCACACGATAATAGTGGTTGCCATTTTTTTCGTATAACGTGATGTGCATTTCAATCCGGAGTTCTTAAACACACCCTTCTCTTTTTAATATATACACCCATATATACATAATACCTACATACCCAATCCACAAAAGCACATCCAGAGGGCCAGAACCATGCATGCTAACTCCAGATACGTACATAGCTTCAAAATTGAACACCAACTTCCACGCCTGCCCGTCTGGGATGCGTATCATCCCCCGCTTGCCCATCCCGAACGCGGACTGTCCCTCACATGCCCATGGTGATCCTGTTTGCCCTTTCCAAATATCTTAATTTTGCTCATAATTTACCCCAAATCAACACAACAATACCTAATTTCATCCAACTTAACTACTCTAATTTCTACCAATTTTACATTAATTTAACAAAATCAATTCAAAATTCAAAAATCCCAAATCAAACCATACCCTAATTTGATGTTCCACAAAAATCAACCAAATTAATTCAAAGAGGGAGACAATTGAAATTGTCAAAGGATCGATGTCTCCGTCGTTGCCTCCATCAGGACGATACCCGGTCGTTTCATGGCAATAGAGAAGATAGATCATGCCTAGTCTGCGTTGCTCGCCGCCTCAAGTGGAGGAGGAATAATGCGCCGCAATCGACGAAGGAAGAACGTCGTTGCTGCAAGTCAAGGAAGGAGGAGGAAATTCTGGGAAACTTTGAGGTCAATACGTATTCCAAATGGTCTTACGTGGTCTTTTAATCCGTAAAAAAAAATAAAAGCTAAGTGCTTTTTAGTCACATTACAAAAATGAGTGAGGATAATAAATAAAAAACGGGTGAGAATAACAACACCCTTTGAATTTTGTAGGATGTGGAATGGGATATAATTGAATGTGCATTTGGGTAACACTAGATGTGTATTTGGCTATAACGTGATGTGTATTTGGTCATAACACGATGTGCATTTGGTTATAATGTGATGTGCGTTTGGATTTTGTAGGATGTGCAATTGGATATAACTGAATGTGTATTTATATATAACTAGATGTGCATTTGGATTATATGTGCACTTGGGTTATACTAGATGTGTATTTTATTATAACGTGATTTGCATTTGGCTATAACGTGTTGTACATTTGGTTATAATGTAATGTACATTTGGATTGTAGGATGTGCATTTGATTATAATGTAATGTGCATTTGATTATTATTTTATAAGAAAATAATTCGAGATACCAGACATAACCTAGTAGATCGAGAGTCTGAGTTAGGTTCAGAAGTCCGAAAAAAACAACAAGAAACAAACCATACATCAAAATGAGTAAAACGAGAAGCAAACAAGCTAAAATTAAGAGCTAACACAACCTGGAATGATTTGAGAATGACACAAACGCGGTTTAGAACGAATAAACCTTACACGACGTATGATGTGCCGCCGAAGAACAATATGCAGGGTACTCAATTGGAAACGTGATAAAACACATGGGAATAACTCCGACGCAAGGAGACCACATGAACCACACAAACACGCCCTCGACCTCAACCAAAACAACATCTCGAACCAAACAAACCTGAGAAAGCCCCACACTAAATGCTTCTCAATCAATTTTAAATTTGTCTTAAAAAGGAAGACAAATTAGTGTTAGAGTTAATGTTCTAATTTGTAACTAGTACATAACACGTTCCATGCACATAAAATTGTGTTATGATATAACTCTAGTATAATTTATTATGTATACACTACTATAATGTTAATGTTCTAATCTGTATTATACTACTATAATACTGTCAAATTTTCTTTATACTATAATGTTAAATAATATTAGTTACTAACTCACAATATTAGTACAAAAGAATAAAATTTGAACAATTTTGTTTACACATTTTATATTAAAAATCTAGCAATTAAAAGAAAAATGATATGTTAAAGTGATATGTTTAGAATATAGAACATCGATATATAATATTGATATATAAATAAGTATACAAAATAAAAGAAAAATATTTAATAAAAAATATGGGTAAGTTTTTTTAAAACAATTTTTTTGATTAATAAAAATTGTGTTTCATTAATTCAGAGCAAATAATATAACAATTTAGTATCACAAAATAATTTTTATTAATGTAAATAATCTAGAAAATTATCAAACCCATCAATTAATTTCAATATTTATATAAGTTTTAAGTTATCTTTTTGAGCAATGAGCTATGTTGATGCGACTATGTCTCATAAAGTTGACCAAGACAATCAAGACATCCAAGAGAAGACAATGTCCGCGGCCATGCCCACGCCAAGTCAAGAGCCACTGGTCTCGCACACATCTTTTCCTAAGGCCATGGACTCCATGAGTCACATTCCCTCGGACACCAAGCTGCCTATGGACCTCTGAAGCCGTTTGCCAACGTCTCAAGCCAAGAGCGCTACAGGAAGTACACCTTTGCCCCAAGAGTGCCACTATCCTCCTCAAATGCGCGGCACCGCTAGGGTTTTGCCGAGGAACCTCGGCGTTGAGCTACCATTTGGAGCCATCACTCGTGCCGGTGCCAAGGAACTTCACACCAAGCTCAAGGAGGGCCTTTTAAGCCTTGGAGCGCCGAGCCAAATCCAATCTGGTCTGGTGACATTGCTCATGGCTCGCCGGGCTGCGTAGATGCTGCACTTGGATGCGTCACAAGCCACTTGGAATGTGCATCGGCACTTAAATAATTTCTAGCTTATATGATGCATTTTATTCAGCTTTTAAGAGTTGTAATAATATAAGGTTAGGGGAATAGTTTTGTGTTTAATAGCCAACCGTGTGAAGGGTTAGGCTTGTGTTTATAGACCAGCCATGTGAAAGGTTGGAAATGGCTGGTTTGTAAGCCTTTATATAGGCGTCCCTTCTCCCTTTGTAAGACACTTCAAATCATAATCAAAACCTCCAACAAAGCCTTGTTTAGCATAAAAAAAACTCTTTGAATTTTAAGAGCTTGCTTGTGTGTAACATCGAGCTCCAATTGAGTGTCTTCGGGTGCGTCATATCCCTTAGTCTCTTGATCCTTTTGGTCAAATCCCTTGTGGTGAGTCACATCCACTTAGGAGGAGGATACTTATCCCTTCGACTCCATCTCAGAATCATCGCCATCTTTAACCCCTTCTCGGTCTCCATCCATCCACATCATTTTGTGTGCAGCTTCTACTCCACTTCAAGGTCTCGATCCACCCTTGATTGGAACCAGTTCAAGAGACTTACCTTGCACTGAGGCTTAAAGGAGACGCAATCCTATCATGTGGTATCAGAGCCATGCAAGGTAAATGCTCAAACTTTGGTTAAAAGTCAATCTTTATTCAAGTTGCAAGCAATCAAACTTTTTCGTGCCTTGTTGTGTGTAAAGTTTTGCTGAAAGTTTCTGCTGAATTCTTGGGCTATTTGAAACGTGTTGATGCATGGCTGAAGACAACCTTTGAGTAGATTGAAACTAAAGTTCATTTACTATCAAAACATTAATCGAAGCCTCTTGAAATCACCTTCATTAAACCATCCGAGTTCTCTTGAATTTTCCCTCATTACTAAGCCACTTTCTTTTGTCTTCTTTTATTGTTTTGTTGCATCAAGTCTTGCTTGCATTTGTGGTTCTTGCGTGTGTTAAAACTGAACCAACCAAGGACTAAAGATATGGGAAAGGCCTTGTCCAAACTCGTGACAACTAAATCAAAATTGTTTCGATCTTCCCTTGTTTGATCTCTAAGAAGCCAAGAGTTCTTGTTGTGTTCTCAAGTTGTAAACAAAGGCTTGTAGCCAAGATAAACTCGAGAAAGAAAGACCAAGAGCCAGAAAGAGTCGACTAAAGATTGTAATCCAAACAAACTCGAGAAAGAAAGGCCAGAAAAAGGCATGTAAAGTTGAACTGGTGCGGACTAAGTGCTTAGTAGCTTCTTTGGCAACTTGTGTTGGTTCATTTTTGGCCGTGTAAGTTCTCAAGTTCCATCAAACTTGTTGTGGTTTTTCTTGTTTGCAAAAGAAACCCTAAGCCACCCTAATTTGAGAGCTTGCAAACTGAATTATGTGAACACTTTCACATTAAAGTTTAGCACTTGTTTGGCTCAAGGTTCCATTGATTGGTATCCCGATCTTGCATTGGTTGTTTGGTACGTGTTTTGGATTGCTAACCTTGCTAGGAAAGCATCACAAAACAAGATGGCAAGTTGAAGGGTGCTCTTGACCAACAATCTGGTGGTCTTGACAACCAATCTAGGAGCTCTCCTTCTATCACTTTGGAGACGCTTCTACAAGCCATCCAATCAAACAAGGAGGAACAACAAGCCCATGTCCGCCAACAAATCCAAGAAGTGAGGGCCGAAACCGCAACTTTCATGGAAAACATGGAGGCTAAGATTGAGCAATCCCTTATCTGGATTAGGCCTAGTGAAGACCATGAGGATCTCCACTCCTTTCTATCTCCACGTCAAGGAGGAGCTTACACCATGCCCTTACAAAATAGCTTCTTACAAAATAGCTTCTCACGAATGACCTTCCATGAGGAGGCCACTACCTCTCATGCTCCTCAAGTGGCCACCACTCGCCAAGAACAAGGTATGTTTGATGAACATTTCTCCAATGTTGGTGTTTATGCTCCTATACACACTAACCCTGCAGGCTATGGAACAAGAGAAGCACCAACTAGGGCTTATGGACGTCCCCATCAAGCACCTCCAGGCCCTAACCTTTTGCCTCGACGTAATGTTCAAAGGACGCCTCCTCTAATAGAACAAGTCCAAGAGAGGTATGCACCAGCTTCTAGGATGCATCTCAAATTCAAATAGGGTACTATGAGGATGGTAATGAGCGACCACAAGGCAGAGAGCAACACCATGGTGTGAAGTTACAAGTTCAAACCTTTGCGAGCACCTCGGATGTGGAGGCCTACCCTTATTGGGAGACCAAGATCGAGGCTGTTTTTGACTACTACAACTACCATAATGCTCAACGTGTGGCCATTGCTTCCATCCATTTCACAATTTTGCTTCTCATTAGTGGCAAGAGGACAATGAAGAAAGAACTCAAGGCTGCCCTTCGAGCTCGGTTCGTGACCGAAGACTATGAGGAGCGCATTCATGCCAAGCTTGAGCAAGTGAAGCAAGGCAATCAGACCCCTAATGAGTTCTACAAGGAACTAAAGACCCTCATGTTTAGATCCGGGCTACGTTTCCCCGATGGGTATGTCATCACCAAGTTTGTTCATGGTTTAAATGCTGACCTTAAAACTATTGTAGGTATACAACATTTTGTGAGGGGTACGCCCGTTGAAGAAGTCCTCCATTACACAAATCATGTGTATAAGAACCTTCCACAAAGACGACACCAAGTCACTAGCACTCGGCCATGGAACTCATCAAGTTCTAGTCCTCACAGCCTCCTCCACGACACCAAGAGCCACGACCTGGCCACACTCCAGCTCATCCAAGGAGAGACATCCCACCAACCCTTCCAAATCAGAAAAGGGAAGGAGATGGCCGAACAAGGGACTTCAAGTGTTTCAAGTGCTTGGACCGGGGTCATTTTGCTGAGGACTGCCCTAATATGTATCATGTGCTCCTCAACACTCAAGGAGACTATGAATCTGAAGATGAGACCATTGAAGAGGAGGAAGCCCATGAAGAAGAGGAGATGCACGTGAGGGTTGTAGAAGGAGAATGTTTTGTGGTTAAGAAGACTCTCATTGCTGCCGAGAGTGCAAGTGTGCCCAACCAATGAGAGACCATCTTTCATACAATATCATCGATCAAGAGGTGGTAAACATGTTTAATCTTTCTACCGCTCCTGACCCTCAACCTTATACTTTATGTTGGTTGAATTCTAACACTCCCTTTAAGGTTAAGAACCAAGCTTCTATTCAGTTTTCCATTGGTGGTTATGAAGATGAGATTGTTTGTGATGTTCTACCAATGACCGTATGTCACCTCCTCCTAGGAAGGTCGGCCATGGTAGTATGACCGTGGAGTGATTCACCATGGCGTGTCCAATGAGTACTCCTTTCACATGAAGGGTAAAAGAAGCACACTCCACCCCTTGGCTCCTCATGAGATTGTGGCAGATCATGTAGCTAGGGAGTAAAGAAAGGCCCTTAAGGAGAATGTGGACTTGGCTAAGAGAAAGAAGCTTGCTATTGGGAACAAAGGGGGCGCCACCAATCACATGCTCCTTGTAAAGCCAAAAGAGGTTGTTGTCCAAGCAATTCATGGAAGTAAAGTGTGTTTCCTTCTCATTTTTAAAGATGCTTTGCTTACTTCCCAAGAGCTAGCATGATTTTGATGACTTGTTCCAATGCAAAGTTCCAAGTGGGCTGCCACCAATTAGAGGGATTGAACATCAAATTGACTTCATACCCGGGGCAACACTTCCAAACCGGTCAGCCTATAGAGCCAATCTAGAAGAGACCAATGAGCTCCAAAAACAAGTGCAAGAGTTGCTTGACAAGGGATATGTGAGGGAAAGCCTTAGCCCATGCGCCGTCCCTTTCATCTTGGTCCCAAAGAAAGATGGATCATGGAGAATGTGTGTTGATTGCCGAGCCATCAACAATATTACCATCAAGTATCGTCATCCAATTCCAAGGCTTGATGATATGCTTCATGAGCTGCATGGAGCAAGTATTTTCTCCAAGATAGACCTAAAAAGTGGCTACCACCAAATAAGGATGAGGAAAAGAGGGCGGCAAGTGGAAAACTGCCTTCAAAACCAAGTATGGCTTGTACGAGTGGATGGTTATGCCATTTGGTCTCACCAATGCCCCTAGCACATTCATGAGGTTAATGAATCATGTTCTACGGCCTATTCTTGGTAAATTTGTGGTAGTTTACTTTGATGACATTTTAGTGTATAGTCATAACTTGCATGAACATGTCATTCATCTTAGAAAGGTCCTAGAAGTGCTTAGGAATGAGAAATTGTATGCCAAATTCAAAAAGTGTCATTTTGGCTCCGCTCATGTGGTGTTTTTAGACTTTGTGGTGTGCAGGGAAGGCTAGAAAGTTGATGAGGAGAAAGTGAAAGCAATCCAAGAATGACCAACTCCCACCACCATGACTCAAGTGCATAGCTTCCTTGGCTTGGATGGGTTCTACAGACGGTTCATGAGGGATTTTAGCACATTGGCAACACCCCTCACTGAGCTCACAAAGAAGAATGTGGTCTTCAAGTGGGAGGCTGCACAAGGAGAAGCTCACGCATGCACCACTTCTAGCTTTGCCAAATTTTGACAAGACCTTTGAGATTGAGGGTGATGCATTCGACATTGGTCTTGGAGATGTGCTTATGCAAGAAGGCAAGCCAATTGCCTATCTTAGTGAAAAGCTAGGAGGAGCTGAGCTGAATTACCCCACGTATGACAAGGAATTGTTGGCCTTAGTCCGGGTGCTACAAGTGTGGCAACACTATCTTTTGCCAAGGGAATTTGTCATACATTCAGATCATGAGGCTTTGAAGTTCCTTAAAGGCCCAAGCAAGCTGAACCAGAGACCTGCCAAATGGGTTAAGTTTATTGAAGCTTTTCCCTATTTCATCAAGCACAAGAAAAGGGAAAGACAATGTGGTCGCCGATGCTCTCTCTAGGCGGTATTCTTTACTTACCCTTCTTGATGCTAAGTTTGCTTGGTTTTTCTTTCATGAAAGAACTGTATGCTCTTGACTCTGATTTTGGTGATATCTTTCATGCATGCTTGTCTAGTGGTAGTAAAGATCAATTCTATTTGCATGATGGGTTCTTGTTTAAAGGGGCTAAGCTTTACATTCCTAAGGGTTCAACTAGAAGATTGCTGGTACAAGAAACCCACGATGGAGGCCTCATGGGACATTTTGGGGTACTCAAAACTTTGCATACTCTTAGGGAGCATTTTTTTTGCCACGCATGCTGAAATCAGTTGAGAAGTTTTGTGCATCATGTACTACGTGTTTGCGTGCTAAGTCCAAAGTCCAACCCCATGGTCTTTATACCCCATTGCCTATTCCACGAGATCCTTGGGAAGACATTTCCATGGACTTTGTCTTAGGGTTGCCTCGGTCTAAGAGAGGGAGGAACTCCATTTTTGTTGTGGTAGATAGGTTCTCTAAAATGGCTCTGACAAGCGATTGTCGTATACCATTAAATCAAAATAAGCCTAGACAAACCTAAACAAGTAGTTAGGGCAAGTAAGGATCGAATCCACAGGGAGGAAGGGATTAATCTATGTGTTGTTCGCATGCAATAGTAACAAGAGGGGAGAGTTTTTGGTTGGTTTTGTAATCAAGAAAGTAAACAAAGCAAATAAGCAAAGAGTGTAATCAAATGTGGGAAAAACACTTAGCCAAACAAGATCCACTTTTCCTATGGTAGATTGGTCCTATGTTCTCTCTATTCCTTTCCTTTAGTTATTCCTATCCCTAATCTTATATAGTTACTAGCCCTACCAGTTCTAGCAACACTTGTTATTGAAAAACCGAACAATAACAGCATAGAGCATAGGATCAACCAGGATACATGTCAATAATCACAATCCGCAATAATTAACATGCAATCAAGTCTTCTTTCATAACAATCTAGTCCTACCAATCCTAGATAATCATGGATGCTACTTCTGAATTAGGGATGAATAATATTGATCTCAACAAGTTGACCAGAAAGTAATCATTAACACTATAGATAATATTAATCTCAACTAGGTTGTCAGGCTAGGGAAACTAATATTAATAATGATAATTACCACAACTGATGAGTTAGATCCAACCAATACTATTCAAGAACCTAATCCTGCAGTATGAATAATATCAATAACACTAGGTAGCTAATCTAGAGAAATCAATATAACTCAATGGAATGAAGCTCAAGAAGAAAGATATAAATCCAAAGAAAATAGGAATAGGGAATTAACCTCGCAATCAAACCATAGAAAAAGCTTCACATGCCGGGCTAAGCAATGGGGGCTTAGCTACTCATATTACTGAAAGACATAATGGTTGAAAGGGAAAAACTCTGAATACTGAACATACGATAATCCGGGGTTCATCTAGATGGTATCCTTGAATGGAGGCTGTGGGAGTTAGGTTAAATAAGTTAACCTAAAGCCCAAGATCACAAACCTCATCCCTAAAAAGGAAAAATACTAATATTCAGAATTAAATAAAACAACGAAAAAGGAAAAACAGAAAAAGAAAACAGAAGTTCGGAGCGCGTCGGGCGGTCGCGGTTTGCTCTCGAAGTGCATAATTAATTTCCGATAATTTGGCCGCGGGCGCGGCCTCCTCGCTATCGCCCATCTCCTTCGGAAATCTTGCCGCGGCCTTCTGCTCCCCGCGGCTTGATCGCGGTTTCTTCACTTCACCGCCTTCTCACGTGGTTTCTTCATGGATCTTCCTTGTCTCCTCAGGTGGTCAATTTCTCTTCTTCTGAATGTCTCCAATAAGCTCCTCCAGACCACCAAAACCACACTTCTCTGCTCCAACTCCATAATCTCCAATTATGCATAAAATCCCACCAAATGGCGCCTCAAACCTGGTAATAATCCCTAGAAATGTGCTACAAAATAGCACTGATCAGGCTCACTTTATAGCATGCCACAAAACTGATGATGCTTTACATGTTGCTAACCTCTTCTTTGATCAAGTTGTGAGGCTCCATGGAGTTCCTAGGTCTATTGTCTCGGACCGAGATGTGAAGTTCTTGAGTTACTTTTGGAAGACACTTTGGGCCAAGCTAGGGATGAAGCTACTCTTTTCCACCACTTGTCATTCTCAAACGGATGGACAAACTGAGGTAGTTAACCGTACTCTTGGTTCATTGCTTAGAACTTTATTGCAAACTAACTTGCGCATGTGGGAAGAGTGCCTCTCCTTTATAGAGTTTGCCTATAATAGGTCCGTTCATTCAGCCACCAAGCGCACTCCTTTTGAAGTGGTGTATGGGCGCAATCCTACAAGTCCTCTAGACCTAATGCCATATGCCACTAAAGACCGTGAGAGCAAGGAAGGACGTGATCAAGCCGAGAAGATAAAAAAGCTTCATGAAGATACAAGGCTGCAATTGGAGAGAAGAACCGCACAATATGTGAGGCAAGCTAACAAAGGCTGCAAGGAGGTGATCTTTGAGCCCGACGACCTTGTTTGGGTGCATTTGAGGAAATAGTGTTTTCCCACACTTCGTAACTTCAAGCTTAAGCGTCGTGGTGATGGCCTTTTTCAAGTGATGGAGCGCATCAACGACAATGCTTACAAGCTGGACTAACCTCTTACTTATGGTGTCCATGATGTGTTCAACATTGCCGACCTAGCCTCATTTTTTATGGACGACGAGGAAGAATACCAAGACTTTGATTCAAGGTCGAATCCCTTTCAAGAGAGGGAGGATGATGCGAATATGTCTCATCAGGTTGACCAAGACAACCAAGAGGAGACAATGACTACGGCCATGCCCACGCCAAGTCAAGAGCCACTCTCCGCGCACACATCTTTTCCTAAGGCCATGGACTCCATGAGTCACATTCCCTCGGACACCAAGCTGCCTATGGACCTCTCAAGCCCTTTGCCAATGTCTCAAGCCAAGAGTGCCGCAGGAAGCGCACCTTTTCCCCAAGAGTGTCGATATCCTCCTCAAATGCATGGCACCGCTAGGGTTTCGCCGAGGGACCTCGGCGTTGAGCTACCATTTGGATCCATCACTCGTGCCCGAGCCAAGGAACTTCACACCAAGCTCAAGGAGGGCCTTTTAAGCCTTGTAGCGTTGAGCCAAATCCAATTTGGTCTGGTGACATTGCTCATGGCTCGCCGGGCCGCGTAGATGTCGCACTTGGGTGTCACAAGCCACTTGGAGTGTGCATCGACACTTAAATAATTTCTAGCTTATATGATGCATTTTATTCAGCTTTTAAGAGTTGTAATAATGCAAGGTTAGGGGAAAAGTTTTGTGTCTAATAGCTAACCATGTGAAGGGTTAGGCTTGTGTTTAATGATAAGCCATGTGAAAGGTTGGAAATGGCTGGTTTGTAAACCTTTAAATATGCATCCCTTCTCCCTTTGTAAGACACTTCAAATCATAATCAAACCTCCAACAAAGCCTTGTTTAGCATAAAAAAAAACTCTCTGAATTTTGATAGCTTGCTCATGTGTAACATCGAGCTCCAATCGAGTGTCTTCGGGTGCATCATATCCCTTTGTCTCTTGATCCTTGTCCAACTCCCTTGTGATGAGTCACATCCACTTAGGAGGAGGATACTTATCCCTTCGACTCCATATCAGAATCATCACCATCTTCAACTCCTTCTCGATCTCCATCCATCCACATCATTTCGTGTGAAACTTCTACTCCACTTCAAGTTCTCGATCCACCCTTGCTTGGAACAAATTTAGGAGACTTACCTTGCACCGAGGCTTAAGGGAGACGTGATCCTAACATATGTGAACGTTGAAGTTGGGTAATTTACTCATTGCTTAAAGGATTGTTGTTCAAGAAAATGTAAGCACTTTATGATCACGAACAAATCAGTTGTCTAATAAATAATAAAAATTTCTTTCGCATCAACTAAATAATACTTAAATTGAAAACTTTGGTTTGATCTTTGTAACAAAAATAATACCTCAAACACTATAAAAATCTTCTTCAAATTTATTTGTTTAATATTGGATAAGAAAAGTGACTAATGTATAAAGAAAGAAGAAAAAACTACAATGTTACATGTCATAAAAACTTAAGACGATTATGTTTAATTAATAAATTATATATAATGTATAATTTTGTGATTAATCAAAACATTAGGAGGCTAAGCTACTAAAAAATTGACGATATGAGAAATAAGAATTATGATTAATGATCATTTGAAAAATAAGTGTTGAATGATAATAAATTTATACATAAATATTTTATAAAATATAAATTATTAACTTAAAATTTAAATAAATATATATTTTTTAAATAAAAACTTTTATAAAGTTTAGAAAAATAGATAAACAAGAAGATAAAGTATTGATTGTAAATTTCTAATTGAAAGGTTGCAAAGTATGGAGTGGGATCAGGTGCGAAGCGAGCTTAGGGTGCAAAATACAAAGTTACCCTAGATCCAACGTGATGTTTTTTTTGCTAAATAGAAGACTAAAGGGACTTAGCCTAGTTGGTTTTGGAATGTGAGAGGGATGTAGATGTCTTGAGTTCAACTCCTCCCATCAACACTCCTTTGTTTTTTTTGTTTTTCATTATTTTTACTTTTCTCTTAATTCCTTAAACCATAAATATTTTTAAATTATCTTAAATTAAATCTCGAAAGAAGTAGACGTTATCATATATGAGTATTAAGTAACAACATATGAACATTAAAGGACAATATATGAACATCAATACATAACATATGCACCTCTAGTGTATGAACCTCCGAGAATTAATATATGAACATGTGTATTTTACATATGAACCTTGACGCTATCATATATGAACATTAACACACAACGACCAAGTAAAAGTAATTTCTAATAGACGAACATGTGCATGTTACATATGAACCATACATAACAAATATAGGAACGTGAGCATGTTAAATATGAACCTCAAAGACCAAGTAAAAATAAATAAACGTAAAGGGTGATGAGTTAATAACTATACATTATGCTTAGGGTTTAGAGGTTTATGGTCTTGGGTTTATGGATTTAGGGTTTAGGGGTTTAGAGTTTAACACAATATAAGTTCATACTTGATATTTTTAATGAATCTCTAGTATGAAGTGTGTTTGTACATCTCTAATTAACTTTAGTTTGTAAACTTTCAGTACAAATTGTATGAACAGTTAATATTAATATATGAACCTTATAGTACAAATAAATGAACGTCTAATGTTTATATGTGAACGTAAAGATAACAATTTAGAATGATCAGGGACAAAAAAAAGGTTCGCTATATTTACGAAAATGCCACTGTGACACTTTTAATTTCACCCCTTCCTTCCCCTTTATCCAAAGGCTCACAAGTCACAATGCTTTTTACTTTTTACTTTAAGAGGCAAATGTATGAAAACCCCCATCTTCAAAGTATATAGAGGAAATTGAAAGGGAAATTTTCAGAATACAAAATTTTATTATATTTTGATTTTGGATTGCTAACATCATAAAATATATGAACTAATCTATTAGAGTATAGACTTTTTTTTTGAAATAGCTTTTAAAAGACATAGTTGAAGTACATTGTAAGCAAATAAAAAATAAATTTATTATGATCGTATTGTATAATTTTTTTCCTTTTTTATTTTCCAATCAACTAAACTTTTATTTTATTTCATGATTAAAAATTAGATTGTTGTTATCAAAAAAATACCTTTAAATTCATAAATCAATTCATTAATAAAATGTTTATATTTTCTAAAAACTTAGTTTAGTTTTAAAATTATTTTACAGTTGTTTCAATTTCTATTCTTTCTATCTTCAAAATTGACTTGTTCGTACATTACATTTTAATTAAAATAATTTAATTATAATGATTTTGTATAGTATTTCACTTCATTTCTATGTTAGCTCTTATTTTCTCATTCATTTTAAAAATGGATATATAAGTTAACATTTGTTTGGTGAGGTATAAGTTAACAATTTTTCAATTAACCGAGATATATGAAATTTATTTGTGTATCATAACAACCTAATAGATTTATTAGCAAAAGACTCCATAAAAGTAACATTAATAAGATGTTCTTAGGAATATCTTATTGGATTTCATAAGGTTAAATAATTAAGAAATTAACTTTTCTTAATTAATTGAAACCATACCACAAAACTTTTATGTAGGATTTAGTTAGTTGTAACAAAACATTATACCTAAGATTTGTTCTAAAAAAAAAGAAAGTGTCAGTTATGGGCCTTATGACAATTTTAGTTAGATTTTAAAAGTTTGTTAAGAGTATCGAGAGAAATCAAATTAATAACTTATTATTTAGAATAAATGTAGTAAATATAAATTATTAAATTAGGCTTGAGTAGTTGAGTCTCATCATTCTTGTATTCAAAAAATCCTTTAAATTTTTATTGATCATGCATAATAAATTAGACCCTTATATCAAGTTTAAAATATTTATATAAAAATTTCAATGGTAGAAAAATAAATGTGAAAATTAATATAAATAAATTATTGGTTTGAATTAGTTCAAAGGTATTGTTAAATTAATTAATTTTATTAAATGAATAAATTTAATTTGATGAGAATTTAATTAGAATTTGATCGAATTTTAGAGTTTAAATTAGATTAATTTTATTTTATAAAAGAGGATTAAACACAAAATAACACCTCATTATATGGGCCAGCAAAATGAAGTTACATAAATTTGAATTTTGAATTAGAAATAACAATTCAAATCTACAATATCTATATGCTGAGATTTGGTTAAGAATTATGAAGTGAATTTTGTTATATTAGTAATATAATAACAAACTAAAAATGAAAAAATATACCTCAATTATATGGTTTAAACACTCCAAGAGCTCAAAAAGAGTAAGCTTTAATAGATAGATGGATAGATAGATAGATAGATAATTGTGAATAAGATTAGTGTACAAATTGATAAGGGAATGTGTTAAATGGGCTAACTGCGCTTTAAGGCTCAATTTTTTTTTGTCTTGCAAAAGAAGACAAATTGGTAAAGGGATGGGCTAAGTGGGCTTTAAGGCCCAAAATTTGTTTACTTACTTTTTGAATGGTTGAACACGTACAAAAAGAAAACCCCGTTCAGGTTAAATGACTCTTTAAGTATAGTGAAATTAGACAAATATTCCCAATAAACTTCATCTAAACCCATGATCCATGGTGATGTCATCATTACATAATGATGACATTACCATAAGTCAAACAAACTACCATATTTGACCATTGACCGGTCAACGGCCGTTGATCGGTGAACTTTTTTCCCGCCAAATTTTTTTGATGACGTCACTATCTTGATGACAGTTACTGTCACCATCTTGACGACAGTTATTGTCACCATCTTGACGACAGTTAATGTCACCATCTTGACGACAATTACTGTCATTAAAACACAAACTGTCATCAAAACACAAATTGTCATCAAACCACAAACTGTATTGCAACTAGTTGATGACACATATTGTTATCAAAACACATACTGTCATCAAAACACAAATTGTCATCAAATACAAACTATATTTCAACTAGTTGATGACACATACTGTCATCGCAACTAGTTAATGTCACAAATTGTCATCACAACTAGTTGATGACAATTATTGTTTTGACGACAAATCTCGTTTTGATGACAATTCTCGTTGAAATATCACCACCACTAGTTGGTCGCATTTACGAAGTGTCATCTCCACTAGTTAATGCACGTTCAAAGTGTCATCAAGACTAGTAATTAGTGGCGCTTTCAAAGTGTCATCAAGAGTAGTAATTAGTGACGCTTTCAAAGGTGGTACCACTTTCAAAGTGTCATCGAGAGTAGTTGGTGAAACTTTCAAAGTGTCATCGGGACTAGTTGGTGACACTTTGTTGGATGCGTGTTCGAAGCATCATCGATGATAGTCGGTGTCGCGTTCAATGCGTCACCGAGGCTAGTCGGTGGCGAGTTCGAAGCGTCACCGAGGCTAGTTCGGTGGCGTGTTCGAAGCGTCCTCGGTGGCGTGTTCGAAGCGTCACCGATGCTATTTCGGTGGCGCGTTCGAAGCGTCACCGAGGCTAGTCGGTTGCACGTTCGAAGCATCTCCGAGGCTAGTTCGTTGGCGCGTTCAAAGCGTCGCCGAGGCTAGTTCGTTGGCACGTTCGAAGCGTCACTGAGGCTAGTTTGGTGGCGCGTTCAAAGCGTCACCGATGCTAGTTCAGTGGCGCGTTCGAAGCGTTAGCGAGGCTAGTTCAGTGGCGCGTTCGAAGCTTCACCGAGGCTAGTTCGGTGGCGCGTTTGAAGCGTCACCAAGGCTAGTTCGGTGGCGCGTTCGCGTCACCGAGGCTAGTTCGGTGGCGCATTCGTGTCACCGAGGCTAGTTCGGTGGCGCGTTCGAAGCGTCACTGAAGCTAGTTCGGTGGCACGTTCGAAGCATCACCGATGGCGCGTTCGAAGCGTCACCGAAGCTAGTTCGGTGGCGTGTTCGAAGCATCACCGAGGCTAGTCGGTGGCGCGTTGGAAGCGTCACCGAGGCTAGTTCGGTGGCGCGTTCGAAGCGTCACCGAGGCTAGGTCGGTGGTGCATTCGAAGCGTTACTGGGGCTAGTCGGTGGCACGTTCGAAGCGTCACCGATGCTAGTTCGGTGGCGCGTTTGAAGCGTTACTGGGGCTAGTCGGTGGCACGTTCGAAGCGTTACCGAGGCTAGGTCGGTGGCGCGTTCGAAGCGTCACTGAGGCTAGTTCGGTGGCGCGTTCGAAGCGTTACTGGGGCTAGTCGGTGGCGCGTTCGAAGCGTCACCGAGGTTAGGTCGGTGGCGCGTTCGAAGCGTCACTGAGGCTAGTTCGGTGGCGCGTTCGAAGCGTTACTGGGGCTAGTCGGTGGCGCGTTCGAAGCGTCACCGAGGCTAGTTCGGTGGCGCGTTCAAAGCGTCACCGAGGCTAGTTGGTGGCGCGTTCGAAGCGTCACCGATGCTAGTTTGGTGGCGCGTTCGAAGCGTCACCGAGGCTAGTCGGTGGCGTGTTCGAAGCGTCACCGAGGCTAGTCGGTGGCATGTTCGAAGCGTCACCAAGGCTTGTCGGTGACGCGTTCGAAGCGTTTTTGCATTATCCACGAAGGTTAATGTGTGTCCGGAACGGGCAATTGGTGACGGGTAAGTAACAATTTCATTCCAAGTTCCAAGTTGAAGGTCCTCTGAGAGATGCAAGACCCATGTTTCTCCCAACCAAACACCATTTGGGCCAATTCCACCATAGATGAGCATTCTACTATTGCCAATGCAACATCCAGCATGGGCTCCACGTGGAGGTGGAGCAACTAGACCTACATCAAGAACCTTGAGTCCCACATTGTGCAATTCTACTATTGTTAATGTCATACCATGAGTCCCACATTGTGCAATTCGACCGACCCATGTAGCATTCTGGCGAATACCATGGTCATTGATCCCTCCAAAAAGCACGAGACAGTCACCAACTACCACACATGTGTGCTTGAAACGCCTACTAGGAGTACCTGAATAGACTTTCTGCCATTTTAGTACTTTCTTAGTGTCATCAGTGTATGCAACCCATGTATCATCAAGGTGGCGCCCTGGTATACAAATTGGAAGTTTAGACCACTGCGCTTAATCAGTACAAGAAGGCACATCATGTCCACAACTCAGATCAAGGCAATATGT
This sequence comes from Rheum nobile, assembly GCA_027886185.1. Taxonomy (NCBI): domain Eukaryota; kingdom Viridiplantae; phylum Streptophyta; class Magnoliopsida; order Caryophyllales; family Polygonaceae; genus Rheum; species Rheum nobile. The sequence continues at coordinate 6,256,248 of WOAB01000109.1, read as the reverse complement.
AAACATCATTGACTATGAATAAGATTAATGATTGAGCTACTCAGGTTTTCTTTTCTGTTATAGACATGGTAAAGGTTTGACACTTAGCACTATATGAAGATTTAGAGTCAGTTTAGCTTTGCAGTGATGCAATAACAGAGGTAGGCATCAATACTTGAGAGAATGCTAAATCTAGCTCATAAATTGCTATAATAATTAATAAGCAAACAAATCAATTTAGTATCATTAGCAATAGCTTCTCTAGGAGCATAGAGGCCTACAAATTACAAGTTCAAGCAGCCGTATCTACAAATTTAGAAAGCAAGAAAACTGGAAACTACAAATTACAAGTTTCGGACACAACTATGAAGAGTATAATCAAACATAGAAGTCAAATACAACGAGTAGTTTCGGCTGACAACACATGTTGTAATTTGTAACAGAAAAAAAAACTTGCTTTTTCATCAGCACATCACTTGGAAACTAAAAGAACTTGACGGTTTATGATTAAAAGGGCAATAGCAGAGCCTACACACATTTTGTTCATGCCATGTACACGTAAGAAGACATAAGATCAAAAAGGTCAATATTAAACTATCACATCATCCTTGGGAGTTCTGTTGCCATAAATTGTCCACAGGAATATCATATGCTACTGTTGGGAAAAATACGCAACTTTTCCTATTAATCAGATTTGTGGGAATGCAAGACAATAGAGAAAATATCACACAATATTTATAATTCTAAAACTGCTTTTATTAGAAAGGTAACTAAAAGTTTACAATAACTCTCAACCCAATTTTCCCTTACAACAAAGAACTCTCAAAAGCTTTTCTGTTTTAATCTAAACTAGCTTTTCTCTATGTTCTTGTTCCTGGAATTGGATACTTAACAAAAGGAATTACAAACATATATATATCAACAAATCAACCAAAAATAACTAATGGTGATAAGAAATTCTTCATCTCCATCTCTCGTTCATTTACCCTTGAAATGAGGATGGTTATTCTTCCTTTTTATTTGTAGCCAGAAATAGTTTATGACTATTTCTAACAATCTCCCACTTAGAGACTGATTTCAATCTGTCTTCACAGCTTACTCTATGCAATAGTGAAGTCTGGTCGTATTACTTTTGCAGGCCAACTGAAGTTGAGCACAACTTCAATTTATCCATCGTCACTGTCTTTGTCAACATATCAGCAGGATTCTTGCTTCCTTGGATCTTCTCCAACATCAAAACTTCATCTTCTAACAAAGATCTGATGAAATGATATCGAAGTCTAATGTGCTTAGTTCTGGAATGAAATGTTGAATTCTTTGCCAAGTGTATTGCACTCTGACTGTCATTGTACAACACATTATTCTCTTGCACAAATCCTAACTCTGTTAACAAACCTTGAAGCCATATCATCTCTTTACTGGCTTTAGTCACTGCTACATACTCTGCCTCTATAGTGGATAGAGCTACAATCTTCTGTAGTTGCGACATCCAACTCACAGCTGTAGTTCCAACAGTGAATATGTAACCCGTGGTGCTTTTCCGGTGATCAACTTCACCTCCAAAGTCTGCATCTACATACCCTTGCACTTTTAGTTCACCCTTACCAAAGTACAAACATTTCTCTGTCGTGCCTTGTAGATACCTCAAAATCCACTTCACTGCTTCCCAGTGACCTTTCCCTGGATTTGACATAAATTTGCTGACAACTCCCACTGCATGTCCAATATCTGGTCTTGTACAGACCATCGCGTACATCAAACTCCCGATGGCCGAGGCATAAGGAACCTTGGCCATGAACTCTCTTTCTTCCTCTGTCTTAGGGGACTGATCCTTGGATAAGCGAAAATGGCTTGCCAAAGGTGTACCAACTGGTTTGGCATTACCCATGTTGAACCTTTGCAAAACACGTTTGATGTACTCTGACTGAGATAACTGCAAAGTCCTTCTATGCTCATCTCTTGTAATTTGCATTCCAAGAATCTTCTTTGCTGGACCCAAGTCCTTCATGTCAAACTCATTTGACAATTGATGCTTCAACCTTCTGATATCATCCATATCAGAACCTGCTACTAACATATCATCGACATATAAGAGTAAAATGACATAACTGGACTGATATCTTTTGAAGTAGCAACAGTGGTCGGCGTTACACTTTTGGAAACCTTCCTTGTGCATAAAGCCGTCAAACTTCTTATACCACTGTCTTGGAGCTTGCTTTAGGCCATACAAACTCTTCTTAAGTTTGCACACCATCTTCTCTCTTCCATTTTCAGAGAAACCTTCTGGCTGGTGCATGTATATCTCCTCATCCAAGTCTCCGTGAAGAAATGCAGTCTTCACGTCTAACTGTTCAAGATGGAGATCTTCAATGGCAACAATACTCAACACTGATCTGATAGTATTGAGCTTCACAACGGGAGCAAAAATCTTTGTGTAGTCAACACCTTCTTTTTGCTGAAATCCTTTGACAACAAGTCGAGCTTTGTACCTCTTAGAGCCATCATGCTCGTCTTTCACCCGGTACAACCATTTGTTGTGGAGTGCCTTCTTCCCTATGGGCAACTCAGCAAGTTCCCATGTCTGATTTGAAATCAAAGACTGCATCTCGTCTTTCATCGCAAGCTTCCACTTGCTTGCATCACTGGTTTGGCAAGCTTCATCATAGCATTCGGGCTCCCCTCCATCTGTCAACAACAAATAACTCATGTATCTCCTATTAGGAACATGAGGCCGAGAAGACCTTCTCAATACAGGAAAGTGAATTTCTTGTTACGATCGGTTCCGTCATAAGACTATCTGGAATATAATCTACATCTGCAAATACTGGCCCACTCTGATCTGAGTCGCTGGCGTCAGTTTTATGCATGTCCTTATACATGACTCTTTCGCTGAAAATTACATCTCTGCTACGAATCACCTTCTTGTTTTGGTCATCCCAAATACGATAGCCAAACTCATCCTCTCCATAGCCGATGAAAGTGCATTTCTTGGATTTTGGATCAAGCTTATTCCTTCCATGATCACTAATATGCACATATGCTACACAACCGAAAACTTTTAAATGTGACAATTTTATATCTTTTCCGCTCCATACCTCTTTTGGTATTTGGTAATCTAATGGGACCGACGGACCTCGGTTGATCAAGTAAGCAGATGTATTGACTGCTTTTGCCCAGAACTGCTTCGGTAGACCTGACTGTATACGAATGCTTCTGGCTCTTTCTGTCAACGTTCGGTTCATACGCTCAGCCATACCATTTTGTTGAGGTGTACCTGGCACTGTTCTCTCCATTCGGATCCCGTGTTCATAGCAGAAATTTTTAAATATGTTGTCCACATATTCACCACCATTGTCGGTTCTAAGCCTTTTTTGACTTTCAAACCTGTCTCATTTTCAACCATGGCTTTCCATCTCTTGAAAGCCTCAAAAACTTCAGACTTGTATTTTAGAAAGTATACCCATACCTTCCGAGAGTGATCATCGATGAAAGTCACAAAGTAGTGTTTCCCACCAATGGATGAAGTAGTCGTTGGTCCCCAAACATCAGAGTGGACAAGCTCTAATCTTTCCTTCTTTGGGGTTCTACCATTTGTTTGAAAGCTCACCCTCTTCTGCTTTCCAAGTATGCATCCTTCGCACATGCCTACCTCCATTGACTGTAGACCCGACATTTTCCATTTCGAATGCATAAGTTTCATCCCTTTCTCACTCATGTGGCCAAGTCTCTGGTGCCACATACTGGAATCTCCATTCCCTAATGCAACTGCAATTGAACAACACGGCCCTGCTGTCATGTAAAGAGTACCACTCTTTTTGCCATGAGCAATTGTCATTGCACCCCTTGAGATCTTCCAATTGTCACCATGGAAGCTTGTGCTATAGCCTTCGCTGGCCAATTGCCCAACTGATATCAAGTTCTTCCTTAGGTCGGGGATGTGTCTACCATCTTTTAACTCCCATACAAACCCATTCAACTTGATCTTCACTACACCTTTACCAATGATTAAACAAGGTTGATCATCACCAAGGTACACATTTCCAAGGTTTCCGGAGACATATCTCTCGAAGAATTCTTTCTTCAAAGTGGCATGAAATGATGCTCCAGAATCTAACACCCAAGACTCTTCCTTGCTCTCCAAAGAGCATATCAACGCATCATCTCCTTCTAAGGTTGAAGTAACATTTGCCGCTGCCTTCGTCTCTTGGTTCTTCGGTGCATTCTTGCACTGGTTTTTGTAATGCCCGGTCTTCCCACAATTCCAACACTCGATAGTCTTCGAGCTAGAGGAATTATTCGGGTTCCTCGATTTTGACCTCTTATCTCTTGATCTACCATGATAGCTTGATCTTCCGTGTCCATTCCCTCTGGTTAAATTTCTTCCTCTTGACTTTGTATGCAAAACTGAAGAGGTTGATGATTCACCCGACCCTCTCCGTCGGATCTCTTCACTGAGAACTAGATTACGAACATCATCAAATTTTAACTTATTGCTTCCTGACGAGCTACTCACAGCCGTGACGGTAGCATTCCAACTGTCTGGAAGAGATGACAAAAGTATCAATGCTCGTACTTCTTCATCAAATTCAATTCTAACAGAACTCAATTGGGTTGTGACTATATTGAGTGCATTCAGATGTTGAGCTACCGATGCACCTTCCGTCATTTGCAAATTGAATAACCGCCTCATCAAATGAACTTTGTTTGAGGCCGATGGCTTCTCATACATATTGGAGAGAGCCGCCATAAGACCCGCCGTGGTCTTTTCCTTCGCTATGTTAAAAGCAACATTGCGAGATAACGTTAATCGGATGACTTCAAGGGCTTGTCTATCAAGAAGATTCCATTCTTCATCTTTCATAGCCTTTGTCTTCTTTCCTGAGAGAGGCTGATAAAGATTTTTCTGATATAGGTAATCTTCTATCTGCATCTTCCAAAATCCGAAATCTGCACCATCGAATTTTTCACGTTTCACCTTTCCTTCATCTGCAGCCATGGCTCCCACTCAAATCTGACTTCCTTTGGATCGTTTAGAACCAAATGCTCTGATACCAATTGTTGGGAAAAATACGCAACTTTTCCTGATAATCAGATTTGTGGGAATGCAAGACAATAGATAAAATATCACACAATATTTATAACTCTAAAACTGCTTCTATTAGAAAGGTAACTAAAAGTTTACAATAACTCTCAACCCAATTTTCCCTTACAACAAAGAACTCTCAAAAGCTTTTCTGTTTTAATCTAAACTAGATTTTCTCTATGTTCTTGTTCCTGGAATTGGATACTTAACAAAAGGAATTACAAACATATATATATCAATAAATCAACCAAAAATAACTAATGGTGATAATAAATTCTTCATCTCCATCTCTCGTTCATTTACCCTTGAAATGAGGATGGTTATTCTTCCTTTTTATTTGTAGCCAGAAATAGTTTATGACTATTTCTAACAGCTACAACATAAGAATTATAACAAAGGTTTATACTTCAGGATCCACAAAAAAATGTTGTGTGTTTGTTGAATAATTTATACATTTGGAATGAATTAATAAGTAATGAAAATTACATATATGCACCAATACTATAAATTAATAATACCTTGTAGAGATGATAAGAATCATCAGCCATATCCCCATTGCTTCCATCTGCTATCTTTTCTGTGGAAAATCAACATACAAATCGAAACTTACTTATCAGCATATGATATGTCTGGTATATGTATGCATGTAATATAAGTACCTGGATGTTGATGAGTAAAAGTGTCCCAAATAAGAGTAAACCCAAAGAAGTCTTTGTTCTACATGGTTGACGCCATAAGTAACAAGGTGCGTGAAAGGCCAAAGCTTCCAGCCTGTCTGCAAAACAAGCCCAACGAATACATTTTTAGAGAAAGAGTTCAGGCAACTTGGAACAACTTAAACACATATATATACCAAAACCAACATTAAGAAGTAAAAACGAAAGAGAAGCACTTGAATAAATAATTATTACAATGCCTCACAAGGTCATAAACCTTCCAGTACATGTAATGAACTGTTGGTTACTCAAATTACATCCTTTCCATTGTCAAGATATACTATACTGATTGCAAGCCCTAAATATCAGAGGCTTCATTTCTCAAAAACACAGCTTTATTATCAAGTATTCCTCTTGTAAGCATAGTCAATCAGCCAATGCAAATTAGCTCAATAACCTATAGAATGTATACTGAAATTTGTTGGTTCGATATGAAAATTTTCAACAAACATAAAAATTTCATCACGTTAGTGATTCAATAGCATCAACAACTCCAATAGCAACAAAGTAACAACCAGATCATTGACGTTTTCCAATTCGCGCGAATCCTAAGCCGTTCCAATGAATATTGAGCCCTAGGCGATTAATGGAGGAGCTAAGCTTGAGAATCTGTAGGATCGCACATGTTAGAAATCAAAGGGAACTGAGAGTTCAGTTCCTTAGCAGTGGAATATGTAATAACACAGATTCAAGACCAGTTCCTTAGAGTGGGAACCTTTGATAACCAACTAGTTATCCAGGATAAAACCCACTACCTCTCTTTCAAGATGATTTCAAAGTCTACTTCTTTTATTAAGCTTCGATTACAATCAACTAGAATAGAACACACAGATTAAAGACTTAAGACACACTTAAGACTCTCTACCTAGTTTGACCTAATCAAGCACAAAAAGCAAGCGACTTACACAGTTCTTCTCACAAGAACAAGCTCTGTTTTCTTCACCTTCAGCAAAGAGTGAATGCGTAAATATTGAGATAGTTTGATAACTTTATTTATACATAACAACCGTATAGAACCAAGATCTACAGTTGGTTGATATGCACAAATAAAATAACCAAAAAGAAATCGGAAAAGATAACATTTGTTACCAAATATTATCCTTTACGATTTTACATATTTTGTTTCCATAAATGATATACAAATAATCCCTAAAGATATATGGAAACACGGATATCTTAATCTTCTCTCTCTAAGATAAGATCTACCCTAAACTTTCAGCCGCCGTTCTTCAAATCTCTTTCCAGTTAGCACGGCTTTGTTATTCTTCAGTTCATGTGCTAGTTCCTAATTCTGGCGTCTTGGTATCTGTCTTGCATTTCCTATTCCTGAGTTCCCTGTTCAACTACACATATGGAAATATTAATAGCAAAGTGTTTGTCATCGTCAAAACTAGGAAAACTGAAGGAGAGAACTTTCAAGGGAACTAGAGTTCCTGAAAGTTCACATCCTAACAATTTCCCCCTTTTTGATGATGACAAACAAGTAGAACCTGGCATATCTAAAATAGGCATGAATGATATGAGGAAAACAAGCAAAGCTAGATGTAGAATGATCATTAGTGAATTGCATATTCCCCCTTAACATATAACCCGATTCTTGAATCCCCCCTTAAGAGAACAACCAGTTCAGAGTTCCTTTCATCCTATTAGTTTCAGATTGCAGAGTTCATTCCCCCTTTTGACATCATCGAAAATAAACAATTAGATGATAAGCATAGAGAATTTAGAGTGAATCAAAGACTTATGCTGAACTCTAGAGAAATGGCACCATAATAAGAGTTGAAAGCAGGACTTAACAACGCAAGGAAAACAAAATATTTCATTAAACATAATAGGAACAAAAAGAACATATAACAAAAGATAGCACTCAGAGACACACAAAAGAGGATCATAATATGGACGTGAGATCCTAGGGAACTAAGGTTTCGTATCAGTTGAGTAGGGAACTGAATAAAACTACTCTTGGGCCTTCGCTGCTTCCTCAGCGACTTTCCTGTCGACCAGCCTTGCAATTTCCTTCACTAGAGCAGCAAAGGTCTTCCATAACTCCACCACCATCTTATTGGTGAAGTTGCTACCCTTCTCAATAGCAGATGCAACATTGTTGAATCCATCAACCAAGGCATGCTCAATTCGCCCCATATATACTCTCTAGAATCACATAAGTGTCAGGGACCAAGCGGGGTTCTGATGGACCTGGCTGGGTTTCCTCTTTTTCTTTCTCTTCATCAGACTCCTCATCCACATGAGCCTTATGCATTAGCCGCCCAACAGTGGTCATGGTTAGGAATCGAGAAAAGTGAGTTTCCTCAACACTAGTCGGATAGAGACCAAGACGACATAGAAGTTTCTTGACCAAGTGTGGATAAGGGAGAGCATGAGTAGAGTGGGCCTTACAGTACTACATGTGACCTAGGGTAATGCGGGGAAGATCGATGGGAACTCCCAGAATCAGCTTTTCCATCAAAACTGCATCGCCAACCAACACTGTATCGCGCTTCTCCTGAAATACCCCAAAATATATATAAATGGTAAAAGAGTAAATAAAGATTTTTGTGGGACTTATAAAATCTGAAGGGGTAAATAAAAGGGGCAGAAACCCGATCTTCTTCTTCGGCGAGCCACTCAGTTGGGCGAACTCGAGCTCCCCGACTCTCTTCCGTGTTCAGCCTTCTTCCCTCCGGTGAACCAGGCCGCGAGCTGCTGTTGGGCATCGCTACTGCTGCGGAGGAGTGAAGCCAAGAACTGCTATGGATTGAGCGACCAGTTGCTGGGCAAAGTTGACGCTGCTGGCTGCTGCGTTGGGTATTGCTGTTGCCGAAGTTACTACTGCTGGGGTTGAGATTCCGGCGACGAGAAAGCCAGATCTGGGGGCGAGCTTCAGCAAACAACAAGGTAAGTATGGGTTCTTCAATCTGATTTTTTTTAGGGCTACGACCCTCTACTGATCTGGGTTGACAGATTGGGCAGATTTGGTGCGGTTATTGGAAGAAATTTATGGACATATTGGTTAAGATTTCAAGGGGTAGTGAGCAACCATTAATTGTTAAACTGCTGCGGAGGTATGTGATTACATACCCAAATTGGTGCCGGATTCCTTGTTCATGAGGATGGAATAATGTGATTTCAGAATCGATTATGTGTGTGTCAACTGATAAAGAGATTAGAAAGTTGAATCTCAAGGAAGGTCATTCTTCAGCATAAATGTACACTCTGGAGCCCGTAAATTGTACAAGGACTTGAGACGGAGTTATTGATGGATTGTACAAGCATTTTTGACACCATAAAGATAATTCCCAGCTGTGGACTAAAGATGGATCATAAGGAATTATGCAATGTAGTCAGGCTTAGGACGGTTTGTAGTCAATTATCATTTCGGCTTATGAGGATGGATAGATAAGATCAAATCGACTACTTTGAGGCTAGCAAAGAGATATAATCAAGGTCAAATCATATCATAAAATCATGAGATCATGCAAGAGTGTTAAGAACATGCTTTAGAACAGATATTACAGGACATGCAAGGGCATCACAAGATCAAATATCATCAATATTGTCAATGAAATCATAGAAAAGATCAAATCTAGTCAAAGCAAGGGAACTAGTAAAAGCAACTGGAACTACTAGTTTAGGGAAATCATTCCTAGAAGTAACCTGAAGGACTCATAAGGTTCTTGATTTAATGCTTTGGTGAATATATCGGCAATTTGATTTTCAGTCCTACAATGTTCTAGCAGAATGTTCCCCTTTTCAACATGATCATGCAAGAAATGATGCCTAATATCTATATGCTTGGTCCTAGTATGATGCATAGGATTCTTTGAGATGTTGATTGCACTAGTGTTATCACAAAGAATCTTAAGAGGACCAAAAGACATACCAAAGTCTGCAAGTTATTGCTTGAGCCACAGAAGTTGGGAACAACAGGCGGCATCAGCAATATACTCAGCTTCGGTGGTTGAGAGAGCAACAAAATTATGTTTCTTTGAGCCCTGAGAGACCAAGTATGGACCAAGGAACTGGGCCATTAGGATTCTTTGAGATGTTGATTGCACTAGGTCGTCAGTTCCCTTGAGATAGCGAAATATGCACTTCACTTCAGATAAGTGAGATTCCCTTGGATCAACTTGAAACCTGGCACATAGGCAAACAACAAACACAATATCTGGCCTACTTGCAGTTAGATACATCAAAGAACCAATCATGCCTCGATATAACTTTTCTTCCAATTTCTGTCCTGAATGATCTACAGTGAGACGAGTGGCTGGGGAGATGGGGGTCGAGATGGCTTTTCTAGAATCCATTTTGAACTTCTTCAAGAGTTCCTTAAGATATTTTTGTTGATGGATTTGAATGCCATCATCCTTCTGAGTAACTTGCAATCCCAGGAAGAAGGATAGTTCCCCAATCATACTCATTTCAAACTCGTTGCTCATTAGATTTTAAACTTTTCTACAAGAGCCAAGTTAGTGGAACCAAAAATAATATCATCAACATATACTTGGACCACAAGAATCTCACCTTTGACTTCCAGGATGAAGAGATTTTTGTCGATCACACCACGTCGATAGCCATTGGCGATTAGGAACTGGGCAAGACGATCATACTAAGCGCGATGGGCTTGCTTGAGACCATAGAAAGCCTTGTCCAGAAAGTAGACATGGTCAGGGTGATCATCATCTTCGAATCCTGGAGGTTGCTTGACATATACTGATGCGAACAACCCCTGAAGTGTTGTCTGCAATGCGGGATCTTTGATTCCTCAAGCTTGAATTCGATTCCTTCTCTTCCGTAGCCAAAGTGATGGCTTTCCTAGGGCTAAAGAGATAAGCCTCAAACGCGTTCAAAGTGATGAACGAAAGGATCAAAGAGATGATCTTGAAACACCGAAGAGACGATGTATGAATTGCTCGAAGCGACGAGCTACGGGATAGATGATCCGTGGGATCGAAGAGTTGACGTTAGAACTCAAGGGAAGGAACGTACTCAACTTTACTACTCAAATTCAACGTAACATTACAACTAGGGTTTTCCAAGTTTAAATACCATCAAAAAATAATAAAATAATATTTCCTAAAAGAAAAGATCTCGGAAAAATAATTTGCGGCGCATCAAGACGATCGCACGGTTTGTAACACAACCGCACGGTTTGTTACAAACCGTGTAGTTTAACTGAAAGCAAGTTCTGGGTAGGTGAACGGTTTGCATGCAAACCCGCACGGTTTGTTGCAAACCGTGCAGTTCAACTGGGACACTTAATTTTGGCTAGTGCACGGTTTGCTTGCAATTGTGCACGGTTTGCAGCAAACCATGCACTTCCACTGAACGGCGTTCTGATGCATTTTCGTCTAGCTCTCCTGCGTCTGGCCCTCTTCAAGTGCACTCCCGTTTTTCCCTCTTCGTCCTTCGCCGTCATTGAGGGGTTCATGGAGCTATCAATCTCCCCTTCTTGGATGCGAAGCGTCCTCGCTTCGGCCTCGTCGGCAAAAGCATGAGGCGTATAAGGAGAGGGAGCGACATTGAACGTAGGATGCGCACCATAGTCATCGGGTAAAATCAAGCGGTAGGCGTCGGCACCAAGGCGTTGTAGCACCTGAAATGGACCAATACCGCTAGCATCCCACTTGCGGCGTCACTTTAATGGAAAGAGATCGCGACGCAAGTGCAGCCATACCAAGCCTCTGGGCTCAAACTCCACGGCACATCGGCCTGCGTTGTGTTCCTGCAAAAGAGTAGACACCGTAGGGGGTAAATCAACCAAATTCTTAACATTTAAGAGACACGTAAAAGGTTCAAGTAAAAAGCAAGGAAGACGTCCCTGAATTATTGGGGAGACATCACGGGACCGGGCTAAGGGAAGCCGGTTCTCGCATTTGCCGTGAATGTCGGGTTGTGGAGGCGTCTCAAACGTGAAGTACTGGATCACCTTTGTATTGATGATGTCGCGGTAACTCCCACCATCCTTGTTGGCGGTAATAACGCTGTGTGGAACCAAGCCAATAGGCACATTGTCGTGCTCGTCCATAGAGATGCATATGTATTCGTCCATCTCCTCCTCCTCCTCCTCATCGTCGTAGGTGTCAAATACCGGGCCGGCTGCGTAGGTGTCCTCGTCAAAAGACTTGTAGCCGGAGGTGTTCGACATTGGGTCAGTTGTGGTCAGCCTGAAGTCACTCATGGCATAACGATGTTGCGCAAGCTTGGCAGTCAGCGCGGCATACGAAGCTTGAAGTTGGTCTACAGTGAGACGAGTGGCTGGGGAGATGGGGGTCGAGATGGCTTTTCTAGAATCCATTTTGAACTTCTTCAGGAGTTCCTTAAGATATTTTTGTTGATGGATTTGAATGCCATCATCCTTCTGAGTAACTTGCAATCCCAGGAAGAAGGATAGTTCCCCAATCATATTCATTTCAAACTCGTTGCTCATTAGATTTTAAACTTTTCTACAAGAGCCAAGTTAGTGGAACCAAAAATAATATCATCAACATATACTTGGACCACAAGAATCTCACCTTTGACTTCCAGGATGAAGAGTTTTTTGTCGATCACACCACGTCGATAGCCATTGGCGGTTAGGAACTGGGCAAGACGATCATACTAAGCGCGATGGGCTTGCTTGAGACCATAGAAAGCCTTGTCCAGAAAGTAGACATGGTCAGGGTGATCATCATCTTCGAATCCTGGAGGTTGCTTGACATATACTGATGCGAACAACCCCTGAAGTGTTGTCTGCAATGCGGGATCTTTGATTCCTCAAGCTTGAATTCGATTCCTTCTCTTCCGTAGCCAAAGTGATGGCTTTCCTAGGGCTAAAGAGATAAGCCTCAAACGCGTTCAAAGTGATGAACGAAAGGATCAAAGAGATGATCTTGAAACACCGAAGAGACGATGTATGAATTGCTCGAAGCGATGAGCTACGGGATAGATGATCCGTGGGATCGAAGAGTTGACGTTAGAACTCAAGGGAAGGAACGTACTCAACTTTACTACTCAAATTCAACGTAACATTACAACTAGGGTTTTCCAAGTTTAAATACCATCAAAAAATAATAAAATAATATTTCCTAAAAGAAAAGATCTCGGAAAAATAATTTGCGGCGCATCAAGACGATCGCACGGTTTGTAACACAACCGCACGGTTTGTTACAAACCGTGTAGTTTAACTGAAAGCAAGTTCTGGGTAGGTGAACGGTTTGCATGCAAACCCGCACGGTTTGTTGCAAACCGTGCAGTTCAACTGGGACACTTAATTTTGGCTAGTGCACGGTTTGCTTGCAATTGTGCATGGTTTGCAGCAAACCATGCACTTCCACTGAACGGCGTTCTGATGCATTTTCGTCTAGCTCTCCTGCGTCTGGCCCTCTTCAAGTGCACTCCCGTTTTTCCCTCTTCGTCCTTCGCCGTCATTGAGGGGTTCATGGAGCTATCAATCTCCCCTTCTTGGATGCGAAGCGTCCTCGCTTCGGCCTCGTCGGCAAAAGCATGAGGCGTATAAGGAGAGGGAGCGACATTGAACGTAGGATGCGCACCATAGTCATCGGGTAAAATCAAGCGGTAGGCGTCGGCACCAAGGCGTTGTAGCACCTGAAATGGACCAATACCGCTAGCATCCCACTTGCGGCGTCACTTTAATGGAAAGAGATCGCGACGCAAGTGCAGCCATACCAAGCCTCTGGGCTCAAACTCCACGGCACATCGGCCTGCGTTGTGTTCCTGCAAAAGAGTAGACACCGTAGGGGGTAAATCAACCAAATTCTTAACATTTAAGAGACACGTAAAAGGTTCAAGTAAAAAGCAAGGAAGACGTCCCTGAATTATTGGGGAGACATCACGGGACCGGGCTAAGGGAAGCCGGTTCTCGCATTTGCCGTGAATGTCGGGTTGTGGAGGCGTCTCAAACGTGAAGTACTGGATCACCTTTGTATTGATGATGTCGCGGTAACTCCCACCATCCTTGTTGGCGGTAATAACGCTGCGTGGAACCAAGCCAATAGGCACATTGTCGTGCTCGTCCATAGAGATGCATATGTATTCGTCCATCTCCTCCTCCTCCTCCTCATCGTCGTAGGTGTCAAATACCGGGCCGGCTGCGTAGGTGTCCTCGTCAAAAGACTTGTAGCCGGAGGTGTTCGACATTGGGTCAGTTGTGGTCAGCCTGAAGTCACTCATGGCATAACGATGTTGCGCAAGCTTGGCAGTCAGCGCGGCATACGAAGCTTGAAGTTGGTCTACAGTGAGACGAGTGGCTGGGGAGATGGGGGTCGAGATGGCTTTTCTAGAATCCATTTTGAACTTCTTCAGGAGTTCCTTAAGATATTTTTGTTGATGGATTTGAATGCCATCATCCTTCTGAGTAACTTGCAATCCCAGGAAGAAGGATAGTTCCCCAATCATACTCATTTCAAACTCGTTGCTCATTAGATTTTAAACTTTTCTACAAGAGCCAAGTTAGTGGAACCAAAAATAATATCATCAACATATACTTGGACCACAAGAATCTCACCTTTGACTTCCAGGATGAAGAGTTTTTTGTCGATCACACCACGTCGATAGCCATTGGCGGTTAGGAACTGGGCAAGACGATCATACTAAGCGCGATGGGCTTGCTTGAGACCATAGAAAGCCTTGTCCAGAAAGTAGACATGGTCAGGGTGATCATCATCTTCGAATCCTGGAGGTTGCTTGACATATACTGATGCGAACAACCCCTGAAGTGTTGTCTGCAATGCGGGATCTTTGATTCCTCAAGCTTGAATTCGATTCCTTCTCTTCCGTAGCCAAAGTGATGGCTTTCCTAGGGCTAAAGAGATAAGCCTCAAACGCGTTCAAAGTGATGAACGAAAGGATCAAAGAGATGATCTTGAAACACCGAAGAGACGATGTATGAATTGCTCGAAGCGATGAGCTACGGGATAGATGATCCGTGGGATCGAAGAGTTGACGTTAGAACTCAAGGGAAGGAACGTACTCAACTTTACTACTCAAATTCAACGTAACATTACAACTAGGGTTTTCCAAGTTTAAATACCATCAAAAAATAATAAAATAATATTTCCTAAAAGAAAAGATCTCGGAAAAATAATTTGCGGCGCATCAAGACGATCGCACGGTTTGTAACACAACCGCACGGTTTGTTACAAACCGTGTAGTTTAACTGAAAGCAAGTTCTGGGTAGGTGAACGGTTTGCATGCAAACCCGCACGGTTTGTTGCAAACCGTGCAGTTCAACTGGGACACTTAATTTTGGCTAGTGCACGGTTTGCTTGCAATTGTGCATGGTTTGCAGCAAACCATGCACTTCCACTGAACGGCGTTCTGATGCATTTTCGTCTAGCTCTCCTGCGTCTGGCCCTCTTCAAGTGCACTCCCGTTTTTCCCTCTTCGTCCTTCGCCGTCATTGAGGGGTTCATGGAGCTATCAATCTCCCCTTCTTGGATGCGAAGCGTCCTCGCTTCGGCCTCGTCGGCAAAAGCATGAGGCGTATAAGGAGAGGGAGCGACATTGAACGTAGGATGCGCACCATAGTCATCGGGTAAAATCAAGCGGTAGGCGTCGGCACCAAGGCGTTGTAGCACCTGAAATGGACCAATACCGCTAGCATCCCACTTGCGGCGTCACTTTAATGGAAAGAGATCGCGACGCAAGTGCAGCCATACCAAGCCTCTGGGCTCAAACTCCACGGCACATCGGCCTGCGTTGTGTTCCTGCAAAAGAGTAGACACCGTAGGGGGTAAATCAACCAAATTCTTAACATTTAAGAGACACGTAAAAGGTTCAAGTAAAAAGCAAGGAAGACGTCCCTGAATTATTGGGGAGACATCACGGGACCGGGCTAAGGGAAGCCGGTTCTCGCATTTGCCGTGAATGTCGGGTTGTGGAGGCGTCTCAAACGTGAAGTACTGGATCACCTTTGTATTGATGATGTCGCGGTAACTCCCACCATCCTTGTTGGCGGTAATAACGCTGCGTGGAACCAAGCCAATAGGCACATTGTCGTGCTCGTCCATAGAGATGCATATGTATTCGTCCATCTCCTCCTCCTCCTCCTCATCGTCGTAGGTGTCAAATACCGGGCCGGCTGCGTAGGTGTCCTCGTCAAAAGACTTGTAGCCGGAGGTGTTCGACATTGGGTCAGTTGTGGTCAGCCTGAAGTCACTCATGGCATAACGATGTTGCGCAAGCTTGGCAGTCAGCGCGGCATACGAAGCTTGAAGTTGGTCAATTCGCGCACAGACGGAGGCCATGTGTTGGGGGCTGTGGTGGCCCGTAGAGTTCATGTCAATTATGGTTCGACGAAGGTGGGCAAACTCGGCAGCATGTGCGGCGAGTTGGCGGTCTATGTCTTCACTCAGTGCACGAAGTGCGACAATTCGCTCAGAGACGGAGTCCATCTGTCCGGGGCTACGGTTGCCCGTAGAAGGAAAGTAGCTTATCGGAGGAACCTCCATCGTACCTATACGAAGCATATAACACAAGGAGTAAGGTGCACCAAGCAAAAGAACAAGTCCAAGCCAAGTCCTTGTCTCAAAAGTGAACCAAGAAATTTTCCGCTGGGCGTACTAATTTTGGTTTCTCGTGATGAGGGAGAGGCTTGAACGGAAGGCAACAAAGCAAGAACTAGCAAATCAAGTCCCAAACAACACACAAATTTCCAAGTGCAAGTAGATCAAATCAAGTTTCTCAGAATTAATCACAAGAGAGTTGAACATTTTTCTTTGCCCTTTTCAAGAAGAGTTGCGTAGAGACATGAAAAAAGAGAAGATAGAGGATGACCGTATGACATGTTCTCTGCCTTTTCTATTGTTTCTTTTGTGTGAGTTGCGCACGGGCCACCACATCCCCCAACACATGGCCTCCGTCTGTGCGCGAATTGACCAACTTCAAGCTTCGCATGCCGCGCTGACTGCCAAGCTTGCGCAACATCGTTATGCCATGAGTGACTTCAGGTTGACCACAACTGACCCAATGTCGAACACCTCCGGCTACAAGTCTTTTGACGAGGACACCTACGCAGCCGGCCCGGTATTTGACACCTACGACGATGAGGAGGAGGAGATGGACGAATACATATGCATCTCTATGGACGAGCACAACAATGTGCCTATTGGCTTGGTTCCACGCAGTGTTATTAACGCCAACAAGGATCTTCCGAGAGAACTGAGGGATCCCGCATAGACTTTAAAGGCAATTTTTCATTGAAAATAACATGAATGCTTTCCTCTACCTTTTTAGTCCGTTTCTTGAAGAGCTTGTGTAGAGTCGAGTGTGTTAGTGCAAGGAACGGTAGAACTATTCCTTGGGCAGCGGAAAACAGTAACAGAATGACAAAGTAACGAACTCAGTTCCTTAGAGAGGAAAACTTAATCAACTAACTAGTTGACTAAGAAAAACCTCTACCTCTAGGTTTCCCTAGTAGGATTTCGAATGTCTACTTGTGTTATTAATCTAGGAATTACAAACAAGCAAGTCTTATCTCAATCTAGTTTACTCCTAGATATCTAGACTTCTAGATATAACGTTCCTAACAACACCTAAGACAATCAAAACCCTAACAAGTACTCAACTCACCAAAAGTCTCGTCCTTGTAAGTGTTCTTCTTCTTCTTCCGAATGCTCTGCTCACTGAAAATGCTCTGTGTTCCGTGTATCAACTGAAGTTGGCAACTCTCTAATATATAGTCTAGGTATTTTCTCTGACTTACCCTAATTTTACTTAAGGAAATAAGATAAAATAATCCTATACAATCTTTTCTAATATATTCTAACCACAATATCTCCAACGAGATCTTTTCCTTGAGGCCCAAGTTGCTTCTCCAAAGTCTGTTTCCATAAACAGAGATTCGGCAGGCGCTAGGGTTTACAGCGTGCGTCCTTCGTTCCTTGCGATGTTCCCTTTTCTATTCTGATCACCAACACGCGTCTCTTCTTTTCTCTCGTTCCAGCGTGTTGTTTTGTCATTGTTGGCTTCTCTGTTCCTTGTCTTCTCTGTTTTGACTCTTCACTGGTTTTTTATCGTTCCTTTGATTCAATCGTTTCCTGAAACTCATAGTCACACTAAAAAATCATCAAATGCATTTGAGTTTATCATCTTCAAAACTAGAGGGAACATCAATGTTCCAACAATTTCCCCCTTTTTGGTGATGACAAACTCCTTCAAAATGTGCACGTTCAAAATAGACAAGTAAGAAGTCAAATTCACATTTAATCACACAAATACTATGTTCAGAATATTGACGTTGTTCCCCCTCGGAAAGTTCATCGAGAATTTACCTTCAAGCAACATTGTCGTTCCCCTTAGCACTAGCTTCTGTTATCAACTCTTTCTTGGGTTTCACATTTTCCATACTTCTCCCTTTTGGCATCATCAAAAGATCACAAAAGACACAAAGACTTGACACACATGCAAGTCATAAACAAAATATTTCATTCATAATGCAGGGCGAAGTACAAAGCAAAGGGACATAGACAACTAATATCAAAAGATGAGGAACAATCACACAAAAGTAATAGCAACATATAAAAACAAGAACAGAAGATCAGACGAGCTAGGAGGGAAACAGAGAGCACTCAGATCTCAGGGTCTTTAGCAGAGTCTTCAGCTGTGCTCAGAAAGTGATCTAAGAGCAATGTCATTGTGGTGTTTGACTGCTTGAGCTCAGCAAGAATCTGGTGTTGAACTGAGCTCCCCTTTGATGTTCCTTCACCAACTGCTTTCTTTGCAGTCACCGTGCCCGTTCCCTTGGAATCACCCTTAAACTTCATCTTCTCCACAACGTAGGAACGCTGGTGGAGCTTGGAGTGACACGGGCGGTGATAAGCACTACTTTGTAGGACTTAACTAAGAGTTATTAGAGGGTTTTATTGGTGCCATTCGGGTAGATTTAGACACATTCATGTGTATGGCGTTTGGGGGCGAAGTTTGGTGTTTTTGGAAGTGTTTGAGCTATCTTGGACATCATAGGAGACACTGAGGAAGGAAGCCACCAAGAGAAGATGCCAAGGAAGTGAAGAGGAGAGGTTAGGAGGCGAAGCCAAGGAGTAAAGGCCGAGCATTAACCGCGACCGCGGGCAAGGGTGCCGCGATCGCGGTTCCTCGGGGCAAGTCGAGAATTATCTACAGGTGCGGAGAAGTGTGAAGAGCGCGGATCCACAAGGGGCCGCGATCGCGGTCCATGGGCCGCGATCGCGGGTCATCAATGCAGGAAGTTCGGACTTTTCCCGAATCTATCTTTTTTGTTTTCTCTTCTTATTTTTTCATTTTATTCCGTTTCTTTTCTTATTGGGCTAGGTCATTTGTTAGAAGCCCTATATATACTCTCTTTAGCATTAGGTTTGAGGGTCGCGATTCTAGAGTTTCATTTCATCATTGCCACTTTTCATACTTTTGAAGTTCAGCATGTTTATGAGGAGCTAAGCCTCTTTTGCTTAGTCCGGTAATGGAAGCATAAGTTTATTCATCTGGTTGTGAGGTTTTGTTCCTATCTATCTTATCCTATTGAGTTATATCTCTTCTCTTGCGCAAATTCTTATTTGGATGTTTGTTGGCTTATCTAGATTGATCACCTAGGTTATTGCTTTCATTCATATTGCTAATACTAGGAAACTGTTGGGTTAACGCTCTAGTTCGAGTAGCGAGCATAGATTATATCTACCACTGTGGAATTTATCTATGTAGAGAATTGATTACATGTTGAATGCTTCTGGTTGAGGTGTTATGTGTATCCTGGTTAATTCTTATATGCATTGCTGCCTTTGGATTGAATCACTAGTGGTGCTAGGGTTATTCATTGGTAAGGATTCTTAGGTTTGGTTGATCTTTGAATCTACCCAAGATCAGGACAAGAATAACCGAATAGGAAGATATGACATAATCAAGGAACAACCGTTGGATGACTTATGTGGACATTACTTGGCTAAGTGTTTTCTCTCTTTGATATTTCATTCATCTACTTTGCTGTGTTTGATTTGATTGTGACCAACCAACTTACAAACCCCCCCCCCCCTTTTAGTGACTTGCATGCAACCACCATTAGTTTCGCTCCTTCCCTGTGGGATCGACCCTTACTTATTGACTATACTAGTTTATTTATGAGGTTTTATATTTGACAGCTACGAACGACAGCACGTCAGACGGCCTTGGCCTGTTGGAGTTGGAGGATGTAGGCATCCATCTCAACGTCGGTCAGCTGGTCGGTGATGATCTTCTTGCTTGGGGAATCCATGGAATGCAGAGACCTTTAAGAGATTGAGAGTAGTTTGAATTCTGAGAGAGATCAGAGAGAGAGGAATAACGGTAAAGAGGCTTTGTGAGGAATATCCCATATATATAGGCAAGATAATATCTTTTGCAAGATAAAATCTTTCCAAAATCTCAACCGTCTCCAAAATTTCTATCTTCAAAATTTCCATCATTAGATTTTCTCTCTCCTGATGCAACGACCACTTTTTACTCGTTTATCGCATCACTGTTCATGTCGCAGAGCAGTCAAATCTCAAGGAAGCCGTTCCAACGTTCACCTATAACCCAATTAAGGCCAGCCACTGATTCAAATTCAACGTTCCATACACAGCTGTTCCCCCTTAATCTGAGCAATAGTCGTCGTTCCCCCTGAGACCAAGAGTGCTTACGAGGCTTGTCTGGATATTTCAATGTTGGGTTCACACAAAATATAGTATATCCAAACATGTGGTAAGGAGAAAAATAACTCAGATAATTATTCCCAGTAAAGGTTTAGCAAAGAGGGATCATAGGGAACGTTTACCTGAATCGCGGCTAAGGTAGGCAGTATAACCAATTATCATGTGGGCTTGTAATGAGGGTTCAATTCATCAAATTGGTTGTTTTGGGTCTTTAAGTAAGATGTTAGCATGCAATCAAGTAATTCAACACAAATCAAAAGACAAAGTATCTAGACCCTAAGACAAGGCAATTCGAACACACAAAAATCATGAAAATTTATGTCATGAGAAGCCAGTAAACAAGGAACTTCATGAAATCTGTGAAACAAGTTAGCCAAGCATTAAGGGAATAATGGGTGTGAAGGTCCTCAATTCAGAGAGATCATGCCAAGGAGTAATCGAAGATACTCGAATGGACCTTTGTCTAGTGCTTTGGTGAAGATGTCTGCCACTTGATTTTCAGTCCTGTAATGTTCCATTCTGATAAAGCCCATGTCAACATTATCGCGTAGGAAATGATGACGAATGTCAATATGCTTAGTACGTGAATGATGAACTGGATTTTTAGAGATGTTGATGGCACTAGTATTGTCACACATAATTGGAACGGTGCCAAGAGACATACCATAGTCTTCCAGTTGTTGTTTAAGCCACAATACCTGAGCACAACAACTTGCCGCGGCGACGTATTCAGCTTCTGCAGTGGAGAGGGCCACAGAGTTTTGCTTCTTGGAACCCCATGAAATGAGACAGGGCCCAAGGAACTGTGCCATTCCAAAAGTTCTTTTGCGATCTACTACGTGTCCAGCAAAGTCGGCGTCTGTGAATCCAACAAGGTTGAAATCACAGTTCTTGGGATACCATAGACAAAGATGGTCCATTCCTTTGAGGTATCGAAAGATTCGCTTGACTTCCTTCAAGTGTGAGTCCTTTGGATTAGCTTGAAATCTAGCACAGAGACACACACTAAACAAAATATCTGGCCGATTGGCCGTGAGATAGAGGAGAGAGCCAATCATGCCTCTATACATGGTAGGATCAACGTCTGTTCCATTAAGATCTACATCCAAGCGAGTGTTAGGAGAAATAGGAGTAACGATAGGTTTGGCAGTATCCATACCATACTTCTTCAACAACTCCTTGATGTACTTTTGTTGGTGTATTTTCGTTCCTTCCTTAGTTTGAGTAACTTGTAATCCGAGGAAAAAAGATAATTCCCCAATCATGCTCATCTCAAACTCACTACTCATATGATTTTTGAATTTTTCTACAAGAGCAGGGTTAGTGGAACAAAAAATAATATCATCAATATAGACTTGAACCACCAGAATCTTACCTTTTTATTCCAAAAGGAACAGGGTTTTGTCAATCGTTCCTCGACGATATCTGTTGGAGAGAAGGAACTGTGCAAGTCTATCATACCAAGCACAAGGTGCTTGCTTAAGACCATACAGTGCCTTATCCAAAGTGTATACATGCGAGGGAAAATTGGCATCTTCAAAGCCAGGGGGTTGCTTCACATATACCTCTTTTTGAAGATATCCATTTAGGAACGCAGTCTTGACATCCATTTGGTATAAAGTGAAACCTTTATGAGCGGCATAGGCTATAAGAAGACGAATAGCTTCAATGCGAGCCACTGGAGCATACGTCTCATCATAGTCAATCCCCTCTTGTTGATTGTAACCTTGAGCAACCAACCTTGTGATAGGTGTTATTTCATACACCTTTACTAGCAGTTATTAGCATGATTTGGAGGAATTTATGAGTGGTTTTTAGGCTAAGTCTGTGATCCAGAAGTTATGGAGAGAAGTGAAGATATTCCTGGATTTACAACTTAGATGGAGACATGAGGATAGAGATGGAGCTGCTGGAGCATGCATGGAGAAGACTACCAACACTGGGTAGTAATGAAGAACAACAGAAGAAGAGAGTGAGCTAGCTCACCGCCCCGCGCTAGAGTCACCGCGGCCCGGCGGTGACTCTCAGAGAAGAATGAAGCCCCGCGGTGGAAAGCCTGACGCCCCGCGGTGGATCTCATCGCCCCGCGGTGGCCGTGTTAAGTGCCGCGCGTCTGAAGACTTTTATTTCCTTTTATTGTTTTCAGATTTTGTTATTTTATTATTTTGTTTCATTTATTATTTTCATTAGTTTAACCTAGTTTTCTGAAGACTATTTAAGCCCTCTTTCTAGGTTAAGAGGGACACACTTAGAACACAACTCGTTACTGCTTTATTTCAGACGTTATTTCCCTTAGTTTTCATTCTCGTTTGAATGGAGAACTAACTTCTCTCTGTTCTACTAGACGATTGAAGCAATACAGTTGATGTGTTTGTGAGATTTCTATTCCTTGTTCTTATCCTTATAAATGTTGGTTTGATTCTCTTGGTTATATTGAATATTGATTTCTTGTTGTTCTTCTTAGCCTGATCAACTAGGTTGAATACTTTTTATCAATTGCTAGGATTGCATATAGGGGTTCCGAGTGCATATCTAGTGGCATACACAATTGTGCGTATAGGGGTTCCGAGCGTACAATTGTGAGTGAGAGTCAGTTGCATGCGAGTATTAATACGTCTTTCTATTTGCATGTATCCTATATCCTTGTGTGCATTGCTATTGCTGCGTCAGTGGTAAAGTATACCAACAACTGTGAGAATCGGAGGTACTTTACCAGTGACATAGTGATAAGTCTATCGACAACTGTGAGAATCGATAATACTTAAGATCAGGGTGGGAACAACTATAAGGATAGTAAAAGAACTTGGATTACATAGATTTCTGTGATCAAATTATATCTCTGTATTGTGGATCTCGCTCTAGTAGGACTACTTTCCCATTATATTTTCTCAACTCAACCAAACTTGTTTGCTTTGCTTTCTCGTGATAACTAAACCCCCCCTGCTTGTTACTTGTCATTCACAATTGCATACTGCATCAGACCTTCCCTGTGGGTTCGACCCTTGCTTGCTTACTATACATTTGTTTAGTAGGTCTGTTAGGACTTTTTACTTTGATAAGGCTAATCAACGATATTTGCATTGCGCATCTTTAGCCCCATCAAATTTGGCGCCGTTGCCGGGGAAGTTTTCTGTTTTGTTGTGTGTTTTTGTGATTGATTTTTGGTGGAGACCTATCTTATGGTCGACACTCGTTCTACTGACTCTCCTCTCGTAGCTTTTGATCCAGAAGTCGACAAATCGTTCCGTGCGAACCTACGTGATCAAGGAGAAGAAGAAGTCGAGGTTGAGGTCGTTGAGCCGACTGAGCCAATTAACATCCCTACTGTCGCAATGGCTGAGACTCTGAGAGAATTGACTGAGCCGAAGGGGTGAATTTTGAGCTGAAATCTGGAGTTGTTGCTTATCTCCCAAAGTTCCACGGTTTGAGTGGAGAAGACCCGATCTCTCACCTGGGCAAGTTCCACAATGTCTGCACGACTATGAAGCCCAAGAACGTGACGGAAGACCAAATCAAGATGAGAGCTTTTGGTTTCTCCCTGCTAGACTCTGCAAGCGACTGGTACTATCACTTGCCACTAGGAACCACAGATACCTAGAATAAACTGCACAAGGCATTCCTGGACAAGTACTTTCCAACGAAGAAGGCGAATGCCTTGAAAAAGGCAATTGCCAATATTGAGCAGGCTGGTGATGAGACGCTGTATGATTATCTTGAGAGGTACAAGAGGATTTGCTCTAGCTGCCCATTCCACGGATACGCCAAGCAGGACCTTGTCCTCTATTTACACAATGGTCTGCTGGACCAAGAAAGAAGGATGGTTGACGCTGCTTGCGGTGGAAGCATTCTGAATCTGACACTGGACGCAGCCATAGAGAGATTCCAGGAGATGAGTGAGAGCACCAGGAGTTTTGGGAAGATATACCAAAGGAAGGCGGTCAATGATGTGACCCCTGCAGGACCAAGCCCAGTGTTGACTGAGCTAGCTGAGCTGAAAGAGATGGTAAAGAGGATGGCGAATCAGAACGCCCCTCAACAAGTTAAAGCATGTGGGCTTTGCTCTGATCAATACCACCCCACCGACACTTGTCCTCAGCTGAAGGAGGAGGGTGTTGCTGAAATTAATGCTATAGGAGGTTATGGACCCCCTAGACCACAATTTGGTGGACAGCCCAATTATAATCCGAGAGGGCGAGACCACCCAGGTTTTAGATGGGGTGACCCTCAAGGTGGTCAATAGCCTACACAACAGCAGTACCAGCAGAGAGTCCTATACCAATAGAGGCCTCAAGGCCAAAGCTCTGGTGCTTCTACCGAAGAGATGCTAAAGACTCTGACTCAGCATTTCGCCACGCATGTGCAGGCTACTGAGTCAAGTATTAAGAACATGGAGAGACAGATTGGCCAACTTGCTGATGTTGTGACCAAACTTGACCAGAGGACATCTAATTCCTTGCCATCTCAGACTATTGTGAACCCAAGGGAGATTTTGAGCTCTATTACCCTCAGAAGTGGTAAAAAGTTAGACGTTGCTCCTATAACTGAGAAGGAAAACGAGATCGAGAAGGAGAAAATCACCGGATGCCCCGCGGTGGATGCCACCGCGGCCTGGCCAGAAATTAAAGAAGGAGACAGGAAAGAAACACTGAAGCCACCGCCCCGCGGCGACTCTGGCCGTGACCCGGCGGCTGAACTCAGTAAACACGCCGCGACCTCACCGCCCCGCGGTGATGATCGACGCCCCGCGGTGGACTTACCGCGACCTGGCCTTTGAGAACCCGACTCCACTGAAGAAACCTGTATTGATGACTACGTTCGCCCAATGTTCCCCCCTCTAGGTTCTGAGAAGTCACCAACACCTTTCCCTGAGGCGCTGAAGGCCAAGAGAGTAGCTGAAGACATCAATCTGTTCGAGACATTTCGGGTCTGTGAGGTGAACATTGCCCTGATCAAGCTTATCAAGGCTCCTCGATATGCCAAGTTCTTGAAGGAGCTGTGCACCGTGAAGAGGACTCAAAAGTAGAAGGCTCAAAAGAAGATTCCAGTGAGTGAACATGTGTCAGCAGTAGTTCAGAGATGCATGCCTGAGAAGTGCAAGGATCCAGGTACATTTACTATTCCTATCACTATAGGTGAGCATCGATTTGAGAAAGCCTTGTTAGACTTGGGTGCCTCAATTAATGTGTTACCCTATTCTTTGATTGAGGATTTAGGAATAGGACCCTTGCATGATTCTAACATTGTTATACAACTTGCTGATGGTTCTTGTGTACCCCCTAAGGGTGTTGTGGACAATGTTCTTGTGAGGATAGGCTCTTTGATTTTTCCTGCTGACTTCTTTGTTATGGATATGGACTATGATGAGCAGGTTGCTCCAGTTATGCTAGGGCGACCTTTTATGAAAACATCCATGACAAAGATTGATGTAGACAGTGGAATTTTAACTATGGAATTTGATGGAATAATTTTTGAACATAATATTCATAAAGCCAACTCTATTGAATTACCTGCTCCTTGCTGCATTAGCGATATTGATGATCATGTGCATGACAATGTTAAAACTAGTGCAGTAGAGACCATAGTTAAGTGTTCTACTATTGATGAACCTATTGAGTCGCATGAGTTATATGTTGGTGATGTCTTGTTGGATGACATAGGAGATTCCATTCCCTCCATTTTGGGCACTCGCCCCCCTGCACTAACCATACAAGGCTGTAAGCCTTTATCCAGTGATGTGCAGCATATTCAGATTGAGCCATATCGACCCCCACATCACTCTAAGTATGGGGGAGATACTCCAAAGGAAGTAAGCATGGAGTCAATGGCAAAGAGGGAACATGGCTTAAGGTCTAAACCTTTCCATGGGAAGTCTCAACAGGAAGAGACGAGTAGGAGGATTCCGAGGGGATCCTATTCCAGGTGGTAATTGATCTGCAGTACGTCGAGCCAACGACGTTAACCAAGGCGCTGTTCGGGAGGCAACCCGTGGTAATTGTTCTCTGAGTTTTCTTTAGATTATTTTTGTAATTTATTTTGCTTTGTTTCGTTCGCCTGTTACTCACATTTCAGGTACGAAAGTAAATAGAGAGGAGACAGTGTCCCAGTTCGTCTCACCGCCTTGCGGCGATCCTCACCGCCCCGCGGTGGAGCCCACCACCCCGCGGTGAATGTCTGGTATACCTTCTCAACTCCAAAAAAAAACAAGAATAAAGGGCCCGAAAAAACCTTAAACGGGTGCGTAACATTTTTATTTCTTGAGTTGTTATGAAGGATTTGACGGATTGGGCCCCTTTGGGCCAAGATTTTTCTTTGGGTCATGGTATATACCCGACCCCATCATCCCTTTCTTCCCTTTCACTTTCCCTTCCCTGACCTAGCCCCCATACTCACAAACACTCCATTCCCAACACACCTCTCAAGCTCCCAAAAGCCAAACCCCCCCATTCTCCCTCAAATCTCTCTCGACCTTGATCCAAATCTAGCCCCCAATTCACCAATTGGAAGTCTAGCCTCACAAACCAGCCAAACACAACTCCACCGCGTCGCTTCAGTCCCGCCTCGCGCTGCCCCGCTTCGCGTCGCTGCTGCCACCGCCCCGCGTCGACTCTACCGTGACCCGGCCAAAGCTCCTAGTTTTCCCACCGCGACCCGGCGACTCGTTCACCGCCCCGCGGCGAGACCACTTGGCTGCGTGTTTGCTCGTTTGTAAGTTCTCTTGGTTGCCCTTCGTTTTGAAATTCTACATTCATTACTTATGGCACCTAAGGGTCGGAAGCAAGTGTCTATGAGGGATGAGAATGAGGTCTACAATGTGGTGAAAGAAAGGAAGGTGTTGGCGACAAAATTCTTTGACAAGCCGACATTGGCTGAGTTTGGTTTGTTGGCATGTGTGTCCCTGTGCTTAGCACAGTGTGGTTTGGGGACGTTTCTGAACTTAGCTGCCCCTGTATATCCCGAGCTTTGTTACCAGT
Source organism: Rheum nobile (assembly GCA_027886185.1). NCBI lineage: Eukaryota > Viridiplantae > Streptophyta > Magnoliopsida > Caryophyllales > Polygonaceae > Rheum > Rheum nobile. Next base: position 6,228,860 of record WOAB01000109.1, on the reverse strand, counting down.
TCATCGCCTCCTTCAAGAGGTACTCTGATGGCTCAGACGACAAGAGGATGATGAGGGTCACGTTCACTTACAATGGGCGTGATTATTCGTTGTCCCCTAAGGTGGTGCGTGCTGCCCTGGGCATTACAAAGCTGCCAACTGATGGGTGGTCTGGTGGCATTCTAGAGTCTGATATGATGGAGTTCTGGAAGGCTGCTACGGGCAGGACGTTCAGGAAGGGTCAGGAGGTGAACTTGAAGCTGGTGAACCCGTGTCTACGGCTGATCCATAAAGTGATGATGAGAGACTTCTTTGGCCATGCTGATGATGGTAAGGTCCCTCTGAAGGATTTACAGTGGTTTATGAGCATCTTGGAGGTTGTCACGTACACGCCATGTTGGGCTACCCTCTTTTTGGGTTCCTTGAAGAGGATTCATGATGGTGAGCCACGTGATATTTGTGGGGGTGGTCTGATTACCCTCCTTTGTGCTGGAGTGATAGCTTGCAATCAGATCCCTCGGCCTGTTGCCTACATGGTGTATGATATGGCACACATGAAGGTGTGCTCGATGCTGAAGCCATTCGGAAAGGATGGTGATTTAGTCTGGTCGTCATATGATGGCCACATTCTGATTCTTCCACGGGAGTTCGCCTATTCACCTTCATTTGCGGATTGGTGGATCTCCAGTGATAGCAGAATGACGACTGATGATACCCTTGTTGCTGCTCCTTCAGGCCCGTATGGAGAGGGCCCTAGTGGTGCTGCTGCTGCTGCTGAGTTTGCGGGCGAGGACACTCCTATGTCTACACTTTATGATGCACCTTCGTCTTCTTACGGTTCTACCACACCTTGGCAGGAGTTGTTTTCGAGATTTGATGCATTCTCAGTGCAGCAGACGCACTGGAACACCCGAGTAGAGACCGGTCTGCAGACTTGGTAGACCCAGCTCCATGCTGATTTAGATGAGCGTTTGGACGGTATGTACGCTCATATGAGGGACTACTTCGGGAGGTTCCCGTCACCACCACCATCAGGCCCGCAGTGAGTTTATTTTCTTCTTCCCCTATTTCCTTTCCTATTCTCTTTTCTACATTGAGGATAATGTTCGGTTTAAGTATGGGGGAATTAGGGATTTAGACTTGCTATCTGTCTATCCTTTGTACGTATTGTTTTCTTTTCGTGTGCTGTATTTCCCATTTGATTTCGTTTGAAAAAAAAAATCGAAAAAGCCAAAAAGAAGTAAAAAGGCAATCAAAATCCTGGGATGAGCTGAAAACCCGAAAGGGAAATTCAGGTAAAAAGCAAGTAGTCAGGCTGGTATAGACCAGGGCAAAAGTGGACTGGAGTGATGTGAGTATATGTGAGATATCTAGCAAAATGAAATGAGTGGCTTGGTGAAAACCCGAAAGGGCGCCTCGGCAAGATGAGCGAAAAAGAAGAAGAGTGGTTTTAGGATTTCTCTCTAATTCTTGGCAAGGTGTCATAAGAAGAGGTGGTATAAGGAGTTCGGGTAGGCTATTCTGGAGCGATAAGGAGCTAGATTGGAGTTAGGATTAGAATTATCTTTGCATCCCTTGTTTTGGTTGTCTGGAGCTTATTATTGATATGTTGTAATTGCTAGTGTCTTATTTTCTTGTACTTCCTGAGGCCTTGGTATTTGATTGAGAGAGTAGATTTTTCTTTAGCTTACTCGGGACGAGTAAAGGTCTAAGTATGGGGGAATTTGATAGGTGTTATTTCATACACCTTTACTAGCAATGATTAGCATGATTTGGAGGAATTTATGAGTGGTTTTTAGGCTAAATCTGTGATCCAGAAGTTATGGAGAGAAGTGAAGATATTCCTGGATTTACAGCTTAGATGGAGACATGAGGATGGAGATGGAGCTGCTGGAGCATGCATGGAGAAGACTACCAACACTGGGTAGTAATGAAGAACAGCAGAAGAAGAGAGTGAGCTAGCTCACCGCCCCGCGCCAGAGTCACTGCGGCCCGGCGGTGACTCTCAGAGAAGAATGAAGCCCCGCGGTGGAAAGCCTGACGCCCCGCGGTGGATCTCACCGCCCCGCGGTGGCCGTGTTAAGTGCCGCGCGTCTGAAGACTTTTATTTCCTTTTATTTATTTCAGATTTTGTTATTTTATTATTTTGTTTCCTTTATTATTTTCATTAGTTTAACCTAGTTTTCTAAAGACTATTTAAGCCCTCTTTCTAGGTTAAGAGGGACACACTTAGAACACAACTCGTTACTGCTTTATTTCAGACGTTATTTCCCTTAGTTTTCATTCTCGTTTGAATGAAGAACTAACTTCCCTCTGTTCTACTAGACAATTGAAGCAATACAGTTGATGTGTTTATGAGATTTCTATTCCTTGTTCTTATCCTTATAAATGTTGGTTTGATTCTCTTGGTTATATTGAATATTGATTTCTTGTTGTTCTTCTTAGCATGATCAACTAGGTTGAATACTTTTTATCAATTGCTAGGATTTCATATAGGGGTTCCGAGTGCATATCTAGTGGCATACACAATTGTGCGTATAGGGATTCCGAGCGTACAATTGTGAGTGAGAGTCAGTTGCATGCGAGTATTAATACGTCTTTCTATTTGCATGTATCCTATATCCTTGTGTGCATTGCTATTGCTGCGTCAGTGGTAAAGTATACCGACAACTGTGAGAATCGGAGGTACTTTACCAGTGACATAGTGATAAGTCTATCGACAACTGTGAGAATCGATAGTACTTAAGATCAGGGTGGGAACAACTATAAGGATAGTAAAAGAACTTGGATTACATAGATTTCTGTGATCAAATTATATCTCTGTATTGTGGATCTCGCTCTAGTAGGACTACTTTCCCATTATATTTTCTCAACTCAACCAAACTTGTTTGCTTTGCTTTCTCGTGATAACTAAACCCCCCCTGCTTGTTACTTGTCATTCACAATTTCATACTGCATCAGACCTTCCCTGTAGGTTCGACCCTTGCTTGCTTACTATACATTTGTTTAGTAGGTCTGTTAGGACTTTTTACTTTGATAAGGCTAATCAATGATATTTGCATTGCGCATCTTTAGCCCCGTCACCTTGCTTTGTTCCTTGTGACTACCCCAGAGTCATCAAGCTTGTTCCTATACACCCATCGAGTCCCAATGGCATGTTTGTTGCGAGGCAAAGGAACGAGCCTCCAGACTTTGTTCCTCTCAAATTGATGTAGCTCCTCTTGCATAGCTACGATCCAGTCCGGTTTCTTCAATGCTTCCTTGATATTCTTGGGTTCTACAAGAGAGATGAACGCATGGAAAGCACAAAACATATTCAGTTTAGAACGCAAACCTCTTTCACCAAAAGGTGTGACCAGATTATGAGTGGGGTGAGCCTTTTGAATTCGAACACTCTTTGATACGAGTAATGAAGGGTCATCAGGTTGTATCTCAGAGTCGTCCGTTGAAGATGGATGAAACTGGGCATCTTCAAATTTGTCCGTTCCATCATCATCGCTTTGAGAATCAACAATAATAATATCACCAGAAGTTCCAGTTGGAACAGTGATAGAGGCTTCTGCATTAGGTGGGGGCATGATTGTTGAATCAGCATTGGATGAAGAGAGAACATTTGCGATGTCTTCATCATCAGAATCTTCACTTTGCATTCTTGGATAACCTTCCTCTGGGGACATTGCTTCGAATTCGCCATTGGAACCTTTTGAGTTCTCATCAAAGACGACATGAATGCTTTCCTCAATTTTACGAAGCCTCTTGTTGTATACTCTGTAGGCCTTGCTTGCCTTTGCATATCCCAAAAAAATCCTTTATCACTTCGTGGGTCAAACTTCCCTAAGTTATCCTTCCCATTATTGTGAATGTAACACCTGCATCCAAAAGCACGCAAGTGGGAAATATTGGGCTTGCGATCCCTTATTAGTTCATAGGCAGTTTTATTCAATAAGGGACGGAGCATGGCACGATTGAGAATATAACATGCAGTGTTAATCGCTTCTGCCCAGAAGATTCTTGGAAGGTTGCTTGCAATGAGGAGAGTTCTTGCGATATCTTCCAGAGTCCTTTTCTTCTGTTCCACAACCCCATTCTGTTGTGGTGTCCTAGGTGCGGAGAAGTCATGAGACACACCATGTTCCTCGCAGAAGTTGAAGAACATGGAGTTCTCAAACTCCGTTCCATGGTCAGACCTTATAGCCTTCAGCTTCTTTCCTAAGCTTGTTTCCACCTTCTTGATGAATGCCTCGAACTCAGAGAAGACTTCAACCTTCGAAGACAGAAAAATTGTCCAAGTGAATCTAGAATAATCATCGACAATTACGAAAACATACCTGTTCCCACCGTGACTTCTTATCCTCATGGGACCACAGAGATCCATATGAATCAGTTCTAGAGGATGAGAGGTTGTTACATCTGGTTTAACCTTGAAAGAGGAATAGGTCTGTTTCCCTTTTACACAAGCATCACATACACCGTGGAATTCTAATTGAACATGGGGAAGACCACGAACAAGTTCCTTGGTATACATCTTGTGGATGAGTCGAAGATTTGCATGTCCAAGCCTTCTATGCCACAGTTCCGTCTCATCGGCTATAGACGCAAAACATAGAACCTCCTTTGGCTTGAATTTTTTGTCCACAATGTACACATCCTTGAATCTGACTCCTCTCAAAATTATGTTCTTGGTTTCACGATCTTTGACGTAGCATTCTTGTGAAGTGAAGACCGTCTTGTTGTTCCCTTGGTCGCAAAGCTGTGCAACAGTCAACAAACTAAAACCAAGTTTATGAACTAAACTGACATCTTTTACTGTGATACTGGAGTTTAGTTTAGTTTTGCCTGTTCCAATGATTTCTCTGCATCTCTTGTCTCCAAGAGCAACACTCCCTCTTGAGTGTTTGTGAAGTGAGGTGAGTTGATCTTCCTTTCTGGTCATGTGGCATGAACAAGCGCTGTCAATGTACCACCTCTCGTTCCTCCTCACTTCAACCTGCACAGAAAAAGTTAAGGTTTGGCGACCCAGGCAAGCTTAGCCTTACCTGGTCGAGACACATAATGCAATTGTTCCCTAGGAATAGTTCTAACATTAACAACAGTTTTCTTCCTAGATCTAGCATGATTATGCACATGTGACTCATCATAGAAGTCATTCAAGTTCACATTGTTACTCCTACTGTTCCTTCTCTTTGTGTGCTCTTCAGAGAACTTCCTTTTCTTTTCACAGTCTCTCCACACATGTCTGTTTTCCCCACAATACCAACACAACTTGAATTGTTCCATTTGAACGTACTTTCTGTTGGGAACAACACTCTTGCGTTGTTTTGCACGTTCAGGACACGGAACGTTGGATTGCGTCCCTTGAGACTGCTTGAGAAAAATCTTATGGGCAGGTTGTCCAGTGTACCATGACTGAGTTTCATCCAGACCGCTCTCAAGGACTTTGATGCGTTCCTCAAGATTGTGATTCTTCTCTCTAGCATCTTGAAGTTCCCTATCTCTTGCTTCACGTAGTTCCAGTATAGATGGATCATCTTCCTTTTGTTTGAAACCTGTATAACCAATGCCATACCTTGCTTCGACGAACTTAACGCTGTCAGTTTCAGCTTTCTGTTCCATTAGCACAAAATGAATCTTGTGAACATAGGCTCTCATCTCAGACACCTGTTCCTCGAGCTTAGTTGGTCCAGCTATACTCCTTACATTAGTATTATTAGAGACTTCATTCATAAGCAAAGAGACTTTTTCATTTCTTAACCTCTGAAGTTCCTCATGATTAGCATCACATGAAGAACAATGAACAGTTGAGCTACTAGCAGTTTTTGAAAGATTTTCTTTTAGACTACTACACTCATCTTCAGAGTTAGCAAGTTCCTCTTGTGTTTTCAAATTCTCAGTGTACATTTCTCTTATGAGGGCAATCAATGATTTCTTATCATAATTCATAAGAGATTTCAAGAATGTTTTAGGATTTACCTCGAGTTCCTCGAAGAGTCGTTGATGGCCATTGCACACATCTTGCCACTCCAGGCTTCAGGGTCTTCACCATCTGAGTCATCGTCATTGCCCCACACAGCAATGAAAGCTTTCTTCTCATCGTTCCCAGAAGGTTTGCTTGGTTTCTTGGGCTTTGGGCATGAACTAGAGTAGTGACCCTTTAGCATGTGATGTCCTTGATGTCACGAGTCTCACCGTTCCCACCTCTACTGGTTTTTCCTTTGTTGTAGAGGGAATGCATGACTTTGGTTAGCAACACCACCTCAGGATCATCGGAGCCATCATTGTCATCGAGGTCGTTCTCAATCTAGTCAACAACCTTTCCAACCATCAAAGCGATTCCCTTTTCTTTGGAATCCTTGTTTCTTGCATCCTTCTCTTCATTGTCATACTTCTGGATCTTACTAAAGACCTCATGGAACGTCAGTTTGACAGTGTTGGGATTCTCCTTTAGAATGACCTTAGTCATCGTATGACGATGAGGAAGCCCATCAATGATAATAAGGATTTTCTCATCAGGGAGGATTTCTTCATCAGTGACTGCGTGAGCAGTCAAGTTTGCAGTGATTTTCTCAAACCTGGCTTGGTAGGAACTCACATCTTCCTTGTCTTCCATTTTGAAATTGTAGAAATCCTTCTTGGCAGTGAAACGATCAATCTCTCGAAGGTCCTTACTTCCCATGTACATCTGTTCCAGGGCGATCCACTTAGCATTGGCAGATTCACAAGACTGAAGCTTTTGCACATCTTGCTGGTTAAGAGCATTGTTAATGAGCATGGCTGCTTTGCAGTTTTTCTCCGTGATTTGGAGATCGTCATGATCCCATTTCTTCAGTTTCTTCTTCTTCTCAAGATCAACAATATCGATATCTCCAAGAGAGATCACCAACCAGCATTGGTAATCATTGCTTTGCACCCACTTGATGAAGAGTGTCTTCCAATGTTGATATTGGCCAGCGAGCAAGAGAGGAGGCCTTGAAGAGTTCAAACCAACTTCGACAGTGCTAGGAGCCATCGTTACTTGGAAATCTGTAAGTAACACACAATCTAGAACAAACCTGCTCTGATACCAATTGTAGAATCGAGTGTGTTAGTGCAAGGAACAGTAGAACTGTTCCTTGGGCAGCGGAAAACAGTAATAGAATGACAAAGTAACGAACTCAGTTCCTTAGAGAGGAAAACTTAATCAACCAACTAGTTGACTAAGAAAAACCTCTACCTCTAGGTTTCCCTAGTAGGATTTCGAATGTCTACTTGTGTTATTAATCCCGAAATTACAAACAAGCAAGTCTTATCTCAATCTAGTTTACTCCTAGATATCTAGACTTCTATATGTAACGTTCCTAACAACACCTAAGACAATCAAAACCCTAACAAGTACTCAACTCACCAAAAGTCTCGTCCTTATAAGTGTTCTTCTTCTTCCGAATGCTCTGCTCACTGAAAATGCTCTGTGTTCCGTGTATCAAATGAAGTTGGCAACTCTCTAATATATAGTCTAGGTATTTTCTCTGATTTACCCTAATTTTACTTAAGGAAATAAGATACAAGAATCCTATACAATCTTTTCTAATATATTCTAACCATAATATCTCCAACGAGATCTTTTCCTTGAGGCCCAAGTTGCTTCTCTAAAGTCTGTTTCCATAAACAGAGATTCGGCAGACGCTAGGGTTTACAGCGCGCGTCCTTCATTCCTTGCGCTGTTCCCTTTTCTATTCTGATCACCAACACGCGTCTCTTCTTTTCTCTCGTTCCAGCGTGTTGTTTTGTCATTGTTGGCTTCTCTATTCCTTGTCTTCTCTGTTTTGACTCTTCACTAGTTTTCATCGTTCCTTTGATTCAATCGTTTCCTGAAACTCATAGTCACACTAAAAAACCATCAAATGCATTTGAGTTTATCATCATCAAAACTAGAGGAAACATCAATGTTCCAACACCTTGTATGCTTTGTTGCTTGAAGCATACCCAATAAAGATTCCTTCATCATTCCGTGGATCAAACTTCCCAGATTGTCTTTTCCATTATTGTGAACAAAGCACTTGCAACCAAAGACTCTTAGATGAGCAATGTTGGGAACTCTGCCTCTAAGTAACTCATAAGACATCTTCTCAAGCATAGGATGCAGCATTGCCCTATTCAAAATGTAGCACGCTGCATTGACAGCTTCTGCCCAGAAGGACTGAGATAGACCGCTCAAGATGAGCATTGTTCGAGCCATATCTTCCAAAGTCCTATTCTTTCTCTCGACAACTCCGTTCTGCTGTGGAGTGTATGGAGCCGAGAAGTTGTGATCAACTCCATGTTCCCTGCAAAAGGTTAGAAAATCTCCATTCTCGAACTCAGTTCCATGATCGGAACGAATAGTACGAAGACATACATTTAAAGACTTTTCAAGTAAGGTAACTAACTCGCTGAACCTTTCAAAGACTTCACTTTTAGATTTTATGAATAATGTCCAGGTGAATCTAGAGTAATCATCAACAAGTACCAGAACATACCTGTTTCCACCGATGCTTTGAACTCGCATAGGACCACAAAGATCCATGTGAATGAGTTCCAGAGGTTTAAAGGAACTTACCATTGTTTTGGACTTGAAGGAACTTCGAACCTGTTTCCCTTGAACACAATCAAAATAGATTTCTGACTTTTCAGCATTGATTTTGGGAAGGCCACGAACTAGTTCCTTTTGATGTAACTTGTGGATTAGCTTGATGCTTGCATGACCCAGTCGCTGATGCCATAGATTCGTCTGCTCTTCAATTGACGAAAGACACAGTTTCTCTTTGGGAACAAATTTTGGATGAATAACATAGACATTATTGAACCTTTTGACTTTTCAGATCACTTTCCCCGACTATCTTCCACAATACATTCCTTAGAGGTAAAATGAACCTCATTTCCTCCTTGATCACACAACTGTGACACACTTATTAGATCAAAACCCAAATTTTCAACAAGGTTAACGTTACTTACCTTGATGTGATCAGTAAGATTCACATTTCCAGTTCCACAGATTGCTCCCTTTCTCTTATCTCCGAAGGAAATGGTACCTCCTCGGTGTTTCTGAACTGAGGACATTTTGCTTATGTTTCTGGTCATATGGCACGAGCAACCACTGTCTATGTACCATTTGTCCTGTTGCCTCACTTCGTCCTGCACAAGGGAACTTAAGCTTTTTGAACCCAGCTAAGCTTAGCTTTTCTGGGTAAATTAGATTGACAGTTTTTCTGTGGGTTAGGAGCAGGGACATACTAATAAGGATCATTCAGGTCAACAATAGTATGCAACTTCTTATTATTGTTCATCTCCTGGTTCCTTTTCCTAGAATTTTCCTCCATTTGTCGTTTCTTATGAATACATTCATGAATATAATGACCATTTTTACCACAATGCCAGCAAACACGGTTGTAAACAACATGAGCATACTTACCACGACCAGGTCTGAATGGTCTTTCATGCTTTCTCTGCTCAAAGTCAACTTTCTTACCTTTAGTTCCCTGAGCCTGGTCAATGTATATCTTATGAGCATTATGTCCGTCAAACCAGGTCTGATTACCTTTAGGCTTCTGTTCTAGCACCTTTACCTTTTCTTCTAGGAACTGGTTTTTGTCACGAGAGGTTTGTAGGGCACAATTGAGAGTTTCATTTTTCTCGACCAGTTCCCTTCTTAGTTTCTCATTCTCAGCAGAGCATGTGTCCTCAGAATCTTTCTTACCAGGATAACCAATACCATATCTTTGCTTAACAAACACAGTTTGATTCACAGTTTTTTCATTGATAGAGTCAGTAAGATTATCAAGTTTGTTCATTATTTCAGCAAGCATGGCAGAGGTATTCTTTTCAGAGTCGGTAGGAGCAACAACAGGAATATCAACATGCATGGGTTCCTTTTCTCTAGTAATACATGAATCACATTTCCTAGAGGAACTAGCAAGTAATTTTTCAGTTTCATCAAGTTTCTTGCTCCAAATAGAGTTTTCAGTAGATAAGCATGAGATTTCGTCTTCATATTCTTCTAGTTTTTCCTGAAGGGAACTATTTTCCTTTCCAAGTTTCTTAATGATTTTGATCAATTATTTCTTATCACATTCAAGAAGAGATTTGGTAAAGTCAGAAGAAGATACCTCAAAGTCATCCGATTCAGTTGAATCTTCTTTAGCCATTAAGCACCTTCCTCCAGAGATTCCATTCATATCCAGTTCCCCATCAGAATCCTCTAAGTCATATCCAAAAGTAGCAAAAAGAGCTTTCGTCTGCATAGGCTTGTAATTATCATTTGAGTTCTTTGGACAATTCCTAGCAAGATGTCCTCTTTCCTTGCATTGATAACAAGCGTACTCTGAGAGATCTCTCTTTTGAAAGGTTTTCTTGAATTTTCCCTTGATGAAGTGCTTCTTAATGTGCTTAGTGACAAGGGTTGTCATCTCTTCTTCTTCTTCTTCTTCTTCTTCAAGATCTGAGTTTTCTTCCTCCATTTCCAATCTTGAAAAGGCCTTTGAGATTTTTAAGGCGATTCCCTTCTCCATCTTCTTGGCAGAACTTGTTTTGAGAGCCTCCCTTTCTTCAACTTCAAGTTTCCCTATGATCTGAGTTAAGGGAAGACCTTGAATACCAGGGGTAGTCTTTAAGACTCTCTTGATGAGGTTGAACTTCGAGTTGAGTCCATTGATGATGACGAGAGATTTGGACCATTCATCAAGCTTAACGTCAGCATTGTTGAGTTTGGTGACAAGTCTTATGAAACGCGAGTGGTACTGAGAAATGTTTTATGTTTTCAGCATCTCGAAAGTATGGTATTCTCCTTCTAGAGCGAACTTTCTGCTCTTTTTGAGTTCCTCACTTCCTTCACGCATCTCCTTGAGAGCTTTCCACATGCCTTGGGCGGTTTCAATTCCTATCACCTTGTCCATGTCTTCTCTTGTAAATCCATTTAGAATGAGTTGACGAGCTTTAGGATTCTTTTCCTTGATGGTATAATACTCAAGCTTCCAATCTTTTTCAGTCAACTCCGCGGAAATAACACCATCACCATTTTCAATCACGCTCCAGTACTAATAGTCAATGGTTTGAATGTGGTTTGTCATGCATTTCTCCCACCATTCTTCTTCTCCCTTCTTTCGGATATAAGGCTTATTGATTGAGATTCCCAAATTGAATTCACTTGAGCTAGTCATCTTGAAATCTGTAAACTAACACAAATCTAGAGCGCCTGCTCTGGTACCAATTGTAGGATCCCACGTGTTAGAAATCAAAGGGAATTAAGAGTTCAGTTCCTTAGCAACGGAATATGTAATAACACAGATTCAAGACCAGTTCCTTAGAGTGGGAACCTTTGATAACCAACCAGTTATCCAAGATAAAACCCACTACCTCTCTTTCAAGAGGATTTCAAAGTCTACTTCTTTTATTAAGCTTCGATTACAATCAACTAGAATAGAACACACAAATTAAAGACTTAAGACACACTTAATACTTTCTACCTAGTTCGACCTAATTAAGCACAAAAAGCAAGCGACTTACACAGTTCTTCTCACAAGAACAAGCTCTGTTTTCTTCACCTTCAGCAATGAGTGAATGCGTAAATGTTGAGAGAGTTTGATTACTTTATTTATACATAACAACCGTATAGAACCAAGATCTACAGCTGGTTGATATGCACAAATAAAATAACCAAAAAGAAATCGGAAAAGATAACATTTGTTACCAAATATTATCCTTTACGATTTTACATATTTTGCTTCCATAAAAGATATACAAATAATCCCTAAAGATATATGGAAACGCGGATATCTTAATCTTCTCTCTAAGATAAGATCTACCCTAAACTATCAGCCGTCGTTCTTCAAATCTCTTTCCAGTTAGCGCGGCTTCGTTCTTCTTCAGTTCCTGTGCCAGTTCCCAATTCTAGTGTCTTGGTCTCTGTCTTGCATTTCCTATTCCTGAGTTCCCTGTTCAACTACACATATGAAAATATTAATAGCAAAGTGTTTGTCATCGTCAAAACTAGGAAAACTGAAGGAGGAAACTTTCAAGGGAACTGGAGTTCCTGAAAGTTCACATCCTAACATAATCTACGGAAAAGAGAGCGGTATGACGCTTGATATTGAACCGTAGGATGTAGACAGTGGAGATTCAGATCAAGACGCTAGAAAGGAGAGAGGAAGTTAAAGAGCTTATCGGAGAGATCGGATCCCGACGGAAGCGAGGCGGAGGAGGAATTCGTCGGTTGAAGTGGAGCTAGTGGACACCGAAGATAGACGACGGGGAAGGAAGACAAGCTTGGACGATAGGGATGGACGCCGGAGAAGGAGTACGTCGAGCTTGGATGCCAGATCTGGAAAGAAAACATTGGGAGGTGCGAGGAGAGAGAGAGAGAGGTGTGAGGTAAAAATGAAATGATTTACATAGGGATCAATTTACAAAAAGCTTTAACTTATGGGGCGTTTATCAGATTATGGTAGAAAAAAGGGCAATAGGCCTTAATGTTTCAAAAGAAAAAGTAAAGTAATTTATTTCCATTTTCCTTTTTTATAATCGAACCTTGTCGATCAAGTTGTTCCTCTTCTTAATTTAACTTTGGGAAAGTCAGCGTGGTAGCCACGAGGTATTGCCCTACTCGGCGCCTTCAATGGGGATGTTGGATGGATAGGCCATTTGTGGAGCTTGAGGAGGAAGACAAGAGAGATGGCAAGAGAGTCGGAGACAGAAGAAGAGTAAAGAGCAGTGGAGAAGAGTTACCTTGGATAGCCGGATTTATAAGATGCAATCAAATATTTTCGGTTTCCACACGATATCTTCTCCTTCTATCTTTTCCAAAGATCACAGTCGAATTTCTCACCTTCCATAATTAAACATTGACAGATTCTGTCCAAATATATCAAAGCCCACAAAATCTCGAGCCCATCAAGCATCATTCATCCATCACTTCAACCCTAAATTCACACAACACTTCCTAACCAGTTGTAGGCCATAATTACACATCATACCTGTCAAATCCCAGCCACAGACCACAAAGGCGACGATTTGTTTTCTCGGCTTTCCAAAAAAGTAGAAGAGTGTGATGCGGGGGTAACGTTACCAGAGAGGGTACAAAGAACATCACACAAAAACATATACGAGAATTTTTAATAATGCTTAATCATGAATGAGAGGCTCCCAGTTGTGGATGATTAGAGGGGCTCATAGGGAGTATCAAGCATGATGGCTAGGGTAAGTTGTAGAGTCAACAATCATTTGGGCTTATAATGAGGGATCAATGCATCAAGTTGACTCTTTTGGGCCGAAAGAAAGTTGTTCCAAGTATTATTATGAAAGCATAGATGATCATGTAAGAAATTTTGCAAATTAGAGAAGCACATGCAAGATGCTAAGCATATTATTCATATAATGATCAAGAGAAAGATTGCAAATCAAGACACGACACTTACACAACCGCAATTAACCAAGTATTGTAGCCAATCATCGAGGGAACACAACAAGTAGACATTTAGTTAAGAGAGATCATACCAAGCTCCATGCGGAACTGTTTGAAGGGTTCCCTATTGAGTGCCTTGGTGAAAATGTCGGCGATTTGATCCTTGGTTCCACAGAAGTCCATGGAAACCAACCCTTTCTCCACACAATCACGTAAGAAGTGATGTCGTATCTCAATATGCTTGGTACGTGAGTGCTGTACAGGATTCTTGGAAATATTTATAGCACTAGTATTGTCACATAAAATGGGAATAGAATCAAGAAGAATACCATAGTCATTGAGTTGTTGCTTGAGCCATAGGAGTTGAGTACAACAAGCTGCAACGGCTATGTATTCGGCTTCTGTGGTTGACAAAGCAACTGATTTTTGCTTTTTCGACCCCATGAAACTAAACCTAGCCCAAGGAACTGAGCCATTCCTGATATAGACTTCATACCCACTTTGTTCCCTGCGAAGTCAGCATCTGTGTATCCAACCAGATTGAAATTACCACCCCTGGGATACCACAGACAAAGATCATTTATTCCCTTCAAGTATCTCAGAATCCTTTTCACTGCTTTGAGGTGTATCTCCTTGGGATCATCCTGAAATTGAGTACATAGACACACACTATACATAATATCAAGTCTACTAGTAGTGAGACAAAGGAGCGAACCTATGATTCATCGATAGAGTGTTGAATCAACTCCATTTTCATGTTCATCATTTCCCATGGGATTGTTTGGACATATGGGAGTGGTGAATGGCTTTGCATCCGACATTCCAAATTTCTTGATACACTCCCTGAGATAATTCTATTGATGAACTCTGGTTCCATCTTCTCCTTGAGATACTTGAAGACCCAAGAACAACTTCAGTTCCCCAACCATGCTCATCTCAAATTCACTGGCCATCAGACTTGAGAATTTTTGGACCAGTTTGTCATATGTGGATCCAAAGATGATATCATCCACATAGACCTGCACAACGAGAGTGTGCTTTTCTTCCTTCAGCAGGAACAAAGTCTTGTCAACCTTCCCATGAACGTATCCGTGTGACAATAGGAACTGAGATAGCCTATCATACCAGGCTTTGGGAGCCTGCTTAAGACCATACAGTGCCTTGTCAAGAACATAGACATGATCAGGTTGAGAGGCGTCTTCAAATCCTAGGGTTTGCTCCACATAGACTTCCTCCTTGAGGACTCCATTTAAGAAGGCAGTCTTTACATCAATTTGCTGCAGTTTGAAACCATGAAAGACTGAGTATGCAATGAGCAAACGAATAGCTTCCAAACGAGAAACATGAGCAAAAGTCTAATCATAATCGATCCCTTCCTGCTAGTTGTATCCTTTCACCACCAGCCTTGCTTTGTTCCTTGTGACTTGTCCCTGATCATCCAGCTTATTTCTGAACACCCACTTGGTTCTATCACAGTTCTGTTCCCTGGACGAGGAACGAGACGCCAAACCTTATTCCTCTCAAATTGATGGAGTTCTTCTTGCATGACATTTATCCAGTTCGGGTCCTTCAATGCTTCTCCCACGGTTTTGGGTTCTTGCAGAGAGAGAAAAGCATTAAAGGCATAGAAATTTTACAGAGAAGAACGAGTGATGTTAGGAATCCCCTTCTTATAGTCTGTTAGGATTTGATGTACTGGATGGGAATTCTTTTGCTAGTAGTTTCTCACCGACAGAGTTGTGAGATCAAACTCATTGGATTCAGCGTTTCCAACACTAGAACTATCACCAACTGTCCCATCAACATTGGGACTTTCTCCAACAACTTCTTCAGTAGCAGGACTTGGGCTGTGATCCTCCTTAGGAACCTGAGAATAATCAGACGATTGAGCACCTTCATTTGACTTAAAGTTGTCAGCAGAGTCTTGATCCCTTGGTGTTGATGAGTCATCACGATTGACTTGATCAAGAGAGACCTCATTCACATCATTATTTGGAGCGATATCCATGACACTGCTTTCCATAAGCTGAAAACTATCATCTACAGAGAGATTGGTATTTGAAGGAACACCAGTCAGTTGTTCTTGCACATTGGTCCCATCCATAACAGATTCATCGAAAACCAACTGAATGCTTTCCTCTACCTTCTTTGTCCTCTTGTTGAACACTTTGTAGGCCTTGTTGTGGAGAGAATCCTACAAAGGTCCCTTCATCACTTCTAGGATCAAACTTCCCAAGAGAATCTTTCCCATTATTGTGGACGAAGCACTTACAACCAAAAGTCCGCAGATGAGACACATTCGGCTTTCTTCCCTTTTAGAGTTCATAGGGAGTCTTGTTTAGCAGCGAGCGAATGGTTACCCTGTTCAACACATAACATGCAACATTCAAAGCTTCAGCCCAAAAGCTCTTAGGGAGACCACTAACAATAAGCAAGGTGCGCGTCATATCCTCCAGAGTCATGTTCTTCCATTCTACAACACCATTTTGATGTAGAGTACTGGGTGCTGAGAAGTTGCGACTTATGCCATTGTTCCTACAGAGGGATAGAAACTGAGAGTTCTCAAATTCCGTCCCATGATTAGTGCGAATGAAACCAAGAGAATGCCATACACTCTTCTCAACAGACTTGAGCCATGACTCAAACTCAGTGAACACTTTATCCTTCGAGGTTAGAAAGAGGGTCCATGTGTACCTGGAGAAATCATCAACAATAACAAAGACATTGAGATTCCCACCACGGCTCTTTGTGCGCATAGGCCCACAAAGATCCATGTGGATTAGCTCCAAAGGATGAGTTGTGCTTACCTCTTTCTTGGATTTGAATGAAGACCTTACTTGCTTACCTTTGGTACAAGCATTGCAAACTTCATTACTTGTAGCTTTGATCTTGGGAAGACCGTTTACCAGTTTTTGTTTGTGAAGTTTGGAAAGAAGTTAAAGACTTGCATGTCCAAAACGCTTGTGCCACAAGTCTGTTGTCGCAGCAATGGACGACAAACATAGGTCCTTCTCAGAGATAAAAGTAGGGTCAACCTTGTAGACATTGTTATCACATATCCCTTTGAGCAGAATTTTCCTTGTACCAATACACTCAACATAATAATCATCAATAGTAAAGTCTACCCTATTTTTCTTGTTTTGGCACAGTTGAGAAACAGTAAAAAGATCAAACTTGAGGTTGTTCACAAGAGTCACATTATCCAGAGTTATGTGACTAGAAAGCCTTATCTTACTGAGACCACAAACCTCTCCCTTACTCTTATTTCCAAAGGTTATTGAACCTTCGGAGGCCTATTGAAATGAGGTAAACCAGCTTTTGTTCCCTATCATATGACTTGAGCATGCACTATCGAGTATCAGGAACCTTTCCTCACTTCAGCCTGTATTAAAAAAGATTAGTTCTTATGAACCCAGACAAGCTTAGGCTTTCTGGGTGTGGGAGCAACATATTTGATCTTAGAAGGTTTTTCATTCATTTTCTCCCTAGTAATACGAGCAATCTCCTCATTGTGTTTCTTCAGGAGACACTCCTGTTTGTAGTGACCAGGATGACCACAGTACCAACAAACCCTATGGCACTTCAAATCCACATACTTGCTATGTCCAGGCCAGATTGGTTTGTTCGAAACCCTATAATGAAAATCGATATGATTGGGCTTACCGTTCTGTGCTTGCTTTAGCCAAATAGAATGAGCCTTCTGTCCATGATACCAAGGTTTGTTCCCATCAGTCGAATTTGCACACTCTTTGCGATTGTTCCCTCGAGAGGAACTTTCACTGGTTTCTCGCAAACGCTATTTTCCTTCGACATCGGGGCTTTGAGCCTGGTTGCCATCAACAGGAAGCTCAGGTTGGTAACCAATGCCAAAACGAGGCACAAGCTTCTTCCCTTTCTTCTTTTCATCCTTGGCTGCTACAAACTCAATGCCTTTCGTCTTTTCTTTCTGCTCCTCACTTAGTTTGGACAAATCACTCGACAACATGGCATTGCTCAGTTTCAACATTAAAAATTCAGATTCCAGTGAGGTAACAGAAGATTCAAGGAGAGTAATCTTTTTAGTGAGTTTAGGACATTCATCACAAGGACTAGAAGAAGAGGATGAAACTTTCTCAAGATTGGTCACTTTTTCTACCCAACCTTTGTTTTCATCGATCAAGCTTGAGATCGAATCATCCTTTTCTTCAATCTGTTCACTGAAAAGACAATTCTCATGAACAAGTGTCTTAATGATGAAGATTAGTTGTCCTTTGGACTTGCTTTTCAAACTTAGAACAAGTTCAGATTCATTAACTCAGAGTCGTGTAGACTATCTCCAGCCATGAGGTAGAGCATGTTAGAGGTGGAGTTGTAGCCTTTCGAGTCATTAGGACTCCCTATAGCCATCAAGCAGACATCTCTTGAATGAGAGGATTCTTCATCATCTGAGTCAGAATCTCCCCATGTTGCTACCATTGCTTGCTTTCCTTCACGAGCCGGAGGAAGACCTATCTTTTTCTTGAAGCACTTTTTGGCAAATTGTCCCTTGTTTTGACAGTGGTAGCAAACGACGTTCTTCAGGTCTTTGTTCCCTTCGGAGGAACGAGGGGTGCCTTTGCTTCTGGACCATATTCTCTTCATCGCTTTGGTGATGAGAGCGACATCTTCATCTCCATCCTCATCTTCATCTTCGACTTGGGACAAGTCAAAGGCACGTTCAACTTTTAGAGAAAGGCTTTGAGCCTTCTCCGCCCCCCTGCGGTTCATCTTGGAATTATGGACAAAGGCATTGCTTTCAAGCTTGGCAACAACTTCTTCCATAGTGAGAGATTTGATATCACTCTGGGAGTAAAGAGCAAGATCAATTGCATCCCACTGAGGATTGAGACCTTGTATGAAATGATGGATGAGCTTCCAGTCAAGTAGCTTTTCACCAAGGAACTCCAGTTGTCCAACTACCCCTTGGAACTGAGAGTAGAAGTCTTGAATGTTTTCACCTTTTCCTTGGGATATTTGGTCATACTTATTCATCAAGGCAATAATACGATTCTTTTTGACATCTTCATTTCCTTCATGGAGACTCTTCAAAGCAACCCAGATCTCATTTGCAGTATTGTAGCCAATGACCTTCTTGAGATCAGTCGGGCGCAAAGCCAAGTGAAGGATCTTTTTAGCCCTGTTGTTCTTCTCCAGTTTTTATCAGTCAGCATTATCGTAGTCAGCCCTAGCTTTTGGCTTTGTGGCATCCTTTTCATCAGGGATTGAAATAGGACCAACTTCAATGATTTTCCATAGTTGACCATCAAGGGAACAAATATGGGATTCGATTTGCTCGACCCACCAGTCATATTCTCTAGCCTTCAGAACTGGAGGTTTCTAGAATGAATCACCAATAGCATTGCTTGACGACATCTTTCCTGCAAAGTCTTAATGAAAAACAATCTAGAGACCATGCTCTGATACCAATTGTTGGATCGTTAGTGTTACGTCTGAGGGAACAAATGTTTTGTTCCCACGGAAGGTACTTCAGAATAATAAAGCAAGAAAGAAAGTAACTAGAACTCACGATGTATAGTGAAAACCCCAATCAGTCACATAACTAACCAGGGAAAAACCACTACATTCAAGCTTCTCGCTTGAGAGGATTTTGAAGAGTCTATTTGTCTTATTGATTTCTTGATCGGTTACACTTGTAGTCTGGACTTCAAACTCTAGACTTTCCACCTAGATTTGAATCTCTTCTATAACGATGAACACAAACTCACTCCTCTAAGACTTACAGACGCTTCACTTTTCTTTTCTCTCAATGAAATGCTCAAAGTTCGTACTCAATAAATGAATCACTCACATCTATTTATATATTCCGAAAATCCCACTAACAAATAAAATCTCAATCACTATTTTCAGTAACAAGAAAATATTGTTTTGACTCAATAAGATAAAATCTCAACCGAATATATTATCTACGGAATGATTTCTTAAGATAATATAATCGAGATAAAATAATACTTTCTCTCTCCAAATCTTCTAATCGGCGTGATCAACCCGATTTCCTTTTTCCAACCGCATGATCTTCGAAGATAATCTTCACAATCTTCATGCTTGATTTCCTCATAACATTCACAGCTTGATGTTAGTTACGGCACTGATGTTCCTAAAGAGGTAACAAAGCGTATGGAGGACTCCTTGTTTCCTCTGCATTCCTGCGCTACTAATGGTTCCATGTGACAACTTTGTTTGTTCCTGAAACACTTAGACACCAATTTAGTTGAATGTTTGTTACCATCAAAACCTAAGGAATTCAACACTAATATAGTTAAATTTGATTATTAAGGCCACATTATTTAAAATAAAATACATAATTAATACTTTTAAAGAGACAATTGTAAATAAAGTGGGAGAAAAAGTGAGGGAATAAATAAATTCTTAAAACAACAATTTGACACATGTCCATTAAAGAAGAGGACACATGTCAAATGTTAAATTCGAAACAGGGTAGAATCTTTAACAAAGACTTGTGTTTTCTTTAATGGTTTAAGGGGATATATGCATATTTCAGAGGGTAAGTGTAATTGTTCTCTAAGGAGCTTGTTCGATCATTACACTAATTAGCAAAATTTCTCACTTCATCAATTAAATCAAGAATTTTGCTATTTGTCGCCCCCAGGACGATGAATAAGACGCTAAATATAAGAATTTATTTAATTAAAAATTGTAAACTTTTTTTTTGTAGCTACAATAAGTATATTTTTCCTTAACGAACAACTCACTATATTTAAATATTGGTAAAATTTATTTGAAACTAAAACCTTATAATAGAAATTATAAACCCGTAATAGAAAATGTTTTTATTTTTGACATCTTATTCGTCGCCCCGAGAGCGATAAATAGCAAAATCCTTAAATTAATTACATGTTATTTCTATGTCATATGGCTATTCACAAATTGGTAATAGCAACATTATACATCGATGAAATAAGTCGGGGAAGTATTCTGAACCCCAAAGAATAAAAACCTCGTACAATCTATGGAAATTCACGTGATAATCCTGAAATTTTGTGAATATCATGTGGTAATTAACGTTTTTCAAAATTTTGAGTGATAGATTTAAGGTTTGCAAATTTCACTTTGTAATCCCAAACTATTGTAAAGAATTAAAAATGATTAGAAATTCGACTACATCTTTTACTTAATTATACAAAACAACTATTTTTTAGAATATTTTCAAAATTTCATCTAATCTTTGTCTCATTTTACAAAAATTACTTAATTTTGTAACATTTAAGAAAATTTGTAGAAAACAAATCTTATTTACACATTTTTCATATATGAGACCATACAAATTTCCTTTTGGGAAAATATAATGTGAGAATTAGGGCTTAGGAGAGGAGTGAGGACGCTCCAAGACCGTCGGATTAAGAAATAGAGCGCCCAAATCAGCCAAGGGAAGAATTCAAAAAAATTCGGATATAATTCGGCATGGCCGAATTTTTCACGAAAAAAATACATCCCGCGTGCACACGCATTTTGGTCCGTATGAACACATACGTTGTGTCGCATGCACACACACGTAGTTTTCATGTGCATAAATATGTCGTTTCGGTATGCACACATAGGTTATTTGGTTGGTTTTCATACGTATGTTGTTGGAACAATGATGTTCCTTCCAGTTTTGATGATGATAAACTCAAAGACATTTGATGGTTTTTAGTGTAACTATGAGTTTCAGGAAACAATTGATTCAAAGGAACGGTGAAAACCATGTGAAGAGTCAAAACAGAGAATACAAGGAACAGAGAAGCCAACAATGAGAAACAACACGCTGGAACGAGAGAAAAGAAGAGATGCGCATTGTTGATCAGAATAGGAAAGGGAACAGCGTCAAGGAATGGAGGACGCACGCTGTAAACCCTTGTGCCTGCCGAATCTCTTTTATTGAAACAAATATGAAGGAGCAACTTGGGCCTCAAGGATAATATCTTGTTGGAGATATTATGGTTAGGATAAAATAGAAAAGATTGTATAGGATTATTTTATCTTATTTCCTTAAGTGAAATTAGGGTAAATTAGGTAGAATACCTAGACTATAAAATAGAAAGTTGCACACCTCATTTGATTACGGAACTCACGGCATTTTCCAGAGAAGAGCATTCGGAAGTATCAAGAACTTACAAGGACGAGACTTTTGGTGAGTTGAGTACTTGTTAGGGTTTTGATTGTCTTAGGTGTTGTTAGGAACGTTACACTCAGAGGTCTAGATATCTAGGAGTAAACTAGATTGAGATAAGTCTTGCTTGTTTGTAATTCCAGGATTAATAACACAAGTAGACTTTCGAAATCCTACTAGGGAAACCTAGAGGTAGAGGTTTTTTCTTAGTCAACTAGTTGGTTGATTAAGTTTTCCTCTCTAAGGAAATGTGTTCGTTACTTTGTCATTCTGTTACTATTTTTCGCTGCCCAAGGAACAGTTCTACCGTTCCTTGTACTAACACACTCGATTCAACAATTGGTATCAGAGCAGGTTTGTTCTAGATTGTGTGTTACTTACAGATTTTTAGGTAACGATGTCTCCTTCCACCGTCGAAGTTGGTTTGAACTCTTCAAGACCTCCTTTCTTGCTTGCTGGCCAATACCAACATTGGAAGGCACTCTTCATCAAGTGGGTGCAAAGCAATGATTACCAATGCTGGTTGGTGATCTCTCTTGGAGATCTTGAGATTGTTGATCTTGAGAAGAAGAAGAAACTGAAGAAATGTGATCAAGAGGATCTCCAAATCATGGAGAAAAATTGCAAAGCAGCCATGCTCATTAACAATGCTCTTAACCAGCAATATGTGCCAAAGCTTCACTCTTGTGAATCTTCCAATACTAAGTGGCTTGCCTTGGAACAAATGTACATGGGAAGTAAGGACCTTCGTGAGATTGATCGTTTCACCGCCAAGAAGGATTTTTACAATTTCAAAATGGAAGAGAAGGAAGATGTGAGTTCCTACTAAGCCAGGTTTGAGAAGATCACTGCAAACTTAACTGCTCACTCAATCTCGGATAAAGAAATCCTTCCTGATGAGAAGATCCTTATTATCATTGATGGGCTGCCTCATCGTCATGCGATGACCAAGGCCATCCTAAAGGAGAATCCCAACACTGTCAAACTGACGTTCCATGAGGTCTTTAGCAAGATCCAGAAATATGATTGAAGAGAAGGCTGCAAGAAACAAGGATTCCAAAGAAAAGGGAATCGCTTTGATGGTTGGAAAGGTTGTTGATAGGATTGAACATGACCTTGTTGACAATGATGGCTCCGATGATCCCGAGGTGGTGCTGCTAACCAAAGTCATGCGTTCCCTTTACAACAAAGGAAGAAACAGTAGAGGAGGGAACGGTGAGACTCGTGACATCAAGGACATCACATGCTACAACTGTAACGAAAAGGGTCACTACTCTAGTTCATGCCCAAAGCCCAAGAAACCAAGCAAACCTTCTGGGAACGAGGAGAAGAAAGCTTTTGTTGCGGTGTGGGGCAATGAGGATGACTCAGATGGTGAAGACCCTGAAGCCTGGAGTGGCAAGATGTGTGCAATGGCCATCAACGACTCTTCTGAGGATCTCGAGGTAAATCCTGAAACATTTTTGAAATCTCTTGTGAATTATGATAAGAAATCTTTGATTGCTCTCATAAGAGAAATGTATTCTGAAAACTTACAAACACAAGAGGAACTTGCTAACTCGGAAGATGAGTGTAGTAGTTTAAAAGAGAATCTTTCTAACACTGCTAGTAGTTTAACTGTTCCTTGTTCTTCATGTGATGCTAATCATGAGGAACTTCAGAGGTTAAGAAATGAAAAGGTCTCTTTGCTCATGAATGAAGTCTCTAACAATACTGATGCAAAAAGTGTAGCTGGACCAACCAAGCTCGAGGCACAGGTGTCTGAGATGAGAGCCTATGTTCTCAAGATTCATTCTGTGCTTATGGAACAGAAAGCTGAAACTGAAAACGTTAAGTTTGCCGAAGCAAGGTATGGCATTGGTTATACAGGTTCCAAACAAAAGGAAGATGATCCATCTATTCTGGAACTACGTGAAGCAAGAGACATGGAACTTCAAGATGCTAGAGAGAAGAATCGCAATCTTGAGGAACGTGTCAAAGTCCTTGAGAGTGGTCTGGATGAAAATCAGTCATGGTACATTGGACAACCCGCCCACAAGATCTTCCTCAAGCAGTCTCAAGGGAATCAATCCAACGTTCCCTGTCCAGAACGTGCTAAACAACGCAAGAGTGTTGTTCCCAACAGAAAGTATGTTCAGATGGACCAGTTCAAGTTGTGTTGGTATTGTGGGGACAACAGACATTTGCAGAGAGACTGTGAAAAGAAAAAGAAGTTCTCTGAGGAGCACACAAAGAGAAGGAACAGTAGGAGCAATAATGTGATCTTGAATGACTTCTATGATGATTCACATGTGCATAATCATAATCATGCTAGGAAGAAAACTGTTGTTAATGTTAGAACTATTCCTAGGGAGCAATTGCATTATGTGTCTCGACTAGGTAAGGCTAAGCTTGCCTGGGTCGCCAAACCTTAACTTTTTCTGTGTAGGTTGAAGTGAGGAGGAACGAGAAGTGGTATATTGACAGCGCTTGTTCATGCCACATGACCGGAAAAGAAGACCAACTCACTTCACTTCACAAATACTCAAGAGGGAGTGTTGCTCTTGGAGACAAGAGATGCAGAGAAATCATTGGAACATGCGAAATAAAATTAAACTCCAGTATCACGGTAAAAGAAGTAAGTTTAGTTCATGAACTTGGTTTTAGTTTGTTGAGTGTTGCACAGCTTTGCGACCAAGGGAACAACAAGACGGTCTTTACTTTACAAGAATGCTACGTAAAAGATCGTGAAACCAAGAACATAATTTTGAGAGGAGTCAGATTCAAGGATGTGTACATTGTAGACAAGAATTTCAAACCAAAGGAAGTTTTATGCTTTGCGTCTATAGCTGATGAGACAAAACTGTGGCATAGAAGGCTTGGACATGCAAATCTTCAACTCATTCATAAGCTATATACCAAGGAACATGTTCGTGGTCTTCCCAATGTCCAATCAGAATTCCAAACCTATTGTTACCCCTATTTCTCCTAACACTCGCTTGGATACAAATCTTAATGGAACAGATGTTGATCCCACCATGTATAGAGGAATGCTTGGTTCTCTCCTCTATCTCACGGCCAGTCGGCCAGATATTTTGTTTAGTGTGTCTCTGTGCCAGATTTCAAGCCAACCCAAAGGACTCATACTTGAAGGAAGTCAAACGAATCTTTCGATACCTCAAAGGAATGGACCATCTCTGTCTATTGTATCCCAAGAAGTGTGATTTCAACCTGGTTGGATTCACAGACGCCGACTTTGTTGGGCACGTAGTAGATCGCAAAATCACTTATGGAACGGCACAGTTCCTTGGGCCCTGTCTTGTCTCATGGGGTTCCAAGAAGCAAAACTCTGTGGCCCTCTCCACTGCAGAAGTTGAATACGTCGCCGCGGCAAGTTGTTGTGCTCAAGTATTGTGGCTCAAACAACAACTGCAAGACTTTGGTATGTCTCTTGGCACCGTTCCTATTATGTGTGATAATACCAGTGCCATCAACATCTCTAAAAATCCAGTTCATCATTCACGTACTAAGCACATTGACATTCGTCATCATTTCCTACGTGATAATGTTGACATGGGCTTTATTAGAATGGCATATTACAGGACTGAAAATCAAGTAGCAGACATCTTCACCAAAGCACTAGACAAAGGTCCATTCGAGTATCTTCGATTACTCCTTGGTATGATCTCTCTTTGATAAACCTTTTTACCGGGAATAATTATCTGAGTCGTTCTTCTCCCTACCATATGTTTGGATATACTATATTTTGTGTGAACCCAACATTGAAATATCCAAACAAGCCTCGCAAGCACTCTTGGTCTCAAGGGGAACGACGAATGTTGCTCAGATTGAGGGGGAATAGATGTGAATGGAACGTTGTATTTGAATTCGTGGATGGTATTAATTGGGGTGCAAGTGAACGTTGGAACGGCTGTTTGGTTCCACTGATGGAGAGCTCCATACTGAACGGCTGACTCTAGCTCAGCGCATTGCCTTCCACATTATCTCCAGAGTTGTGGCACCTCGTCAAGAGCGACGCAACACCATCACCCTATGCGATCTGTTTCTGCTTGATCGATTTCTGAGAAGGGAGAAAATTGATCTCCCACGAGTTATACTGTGTCATATGGATCGATGCAAAGCCAAGTCCCACTCCTTAGCCTATCCAGGCTTGGTGAAGATGTTGTTGCTTCGAGATGAAGCTTACATTGAAGAAAATGAAGTCTCTGGGAAGTGAGTTGGATTCCACAGTTGTGGAGAAGATGAAGTTTAAGGGTGATACCAAGGGAACGGGCACTGCAACTGCAAAGAAAGCAGTTGGTGAAGGAACATCAAAGGGCAGCTCGATTCAACACTAGATTCTGGCTGAGCTCAAGCAGTTGAACACCACAATGACATTGCTCTTAGATCACTTTCTGAGCAAAGCTGAGGACTCTGCTGAAGACCCTGAGATCTGAGTGCTCTCCGTTAACCCCCCCCCCCCCCCCCCTCCTAGCCCGTATGAGCTTCTGTTCTTGATTTTATATGTTGTTATGTCTTTTGTGTGATTGTTCCTCATCTTTTGATATTAGTTGTCTAAGTTTCTTTGCTTTGTACTTCGACTGGCACTATGAATGAAATATTCCTATTATGATTTGCATGTGAGTCCAGTCTCTGTGTTTTCTGTGATCTTTTGATGATGCCAAAAGGGGGAAGTATGGAAAATGTGAAACCCAAGGAAGGGTTGATAACATAAGCTAGTGCTAAGGAGAACGACAATGCTGCTTGAAGGTAAATCCTTCTATGAACTTTCTGAGGGGGAACATTGTCAATGTTTGGAACATAGTATATGTGTGATTAAATGTGAAATTGACTTCTTACTTGTCTGTTTTGAATGTGCACATTTTGAAGGAGTTTGTCATCACCAAAAAGGGGGAAATTGTTGGAACAATGATGTTCCTTCTAGTTTTGATGGTTTTTAGTGTGACTATGAGTTTCATGAAATAATTGATTCAAAGGAACGGTGAAAACCATGTGAAGAGTCAAAACAGAGAATACAAGGAACAGAGAAGCCAACGATGAGAAACAACACGCTAGAACGAGAGAAAAGAAGAGATGCGCGTTGTTGATCAGAATAGGAAAGGGAACAGCGTCAAGGAACGGAGGACGCGCGCTGTAAACCCTTGTGTTTGCCGAATCTCTTTTATGGAAACAAATATGAAGGAGCAACTTGGGCCTCAAGGATAAGATCTCGTTAGAGATATTATGGTTAGGATAAAATAGAAAAGATTGTATAGGATTATTTTATCTTATTTCCTTAAGTGAAATTAGGGTAAATTAGGTAGAATACCTAGACTATAAAATAGAAAGTTGCACACCTCATTTGATTACGGAACTCACGGCATTTTCCAGAGAAGAACATTCGGAAGTATTAAGAACTTACAAGGACGAGACTTTTGGTGAGTTGAGTACTTGTTAGGGTTTTGATTGTCTTAGGTGTTGTTAGGAACGTTATACCCAGAGGTCTAGATATCTAGGAGTAAACTAGATTGAGATAAGTCTTGCTTGTTTGTAATTGCAGGATTAATAACACAAGTAGACTTTCGAAATCCTACTAGGGAAACCTAGAGGTAGAGGTTTTTTCTTAGTCAACTAGTTGGTTGATTAAGTTTTCCTCTCTAAGGAACTGTATTCGTTACTTTGTCATTCTGTTACTATTTTCCGCTGCCCAAGGAACAGTTCTACCGTTCCTTGTACTAACACACTCGATTCAACATATGCACACATGTTATTTCATACGCGCTTTGAGTCATTTCCGCATGCACACATATGTTATTTTCATGTGCACACATGCACACTTATGTTGTTTCACATGCATACATAGCACGTAGTGCATTTCGTATGCACAAACATGCCATTTTTTCACATGCACACGGTAGTATACTTCACATGCACACAGTTGTGTTTTCATGTGTACACGTTTTGTTCATTCCATATGAATGCAAGTGTTTTATGCATTACACAAAAATGAATTTCACGTGTACACCGTAGTGTATTTGACATGCACACAACAGTATATTTGACATGCACACAAATTTGCACTTGCACGCAAATCCGTCTTTTTCACGAATAATTTGGCACGACCGAATTTTTGAAAAACGATCTGGATACTCCATTTGCTTCCCATCCGACTGCTCTTATGCATCCTCAATCATCTCCTCCCATCCCATCCTCACCGGATCTCAACCCTTTTCTTTTAATAAAACCACCATAATTATGAAATTTAACATTTTAAGGGAGCATTTTCACATAAAATTTTATCAAAAAAGTTTAATTCTATAAATCTTAAATTTAGATATTGTTTTTGAAAGAAATAGAAAAATTGTGGATTTTGTGGAAATAGCATGTTATTTTGACAATTTGGAAAAAAATGGTGGCTTCAAAAAATATAAATAGTTTCTTTTACATTTTTTTTCTAAACAAATTAGAAATTTAGGTGATTGTCTAAAATAATATAAAAATTATGTGATTTTTTTAAAATGTCCTAAAAATGGAATTTTGTTGTAATTAAGTAAAAAAATTAACTACTTTTTTTCTTCTTATGATAGCTCTAGGATATCGGATGCAATTTGTAGAAGCTCAAGATCGGCTACCACGCACTTCCGAATTATCCTCCGACGACGGTGCAAAATTGCAGGTCTTCCACCGACGACGCGCTTCGGAATCTTCCTCCGACGATGCGCTTCGGAATCTTCCTCCTCCGACGACGCCAAAGTGCATGTGTTCCACCGACGACCCCATTCGGCTCGCGTTTCCGATTCATCTTCCTCTTATGTCTATCTCCTTCGAGCCTTTGAGGCATGTCCTTCGTTTTAGGGTTGTAACCATTCAACGCCGTTTTAGGGTTGCTTCACTACTGTTAATTGGGTTTTAGGGTTGAGTCACTGTTTTTTCATTTTAGGGTTTAGTCACTGTTGTTCTTTTGACATGAAATGAACTAAACTTCAATGCAACGATTTATATAAACTTGTGAAAACTGGTTAAAAAACACCCTTGTGGTAGAAATGGGGATGGTAACTTAAATTGATTGATATAAACCTGTGGAAACCCTGTATGTAGACTTACTATACTATATTTGAAGTTATATTGTCTGTATGAAAACTTCATGATAGCCCTTCGGATCTATGAAGCCTCTGTGCAAGAATTGCTCGAAATGTTGGCGAAATGGTCCGATCTCCAAAGGTGAAGAACATGGCAACTTCGGCTCTTTTTAGGGTTTTTGGGGGTGATCGGTGGAACGATTGAATGGGGGTGGAATTACGATGGATAAGTACTTTCTTATGTGTGGATTTGACGCACCAAACACAAGGAAGCAACCTAGAGGGATTTGAGATGTAATGCACTCTAATCTCTCAAGGAAATCAACTCGATTTAACTCACAAGTTGAAGAACTAAACTAAAAGCTTTGAAACTGATGAACTCCTGATTTCAATCTGCAATCACGTATCAAAACAAATGCCCAAGAGTTTTGCCTAATACCCTAAGCAATATGGTTACTAAAACAATTAAAGAAAAACACTAAAAATAGCCCACTAAGGCTAATTACGGACCCACCTTCTAACACAATTAAAAGGCAATTTAGGGAATTAAAAATAAGTCTAATAATGTCTCAAAACCACAAGATTAAAGCCAGAAAAGGATCGGTCTTCAAATGGGCCTTGATTGGCCATTAGCCCCGGGGATGTGGCCGGCGCCGAGAAACCCGGAGGGGGCTTCTAAGCACAAGACCAGGCGGGGCTCAGTTTGGCTCGGTGCTCCCTGAGCCATCAGACCTCCCTTGAGTTGGTGGTGCAGTAGACGAGCTCGGGCCCGGGTGATTGTGCCAGGTGTGGGTTCACGCCTACGCACCTCCTCTCGTGCGGCCGCAATTCTAGGGCTGACTCTAGGGCTCGGCAAAGGTCGCCTTGGCCCGGCACTTTGGGCTCCGTTGGTATGGGGTGACTCCATGGGAGCTGTGGGTGCATTGGTGGCCGAAGGAACTGGAGGTATGCCGGAAGAAATCTCCACATGGCTCACCGCAGCATTAGGGCTTGCCGGCTCGGCATTAGGGTTTGCCTTGGACTCCCTTGGTGACACTGACTCTTCTTGAAGGGTGGGAGCTCCACTGGCCATATGCATAGTCATATCATCCTCCCTCTCTTGAAAGGGATTCGACCTCGAATCCGGCTCGTCAAGGTCTTGATCGTCGTCCACAATGTAAGGCATCAAGTCGGCGACGTTGAAAACATCATGTGTGCCATAAGAGGATGGCAGCTCCAGCTTGTAAGCGTTGTCGTTGATCCGCTCAAGGACTTGAAAAGGACCATCTCCTCTTGGTTTGAGCTTGGAGTTGCGGAGAGTGGGGAAGCGCTCCTTCCGTAGGTGCACCCAAACTAGGTCACCCGGTTCAAAAAGCACTTCTCTTCGTCCTTTGTTGGCATGCTTCTTGTATTGCTCATTCTTCCTCTCAATTTGCAGCCTTGTGTCCTCATGCAACACCTTGATTCTAGCAGCCTCATCCGACCCTTCTTGGCTTTCCCTCTCCTTGATAGTGTATGGCAACAACTCTAAGGGTGTAATGGGGTTGCGCCCATACACGACCTCAAAGGGGGTCTTCTTGGTTGTCGCATGGACTGCCCTATTATAAGCAAACTCAATGAAGGGCAAGCTATCTTCCCACCTGCGCAAGTTAGTCCTCAAAATAGTTCTAAGTAAAGTACCAAGTGTTCGATTGACTACCTCGGTTTGTCCATCCGTTTGAGGATGACAAGTGGTGGAGAAGAGTAGTTTAGTACCCATCTTGGCCCATAAGGTCTTCCAAAAGTAGCTCAAGAATTTCACATCCCTATCCGAAACAATGGACCTAGGAACTGCATGTAATCTCACAATATGATCAAAGAAAAGGTTAGCAATATGAGATGCATCATCGGTCTTATGGCACGCAATGAAGTGTGCCATTTTGGAGAACCGGTCCACTACTACAAAGATGGAGTCTCTCCCTCTCTTAGACCTTGGCAATCCCAAAACAAAGTCCATGGAAATGTCTTCCCAAGGATGTTTAGGGATAGGCAAGGGCGTATAGAGACCATGAGGTTGCATCTTGGCTTTGGCACGTACACAAGTCGTACAAGAGGCGCAATGCTTCTCTACGGCCTTGAGCATACGTGGCCAATAAAAATGCTCCCTCAACACATGTAAGGTTTTAAGGACACCAAAATGTCCCATCAACCCTCCGCCATGAGCTTCTTGCACTAATGTGGGTCGAAGAGAACCCTTAGGGATACACAACTTTTGACCCTTGAATAAGTACCCGTCATGCAAGTAGAATTGGTCCTTACTTCCATGGGACTTACATGCAGCATATATATCCCAAAAATCAGCATCATGTGCATATAAATCCCTCATGAAAGAGGACCCAAGCAACTTGGCATCTAAAATGGACAAGAGTGTGTACCTCCTAGATAATGCATCCGCCACTACATTGTCCTTTCCCTTCTTGTGTTTTATAACATAAGGGAAAGACTCAATGAACTCCACCCACTTAGCATGTCTTTTGTTGAGCTTGTTTTGCCCCTTTAGGTATTTCAATGCTTCGTGGTCGGAGTGTATGACAAATTCTTTTGGTAGCAAATAGTGTTGCCACACTCGTAGGACACGTACAAGTGCCAAAAGCTCTTTATCATACGTGGGGTAATTCAGCTCGGCCCCTCCTAATTTCTCACTAAAATAAGCTATGGGCTTGCCCTATTGCATAAGGACACCCCCAAGGCCTATTCCCGAAGCATCACATTCTATCTCAAAAGTTTTGTCAAAGTTTGGCAAAGATAGAAGTGGTGCTTGAGTGAGCTTGGCTTTAAGGCTAGTGAAAGCCGCCTCTTGCTTGGTGCTCCATTGGAACACCACGCCTTTCTTTGTGAGCTCGGTGAGAGGGCTAGCCAAAGTTCTAAAATCCCTCACAAAGCGGCGGTAAAAGCCAGCCAAGCCAAGAAAACTACGGACTTGAGTCATAGTGGTAGGTGTTGGCCATTCATGAATAGCCTTCACCTTCTCTCCGTCCACTCTCAAGCCGTCTTTGCACACCACAAACCCAAGAAATACCACATGATCTGAATAGAAGTGGCACTTCTTGAAGTTGGCATACAACTTCTCCTCCCTAAGAACCTCAAGAACACGTCTAAGGTGCTCAATATGCTCCTCAATATTATGACTATATACAAGGATGTCATCAAAGTATACAACCACAAACTTGCCAAGAAACGACCTCAAGACATGGTTCATGAGTCTCATGAATGTGCTAGGGGCATTTTTCAACCCAAAAGGCATTACCAACCATTCATACAGCCCATATTTAGTTTTGAAGGCCGTTTTTCATTCGTCGCCCTCTTTCATGCGAATTTGGTGGTAACCACTTTTGAGATCGATTTTGGAGAAAACACTTGCCCCATGCAACTCGTCAAGCATGTCATCTAGCCTAGGAATAGGATGTCGGTACTTGATAGTAATGTTATTAATTGCACGACAATCAACACACATTCTCCAAGTACCATCCTTCTTAGGGACTAAAATGACGGGAACTGTGCAAGGGCTAAGGCTCTCTCGAACATAACCCTTGCTAAGCAATTCGTCTACTTGACGTTGGAGCTCTTTTGTCTCCTCAGGATTGACCCTATAAGCAGCCCGGTTTGGTAGTGTTGCCCCCGGTATGAAATCAATTTGATGTTCAATACCTCTTACCGGTGGCAACCCACATGGCACTTCCTCTTGAAAGAGATCTTCAAACTCCATCAAGAGGTGAGTGATGGGCGTAGGGAGTTCTCCAAGGTCAGCCAAGGTGAGTAGGCAATCTCTTGGTATGAGCAAAAGACATTGCTCACCTTGCTTGACTACTTGAATAACCTTCTTAGGCTTAGCCAAAAGCATATAATTGGGAACTCCTCCTTTATTCCCAATTGCCAATTTCTTGCATGGCTTTGGCTCGGCCTTTTGTTGGGCCCTCCTTTGCTCTTGAGCCAAATGATCGGTCATGATCTCTTGAGGTGACAAAGGGTGTAAAGTAATTCTCTTACCATTCATGATAAAAGAATACTCATTTGTCACCCCATGATGAATCACACCTCTATCAAATTGCCATGGCCTCCCTAGAAGGAGATGGCATGCGGTCATGGGAAGTAAATCACACACAACCTCATCCTCATATCCCCCTATGGCAAACGGAATTGTGACTTGCTCATTGACCTTAAGAGGAGTGTTGGAGTTAAACCAACAAAGTGTATAGGGCTGTAGGTGGGGAGTAGTAGCTAGGTGAAACCTTTCTACCACTTCTTGGTCAAGTATGTTACAACATGACCCTCCATCCACTATCCCACTACACACTTTCCCCTTAATAGTACACCTAGTGTGGAAGATAATCTCCCTTTGGCTAGGTATACTTGGGACATTTGAGGTAATCAAAACCTTCTTGGTCACCAAACATTCACCTTGGGTAGCCACAACATGCAATTTCTCTACAAGGGGAGGGGAAGAAAGTTTAGAAGTCAAACCGAGTTCTTCCCGTGAAGTGCTTGCATTCGGTGAAGGTTGATTCGGTGGTAGGCCGTGAGCAAGGTTCCACTTCTCCTCCATGGCCTTCATGAAGGCAGCCTTCTCGTCTCTAATGGTCTTCAAAAGTTGTCGAGTTCGCTCCTCGGCTTGGCGACTTTGATCTTCGGCTCTCTCCTTGGAGGATTGTATGGCCAATAAAAGTGTTTTCAAAGTAACCTCCGAAGCCATGTCCTTGTCCTTGGATCTAGACATAGTGTCCTACACACAAGCAAAACCACACAACAGCCCACAAGATAGAAGAACAACAAATGCTACCTAAGCTAGCAAGCAAGCCACAAATTTAATTTAAATCAAAGAAAAATTCGTGACCTTTACTAGCTCAAAATATAGGTCAAGGTAGGCTGTCTAAT
Source organism: Rheum nobile (assembly GCA_027886185.1). Classification (NCBI taxonomy): domain Eukaryota; kingdom Viridiplantae; phylum Streptophyta; class Magnoliopsida; order Caryophyllales; family Polygonaceae; genus Rheum; species Rheum nobile. The sequence continues at coordinate 6,195,379 of WOAB01000109.1, read as the reverse complement.
ATGCTCAATATGACCAAAGACAAGATAAAATTGCACCACAACTTTTAGGCTAATCCTTGTGCTAAAGTCCACAACTTTCACAACACAAATGCAAGTACTTAGCCTTTGAAAGTTCCTTTACAAAGTTTATGACAATTCTGGCCGATTCTTCACAAAATAACAACTTCACAATGTATCCCAAAAGAAAGAAAATTTCACACAAGATATCAAACTTGAACAACCACTTTTACAAGCCAAGTCTTTTTCTTTTGTTGTAGGCTTGACTTTTCCGGTTTTTCTTCTTTAATCTTTCGTCTCTTTTTTTTTTGACACTAGAACAACTTGATAAACTGAAAATTACAGAATGAAAAGTCGGAATCAACACTTAGGAATTTTCAAGGCTTTTCCTACGCAAGTTTGAAGTGAATTTTGCTTCGGCTAGAAAAGAAAGAACCCTAGGTTGATTATATGCCAAATACAAATAGAAAAGACTCAAATTAACCTAAACTAAATGAACTAATAAGGGCTCCGCTGGTTCATGCAAATTGGAAGCCAAAATTTGAAATTCAAATGCATGCAACAACCGAAACAAGAAAACCCTAAAATCTAGGAAGGAAATCCTAACCTCTCTCTCTAAAGATGCACGGCTAAAAACTCCTAAAACAATCTGAAAATCTCGACCCCTTTCTCTTCTATGCAGACTCAAGACTCAAATGCAAACACACAACGAGAAAATGCAAGACAACCTAAGAACACTACGCATGAAATGATGCAAAGACACGAAAATGGAGAGCAAGTAAGGTACCGATTTTTCTATAGATTTAAAGGCAAATTTGAGAGCAATACTTACGTAGCTCTGATACCAAATGATAGCCCTTCGGATCTATGAAGCCTCTGTGCAAGAATTGCTCGAAATGTTGGCGAAATGGTCCGATCTCCAAAGGTGAAGAACAAGGCAACTTCGGCTCTTTTTAGGGTTTTTGGGGGTGATCGGTGGAACGATTGAATGGGGGTGGAATTGCGATGGATAATTACTTTCTTATGTGTGGATTTGACGCACCAAACACAAGGAAGCAACCTAGAGGGATTTGAGATGTAACACACTCTAATCTCTCAAGGAAATCAACTCGATTTAACTCACAAGTTGAAGAACTAAACTAAAAGCTTTGAAACTGATGAACTCCTAATTTAAATCTGCAATCACGTATCAAAACAAATGCCCAAGAGTTTTGCCTAATACCCTAAGCAATATGGTTACTAAAACAATTAAAGAAAAACACTAAAAATAGCCCACTAAGGCTAATTACGGACCCACCTTCTAACACAATTAAAAGGCAATTTAGGGAATTAAAAATAAGTCTAATAATGTCTCAAAACCACAAGATTAAAGCCAGAAAAGGATCGGTCTTCAAATGGGCCTTGATTGGCCATTAGCCCCGGGGATGTGGCCGGCGCTGAGAAACCCGGAGGGGGCTTCTAAGCACAAGACCAGGCGGGGCTCAGTTTGGCTCGGCGCTCCCTGAGCCATCAGACCTCCCTTGAGCTGGTGGTGCAGCAGATGAGCTCGGGCCCGGGTGATTGTGCCAGGTGTGGGTTCACGCCTACGCACCTCCTCTCGTGCGGCCGCAATTCTAGGGCTGACTCTAGGGCTCAGCAAAGGTCGCCTTGGCCCGGCACTTTGGGCTCCGTTGGTCTGGGGTGACTCCATGGGAGCTGTGGGTGCATTGGTGGCCGAAGGAACTGGAGGTGTGCCGGGAGAAATCTCCACATGGCTCACCGCGGCATTAGGGCTTGCCGGCTCGGCATTAGGGTTTGCCTTGGACTCCCTTGGTGACACTGACTCTTCTTGAAGGGTGGGAGCTCCACTGGCCATATGCATAGTCATATCACTTCATGTCAGTGTTGTTCATATTTTTGTCACATGGTATAGTTATATTGTTGAAATGAACAATTACAATGTCAGTTTGTGAAATATTGTTGTGTGTTAAAAATTAATGTTTTTATTTGTCTGACTTTATAGCTCTCTTCCTCTCGCAACTTCCTTCTATTCTCCTTTGATCTCTACATCTCATCATGTTCAGTTTTGTGCATAGAAAAAAACTAAAATGTTGATATTCTTTGTTGTTTGTCTATGTCCACCATACCAATTGAACTGTTGTAGTCGATTAAAGAATACACGGATGAATTTGAAATGGCTAAAAAGGTAAATTTTGGTTTAGCTCATTGTGACTAGTTTTTCATATTTCACATCATGTCATGTAGTTTTTAAGTATATGTTCCTTTTGTATTTATTGACCTAATATAATTTGTATTGTTTAGGGTTATTTATTGAGATTTGAAGGGGGGAAATTTCAAGGCAGAGTCAACCAAAACTATCGACGTGAAATGCTGAAAAATATTGAGAAATGCCTCTCCCCTGTGGACTGGCAAAGGATATAAATGGTCCATTTGGACCTACTGTGAAGATGGTTCGTCGACAAACCTTTTCATGCCAACTTGTACATTACATTTTATTCCGTCAAGTAGAAACGAGATAGTTGTGGGAGACGTGGTATGACCTACAAGGACATCTGCTGCGTTTTTCAATGAAGGAGTTTGCACTTGTGATGGGGTTAAACTGTCGTAAAATTAATGATAATGAGCTGAACCCGGATAAGAATGTTGTGAAAGAGTTATTTGATGTATAAAATTTGACATTGGGTGAGCTGAAGCTCCTATTTATGCGTACACGGGATGATAGCCCTTTGAAATAAAAGATAACATTATTGATTATATTAGAGGGCGTCATTCTTGGGGTTGAGAAAAAGGTTCGCATAAGCACGGGTCATGTTAAATTATTGACTGATATTGATCGATTCACGAAATTCCCATGGGGTAGGGTTAGCTACATTGAAACTCACCAGGGATTGAGTTCAACGTTGAAGAATAGATTGGAAACGGTACAAACAAGCAGAGACTCAAGTGCAAGGTTTGGTTACAAACTCAAGGGGTTGCCAATGGCCTTTTAGGTAAAATGACAGGATGTAATGTATATTGTTTTGAAGTTGGTATTGTAATTACAATATATTGATGGTTTCTTACAAGAAATAATAATCATACTGACAAGAAAAATTGTGCTTCAGGTATGGCTATTTGAAGTTGTAAAACCAATTGCTTCAGCGTTTGCACATTTGGTGGATAAGGAGGCCATCCATGCGGTCTACGATGGTCATCTGATTCATAACCTAATGCGAAGGTTGTGGAGTCTTTCTTGAGGAAGGCCACATCCCGTTTTATTCCAAATGTGGTGTTAATAGAGGAAGAAGCTGAGATGGAGGTCTTAAAAGGATGCAAATTTGATGGAGAAGTGAATGACACTTACTTTGACAAGGCAGTTGAGTAATTCGAGCTAAGTAATAAGAGGTCTATCAATGGTAGAAGAAAAGGAAAGAGTATTTCGGCCCCTTCCCCTGTTGCAAAGTCCTCAGGCCTGGATGCAAGACAGATGATGTGCGCTATGAAAGAGCTTCATGAGCGTATGAGTAATTTGGAAAACCAAGTGGAAGCAAGATTTAGTGCTATGAAAACAACCTTGGCCATAATGGAACATATGATGAAGAAGAGGACATTCAACCACTCAGATATCCACAACAACTCAGATGCAACAAATGATGAAGAAGAGGACATTGAACAGGAGGAAGGGGAGGTAAGATAACTGTCAACAATCGTTATTCTGTTTTGGGAACTTAGACTTTTAATTCCTGCAAGCTGAAGCAGTATTTTTGTCGGAATGTAGAACAGGAATGTCATATTAAAAAGTTACAATGTCACTGTTTTACAACTTCAGATTGATACAGTTAGTTATATTTCTTATAAGTTAAAGCTCTAGAATGTCATAGTAACAAAATAGAAAGTCAGTGTTTTTAAGTTGGATGGATGCATAAAGCTTTTTTTTTTGTCGAACTGTATTTTAGGATTGTCATATTTACAACTTAATATGTTTAGATTGATGCATCTAGTTATTATTCTTGTAAGTTAAAGGTAATTTTATATTTATTGAAGCAGAATGTTATACATGGTCGTGATGAGGATATCGAAATGGATGGAATGAGGGGGGGGGGGGGTCTCCTTCAAATCCCCTACAGGATGACGATGATGATGGTGACATTCAAGTTGACAATGGGAAATTAGGATATATGGTTGTTTATTGAAAGCCAAAGGATAATGATGATGATGATGGTGCACGCGAAAATGCCAAGATACCAGCTGATGGTAGTGTTGAAAAGGAAAATGATGATGATGGTGCATGCGACAATGCCAGTGTAGAAAAGCATAAGGATGATGATGGTGGTGGTGCAGGCGACAATGGCAAGCTATTGGCTGAAGGTAGTGTATTAAAGCAGAAGGTTGATGATGTTGAGGGTCCAGTCCAGGATGAGGGGAAATATGGAGAAACGATGACAGAAGAAGAAGCAAATGTGGAAGGAGAAGAAAAGGCTTGTGAAATTGAAAAAAAATAAGAAAGAACGAAAAGTATTCGCAAGGAAGACTCGTTCAAAAAAGGAGAAGGATGATGAAGATGGTGCAGTTCAGAATGAGGGGGAAACTACAAAATGGGCGACAAAAGAAATTGAGGTATGCATCAATAATTAAAGATGATGACATACTTTAATAAATCTTCCAACATTTTATTTATGAAAAAACTTATTTGCAGACGACAAAAGAAACAATTGGAGTCTCAACAAGAAAAAACCCACTAAAAAGAAATACAACTGGTGAACAGAGGGACCATCCTGCCAGGAAGAGAGGACTGTCTAGACAAGCCGATAATCCCAAAAGACGCAAGGTTTCAACGTCCAAAGGTATTTCAGACACGACTAGATTGTGTCGTTGGTTAGACTCGAAGGAACGGTTAGGAAGTTGTCCCTCATGTCTTAATGATATGAACGCGTGTTTGAGATGTTGTTAATTAAACCATCTTATGATGTAGTGAGGAATTTGAGTCTTCAACTAGAGAACATCTACAGAAGGATTTTTTTGAGAAATTGTTGCAACCAATGGGGTGGCTGAGATCTGCGGGAAGCCTCTTTTATTTTTTATATAAATTTTCATGCCGTGCAGCAAGTCTTCAATTTCTGGTATGACATATTATATTTTTTTTAGCAATTGGACGAATGTATGTATGGCTGTCGTGTGCGTGACAAACCAGTGGCAATATTGGACACCTATTTTCAGCGAAACTTGCACATGGAAATGACGAGATGGTTGTCAGATAAGGAAAATTATGTTGTTGGTCCATCTAAGATGAGATACCTGCGTGGGGAAATGCCTGCACTTTATGGGAAGGATTGGAAGGATGTGGATCGTATATACCTGCCCTTCAATTTCAAGGATAAACATTGGGTAGCTTTGGAGATACAACTGAGTAAATGGTATGTCACTGTATACGATCCTAACGCCAATTTGTTCAAATTGTCGGACGTCCATATGTTCCTTGCAGGGTTGACATTTATTATGCATGTCATGATAGCACAATATGAGCCCTTGGCAACAATTTATGATGATAGGGGGAAAAATCCCCTAAATGTGACTCGTGTTCCTACATAGGAGAGAAACAAGAGAGGGTAAGTTGTTTACATCAATTGTTTAATATTTGGTGTGAAATTGGTTATAATATTAGATAACCAACTACATTTTATACTTGTGCAGGGGCGATTGCGGCATCTTCACAATCAAATACAAAGAAATGCTAAGTTCCGGACGTCAAAACATCGTGAACGTGGATGTCAAATTTGTGGATCACTATAGAAAAAGGATAGTCATTAGTATTTTCGATATGAAGTGGTTTGACTAGTGAAGGATATCTTATTCACTTTCATGTAATGTTTGGGGTAGTTAGGACAGTGTGGTATGATTCTGATTGTGTAGTTTTTGCTAGAATTGACTTGTCTTTGGTGACAATAACTTGTGTTCAAATTAATTTGGAAATCTAGCAAAATTGGTTGGTGCATTTCTTCTTGGCTAGATGTAGCTATAAATTTTCGTTGTAGATGCATATTTCTTGTCGGTTGTATTCATAATTCATGTTAGTGAAGTTTATAGTTTGCATACTTGCTGTCAAATGTGTTCATACTTACTGTTGGTGAAGTTTCTTTATATTTTGCATACTTCTGATTTTTGTCACATTGTATAATTCTCTTGTCAAATTATCATTTTCTTTTTATCCTTTTGTTTTGGTTGTTTTGGGGTATAGAAAGAATTTTTTTTAATAATATTTATTTGTGTTTACCTTTTTAATAATATTATTTTTGAATAAAAAGGTAAGACTAAGCCATGTTTACCTTTCTTCCATTTATCCCCAAATTCTCTCCAAAAAGCTTATTCCCGAAGCTTCATCCCCATTAGCAACATCCATCATTGTCATCAGACATTTTTTTCTTCCCCAGAACGCGACTTCGCAACTCCTCCCTATTAACACGACTCCATTTTTTCTTACTCTTGAAGTCCACTTTTTCTTACTCCCTACAACTCCACATTTTCTTACTTACTCCCTCCATCTTTCCCCATTAACGCGACTCTACAATTCCAGTTTTCTTACTCCCTCCTCCCCGAACCGATCCTCAACCTCTGAACCGCGTAACAAAAACCCCTAGAAAATGGCAGTGCTTATAGGCGGTAAAGAATCAAGCCCAATGAAGAGCGGAGAGAAAAGGAAGAGAAAAGAAGACGACAGCCGGGGTCGAAAGAAGAAGATGTAAAGAGACGAAGTGCCGGTGAAAGGGGAAAAAACTTCTGACAGTCCCATAGCCAAAAATTCCGAGAAGGGCATGTCGAGGAGGCCAAAAGCGAAAACAGTAAAGGCGAAAAAACCCTTAATCTTTAAAGGGGATGTAAGATTTCTACATTTTCTGTTTGTTTAGGGTATTTTTCAATTATCCTGTCAGGCTTCTGAAATGGTTCAATTTGTATATTTTGATTTTGTTTAGGCTTTTTTGTTTCATTTGTCTTGTCCGGCTTCACAAATGGTTCAATTTGTATATTTTGATTTTGTTTAGGCTTTTTTGTTTCATTTGTCCTGTCAAGCTTTGCAAATGGTTCAATTTGTATATTTTCTGTTTGTTTAGGGTATTTTTCATTTCGTTTGCAGATTAGGTACAATTATTACAGAGGGGAACCATTCTACGAAAGAATTAACATCAACTGTAGGGCGCACTTTGTTCGTGAGATTGAAAACAAGTTGACACATGCGGATTGGCAACAGGTTCTGGATGGCCCGTTTGGAAAAGTTCTGAAAATGTTGCAACAGACATTGCATGCAGTTATATTCAAGCAACTTGAAACAAAAAAGAAGTGGGAGTCTTGGTATAAGGAGTTCGCTCTCATCACTGGACTGAATTGTGGGGAAATTCCATTTGTGGATACTAAAGCTGACGGGCTAGTAATGGAGCGATTTTTTCGGTATTCCTGGTGGTCCTAAGACGACAGTACAAGATGATTACAACAGATTCAAAGAACATCGTGAGTTGGATAACTACAAACTCAAGTTGGCACTGTTGTTTATAGTTGAGGGTCTGTTGCTGGGAGGGGATAAGAAGAGGCTGGTGAAGCCGCTACATGTTAGGTTGTTGGAGAATATGGATAAGTTTTGGGATTATCCATGCGGAAGGGTTGCTTATGAAGAGCTTCACAAGTCATTGACCACAACACTGGACAAAAGGATGCAAACAGTAGAGAAGGCAAATCTACTCTCCAACCTACCAAGAATTCCATATTCCATTCAAGGCATGCCAGTTGTCTTTCAGGTAGTTATATTATTAATTTTTAATGGTTCAAATATAAATTACTGAGTGTGTTTTATTTGCAGCAAAGTAGTATACTTTATGCTCAATTATGACGAGATGTTTAAATACACGGTGACAAGATCATCGTGAATATACAGGATGTTATTTGTTGTTTGATTGAAACAACATACTAGTTTTCCAACATAGTTTTATGTGCATTCCAGATAGGTTTATGTGCATTCTAGTCAGATTTTTTGTTACATGGTGACCTGATTTAAATTATAGGGTAACAGGATATCATGATTTAATGTATCATAATTTTCTAATACTCAAACCGCTTGTTATTGTAGATATGGGTATGGGAAGCTGTGCCAACATTTGGTCTCTAATTTGCATCAAAGTTGAGTGAATCTGCAATGCCTTGAGGTCTTCATTGCTTTTCAGATGAAGCCCATGAACATGGAGTGTTGGAGTTGTCTTTGGCTGATCCTACAAATGTGGTTAAGCCCATTCTTATTCCCGATGAGGATGAGGTGGATAAGTTATCCGACTGCTACTATGTTGTTGAAAATGATGACCCGCATTTTGACAAGATTGTGAAGGAATCAATGAAGGGTTTGAAAAAGAAGGGGAAGGGGAAGAGGAAGCAACGAAAAGAAGGGGAAGGGGAAGAGGAAGAAGGCTAGAAAAGAGGGTATCAAAGCAGGAGGAGGTGCCTAAGCATAAGAGTACAGGGAAACCAAAGAGGTATTTGGATGAGGATGATTTTGAATCCTATGATGAGTCTGATGAGGTAGTTTATAAGGATGACCAAGAAATAAAGAATGAGGAGGTAGAGGATAAATAGGTTAAGAGTGAGGACGTTGAGAGTCACGAGGTTGATGAAGTTGGTGATGGTGATGAGGGTAATGAGAATGAAGAATTTCACCAGGGTGGTGACAAAGAGGAGGAGGACAAGGTAGAGGATGAGGTTGAGAGTCATGATGATGAGCAAGTTTCTGATGATGATGATGAAGTTGGTGATGGTGATGAGCGTAATGAGAGTAATGATGAGGGTGGTGACAAAGAGGAGGAGAAGGTAGAGGCTGAGGTTGAGGAAGAAAAGGTAGAGGAGGAGGAGAAGAATGATGACAAGGAGGATGAGGTTGAGGTTGAGGGGGATGGAAATGTAGAGGTTGAGATTCAGGAGGAAAAGGTAGAGGATGAGGCTGAGGTGGAGAAGGTAGAGGCTGAAGGCAAAGAGGTATGAAATATGCTCCTAAGAAGTTTTTTATTACTACTGTGACAGTCTTATTTGTACCATGGTAACAGGATTTTTAGTGTCTCTGTTAGGATGAGAGTTTATGTAACACCCCCAAATCTTAACCCATTTGGAAAGGTATTACCGCCAGTGATCTCAGTGTTCCTTACCGAGATCACCCAAGGCTTTACCGTTTTAAATACAATACATGGAATACAATTGATACATAATGATATTCAAATCAAAACATCAATCAAATGAAACATGAGTTACGGGTTTACATCCCAATCCCGAATAGGACAAATACAGAGTTTAAACAAAGTACAGCGGAAGTCTTAAACAAAGATATTACAAAAAGGGTTGTGATTGTAATGATCACCTGCCCAAGGATCTCAACCTGATTAAAAGATAATTATTAAAACATCCAAAAACAACCGTCGTCTTCATAGTCAATCTAGTCTCCTCATATCTTCGCTCTATCTGATGTGCCGAATCGAACGGATGACACCAGCCCACATGCGGAGAACAATGCTCGTGGGTTAGTCTACTTGAATAGACTAGCAAGGGTAAAAAGTAGAGTGGTTCGAGTGATCGTAACCGTTTACTATCATTGTCCCTCGAATAATAACCGAAGGGACGATACATAACCCGGCACTTTCACGGAATAACAACAAGAGGTATGTACAAGAGAAGATTCTGGAAGACTTAATCTTCACAGAAATCGACCCGAAAGAAGACTCCAAAGGAAATGAGTCTTTAAGGAAATATGACAAATCTGGAATGTTTGCAGAATCAAACAACAGCGATTAAAAGCTGACTGAGATGCTTCGGCTCACAACCAACCTCACCGCTTACAGCAAATCCAGATCGGAAGGAGAACGTACTACATTCAAGTCTGGATCTTACAGAACCACATAACGATGATTTAAAAACTGACTAAGATGTTTTGGTTCACGACCAACCTCATCGCTTACAGCGAATCCAGATTGAAAAGAGAACGTACTCTGATCAAAAGTCAAGACGAGCTTTCCTAGCTGCACTATTTACTTAGCTGCACTACTCGCCAAATGTATATTAATTAAGTGCTCTCGGGCACCTTATCTTATTTAATTCCAAAACGATTAACACATTAAAAGCTTTTAATATATGTCCATGCCACGCAGGACCCATATCTAAGGAATGAACCTCACCGAGTCCAAACCTCTGAATCTACATCGAAAGAATAAACCTCACAGAGTCCAAACTTCTACTATCGCAGGGTCTTGCTCGCTCTTTAAAAGAATGAACCTCACTGAGTTCAAACTTCAACAATCGTTGGGTCTTCATCGCCCTTACAGTTATAAAGGAACGCGCATGGAACTCTCAGGATCCAGGCATTCCTACAAATACTCGTGCTAACTTACAGTTACAACACAACCACAGTACAAGATAAATCCACATAAATGCCCGGAAGGCGATCACAGATAATAGCGTCGTTCTAACAGATATACAACCTATTATATGATTTTCCAAAACAGTTTATAAAACCAATTCCAGACAAACACAGTAATCATTCCAAATTAATTACTCAGATAAACAACTGATAATTAATGTAAATATGGAACGATGAGCAAGAGTGAACCGCCACTTGCCTGAGTCCGCAGAGATTGAACGAAGTCTAACGACGGGATTCCGGGCTCGACACAGAGACGAATCTGCCAACTCCGGTACCTTCGGATTGACCCATATAGAAACCCTAAGTTAGATTCGACAAACAACAATACCGAAACTACAAAAGGACGAAAGGAATCGAAGGAAACGAAACCCGAACGAAGGCTACGGAAGCCAACACATCAACCCGGCCAACAACAACTCGCCGGCGGGCACCACAACAATCACGGCGGGCGCCGCCTCAAGCACGGCGGGCGCCGCCTCAAGCACGGCGGGCGCTGCCTCAAGCACGGCGGGCGCCGCTCAATTGCGGCGGGTGCCGCTCCTTAGCCCTTCTTCACGGCAGCTGGCCACAACATTACGGCGGGCGCCAGGATCTTCACGGCGGGCGCCGTCTCATGCCGGCGGTCGCCGTGTTCCTCACGGCGGGCGCCGTCTCATGCCGGAGGTCGCCGCCTTCGAGCCGGCGGTCGCCGTGATCCTCGCGGCGGTCGCCGTCGCGAACGAAAACAGAAATACGAGAGGAGAAAACTCACCCTCGACGATCGATTTGGCTCGTCTTTCGCCTTGCTTGGCTTCTAGGTGTCTGAGAGCCTCCAATGCTCCTCTTGGCCACCGAAAATGACACTAAACGAGCTCCGACGATCCACTAGAGCCTTCCCGAGAGAGAGCATTTTGAGAGCGTTTTTGAGAGACGAGAGCTTGACAGCGCTTCCGTGTTTTTCAGCCCCTTTCACTCTCACCCAATGCTCTCTATTTATAGGCAAATCCAAGGAGGAGGAAGGTGGTAGGAAGCTTCCTTCCCATCCCTTGGGTAATAACATTGCACTTTGCCTCTTGGATAATAGCTCTTGGACAATAACCTTTGGATAAAGAATCTTGTACTATTGCCCATTAGATAACAACTCTTGGGCAATAAACTTGTACCAATCTTAATCCGCGTTAACAAAAGTCATACATGAACGAGTACGAACTTCCAAAACATCTCGACTGTATAATTCTTCACTGAGAAAAATATTACAGATACAGAGCACATTAAAGAATGTCTCAAACCTTCAGAATTAAATCCGACGTACCAAACTGGCGCTCGGGAAAAATCCATAATTCCCAAAATAGCCTTACAAAATTACGGGGTATCACATCACCTCCCCCTTAAAAGAAGTTTCGACCCCGAAACTTGGCCGAAAAACAACTCAGGAAAGTGTCTGAGCATCTCTGCCTCGGTTTCCCAAGTAACTTCTTCAGTCCCAGACCTGGACCATAGAACTCGTACCAACACTACGATCTTGTTGCACAGCTGCTTCACACGGCGTTCGAGAATGCGCTCTGGCATCTCCTCTCAAGTACCATTTGCCTGAATCTCGACATCCTTATAGCTCAGCCTACGAGACTCATCTTGGCATGAATATCCTTAGCAATGATACATGGAACACATTATACACTGGGTATGTCGATGGCGATAATGCCAAACGGTACGTTAGAGATCTTACTATATCCAGAATCTTGAATGGTCCCATGTAGCGAGGGTTAAGCTTCCCACGCTTATCCAACCTGAAAACATCCTTGGGTGGCGATACTGTGACAAGTACCTTGCCACCAACCTCGAACTCAACACTTTAACGCTTTTGATCTGCGTAAGACTTTTGTCGACTCTGAGCGGTCAACAACCTCTGTCTAATCAAAGCAATGTTCGAAGTTGTCCTTTCGACCAACTCTGGTCCAAGTAGAATCTTGTCGGCATACTCAACCCAACAAATCGGAGATCTACATATGTGACCATACAAAGCTTCGAACTGAGCCATCTTGACCGTAGCATGCCAGCTATTATCGTACGTGAGCTCAATCAGACTTAGGCTGTCTTCCCAGCTAGTCGGATGATCGAGTACGTATGCTTCTTAGCATATCCTCCAGGGTCTAGATGGTCTTTTCAGACTGACCATCTGTCTGAGGATGAAACGTTGTTGAATCTCAATTTAGTTCCCATGGCCTTGTGAAGTTCTTGCTATAAACTTGACATGAATCGGCCATCTTGATCCGATACAATGGTCTTAGGAATGCCATGTAAACGAACAATCTTCTGGAGAAAAACTTCTGCTGACCTCTGGGTTACCCAAGTAACCTCGGCTTCCAATGTAAACACTATTACTGCTAGTTCTAGGTCATGTGTTGGTTAGTTTGCTTCATAGGTTTTCAATTGTCTAGATGCGTATGCAATAACCTTGCCCCTCTGCATCAAAGACACATCCCAACCCATTTCTCGAAGCATTACTATAGACCATATAGCCATCATTCTTTCCGACAATGCCAAAACTGGTGCATAAGTCAGACATTGTTTCAACTTCTTGAAAACTGGTCTTGCACTTGTCATCCCAGACAACTTCTTGTTGACCTTGCGGAACAGACTGGTCATAGGTGGAGTGATCTTAGAAAAATCCTTCCATGAACCGTCTATAATGCTCAGCAAGCTCTAGGAAACTGCGCACCTCGCTCACACCCTGAGGCCGCTTCCAAACAACTACTAATTCACTCTTCTGGGGAATAACCATAACCTCATTCTTATTGATCACATGGCCTAAGAAAGCCACTTCTAGATCCAACAATCGCACTTAGCCCACTTTGCGTACATCCGACTTGGTCTAAGGACCGATAAAGCAATCCGTAAATGTTCCCTGTGAGCTTCCTTGCTCGGGAAAATATCAAAATGCCATTGATGAAGACCACTATGAACTTATTCAAGTACTGGTCTAAAACATCGATGCACTAGGTTCAAGAAAACTGATGGAGCACTCGTAGATCCAGATGGCATGACTACAAACTCGTAGTGACCATCTCTCGTCCGAACGCAATCCTCGGAATATCATCCTCACGAATCCTGAGCTGATAAAAAACCAGATCTCCGGTCAATCTTGGAGAAAACTTTTGCTCCCTGTAGTTGATCCAACAGATCATCACTTCTTGGCAACAGATACTTGCTCTTGATCGTGACTTTATTCAACTCTCGAAAGTCAAAACAAAGTCGAAACGGTCCATCTTTCTTTTTGACAAATAAAACTAGGGCACTCCTACTCAAGGTGATGCACTCAGCTTTATATAACTTTTGTCAAAAAGATCCTTGAGTTGCTTCTTCAACTCTTGCATCTCAACAGGAGCCATCCGGTACGGTGCCTCAGAGATCGGCGCGGTACTCGGCTCAAGATCAATTGCAAACTCCATGACATGATTCGGGGTATCTAGGAATATCTTCTGGAAAGACACCCGGAAATCCTCTAACCACAGGAATATCAAAACTGAAGTCTATCACTGCCTTATGACGCTTCCGTCAATCCATACCGAGAATAATTATCATATGGGACCATGGTTATTTAGGTCAAATCGCTTTGAATTTCTTACCCTTGATGGTAATCAACAATCCGACAGACGATTGGTTCCCACTAAATGGTCACCATCTTGGACCAGCCCACTACATGGTTCACAGACGACTCACTAGTGGCTCCGAGCCCAGGCCCAACCATTACCAGCGTCCACTGTTGCCATGAGCCGCTGTCCATATATCTCAACCCATCCTTGGTAGCTCCACCTAATTAATAGGCAACCATCTCCTAAGAGGTTGTTGGTGAGTCTCGAACACGAGACCTTACCCCATACCAAGCAACGAAACATTAACTTGGTATAAACCAAAGGTTCATATATAAGAAGAGTTACAACAAAAGGTTCACAACCTCGTTGCACACACAACTTAACTTACAACCATCCAAAATCAAAGTCTGGGTAGCACCCACATCAACAACACATTAACAAAAGTAGAACGCAGATACAAAGTACTCTAAGCATTAGGATCATAGGGTCCATCCGCCTCACGCATCACGTAAAGACGTTGACCCTGACTTCCAGAAGTCACTGGGGCTTTCCCCTTATTCTGCGCAGTTGTCTGCATCGAAGGATTGGAAGTCTCTGTTGGTTTAAACCTAGGTCTGTTGTTTGGATTAACAGACCCCTGATGAGACTCCGCTCCTTTCTGCATTCCCTACCGACAGAACCTCTGCATATGCCCTTCCTTCCCACAACCAAAACAAGTCTTCTTCTCATTCCGACATGCAAAACTTTTGTGCCCAGAAGCACCACAATTATGACACTGAATCACTCCGCTGCTCCAACCTAAGCCCCTAGCAGAGTCAACCTGAGTTGTCTCGGTCTTAGCACGACCAGACTTCTCAAACTTGGTAGGCGATGCCGATCGTTTGAATGAACCAACCTGGCGATCCTGTTGCCCACCCTTTCCCTTAACTTGATTCTCCTGCTTATGAGCGGACTCCTCCAGTGTGACTTCCAACTTGTAGGCCGCATCCACGTACTGTTCTAGAGTAGAGCATGTGTGGTGCACCATCCATGGCTTAATATCCGGGCTCATCCATTCATGGAAGTACCAGATCTTTTGTGCCTCACTGGATATCTGCGGTTCAGCATATTGCAGCAAATGATTGAACTTGGTGGCGAGCTCTGTCACCTTCAACCCTTCCGTCTTAGGATATAAGAACTCCTTGTGCTTCTCCTCCCTCATAGCTAGAGATCCGTCATCTTGGTCTTAAACATTGACCAGGTCAACACCGGGCTATCAGCTAAGCCGGTACTCTCTCACCATTCACTGGCTTCTTCCTTCAACTGTAGAGAAGCTATGTGCACTTTCTCTGCTTCAGTGCACTCAACATTACGAAACAACCGCTTCATGTGGGAAAACCAATTAGCCACTCTGACTGACTCTCCCTTTCCATCGTAGCTGTCGGGTCTCATAGAGTTAATGGCCTTCAGCGCTCAGCCATACTCTCCTCTATCCCTGATCACGCCTCCCTGTAGTACCTGGTTCTCTTGTTCCTCAAACCTCGGAACTTCTGGAGAGACTGGCACTCCTTGTGCCTGAGGTGCGATTGGCCTCATTATCTCGGTGATTGCTTGCAGAACAATCCCCCGAATTGCTGCGACTGTTGCTGTATCGAGCACTACTGGAGCGTCAGCCTGAGCTTGGCCATTGCCTCCTGGATTATTATTGAAGACAGACTCACGCTCTCCTGATGGGTGTGCAACATTCCTCGGGTTTGGTCTGGGGTCATTACTCGGCCCAGCACCAACACGGATAACGTTCCTCGTGTTCACCATCTTTTTACCGATCAAATTCCAAGGATTTTATCACATTAATATCATTCTGATATATTTATCGTAATAAAATCAACTTAGAATAGATCAACTTGGTAATTTCTATTGATGGACTCAAACCGAGAAACTAGGTTCTACAACCTCAAATCACAATGAGCAAACTGGGAATCAAGCCTAACTGGAGATGGCGAAACCACCTCGGCTTCTCCCGGGTTCCTCTGAAGATAACAGAATGCACCCATATCTAAAGGGGCAACGGGGAAGGAATTAGTCTTTCTAGACATAGAAGCAAGCTTACTATATCAGACTGTACAGAAGACATGACTATGAACGGTGTTTTGAAATTCTTTTCACTTTGAAAATTCAGAGCCCTTTTAAAGCATTTTCAAAAACGGATAAATGATTTATAAAATCCCAAACCCGTTTTAAAACCTTTGGCTCTGATACCACAACTGTAACACCCCCAAATCTTAACCCATTTGGAAAGGTATTACCGCCAGTGACCTCAGTGTTCCTTACCGAGATCACCCAAGGCTTTACCGTTTTAAATACAATACATGGAATACAATTGATACATAATGATCAAAGTATTCAAATCAAAACATCAATCAAATGAAACATGAGTTACGGGATTACATCCCAATCCCAAATAGGACAAATACAAAGTTTAAACAAAGTACAACGGAAGTCTTAAACAAAGATATTACAAAAAGGGTTATGATCGTAATGATCACCTGCCCAAGGATCTCAACCTGATTAAAAGATCATTATTAAAACATCCAAAAACAACCGTCGTCTTCATAGTCAATCTAGTCTCCTCATATCTTCGCTCTATCTGATGTGCCGAATCGAACGGATGACACCAGCCCACATGCGGAGAACAATGCTCGTGGGTTAGTCTACTTGAATAGACTAGCAAGGATAAAAAGCAGAATGGTTCGAGTGATCGTAACCGTTTACTATCATTGTCCCTCGAATAATAACCGAAGGGACGATACATAACCCGACACTTTCACGGAATAACAACAAGAGGTATGCACAAGAGAAGATTCTGGAAGACTTAATCTTCACAGATATCGACCCGAAAGAAGACTCCAAAGGAAATGAGTCTTTAAGGAAATATGACAAATCTGGAATGTTTACAGAATCAAACAACAGCGATTAAAAGCTGACTGAGATGCTTCGGCTCACAACCAACCTCACCGCTTACAGCGAATCCAGATTGGAAGGAGAACGTACTATATTCAAGTCTGGATCTTACAGAACCACATAACGATGATTTAAAAACTGACTAAGATGTTTCGGTTCACGACCAACGTCATCGCTTACAGCGAATCCAGATTGAAAAGAGAACGTACTCTGATCAAAAGTCAAGACGAGCTTTCCTAGCTGCACTATTTACTTAGCTGCACTACTCGCCAAAGGTATATTAATTAAGTGCTCTCGGCCACCTTATCTTATTTAATTCCAAAACGATTAACACATTAAAAGCTTTTAATATATGTCCATGTCACGCAGGACCCATATCTAAGGAATGAACCTCATCGAGTCCAAACCTCTGAATCTACATCGAAAGAATGAACCTCACAGAGTCCAAACTTCTACTATCGTAGGGTCTTGCTCGCCCTTTAAAAGAATAAACCTCACTGAGTTCAAACTTCAACAATCGTTGGGTCTTCATCGCCCTTACAGTTATAAAGGAACGCGCATGAAACTCTCAGGATCTAGGCGTTCCTACAAATACTCATGCTAACTTACAGTTACAACACAACCACAGTACATGATAAATCCACATAAATGCCCGGAAGGCGATCACAGATAATAGTGTCGTTCTAACAGATATACAACCTATTATATGATTTTCCAAAACAGTTTATAAAACCAATTCCAGACAAACACAGTAATCATTCCAAATTAATTACTCAGATAAACAACTGATAATTAATGTAAACATGGAACGATGAGCAAGAGCGAACCGCCACTTGCCTGAGTCCGCAGAGATTGAACAAAGTCTAACGACGGGATTCTGGGCTCGACACAGAGACGAATCTGCCAACTCCGGTACCTTCGGATCGACCCATATAGAAACCCTAAGTTAGATTCGACAAACAACAATACCGAAACTACGAAAGGACGAAAGGAATCGAAGGAAACGAAACCCAAACGAAGGCTACGGAAGCCAACACATCAACCCGGCCAACAATAACTCGCCGGCGGGCGCCACAACAATCACGGCGGGCGCCGCCTTAAATACGGCGGGCGCCGCCTCAAGCACGGTGGGCGCTGCCTCAAGCACGGCGGGCGCCGCTCAACTGCGGCGGGCGCCTCTCCTTATCCCTTCTTCACGGCGGCTGGCCACAACATTACGGCGGGCGCCGGGATCTTCACGGCGGGCGCCGTCTCATGTCGGCGGTCACCGTGTTCCTCACGGCGGGCGCCGTCTCATGCCGGCGGTCGCCGTGATCCTCGCGGCGGTCACCGTCGTGAACGAAAACAGAAATACGAGAGGAGAAAACTCACCCTCGACGATCGATTTGGCTCGTCTTTCGCCTTGCTTGGCTTCTAGGTGTCCGAGAGCCTCCAATGCTCCTCTTGGCCACTGGAAACGACACTAAACGAGCTCCGACGATCCACTAGAGCCTTCCCGAGAGAGAGCGTTTTGAGAGCGTTTTTGAGAGACGAGAGCTTGACAGCGCTTCCGCGTTTTTCAGCCCCTTTCACTCTCACCCAATGCTCTCTATTTATAGGCAAATCCAAGGAGGAGGAAGGTGGTAGGAAGCTTCCTTCCCGTCCCTTGGGTAATAACCTTGCACTTTGCCTCTTGGATAATAGCTCTTGGACAATAACCTTTGGATAAAGAATCTTATACTATTGCCCATTAGATAACAACTCTTGGGCAATAAACTTGTACCAATCTTAATCCGCGTTAACAAAAGTCGTACACGAACGAGTACGAACTTCCAAAACATCTCGACTGTATAATTCTTCACTGAGAAAAATATTACAGATACAGAGCACATTACAGAATGTCTCAAACCTTCAGAATTAAATCCGACGTACCAAACTGGCGCTCGGGAAAAATCCATAATTCCCAAAATAGCCTTACAAAATTACGGGGTATCACAGTTTATATGTTTTACAAGAAAAGGTATGGCATGGTGACATGATTTTTAGTCATGTATGTCAGTAGTTTGACATGGTTATTATGAATGCAGGATTTTGATCATTCTATTGAGGGTAACAATGATGTTGAGGGTCCGGATGTTGTAATGGGCATTGTTCAAGAGCTAAATGAAAAGGCTGGCGATGGCGAAAATGACTAGGAGCAGGATTTTACTAATGATCTTGAAGGAGCACCGGAGGTTACCCAGCAGGAGGTTACCCAGCAGGAGGTTACCCAGAATGAACCTCTTGAAGTGCTAACCACAATGGCCACAGATGTTGAGGAACCTCTTGAAGTGCTAACTGTTGTGGTTGATGTATCCACCAAGGGGAAACCCAAAAAGAAACGAAACCAGACTCCTCCATCGAAGAGGGTCCTTCCTAGCCGTATCATGAAGCCAACCGCTAAAAAGCTAACACCTTACACAGATGAGAAAAAGGGGGAAATGTGAAGAAGATAACCAAAAATTCACAAGTGAAAGAGATTACTGATTTGCTGCAACGGATGGATGATGAAAGGTTAGTATCTCATGGATTTAATAATGTTGAAATATCTCATGGATTTAATTACGCCTTCGTTATTTTTCAGCTTTGAGCCAAGAGTTGGACAAGGACTGGTTTCTCCTAATACTGGAACCAAAAGCTTGGCTGGGTGATGGTGTCAGTTATTTAGTTATGATGTCAAATTAGTTAACTGTTGGGATTTGTTGCAATGTCTGACATAATGATTTATATTTTTTTGAAGCAGATGGATGAAGTTTATTGTTATATCCGTAAGGCGCTTCTAGAGTCTGAAGTTAAACACAATGCCACAGTATTGGACATTTTCTGGGTTGCTGATTATACGAATGCATTGATATACTATGTCAAAAATGAACAAAGTATTCCACCTACACCTGAACGTGCACTTCAATACTTTAAGGGAGATAGGCCTACAGTGTATGGGTCGAGTTGGAATGATGTGGACTTCATTTATGTCCCCTACAACTTCAATAATGAACATTGGGTGGTTCTAGAGATCGATATGCAGGAATGGCGGACAAATGTATATGATTGTAATATGGATTTGTACAATAACTTGGACGTAGATACCATGGTGTTTGGGGTGAGCAAGTTCCTTCCTCAGTTCATCACACAATACCCGCCTCTTGCCAAGAAATTTGAACATCAAGGCACTAAAGAGTTTACATGTTCAAGAATTCAAGGACTGAAGCAGAACAAGCGCGGGTAAGTCGAAATATCATTCACCTTACCAATTATACTTCATCTAACTAACTTTATTGCATTTTGTGTTCGTAGTCATGACTGTGGGATATACACTCTGAAACACATTGAGTTGCTCAGTGCTGGTTGGAAAAATGTTGTCGTTGTGGCAGAAAAATTTATCGACGACTTCAAGAGCGATATGGCTCACAACGTGTTTGACGGGGTGTGGAGGTCGACCCTAAGGAACCCCGACGTTTAAATTGGATGTTTGGATAAAACATTAGGTTCCTTTTGTGTTTTGGATGACATTTGCTGAGATTACATACAATTGGATATTTTGGATGACATTTGCTTAGATTACATACAATATTACGACAACTTGAACAAATATGTGGTAGTTTAATGCAGTTAAATGGCAGTTATGTGCGTTTAGGTTAAATGGCAGTTACATGGAAGTTAAATGGCAGTTGTTAAATGGCATTTGAATGGAAGTTGTGTAAAATAATATAGAGACATTGACTGACTTTATAATATACATATTACAAAGTTGCATGACAAGATGAATGTAAAAGGGATGTGGGATACATAACTTACTGTGACAGGATATTAACACTACTAACTCCTTTTTAGGAGAGAAAAGAAAACACTACTAACCGTCATAAATCTATCCGTAACTGCCAACCAACTCCAATTTATGTTGATTAGACAGGATATATAAATTACTATGACATGACATTAACACTACTAACTCCTTTTTAGGAGAGAAAAGAGCAACGTCATAAATCTATCAGTAACTGCCAACCAACGCCTCTTTATATACCCCCTCTTAGCCACATTTCCTCATCCACAACTCGTCCCAACATCTTCCTAATCTACACAACTCCACATTCCCTCCTCTTCCTTCGTTCCCATGGATGAACAGCCGGCAGACCATAGGGTGTTTACCACGGTCCATACCGGCGGGAGAATCGTCCCTACCAGGGGACAAATGGCCAGAAATTCCACCCACTTCTACCAGGGTGGCATTACGCAAAACTAGTCGCCGTTGGCTGAAAGGGTAAGAGACATTTGGTGGCTCATTGGCCAAATTTATAATTTTAATAATTGTGAATGGGATGCTTGCTACTTCTTTAAGGTTGTGCCCCCGCACGGCGAGCCTCGTACCTTGAGGGCCTTGCAGAACCGTGGCGCCGCCGCCCTTGGTAGAACAGTGGCTTTCATTAATATATATGTCATGACCGGAGATGTCGTCGACGTGCTTCCGCCACGCGATGCCCCAGCCTCATCCATCTCCTTCGCAGCAGAAGTGTTTATGTAATATTTAGTATTTTATTAAGTACTTTAGTGTAGTGACTATGTAATGTCACATAGTATTTAGTACGTTAAGAAGTATTTTGGAATGCATTTTAGTGTAGTGACTGTATAATGTCACGTAAATGTAGTGCTTTATGAAGCATGTTATGTATTTCGCTTTATATAATATAGTACTTTATGATAATGTCGCGTAATTTCAAACCATATTAAAGACGACATGCGAAGTCGATGAGTATGACAGGATTGGTTATGTTTTTCCTATGTGGTTTTTAGATGACACTCATGTTGGTCGGTAGGTTATTTAAAACCATATTGAACATGTCATGATATATATGGAAGAATAACAAGTGGGTAAAGGGGTACAAAATGGAAGGAAACTTGTGTCATATGAATTTAACCTAAAGTAGTCCATATTGTACATGTCAGGATATATATGTAGTCAGAAGTGGGATCAAGTGAGAAGTGGTCTTAGGGTGTGAAATACGAAGTGATCTCGACCGTCGATTTTTTTTTTTGGTCAACAATTTTTATTTTTATTTTTCGTTTCATCCCCTAATTATTCTGGAATAGCCTATATAGAAGGTTCACAAATAAGCACTAAATGTTCATTTATTTGTACATTCATGTTCACAAATAAGCACTAAATGTTCAAAGACATGTGTTTGAACATGAGCATGTTATATGTGAACTTTACGACACATAAAATGAACATGTAGTACTTATATGTGAACGTCAATAATTGTCTATTTCATAACGATCAAAGACGGGAAAAAATAAATTGTTGATCGAAAAAATAAAATATTTGTCGTATTTACGATTATGCCACCGCGTCACTATTCACTATTTTTCCCCTTTTAATCTCAGTCCTCTATTCCCTTAATCCTAAGGCCCATAATGCTTCTTACTTTAAGAGGCAAATGTATGGGAACTCACCTCTATGTAGTCATGACAGGATTGTATTACATTAACTACTTTTGACTAAATATCATTTCTACCAATTCGAACCACACAAATTACGTTTACTACTTTTAAACCATACCGACCATGACTTGCTTCGAAGAAAAGAAAGTAAAACAAGAAAAAATCATAAGTAAATTACATTAACTAGGTTCAAAAGTAATATGAGTGGTAAGAGATCCTTCAAGAGTTTGGATCTCTTACTACACATATTAGCAAAAGAGATCTTTCAAGAGTTTGCATCTCTTACTACACATATTAACAAAAGAGATCTTTCAAGAATTTGCATTTCTTACTACACATATTAACAAAAGAGATCCTTAAAGAGTTTGCATCTCTTACTACACATATCAACATCAAAAGTATTCCTGGTTCAAAAAACCATTAAAATAGTTAACCTGATCATGGGCCAACTGCGGGGTTAGGACAATTTCTTGAGTTATGGCCGAGGTTGCCACAACTTCCACACCTTCTCCTCAGACCCCTGTATTCTCTACGTGACGGGATTCTTTTCTTCCTTGGTCTTCCTGATTTCCTCCTAACTATCGGGGACAAGCATACTTTATTCAAGACAGTGTCATGAACTTCCCAACGCTCAAAGGCAGGGACCGGATACAATGTTTCCTTGTATACTTCCTTCCACTTTTCAGCTATAAATAAGGGATGCACCAGTTGTACAGGATCGACATGCACCACAATCCTTGGCAGCCGCTATGGCATGCGCACAAGGAATTTGGTGAATTTGGAATGCGTTGCAGTAGCATGTTCGAGCATGGAGGTTTACCAAGAATGTAGTTCCATTGGCATGCACTTGAAACTCATATTGATTCAGCCTAGTCACAGCCATTGTCAACGATCTCAAATAATGAACTTGTAGCTCACGACACAATGTCGGGGTCAGCACTTCTGAACAAGATTCTCCCTTTTTCTTCCGTTCACAAAACCACTGAATCATGACATTCACTATACCATCAAGCAAGCCAATCAGCGACATTCGACGTGGCCCTACTAATCGACTATTAACGGATTCCACATTGTTGGACGTCATAATATTGAATCTATTCGTGGGCATATGCAACCTTGTCCATGCTTCAAATCCAATACCCCTTAGGTAGGTACCCACCTCTGGGGACTGGGCGCAAAGTCTTGCAAACTCACGGTTGAACTCATGTTTGGTGTAGGCTTGATTTGCCTTTTGGTACAGAATCCACAAGTCATTCCTTTTAAATATGGCCTTCACATTTTCAAATAGGTGAAGTGTGCAACAACCATGCTTCGCGAAGATGTAGTGCTCTCTTAAACCTTTGTAAATGCTTCCATGATGGTTAGATACAAAGACGAGGTCATGCTCGTCGGTGACAACAGAACGTAGGTGTCGGAAAAAATATGACCATGAGTTGTCATTCTCGCTGTCAACTACAACAAAAGCCATTGGATATATCAGTATGTTTCCGTCTTGTTCCACTGCTACTAGAAGTGTGCCCCTGTACTTTGATCCCAAATAGGTACCATCCACAGTTATGACCTACAATAAATTTCACTCAGCTTTACAAAATGATAGTGTACACTTGACAATAGAATACTTCAGTGCTACAATATAATGCATATATTTGACAAAAAAACATTGACCGTGACAAAACTTATATGTACCTTTCTTAAAAACTGCATTCCATTGCACCAAGCACCCAAGCTGAAAAAACAATACTTGAATCGATGATTAAAATCTACTTCAACATGTGTGACTGTCCCTGTATTTATCATTTCCAGCATGTACATGTATCCATGAAGCCGCTTGTAGCTTTGCTCAGTTGTGCCTCGTATCCTGTCTATGGCAGTTAAACGTGCTCGATTTGCCTTATCGTAATTAACTTCCACTCCCATCTTCTTCATTAAGTCTTGAATTTGTGCAGCACGTGGTCCATTACATGTACCGGTTGTGTTAAAGTTGTAACAGATTAAGGTTAGTTAATATACATGTTGATAAATATATATGATCGTACTGACAGGATAGTTTACTTACCTTGACATTATGTGGTCAGCAATTACGCTTGAACTTGCATGTGTGCGGTGGTTATGCTTTAGCTTCATGCCACATGTGTGATGTCCACAATAATTCTTTACTTCAACTCGGATCAGTACGAACTTGCATGTGAGCGGTCCCACGACAAAAAAAGGTGCAACTCGGATCAATGCACCTTACCGCATATAATTTCATATCAGACTTCTAGACATGCATGTGGAAGCGCCTCTGTAATGCCATCAAGGATAAACGATCCTTAAGATCCTTCTTGCAATTGAAATGCTCTCCAACTTTTATTTCCAGATCATTGCAGCTCACCCCATCATCCTCCATTGGCTCTTCCAAATCATCCAATTGCCTTTTACTAAACTTTTTGCTACGATGGTACTCGGCTTCAATCTCTTGGAGAACTTCCTCATCAATGTCTATAAATAAGTTGTCCACTTCATTAGTGTCATCCAGCAATAGCCCTTCTTCAACATCTTCCTCAAAATCATCCTCAAAGTCATCCCAAACATCATGCACAACATCTTGCCCAACATTTTCCCCATAATCATTGTCAATCTCAATACATTCATGTATTATTTTCCTTCATGTGGAAGACCTTGTTTCTCTCCCATCAGTTTTCGAATCTGCCTCAGATTGGCTCACCAAGTCGACTATTTTTACCTCCCCGTTGTTGTCACGACAAATGTTTGGTTTCATTTCATACATGTCACAATCAACTATATTCGGGACAACTTCAGTGGTACAATTGTCTCTTACCATATTTATCTTGTCCGATTTGGTACCATTTGTACTTGGATGACCACCCATTACAACCTCGGCCTCTACCTCTTGACTTTGTGTTAACGGTGGCGGAGTCAGACACACTGTGATGTCGTCCTCAACATTAGGCCTCACATTTACATACTCTGTGTTTGCAAATTCTTTGTGTTCTTTTATTTTCAAACTCGCATATAACTCGATAAGCCAAATATCATCTTTTGATTGCAAGTTCACAAATTTGAAAGCTTCAAGGTCGTCGTTATCTTTGACATCGAATGGTTGTAACTTTGGTTTCTACGGTGACAGATATTTGAGCTCCATTTCATCTATTTCGTCAATGCATTCTATCTTCTCAACCAACGTTTTCCTCAGATTTGGGTAATTGATATCTTCAGACACAACAAGTGCTTTTGTCGTTGTGAACCCATCGAAAACTCACTTGTTTCCCTTACATATCCATTCACCACATGTTCTTAGAGTCAAGTAGTATGATCTTGAACATGTTATATGAAGAAAAATCAAACACAAGTACAATTACTTTATGACAAACGTTGACAGTATAGTGTCTAACACTGACAATATTATGACGAATATGACTAACACCGACATTAGTAATAGAAAGTTACGGTTTTAGCCCATCTTGAATTGAAGATAGAAAGGGATTTCTAGCCAAACAGGACAAAATTGTATAGGAAAAGCAAAAAACTTTAGAATCAAGGAACAAATGCAAAAGTCAAATTTGAGTAATGCTAAAAAAGAAGCTCAAAGGTTGTTCTTTCTTGTTTAAGGAACCACAGAAGAATGTCTTGTAAAGAGGAATAAATGTGAAAGTTAGAACTCACCCATTATTTAATTCTTCTATTCCAAAGACATTAAAGATGCAGCGAAAGCCTTTTTGAATATTTGTGGAATTAAGGTTTTGTGGTCTTACGGTGGTTTTGTACAGGTTTACGGTTGGGGTTATTTTAGTTGAAGACTAACAAGTGGGTAAAGGGGTAGAAAATGGAGAGAAACTTGTTCACTTTTGGAGGGAAAACAGAGGTTAAATCATGGCATGTACTATATTAAAAAAGGAATGACATGGCAAAAAATTGAAAACCCTAAATAAATGCATGACCGACCTTTCCCCTTCTGATTCTTCGCCCTAAACCCAAAACCCGCTCCTTCTTGTTCGTTTCCTTGAGTCGAGGTCCTACACTGCGCCGAACACAAGGTGATGCTTTGTTGCTACTTAATTATGTACTATTGAGGCTTAATTGAGGCTGAAAACCCTAAATAATGTTTTTTGTTGCCACTCGTATAGTCCTTTTTGTTGCCAATTGCTTGCTATTTAGTATGTACAATTTCGTGACTTTTTTGTGTGCTTTTCGTAGTGGGTCAATCTGGTAATTAGAAGGTCACATAAGCAAGCACGTAACAGGTTTTTTTAATGGAATTTGGCTTTGTTTCTGTAGTTCAACTGAAGTCCAATGTCATACAACGACACCTCAAGTTATTAAAGTAGGGACCCCGGAAAATATGAATTTCCACCTACATCTCCTACACGTTCTGAAATAGAGGAGTTGCAAGAAGAGTTAGCAATGTTGTTAACGAATAGCCCACGTTCCCAAATGTTAAATGAAATAATCACACGCCTACGTACTGAGATACATGAATTTGGACACAGAATTATGGAACTCAATAGAAATGAGATGCACTTCGAGGCTACAATTAGCCAACTCAAAGCAAGGGTGGTAGAACTTGAAGGTGAAAACAAGACACTAAACTCCCAGAAACATTTGAGCAAACTTGTATTAAATCTGACTTGTGCGTTTGGTGTTGGTGTCATTGTAGGGATTAGTGCTTTTAGAATTTGTTATCGAGCATGTAGGTCTTAACTATGAAGTATGTACCTGATGACTTTGGTTTTTTATGTAAGAGGATGAATTAAATTTCAAATAGTATTTCAAGTAAGTGGTAAGTATCATGGTGTAGCATGGTTGATTATACATGTCATAGTGCGAAGATTTTGATGTCGTTCTTCATGTAAGTTTTTCAAATTCAACAACAATGCCAGCACTACATGTCAGAGTGCGAAGACTTTGATGTCGCTCTTCATGTAAGTTTTGCAAATTCAAAAACAATGCCAGCACTAGACACACAGACAATAGTCGCCAACACCAGTACATTGGATATCATTACATTACTAGAAAAAAGGATAGTTGTCAGTACTCAAAAATTGATCGACCGACACTAGCATCACATCAAAATTAATGAATCATGCTCCTTCACGTGAAAAGCACAACCTTCATAGGCGTTATTTGCAACACAATGGCATAACATTTTGCGCCAGTGCCAGTCCTGTCAATGGCCAACAAAACGGTTATGCAACATTTTAATGCATCTGATAAACAACTAAGTTTTTTTACCGAGAAATACCTTTCCAATAATATAAGGGTTTCCAACAATAATAAGCAATGATCTGGCATGAGTCATGGAAAAATTGAACCTCTTCGGGTTGCTCATAAATCCCAAGCAGAAAGTCATGTCATATTCGTCGTGTTTCTCGGTTGATCTGACGGTTGACAGGATGATCACTTCCCTTTCTTCACCCAGAAACTGCTCAACCCCACCTATCTTAATATCAGTCATATGTAGAGACTTGAGAGCCTTCCCTATCTTTACTACTTGTTGTAGATAAGGGGTAATAATCCCGATGTCGTGCTTAGTGACATTCCTTTTTTTAAGCTTTTGTACGAGCTCAACCACCTTGCTAGCTTCAATCCTATTAAACCATGAAGGGCTTCCATTTTCCCTCTCATCCAAGCCTTGGATGTCACAGAACATTATAGGGAAGTTCCCATTGGAAAGCAGATCAGCCCAAGGTAAGGAGGATGTGTCACTTTCTTCTCGATATGGAATCAATGCTTCTCTATAAAACAGTCTTGAAGGAACATAAAGAATTTCAGGGTGGCTCTAGTAATTGTTCACCAACATTGTGACATAATTGCGATCCCCTGATCTGTAAACTTTAAAGTCCAACAACCTCTCTATAAAAAACCTTTCTAACCCATAAGCCTCAGCTTGCTTTGAATGAATATCAGGGCCAAGTTGCTTGGGATCACTAGAAAGAACAATAACTGTGTTGTTTTCGTAGAGGATTGATATGGGGATCATTGTCTTTGGCTTTGAAGCTTGGTTTGCATCATCTAAGATGATGTGGGAGAAGTGGCCACGGTTAACCCCTTTAACATAAAGGCAAGATGCACTCGTGTATGTCGTTATTATTATCCTGTAGCTGTAGAGTGCATCTTGAGGAGGGCAAGTGAAGAAACCTTCACTGTAGGTACAGAACCTCAACAATACAGCGTTCATTTTCTCTAAGGGACGATGTGTGGCATTCAACTTAAAAATATCTTCCTTCCTAAGTTTCATCCCCTCGCAAAGGATTTTCTCTAATATGTGATCTGCTGTGCAATTTGAAGAAGCACATACCAGTGTATGAGAATTCCGTCTAGTTTTATATAGTTGTAGGATCACCTTCACCAGTGTTTTTGTCTTTCCTGTTCCCGGGGGTCCATAAATCACATAAGGAGCTCCTCCTCTGCACCCTAAAATTAAGCGAACAACATTTTTTTGCTCCTCGTTAAGAAGATGTGAGATAGGCACAAGATTGTTTGTTGTAATCCTCCGCTTTCCATGATACTCATGGGGAAAGAGGAACTTTTCGTGTAATGCCTCTGCAGATAGAATGGCTTGACGGAGCCTACTGAAATTTACCCCGTTGTACCCAAAACATATTTCATACAGATTTCTATCTCTGTGCCTTTGGTAAAATCCATCATGAAATTGCAATAATACTTCATCAGCCTCAACACGTTGGATCTAGTCCTGTTAAAACAACATTGGCAAGTTTAACATGAGAAAACAAAATTGGCAACAACAATTCGTGCAATTGTGACAAAAAAATATGAACTTCTATTTCATTGTTCATTCTGACAATAACACATAACCCTTTGACAACAATATTAACACAATTGACATTACCCTAAAAAATTACCATCACCCAGTTTACCACACATACCTGATCAAGAGAATATTCCCTATAAACATTTACCACATCTCCACGGACAAGTGAGGGCCTTCTTTCAGCTAGTCACTTTAAGTGCTAAAAAGTCAAAAATCCTTTTGTCTCAAAATAACAGACTTCATATTATAAGCTTTCACGTAGTCCTGTAAACAAATATAAAAAGAGAATCATTCAACAAGTTGGTACTATGAGAGAACCATGCCATCTAGCTATCCCCTCAGTCCCCCACCCCCATACAGAGAAAATATAACAATTACCATAATGAGAAGTTCCTCTATCCCTAACAACGCATTGAAATACGACGCATAATTTTCCTCTATTAAGCCTTATAAGACAACTTCAGGGATTTCCTCAAACTCAATCACTTTCCTTATTTCTGATGGTATGTTATATGGTTTCTCAGGTACCAAAGCTTTGGAGACTTCATCTTCAGCCAAGAGGAAGACAAGACGTTCAATTGTCACAACCTTAGTTTCGATATGCACAATAGATGTGAAACGCCAATCTCCTTGGGCACACAAGACAACCATATAGTCAGGCTACCATGTGGCCTCAACGTTTGGTCCTCCATAGAAAAAGAACCCATAAAATCTTCCTCGGGTATGTCATCAGGCTGTCCAGATGGAGGTTTCATCAATGACAAAATGAATGAATCTTTGGGATTTGAAGCATAAATTTTCACACCCCAAAGTACCACATCTTCTGAAGTGGTGTTTTCTATGGTGAATGACGCCGTGGCAACCTCGTTGACAGGAACCGATTGAGGCTTTCCTCCAGCAAATGGAAATGGCACATAGACAATGACAAGACCCTCCTCAGTAGGAGTGGAAGTAGTGACTAAGGAAACATCCATGAATCCAACCTCTCCATTGTCTCCAATGGTGGAGTATTCATCAGCCATACCTATTTGGCACTCAATTAAAATCCAACAACAGTTTGTGAGTCCATAAGCAAAGAACCCAACCAGATGAGTTGCTCTAAGGAGATGAAAGAGAGATGAAAGAGATGAAGACTCGAAGGAGATTGGAGAGATGAAGTGAAACAAAGAGAGAGTAGGAGTGGAAGCATGTAGATAAAAATACTCAAACAAGAGACACTCAAAGGAGATGGGATAGATGAAGTGCAATTAATATCTTTGTAATTAAGATCTCTGTAAAATAAAATAGTCAAAGAAGCAGAGCATCGGGAGAGGGAGATGCAATTAAGACATAGAGCATTTTGTCAAAATAACGGTCAAATCAATTAAATATGTACAGACATGGAGCATTCTGAATACGGTCAAAATTGTCAATGGTACAGTATCAATTTGTCATAATAGTGAGCAAGAAATGACAATACTACTTTAAAATGTCACGCGTCCAAGTAAATATAAGAGAATTGAGGGATTGTGAGTAGAAGTATTCAACCAGATGTCACGCATCTACAAATTAAGTGGCAAGCATTATCATGTAATATGGTAGAATGCAAATTATGTACAGACATAGAGCATTCTTCATGTAATATCTGGAAATTGACAATAAAATTTGCATTTAATACTATCAACCTTAAATTTTAGTGTTGATTTTTGCATTTAAACTTTAATGTCACATTACATACTAAATTTTGTATTTAAAATTTAATGTGACATTACATACGAAAGTTTACTGTTGATTTTTGGGTGTTGAAATCACTATCCCTATCAGTAGAGGAAGATGTGAAATTTTTATTTGTACGTAGTTCTGACATTATTATTCGTAAGTATGACATTCGTTTTCCTAAGGCTGGCATGAGTTTTCGAGAATAGTAGAAACAACCAATTATAACGTATTAATTTTTTCCGCTTGTGAATTTTTTGTTTTACATTATTTTGGCTCAAATTTTGTTTAACCTGAAAATCCGCTTGTGAATCAATTTGTGTACTTTCGAAACCTATACAAGGAAAGAGGAATAACTACCACTTCATCGGCATAAATTTGAAATGCTGAGTATCAGTTCAAGATAGCTGTGAAATGTTCAGTTCATGATAAAAATAATTTGGAAGATGGAGGTTCAACAGTTTAACAGTCCATCGGCATTCTTCTTTATGTTCAATAGTTCATCGGGTTCAACAGTCAGATGGGAGGGAGAGGAGGTTTGGATTTTCTAATGGCGGGAGAATGGGCGGGATGGAGGTTTGGAGAATCACTACCAATTCATCGGAATTTGTCTTTCAGTTCAACAATTCATCGGCCGGCGGAAGGATGTCCAGATGGAGGATTGCAGAATAGGCGGGAGAAAGGGATGGAGATGGGCGAGATAGGCTACAGTAAAAGGAGGGAACTTTGGGGGTTTTGGAGGGAAATAATAATTAATGATATTTGTGTACTTGTGTACTTGTTTTGTTTTTTGTTTCCTTTTTCTTTTCGACAATTTTATTGCTTTTATTTACTTTTTGAATTAAAAGAAAAGTTTTATTATTTTGCAAAAATACACCAAATGATGTATGTATTCAAAAAAATACAAGCATTAATTTTTGCAAGTGACATATCTATTTAGGGTATCCATGCAAATCTGTGAAAATATAATTTATTTTGGACTAATATATATGTATGTTATTTAATTTGGTTCCTTTTCAACAACTTTTGTAAGGTCACATTAATTAAGTGGATGTAAAAGTTATGGGCCCATAGACTGGGAACGTGGCATAAACGAGCGCATAAACGCATATATGTTTAATATATAAGTTCAGGTTTTATCTTCAAATCAATTGGCAATAAGAGGAGTAACACACTAGCTCATATCATGTCATAATACCGATGAGCTAAGTCCAAATAGTGACAACCCAAACGAACTAGCTCATTTCACGTCATTATGGTAGGCTAAGCCCATACAAACCATGAAAAAAGCTCAGACTCATACTGACTCTAATACCATGTGAAAGTCCATGGACCGATAGGCTAGAGACGTGACACGTACCAACACATAAATAAATAAACTCAATACATAAGCATAGTGAAATTCTATTTTAAAACTAATTGAAAATAGAAATAATAACTCATAACCATATACTCCCTCCGTATGAAAAAGATTGTCATTCTAGAGTTTGACACACTTATTAAGAAATACAATGATTACCCTATATTCTCATAAGTTTTTCTTAAAATTTACAAGTATTTAATAACTCATCTCAATTTTAGCCAATAAACATAGAGAATTTGTATAAAAATAGCCAGAAAATACAATTTCCGATGTCAAATCTCATAACTTACCAATAAATTATTACCTAAACACATAAAATGACAATCTTTTCTATACAAAAATTATGGGCTAAAATGACAATCTTTTCAAAACGGATGGAGTATACTATATTGATTTAGATCCCAATTTTAAATGTGAGATAAGTTATCGGATGTTAATTTTGGTTTGTGAAATTTACTTATTTGTTTTAGATTATTTCCTAACCTTAATATATCCGTGTTTAATTCATTATGGTAGATTTCAAACATTTTACTTCCGTCTATAATGTTTCACCTGTAGTTTATATCCATACCTAACCTTTGACTTTATAAATTTTGATAACAACTCCTTAACAAGGAAAAATGAATATTAAAGAATGAAATAAATGTGGAAGGTTTGACACAATAATATATATGTGAAAACATGTTAGGTACTGCAAAATGGGATTTACCCCTTTACACAGTCCAGCTAACCTATTGAATTGAATTGTGCACTATCAATATGTATCCATGAGAAACTTTAATGATTCTACCTTTACAGTTCCTATGAATTTTACATGAGTGGCCAGTATTAAACTTACTTCTAGTTTATAAGTTGCAGCAAAAAGTTTCATAAGAAAAGAAGAGGAATTCAATGAAAGATAAAAGTTTGATGAAGCAAGATAGAATAGAGTAAATTAAAGAAGAGGGAAAACAATTCACATGGAGTGCATTTAAGACCAGCCAGACTAGAATCAAAATCCCTATACATGGTCATAATTCATGGCTTTTCATGGCCAGTAAATAAAACATTTAATTTTTTTCATGCCCAAGTCATATGGAATATTTTTCAGTATGCAACACAAGTTCAAGGGAATCCTGTGATCTTATACGGAGTATTATTTACGCTTTCATTATGACTTCATTCTAAGTGTTGCTCCATCGGGTTGATTAGTGAAATGTATAGTTTCACATTTTGAGTAGTATGTGCAATTTTGTGAGCCAATCACGATTCAACATCTAATGCACCGAGAAAACTGGTTTTCATGATCATGGATGAGTGAATTTGTAGTAAGTATGATAGTTGTACATATGGTTCAAAGTAGATGACAAGTTATATATTTGGTACCTTGTAGGGCAAATTTTCACCAACCTAAGTACATAATTGATCAAATGCCAAAGAAAGTGACCTCTTACCTTAATGCATTTTAATGCCTGAAACGGAGTAGTAGCCAATACTCAAATCCATTCTTGTGCAATTTCAACAGCCAACGTTCGGAGTGTTCTTTACCCTAATGAACGGGTAATTTATTCATTGGTAAAAAAGAGAGGTATTATAAGGTTTCATCCATAATCAGTGTGGCAAGCCACAACTTTCAGAGTGTTGTAATCATTGTGTTTGTATACTTTCATTTGATGAATATCTCAAGAGCTACATAACAACAATCGGGGGCATTGCCTAGTGCAATTAATACTATATTTTGCTGTCTTCGGGTGGTGCAGAATGCATTAAGATTGCAAACTTTCTCTTCTTATGTAGCCATATAGAGTTCACTAAAGATCCAAGAAAATCAACATTCCATTTGGTCGAGTATATAAGTCGAGTGAGATTTTATCCAAGCACAATATATAAGTTCAATGAAATTTTATCTTAAAATTAAACCAATAGGCTTATAGTAGTTCACAAATCTTATTGGTTTGAGCCTTGGACAAAGATATATATAGATAACGAGCAGATATAGTCGCCTAACCCAACCCAAAAGATCAGGAAAGAAATCGAAGACTGGACCTGCTCTAATACTATAATAAAGTCTGTTGGCGACGAATCTTATATATTAACTTTTATTATGTCCGCATTTCAGATATGAAATGGATATTTTAACACCGTCTATAATAAAGTTTTAGAAGGGAAAAATAATGTTTGTTGTTATTGGCAAACTTAACCGTTGAAGATCATGTCATTGTTTGAGATTTTGGATTTTGATTTCGGGATTAGGGTTCCAAACATTTTATATTCCAAAGAATCCCGGTACATAAAATCAGATTATAAATTGATAGGGTAGTTGATTTTGAAATGCATTTGGCCCACTATGAAAAACTAATTTACACTACGTACATAATGCACGAAATTATTGATCTTAACCATTCATGTTCTTGGAGTACAGCCTCGGATTATAGATCGAGTACACCAAAAAGCTATCGATCACCTAGAGTACAACTTTAGAAGTAATGAATTTGAGCTACATCGTAAACACGGAGGAGTATAAGATTACATATCTTCTTGGTAGGGCTCTAAATTATCCATGGGTGACCGATCCACTCGAAAAATCCAACCCAAATATATGGTTGATCATCCGAGGTAAACTGAGTGACGGATGGTTGGTGGGTCGGATGAAACGGATGACGGGTGGATGATGTAAATCTCACCCATCACCCGATCCATCACCCATATTCCACTCATCCATCTGATCACTCGTCCAAAATTGTAGCTCTAATTTTATTTTATTAAAATGTATCACTTTAATTTTAGTTTTTCATGTTTAAAAGTTGAATATTTTAAAAATATTTTCTATTAACATCCATCAAATCCTATATTTAGAACAACTATTTTCATATATTGAAGAAAATTAATTATTTTTTACACTTAATCATGTATTTTATTACATTTAAATAATTATAAAATATTATGTGGATGACCCGACCCATCCGAATCACCCGTTGGGTGATGGATGGACGGATGTGGGTAAAAAGTTTTACGGGTGACGGGTGGGTCGGATAGAGGATTTAACTTCACGGGTCAGGTGATAGTTCCACCCTACTTCTTGGCCGTGTTATTAATGTGTATTTTGTCAAATTAGGCTTGATTACTTTGTGTAGTGCTGAAAAATCTCTTGTGAAATTAAAACATACTACAATATTGGAAAGGGTTCAAAGGAGGAAAAAAGGAAATTTGGCTTTTATTTCATCCATTAACAAGAGTACAATGAGTTGGAAAGAAGAGAAGAAAAACAGGCCCGTAGAACCCCAGAGCAACTCCATTGTTGTCCACAACAAAGCATTAACAAAAAAGAATGCACAAATTCAAAGAATTAATTAAACAATTAGAATCCCCTCAATACAACAACTAAAGGGAATTAAACTTGATAACTGCCAAGCTAGCGCATTTGATCAATTCAATTAGCAAGGAGAGATCAAACAAACTCTCAATATCAACAATTTCGAACTCTTGATCGATGTAGATCAATTAGATTAAAAGATCATGATCATTATCAAACTTCATCCCTTCTTCAAACAACCACTTCTCAATCAACGACAAACTCCCATCCCCACTCTGCTGCTCAAACTGTGCCCTGCTCTCCCCTTGCAGCACACTCCCCTCCGAGTTGGACGAGTCGAACGACTCGAACCCGAAAACCGACCCGAACGGGCTCACTTGATCCTCCTCCTTCTCCTTCTTGGGCTCACAACTCCGCATCCACCCTTGCAGCAGCCGGGCGATGTTCTCGGTGCTCGACGCGTACCCACACGCGCCGGCCTTCGCGTGGGCCCCGTCTTCTGCCGGCGAGGGCGCAGCGTTGACCTCGTGGCTTTCCACTGACAGCGCGTCCCGGAGGGCTTTCTTGGCCAAGTTGATGTCCGTCTGGAGGCGTCTCTCCCACTGGCCGCGGGAGATGTCCGGCTCGGTTGCTGCGTGGGTTGACTCAGATGGACCGAGTTCGTAAGAAGAGGTCAAAGTCATGGGATCGTCCACAACGCTTTGGTCAGTTGTTGACGATTGTTGACTCTGGAGCTTGCTTAGCTTCTTCTTCAGATGGGTGTTCCAGTAGTTCTTGATGTCGTTGTCGGTTCTTTGCGGGAGGTACGAAGCTATGGCGGCCCATCTGGGCAACATTAATCAACAAACCAACATCAACACTTCCTTCTCATATATCCCCAAACCCTAATTAATAAGACTCCTCTCTCTCTCTCTCTCTCTATATATATACATATGTACCTGTTACCGAGTAGGGCTTGAAGGTGAACGATCATCTTCTCCTCCTGCTCGGTAAAGTTGCCTCTCTTGATCCCGGGCCGGAGGTAATTCGTCCATCTTAGCCTGCAACTCTTGCTACACCTCAACAAACCTGTTCCAACATTGCATATCTATTAAACTAAGCTAAAGATTGGAACTTTAGATCAAGTGAGAGTTAATCAAGAAATTAATTAAATGATACCAGTGTTAAGAGGAACAGCCCTCCAGTTGCCAGGACCATTCTCTTGAATATAGGAAACAAGAATGATGTCTTCTTCAGGAGTCCAAGGCCCCTTCTTCACTCCATTTTTATCACAGCATGGTGGCCTCCCCATATCTTAGCTCAGATCTTCAATCAACACACACACACACACAAACGAAAAAGCCAAAAAAAAAAAATGCCCTAGAAAGTTTGTGGGTTAATAAAATTTTGGTGTCAAAAGGAATGGAAAATGGTATGGGCTTCTTCTTACAACTAGTAGTGCAATGCAAGCTATGGAAATGGTGTGGGATTGGGTATCCCCACATGCATTTATAGAAGGAAGAGATAGCATTGAAGGGGAAGTGGTCACCGCTGACCCTAATGAGATAAAATAGGATGCAGAAATTGCATTTACTCTCCCTCCTCAACAGAGTCAAAAAGTTGACAGCAAGTCATCTAGTTTTACCTTGGTGCTTTGTACTCTATATATCCTCCCATTTTTTAAGTGAAGTTTATCACATTTACCGGTGCTTTAGAAAATGGTTACTATAGTCACGGTGAATTAATGAAGTCTGTTGCTAAGAGACTTTTATTGATCTCTTGATCAAAAAATCCGGTGGACCAATGAGCACGGATATGTGTGATCAGTTCGTGTGTAACACGGTTATAGGTCCAAAGTACAGCGAAATTCAATCATAAAACCAATTGATAATAAAAATAACAACTAACCCATTTAGGGGCGTTTGGTTTGACAAGGGTAAACGGAAAGGGATTGAAAAATTAAGGAAATGGAAAGGGAATGTGTTAAAATCAAATTTTGTTTGATTTATCCCATGAATGGAATAATTACGTTTGTATTACTTTTTTAAGTGTTTGGTTTATTAATTATTGAATTACAATTTGAGTTATTATTTTTTTAATTTTTCCAAATCTATGCATAACCAAATTACCAACAACTACAACAAACACTTGAATCTTCAATCTCCGGCCACAGCGAGCTTTCAACAAATCCAATCCCCGGCCACTACCTACAAGCTAGAGACCGGAAGATCCAACAAATTACAAACTCTTCAAACCCCCAATCCTCCTCCTTCTTCTTTCTTTTGGATCCAATTAACCCTAATTTCTGGGAATTTAGATAAAAAACAAAAAGGGGAAAATGAGCGTGGACGAAACGCTGAGATCCGTGTCGCTGGACTACCTCAACTTGTTGATCAACGGCCAGGCCTTCAGCGACGTCACCTTCAGCATCGAAGGCCGCCTCGTCCATGCCCACCGCTGCATCCTAGCCGCGCGCAACCTCTTCTTTCGCAAGTTCTTCTGCGGCCAGCCCGACTCGTCTTGCTCCAATTCTGGGCCCAACACCACCATGATGATGGGCTCCTCGCCCTCCTCCTCCCCCCGGCAGCAGCAACAACACCAAAAAGATTCCGGTGAACTCAGTGGGGTACGAGGTGTTCATGATGTTGTTGCAGTTCCTGTACAGCGGGCAGGTCTCCATCCTCCCCCAGAAGCACGAGCCCCGCCCCAATTGCCCCGACCGCGCCTGCTGGCACAAAACCAATGAGCTTTAACTGGAGGCAAGCTTTCACCATTCACAATCCAACTCAAATGAACAATCAAAGCTCAACAAAGCAGATCTCCCACTTTCGTATCCCCATCAATTCATCAGACGCAAATTTGTGGTTCAAAATCACCAGAAAACCTTAATCACGTAAGCAAACCACATAGATCAACGAGAATCATTGACTTGATACATGAATCTCACGAAATTTCAAAAGTCTCGGGCAAAATGACCACGAATCAGATAAAGCTCGGGTTCGAGTCATTCCAAAGAGAAGAAAAAAGAGGGACGAGAGGGCTTACTGACGGCGGAGGAGGCGAGGGTTTCCCGGCGGTGAACGACCGACGTCACCGGCTGCGAGGAGAGAGAGGGGCTACGAGCGATGTGTGGAGGAGGCTGGAAAGGGAATGAAATATCATGAATTTGGGGAGGAAACAGATAATCATCTATATCCTAAATGAAAACCCTAAAAAAAAGCCCACCAAATGGCATATAGTGTAAACGGATTTGGTATCCGTTTGTTTTGGCCCATTTAGAACTAAACAAACGGGCCCTTAATGGTATATACTCCCTCCGTATGAAAAAAATTGTCATTCTAGAGTTTGACATACTTATTAAGAAATACAATAATTATCCTATATTCTCATAAATTTTTCTTAAAATTTACAAGTATTTAATAACTCATCTCAATTATAGCAAAAAAACATAGAGAATTTGTATAAAAATAGCAAAAAAATATAATTTTTAATGTCAAACCTCGTAACTCACCAATAAATTATTACTTAAACACATAAAATGACAATCTTTTCAATACAAAAATTATGGGCTAAAATGACAATATTTTCAAAACGGAGGGAGTAGTTAGTTTGTTTTACTGGTTCTTTAGAAAATGGTTACAATAGTCACGGTAAATGTGGTCAATTGGTAAGAGATTTTTATTGATCTTTTAATAATAAAGTATCGTGGGTCGATAAATGTGAAGATGTGTCAATGTGTGTATAATATATATGTATATATAAAGCCAATACATGAAATTTCATATTAAAACCAATTGACAATAGAATGAGCATTTCACTAACCTTATATACTAATCTTCATACTACGAACCATAGTGGATTCAAGTCATGTGAAAAAAGTTTGCCCTAGATTTCACATAATAAAATTAACGTTACA
Organism: Rheum nobile; assembly: GCA_027886185.1. NCBI lineage: Eukaryota > Viridiplantae > Streptophyta > Magnoliopsida > Caryophyllales > Polygonaceae > Rheum > Rheum nobile. The sequence goes on along the minus strand of WOAB01000109.1, from coordinate 6,155,982 downwards.
AGTTAACCTCTATAAAACAATAGTCGTACATAAAAGAATGAGCCTTATGAGTTTTTTTCTTCGAGTTTCCCTGGGTTCCACTGAATACACATTGCTCTTCGAGCTGGATATGTCCAATCTCGAAAGTATAGATTGGTTGATATATTCTTTGACTCTCTTCAAAGTTTTTGTAAATCACCATACCTTTGGAAATATAATTTATCATTTAAAAATATAGAATGAGACCCGAGAGGATACGAAGGAGAAGATTAATAATGTTCCAATTTATTTGACCAAAAAAAATAAAAATGTTCCAATTTACAAAGCAAATTTTAAGTACTGATATACGGAGTATTGGATTTTTACAAAGACTTTTTACCTCTCCATATTTACTTGATGAGGGGACTCGATCTTCTAGATCATCCCCATTATCACTAGAAATTCAAACTTACTCTAAAAAGTCATTAATTATTTAAGCCAAAGAAAATGTAGTACTAGTAAATGAGGGGATTATACTTTTGCATTTGCACATACAGTGGGCTTCTTCTGTTTGCAGCCACACAAACCGCGTGGCATTGAATGTAGGCTCACTCTTTTGCATTTATGGTACTCACTAATTGGGATGGAAAACACAACCTTCTCCTGTTTATTAGACAATAACAACTCACTAATGGATGCTTCATTTCTCTATTTCATGCACTTAATTATACTACTTGCTACTACTAGTATTGTTGTACAAAACATTTTTCTAATGTGTGTCTATGGATATACAATAAGTACTCTATATTTAACAATAATTCATTTTAATCACTAGTTTAAAATTTTTTCTATGGGTTCACCCCTTCTATTTTAGGGGATAGTTTAAAAATATCTTTTAAATTTAAATTCTGAACATATACCATAATTATTGACTTTTATGAACTTTATATTTTCACTTGGTCTGAGGTCAGAAACTACAGGCCACGATCTCTCGAATCATATTGATGAGAAATCGATCAACCTTGTTTGTGATACGTTATTGTCGTTAATTTAAGGGAATTTTGCACAAACATAATTTTTTCACTAAATATACTCCGTATCTTTCTTTCATGTGAACACAATGATATCTTACAACCCATTAGATTAATGATTATATACATGTTTAAAGTTGATTGTAATCCTTTGCAAACTTGTGATGGACCAATGTTGTTGAAGAAGAGGAACAGTGGGGTAAACCCTTTGACTTTTGACACCGTGTATGTTACGTGAAGAAGACAGTTAATATATGTAGGGTAAAATTTACTCCAACGTACTTTAGTTTGTAGCTAGTTGTAGATGGATCGATGGCTTTGATCGATGTATCAAAGACCTAGCTACCCATTCTATATATCTCGTGAAGACACATAGCCTTAATTTGTTCTTTCGTATGTCAACCTATACAACCGTGTAATCTTCCTTTTATGGTTGTGAATATCATGAAATCATATGCGTGGAATCCGGCTAAAGTCGTCGCCCTCACACTCGTCCTATGCGAATGTCTTTTTGCTTTGCCTTGATACAAAAATTAAGATGCATGGGTTGACAATCTTTTTCTTCTTCTTTTTTGTTCTGGAATTTGTTAAAATATAATGATGATGGATAGTGTCCCCAAATCAGGAATCAACAAGGGTGCTAAGGGGACAAAATGAGCAAGAAATTAACTAGAACAAGAGAGTCCTAACTAGCATATGTCTAGCATGCTGCAGCTAGATTTTCTATTACATTTCACCAAGGAGACTCTTATGTGAATAAGTACACTTCTTTTGATGCAGACACACTATATTGGAGATGTAATATTTGTATATTATCGAGTTTGAAAATCACACGTTTGCATGCATCCTTGTTGAAGTTTCAGCTAGTACCCCGCTGTGCAATGAAATTGTCTTCCTCGGAGAGGACGGTGAAAGAGTGGTCCAACCTGTCACTTATGAATGGCTTCCTGCAAGATGTGATAAATGCTGTGTTTTTGGGCATGGTAATGGTGAATGCCATCAACTTAAACTTCGCAGGCACCAACCTATGGGACAACACAGACCTTTCAGGCAACAATGGAAAAGAAAAGAAGCAGCTCAGCCCAAGCCCCCTGCTGCGTCTCCTGACGATCAAGTGCAGCTGGAAAAGGGTGAATGTTCTGAGGCTCCCTTAGCTCACTCTTCACCTCATGCTCGTATCATCAGAAAGCAACAAGAAGAATGACTCAAACCTTCCAAAACAACAAAGATCTCTGCAGACAAAGGGAACGAACTGCACAGGGAGGATGGGAGAACAAGAGCTTCGTCTAGATTCATGGCTCTAAGTGACATTCTAGAGAACTTTGAAGATAATGGTTTGGGTGTGGATCCTGACGCTATCCAATCCAATGACTAAATTAACCATTGCGAGCTGGAACATAATGGGTTTAAATCACCCCACGAGTCATACTTTTATGGAGGAGTTTGTGAAACAATACAACGTCGACTTCCTTGCCATTTTGGAGACCAAAGTTCGAGGGCCCAAGGCTGAAGCAATATCTAAACTGGTTCTCAGAGGCTGGAAAAGAGTTACAAACTGTACAGGTATTAATGGGCGTATTTGGATTTTTTGGAAAGATAGCTTTTCTGTTGATTCTATTTTGTTAGAAACTTCGCAAATATTACAATGTAAGATCTCATCTCCCATGCTCTCTAAGTATTTTATAGTATCTTTTATCTATGCCTCTAACAATCAACGAGACAAACTTGATCTCTGGAATACACTCGAGCACACTGCGGTGACTTATGCAGGAATTTCCTGGGTTGCCCTTGGAGACTTCAACTCTATAACTGATGTCAGTGAAAAATTCTCAGAGAAGAGATCTTCCTCTCAGTTCTCAACTGATCTCAAATTCTGCCTTATCAAGATTGGTCTCCTTGATATCCCTGCTACAAGAGCCTTCTTCACCTGGTCAAACAAGCACAAAGATGGATCCTTAACTCAATGCAAACTGGACAGAGTTGTGGCAAACAAGGAATGGATGGATGAATTCCCTGATTCGAGTGCGTATTTTGCAAATCATGAATGCTCATACCACTCCCCAGCTATCCTCACTATTCAAAGCTCTCATCGTCCGAAGAGAAGATCCTTCAGGTTCTGTAATGCTTGCTCTCTGCACCCTGATTTTCATAACATTGTGGCCTCAGAATGAAGCAAACCAGTCTATGGCATCCCCATGTTCAACCTCACAGCTAAACTGAAAAGACTGAAACCCCTTTTGAGAAAACTTCACACTAATTCGATAGATGCTGAGGAAGAGATCATCAAAACTCTGCGCCAGAAACTCTCTGTCATTCAAACTGAACTGCTCAGCAGGCCTTGTGACGCAGTCCTCCTACAAGCTGAAGAAGAGACTCTGTCCTCTACCAAGCAGGCCATTAGTGTGGGAAACAGCATGCTCCAGCAGAACGCTAAGCTTCATTGGCTGCAATTCCAGGACCAGTGTAGCAACTATTTCTACAATTCCATAAAAATGAGGAAAGCAAGGAACAAGATCTCGTCTATCCTGGATGAATGAGGACATCGAATCACTGATCCTGTGGAGATCAAGGCTCACTTTGTTGATCACTTCCGGTCTTGGTTTGGAATTGATAACCATTACCCCCCTTGTGACCAACATATCTTTGATGAAGGCCCCACTGTGAATCACCAGGATAGAATATCCATGATCAGACCCTTCAACAGAGAGGATATCAGGAAAGCTTTGTTTGATATTGGGAGCAACAAGTCACCGGGCCCGGATGGTTTTGGGGCTCACTTCTTCAAAGAAGCTTGGGCAATTGTAGGTAAAGATTTTACTGATGCGGTTCTTGACTTCTTTCATAAAGGCAGATTGTTGAAAGAAATTGGATGCTCTTCCATTGCTCTCGTATCCAAAGTAGATCATCCGAGCACTGTCAATGACTTCAGACCGATTGCCTGCTGTTCGGTTATTTACAAAACAATTACTAAATTGATTGTGTCCAGATTACAAGCAGTGCTTCCAGACCTAGTTGACCAAGCACAAGGTGCCTTTATTAAGGGGAGATCCATTAGGCACAATATCGTTGTTTGTCAAGATTTGATCAAAGGTTATGCTAGAAAATATACAAGCCCACGATGTGCTATCAAGATAGATCTCCGCAAGGCCTATGACACGATCAACTGGACTTTTCTCTTCCAAGTATTATAGGGGTTTGGTTTGCATGATAGGATGATTAATTGGATTAAGCAATGCATCACCAGCAGCTCCCTCACAATCAATTTTGAAGGTGAACTAACTGGATTCTTCCCTTGCAAAAGGGATCTTCGGCAAGGAGACCCATTAGCTCCTTATCTCTTCGTCCTGGTGATGGAATACTTGAGCAGATCATTCAAACTTATGAGCAGACTCAGAGATTTCAAATTTCATCCTCGATGTGCTAGAGTGGGAATCACTCATTTATGCTTTGCAGATGACCTATTCATCTTTGCTCATGGAAATTTAGCCATTCTGAAAACAGTGAAGAATCAACTTGATGACATATGCAACAGATCGGGCCTCTCCATCAACAGTAACAAATCAAAGGTTTTCTTTGCTGGGGTGGACACTGCTACTGAAAGCCAGATCACTGATGTGCTGCAGATTGTCAAGGGAGACCTTCCAGTGACTTATCTGGGAGTTCCTTTATGCAGCAGGAAAGCAATCACTGAGGATTACAAGCCCCTTCTGTCAAGAATCACTTCCAAAATCAACTCCCGGGCTTCTAGACACTTATCCTACGCAGGGAGATTGCAGCTTGTCAATGCTGTCCTCTTTGGTATCACAAATTACTGGTGCAAAGTCTTTGTCTTACCGAAGAAGATTATCAAAGTGCTCACTACTTCAATGCGAAACTTCCTATGGAGTGGATGCAATGAAGGCAGAAAAGCACCTATTGCCTGGAAAGAGTTATGCAGACCGAGAGAAGAAGGAGGAATAGGCCTTAAGGAGATTCTGTCGTGGAACAAAGCAGCCTTCTCATAATTGATTTATGATCTACTCCATGACTCTAATTCTATATGGAATTCATAGGCAAGAACTAACCTTCTCAGAAGCGGAAATTTCTGGACCATTGAAAGGAAAGACACTGACAGTGCCTTATGGAGATCCTTGCTGAACATGAGGGATGAAATTCAGGAAAGGGTCAACAGAGAAAAGCAAATCCCAGTTATCATGACCTACAGAGGCAGATTTGACAGTAAATCTTTATACGATGCTTTCAGGTCCTCTGCACCTACTGCATCCTGGAACAATTGGATTTGGGACAACCTCAACACTCCTAGAATTTCCTTCATTTGCTGGATGATATTCAAAGGTGGTGTTCTTACCAAAGGCAAACTTAAAACTATGGGCATTGTCCAGGATGACACTTGTGTGCTATGCAATGGTGAAGCTGAAACACAAGAGCATATCTGGTTCCAGTGTAGGTACTTTAAGGATGTCCTCCACAGAGTTATTTCTTGGGCAAAAATTGGTCGATGACATGGAGACATACATGATTGGATTGAATGCATCCAAAGAATCAAGGGGAAGAACAACATCAAATTCTCTTTCTAGATCTGCTGCATCACTGCAACCATGTACAATATCTGGAAATGCAGGAATTCGAGTGTATTCCAACAGAGAAGCATTGATAACAGGAATTTGTCGTGCTAATTCCTACTATGCAAAATATCCAAACAAACCTTAAACTGTAGTCCTAGGTAAGTAAAGGTCGAGTCCACAGGGAGATAGAATCTATCTTTATATGCAATTTGTATGTCAATCCAAAGTAATAAAAGGGGGGTTTTGTATGTTTTAATGAATCTAAGCATGCAAAAGTAAACAAACTAAAAGTTGTGAAATCAGTGATGGGAAAAGTACTTAGTCAAACAACATCCACTATTCGTATGACAAGTTGATCCTAGATACTCATTCAAAATCTGATGCAATGGAAATTCCAATTCCTTTTCAGATATAACTAATAGCACAACCAGATACTATTAGCACTAACTAATTAAACAACCCTGAAACTATCAAGATTCAGTTTAATAGCAGCTTTACGGATAGGAATATAGTTGGATACAATTCTAGCATAAAACAACCAGCTTTTATCCTAGAATGTAAATCAGTTCTCTTCTGCATAAGACTAGCACAACCAGATACTAGCACTATGCAGTTGCTACTCTGAAATAGATATGCTCAACCAGTAACAATCTAAATCTAGCAATAGATCAATAACAACAAACCCTAGTTGATCAGACTAGAAATTATCAATATCAATCATAAGCAATCAAGCAAGAGAATAGATAAAATCCATGCAATAGATTAAGAACGAGAATCTCACAACTGAATCAAAACGAAAGCTTCAGCGTCTGACTAAGCAAGAGTGGCTTAGTTCTTCATAGCAAAGTACGTAGAATGAAAAGTGAAATTAGGGTTCGAGAGATATTAGGGAGGCCAAGCTCCCTTCTAACCCTTAAATACTAAAAGTAAATCAGTCTAAATTAACCTAAAACGAAAATACTAAAATCGTAATAAAATCATCCAAAATAAAACAGATCTGGAAACGGGCTCGGTGGGCTTCTGATAGTGGCGGCGGGCGCCGTAGAGAGGGCGGCGGGCGCCGTAATCGCGGCGGTCGCCGGCTTTAAACGGCGGTCGCCGTTCTTAAGTCATAGCCATGGTCGCATGGAAATCCTTTGGCGGCGGTCGCCGCAATGTGAACGGCGGCCGCCGTGAAGCCACTCATTCAGTGTCTTTGTCTCTTCAGCTCCGAATGCTCCCAAGGCCTCCAAAAGTGTGTCTTCAGCACCTCCTCGCCAATACTTCATAACTCTTTGGCGTCTTCTACTGGTGGCTTTATCCTCAGTATTTCCTATGATCTCCAAAACAGCTCAAACACCTCCAAAAACACCAACTTCGCCCCCAAACGCCATACACATGAATGTGTCTAAATCTACCCGAATAGCACCAATAAACCCTCTAATGACTCTTAGTTAAGCCCTAGAAAGTAGTGCTTATCAAGCATAAACCCCACATAATGCTCTATGATGATAATCAATCATGTTAGGAATTGTGTCTTATCTAGATGGAAAAAGGACAATCGAGAGACTAGAAACTGGCTTGAACGAGTTAGGATTAGGAGATCTTCCTTGTAATATCTAGGAATGCCTAGATTTTGTAAGTTTTACTTACCATGAATGAAATTTATTACCTTTCATTCAAAAAGGAAAAGAAAATCACACATTAACAAATACGACAATCTAGGGTTTGCAATCTTTCGCAGAAGCACAAGCAATCGCAAAAGTCAAACAAACTCAAGGACACCAGAGAGTTGTTGACGCGGTTCGGTTCAACCTACTCCGCGGAGTCTCAGGGGAGAGACTCACCCCGTATGCACTAGTGAAAGACGAAAGCGTCAAAGTGGGTTACAATAGAGCAAGAATTGGCAAAGACAAAGCAAAGGAAACACAGATCTACAAGCACAACAATGGAGAACACAAGATCAAGCAAGAGAAGACTGTACAAAGGAGACGAAGATCTGGAGCCAAGCCCGAAAACATCTCAGAGTGTAGGAACTCTAGAAGCCGACAACCACAGCATCACGCGCCATCGAGAAGATTGAACGCGCCACCAAGGACTCTCCTTCTCTCCCTTTTTCTCTCTTCTCTCTCTGTGAAAAAATCTCCAAACGCGGCGATAGACGAGTGAATGAATGAAATCTTAGCAGAAGAAAGCTTTTAACTCTTGGAGCTAGGTCACAACAGGAGACGCGCAGCAGACTTCAATAGCAACATGGGCCTTGGCCTTCTCACGTGCAACCATCAGGCCCAATTACAACTTAAGCCCAAAGCCATCCAACCGAGATTAACTCGGGGTTGCTCAAGCTTAATTACAATGAGCCCGATTTACACATAATAAAGCCATAAACCCGGTTTCCTCTAATCTCTACACAATTCTATACTCTTATGATATACCAACACTTTATATAAGATAGAAACTTGGATTATTGACATAACAAAACGCCCTCTTAATCCAAAGTTAGATCTTAAACTAATCTCGACCTCTTAGCTAGTGCACAATTAGGGGTAAGCCTCTCCATCATCATTGACTCATCACATATCTCAAGGGACATCATAGATGTGTAGAGCATTCCTGCAGAAAACAAATTTGTTAGTAGGCACAATCTTAGTATCAAAGTCTGCAGGATTCAAATCACCAAGAATTTTCTTCACAGTAATTTCCTGATTTTCCACCTTATCTCCAATAAAGTGAAACCTGACATCAATATGTTTAGTTCTTTCATGATATACAGGATCTCTGCACAAGTACAAATCACTCTGGCTATCCATATTAAGCACATGCATATATGTCTTACCCTTAACTTCTTGTAAAATACCTTTCAACCAAGTAGCCTCCTTAGAGGCCTCTATAGCTGCTATGTATTCGGCCTCTGTAGAGGATAAAGAAACTATATATTGTTGTTGAGACTTCCAGGATATACATTTCCCAGCCCAGGTATAAAAGAAAGCAGTAGTAGACTTACAGTTATCTTTATTACTAGCATAGTCAGAGTCCACGAAGCCTTGAAGCTCAGTTCTAGAACAATGCTCAGAATAGACTAAACCCATACCTTTAGTGCCAGCCAGATATTTCAAAGCATATTTCATTTCTTGCCAGTGTTTTTCGCCAGGATTGGACATGTACCTACTCAGCACACTAATTGCAAAGGATAAATCTGGCCTAGTACAAAGCATTGCATACATTACAGAACCAACTGCAACATCATATGGAACATGCTCCATTTTTTCTTTTTCAATTTCAGAAGTAGGACAATCCTGTTTAGAGAAATCCAAGTGACCACCCAGAGGAATGGGTGCAGGTTTTGCATTGCTCATAGCAAACCTGTCAAGGACCTTAAGCATGTAGTCGGTTTGAGACAGATTCAAAGTCTTTTTAGCTCTATTTCTTATAATGTTCACACCTAGAAGTTTTTGAGCAGGACCAAGGTCCTTCATGTCAAAGTGTTTCTTTAAGTCATTTTTCACACCAACAATCACAACCTTGGAGTTGCAAATCAATAAAATATCATCAACATACAACATGATGTACAAAGGGTGCTTAGACTTAACACTTTTAAACTACAAGCATGTATCATACTGACTTCTAGTGAATCTAAGGGTCTGTTTATTACTTGACTTTATAAAGGCTTTTTGAATAATAAATATGTTTTTTGTAAACATGCGTTTGGTGGAAAACAACTTTTATGGGATTTATAAAGAGAGAGAGGGGCAACAGTAAGACATGGAAGAGATCTATTTTTGCACAAATTTCCAAGTACTATACATATCTTTTCCAAAATAATGCCCTTATAAATAAAAAAGGGTTTATAAAGTGTATCAACAAACAAACCCTAAGAGATTTCATGCATGAATCAAACTTTATGTTCCATTGCCTAGGGGACTGTTTTAGTCCATAGATAGATTTTTTTAAGAAGACAGACATGCTCAGGTTTATTCTTATCAATGAAGCCCTTAGGATGTCTCATGTATATAGTCTCAACAAGATCACCATGTAAAACTGCAGTTTTCACATCCATTTGTTCAAGTTCCCAATCAGAAACAATAGTCATGGCTAGAAGAAGTGGTCTTATACTTAACTACATGAGCAAATATTTCATTGTAGTCCACACCCTCTTTTTGGGTGAACCCTTTGGCCACTAGCCTAGCCTTGTATCTAGGAGGGTCATTAATATCAGTACCTTCTTTAAGCTTAAAGATCCATTTACAGTCAATCAATCTAGCTTTATCAGGTTTAGGTACAAGAGTCCAGGTTCGATTAACATGCATAGATTGTATTTTCTCATGCATAGCCTTAAGCCATTCATTTAATTTAGAACATTTAGCAGCTTGTTCATAAGTCTCAGGTGTGTAGTTTTTAACTACATTAGCCATCAGAAAAGCAAACTCAACAATTTTATCATAATTCTCAACCAAGTTGGCATCATACTTCCTATTAGGATTCCTTAGTCTAGGCTCCCTATCTCTAACAAGTTGATAATCAGACAAGTCATGCACATTACTTTGTTCAGGAACATCATGCAAATTGTCATGCAAGGCGCCATAATTATCATGCAAAGCATCATTATTCATAACATCAGTATGAAGTGCATCAGAAGACTCATCTTGAACTTGGTTAGAGTGACTTACTGCCCCACTCAATTGGTGGGTTTGTGAAGCAGCATTGCTGGCAGAGTTGCTATTTTCATGCTCATGAATTTCACTGGAGCTCATCCCAGTGTCCTCTTGATCTAGGGGGTGCCCCAAGTCGAATTCCTCCTCTCCATTAGGGGGCAGGTCATGGTTATTGAAGAACTGTCCAGCTTGGATTCCAACATTTGGAGTATGAGATGTGGTACATGTAGGCTCAGCACTGGACATCAGTTTTGTTTTAAAATGGTATTCATCTTTATTAAAAGTAACAGACCTGGAAGTTATTACTCTATAGCCTTTAGGCTGTATGAGTAACAACTTGTAACCCTTGACTCCCTCAGGGTAACCCAACATAACACATTTTTGGGCCCTTGGTTACAGCTTGCCCTGGGATATCTGGGCATAGGCACTGGATCCAAAAGGCCTAAGATGTGCTATGTTTGGTATTTTTCCATTCCATTTTTCTTGTGGAGTTTTAAACCCAATGACAAATGAAGGGGATCTATTAATGAGGTAGGTAGATGTGACAACAGCTTCACCCTACAAGGACCCTTTCATACCAGCATTAAACAACATACATCTAGCCTTTTCTAGTAAGGTTGTGTCCATCCTCTCAACAGTGCCATTCTGCTAAGGGGTGACAAGAACAGTGAGATGTCTTTTTATGCCATGTTGCTTACATAACTCATTGAAGGAACTATTGCAAAATTTTAAGCCATTATTAGTTTTAAGGCATTTTAAGGTATACTCAGTTTGACTTTCAACCATAGTTTTCCATGACTTAAAATTATCAAATGCTTCATCTTTGGTTTTCAGTAAGTAAACCCACACCTTTCTGGAGTAGTGGTCAATTAAAGACAGAAATTACTTTCTGCCTCCAACTATTTCTACTTGTGCATGCCCCCAAAGATCAGAGTGAACATACGGCATGTCAGCAGTATAGGTAGACTTAGGGAAACTGTGAGCAATTTTCTTACCAAAGACACAAGTTTCACAAAATTTCAAGTCACTAGGTTTAACATCAATCATGCCATTTTTATGCAAATATAGCAAGCCTTTATTATCAATATGACCCAATCTTGCATGCCAAATTCTAGTGAGATATGAGTTGTCTCTATTAACTCTACCACTAGAGACATTAAGTTCAGGAGTTGCTTGTACATAGTATATATAGCCTTCCCTTCTTAATACTCCTAATAAGGACTGTGTTGTTTCTAATCACATCCCTTATCTCATGGTGAGTGTTAATATGACAGTTCATATCATCAAACATAGATTCTGAGAGCAGGTTCTTTCTTAAATTTGGAACCCACCTCACATTCCGAAGGGTTCTTACCTTTCCATCATGCATTCTCATAGGAACTTTACCTATGCCTTTAATAGCAAGAGAGGTATGATCACCTAACATTACTTCACCACCATCACATTCAGTCAAGGATTCAAAAAATCTCCTATGAGGAGTAGCATGCATGGTGCAACCAGAGTCAAGAATCCAAGAAGAAGTATCATGTTCAGGGGCAAATGCAAGCAATCCATCAGAATATTGAGGACAACATTCATAAACATTTGAGTACCCATTAAGAGATTTTTCTTTTTCTTTCTCCCTATTTTTCTCATCTCCTATCCTTTTGTGACAGTCTTTAATCCAATGACCATCTTTATTGCAGTAATGACATTTAGCATATTTCTTATCATTACTGTCATTTTTCTTCTCAGACTTATCTTTCTTAGACCCTTTATGAGCATTTTTCTTATTCTTGACTTTGGCCATCATAACTTCACCTTTAGCTTCAGTTTTAGACCCTTAAGAGTCTAGTTTTTCTGAATAATAGACTCAGTTATCTTAGCCATTATGAGAGTATCTCTACCATATTGGATAACATCTTTCAAAGTATCAAACTAAGCAGGTAAAGCATTCAACAGTAGAACAACTTGATATTCCTCTTTAATCTCATCATCATATATTTTTAAATCTTGAGTCATTTTCAAGAAGATGTCAAAGTTCTCATGCACAGTCAAAGCCACATTCATTTTGAAGGTAAACAATTTGCACAGCAAGGAAATTCAACTAGGCAGAGACTTAGATAGATAAATTTCATCGAAGGCATTCCAGAGAGCCTTAGGTTGAGTGTAACTTACAACCTGACGAGCCACGTCGTCAGTCAACCTTATCATAATCTCAGAATGTGCCAAGTCTTGAGTATCTTTCATCTCAGCATTAGTAGTCCCAATTAGCCACTCCTCAGAAATTGCCCTATAGCATTTTTCCTTTATTAGGATTGCTTTCATCTTAACCTTCCACATGGCATAGTCTGTATTTCCATCAAAAGGCTTTAGCCTTATATTTTCACCCATCTTAAGTACCTGAGATCACAAATAGTTCAGTAAGTACAACTGGGAATTGAAAATAATGATAGAGAGATAGACAGAGGGAAAGGATGTCTTGCTCAAGCTTTACTCGAGTAACAAGACACCACAGAGTAGGAGGCTGGCTCGAAGTCAGAAACCGAAAGACACATGAACCTCAAGGGTGTTCTTTAGAAATGAGAAAGTTTCCAAGAACAGGGTGTACTAAACCTTTAGCTTGACTCCAGAGGCCAATAAACTAAGGGTTCAATACCACGTTGCCTTGCTTGACCCAAGTCACAAGATTCAAAAAACTCAGAAGATGTACACCACAGAGACAGAATCAAACACATGTAGGGGCGACAGATCAAACCAGATGCAACGGAAACAAGATCGATAGAGTTAAAGGCTCTGATGCCACTTTGAAAATCATATGTCAACAAATACAACAACCTAGGGTTTACAATCTTTCGCAGAAGCACAAGCAATCGCAAAAGCCACACAAACACAAGGATACCAGAGAGTTGTTGACGCGGTTCGGTTCAACCTACTATGCGGAGTCTTAGGGGGGAGACTCACCCCGTATGCACTAGTGAAAGACGAAAGTGTCAAAGTGGGTTACAACAGAGCAAGAATCGACAAAGACAAAGCAAAGGAAACACAGATCTATAAGCATAACAATGGAGAACACAAGATCAAGCAAGAGAAGATTGTAGAAAGGAGACAAAGATCTAGAGCCAAGCCCGGAAACATCTCAGAGTGTAGGAACTCTAGAAGCCGACAACCATAGCATCACGCGCCATCGAGAAGATTGAACGCGCCACCGAGGACTTTTCTCTATCCCTTTTTCTCTCTTCTCTCTCTCTCTCTCTGTGAAAAAAATCTCCAAACGCGGCGATAGACGAGTGAATGAATGAAGCCCTAGCAGAAGAAAGCTTTTAACCCTTGGAACTAGGTCACAGCAGGAGACGCGCAACGGACTTCAATAGCAACATGGGCCTTGGCCTTCTCACGTGCAACCATCAGGCCCAATTACAACTTAAGCCCAAAGCCATCCAACCGATATTAACTCGGGGTTGCTCAAGCTTAATTATAATGAACCCGGTTTACACATAATAAAGCCATAAACCCGGTTCTTCTAATCTCTACACAATTCTATACTCTTATGATATACCAACACTTTATATTAGATACAAACTTGGATTATTGACATAATAGAGTTGTTAGTAGATATTTTATTATTATATATTTTCTTAGTATATTAGAGATCTTTGGCTTAGAGATCAAGCTTACTTGTTTTATATACTGTAATCAATTATGTTAACATCAGCAAAGGAAAATTCTTAACAATATTATTCATGACATCAGAGACCAATGAAAACAAACACATTTACCCACATTTATACGTCTTTCCTCCGCCACCATCGATCTTAGCTCTCATTTTTTTTACTTCTTTAGTTCAGTTACAAACTTTCTGATTGCTCCAGTATGACTTATGCTAATGGAGTTGTGAAGAAGGCGACGTTGGATGCAAGGTATCTCTATTACTTGCATCCTTCTGATCACCCTGGCATGATTATTTCCCCGATAATTTTGAAAGGCATAAACTTTCAAGAATGGAAAAAGGGTTTACAAAATGATTTATGTGTAAAATGTAAGCTCGGTTTTCTCTCTAGCACCATCCCATTTAGAAATCAAAATAAGATTTAAAATCAATTCGCCAACCCGTAGATACTGCCCTTGAGATCGAAGACTGGTAGAGCGTGAACTGCATGCTCGTTGGTTGGATTCTCCAATCCATCAAACAATGCTTACCCTCTACCATCACCTATTCGGAGAACATCAAGGAACTTTGGAATGACCTTGGTCAACGGTTTTTATTGGAAATGCAACCCGTATCCACCAATTGCAAATTGTAATTGCTCGTTGCGTGAAAAAAGACCAAATTATTGCTACATATTTCGATCTTTTTAAGTGCATATGTGATGAACAACAGAACTATGTTCCGGTTGCTGGATGCACTTGTGGAGATTGTAAATTGGGCAACAATTCTTAAAACTTAACAAGATCGGGAACGTGTCCATTAATTTTTAATGGGCCTTGATGGTGATCTATATGGTTCTCTTTACTCGACTATAATTGCTTAAGAACCAATGACCGATCTCAATCGGGTCTACTATCTTGTTATTCAAGAAGAACGTCACAAATCTCTCACTATTGAATGATCATCCTGCTCTGAAGCAGTTGCGTTTTCAGCCAGATCCTCTTTGTCAGAATCATCCAAGCACCCCGAAAGAAACCAGTTTGTTCCCACTACAGTAAGTTGGGTCATGAAAAATAACTCTGCTTCAAGATTAGGGGCTTTCCCGACTGGTAGGGTGAACTCCAACGGAACCAGTCTTCATTCGGGTCTGCTAGGTGTGGTCGTGGCAAGGGCTTTGTCTACTTCTTCCTCTGACGCTAGTTGTGGCCGTGTAAATGCTGCTCAGACTGGTAGTGAAGCCTTGTCTCTCAATCAAATTGTGTAGGAACACGAGGCTTTTCGCCCTACTCTCAATGATGACCAATGGAACTCCATGTTTAACAAGCTCAGGAGGTTGCATTCGTAATATGACTCGTCTGATAAACTAATGGGTAAGCCTGATTTTCGATAGATTTAGGCACCGGGGCCTCCTTTCATGTGACAGGTTGCAAGGGTTTGCTTGTCGACTTGGTTTCTATCTCCCCCAGTATTATCTTGTTACCAGATGGGTTACAATCAATAACTCTTCAATCTGGAAATGTTATGTTTGGGGAAAGTTTACTTTTCCCAAATGTTTTATATGTGCCTCGATTTCATTGCCATTTGATGTTTTTCTCTCAATTATGGAAAGAATTGTGATGTATTGTTAGATTGACTGATCGACTTCGTGTAGTTCAGGAACATATTTCGAGGATGGTGATTGGAGCGGGTGAACAACAGGACGCGATTTATTGGATGTGTTTGGTTTGTGTGCCTCCACGAGTTTGCTCTGCATCACATCCATCGTCTACTTTATAGCATAGTCGTTTAGGGCATCCTTCATATCAATCGTTATCTTTACCATGCATTCATGTTAATTATTTGAAATCTCAAGATCCTTGTTCAATCTGCTTAAAATCAAAGCATGTTCGAGACAATTTGGTTTCCAGTTTAAATAAAACATCAAATTATTTTGAATTAATTCATACTGATGTCTGCAGGGGGCCATATATTGTTTCTTCTTTTGGCAGTACCTATTACTTTTTATTGTCGTTGAAGATTTCTCTCATTGTGTATGGGTTTTATTCATGGCTACCAACACTGAGGTAGTTCATTTGATTAAGAACTTTTGCAACTTTGCTCAAACACAATTCAATACAATAGCTTCCAGTTTCGTACAGATAATGGCATGAAGTTTCACCCTTTGCGAGAATTATTTGCTTCAACATGCATTATATTTGAGACTTCTTGCATTTCTACTCCTCAACAAAATAGCCGAGTAGAACACAAACATTGACATATTTTGAACCTTGCTAGAGCTCTTTGTTTTCAATATTTGTTGCCTATCAAATTTTTGGGAGAATGTGTCCTCACTGCTTCTTATCTTATCAACAAGACGACCTCATCCGTCCTTGCAGGCAAGACGTCTTATGAATCACTCTTCCAAAAACCACCTACTTATGATCATATTTAATTTATTTGTTGTTTATGCTATGTGTATTTGATTCATCGGGACAAAACAAACTTTAGCGAGCGTAGTCGGAAATGCATTTTTCTTGGCTATCCATTTGGCAAGAAAGGCTAGCGCGTCTTTGACCTAGAGAAGAACATTTTTTCACATCTCGGGATGTTGTGTTTACTGAACATTGGTTTCCTTATTCTCAGCCTCCAGTTCAGCCAAGTCCTACTCCGCATCCACCCACTCGATCACCGAACATCAATGACGTAGCATCATTGGCATCTGATCTGGTCTCCCCTACTGATTTGCCTTTAGATGATAGGTGGAGCATCGACGAGTCTTCTACGGGTCCAAGATCAACGCATGTTGATTTGTCTTCTAGTGATACAAATCTCGTTTCTCCATATGTTCCCGACTCAATCAATCTAGCTCTTCGTCATAGTCCTTGTCCTCATCAACAGTAAACTAAATGCATGATTATATTTGTCACACAGCTTGCCACATAAACCCCTCGCCATTGCTCCCTCGCTCGCTCCAACGTCTTCCTCAAGTACAATCTAACCTATTGTTAATTACGTAATTAGTTGTCCTTTGTTTTTTTTTTTGCATTCCCATGCACAATTCTTATCAATTGTAACAACCATCTGTGAACCTAATACCTTTATTGAGGCTATGAGCGATCCATAGTGGCGTGTTGTAATGAAGGCTAAACTAGATGCTCTTGAAAATAACGGTACTTGGGACATTGATGAGCTTCCTTCTAACAAGAAGCCCATTGTATGTAAATGGATTTTACGGATAAGGAGAAATTTGATGCTATGATTGAACGCCACAAAGCCCGATTGGTTGTTCTTTGCATCAGACAAGTTGAAGGTATTGACTTTACCAAAACTTTCTCCCTAGTGGCCAAGATGAGTTCCGTACGTACGTTTTTGTCTGTGGTTGCAATCAAAGGCTAGCATCTTCATCAAATGGATGTTCACAATGCCTTTCTAAATGAGAATTTAATCGAGGAAGTATATATGCATCCCCACCCGGTTTTGTGATTCCTTTCGGTAAAATCCTTAGACTTTGTAAGTCCTTATATGAACTTTCCCATGCCCCTTGAAACTGGTTTCGTAAGCTCGCCTTCTCTCTTAAGCGTTTTTGTTTAAAGCAATCATATGCATATTATTCACTGTTCTCTTTTGACTGCTCCAGGACTATTATTCATGTTCTTGTTTATGTGCACAATTTGATTAGTGTTGGCAACTGTCCCCATGCCATTGCTCGATTCAAGGACTACCTTCACACATGCTTTCATATGAAAGATCTTATTGTCATTAAATATTTTCTCGAGATTGAAATTGCAAAGAGTGATGTTGGACTTTTTTGTGTCAACACAAGTATACTTTGGAGATTCTTTCTAAAGATTGTCTTTTGCGCGCCAAGCCAACTTGACACCGCTGCCACAAAATCACTATTTTAGTTAGTCTACCCATCTTCCTTAGTCTTGTCCAAATCAGTATAGTCATCTAATTGGTCATTTGATCTACTTAATAATTACTTGAACAAAACTTTGTTATGTTGTGCACATTTTCCCTAGTTTATGCATACTCCGATGGATGATCATTGGCTTGATGCCTTTCGTGTCCTTCGTTACATCAAGGACACTGATGCGCAACTAGCCTGACGACCGTGCGATAGCGCAACCATGGAGACCGCGACCTTGGCGTCCCCCTTGCGTGTTCTTATCTTTCCCATTTTAGCATTTCTATATTTAGACATTCCTATTTTAGTACTTTCTGTTTTGGCATGTTGCCACTATTGGTCATTTACTATATTTATTATGGTTATTTTTAGCACTTACTATTTTTAGAAGTTTCTATATTAGGCGTGCATGTAGCCCATGTAGGAGCGTCGACCCAATAAGCTTTGCTCGGCCCATAAGTCAAAACCCTAAGACTATTTAAAAAGCCTTCTATGTTGTCATTTGTTTTTGTTTTTTTGTGAAGATGAATTTTTTAAGATGAATGGACAGTTGATGATGGATGGTGGTGGACGATGGGTTTGTCGGAAGCAAATGGATGAATGGTAGGGGTGAATCGGATTAAGCAAAAATGTGAGAAAATAAGTGAAGAGATGGAAAGACAACACCTTGAACCGCTCGATGCTGATACCAATTGATGCGTAATCGATCGCTCGACTCGCTTCTAGTGCCGGATCATGGTCGAAGATGAGTCTCTTGGCTCTGTCTCTTGTGTAACCGGAATAGATTTCAACCTCCACGTGAATGGTGGTTGAAGCTCTCTTGCGCTCGAAGGACTTCAAGGGTGGGGCGAGAGGATTCGATCAACAAGTTAATCAGATGTGTTTGGTTTGATATGTGACATAGATCGATCGGAATAGTCCCCGGTGTTTGACGTCAAAGCTAAAGGGCGGAGGCTATACTCAACGGCAAGGCTTAGCTATAATATTCAACGTAAAAAATTAAATGACAACATAAAAGGCTTTCAATAGCCTTAGGGTTTCGGCTTATAGGCCGAGCAAAGCTTATTGGGTCGGCGCTCCCACATGGACTACGCACACGCCTAATATAGAAACTTCTAAAAATAGTAAGTGCTAAAAATAACCATACTAAATATAGTAAATGACCAATAGTGGCAACATGCCAAAATGGAAAGTACTAAAAAGGAATGTCTAAATATAGAAATGCTAAAATGGGAAAGATAAGAACACGCCAAGGGAGACGCCAAGGTCGCGGTCTCCATGGCCGCGTTGTCGCGCAGTCGTCGGGCTAGTTGCGCATAAGGCACCCATGTCAAGGTTTAATTTGTCTTGTTTTAGATCTCTTTAGTTGATGCCTCTTGTGATTCTAACTAGGCCTTCTGCCTCCTCACTTGGCATTCCATCACATGTTTCTTTGTGTTCCTTGGTAGTTCTCTCATCTCTTGGAAAACTAAGAAACAAACTACGGCTCGCATTCATCAATTGAAGCTGGATATTGTTTGTCGCTTGTTGTGAACTCATTTGGCTTAGTGCTTTTCTTAAAGTCTCTTGGTGTTCATCATCAAGCCCCAATGAAGCTCCTTTGTGACAACCAAACCGCTCTTCACATCTCTGCCAATCCAGTCTTGCATGATCGTACAAAACATATAGAGCTTGACTGTCATTTCGTGCGGGATCTTACACAAGCTAGTATCATCATCACTTCTCATGTGCGCACTACTGAGCAACTTGTAGTAATTTTTACAAAGGCATTGGGAAAACATCAATTCGGGCATCTCATGTCCAAGTTAGGCATTCTAAAGTTGCATGCTCCAACTTAAGGGGAGTATTGAACATAATATTGGAGATATTATGTAGATATGATCTTTGTATATTACATAGTTGTTAGTAGATATTATCTTTTTATTGCATCTTTTCTTAATATTAGAGATCTTTGGCTTAGAGGCCAAGCTTACTAGTTGTATATATTGTAATCTCTTATGTTAATATCAACATAGGAAAATTCTCACTTTCTGTTTGTTCACACTAGTACTATTAGGGCCACATTTTTGAATATAAACTTTGTTGGGAGTTAGAAGTATGAGATATCCAAACTTAGTTTATGAGTAGATGAGTTACTCATTTTATTGTTGAACCCCATGTGTTGGGCTTGACGGCTGGGTCCATACGGATATCTCCTCTCGACAAACTTGTTCCTCTTGTTCTAGATACGGATGGAGTACATTGACGAAGGTGGTTATCATGGATCTGAGAATGAAATCTTCAACTGGAAAGCTATTATTAGACTCAAAGACCATTTGCTCATCATGAAATCCCAAGCTAAAATTGTTGATATTATGTGCCAAATAGATGGGAAATATAACACAAGCGGCATCTATAACATCCTCAAGGAGCTAAGTTCCCACCTTAACTGGTGCTCCTGCATATGGGAAAGCATGCACTCTCCCTAACACAACTTCATCACATGGATTGTTGTCCACCAACGCCTCCCTACTCTTCATAGGCTTCACCAATGGGGAATCGTCAATGACCTACCTGAAAGTTGTGTAACTCCTCATCAGAAACGGAGGGCCACCTTTGGTTGAATTGTTCTTCTACCAAATCTGTCTTTTCCTCCATTCAACAACGGCTTCATATAAGATGTCCTTTCTCGGATCTCCATCAATGGTTGCAATGGCTCTTTGCTACTGCAAACAAGTACTTTATCCTCCATTAAAGAAGATAGCAAAAGAGTTGACAGTGTTGTTTCCAAAAAAGGGTGAAATGTAGCTAAGCGTCCTTTCTTTTCACAATTTTTTTTTACTTAAAGCACTTTGAAAAAAATTACCCTAAAATTACTATTTTAATTTTATTTAACCATTCTTATTTTTAGAATTATTAACCACATACCTCTTATTTTTCAGTTACCCGCCACTTATTTTTCAACTTTGGAAAAAAAATAAGGGAAAAGATATGGTGAAGATGGTGCCTTTGGAGGGGAATGAAGATGCATCACGGTCGTCGGATCACAAGAAATAGACATCTGAGATCGCGCGTCCCATTAACATGAAAAATTTTGGGGAAAATTCGCCCGTGCCGAATTTTATCTGAAAATTAATTCTTGTGCAAACACAATACACATCTGTGTGCATATGAAATACACTTTTTTTAAAAGGTTAAATTTTATAAGCAACATAAGGAAAACTAAAGATGGCTCAAGATGAGCCTACAAGAGTTACTCTATAGTTAGGACATAGAGGAGATATTACAAAAATTCCCAAAAGAGGGATTCAGATCAACCGGAATCAAAGCAAATTACATAATTTTAAGCACGTGATGCCAAGCCATTGATTCCGAGTCAAAGTGGTTCCACTTGGTAAGAAGCCCTTTGGTGATCAAGTTAGTGATATGTTCACAACATTTAGTAGGAGTGCGACTGGGTTGAAGATCAATTGGTTATAGGTGGTCCAAATCGTATAGATCGACAAAGGTGGAGAGAGCCATGGTGTTAGTGTGCAATTCCAGCCCCTTTATTCCGACATGGAGAATGTGCTAGAGGCTTTGGTCCAGATTGTAGCTAATAGTGCTCCATTGAAGCCACATAAGGACTTTTTCAAGGGTGTGACAAGCAAATCTACAGCTTCTCCATAAGTGGGTGTTTGTTTCATCTTGTTCATTGCACATAATAAAACGAGAATCAGAGTTGGGGATCCATTGCCTCATGCGGTCTTTACTGGGGAGACATCCATGAAGGCAAGCCACATTATGAAGGAACATTTGGGATAATGAATACCTTTCTGGACGATTTTATCCCAAACAATAATGGAAGCATGTAGCCTGATGAGATCGTAAAGGGCAATTGCATTGAACTTGCCCACAATTTTGAAGACAAGGGAGGCCATGCTTTGGTGTTGTGGATGTTCAATAATAGAATCAAGCACTCTTAGAAGAGTTTTCCAATACCAGCTATCAGAGGTTCTAGTCTGGACATTTTAGATTATAGAGTGAGTGCTAGTGAGATGTTTGTTACTCCATTTTTTCCAGATATTGCTACTAGGCGTGGAAAAACCACCAGACATATCAAGCTCAAACATGGCTTTGGCCTGGAGGCCTTATTCCACAAAGTAGTTCTTTGAATCCCAAACCTCCTTCTATCTTGGAATACACTATATTGTGCATATGAAATGCACTACTGTGTGCACATGCTATCATATGCATGTATAAAAGTTCATACATTCATATGGAATAAACAATGTGTGCATATGAAATATACTATCGTGTGCATGTGAAAAAACCTATTTGTGCATATGAAATACATACACTACGTGTTATGTGTGCATATGAAATAACACATGTGTGTAAAACCTATGAATATAACCTATGTGCATATGAAAATAACTTATGTGTTCATATGAAAATAACCTACGTGTACGTGCATATGAAATAACATGTCTGTATATCTATAAAAACCTAAGAAATAAACATACATGTTGCATATAAAAATGATTGATTTGTGCATATGAAAATTACTTATGTGTGCATATGAAACAACGTATGTGTGTACATGGTACGCGTCGCTTTCACATAAAATTCGACACGACAGTTTTCAAAATTTTCCCTTTTAATAAAAGCACAATCTAAAATGTCCATTTTTTCCATCCAACGGTCGTGGATCGTTCTCAGTCCACTCCTATGTGGTAATTTTCACGTGAACCCGACCCAAAAATAACACATCTTTCTCATATATATATATATATGATCAAGTGCATAACGGTGTTATGGTAAATAGTGAGGAGTAATCACGGCCTTTTAATTATTGTGATCTAACGGATCAGGTATAGGGAATTTTATAATGGTAGAATGAGACACATAAGATCAACTCTCTAACTAATTAAATCCCATAATTTATGCTATGTTCAAATCATGAGAATTTCATCATAAATTGTAAAATTCTGTTTTCCCCTAATCTAATCATAAATTTTTCATTTCCTTTTCAAAATCAATTCATATTTCTTATTAATTCGAGTAGAACTTTGGAGAAATTTTCAAAGGACATATCCATTTCCCTCCCTTTTGTTGTGCAACCCGAATATACTTCTCCATCTTCCATGGGAGACGACGGTCTCGACGACAACCCCTTGACCACCGAAGTGCACTCAATAGCCCTTCCTCTTGTATGGAACCCAGATGTACTTCTCGATCGTCCATGAAAGACGACAATATCGACGAGGACCCCTTGACCATCATATCAGACTTCCATCTATTCTCTATGTTGGTTCTTGTCCTAAAGTACAACGATCGAATTGGCAAACTACGGTCATCTCCATACTTCTTATATGTTGTGTCCTCGTCTCTAATGTTGATTGTTGGACATTGTTCAATGTTGGTTTGTTCATTAGGTTGAGCGGTCACGTGGTGCGATAAACAATCATTTATGCTTCAATATATTATTTATCATTTGTGTTTTGTAATTGTTCATTCTCAATAGAACAAGGTATGATAGTATATGTATATGAACAAATAATAAATATCAAAAGAACAACTCAATAACTAGATAACCTAATTGTTCACTTGAAGAATTTTATTACATTCACTTGAACAACTACGTATTCGTAACTGATCAAGATAGACTAGGCTATGAACAAATAATCTAAAAAAACAATTCAACATTATTTAGCATGTAACCTAGTTGTTCAATTTTACAATTATCTTAATATTTTCAGCATGTAACCTAATTGTTCAATTGAACAACTCCATTTTATTCAATTGAATAACTACGTGTTATTAAATGAACAAGAAAACTACTCTATGAACAAATAACTAAGATAGAAAGAACAACTCAGCATTAATGTAACTATGTTGTTCTCTTGAACAACTATGTGATAAATAATTGAACAAGTAACCATTATTGATTGTCGCAGAATTCAACGATGACAAAAACAATTAAGAATCTCAAAAAGTACTTATAAATGATAGGGTTAGATGTATGTCGATGGGTAAAATTTCAAAAAAGGAGAGAATTATGGGATTTTAGGAGAGAAAAACATATCAATCTAATTTATTTATTTTTTAACTACGCTTTTACTCTATGCCGTGTTTTTGAATATTTATCCCATGAACAACTCCTACACTAAATCTATATGTTCTCTAGTATATCATTTGTAGGATAAAAAAAATCAATGCTCAATAATACTCCTCACTATTTACCGTATCGAGTCTCTTCACCAGAACCCGACCCTATATATATACAATAACTAGTTTTGTTACGGACGGATTTTAACGTGTGAAAAAATGGCATGGCCGTATTATACCCGTATAATTCGCGTATTAAATTTTTTGGGGAAAAACAACTCCTGTGCACCAAGTTGTACGAGTTTGTGCACTAAAGTCTGTTGAAAAGTGTACCAAAATATGTGAAGTTGTGCACCATAATGTTAGTGAGTAGTGCACTTGTTTTTTTTCAAGTACAATAGTAGTGCACAATGGTTGTACACCAAGTTGTACGAGTTTGTGTACCAAAGTCTGTTGAAAAGTGTACCAAAATATGTGAAGTTGTGCACCAGAATTTTATTGAGTAGTGCATTTGATTTTTTTCTAAGTACAAGAGCAGTGTACGACTTTGTGCACCAAGTTGTATGAGTTTGTGCATCAAAGTCTGTGTAAATATGCACCAAAATATGTGAAGTGGTGCACTAGAATTTTATTGGGTAGTGCAATTGTTTTTTTTCTAAGTACAAGAGAAATGCACAATGTTTCTTGACCAAGTTGTACAAGTTTGTACACCAAAGTCTGTTGAAGAGTGCACCAAAATATGTGAAGTTATGCACCAGAATTTTATTGAGTAATGCATTTGTTTTTTCTAAGTACAAGAGCAGTGTATGAGTTTGTGCACCAAGTTGTACGAGTTTATGTACCAAAGTCGGCTGAAAAGTGCACCAAAATATGTGAAGAGTTGCACCAAAATGTTATTGAGTAGTGCATTTGTTTTTTTCTAAGTACAAGAGCAATGCACAATGTTTCTGGACCAAGTTGTACGAGTTTGTGCACCAAAGATTGTTGAATTGTGCACCCGATTTTTATTGAGTAGTGCACTTTTTTGTTTTTTAAATACAATGGAGTGCACAAACACATGAACTTTCTCAATGCACAAACACATGAAATGTGGTGCACAATTACTTGTAACGTGGTGCACATTTATTTATGACATGGTGCACAAGTATTCATAACATGGTGCACATCTAAAGTGGTGCACAAGTTAATGCACTGACCGATTAACGTCGGTCAACGGTGGTCAACATCGTAGCTCCGGTGGGTTAATGGGGGAGACCACTGGTGCACCAACAAAGTGCACAATTGTGCACCCAAATATATGTGGATCAGATTGCAAGTGCATTGTGCACTTTTCCTCCTGTGCACCTTGTTGCATAGACTTGTAAACCAATTCGCATTTAAAGAAAAGTTCACATTTTAAAAACAATCTACTATATATATACTAAAGCAGAATACATACTACGCCACATGGAGCCCCCAAAATAAACCAACCATTTCTACTGTCACGTGACATCACAACATTAATTTTGCCATGTGTCAAGCTATTATTTTTTTCGTTTTTATTTTGAAAATCATATAAAATCAAATTTCTGTCTTAATTAACAGGATATACACACCATATGAATATTTTATAATCCATTCTTTCCAAAACATAGCACAAAATATTCTCTGTCATATATTTCTTATGTACTTGAATAAATCTGTAATATTGTTAGCATAATTTCTTTCCAAAATACACCCAAGAATATAGTTTACATTCAAAACAAGTGATTTTTTTCAAACAATTCATAAGATACTAAATTGTTATAAGAAAAGAGACATAATTCAAACTTTGATTACAATATATCAATACGTGATTATCAACTAAGTTGATTGAGAAGACTTACAATAACAGGTGCATTTTGCGAGAATGGTTATAAATGAATTAGATACAAACAAAAGATAAGTGAATTAGAGACAATTGTAATGATGTTGGCATTTACAACATTAAACCTTTTATACGTCAATCTCACTATTATCTTATCCATTAACAACTCTCATAGTGTATTGTGTTTGGTATTTGACAAAACACCGTATGATATACAATGTAAATTAATCAAAATAAAATATATATCGTTTATCATTATTTTAGTATCGATTTAATAATTATGTGTCTTTAACATATAGTTCAGAGCATCTAAATTGGTGACAGAATACAATATATTATTCAGAATCAAATTTAATAAACTTAGTTATTAATTTAAAACCTAATTATGTGAATTAGATTTGGTTACTAAATTGTATGCTTTATGATACATAAGATGAAAATTCATTATAAATTTTACTAACTCCTGCTCTTAGAATATAGATTAAAATTTCTTATTTTAGAATCCAAAACCCTATAAAAATATCGCAAACCATGTTAAAAAACATTAAATAACACTAAGCAAGTATAATTTAATTTAATTCTTTGAATTAGTGATTTCTAGAACATAAGTAAAAAAACATTTTGTAATAACTCAAATTAATTTCGTAGGGATGTATGTAATATTAATTAAATCAACATTGGCAGTTGTGACATTAAGAAATTATTTTCTAAAATTAGAAAAAAAAAGTTTTATTTAAATCATTATAATAATTTGTCATATTCAACTACTTATTTTTCTGAAATCTATATATTTATAATATATACATACTATTTGTGACACTGATAGGATTGACATGCATATGTATTTGTATCTTTCGTTTAATATGGACATCAATCAATTTATCACACATCATATATCTAACTTCTGACGGCATAACATATATAAACATATAGCTAATCAACGGTCGATATTATATACCTAATACAAATTTTGTATTTGGGCCTATAATCCCATTAAAGTTTAACATGCTCATTAGTATTATTAATCATGTAATGGGCCAATAAGCCCATTAATTAATTTATTTTAGTTTTTATATATAAATATTAAAATTTATGGTCAGTTATATTATATTTTATTATACATGTTGGGCCACAAATATAAATTTGTGAAATTTGTATTTGGGCCTATAAGTCCATTAACTTTTATCAGGCTGATTAATATTATTAAAAATATATGTGCTAATAAGCCCATTAAAAGATTAGGCTACAGAAACCTCAATTTTATACACAAACCCATTTTTCAATAAGCCCATGAAATGTTTAGCTCATTAAATGTTTAATCCCAATAAATTTTATTCAAAAGCCCATTAACTGAGATTCCGAATGAGAATACTTATATTATTAATGCTATTATACTATAGTAATTCATAATTATAATCCATTTTCTTATCTGAATTGCGGAAATTCATATCACATACAAATTTCAAATTTATCATATAGTCCACCCCGTTTCATATAATAACAATCTTTTATTTAAGATTAAACCCATTATAATATATATATATATAATTACTAAACGAAGAACAAATGCGAATAACATATTTCAGACTTAAACTCCAAAAAATGAAAGAGATCTGAAATTATACTATGTTGCTATGGGTTGATTTTGGTATTTTTTTTAATACAAAATAAAAGTGTTATTACACAAACCGGGCTAATGTTACTTGGGCTTGATTTGTAAAGCTTCCGAAAATTTTGTAATTGGGCCTATAAGCCCATTAATTCAATTTGAAGTTTTAGCTAAATTTGATAGCCTATACAAATATATTTTGGGCCCATAAGTCCATTTAGTATTTACATATTTTTTATATTTTATAATATTAAACTAAATAATTAGTATGTACATTTATTTATTTTATTTTGAACGAGTCTATTAAGTATTTACATATGTTTATATATATTTTTATAATATTGATAAAGGATTAGTATGTATATTTATTTATTTTATTATGAAAATATATCAGATTTTTGAGTGACTATGTAATGGACGAATTAACCCGACATAACAAAATGTTGAGATTGGCTGCTATTAGAGAGAAATGACAATGGACAAATTCAAATCGATCAGGTTAACACATTCCATTCCTTTTTTTGTCAATCTTTGTTGTGAAATTGATATATCAACTTAAATATAAATACTAATTATGCAAGATCTATTCTTGGAGTTAGTCACAATTTTTTAGTTAGTGAGCGTAGCCCTATGTCCGACATTTCAAATGGTTTGTAATGATTATGCTATCAAGTCTCTCTTTACTTCAATTTGTCCATATTTTGTACTATAAAATCTGATATTACAATCAGTGTTTGATGTTCGATGATAAAATTTATATTTATGTTCATGATGCTTAATAAAATAATTATTTTGAAAATGAATTTACGTATGTTTATAACTACAAAGATTATAGTTTTTTTTATATTCTTGGATTATGTATATTTTTTTTCAAAATATCCATCTGTATATGCAGTCAATCAAAATGTTACATCGACGGCTTTGCATTTACCCAGAAGTGATCAAAACGCTCATAAATCACTTCTACCTATTAGTGTCACAAACAAAGAAAACTATGATACCACTTATTTGTTATTACTATCCATTTTCTTAAGTATCAAAATTTATGTTGTATTGCAATCTTTAATAAGTAGATTATGATATAATTATTTAGTTGCAGATCAATTGCACAATACGGGGCTTACAAAACAAATTGATCTTCATAACATTGAACAAGGTATGGTATTATTAGAGTGATATGCATTGAGTGATCTATTGATTTCTAATATTAGAAATTTATTTTGATGCACAAATTAGCTCGAAATAGGAGGAAGTTGAGAATGAATGTTATAAGGCATAAGCAGAATGGAACACCAGTAATTGAATCAGGTTAGCAAAATATATGTCGTATTTAATTAAAATTAATACTTAATGTAGATTTTGCTTAACGAACATTTGTGTAGGAACTGTAGTTGGAAATATTAGGAACTCTGTACTTACCCAAGCTACACCATTATATATTATGGCTAATGGTCAGTCATTAATAAAATTTAGTATCTAATATATTTTTATACATGCATGGTCTTAAGTACAGGGTTATTAATAATCCATCATTATTTAAAACTTTAATGTTCATGTACAAGAAATTCATCTACATTGACAGGATGTTCATCTATTATATTCAATTGTATTTATAAATATACTAAACATAGTGGTTGTTTTATAATCTTGGATTATGTGTAATTTTATATTTAACTAGCTGTGTTTAATTAATAATTTGATAGAAACTAATTATTTTAATTAAATAAAGATATCAATTAGAAAAAAAAACTTAAATAAGTCTTATCAAATCTAAATTCTCTTTATTGCTATTATCATTTTTACTTAATAAATTAATAATAACTAATTATGTTGATTAGATAAAAATTGCCCATCTAAATTTTAAATTTGGCATTATTCAATATTTTCAATTAAATATAGTACTTGAATAATAAAATCTATCGCAAAGAAAATATTACCCAAACTTCAAATTTTAATTAAATTACAAATTAATCAAATTGAAATGGATATCATTGAAGATTCTAAAACAAAATTTGTCCATGATTTATTTTTAATCATATTTTAGAGAAAAGGTTACAAACTAATATTTTAAATGTATTCCACTAAATTAAAAAAAACCTTCACAAAATTATATAAAACTCATATGAATAAATTTTGTTTTTTTTTCAAAAAATTTACATTCAATATCTTTTATATTGTATGGAGATCAATATATAGTTTTGAAATGATGTTGATAGGTATCTTTTTATTAAAATTGTAATGAAAGAAGGAATAGTGACTATATAATATAAGTGATTATGGAAAAATAAAAGGAAAGAACTTATCAAAATATTTTTATAACATGTAGTTAAGAACAAATTTCTCTAAAAGTCAAACAAACACTTGAGCCAAGAAATAAATTATTCCAACTTCTAAATAAGAACAAATCCTTATAATAAAAACTCTATGAAACCAAGATTTGAAGAGTTTAAAAAATTAAGTATATAAGAACATATACTGAAAATCAAATCAGCTTAATAAAACAATGAATATATAAGAT
This sequence comes from Rheum nobile, assembly GCA_027886185.1. Taxonomy (NCBI): domain Eukaryota; kingdom Viridiplantae; phylum Streptophyta; class Magnoliopsida; order Caryophyllales; family Polygonaceae; genus Rheum; species Rheum nobile. The sequence goes on along the minus strand of WOAB01000109.1, from coordinate 6,126,241 downwards.
ATTATATGATAAGGATTAGAGCTTGAATTTGAATATTTATATTTAAATTAGAGCAATTATTTCTTCTGATTTCGTGATATCTCTAATATTTTGTTTATTTATGATCTATTTTATCAATAAATTTTATGTGACTACACTTTTCAATAATATTATCAATACTAATTTGAATTTATATTTGATTTCAACAATCATCATTAATGTAAATCGGTATTGTCAATACCGAAATTCATATCTTATATATAGTTGTGTCAATAATTTATTTAGATGTATACATATATATATATTATAAATCATGGTTAGTGAATTAGTTCTATTAGACTATTAAATAGTTTTATACATAAACCATAAAACATAGAAAAAGTGTAAGTTATATAGGAGAGAATCAAAAAAATTCGATGGTTAGTCAAATTTGTTTCAATTTCTATCCTATTATAAACATAAAGAATTAATTATTTAAAATATGTTATAATATTTTGCAATGTATATCACAACGAGACTATATATCTAATGGTTCTATAATTTATGGTGCTACATACCAATCTAAGATATGCATATATATATCTACATACTCATACTCAATTATTCGATTATTAATTGATTTTGTAAATATTTTCATAATATGATATCTATATTCTATATATATACACTAAAGCAGAACCCTAAATCTTGAGTGTCATCACCAGATTTATTTTTCCTACGTGTGATCACAACATTTACATAGAAGAGATTTTACCTCACATTAAAAAAAAATCACCACATACATTACAAAATCAAGTGTAATTTTTTTCAAAGTTAATTTTAAAAATTATCGAATAAGCTAAGAAGTTAATTAAAGACAAGAAAATTTTCACTTTGATTAAAACTATTATGTAGTATCATATAGATTTTTATATGAAGTTTGTTTTTTGTAAAATTTATCATAGATACAGTTTTTTTTTTTTTTTGCTCAAATAACATAATATGACTTCTATTTAATATTCAACTTTGGTTTGGAGAACTATAGTGATTCAAAACTGCTTTTGATTATTATTGTTTTTCCTATAGTATGACATTTTTTATGAGCATTGATGTATAAAAATTAATCATCTATAAGTACCACTATATTTGACTTTATAAATTCTAATGCCATATTAGTATATTACTAGTCAAATTTAATATTTCACCACCATTAATTCCTCTTATTTGTGGTAATATTGCAAAGTTCTTAATTTGACAAGAAACATGCAGATTCAACAAGGTACATCTGATTACGAGATCCAAGAAGCAAATGGATTTTCTGAATAGGTATTAAGCATCAAAGATGGTATTGTAGGTAATGACAGTGATGGAAAAGCATAAACTCAAATTCCTGATGAGCTATTGGTGAAAAATTATCAATTAGATCTGATTCCAACAATTGTTAAGTCTGTTTATCCCTCTCTTTTGGACAATCAGTTGTCTCCGAAATACTTTGAAGAATGAGCAATTCTTGCACCAACACATGAAGAGGTAGATAGAGTTAATGATCATATATTGTCTTTGTTACCTGATGATGACCTTTACAAGACATGTTTTATTACAACGATGCAAGTGTGTATACGTCTGACTACTTGAACAATATTAGATGTTTTGGTGTCCCAAATCATGTACTTAAACTTAAGGTTGGGGTCCTTATTATACTGCTTCAAATATTGACCAGTCTTCAAGTTTATGCAATGGGACAAGATTGATAACCATGTAGCTCGGTAGTCATGTCAACAAGGAAGAATATTTCAGGCAACAATACTGGACATACAGTTTTGATTCCTTGCATGATCATGTCACCATCAGACACTTCATACCCGTTCACGTTTCATTGAAGATAATTTCTCTTGAGTGTCTGTTTTGCTATGACGATAAACAAGAGCTAGGGTCAATCTATTGCAAATGTCGGTTTGTATCTTCCACGCCCTATTTTCACTCATGGTTAGTTTTATGTTGCATCATCAAGAGTTACTAGCAAGAAAGGTTTGGATATTTATATATAGGACAAAAAACAAAAAAAATCTAATACTACAACCAATGTAGCATACAATGAAGTTTTTTTCCCATACTTTGTAGCAATTTTGAACATCTTACGAGATTTTATATTTACGGTTTCATTTTCATGTATTAGATGAACATTTTGATTATGCTTTATCGTTTTAGTAGTATTGATGTTAGGGATGTGGCTATCCCCATTTCAAAATTACTTAGCCAATTTTACTGTTAATAAAGTTACGGAGAATTCCGCCTCTCTTTTGATAATATTTTGTAAATCTCTTCAATATTTTGTATTCAATTAGTCTTTTTTTTTTATATTAACATTCATCTACTTCTATAACCGTCACTACCTACATACTTCTATATCAATTAAATGTATAATTTTGATATACTATTCTTTTAAATGTAAGGAAAAATAAACAAACCACATGCAAGGCACAGGTACTACACTAGTTCTTATATATTTATATAACATGTATAAGCTTATAGGGAATTCGTATTCCTAATCCTTCATGAGATCAAAAGATTTGGAGAGGGCGGTTAAGAGAGAAGTTTGTAAAATAAGAGCACGAGGTGATCCAGTGCAATTTGTTATGCTATGAAGTATAAAAAACATAGAGAAGAATATATGAAAAGAAGGGAAATTATATTGCTTACTGAATGCATAAAAGTAGTACACCAACATGCTCTTTATATAGAGCTTATTGTCAACTAACTAGCACAAACTTAGGAACAAGAACAAACACATCTTAACTGAAAACTCCTAAACAAACTCCCTAAAAGTCTGTCATTATTTTCCCACAAACACATCAACTAATCCTACTGTGTAGGACACTACTAACAACTACTTGACTAAGTCAAACAATATTAATAATCTTAACATTCCCTCCCTTAAACTGATTTTTTGTGAAAGATCAGTTTAATTGCATAAACATCTTCACTCAAGTTGGATCTTCCATGGTGCAGACCCCAAGCAACCTTCTGAATTTCTCAAAGCTGTCCAATTTAAGAGACTTTGTAAAAACATCAGCAACTTGATCTACACTTCTGCAGAAAACTAGATCAATTATTCCATCCTTAGAGAGATCACGTAAGAAGTGATATCTTACATCTATGTGCTTGCATTTGCCATGAAAAACTGGATTCCTTGAGAGCTTAATAGTTGAACTATTGTCACAAAATAACTTAGTAGAATCATCCTGCTTGAACTGAAGCTCTTCAAGAATATTTCTCAACCAAAGAGCATGACTTGCACATGTTGCTGCAGCTACAAACTCCGCTTTAGTGGTTGATAGAGTGACTATAGGCTGCTTCTTTGAACACCAAGAAACAGATGCAGAACCCAGCATAAAAGCATAGCCAGTAGTACTTCTTCTATCATCCAAGTCTCCGGCATAGTCACTATCACAAAATCCAAACAACTCTGATTTTGCACCCTTGCTATAGAAAAGCCCAAAGTCGGTAGTTCCCCGTAAGTAGCGGATGATTCTCTTTGCATCTAAGAGATGAATCCCTTTTGGACTTTCCATATACCTGCTAACCATACTCACAACATGCATTATATCAGGACGATTTGTTGTCAAGTACATCAAGCTTCCCACTATCTGCTTGTACAAAGTACCATTAACTCTGCTTCCTGGAGGATCCTTCACAAGCTTCGTACTCCGTTTAGTTGGAGTAGTGACAGTGTTGCAATTTGTCATGCCAAACCTATCCAACACCTCCTGTAGATATTTCTTTTGACAAAGAAAAATTCCAGTGGCAGATTGCACTACCTCTATTCCAAGAAAATAGTGCATCATTCCAAGATCAGTCATATCAAACTCAACCTGTTGTTGGAACTCATTTTATAAAGTGGCACCGGGTACTTTTCCGGGCACAATTTCGGTGGGCTCCGGCCAATGTCAACACCGGAAAAAGGAAGAATTGGCTTCGTCTCCGCGAGCACATTCTCGTAATGTACTCATACGGTAAAAATGATTTCCGTTTGAATGAGAAATGGAGGCCCAAAGTTGGTTGCATGCAATGCAAAACTTGGGAAGATGTGGGGATAAATTTATGTCTCACATTGGAAGTTTGGGGGAACATTTCACTAGTATATATACTAGGAAATTGGATCCAAGATTGTGGCCTTGGGTCACCACCAACGTGTAATGGAGAGAGGACCTAGCACATCAAGACCACACGCGCGCCGAGCCGAGTCGAGTCGGACCGGGCGGGCTTGGGCTGGCCAGCCAATGCCCTATATTTTTGGGCCGATCTAGAAGGCCCATCAGTGGGCTTTGACCCAGTTGGACAGTTGGGCTTTGACTGATTCCTGGAGAGATTTCGGGGCTGCAGACCCAGTCTTCCTCCACGTTCAACAGCTCCTGCTTTCTCTCCTTAACGTTCCAATCTGTTGCTTCAACAGACTCGCTCCACTATCTCCTCTGAAGGCTCTACAAAAGAGCAGTTCTGTTCTCATTCGTAAGATACCAGAACATCAATCTCCTCTTCATCCCTTCTCTGTCGTAATACGGGGCGTTTCAGAAGAGCTTGCAGTTGTATCCTGGGATTCGGAACATCGAAGAACCGTCGTAATACGGGGCATTTTCAGAATTAAGGAAAGAGATCCAGTCTCGACTCTGCACCAGATCCAATCCGAATATCGTTCGGTATACTTTCGTTGTTTAATTACAATTTATGTGCGGTTTTTAATAATTGCAGTTTAATTCTGTTCGATTCTGAAATAGCGTTCCTATAGTCTTAATTCTGAAAAGTAGTTCGCTTAAACTGCATATCGCACTAACGAAATTTTGTTTCTGAGTTCGTACACATCGCAAGAATTTTGTATCTTGATCTGCGTTTTTTCTAACTTCTTTTCGCAGGAACTATATTCGAATTTTTTTTTTTGAATCTGTATTTGCGGTTTCTAACCTATTTTCGCAGGAAAATTGCTTCTGGAATTCATTCGAATTTATTTCGAAACTGAACCTTTTCGGCCATCTGTACTGGTGTACAGAAAAATAAAAATAAAATATTATTTCGAACCTGTAATTTAATTCGAGATTTAAATTGCTTCCGTACTGATTTCTGGTTTGCGTTTCTGTGAACATATTCTGATATCATGGCTGATATGACTGAGAAATATGTCGCTGATGTTGCTAGAGCCGAAAATGGAAATCCTGCTGAGTCGACACCCCAAATTCAGTTTGGGAGTGGTCTGCCTGCAGTGAATTTGCCAGCAGTAAATCTGCCAGCGCAAATCTGCAAGCCACAAGGGTCGGAACTGATGCGAATTAGATTGTCCAACCGGCTGCTTATCAGACTGTCCCGACAGTCCATATGCCTGGTGCTGTAAACGCATGCTTGATGCCAGAAAAGTTCGATGGAACTGGCTTCAAGACATGGCAGCTGAAGATGTTCTTCTTCCTGACCACGTTGAAGCTTGAGAAGTATCTGAAAGAGGATAAGCCTGTGCTTTCTCTTCAGAATACAGATCCATACACCCTAGCCAGCGTTGAGGCCTGGACTCATGGGGATTTTCTGTGCAAAGGTTGGGTTCAAAGCCACCTGATAGATCCACTGTACAATGTGTACAGCAACATCAAGACTTCCAGGGAACTCTGGGTTGCCTTGGAAAAGAAGTGCAAGTCTGAGGATGCAGGCTCCAAGAAGTTCGCAGTGGCGAAGTTTCTGGACTTCAAAATGGTGGATTCTAAGCCCATCATGGAGCAAGTTGAAGAGCTGCAGCTTCTCACGCACGAGATCATTGCTGAAGGAATGTCTATCTGTGAGACGTTCCAGGTGGCTGCATTCATTGAGAAACTCCCTCCAGGCTGGAAGGATTTCAAGAGCTACCTGAAGCACAAGCGAAAGGCAATGACTGTAGAAGACTTGATAGTCAGGCTGCGGATTGAGTCAACCAACCGCAAAGCAGATGGGGTTCAGCCTGTTGAATAGAAGGCTAACTTGGCTGAACAGAAGGACAAAGGGAAGAAACGGAAGTTCCAACCCCAGAGCTCTAACAACTTCAAGAAGCAACCAGCTAAGAAGTTCAGTGGGAAATGCCACAAGTGTGGTAAAATGGGTCACAAGGCTGACGAATGTCGTAGCAAGGCTGATCCGCGCAAGGACAAGGGGAAATCCCAAGTCAACATGACTGAAGGAAGGCTCTCGGATGCAGATCTATGTGTTGTAGTTTCTGAAGTCAACATGGTTGGAGACAACCCAAGGGAATGGTGGTACGATACATGTGCTACCAGACACATCTGCTCTGACAGGGGAATGTTCACCACTTATCAGCAGAGCAAGAGCGACGAGCATCTATTTATGGGGAACTCGTCCACATCCAAGGTCGAAGGTCACGGCAAAGTGGTGTTGAAGCTGACTTCAGAGAAGGATCTGACTCTCACCAATGTCATACATGTGCCAGATATACGGAAGAATCTGATATCCGGCACTTTGCTAAGCAAGAACGGCTTCGCTGTGAAGTTCGTGTCTGACAAGCTAGTTCTCTCTAAGAATGGGGTTTATTTGGGCAAGGGTTATGTAAAGGATGGACTGGTCAAATTAAATGTAATGACAGTCATCCCAAAATCTGTTATAACCGATGTTTCAATGAATAAGAATAATACTATTGCTTATGTTGTTGAGTCTTTTAATATTTGGCATGAACGATTAGGACATGTGAACTACAAGTCTATACAAAGACTAATTAACATGAACCTGATTTCAAAATGCAAATCAAGTAAAGACAAATGTGAAGTATGCGTACAAGCCAAACTCACAAAAACGCCATCTCCACATGTAGAGAGAACAACCGAACCTCTAGGTTTAATACACACAGATCTCTGTGATTTAAAGTTTGTGCAAACTAGAGGCGGTAAAAAGTATTTCGTGACCTTTATCGATGATTGCACAAAATACTGTTATGTATACTTGCTAAGAAGCAAGGATGAGGCCTTGGAAAAATTCAAGGAATACAAGTTAGAAGTGGAAAACCAACTTAGTAAAACCATAAAAATTATCCGAAGTGATAGAGGAGGCGAGTATGATGAACCTTTCAACACGTTCTGTAGAGAACACGGGATTATTCATCAAAAAACTGCTCCCTACTCACCAGAATCTAACGGAGTTGCGGAACGAAAGAACCGAACTCTAAAAGAGATGATGAATGCAATGTTGCAGGAATCTGGGTTACCCCAGAACAAGTGGGTGATAAGCGCTACTTTGTAGAGCTTAAGTAAGAGTCATTAGAGGGTTTATTGGTGCCATTCGGGTAGATTTAGGCACATTCATATGCATGGCGTTTGGGGGCGAAGTTTGGTGTTATTAGGAGTGTTTGAGCTAGATTGGAGATCACTCGGGACACTGAGGAGGAAGCCACCAATAGAAGACGCCAATGGAGTGAAGAGATGTGCTAAGAAGTGGTGCAAGGCAAGCTAGGAGAAGAAGAAGATGAGTCTGAAGACCACCGCCCCCGGCGGTGTGAAGATTACCGCCCCCAGCGGCAAGAAGAGCTGACGCCTGGCCACGATAGCTTACCGCCCCCCGCGGCATGAAGGCCAGCACCCCGCGGTGGCAACGCGCTGAAGAGATTTATTTCCGAGTTTTTATTTCGTTCTATTTTATTTCCGAGACTTAGTTTCCTAGTTTGTTATTTTATTTTCTTTATTTCTGAATTATTACTTTAGTATTTAAGTTAGGTTTAAGACTCTTTTAGAGCATCATCTATTCTAAAACCCTAGTTGTCACCGTTTTACGTATTTTTCTCTCACAAACCCTAACGGAGAACTAAACCTCCATTGTTGCACTTGACAGTTTGAAGCCAGCAATTGATTGGTTGTGAGTTTTCTACTCTTGTTCGTTTTCCTATCTAGTTGGATTAATTCTCTTTTGCTTGATTGATTATTGGTTTATGTTGATTTATCTAGATTGATCACCTAGGTTTATTGATATCTTCCTAATTGCTAGGACTTGTGATTCCGGGTTCGGGTTGCATATCTAGTAGCGAGCACGATTGTTGCGTATAGGGGATCCAAGCGCTTCATCGTGAGAGAGAGTTAATTGCATGCTTATAGTAACGGGTTGTTTCTACTGCATGTATCTTGTTGAATCCTTGGGTGAATGCTATTGCTTCATTGAGTCTTGAAGGTTTTCGGATTTGATTTAGTAATAAGTACTATTAGGGCTGGTAGAAGTAATAGTCATCTAAGATCGGGATAAGAACAACTATAGGAATATTAAGAACTTGAGATTGATAGAATTCCGTGATCGACCTATCTATTGTTGTGTGGATCTCTGTTGAGTGTGGCGCTTTTCCCCATTATATTTACAACTGTTTCCTGTGAACTTATTTACTTGTTTTGTTTACTTTGGTTACGATAAACACAAACAAACCCCCCTAGTTCCTAGTTGGTGACTGTGAATTGCAAAGATAGATAACTTGACTCTCTGTGGGATCGACCCTGACTTGTTTGCTATACTATTTAGTAGGTATTTTAGGATTTATTTGATAGGCATCATGACTTTAGCTCTGTCAAATTTGGCGCCGTTGCCGGGGAAGTCAAATTTTCTGTTTTTGTGATTTGTTTGTTACTAACCCTTGGTGTGGACCTATCTTATGGTCCACACTCGTGCTACTAATTCACCTCTTCTGGATTTTGATCCAGAGATTGAGAGAACTTTGTCCCAGGATCGCAGAGTAAACCGTACTTTGGTTTTTGACAACCCTGCATTTGAGATGGGTGACGCGGATAGAACGTTGAGACAGTTGACTGCGCCCGACCTGCAACAGCAACCTTTGGCTGTGACTATTCCTGCTATAGGAGCGGGCGTAAACTTTGAGTTGAAGCCGGGGCTGATTCATTTGCTCCCATCTTTCCATGGACTGGCTGGAGAGGACCCAATCAAACACATGGGTAAATTCCACACAGTCTGCATGAGCATGAAACCGGCGAACGTTACTGAGGAGCAAATAAAGATGAGAGCTTTTGGGTTCACCCTCAAGGATGCAGCTGATGATTGGTACTACCATCTACCTACTAGAAGCATCGATACGTGGAACAAGCTGTATAAGGCGTTTCTTGAAAAGTATTTCCCTGCAAAGAAGGCAAACAGTTTGAAAAAGGCTATTAGCAACATTGAGCAGGAGACTGACGAGAGCCTGTATGAGTACTATGAGCGGTTCAAGAGACTTTGCTCAAGTTGTCCGTTCCACGGGTACTCCAATCAAGATCTAGTGCTCCACCTTTACAATGGTCTGCTGGACAATGAAAGGAGGATTGTCGACGCTGCATGTGGAGGCAATATTCTCAACACAACACCGGCAGCAGCTATGGAGAAGATTCAGGAGATGGCAGAGGGCACAAGAAATTTCGGCAGAGCTTCTACCAAGAGAGGAGTCAATGCTGCTGACTCTAGTCGCTCTGCGTATGCCAGTGATATTGCTGAGTTGAAGGACATGGTGAGGAGACTTACGCTGCAAGGAACTCCTCAGCAACTCAAAGCATGTGGGGTCTATGCCGATCAATTCCATCCCACTGACGCATGTCCTCAATTACAAGATGATACGCCTGCTGAAGTAAACGTTGTAGGAGGTTATGGAGATCCAAGACCTCGGCATGATCCCTACTCCAACACTTATAATCCGGGATGGAGAGACCACCCAAATTTTAGATGGAGGGATCAACAACAACAGCCTCAGTTTCAACAACAACAGCAGCCAAGACCTCAATTTCTACAAAGGTCGCAAGCTCCACAACCTGATGCGTCTCCTTCAACTGCAGATATGCTCCAAGTCTTGACGAAACATTTCACTACTCATGTTCAAGCCACAACGTCAAGCATAAAGAATTTGAAAACGCAGGTGAGCCAAATGGCTGAAGCCATCACGAGGATCGATGCAAAGATGTCGGGAAATCTACCATCTCAAACGGTAGTTAACCCACGGGCAAATGTTAGTGTTGTGACTCTCAGAAGTGGGAAACAACTGCCAAGCGCTGAGGAAGACGTTGCAGGAAAAGAGGAAGCTCTGGAGGAAAACCGCACCCTGCGGCACCAGCTTGCCACCCCCAACGGTAAGAAGGAAAATGAAGATGCTCTGACGACCACCGCCCCCCGCGGCAATGAGGCTACCGCCCCCAGCGGTGACCTTGATTCTCAGAAATCTTCGGGTAGTTTACCGCCCCCCGCGGTGAACACTAGCCGCCCCCCGCAGCAACCTGCTAGAGCTAATGACGAGCCTTATGTGGACACCTACGTTCGTCCTTACTTTCCTCCTCTCGGTTCCGAGAAGCCACCCGCCCCTTTTCCAGAGGCGCTCAAGGAGAGAAGGGTAGTTGACGACAAGGACCTCTTCGAAACTTTTAGCAAGTGTGAGGTCAACATTCCTTTGCTCAAGCTTGTTAAGAGTATTCCCAAGTATGCTAAGTTCTTGAAGGAGCTATGCACGATAAAGAGGAACCAAAAGCAGAAGAAAAAGAAGCAGGTCCAGGTGAGCGAGCAAGTATCTGTTGTATTTCAAAAGCGTTTGCCCAAGAAGTGCAGTGATCCAGGTATGTTCTCTATCCCTTGCATCATTGGTGAGACAAAGATTGATAAGGCTATGCTAGATCTTGGTGCTGCTATTAATGTCTTACCATTGTCGTTCTATGAGTCCCTTGGTCTGCCACCACTACAGGACACTAGACTAGTTATTCAATTAGCTGATGGAACCAATGTCTACCCGAAAGGGGTTGTTGAAGACGTCCTTGTTATGGTAGATACGCTGATTTTTCCCACTGATTTTTATGTTCTTGATATGGATGGTGGTACAGGTGCACATATGCTGTTAGGTAGACCTTTCATGAAAACTGCAAATACCACAATTGATGTTAGAAGTGGGAAATTAACTATGGAATTTGATGGGGATGGAGTTGAATATAACATATATGATATGAAACCCGTCATTAACACCTCTTTGAACTTTGTTGATGTAATGAGTCCTAACCCTTTGGATGAATTGCAACCTATACTAGAGGATCCCATAGTAGACTTGCCTGTCGATATTACTGTATCTTCTAATCTACAGGAAGTCACGGCTTTATTGGATGAGAAGGGTGAGTCTCCTACCTCTCTTTTGGGCATTGGCCCCACTGTGCTAACTCCGAGCGAGAAGCTCGTTCCCTCTATGATGCAGGCCCCTGAAGTTGAAGTTAAACACCCCCTGATCGATCTAAGTATGGGGGGAAGGCGACTACGAAAGACAAGGTGAAAGAGCCGTTGAAGAAGAGGAATGGTCTAAGGTTCAAACCTTTCCATGTTTGGTTCAAGAAAAAGGTGTTGAATGAGAGGGTACCTAAAGAACCCGATGCTGTGGATTAAAGTTGAAGTAGGATGTCAAGCCATGACAATAACTAAGGCGCTGTCCGGGAGGCAACCCGAGGTATGTTTTTCTTTCTTTGCTTTTCTTTCTTTGTTTTTGCATTTTCTTTAGTGTGTTTTTGCTTTGTTTTTGTTCTTGTTTTTGTTTCCGACTAACCTGCAGGGAAGAGACCCATGCCTATTGAAGAAGGTGTTTCCACACCAATGTAAGTCTCTTCCTTCCCTGCACTAAGTCACCCCCCAAAAAAACCTTAAACGGGGGGCAAAAAAAAAAAAAAGAGTTCTACCGTAGGCCAGCTGTCCGGAATCTCCCATGAAGAAGGTGCGCATCATGTTGCCAAGGAGGAGACATTCTCCCCACAGATTATTTGGCAACGATGATGGCCCTACAGTCGACAGTTGGAGAGGAGGTACACCAGGGCCCACACCACGATGACATCTGGGCCCAATTTTTTTTTGTGTTCGTTGAAGGCCGTGCAACCCCGACATCCTTGCTATACCACTATTCACCAAAGTGGTTTTCTTTTGGTTGCACGGTAGGAGAAGATTATAGAGTTGATGAAGACACCCGCCCAACACTAGAGACCTGGGCGTTACTGAGTATACCGCCAGCAACAACAAAAGTGTCCAAGCAGCTCGGCGACGTTGTGAGTTATTTTTTTTTCTTTTCCCTGTGCTTCTATTCTTTTGTCTTTCATTACATTGAGGACAATGCAATGTTTAAGCATGGGGGAGAGTTCTATACTTGCTACGTCGCTGAGGAGAAAAATAAAAAATTGAAAAAGCCAAAAAAATTGAAAAAAGGCTAAAATAGAAATCCTGGGATAGGTCGAAAACCCGAAAGGGCGGCCTAGGTAATAAGCAGGTGGCTTGGACCAGCATTAGGCTGGGATAATAATTGGTCAAGAGTGATGTGAGTTTATTGTGAGCCCATCTATGAAAAAAATATGAGTGGCTTGGTGAAAACCCGAAAGGGCGCCTTGGCAAAATTAGCGAAAAAGAAGAAGAGTGATTTTAGGATTTCTCATTATTCTTGGCGAGGCGTCATAAGAAGAGGAGTCAAAGAAAGATTGTCGAGTAGGTCACTCTGGGAGACATAAGGAGTCATAGATGGAGGCTAGGATTAGAAGTCACTCACGCTTTTGGATGTCCGGGTTAAGCTTGGGGGAAGTACTCTGCTTGCCCCTAGGTTTGTTGATGATGAGGATGTGTTATAGATGAGATTGGCGCCAGGAGTTTTGGAATGGGTTAGGTGACTCTTAGTTGGAGGAGATGCTTCCTGAGACCTTGTGTGCTACATTGGAGGAGTGAACTTTCTTTTAGTTTACTCGAGGACGAGCAAAGGTCTAAGCATGGGGGAATTTGATAAGCGCTACTTTGTAGAGCTTAAGTAAGAGTCATTAGAGGGTTTATTGGTGCCATTCGGGTAGATTTAGGCACATTCATGTACATGGCATTTGGGGGCGAAGTTTGGTGTTATTAGGAGTGTTTGAGCTAGATTGGAGATCACTGGAGACACTGAGGAGGAAGCCACCAATAGAAGACGCCAATGGAGTGAAGAGATGTGCTAAGAAGTGGTGTGAGGCAAGCTAGGAGAAGAAGAAGACGAGTCTGAAGACCACCGCCCCCGGCGGTGTGAAGATTACCGCCCCCAGCGGCAAGAAGAGTTGACGCCTGGCCACGGCAGCTTACCGCCCCCCGCGGCATGAAGGCCACCGCACCCCGCGGTGGCAACGCGCTGAAGAGATTTATTTCCGAGTTTTTATTTCGTTCTATTTTATTTCCGAGACTTAGTTTCCTAGTTTGTTATTTTATTTTCTTTATTTCTGAATTATTACTTTAGTATTTAAGTTAGGTTTAAGACTCTTTTAGATCATCATCTATTCCAAAACCCTAGTTGTCACCGTTTTACGTATTTTTCTCTCACAAACCCTAATGGAGAACTAAACCTCCATTGTTGCACTTGACAGTTTGAAGCCATGAATTGATTGGTTATGAGTTTTCTACTCTTGTTCGTTTTCCTATCTAGTTGGATTAATTCTCTTGTGCTTGATTGATTATTGGTTTATGTTGATTTATCTAGATTGATCACCTAGGTTTATTGATATCTTCCTAATTGCTAGGACTTGTGATTCCGGGTTCGGGTTGCATATCTAGTAGCGAGCACGATTGTTGCGTATAGGGGATCCAAGCGCTTCATCGTGAGAGAGAGTTAATTGCATGCTTATAGTAACGGGTTGTTTCTACTGCATGTATCTTGTTGAATCCTTGGTTGAATGCTATTGCTTCATTGAGTCTTGAAGGTTTTCGGATTTGATTTAGTAATAAATACTATTAGGGCTGGTAGAAGTAATAGTTATCTAAGATCGGGATAAGAACAACTATAGGAATATTAAGAACTTGAGATTGATAGAATTCCGTGATCGACCTATCTATTGTTGTGTGGATCTCTGTTGAGTGTGGCGCTTTTCCCCATTATATTTACAACCGTTTCCTGCGAACTTATTTACTTGCTTTGTTTACTTTGGTTACGATAAACACAAACAAACCCCCCTAGTTCCTAGTTGGTGACTGTGAATTGCAAAGATAGATAACCTGACTCTCTGTGGGATCGACCCTGACTTGCTTGCTATACTATTTAGTAGGTATTTTAGGATTTATTTGATAGGCATCACGACTTTAGCTCTGTCAGTGGGGGGAAGCGTTGCTTACCACCAATTATATCCTCAACAAGATACCATATAAGGTTACTGGCAAAACGCCATACGAACTTTGGAAAGGTAACGTACCATCGTACAAATACCTCAAAGTGTGGGGGTGCCTAGCAAAAGTGGCAGTATCACCTCCTAAAAAGGTCACAATTGGACCTAAGATCGTTGATTGTATTTTCATAGGATATGCACACAACAATAGTGCTTATCGGTTTCTGGTATATAAATCTGACATACCAGACATACATGCAAATACAATAATGGAATCAAGGAATGCGTCCTTCTTTGAACATGTGTTTCCGTGCAAGGATAAAGAACATCCAAAACAAACTCGTGAACAAAGAGAAGCAGACACTTCTGTAAATGAAACAGAAGAGGAAAAAGATGAACCTAGACGAAGCAAAAGAGCTCGAAAGGAGAAATCTTTTGGGCATGAGTTCATAACGGCCTTTCTTTTAGAGAATGAGTCTAGAACTTTCAAAGAAGCCATGTCTACACCTGATGCCCCTTCATGGAAGTAAGCAGTTAAAAGCGAAATAGACTCCATTATGCAGAACCATACATGGGAGTTAGTCGACTTGCCACAAGGGTGTAACGCACTTGGGTGCAAATGGATTTTCAAAACAAAATTGAAAACCGATGGCTCAATAGAAAAGCACAAGGCTAGGCTTGTGGTGCAAGGATTCCGGCAAAAAGAGGGCTTGGATTTCTTTGACAGTTATTCTCCGGTTACGAGAATAACTTCAATCAGAATGCTAATAGCAATAGCAGCATTACGAAACCTCGAAATCCATCAAATGGATGTGAAAACTGCCTTTCTAAACGGGGAATTAGAAGAGGAGATATATATGAAACAACCTGAGGGTTATGTTGTTCCTGGACAGGAACACAAGGTGTGTAGACTTGTCAAGTCTCTATATGGACTCAAACAAGCTCCAAAACAGTGGCATGAAAAATTTGACAATGTCATGATGTCAAATGGCTTCAGCATCAATGAATGTGACAAATGCATCTACTTCAAAAACACTCCAAATGGATACATTTTGTTGTGTTTATACGTAGATGACATGCTCATTATTGGAAGCAATAAAGACATAATCAACAGAACTAAGAGCATGCTTAGTGGGAAGTTTGACATGAAAGACTTGGGACTAGCAGATGTCATACTAGGGATCAAAATCACTAGACGTTTTGAAGGAATTATCCGATCTCAAGGTCACTATGCTGAAAAAGTACTTGAGAGATTCAAGAACTACTCAAGCGGGACTGCAAAGAGTCATGTGGACCCTCATCTTCACTTGACTAAGAACTCGGGGGATGCAGTGTCACAATTGGAGTATGCACGTGTGATTGGAAGTCTGATGTACTTGACCAATTGCACAAGACCTGACTTGGCGCACTCAGTAAATGTACTAAGTTGCTACACAAGTAATCCAGGACACAGACACTGGAAAGGAATAACTAGAGTATTGAACTACTTGCGATATACTCAAAGTTATGTGCTGCACTATGGCAAATACCCAACAGTTCTGGAAGGATACAGTGATGCAAACTGGATATCAGATTCTAGAAACTCAAAATCCACAAGTGGATATGTATTTACACTTGGTGGTGCAGTAGTATCATGGAAATCTTCCAAACAAACACTGCTGGCCAGATCCACAATGGAGTCTGAGTTCATTGCTTTAGACAAAGCAGCAGAGAAAGATGAATGTCTTTGGAATTTTATGGAAGATATCCCAATGTGGGATAAACCAGTGCCAGCATTAGGTGTACACTGTGATAGTCAATCGGCTATAGCTCGGGCACTGAGTCGCTTGTACAATGGTAAATCACGTCATATAAGAAGACGACATAAAACCATTAGACAACTACTCTCGAATGGTATAATCTCAATAGATTATATCAAATCGGCTGACAACCTAGAGGATCCATTTACTAAAGGTTTGTCACGAGATCAAGTTGTTAAATCATCAAGAGGAATGGGTTTAAAGCCTATGACCAAAGAGGATGCTTGATAGAAAACCCCACCTACGTGACTGGAGATCCCAAGATGTAGGTTCAAAGGGAAAACTAAATCAAGCGGAATCTAGATGAGCACTGGGAGACTCAATTCTCCTCCCGGTTCCTAGGATGATGAACATTGCTACCTGTATGAGTTAAGGTTAAACTTGACTTTTAATGATTCCATAGCTTTGAAATACAAGTGGGGTATGACAGGATACTCTTTATGGTAAATCACCTTATGAGTGTGAAATGGGGCCATTTCTAGGAGAATGACGAGAGGCTAACATTCTCCAAGTTCACTCATGAATAACCAGGGATGTTCAAGGCCAAAATGAACACAACAAGAGAACCTAGTTCTATGAGAAGATGAAACTGTGTGATAGCTGTTGTTTCGGTTTACATCAAAGCCCGGGTGGTTCAAGACATCATGTTCACTACCTGGTCGAGTAAATCCGATAGCTACTTACTATGGGTGGTTCAAGGCTGAAACACGCTACCAGCCCAGATACAGTGATTTTTTGACTGTACTCTCAAAAGTCTTTTTGTCTTTTAACATATGTTTAGAATCATTTCTATTCATGTGGGGATTGTTGGAACTCATTTTATAAAGTGGCGCTGGGTACTTTTTCGGGCACAATTCCGGTGGGCTCCGGCCAATGTCAACACCGGAAAAAGGAAGCATTGGCTTTGTCTCCGCGAGCACATTCTCGTAATGTACTCATACGGTAAAAATGATTTCCGTTTGAATGAGAAATGGAGGCCCAAAGTTGGTTGCATGCAATGCAAAACTTGGGAAGATGTGGGGATAAATTTTTGTCCCACATTGGAAGTTTGGGGGAACATTTCACTAGTATATATACTAAGAAATTGGATCCAAGGTTGTGGCCTTGGGTCACCACCAATGTGTAATGGAGAGAGGACCTAGCTCATCAAGACCACACGCGCGCCGAGTCGAGTCAGATCGGACCGGGCGGGCTTGGGCTTGGGTTGGATCGGATCGGGCTGGCCAGCCAACGCCCTATCTTTTTAGGCCGATCCAGAAGGCCCATTAGTGGGCTTTGACCCAGTCTGGACAGTTGGGCTTTGACTGATTCCTGGAGAGATTTCGGGGCTGCAGACCCAGTCTTCCTCCACATTCAACAGCTCCTGCTTTCTCTCCTCAATGTTCCAATCTGTTGCTTTAACAGACTCGCTCCACTATCTCCTCCGAAGGCTCTACAAAAGAGCAGTTCTGTTCTCATTCGTAAGACACCAGAACATCAATCTCCTCTTCATCCCTTCTCTGTTTTCTAAATCGAGTCTGAGAGTACTACGCAGAACGCGTTCGTAGACTTCTGATCTTTGGTTGCGCAATTCAGAAGAGCTTGCAGTTGTATCCTGGGATTCGGAACGCCGAAGAACCGTCGTAATACGGGGCGTTTTCAGAATTAAGGAAAGAGATCCAGTCTCGACTCTGCACCAGATCCAATCTGAATATCGTTCGGTATACTTCCGTTGTTTAATTACAATTTATATGCGGTTTTTAATAATTGCAGTTTAATTCTGTTCGATTCTGAAATAGCGTTCCTACACCTGTTTAATTTTGAATATAAAAAAAGAGTCGCTGAATAGTACAACGACTCTTTATATTATGGTACAGCGACTCTTATACTATGTGGGTGGTGCCCACCTGCCTCTTTCTCCTTCAATTGGAATTCAATCCAATTTACAGAAGGCGCGCGACAATAGAGGTCCGACTGCTAGCGTTGGTGACGACCATGAACGGGGGCAGTGGATCCAGGCGCGGCGGCGGCGACAGACTCGGGAGTCGGGTGGCGCCCACTGGTCACAGTGGTGAGCAACGAGGTGTCCGGTTCGGCGGCGAACAGAGCTCCGGTGGGTTGGTTCTCCGCGAAACAGAGCACCGCAACCCCGCCGGCGGCTCCGGCGGGGTTGAAGGAGCGCTTGATGACGTCGGAGGGGAGGAGCTCGGCGGATCTGAAGGGAGGAGGAGTGGAGGATGAGGTGGAGTTATCGGGGACTACGGCGGCGGTGGAGAGGCAGAGGCGGAGGTCGGAGGAGGTAAAGAAGGAGAATCGAGGAGGGAGGAATTGAAGGAGAGTGGCGAGGGAGCAGAGGATAATATCAAATATAAAAAAAAGCTAAAGTCGCTGACTGGGTCAGCGACTCTTCCTTTTTTAAAAAAAAAAATTTAAAGTGTGCTTCGGGATAAGTCGCTGTTTCATTTATTTTTTTGAATAGTCGCTATTTCCTATTGCGACTTAGTCCGACCCGGCATTAGCCTGCCTATTTTGAGAATAAGTTTACTTCAACTCCTAATTTAGGAATAATTTTCAAAATAGTGCATACTTTGGGAAAAAATTCTAAGCATCTTTCCACCATCTTCAATTTTATTGTAAAGAGTATGCTCATATGGACACCTTTTAAATCCCTCTCTTAAGAAATAAGCATCTATACGACTATACCAAGCTCTTGATGCTTGTTTTAGTCTGTATAGAGCCTTTTTTAATTTCTAAACCTTTTTCTCACTACCATACTTCACATAACCAGGAGGTTGATCGATAAATACCTCTTTTTGCAGTTCTCCTTGCAAAAATGTTGACTTCACGTCTAACTGGAAGATAGGCCACGAGTTGCAGTACTGCTACTACAGTCTCAGATTTTGTGGACGCTCAAACTCACTTTTCCACTCTTCTCTCACTAACATGGCTCTGATACCACTGTTATGCTATAAAGTATAAAAAAACATAGAGATATGAAAAGAAGGGAAATTATATTGCTTACTGAATGCATAAAAGCAGTACACCAACATGCTCTTTATATAGAGCTTACTGTCAACTAAGTAGCACAAACTTAGGAACAAGAATAAACAAATCTTAACTGAAAACTCCTAAACAAACTCTCTAAAAATCTGTCATTATTTTCCCACAAACACAGCAACTAATCCTACAGTATAGGACACTACTAACAACTACTTGACTAAGTCAAACAATATTAAATAATCTTAACACAATTTACCCATACATGCAAAATGATTGATGTTGATTTGATCCAGCGCATAGAAATTAAAAAAATGATCTAAAGATAGCGTTAAATATAAAAGAAATCTTACGCAATGTTGTTTCTGGAAATTCATAATTTCTCTATAAATTGTTTACTTGAAATTGCATGTTGGCCGGTGTGAACATTGGAGGTTGAGAATAGACTCCATGCATGGTCACAACTGCAACTAGGGAGCAGCAAAAGTAGGGATTGGTCAGAAGAAGAAAAAACTCCATGGTCACAAAACATATATCAGAATATTGGGCTACAAATCCCAGCATAAACTTCCATTCCTATTTATATATATTCACATTTCTCATAATGAAGTTTTTAATTAAAATAACCAAAACATTACTAAATCGCTCATACAACAAAACTGCAGAATTCAAATTAATTAATTAATGATCGAGCGGGGCGATCGAGCATGCGTAGGCACACTTCCAATGTATAACAACAATATGATTAAATTAGTACTGAATCATGCCATGTGATGTAAATTTACTCTTTAATATACAATATATTAGTATTTATATGTCATAATTATTGTTTTTTATGAGATTTGATGTACTCAACTTAATATCAATGGTAGTTTATAAAGTTCAGCCATTTAGTCTTAGTTGGGCATGAACCCTTCACTCTTAGAGCATTCACATTCTAGAAACTTGTTTAAAATTTCTTATTTTATTTTTTAATTTTCTCTTTTCATCACATTAGATTAGAAAACTTTATCTCATTTTTCTCACAATCCATAAATCTATACAAAGTTTCTTATTTTATATTAATATGGAAGCATTTGTTGTGCAAAACAAAAATTAATTGTTTTTATCCAAAAAATTGTAAAAATTATCTAAAAAGTTGTTCACATATAACTTTTTATAAGAGAAACAAGTTTATTCTTCAATCTCAAGATTGCACAAGAATTAAGTTTATTTTCTCTTATATAAAGCTTACACATAATTTATTTTTCTTTATTTTAATTTGTTTAAGAAACTCCTAACATTACCATTGTGGAAGCTCTTATGCACCTACATTTATTACCGGACAAAAACAAAACTAGCTCTACATTAATTAATATAGTCACGTTAAGCACGTACGTACGTTAATTATACCTTTAATCGTTCAGCCCATTTGTTTGGCATGAACCTTTCAATATTGTTGTGCAACTATAAATTTAGTGTATGCATGTTATAAGTTATAACTCTAATCAATCGACGTGACACTGCCACACAGGACTAGCGACCTCTAATAATTAGCTACTAATTTAGTATGAATTGCCCCGGGCGTTCGGCACATGGTGTACATGTACTTTAATATTTCTATATCCATGTGCGAAAAAATCATAATGTATGTATACATATGATTTTATACAGCTAAAAATATGTTTAGACTTTTTTGGTATACAACTATGCAGGTCAATAAATCAAATTAAATTAGCATTTATTAACCACCCATATTTGTCTATAGATATAGTCTTATACAGTTTTTATTATCATACTATGTAAATGTTTAGCTTCGCTGTATTTAAAACATAATCTATGTGCAGCAATCCCCTAAAAAAACATATCCTTACATCGTGATATGAATTGGAACAGACTGTGGTACACTGGTACGTAGTTACAAGTTACAACATAAAATAAGATTATGCGACACAGAAAATTCAAAATAAGAATAAAAATTAAAATAATGATGATCACTTTAGCATAAATGTACATCTCTAACTACCTTAAAAACTACTCCCTCCGATCATGTTTAACTGACGTTTTAGTAATCTTCACACAAATTAAGAAGAAATTAATGAGGCCTAAAACTCATCCATTAACCCATAAAATTAGAAGAAGTTACTTTTGCATTAAATTGACTTTGGAAGAAATCATCATACGTGCCTTATGTTGTTCTCTCATTGGAAGAAATAGGAAAGATGAGATAGAAACGTCATTTAATTTATAAGTTTAAGAGGCTAACAATTAATGAAAAGGAATTGGTAAAAGAGAGTGATAATTGTGAGAGGCTAGAACGTCAGATATTTTAGATCAAAAGAGAGAGGATACAACATCAATTAAGCTTGATTGGAGAAAGTATTATGTTTAAACTCAAAAAAATAGTGTTATATATGTAAAATGTCATAATTCGAGATTTTTAAAGCTATGGCATTAGTATAAATTGGATTAAGTGAATCAGTGGAAACGCCATTGATGCACATTGTGAGAGAAAGAGAAAAGAGAAGAAATTCAGTTCAGATGTATGAATTGTAATTTGTTACAAGATTTTATAGTCAATTGATTGATTGACCTTTCTCTAACAACCTCCCGCAACTCTTAACTAACTCAAATTCCTCCCTCAAGTAGGATTGGGAAGTGAGCCTACAAGTCCGAACTTGAAAGACAAAAAAATTGTGTTGCAATTTATTTAGAGGTTTAGTCATAAGAACAACTAATTGAAGACAATACATTATAAGAGAAGTACAAATAAAACCTTCTTCAATCTTGTCTCATACATAGTGACAATCAAGCTTCAAATACTTTGTCCGCTCGCAAAGACGGTGTTGGAAGCAATATGAAGGGCAACCTTGTTGTCACAAAATGATAGAATTAGTAGAGGGAGAGGAGCATTAAACTCACTCATCAAGCTGTCTAACCATACAAGCTCACTGGCATTGGTGGACATGGCATGGTACTCCGCTTCAAAAGAGGATTTTGAAATCGTTTTTTGCTTCTTGGTTTTCCATGACACCAAGGTGGATCCATGCAACACATAATACCAGTTAATGAGCGGCCACAAAACACACATAAGCCCCAAGAAGCATCACAAAATGAGTGAGGGCAAGGTGAATGTTGGCGGAATAGAAGAGACCAAAATCAATTATGCCTTGTAAGTACCGAACTACATGGAGAGCAAACTGCATATGAGGGAGATGAGCATTGCTCAAGAATTGGCTAAGATGTTTATGAGAGATCTGTTTGAGAATGATTAAGGTATAAAAAATTTCCAATCAATCTTCTAAAAACCTTTGGATCCTCAAGTATGGCACCATCATCAATAGATAATTTAAATCCCCTGGGTAAAGGAAATGGTGTTGCTTTATAGTGCAACAAGTTAGTGTCTTAAAGTGTATCCAAGACACATTTTCGTTGATTGAGAAGCATGCCATTACTAATGCGAGAGATCTCCAAGCCTAGGAATTACCTGATGAGACCCAAGTCTTTAATGGTAATATGCAAGGAAGCTTTGATAGTAGAAATCATGACTTCATCATCACTAGTGAGGAGAAAATCATCCACATAAACCTAGGCAGCTACAAATCCATGATCTGTATTCATGACAAAGAGAGAATAATCATAATGAGATTGCGTGAAACCCAAACTATGAAGATGTTTAATCAATTCCAAATTCCACTGTCTCGAGGCTTGTTTCAAGCCATAGAGAGATTGAGTCAATTTGCATACTTGACCAAGAACAACCTAGATATAGCCAGGTGGTGGAGCTATAAACACTTTTTTATCAAGATAACCATGTAAAAAGGCATTATTAACGTCCAACTGATGAACTGACCAAGACTGAGCAGTGGAAAGAGCTAGAAATAAGCGTACAATAGTAAACTTTGCCACTGGAGAAAAGGTATCTTTGTAGTCATTCCCATACACATGATTAAAATCCCTTAGCAACTAACCTGCCATTATATCTTTTAGCTGATCCATTTGGGAAAATTTTAATTTTGAAGACCCATTTGCAACCAATGGCTTGCTTGTCACCAGGTAAAGAAGTAAGAAATTAAGTATGATTGTCCTCCAATGCAATGAGTTCCTTCTGCAAAGATGCAACCCACTGATAGTCGCCTTTAGCTTGGGAATAGGTAGAAGGTTCCTTAATGGAGAGAACCCGAGATAAAGAGGCCACATACTTAGGTGAATGATGAGATAGATCACCTAGTTTGGTTTCCTTAAAGGACTGTGAGATAGAATCTAAGGATAGAGTAGGATAATGAAAATCATCCAACTTCTTGGGATTAATGGAGATACGAGTGGATTTCTGGACAATAAAAGGTGAGAGAGGTAAGGGAAAAAGTATATTTGAGGAGGAAGTAGAAGTGGGTGGGGAATTTTGTGGTGTATTGTCACGAAATGGAGGAGAGACGTGAATGGGATCAGTGGAAGGAAGATTAGATGCATTGAGTGGGTGAATTGGAGTGAAAGAAGGAGAGTAAAAGAGGATGTCAAGGGATAAGAAGTGTCATCAATGACATGTGTAACAAAAGGTAGGGAAGAGGTAGGAGAGATAGGCGATGAAAGAGGTATGGTCTTGTATAGAAAGATGGTTTCATTAAATTCATCTTCTCTGCTAATGAAAGTTTGGTGAGTATCAAGGTCAAAGACTTTGAAAGCTTTATTACCAAGAGGATAACCAAGGAAGATGCACTTCTTGGCCTTGACTGCAAACTTGTTTCGAGGCCCCCTCTAAACAAGAGCAAAACATTGGCACCCGATGATTCGAAGAGCAGTGTAATCTAGAAGCTTATTATAAAGCAACTCAAAATGGTGATTCCCACTATAGAACAAAAGATGACATAAGGTTGATCAAGTGGGTAGCCGCAAGGATGCAATCTCCCCATAACTGTAGAGGTAGACCATCATGGAATCAGACAACCTTAGCAATTTCTGCTATATGGCATGCTTTCTTTCTACGCGCCCATTTTGTTGAGGACTGTATGGATCTGTGCATTAATGAAGGATCCCTTTAGAGGCAAGAAACTCAGTGAAGTTATGTTGAAGAAATTCCAAACCATTATGACTTTGCAATTGAATTGTGTCTCAATATAAGTGATAAATTTTGTCAGTACTTGAAAATTTTGATGTTTGTTATGTAATAATTGGGTTCAGGTGACTCTGTTATGATCATCAACCATAGTAAGGAAGTAACAAGCACCAAAAATGCATGGTTTCCTATGCAGAACCCACAAATCAACAAGAATCAACTCAAAGGTTAGTTGAGCTACAGAAGTACTCCTAGGAAAACTTGTTTATGTTGTTTGGCTAACACACAAGCCTCACAAAACAGTTGATGATCAACAAAGGAACTATTATGATAAATGTATTCCAATTTATAACAAGAAACATGTCCAAGTCTAGCATGTACCAAAGCTTGAGAAACAAATGGAATGACAACATTACAATCTTTATTGAGATTATTTTGTATTCTAGGTAGCATAGATGGTAAGCTAGACTTAAACTTGGTGTGGAGCACATCAACAGTCCAAGCCTCAGGAATAGGTAAAGCTCTATACAGTCCTCCAACTCTTCTTCCATAATAGAGAACTCGACCACTCTAAGGGTCCAGAAATATGAAGGAAACTGTGTTAAAATGAGCAACAAAACCATTGTCATCCAGCAGGTTACAAATTGAAAAAAGATTATGCTTGAACTCTAGAACTAGTAAGACGTCTTTCAACAGAACTTGATGTTGAATTTTGACAAACCCTTACTTCAGAGACTAGCTTACTTGTACCATCTGGTAAACATACACAAATAGGTCTAACTAGTTTAGACTTAGTGTCAAGCAAGTGCACATTACATGTCATGTGATCAGATGCACCCGTATCTATGATCCAATCTAAGCTACCTTTATATTGGGAAGAAGAAAAAACCATAGAAGATTTTGTACCTGAAAAACCACCAAGTGATGTGTCCGAAGTTCCTTTAGCCATCAGCAAACGCATCATGAATTGGTATATGCTAGCTAAAGAAGGTTCGGTTCCCCCAGTGTTGAATGACACAAGTGGACTTTCAAAGGCTCCAGTCATGTGAGCAGCAACATGACTTCCTTCTCTCCCTTTGTTGTCGTTAAACCAATTTGGATATCCCACTATTTGGAATCATTGCTCAATAGTGTGGCCCGTTTGATTACAGTATGTGCACAGTTTCATGGCTTTCTCCTCTATTCTAGCTTTCTTGAAATTTGTGTAATCCTTCTTGTCAATATAACCAATTGAACCATGGTTCATTTTCTAGCAATCAAGGCACTAGCATCCCTTGACACATCAGCCATATTTGTCACAACTTTCTGCCTCTCAATTTTCTAAACTAGATAGTAAACCTTATTGAGATTTGGAAAAAGATCCATACTAAGGATATTATTCACAACACCTTCAAAGCCAAAATTTTAACCTAACAAGAATTGCAACGTTTTGTTCTTGTTATCCTTCTCAAGTAGCTTTCTAACAAGATCACAAGTATACTTGTGAACAGGGTCACTCAGGCAAAGCTTCTAATCTATGAATTTCATCTGAAACATGTTTTAACTTGCCATATTATACTACAACAGAAAGATTACCTTGCATGAGGTTGATCTAATTGTGCTTCAATTGGAAGAGAATAGGTCCATTGGACTGGCCGGCCAAATCGCTCGATTATCTCATCCCAGAGCTCCTTAGCCGATCGAACATACACGAATCCATGAGAAAATCCATCACTCATAGAATTCGTGATCCAGTCGCGAATAATGAAATCGCAAAAAATCCACTTTTGATAATCATATGTTCCTTGCTCTAGAGAAGGAAAAGATCCATCAATGAAATAGATCTTGTTCATCAAACCAAGTGTCATACGCACTCTATGGCTCCAACTCAAGAAGTTGTTCCCATTGAACAAATTTGACACCAATTGAGATCCAAGAGTGTCCGAATTGGACAAAAAAGTGGATTGCCAATTCTTGGTTGATCATCAGGGATTTTGATTGATCGTTTGTTTATCAGATCTTTCAAACTAGCCATTTTAGCTTGATGAAGATGAAACTATCAAAACAAAGAAGGAAAAAAGGTGAATTATGCGGAAGAATGAAAGAACAAGAGTCGTGGCTCTGATACCAAATGAACTGGATGAAGTGAATCATGGTAGAAGCCATTAATGCACATTGTGAGAGAAAGAGAGAAGAAAAGAAATTCAGTTCGAATACATGAAGCATAATCTATTACAAGGCTTTTATAGACAGTTGACCGATTGAACTTTCTCTAACAACCCCTTCACAACTCTTAACTAACTTCCAATTAGATAATATAAATTGGGTTCCAAGCCTGATAACGAAACTTCGAAGTCTTCAATGTTTTTGAAGAAATTGAAAGAACTCTAGTTATTGAATCCACAAATTACATATTGGTGCTTTGAAATTTTCAAAACTCATCCAAATCAACAAGTCAAAGATCTCATCTCATCCTCACTCAACCACAATGCTCCCTAACCGCAATGTGAGGTCTTGCGAATTGGCCATTGACAGTCACATTGTTCTTCGTATGGCACAAACATGTCACGTTTTGCATGACAATATGCCAAATAATTAAGAACATTCGAAGTCGATTGATCTACTAATGTGAGCTAGGAAAACCAATGTAGCTATGAGATTATTAGATTAACAAAGATTGAATGCATGCATAAAACTCATAATGTTTGTTGATAATGCTTGGCTATGACTTCATCCTTAGCCAGAGCGTCTTTAGGGCAAAAACAAAGATTGCGAGTAGAATGAGTTCGTAAAAGGTAAAAGGTGCATTATTGATGAAGCTTCCATCTTTGCTCTAATCAACTTCTTGGAGAGTGAAATTAGGAAATATTTTTTATTTTATAACCACTTGAAAAGTTAGAGAAAATACTAATAACACACATTTCAATTTTATTTCTTCTTGCCTTTTTCTCATCTATATGAACTCATGATCACAAGATGCCATATTTAGTAGCAAATTTGAAAAGACCAACTCTCATTGCAATAATTTAAACTCCTACTTGATACACAAGTAATTTTAGTAAATTAACCTTAGACGATGAATCGATGATACATAAGTCCTAATCTTCACGATAGAGAAAATCCCCACCCCTATTCTTTCTCCTAAAATAAATTAACAGTTTTCCATGATCAATCTATATATAACAATAAAAAGTTGTGTATCAGAAGCATTTATTGTACTTATTAAATTCCTGAAAAAACTTATTTTTTATTATTAAAAAATTGTACAATATCAAGATGATCACCCTAGAACAATGATTAAAGGCTTGAAATATTAACAGGTTGTCATTTAGCCTCAAGGTTTGAGGTTCGAGTCTTGGGACCTCAACTTTGTTAAGCTCTTTATCCCATTACTTTCATGCCTTCCACATACATTAATTTTATAAAAACCAATAGCATGAAGTAATTTATATGACCAAAAAGCCAACATCAAACAGATTACCGTAATTTTTTTTAAATCATGCTACATGTCACTAATTATATTATCAGAACATATATATGGTATGAATCCAAACTGATAAATCTATAAATAATTTATTTTAGAGAAATTTGCGGCGAACCACTTGTTAAAGGGCCGATTTTTAGTAAAACCACCCGTTATAGAGGAAATTATTTTAAACCACCCATTATAACCATTCCGTTAGCGCGCGACCACCCACATGCCTCTGCCGTCCAAATTTCCGTCAAAATGGGTAAAATGACCCTTTTACCCCTCATTTTTCTCCAAATTTACAGGTTTTGTCCCACTTTTAATGACATTAATCTGAACCCGACCGAACCCGATTTTAATTAATTAAACCAAACCGGCTAAAATTATGAGCAGCGTTCCATCGCCTCTCCGGCTCCCTCTGCAAGCAACGAGAGATGAAATCCCTAAACTCTCTCGACGCCGTTGGTGGCGCTTCCGGCGGCGGAGCAAGGCAAATCGCGCACATCAAGCTGGCCCAATCGCCCTACCTACCGACGGAGAAGGGGAATCTCCCCAAGTAGAACTCCAAGATACTCACCCCTAGACTCCAGATGTCCCCAACATAGCCGAAATCGGGAGACACTGAAATCGGCAATTTTTACGTGTTTCTGGCAATTGATCAGGAGATTAGAAGGCTTGATGTCGCAGTGGACGATTCTCCGGCGGTGGAGGTAGAGAAGGCCGGAGAGGACCTGGATCTCTCCGCTAGGGATGGTTCGAACGGGATGTGCTTTGTTTCCAGGGAACCGCCGTCCATGAACTCCTGAAGCACTTGGATCTGACGCCGTTCAGGTTATCGACGCTGCGAAGGATCTTGATCTCCCTCCGGATCTGATGCCGGACGACCTCCTCGTGATTACCGTATATCACCTTGAGTGCGTAGATCCTGTCGGTGGTCTTGTGGAGGACCTTGTAGATGATTCCTCCGGCGTCGGAGCCGACGCGGTTGACTCTTTCGAGATCCGAGAAGTTGAGAGTATTGGGGGTGGGTAGACGAGGAGGCCATTTTCCATGCCTCTGCCGGACTTGAAGATCGGAAAACCCTTAGATGGGTTTGTTAGAATTTTAGCCGGTTTGGTTTAATTAATTAAAATCGGGTTCGATCGGGTTCAAATTAATGTCATTAAAAGTTGGACAAAACCTGTAAATTTGGAGAAAAATAAGGGGTAAAAGGGTCATTTTACCCATTTTGACGGAAATTTGGACGGCAGAGGCATGTGGGTGGTCGCGTGCTAACGGAATGGTTATAATGGGTGGTTTAAAATAATTTCCTCTATAACGGGTGATTTTACTAAAAATCGGCCCTTTAACGGGTGGTTTCCCGCAAATTTCTCTTTATTTTAATCATGGTTGCATAGTACCACAAGCCTTTACAATATACTGTACTAGGAAGCATGCCCGTGCTACGCACGGGATTGTTCATTTTTGTATTAAGTTGGATTTGTATTTTTTAATTTGAATTATTGTAATTTTGGATAATGGACTGATAGTATGAAATAATAGCATTTAAAATGTTGAATACCTAGCGAGAAGAAGGTTGGTTTTGTATGTTTTGTTTAAATTAATGTTTTAAATATATTTCAATGTATTATGCATAATAATAATAATGAAATGTGATTATGGTTCGACTTTAAAACTAATTTGATCTGAAGGAGTTGATGTAATAGGTTTTATTTGTCATGGCCGCGCTTTGGGCGGGATTTTGGGTTTTTAATGTAGGTGTTTTTTTTTTTGGTTTTTTTCCTTTAGAGCATGTTGTATATTAAGGTAATTTTTTTGTTAAATGCAAAGAAGTTGGTTAAGGTGTATCATGAAAGTGCATTTTTTCTCGTAATTGTAACTCTAGAATTGCTTGTTTTATATTTTATAATGTTTGTTTATCATTTTTTATTGTTTAGTATTTGGTCGGAAAAATATTGCTTTCATCTTAAATAAGGGATATTAGATTGCAAATTACTATTTTATAAAATTCCCAGATTTGTTGTTAAATAAGTTTGTTTTCCTTATATGGAGTTGTATATTATTTTGTTTACAAAACTCTGTGCATGTAAAATGGATATTTTATGTGTTAATCTATGGTTTTGTAATTTTGAGTGTGTATTTATTTGATTTAGTAGGTTTTGTTAAATTAATAGGTGACTTTATTTTATTTTTTTAGGAACTCGGTGGTCTATATTTATTTTTGGGGAATAAATGTCCTTTAAAAGTAGATTGTTCGTGTTGTTGGTTTGTGTAATAGTTGTCATAACTGAACTGGTTAGTTCCAATGCAGACTTTGAATTGAACTTGATTTTTAATTTGGGTTGGCTTTTGGCTTTCACTTCAGTCGTGGGGGCTAAACCGATAACCCTAACCCCTTTTATTTGTTGTCTTCTCTCCCTCTCGATCGCATTTCTCTCTTTCACACTTTCCCTCTTTCGATTTTTGGCTCTCTCGCTCATTCGCTATGTCGCAGTCGTCGGTATTGGTTCTTCTTTTGGTTCGTTGTTATTTTTCAAATTCTTGTTCATGTCATTTCTTTTTGTTGTGTGTCGTTATGCTCGAACATGTTTGGTGTGTTCTTCATTTGTTTTAGGGTTTGTCCGAGGTTGGTTCGTAGTCTTTTTGATTTGTTTTGTCCTGTGTTGTTGTGAGGGTGTTTGATTTTGTTGGTTGTGTTGGATCATCTGATTTGCTGATATTTGTTGTAGAGGTTGTTTTCTGTCATGTGTTCTTTTGCTTTTATATTCAGATTTCGTCCATTTGTCGTTGTTTTTCCAGCGTTTGTATAGCCTTTCTTGCCTTACTTTGTTTTGGATCTTTGCTTGTTTTTACTAATTTGTTGGAGCATGACTTTAGTGTATTTTGTTGTGTCTTTGAGTTTTGTTTTGGTTGAAGGTGAAAGTGAATCATGTCCGCTGCCTTATTTTTTTTAAACTTTTGTTTGCATTTTTTTTTGCTGTATTTTCGGTTGCGCAAGGGATGATTTGAATGATCCTAGTAGTTGTTCAATATTATAGGTATATTGTTGGATTTTTACTATGGCTAAAGTTGTATGCCTTTGTTAAGGAAATGTTTGTTTAGTGGATGTGAAGTTGGTGTATTAGATCCTAAAGCCTTGTGTGCACATGTTGTTGTGGTTCAAATTTAGGAGCCTCTTTATAATTCATGTAAGCATGCGCATAAAGTGTGAAATGTAGTATATTGTAATGTTTTTTTTCGGGTTTGTTTATTAATTTTAAGGGTAATTTTGATGAAGAAGTTCCACATTTATTTTTTGATATTTTTTATTTTCTTACATGGGCTTGTATATTATAATTTGTATAGTCTATTTGTATAGTTGACATGAAATTGTGTTTTTAATGAATTTTGTATGTTCCATTAGTTTGTTATGTGTAATACATTTAGATTATATTCCTTATCTGAGTTTGTTGTTTGGATTTCTCACTGCAAATCCAAGTTCATATTGTGTATTGTAATATTGTAATATGTTTGTTTACCTGTTTTAATGTTTTGTATTTGTGATTGCTTTGCTTTGGTTGTTTGGTTTCATATTGATTTCCTTTTTTTATAAAGATGGCATTGGTTAGTGTAAAGTTGTGGTATTTTTTCACGGTTTTTTATATTGTGTTGAAGGTTGTGTATATGACACCGATGTTTAGACCAAGGATAGAAGAATTCCAAGAACTATGGGACCTTGTGAAGAGAGCTAGACAGAGTTTGCTTCCTAGGGAAGGTTATGCATCTGGTTTTTCCTTTCTAGTGTTGGCTTGTATACTTTTTGTGTACGTGTCTTATTATTTCTTGTGCTGTTGTAGAGAAGAAGATGAATGATGACACATGGATGTTGTACGTGCGCGCGATAGTGTTTGGCGACTTTGAGTTGCATAGGCTGGGGGTGGATTTGCATAGTCTGATGAAGCGAGTCGAGGAAATGGGATCGTTTGTCCCGGAAAACCATGAACAACTACGGGAGAAGCAATAAGAACTTCGAGAGGTGAGGTTAATATATTTATTGTCTTAATATGCTTGTTGTGTACCGAACTTTGTTGTTCGTTTTTAGATTGAACTCGATGTGGATAGTAATGCGACAATGACGATGTTGCACGTTAACCATGCACGTTCTATGAAGTCAACACTGTTGTTTTGCTTCATTGAATGATTCTATAGGCATGTCGAGTCCTTTGTTTTGGTTGCTAATTTAATGGTTTATGTTTTTATGTCTTTTTTAGTGGATGTGTTTAAGGTGAAGGGGTGTTTCTGTTATGAACTTTACGGGTTTTGTTTTTGGTATGAAGGGATGTAACGTGTACTTTGTTGGTGTTGGTGACAATTATGAATGGATATATATTGTATTATTATTTTAGTGTTTACAATGGTGTTTGTTCCGTGTAATATATTTAGATTATGTTCCATTGTTTAGTGTCATTTGGAGTTACTTCTTGTATGAAATACTGTATCCGTGTTGACCTGCTAGAAATTGATATTTGAAAGGTTTTAGGTTTGTTGGTGAGGAGGAAGATGGCAAGACAACCTCGGAAAGTGCAGATCTTCCAAGCTTCGTTAATGGTTCTTTAATTGCATTGGACTCAATTGTTTGGTTATACCTTTCTTCTAGTGCTTATCTCTTTCAACATGTGTAGGTGCAGATTTGAAAAAGTTAGAGACTAAGAAAGGTAGTGTTGTAAGATTTGTAGTTGGAAGAAGTTGGCCTTTTTTGTACATTGAGAACTCATATTACATCAGAATATTTTTAATTTCACTTTATTTTTTGAGGATCTTATTTCTGCAATGCAAATGCTTGTGACAGTTTGGACTGGGAAGTGGACATTGAGAGCGGACAACCTGATGATTTCTTAATTCTTGTAAGTTATTACAATGCTTGTAATTTCAAAAAATCCCACATTAACTTTTGTTTGTCAAGATTAGAATTTTGACAACTGCAATCTGAGTTTTGCCTAGTACAATGGATTGTATAGAACTAATAGAAGTATATTGTGAAAATATAATATATTATTCTCCACCTTCTATCTGTGCTTTCTCAATGTAAGAAAGCATATGTTGTAAGCTGACTATTATAGAGTAAAAGATGATTCAATATGATTCTTTCCAAAAAGACATTTATTAGGCAAGCAGAAGCATAATTATAGATATAGCCTATATTTGTTGCTTGAATGCTAATGTGAATATTGGTAGTCAGATAGTGCCTATATGTTTTTGGGTTCCTAGGGTTTTTTTTAGCATGGTTTTGCTGTTTTCTCCATCTTTTCGTGTGAGCCTGTGTTTTGAGTACTTGATTTTACGTGTCCTTTTTCTCTCCCTTCTCCGATTGCATCATCATAATCATCCTCTCGACTCGCTCGAGGAAAGGATGCTAATGTGACTCTTATGTAGTTTTTCAGGAAATGTGATTGGTTCAGTTAGAGTTTGGTTCAGGAAATGTAATCGGAATGCTATATTGCTTTATAAGTTGCAGATGTTCCGTTCCTTTTGATTAAAGGTTGTGCTTCCTAAGTTTGAGCAACGACTAATATAGATCTTAACATATATTGCATCTTCCTACAAAAAGAAGCTATTTTATATTGAATGTACTAAGTCATACTTGTTCTTGTTGGTTGTACAGATGGCATGGGTGCAATTCTTCCAGCTCATGTAGATACCCCTCGTGTTTATATTGGGTGCATGAAATCAGGAGAAGTTTTTTCTGAGCCATCAGTGCTGCCTGACTCTCTGAATTGTACTATGGTTATACTGTCAAAAAACATGCTTATGTTATATTTACTATTCTGTAGGGCGTTCATCTCTGGATCTCATGATGAGTCAAAGGTAATGCAATAGAGGTTGATCAGTATTTTTGTTGTTGTTTTGTTTGTGTGTGTATTGTTTTAGTATAGCTAATTGTAGTTGATCTGTAGATTGAAATGCAAGGTGATTGTAATGACACATGAATGAAGATGGAAGTCATCAATGTGCATCTGGTAATATTGTTTTATGTTTACACCTTTTAACATATTTGTTAGAATGTTGGCATGTGTGAATGTGTTGTTATTTATCTTTGTTCCTTTGATTTCCAAAGCTTTAGTTTGATTTTAATGTTGTATTTGTAGCATAGTCATGGTGCCGTGAAGGTTTATTTCATAAACAATTTCCTATTGCAACATAATATGACTAATTGAGAGGAATGCATTGTTTGGTTGACTTGCTATTGTGTAAAAGCTTGTAAGGCATAACGTTTGAATGCGTAGAAAACATCCTAGATTACTATATTCATATTGAGAGATAATATAACTTTCATAGTTCTAGTTTTGTTCTGAAATCCATAGGTTGACTGAGCTGTTAGTTGGATGACATTGTAGAGTAAATGAATTGGGCTCATACCTTTATTTTGTATGTCTTCAATGTGCTTGTACTTAAAACCTCATGTGCAACCATCACATCAAATCTTAGTTCTTCTATGGTAAAAGGATTAGTTAATGGTTAGTTTAAGAAATGAATTTATCACCTATTGTTCAATATCGAGGTTGTTAAATGCCTCTGCGAACATAATATTTTGGGTATTGTTATGTGCATTATCTTCCTCTTGACTTAAAAGTATTATCAAGCCCTCTGGATCTGGAACTCGGGAGATGGCCACACAGAATTATCCATGATAAAAAACAGGCTTTGGTAGGTATACCCCAACATGATTTAGGGACTGACCTTGGATTTTATTAATCGTCATTGCATAACATGGCTTGATAGGAAACTGTCGTCGTTTCATAATGAAACGCCAACTGTCGATTGTTGATGTCATAGTAATTCGTGGTATCAAAACATTTTCCTTAATATTGCTTCCAGTAATGATGAGAGCTTCAATTATCCATTCACCAAAGTTCAAAATTATCATTCTTGTGCCATTGCAAAGCCCCTGACTTGGGTTGACGTTCCTTAGCAACATGATCGGTAGTCCTTCTTTCAACCTAAGCAAGTGTGGGGGCATCCCTATAAAGTTAAACGTTGTTAGGCTTTTGTTATAAGGCATATATTTTTGTTGTTCTGTGGATTAAATATTGGTGGTACCTGAAAATTTCAATGAATTGAGGAATTCTCGTAGGTACATGGTCTCTTGTTCTGCTGTATATGTTGAACATTTGCATACTTCATCTGAACTCATGCATTCTCTAACAACTCCGTTTAAGAGTTCAAACATGTGTTCGTTGATTGCATCTGCATCTTCATTTAAAGGCGTCAATATAGTCATTTCCCTTAGGTAATTTGGCTCACTGCTCTTTGTATTGATGCCTGGAAATATATGCTCTACAATATGTTCTATAGGACGTTGTGTTTTGGGGATAATGAATTTCGATGGGACTTGAATCCAACTTGGCTCCTCTTCTCCCTCTCTCGACTCTACTGGCGCTTTGCCTTCTCCAATCCTTAAAACCCACTTGTTGAATTCCCTTTTTCCTTCATCTATCTCTCCATTTGGATGAAGGTCATTAACTCGCATGCTTTGTGAAAGAATCAGTAGTTGTCAATCTTTGCACAATTCTGAATTGTTGATTGTTGATTCAACAATGTCATGTCTTCTTCCTTTGGGGATGACTGGGAGAATTTGGCGAAGATCACCTCCCAATAAAACAGTAATCCCCCCAAACAGCTTGTGTTTGTTTTCTTCGTTGGTGTTGCTACAAATGTCTCGTAGCATCCTGTTAAGTGCCTCAAATGCAAATCTGTGTGTTATGGGGGCTTCATCCCATATAATTAAATATGTTTGCTTGATCAGCCTTGCCAAATGTGTGTTTTGCTTGATACCACATGTACTATTTTCCATTAGTTCTAATGGAATAACAAAGCGGTTGTGTGTTGTTCTTCCATTGGGCAACAATAGTGCTGCAATTCCTGCAATTGTGTAGTTTCCTCAGTTATTAATGGAGTCCATTAGTTATTAATGCTATAAAACCTTGTGTATTTTGGAACATACCTGACGATGCCACCACAAGCATAATTTTTTTCTCTGATCTTAGGCGTGCAATTACAGCCTGGTATAAATATGTCTTTCCTGTTCTGTCGGCCCCATAAACAAAAAAAAACTTCCATTCTTATTCCGAACTGACTTGACCAGCCTCTTATAGATCAACAATTGTTGTGCATTGAGTGATGCATGTAATACCTGGTATTACATGCATCACTGTATGTTGGTTTGGTAAATGGAAGGATAACCGCATCACTGTGGGTTTAGAGTAGTGAATGTCAAATGTGAAGAGACGCCAACATGCTTCACATGGAGATAAATAACGGCAGTCCAAATAGTGCTTGATTTCATTGACCTCAATTATTGTTTTAGATGCAGCATTTTTGGAGGCTATGACATTTTCTTGAATTTTTGCAGTTACAAGGTCTGGTCCTTTATTGATGTACTTGAATAAGTACTAAATGTTGTCAGATGTATTGCCCCATTCAATATTGATGTGTGCATTGTACTTGTTATAATGAAACGTCAGTACTTTTGAATTTATTAGGCTTGAGGAATTTCAATGTAGTTTTATTTTGTTTTTGTTCATGCATGGAAGACTAAGGAATCGATAAAGGTGATTGTACGGACTGTACTGATGGAAATGTAGTGGAGGATCATACCTGAGCAGCAAGTATCGATTGTACGGTACAACAAATTTGTTATCCAAGCGTTTCTTCCCCTTTACTACTTGGATTCCATTGTTTCGGTGGTGGTAAACTTGAAAGTTTTCCTCGTCAATAGTGGTATTTGAATAAAAAGACTTAGGAAAGTGTTTACCGCATTTCCCATCCTTCATGCATGGAGATTTCCTGTTATCCTTTCTGCATGGGCCATGAATCATAAATTCTTTTACGGCTTCATATCCAAGAGGATCATGTTCCTTGTTTGGAAGCTCAGCACATGTAATTTTGTCAATATCAATTCCAGTCTCACAGTGGTATTTTTTCTCAAGCCAAACCAAAATGTGTGCATGGGGCAATCCTCTTTTTTGGAATTCAATTGTATATATGACTGCAAATATAGAAATAAGAAGGCAATATCGATTTGAGTAAGTATATGAAATTTAGCTGGGTAGAAGGGTTGAAAGTGTACCAACATGGGTCTTGCCGAAGATCTTCTCTTTTTGAATATCGTGAATGAGAGATGTGAGTTTTATTTTGAATAACTTGGTCATGACATCTGGTTTGTGTGTTGTATTCTGTCCTGATATTTGAGATAGCATATCTTCAACTCTTGGCCATTTTTGATTTGATGTAAATGTTATGAACAATGATGGGTTCCCAAGAGCTCTACAAATAGTCATTGCATCTTGGTAATTTTGTACCATGTATCGTGGGCCCCTGTAAAAGTTGTTGGTAACACGATCCTTTTTCCAATTGCTATTGCAATGTTATCTCCTTTTGTAACTGTATCACATACATTTTGATATAAATATGCCCTTAAGCTATCTTGGTTGTGACGCATCCACCTCAACCTTTCTTCCTCAATTGATGTAAAGGCATCAACTAAGTATTGTTGAAACAATCTACCTCCTCGAATTAGTATAGTCCCTTCAGATAGTCTTTGTTGAATTATGTAGCAGTAAAACTCTCTCATTGTCATATAAGACCGCTTTGTTTTTCTCTTGCCATGATTGATATGATATTCAATTTTTTCATGATATCCGTCTTCACTATATGGAAAAAGAATTGGATATTGCAGCGCCATGTACAGTGGATGGAGTTTTGAAATTCTCTGCAAACCGTGTTCTTTGCTATGTATTACAACATCTCTTTTTCCATCGTGTTGGCCAAAATCACCAAGTATTAAAGCTGCTATTTCCGAGACTTGTGGCATGTCATATTGTCTTTTATCTTCTTGTCTTTCCCCAATCAGTCTGAGCTTGAATTCATAGGAGTTATTGGTAATGCACCAATCACGCGCCATTCTGAAAGCTTTAGTAACACAGATATGATTGTCTAACATGGCAAGCAAAGATTTAACAATTGACTCATCTAGGTCTTTTGCACCATGATCTATGCATGACATCATGTTGTGCACTTCATTGGCTGTATCATGGAAGTATAACTGAGTAAACATTGGCCTATTCCCTTCGGCAGTAATAGAGAGCCAAAATTGTGGTAGTTTTGGCCTGACATCCTAAAAGTGTAAGGGTCTTTTGTTTTGTTGACTGAATTGTCAATTTTCCCTCCAAAAGAAGTAAAAATGAACATACCATTGTATACTCGAATTAGCTGCCTGAACTTTGCTGCAACAAGATCATCGGTAGAGCGCAAAAGTTGCCTCAAGGGTTCGGGTGTTTCATGTAGCTTATTCAATCTGACTTTTCCTTCTTGACAACATATTGAGAACCTCGGCTGCTCACCAATCTTGCAATCACCGATTTTTTTTTCAAACCAAAAGATGGCATCGCAAAATTGGCATTCGTACTTTGGGTAATTCAGTTTGTTGTACATTACCTGCATATCTACATAATGATTATATGTTATATTGGTTTTGGTTGGAGCATGCTTGGAAGATCTTAGGTTAAATTTACTTACTACTAATTCCAATTGATGCTGGTGGTTTTTCCGCTTCTACGTAGTAGGAATAACGGATTAGGAATATGGTTATTATGAATAATAATGTTTGCAACTTACTATTTTAATGTACAATATGGTTGTTGGTTATTTCATATGTGATGCTATATGTTGTAGGAGATGTTAGGCTTACTTTTTTTTGGGTTGGATCCTTGTTGGTTCAGTTGGTGCGAAGTAGAACCTATAGAAAAAAAGTGTTTTGGCTTAATAAAGAAACATATGGAAAATGCATATCCTACTTGAATTCATGGAAATGAGTACATATGAGAGTATTAATTCAGTTCATAGTATGGTAACGGCATTAGTTGTTCTTGCATTTGTTGTTTCTAACAGACACAGTCCACAATAGCGTTGCGTACTTCCATTTGTATGTATGTGTGATACTGAATCCAATGATAATGTTGTTGTTGATTCAGAGACAAGTTGCTTATCCCTCTTTGATAGTAATGTTCTTTCTTATGCATTTGTTGAAGAAGTAAGTATTATGAAAAAGGTTAGTTGTCATGGGATGAGAAGATGCAGCAAAGTAAAATTCTTGTTAAATAACATGGCCATTCATCATCATATGTGATGAACTTAAGACTGTGCACCCAGTTAATCTCTAACTCTCTTATGCATCATAAAAGGGTGAGCGTATTATAAAGTAGTGAATTTGTGATGGCATATGTGGAACTATGTTGTGTGATATTAGCATGCATGTTTTAGAAGGAAATAATGTACACGGAGCTATATTGATTCATCTGCCAACGAAATAATAATATTTACCTTAGCTATATTACATTATATGAATTCAGAATCCATGTATTTTAGGATATGAGTTGGTTCCTTTTTTGATAGATTACCTCTTCTTGCATTTGTTGTTTCTAACATGTCTTTGGGTTAGTTGTCTAGGGAAGTAAAAGTGTTGTTAAATAGCATGTCCATTCATCATCATCTGTAATGAGCTTAAGATTGTGAGTGTTGGTCAAAACTGGTTAATTCTGAATCAATGAAATTACAGAACATTATTTCTATGTTGGAAGAAACCCTTGTTCATGCTACATAATATTGTTATTGTACACGGGAAAAATGTAATATAGATGAATGCTAAACCTGGGTTGGATTTTATCGCCTCTGATAGGCACAGGCCACAAAAGCTTTGCACCCGTCTATCTCATATGACTTATGTTCTAGATTCCAATGAAAGTGATGGTGTTGTTTGATTTGCTAGATGTGTAAAGGCTTGGAAAAAATCTACAATATTTGGATACTGTTAGTGTTTGTCATATGTGCAACTATGTTGTGTGATAACAGAAATGAACGTACCTGTTGGGTAAGGGTGTTTCTTGCCCATCTCTTTGTTTTGAGGACTGTTACTGCGACAATTATAATATGAGATGTTGTTCGTATAAGAATTGTGAATATGAGTTGTAGGTGAGAAAAGTCATAATTACAATGGGTGGATGAAGAAGTTGTTTGTTCTTGCCTTTTGCTATGCCTTACCTGATTACATATCATTAATTGAGGAGGAGTTACGTTTGCATTATTTAAGATATTAGGATGCATGTTTTAGAAGTAAATAATGTACACATACCTATACTGCTTCATCTGCCACGAAACAATAGTATTTACCTAAGCTGTATTATATTATATGAATTTAGAATCCATGTATTTTAGGATATGATCTGGTTCTTTTTTTGATGGATTATCGAGTCTCCCACCATATCCACCATATGATTTGGCCATATAAGCTGATTAAATCATCACTTAGCAGGGACATGACAGACACCTATCTTAAGTTATTTATGACAACATTCGGAATCTAATATTTACATTTTGTGTATGAAATTATATGAATTTAGAATCCACGTATCTTGTCATATAACTAATAACATTGTTTATTATGTGGGTGTTCTTGCATAAACAGTGTTACATATTTGGCTGCATATTATGCAAGTTTTTTCAAGATCCGTGTATACTTTCATTCTCCAGTCTACTATTATCGTAATAAATTACATTGTCCTATTGCTTGAGGTAGAAGAAATGGCTGAAGTTTTACGAAAACATGGGCTTCATAGGAAATCATGTACCAATGTTTAGTTTATGCCTTCCCAATATATATAATACATGTTGGTTCAATCAATTTCATTTGTCTGATGAAGGACGTCTGTATAGTAGGGTATTCGAGGCTCAAGGCGTGAGTAATAAAGTCGTGGATAGGAAATCATGCTTGTTCAGCCACTTTCGATTAAAGGATGTGCCAAAGTGCAGAAATGTAGTTGGGGATACGCTATTCATATTGTTAACTAATATTGCAAAAATAACAGTAACACATTCTGCAAATATATGAAATTGGTCGAGTACTTATTTGAAAAAGATTGGAGAAAACCAATAACCTCAAGATTAAGGCGGACACGAAGTGGGAGAACATGAAAAAAGTCTTGGTTTTCCATCGGCTAATCTATAATTATTAATGTTATGTTCTGTAGGAGGCTAAGGAGTGGTTGTCACCACTGCGCTTGGAAGAATAAATGGGTCTCCTTCTATGAACCCTGGTTTCTCAAAGTTGGCCATTGCGGAATCTTCTGAAATTTGGGCCTCCCCATCACTCATGCTCCCTTGCGTTATAACATCAGTAAGTCTGCTTTCATGTTTTTTAATTTCCTTCATGAGCTATGGACTTTTTTAGTGCATCTGTATGTTTGCAGGGGATTAAGGCTGTTGTTAAATATGGGCCACATACATGCATAGGATATTGAATTAGTAGTAGCAATAACAAATTATATGCTTACATTAAGGTTTCTTGTGAAGCCTCTACTACATGTAGCAAGTTACTTGCATCATCCTCCCTTGGACATTTTTGAGTTAATTTAAGGTTTAGTCTCACACTTTGCTTTTAGTAATATGTCGTGCACATGTTCAAGAAAAATAACAATGTATAGCCTAAGAGATGGAATTACCTCTAACGATGTGGTTATTGTAGGAAGAATATTTGTGCATGTGAAGCTCTCGGCATCGATGGAATAGTAAGTATGTGACTTGATCTCCAATGTATGTAAAGTGTTGATGATGTTGGCTAACCCATTAGACAAAACATTGTCATCGCTCTCATCATGCTGATTCATAACGGGTGAGAGTTAGTATTGTGAAGAAGCATAATTTCATGAAAGATTGGATTAGGAAAACAAAAATAGGATAGTGGGAACAAATTGCCTTACATTTTTTAACAAAGAGTCAGTTATTGTCCCAACCAACTTCTCAGTTGTGTCATCAAACAAGGTGACTGTTGTTGCCATTGTAGAATCTTCGACAATTAGGCGTAGCTTAAATCTGTAATAGCATGTATAAATGTGGGGGAATCAGGTTAAAACTATACGATTAGGTATGCATAGAGGCTAACATAGTGGTTTGCATAAATACCTAGCCTTTAGGAAGGTAACTGGCATTTCACACGAAGTGCAGTAAAAAATCCCATGTCGCCGAGTCACACCTTTCTTGCATTTCCCACTTGTGCAGGCAAAATAGTACCATGGTGTTTGGGTTGTGATTTCTACAATTCTAACTTCAGAGTAAAATACTGCATCATGCAAGCAAATATGCAATCGTGGTGGAGTATTAAATTCTACCTGCCAAACGTTTTGAATTTAGGCAATTCATGAGTACAGTAATAAGAAGCACCCTTTTTTTTTCTCTACACCAATGAAGCATCTACAGAATAGTCATGTTCATTGTTGGTAGACCTTGATTTGCATGAGGTCCATTCAGGGCAGTGTCATCTCTGCACAGGGTAATGCGCATGGAATGAAGGTAAGTAGTTTTGTATGCAGTGGGAGGCTTACAATTATGGTATTATATGAGGTAGTAATAATGTGGTTGCATATTTACAGATTGCGGTTCCTAAACTCAATCAACTGGGGGATGTCTTTGGAATCATAAATCATTATGGATGGAGTGCTTGATATGTAGACCTCATCTGCAGGGAGCGCATAGCAACATTAACTAACAAAACTTGATGCATTTTTATGTCAGGTAAAGTACAAACAGTTGATACTCCATATTACGTTTGAATTCCTTCGCATGCTGTATTTTCTTGACAATATAACCTCCATGAAGTTCAATCATGTTATTGTTATTTCTGACAATACAAAAATCTTTCTTATTAGGCAGCACATTAAAGCCTCTTATGTTGTACACAAACCCCTCTTCTAGTTTGTTTATGAAACAATGAGCAACATTGCTTTTCGTTGTGCAGTGAATGACATTTCCCTAAAGGTATAAGCAGGAAACAGTTAGATCTATGCAAGGACAGAAAACGATATTAAGCAGGACAAACAATAAGGCATAGATGGGATGTGTGCATACCATGTCATCAGATAAAACGAAATCAGTACTGATGTATGTTTCCGTCCTAGTGAAGACATCCCATTTCCGGCAAACCATTACCTCAATGGTTAAAGTCACACCTTCACCCAACTCGTTTAGCCTTGTAACACTCATATTCACAATCTCTCTTGTATGTGTGAAGATGTGACAACTGGAGTGAAGAAATGGGTAAACAGTGCCGACCTTTTATAGGCAAAATACTTACAACGTTCAACTTTTCCAGCACGTGCAAGAAGGTGAGGATAACGTCTTTTGGAGGAAGAGTTATAATCTCTTTCAGGAATACTGAATTGGAACATTTTTCTGGCATTTATTGAGTTGAAAAGGCGTTTTACCACAGGCAGTGTTGAGTGCTAGAAGGTTGGGCGTTTTTCCGGGTGCCATTGCATTAAAATGGGGCAATATCAAAGAGTCTAATACCCTTACCGACCTTTTTAATAGTTGCAATTTATGAATGTTGAATTGCCAGCGCACGACCGGTGGAATTCTGCAGCTCATTGATTTTGGGAGTTTTCTCATACGGAACGGCCCGTTGAAATAGTTTTGGCCCAACTTGCAGCAGTCTCTCGACCTCTATTTCACTACTGATTTGGTAGGTGATAAAAGTAAATAGTGAATAGTAAAATAAAGATTTACTTGGGTTCATTTGGTATCAGAACCACTAGCTATTTACATCTGAATTATAGTCCATAATCCTTACGCCTTTAGTTACTGTTTACCTAAGTCATATTCGTTACTGTTACTAAAGAGTGCGTGTTTGGTTTAGTCGTAAAATCGCTTGGTTAGCCCGTTGAATAGGGTGGTCCCGGTCGATGGTCCCACGCCAACTGTAACAATAACTCATATGATTAAGATTAACAGTTCCTAAACCGTTTCAGATCATGGCACTACAATTCAGACGTATTATTTCTAGAGGTTCTAGTTCAAGTAGCACCCCAGTTGTTCATAGTAATGAAAGTCTTTATGAAGAAAGTAATTTTGATTGGAACATACCACAACAGACTATACAATCCATTTACAGAATAGGATGGACAGACTTCAAAACAACCTTTAGTGTTAAAAGTCATGAAGAAACTCTTAGTCTAGACAAAGAACAACAAACTCTTCAACTATTATCCTCTATATCTATTAAGAAATACTTAGAAAAGAACTACAGATATATTCATATAGGATTCATACAAGTTGCTCTAAAACCTTTAGCCAAAAAAGGAATAGATACCCCAGTTTTCATAGCCCTAAGAGATGATAGACTACAAACTTATAAAGACTCTATAATTGTTGTTATCCAGACTAACATATGTAATGGTCCTATCTTCTTTAATTGTTCCCCTAATTTCACAGTAGATATGACAGACCCAAGAATTTTTAGCACTGTTATCCTCGATGTCAAACTCCTTAAAAATAGTTTCAAAAAACTTTCTAAAAACTTTGCTATAATCTACAGAATCCATTATAGACTCCTAAGTTCCATTATAAATCCTAAGTGTATAATACCTCATGTCCCTAGAGGAGAAACTATTCTCTTACAGCTTGAAGCTGGAAGATCCACAACCTTCACTCCTAAGCTAATAAAATGGGAAGATATCACTATACCCGAGACTCTTGAAATTAGACATGATTGTCCTCCTAATAATCTTGAAAGAACAGAAATCTTCCACATAGAAGAAAGTAATGACTGTAGAGTTCTATTAAGATTTAACTTCAGCAGATCATTTAATCATATACCTAGAACCCCAAATCCTTTTCCTGCAAGAAACTCTTTTTCAGATTCCTTCTATACAGCTAGAGACCATTCTGTTAGAGTGGAATTTAGCAATCCTATTCCTAACCCAGTAAACGAACAATATAGAGAAGAATGTTTTCCCTCTTCACCCACTCAGAGTGATATGGCTAGATATTCCGATCCTCTATAAATGTTATCTCAAAAACAGAATTTACTCTAGACAAAGATTACTTAAGAACAGACTTTGAATCCAATAAGAATATAATTAAGAAAAGATGGTTCATGGAAATAGATAAGATAAATAGAGATAAAATAAGAGAATTATGGTATTCTGATATGGAAAAACTCAGAACCAATATCCCGTTCTTCACTTGGTTCCCTAATTACCTTAAAAACAAGGAATAGAAAACCCTTTGGAACAAAAATCTATAGAAGTCCAAACTAGATTAACTAAAACATGGAACCTCTTACCCTCAGGATCTACACAAAGTATTCATCCACCTTTAC
The DNA here is from genome assembly GCA_027886185.1 of Rheum nobile. Classification (NCBI taxonomy): domain Eukaryota; kingdom Viridiplantae; phylum Streptophyta; class Magnoliopsida; order Caryophyllales; family Polygonaceae; genus Rheum; species Rheum nobile. Next base: position 6,081,753 of record WOAB01000109.1, on the reverse strand, counting down.
AATGAATAAAAATTACTACAATAGACGGAGAAGTAATTGCGGAACCTTTTAAAAATGTTAGAGTAACAACTTCTGATAATAGTCCTGCCTCTATAGAAGATGTTAAACAAAATACATCAACAACATAATTATTCCAACCAGATCCTTCACACAATAGCTGAGCATGTAGAATTAATACATGATAAAATCAGCACTGAAACACCCAAATTCCCTAGAGACATATCCAGACCTCATTTCCAAATCCAGGGAATTCCAAAAGAAACTCTAAAAAATATTTCTTTAACTCCTTCCCTCACTATCATTGAAAGAATTGACCAAAAGTTAAAGAATCAGGTAATTAACTGTGTCGATGAATGCAACAACAGTACAAACACAGACTCTAGCAGCCCTTTAGACGATTCGAGAAGTGAGGAAGCCTGATCCGATGAAAAGGCTATAGAAACCTTACAAACCTGTTTCAAAGAGAATCCCCTTACCGTTAATAAAGTGAGAAGAAACCATGGTAGACCACAAGCACATAGAAAAATATTTAGAAATACAGACACTAGAAATTTCTACCCTAGGCCTACACCTCTAGACTTACAATATGAAGAAAGATCCAAGTTTAGAGCCACAGATTATAAAGGACAATCTCTCTATGAATGGAACATAGATGGTAAGTCTGAACATGAAATCCTAAATACCTTACAAGAAATGGGTATGGCTAATATAGCCTATAGAACCGGTAGAAAAGACCCCAAAACTTGTGTTTTCCCTTGGAAAGACATGACCTATGGTCAACTTACTGCCTTTATCAAAAAAGAAGGGCTAACCCTTTGCTCCGAATTAAAAATTCAGGCCAAGTATGGTAGAGAAAAAGGATCTAGGAGAAAAGAATTAGGTAACTTCTGTGAGGCTTTTGGCCTAGCCAAAATAGAACCTCCTTCTAACAACAGCTATAAAAATAAACACAAAAAATTTAGTTCATAAAACAAATATAAAAGATCTAACTACCCACCTAAAAAAAGATTTCAACCAAGGAAGACATATAAAAAGATTATCTGTTATAAATGTGGTAAACCAGGCCATAAGGCAAATAACTGTAGTCTCAAGCAAAAGATTAATGAAATCTGTCAAGACGACAATAATCTAAAAAATAGATTAACAAAAATTCTCTTAGAAGATTCTGAGGAAGATAATTACGCCCCTGATTCTTTAGATTCCGATAATTCAGGAACCACGGAATTCTGTAATGTTATCACTAAAAGTGATGAAAAAGAAGCCCTTTTTGAACTTATAGATAATCTAAAAGATCCTCAGGTAAAACAAGAATACTTTATGAAACTTACATAACTAATATTCAAAGAACAGTAACCTTTACTAGAAGAACCCTTTAGTATTTCTACAATTATTAATAAGAGATCTCCTACTAAAATATTTTCCTCTATTACAACTAAAGATTTACAAACTGAAGTTAACAAACTTAAAAAAGACATTGAAACCCTCAATAAGCAATTATTAATAAATGAAACCAAAGACCTTGAACTCGAGACTAGAATAGCTCATCTAGAACTGTCAAAGACTAATACCCCTAGTTCACAACATTCTGAAGAAGAGTCTGCCCCCGTAGAAGAAGGTTTTGTTTCAGCAATAAATAAAATCAATTTTCAAAAATGGTATGTAAACATCACCATAAAAATAAAAGACTTTACTCTCTCTATTGTTGCTCTCATTGACAGTGGAGCTGATCTTAACTGTATTTGTGAAGGTTTAATCCCTTCAAAATTTTACTATAAAAGTAATGAAAAGATTCATAATGCTAATGGTGGAAGAATGAACGTTAGCTACAAGATCCCTAAGGCCTCTGTTTGTAACAATAGTTATTGTTTTCAGAACTCCTTTATAATGGTAAAAGGCCTTACCTAAGAAATAATCCTAGGAACACCTTTCCTAACACAGATATATCCTTTTGTAGTGGTTAGAAATGGCCTACATACTGAGGTTGTAGGAAAAAGGTTAAGTTTTGAGTTCATCTCACCAGTAAAACAAAAAGATATTTCCACGTTACAATCTTCATCCATAACTAGAACCATAAACCTAATAACAAAAAAAAAAAAAAATCTGCACTCTCTCACTAAAGAAATTGCACACCTTAAAATTGAGGAAAGACTTAGAAACCCTAGTTTACAAAAACATGTCCTTGATCTAGAAGAATTATTTAAAAAACGTGTCTGCTCAGAGTCTCCTACAACTTTCTGGGAAAGAAAGAAACATCAAGTCTCACTTCCTTACGAAAAAGACTTCAGAGAAATTAACATTCCTACTAAAGCTAGACCCATACAAATGAATCAGGAACTCCTACAATTTTGTAAAAAAGAAATAGATTCCCTCCTACTCAAACGACTTATAAGACCCTCTAAGTCCCCCTGGAGATGTGCAGCCTTTTATGTTAATAAACAAGCTGAAAAAGAAAGAGGAGTCCCTAGACTAGTAATTAACTACAAACCCGTAAACAAGGCATCACAATTTACACTCTCATGTGCTGAGAAACCTCCCAAAAACATTCTCCCTTAGCTAAAGTCTACGTTTGAAGTTTTTTGAAACTTTCTTGTTCTTAGCAAGTTTTCTACAACAGTCGTTCTAATAACAGTCTATAAGTTTTCTGTATGCTATTATAAAAGTTCTTGTTCCGGTTCATATTTCTCTTCCTTCTCTTGTTATTTTTACTATTCCTATTTTAGTGTTCAAAAGTCACTATACCTTTTACTATTCACACTGTAACTCTCTATAGTATTGTTCACTATGTTCTGTATCACTTAGTTTCTTTACTTTCTTTCATTTTATGACTCCCTGGGTTCATTTGGTATTAGAGCTTCTTCTTGTAGGTAAAATAATAAATGGGCAGGATAATACCCCCCAAAATAAAAACACAAGCTTTTCTTTGTTTTTTTTTCTTTTCCTTTTTCTTTTATCTTTTTCTTTTGGGCTTAAAAATAACTGGGGCTAGGAGCTTACATAGCGTGGGGGTCTTGGGTGTCACAGGTGATGATTTGGCATTCTAAATGTACCTAGGGAGTCATAAAATGAAAGAAAGTAAAGAAACTAAGTGATACAGAACATAGTGAACAATACTATAGAGAGTTACAGTGTGAATAGTAAAAGGTACAGTGACTTTTGAACAGTAAAATAGGAATAGTAAAAATAACAAGAGAAGGGAGAGAAATATGAACTGGAACAAGAACTTTTATAATAGCATACAGAAAACTTACAGACTGTTATTAGAACGACTGTTGTAGAAAACTTGCTAAGAACAAGAAAGCTTCAAAAAACTTCAAACGTAGACTTTAGCTAAGGGAGAATGTTTTTGGGAGGTTTCTCAGCACATGAGAGTGTAAATTGTGATGCCTCTAAACAAGTGAGGGCTTCTCTATTTATAGGAAAAGAGAGGAGTGCAGCTTCCTTTGTTCGTACAATTTTTTGGGACTATTTCTTCACGAGTGGTCTTTGCTGTAGTGAGTGGAGTTTTGAGTGGAGCCTTTTGTCTTCTTTTCTTGTGAGTGGAGATTTGCTGTTGTGAGTGGAGCCTTTTGTCTGCTACTGCAGGTGGATTCTTTGAGTGGAGTCTTTTGTCCGTTTCTTGGAATGGGATGTTGTTTGTTTCTTGTATTGGGCCGTTGTCTTCTTCTTGGGTCTTCTTGGACTCTTGTTATCTTGGTCTTTTCTTGTAATGGGCCTTTTGTCTCGTTGGGCTTTTGTCAACTTGAGCTTCTTCTTGTAGGTAAAATAATAAATGGGCAGGATAATACCCCCCAAAATGAAAACACAAGCTTTTCTTTGTTTTTTCTTTTTCTTTTCCTTTTTCTTTTATCTTTTTCTTGTGGGCTTGAAAATAACCGGGACTAGGAGCTTACATAGCGTAGGGGTCTTGGGCGTCATGAGTGATGATTTGGCATTCTAAATGTCTCTGTGAGTATCTGGAATGCTTATGTCATCACTGGCGTTCGCGTCTGTCATAGCTTCGTCTTCATATTTGAGTTCTTCATCTAAAGAGATAAATTTCTCTGTTTGAATGAACCGGCCATCTCCGCTGAAGGGTATCCAAATCCTCCATCTTTTTTAGACCCAAATTTGTGTGTAGTGGCCTTCTACTGCTAATCTTTGATTCCTCCACCCCCCCCCCCCCGTCGAGGTATGCATGCTCGTAGAAAGTGGCTAAGTCTTGGTGACGTCTGTAGAGCTCATGTTCTTTATGTACCGTGAAGTTGGTGGGTTGCATTCCTATCCAATTTCTCCATTCTTCTTCTTTAGGAATGCCATGAGATAGGCAGATTACCTTTTTTGAAGGAACAACTATAAATTTAGTCACCCTTGGGAGAGTTGCTTGGACGTATGCAATTGTTGGTCCAAAAGTTGCCATGTTGCCACCTATGAGAAGGAACTTTTCTCCGAATGCTTGTAGGGGTTCTTCTATTTTTCCTTCTTTATCGAGTTGGAAACTGATGTTGTGGATCATCCCTAGATGGAAGAACTTTAAGATGAGATCTTGAGGCATGGTGCACCTGTTTAGGAAGAGCAGGATTTTAAGGAGTCATGGTTCCATTGTTGTTTGGCCTCTTCCTATTGGCTTGATGGTCGGAAATTGTCGGATTGTGACTCCCTAGAAGTTCCATCCTGGTTCTTTAAAGTACATCTGGATAATCTCTCTTTGGGCTTGTAACAAGTCTGCCATATGGCTCTCTTCTGTTTTTTTTGGTGAACTTATTTTCCTTGGGGCCAAGCATCAAGGAGTGGTGTTAACGCTTCTTGTGCTGGTGTGTCGAGGAGGCGAGCTTGGAGCTGCTTCCAATGTTGCCTTGTAGCTAGAACAACCTGTTCACCGAGTCTTGCATTCTCTTCTTCTAGGATCTGTATTTTTTGGTATGGTGGTTCGGTTGCAATATCAATGAACCTTCTGACCTCTTCAGGCTCAATATAAAAATTGGGCCCCAACCTTTCTCTGGCTACTGCTATTGCTTCAGAAAAGGTTGCAAATCCTTTCCATTCTGACTGGTAGTGAATAATGTTCTTTTTGACCGTTTCATAATTATGAAACAATCCTGTTTTTAGTCCCTGGTAAATCACGTAATGTGAAAACCATTTTTGTGGGATCTTTTTTTGTTTCATCTCTTTTCCATTTTCATGGAAGTAGATGTTGAGCGCATTCAAGCACTGTACTTTTTTGCTTGTGGCTTGGGGCATGGTATGAAGCCGCCAAAGATTATCCAACAAGCACTGTTGTTCTGTAGTGAGCATAAGCCCCTGTAGTGGTTTAAATTTTATGTTATCCCTATGAGGGAATACTGTAAGGTCAACGTTTCCAAAATGAAGTTTGGACGTTTCCCCTCTTTTCTGTGTATGCTCTGTAAGAAAGGCATGCAATCCTTGAGAGGATTCTGGATGAATTTTTTCAATAGTATTCTGTAATGGTTGCCTGCCATCTGTGACTTGGGAGGAAGTTAAAGGTTCCTCCTTTTCCTTTCCCTTATCGTTTGTAATGCTCCTCATGTTCCTGTCCTGTGATATTAAAAACTTGTTAAAACTTCTTGACAACCAATCAACAAGGTAAATATTTTTACCTTTAATATGCTCGAAATAGATCGAGTTCGAGTATCTGCTTCCCTGTAGAAAATACTGGAGGTTTATCCAACGGGTTCTATTGAGGTTTTTACTATTATTGTTCGTTAAGAATTTAACAATGGCTTTACATCTTTCTCTACTTTTATCGTATTTGATGATGTAATATGTTTTATATCTATCTTTGTTTTCTATTTGGATTTGCCAGAATCCACTTTTCATGTCAAATTTTGAGTAGATTCTAGAATCATATAGTCTATTAAGTAAATCTATTTTGTTAGGGATAGGGTATCTAATCCATTATAAGGCTTTGTTTAAGGGTTTATAGTTAATTACTAGTCTAGAGACTCCTCTTTCTTTTTCAGCTTGTTTATTAACATAAAAGGCTGCATAGCTCCAGGGGGACTTAGAGGGTCTTATAAGTCGTTTGAGTAGGAGGGAATCTATTTCTTTTTTACAAAATTGTAGGAGTTCCTGATTCATTTGTATGGGTCTAGCTTTAGTAGGAATGTTAATTTCTCTGAAGTCTTTTTCGTAAGGAAGTGAGACTTTATGTTTCTTTCTTTCCCAAAAAGCTGTAGGAGACTCTGAGCAGACACGTTTTTTAAATAATTCTTCTAGATCAAGGACCTGTTTTTGTAAACTAGGGTTTCTAAGTCTTTCCTCAATTTTAAACGGGTTTGGTCACTTTTTAACAGCTCTAATTAGTTTAGATTATTTAATTCATTAATATTGCTCACATTCTATTTATATATAACAATTGGGAGAGGGGAGATTGGGGTGACTCTTTGTTCTTTCAAAAGCTCTGGTTTTATTTAAAAAGTAGAAGACCAAGAGGTTAATGCAACAATGGAAAAAAAGTTAGCAAGCAAGTCTCATATATGTTGGTGATCGTCAATCCAAGGGCGGCAAGGGTATACTCCCAATATCTTATTGCATTTTTATTAGGTTGTCTCTATATGCACACGAAAAAATGCCTATATGCACACGAAATGGTGCGCTTAACTTAGCAGTATAAATCTGTGCGCATAACTTAGCAATACATGGGGCAAAATCGGGAAAAAAGGAAGAAACAAAAAGTCCAGCCCAAGTTGTGCGTTAAAGTTAAACGCACAAGTTGTGCGTTTAATTTTAATGCACGGCTTGAATGCACACAAAAAAGTGTATTGCAAATGTTAACGCACAGGGGGAAAAAATTGTTTTCGTTAACATTAGCAGTACAACTATATGATATAACCAAATTGGATATAACTATAAGAATATAATCAATTTGGTTATATCTTATGGTTATATTCTATAGTTATATACTATAGTTATATCATATATTATATTTTAAAGTTATATACTATGGTTATATCCTATAGTTATATTCTATAGTTATATACTATGGTTACATCCAATTTGGTTATATCATATCGTTATATCCTACAGTTATATACTATGGTTATATCCTATATTATATTCTATAGTTATATACTATGGTTTTATCATATAGTATATATATATATACTATGGTTATATCATATAGTTATATGCTATGGTTATAACCATAGTATATAACTATAAATTATAATATATGATATAACCAAATTGGATATAACTATAAGGATATAACCAAATTGGATATAACTATAAGGATATATATAACCAAATTGGATATAACTATAAGATATAATCATAGTATATAACTATATGATATAACTATAGGATGTAATATAGGATATAACCATAATATATAACTATAGAATATAACGATAAGATATAACCAAATTGGATATAACAATAAGATATAATCATAGTATATAACTATATGATATAACAATAGTATATAACTATAGAATATAATATATGATATAATCATAATATATAACTATAGAATATAACCATAAGATATAACCAAATTGGATCGAACTATAAGATATAATCATAGTATATAACTATATGATATAACCATAGTATATAACTATAGAATATAATATATGATATAACCATAGTATATACTATAAGATATAACGATATGATATAACCAAATTGGATATAACCATAGTATATAACTATTGAATATAACCATAATATATAACCAAATTGGATATAACTATAAGATATAATCATAGTATATAACTATATGATATAACTATAGTATATAACTATAGAATATAATATAGGATATAACCTCAGCCGGCTCAGATGGCATATAATACGGATCAGTCTAGCTACGGCTAATGGGAATGGTTTCAACTCCTTACCGGCGGTGGGTGGTATGGCTCTGAGGAAGAAGCGTGATGTTGGCTCTTGGATGAACGTGGACCACCATTCGCACCCTAGGAGAGAGAATCCTAGAATCTCTGAGGATTTGGCTAGAAAATCGTCGAAAAGTTGGTTTGCTGAGTTGGAGAATATTGGGGAAGAATTTGAAGGGGGGTCCTCTCGTCAGCAGAATCCGGGGAATATTGGGCAGGTTACCAAAGATAAGAGCTTGCTTGTTGTATAAGAGAAGAATGTGCCAAATTTTGGTATGGGCGGGAAGAAAGGTGCCACTACTTCAAATATAGGAGGGAGCGATTTGGGCGGTGAGTTAGGTAAATGACCCTTTGACAAATCTTTTTTTAAACTAATGGATCCTTAGTAAAAATGGACCCCTCTCCCTAAACCCTATTTCCTACCCCTTAAACTCGAAACCCCAAAAAATAATATTTTAGAGAGAAAAAAAACAAAGAAGAGGGGAAAAAACAAAGCTAGTAGAGGTAGAAAAAATACATAAAAATTAGTAGGAGTCCATTTTATTAATTGAAAACTCTTAAAGGTCCAATGGGTCCAAAATCCTCCGATTTAGGGCCCTCTAAAGGTATTAAAAAAGGTCCAATGGGGGTGCTAAAAGGGCTAAGTTCGATGTCCCAATGGAGAAGCTTTTGGGCCAGGTGGAAATTCCGGCCCAAGTGCTTGTTATGGCCCAATTTGAGAGGATTGATAGTGCCCTAACATGATTCAACCTGGGCGTATTCCATGTTCTACTGAGTTGGTGCGGACGGATCCTGGGGTATATAATCAAGATGGCATGGAAGTGGACGAGACCAATGGTCAGGGGCCATAAATCGATATGGACCTCAATCAAAAGCCCCAGTGGATTTTCCTTGGCCTTTATATATTTTCGCGCAACTTGTAACGAGAATGAACTAATAATGGACAGGAGAATTTAAGGCAAGGCATTCACAAGTCACAACTAATAAAATTTCATTTGCAATGACACGCAACTACACAAGGTAGCTAGATCATCTATAAGCACACCGTAATAATTGATCAACATTCTCCTTTTCATCTATTTATTTATTTATTTATTGGCTTCTTAACGTTCCATCTTACTCGTCGCCTAAGAGTAGAAGTTGTAAGTTTTGGCGTCAAGGATGATCCTTCTTAGGCCTCCAATGGGTGCCAACACCATTAGAAGAAGTCCAAGCACAATGCATACCTACAACTCATAAAAGATTGATCATTAGAAAATCTGATATATCGATCGTTACAATGAACCCTTTTCAAGAAAACAAATAAAAAACAAGAAAGAGACGGAGTCGGTGCGTACCCAATTGGCTATCCAAGAGAAGCTGTACCTTCTAGGCTTATAGATAGCCAGCCACATGATGCAAGGAAGCTGAAAAGTCATGTAATTTGGTACTTGTAATGTAAAGCTTCTTATGTGTGAATGTGTGGTGTTCCTTAATATATATATATATATATATAGATATAGATACTTACGAAGTAGGTTGTGGGAGCAAAAGCAAATCCTCCGAAGAATCCAAGAAGACCACTAAAAAAGGGAAAGGTAATGCCAATGAACATTGTAAACCCTATAGAAACAAACAATGTCCCATAGGAATTAGTTAGCATGATATATTCGATCAGTACATATATATTGATTAGAAACACATATATGTACGTAATTAAGCGCTATCTACATACCAACATAAACATTCCTCGTAACGAATCGAAGTGTCCAAGATGGCTTGAAGTGCAACTTCTTCACCAGCACAGTCTCCAACATGTCGAATACAGGCATTGCATATATCTACCATGCATTCATCAAAGTTGTTAATTGCATCGAACTTATATAGCAAAGCAAAATGAAGATTAATTAATTAGAGGTTACCTGATAGCTTCCAATAACATGAATCACCACGAACAAATTAGCCATGGCAATAAGCCATACAGGTTTGTCTAGTGAGAGTAGGATGTTGCCTTGGACCTTGTTTCCGAATATATAGTAACCCACGAGGGAAACCGGGAAGTAGCACAATGCGACGACAATGTAGGCAACGATGACGCCCTTCCACATGGGCCCTTTGGAGGGCTTATCGGGGGTGGAGGGGATGGTTGCCTGGATCTCTAAGACCACGTTGTGGCCGGCATATGCAAAAGCGACGTCACCCAGTGCGTTAAAGAAGCCGAACACCTTCCCTGCTGCAGTGTGAGATGTTGACGCGTAGGACACATCCGGCTGCACTCCTTTGTCCGCTGCAGCCGCCCATGCGATGGTTGAGTAGCTCAAGGACATAACAGCAGCGGCCAAGGACACTCCGGCGATGGAGTTGAAGTTTGGGAGGTGCGAGAGCACGAAGTGGACGGAGGCGAAGATCATGATGAAGTAGGTAGTCTTTATTTTCTTGCAGTCGCGACACACGAGATCATGGAACTTCTGCAGCGACTGCCCACCAGTGACCATGTACACTATGTTCACGCCCACCTCCACGATCAGCTGCTGGGGCACCACGATCCACAACCCACGCTTCTCTCCGAATGCATATTGGCCAAGCTCGTGATACCTGTCGAACCGCTTCCCGGGAACCATCTCATGCATCTCCACCATTTGCCATAAGGTGTATAACGTGATGATCCAGGATAAGATCAGAATAGTTACTCCAGGACCCCTAACATTGAGATTGAGATTGAGATTGAGTTGTACTCCGTATTAGCTAGTATACTGCATACATACATACATACCAACCACATATAATTAATTGGTTGATTTGGCATGGTCTCATTAGATTACCATCCAAGATACGACATGGCAGAAGGTAAGCTGAGAACTCCGGCGCCAACCATAGCTGTGACGTTGTGGAAAGCAGAATACCACCATTTCGCATTCCTTGAAGACGTAATGGGAAGCCAAGCATCAATTTCCTTCTTATTCTGTAATGCCTCCTCGTTTTCAGGCTGTAACCAAACAGCAATTATATATAACAAATAAGTCAAAATGCAACTCATATATATATATATATATAAATATATATATAGAGTTACGTTGATGTGCGAAACCTAACATCAAGCATTAATTTGAATATATATAGAAAGTTATTGCATCTGTTACAATTCGTGTCAGGGGTTTGGATTAATGCTCCAAATTAACTCACCCATTTCACAGAATTCTTTTTAGTATACTTGTTCTAAATTCAAAGTATGAAGTTAGTTTATACATTTTTCATACGTTATAAATCAATCATGGGCTTATTCATATATTCGGTTTTACAAGAATGTCCGATTATATTAACTAGTATTTATATATATAAAAGTGAAAAGTAAGAAGAGAATGTGCAGGAGGAAAGCTTGCTTCCTTGATTATACTGCAATAAAACGAAAAAAACTCTTGATCACTGCAATGACAACGTACATGAGATCGCACACAAAACACAAACATTCATAGATTCCTGTATATATATATACATTTCTATTCCAAGAAAGGCAAAAGCCCAATCTTATGATGTATAACTAGCTACATGCTTGGATGTCGACTAATCTAGAAACTATAAACAGCTTAATTATAGGCATTATTTATACGAAAAATCTAGACACAAATTAAAGACCAAAACCACAAGAGAGAAAGAGAGAGGAAATTACAGTCATTCGGCCATAATAAGAATTTGGATTTAATTTTGGGGGTGAGTTCGTCGCCATGGCTGACTCTGAGATTAATTTGACCTTCCTTAATTTCAGATTACTTTTTTCATATCGATCGAGTGCAATCAAGAATCCCAAAAGAAAACGAAGGATAATATTGGCAAGAAATTAAACAAAGAAGTTGCTTGTGAAATCGGAGAGCTAGATATAGCTGAGGGCGACCTTAGCTTTTTCATTGACTTGCAACAAAGAGGGGTTGAAACTTGAAAGCTACGTGCCCACCACCAATGACACGTTCATCACATACATAAGTTTTCATTTAATCATACTACTCTTCCCTCCTATCGAGTTAGTTTATTGAATGACGTGAGCTAAATGCTAGCTGTATCATAAACTAATTGTCTGACCGTTATATATGCTTATAAGTTATATCATGACTCATGAGTTGTCTTTTATTATCTCATTTATATGTCTTTTTTTATGACGAGGATTTAACCTTTTGTGGTGAATTCGAGCTCGTCACATAGCAAACAAAAACCACGAACCAGATTAACCGTACCGATTTCTGTCGAACGACTCAATTAAGTGGAAGGGAATAAGGTGATTTGTTTGAGTATCTGTTTCAAACTAATTTCAATGCTATGTTTATAAATTACGATTTTTTTAATTAGATGTAAAATCATTTGTATATAAGTTAATTAGAAAATATGTTTGAAAAAGTACCTATAATTGAGCAATTATATAAACTAAAACATATGATGAAATCCGTCACTCACAAAGACCTTTTGGTTGAGTCGGGCGGGTCAAGTGGATTCGGATTCCTTGGATCATTAACATTTTTTAGTTGATCGGGCCGAGTCGTAACTGGTTCGGCTCGGTTTTAGGTCGATCCAACAGGTCAAAAGTGTTCGTTTTTTATGATTATGATGATAATTTTTAAATTTAATAATATAATTAATAATAAATATATTATTTAACATATTATATTAAAATATTTAATATACAGAAAATAAAATATAAAAATAACAAGTTCGTCGAGCTCGGATTCGCATTCGGTTCGGGTTCGGGTCCATCGTGTTCAGGTCATTCTTCACCCAGTGACTTTCGAATTTGTTAGGATGCCTTGAATCTCACACTTCGCTGATTAGTCGGGATCCGGGGGAGCGGAGTCGCTCCCGACTCCGACGGTAATGGGATATTTCCTATTTAGGCTTCGAGTTGTTGTGTTGATTCTCTGTTGGGCCTATACTTATGGGTCAAGTCTATTTAGGTTTACAAGAATACTATATATATACTCTATTTTTTTGATACCCTAATGTAATCTGAATTCTGCCTTAATTAGTTAATAAAACCAGTTCTACTTCTGCCCCTGGACGTAGCTAATACTCTATTAGTGAACCACATGTATTTCTTTGAGTTTTGTATTTTTGTATTTGTCCTTCTCATATCGAATCAAATCAATTTCTGACAAGTCTCTCATATATATGTTGAGATCATCCCTTTTATACCCGTTGAATTGACTAAGTGGTGTATAATCTCACTTTATTTAAATATAAATAAAAAATATTTTAAAAGAGGTTTCGTGTGCAATATTTTCTTGGACTGTCGAGAGGTTGAGATTTCAGAGGATGTCCATGGTATCAAACAAATAATAATAATAATAATAATAATAATAAGGATCCGGTTCTGGTGAGAACCAAATTCTAGGAGAGAACTGAGAACGTACGTATCAACAACGTTTCCTCCCTCGCGCGCGTGTCTGTTCCCAGTTAACACGGATGTTCACTGTTTTGTTCGTATATGTTCATCGTAGTATACAACGATGTTCACCACTTTACACTAAAAAATATTGAATTTTCTAGTGTTTTTATTCTTTTTTTTTTCCTTTCTAAACTCTCAAATCTTTATAAAAATAATTATTTAATGTTCACTGCATGTTTATATGACGCAATATTAGTAATCTTTAATATAAAATCAAGTTTAAAGTAAGTAAAATGTACTTTTTTCTTGTATGTATTTTGTGATGCACATGTAGGCATAGTTGTTCACATGTTTGTGTAAAACAAATGATGGACATCAAAAAAATATTCACAACCCCTCAGTGAGCATAAATGTTCGTTATTTTATTCGTAAATGTTCATCACAATATAGTGAGCATCTAGAATGAAAGTGGTGAAAAATTATGGACAAAGTGATGAACAATAATTTGTTCACAACCCTTCAGTGAACATAGATGTTCACTGTTTTGCTCGTAGATGTTCATCACAGTATACTAGTATAAAACATCTGGATTAAAAGTGGTGAACATTTATGGATAAAGTGATGAATATCAAAAATATGTTCACAACGAGTGAAAGCGTTTTTCAAAAAAAAAATGCGCTTAATAAAAATTTGGGTAAAATTGGGGGAAAATACGGGTAAAATTCGACTGAAACAGTGAACATATTGTATGAAAGTGGTGAACATTTATGGAAAAAGTGATGAACATCGAAAATATGTGCACAACGAGTGAAAAATATTCTCCCCCCAAAACGCGTATAATACGGAAAAACTTCGGTCAAAATTGGGGGGGGGGGGAATACGGGTAAAATTCGGCTAGAATATTGAACATCTTGTATGAAAGTGATGAACATTTATGAGAACAGCGATGAACATCAAAAATATGTTCAAGGCGTTGTTCAATGACAGCGAACAAAAAAAGTGCCCAACAAAAAAATAAGCAAAATCACAAGTGTTCAAGGCTTGAAACATCAGTGTTCATGGTCTTGGATGCAAGTGTTCAAGGCGTTGAACATAATTGTTCAATGCCAGCGAACAAAAAAAGTACCCAGCAAAAAAAGCCAAAATCCGTATTATTCGCCAATAAAACGCGAATAATACGGCCGAAAAATTCGGCACGCCCGAATTATACGGCTTTTAATGAAAGTCTAATCTGGAGCGTTGATTCCACTCCGATCCGACGACCTCCTTTTATTCTCATTTTTCTCCTATTTTACTATTCTCATTTAATGCTTCTCCATAATAATAATAATAATAATAAAGCATTCCTTATAATCTTTTTAACTTACAGTCAAATAGTATGATCAACTTAATAAAAGCAATTGAGTCAATATTACCCTAGTATATAACTATTTATTTATCTATTTATTAGATAAACTTTGGTCAAGGGAGCACTTGACTGCCTGCCCGGCCGGGCCGGCCTGACCAAGTCTTCGTCTTTTTTCTCTTCAAAATTTGCAACTTTTGAAATTATTTTCAATCTTATAAACTAAAGAAACTTGACAGATAATGCCATATATTTATTTTGTAAGTATTTTGATTTTTTAAATATTTCGAATAATATTATTTATATGTTATCTTATAATTGAAATATACTTTATAAATACATATTTTTTTGTAATTTTTACACCTATCAAAACTAATTTGAATTTTAAAATATTTTTTCTCATAAACTAATATCCTAAGGACATGATTAATAATTTCAATTTATAAAAAGTATTTAATCTAGTTGAATCCATATTATTATTATTTAATGGTGTGGCACTAATATGATATTATAGAGCTATTACATTTTCCAAAAATGAATTTTTTAACTTATAGAGCATAAGTGAGTAATACCTTGCGTTCACATATAATGTGTATCTAGCTATGGTGGAGGGAGAAAACATGAATTGGTCCAATCGCCAAACTTTGTAACTAAAATCAAGTGATAACAGATGAGGTAACTTTATTGTTATATTTTAGGAATATAAAAAAGAACATAGAATTCAATTCACTTCCAATATATCGCTACATATATCATATATGTAATCTAGCAAACTGATTTGGCGCGCGAGATATGATGGAGATCACTTGGGCGGACTAGCTAGGTAGCTAGCGCAAGAGTTTCCCCAAATTAAAGACAATGAAATGAATCTTAATTAGAATAAGCAATCATATATAAAGATAGAGAGATAAATGAAGGTGAATTACTTACGTGGAATTGGGGGTAGCGGTTAGACTCGTTAGGACTTCCCATTTTGTAACGTAGCAGCAGATCGATCCAAAACCCAAACCTCGATCAGTCGTCGTCGTGTTCTTCCTCCTCCTCGATCTTCAGTTGATCGATTTCTCCTTCGACGAACGAACCAAGGACAGTGTTTATTTAAAGGCCTAAACGTGTACGGTGGGTAATTTGACTATGACTCCAATGGAAATTAGTAGCGGATAAAGAAAAGTCATAAAATTAACAACTTATATACAAACTGGGAATCAATAAATTAAGTGGCGGGTCTTTTTCCGTTGCCTTTCAAATTCTAACTAACTACTGTAATTAACTTAATTAAGCGCCGTGCTTGCATATATATTGCATTCGTCATGCATGGTTCCCAAATATCTCAAGTTCCATTCCTAATCTTGTCGTTTTGTGTGAGAATACTCAAACATGAACGTACAAAGAAGGTTTTGATACACAGTTTAAAGCAAATTTGTCCATTACTTCTTTTCCTTTGCCTATGCCGAATATAATTCAAAGGGATAAAACTCAAATTTGCATATGTAAAACGGAAATTACATGTAAATTTCGATTCTAATAAGTTTAATAGTCTGCTAAAACTTTACATGGTTGCCTGCAGTAAAAGAGGTGTCACCATGAACAAACATGTAAAACGGTAACATGTTTGAGAACTGAACCGGGCAGCAAATTAAGAATGTGGACAGCAGCTCAAAACACAGTCACCCCAAAAACGTTTTGAGAGATTAGCATGAAGCCTCATAGCTTTAGCTGTCTCAATGATGTGTCGATGTTTCCTTTTCACTCGACCATTTTGCTGAGGATTTCCATGAATATTGCGTTGATGAATAATGCCTTTAGAAGTAAACAAATCTTGACATGCCTGTTGCATAAACTCTGTACCATTGTCACTTCTTGTAACCTTGACATGTGCTTTAAACTGTGTATCAACATAAGCTAAGAAGGAGCTGATAATTTCCTTAACCAGATGCTTGAACTTGAAGAGATACACCCATGTAAAACGGGAACAATCATCTAACACTGTAAGAAAATATGAAGCACCAGAGTGGGTAGGAACCTTATAAGGACCCCAAACATCAAAGTGAATCAGATCAAACGGCTGAGAAACAACACTTTCATTTCTGGAAAATGAGTCTTTACATTGCTTAGCAAAAATATAACTTTCACATGAAATTCTACAAATAGAAATAGAATGTGGCAAAGGTAAGTGTTGTAATTTGCGAGCAATGACCTAAACGCTCATGTAGAAGAATACACAAGGAATCTGAAGATTGACTTGTAGAAGCCATATTAGATAGATGAATCTCATCAGCAACAGCTAATCCTCTGGAGCTTTGCTTCAGGACAAAGAGATCTCCAATTCTATGTCCAAGAAGCACAATTTCCTTAGTGGTAGGGTCCTGATAGGAAATGTAATTAGAATCGAAACTGCAACCAAGCCATTGACATCAACCAGCTTTGTCACAAAGAGCAGATTATGCTTGAAACCAGGAAGAAAAATCACATCAGGTAGCATCAAACTGTCACTGATCAACACAGAACCTATTGTCTCAACAACCATGACTGTACCATCAGGCAAAGCAACACACACAGGTTTTGCTAGAACTCTTTAATGACATAGCAAAGCAGAATCATGAACCATATGATCCGTAGCCCCGGTGATGCGCTCCTACCCACCATGACTGCCACAAAGGAAGAAGAAGCTATGAGCATGCGCTCACAAGGCCCGATAACCAGATCGTGTGCCAAAGCCATCGCCAACGCGACACAATCATTGATTGTGCGCATCGTCGCTAGCCAAGGAACGCAAGAGACCGCGTTCTCCCTCAGAAGCCTCCAGCCAAGCCCAGAGAACGCGTTCTCTATCAAGATACTCTCCACCATCATTGAACGCGATCTTTGAGTTGTTTTGTCATTTTACAACATTAATATTTTGTTAGTTATTTCTTTCTGGGCGTGTGTTCCACGCGTGTTGCGTGGGCTAGACCATTAAGCGAGACTCGGCCCATCTGAGTCCCGCTATCCCTTATAAAAGGTCATCTCGACCTTCTGTACTAGGTTGCGTCAATTTTAATCTAAGCTTTTGTCGAGAGCCTTTTTGCCTCCAACCTTAGATCGACGTCACCCCAAACTCTCTCTTCTCATCTCCTTCCTCCGCCGCCGACGCTACGGCCTCCCACTCGATCCAGTCGAGTTTATCCCCCTCCGCTGCCGATGCTACGGCTTCACTCGCCTATCGAGCCACCACCAATCATTGCGCTCCCTCACTCGC
Source organism: Rheum nobile (assembly GCA_027886185.1). Lineage (NCBI taxonomy): Eukaryota > Viridiplantae > Streptophyta > Magnoliopsida > Caryophyllales > Polygonaceae > Rheum > Rheum nobile. Next base: position 6,063,991 of record WOAB01000109.1, on the reverse strand, counting down.
GCGACGAGATAACACCGCGTTCCACCATTCCCTCCTTGAATTCGACACACGCGACTCACCACCAAGATCTCGATCCGGCACTCGAAGGCAGGAACGCATCAACTGGTATTAGAGCCTTTGATCTTGTAAGTCGCTTGTCAAGTTTTCAATTGTTCACGGATTTTTTTTCTTTCCCATCATACTTGCTTCCGTGATTGTTACAATTTTTTTTTTTAAACACATGCTAGTCCATTCGGTTTCCACAAGATAATCTCTTGGCCGAGTAATTGATTGATCCCCGCGCGAAAATTGTGTGATTTGTTTTGCATGAAATCTGCGTAATTAATTGATTAATTTGCTTAATTAATTGCTTAAATTTTGCTAACATATCTTGCATATCTTCTTGTGAGGCCGTTACAAATCTACAACAATCTTCTCTCTCATATCACGTAAATCACGTGATTTCTTTCCTTAAGTTACTTAGCCATTTTATTTTATTTTGTTTAATTCAAATCTTATCCGATATCAATCAAAAGTCAAAGACTAAGATTCGTATTTGAATTTCAAATTTCAAAAGTCAAGTGAAATTAAAAAAAAAAAAGACGCGACTTATTTTATAAAAAAAAAAAGGAAAGCCAAAATAAGGCAACCTTCTTCCCCCATTCGGCTAGGCTCATCTCTTACCTCTCCACCGTCTAGAGTCACACTTAAAGGGTTGTCTTGTGTGTTCGTGTTATTTACGCAAGAGGTTAGGACTTCATTCTTTTGGTTTTGTTTGCTATTGTGCTTGCATATCACACTTGCTTTGCTTGCCTTAAGTCGCCCTCACGGCCAAAGGACCTAGCTCTCCTATGTGAACACTTGTTACTTGTTAAGTGCTTGTTTTCTCTTTGGTTTTGTTGTTTTTGTTCGTTTTTACTCGCGATGTCGGGCCATATTGTGATAGGTAGCCTCACGGCGCCCACCGGTGGTAATGTCCAAGGAGATGGAAACAACCACCCACCACAGCAAAACATTGCCCAACATGAAGTTGTCCCTCTCGCCGATCCTCCTCAACAAAACCCCATTTTGGAGCTCTCGGATGAACAACGAGAGATACAAGAACTCAGGCGCCAAGTTGCTCAATTGCAGGCCATGCAACGCGCTGTGCCGGTCATTCCCACACCAACTATGATGGTCCCTATGGACACCCTGGGCGCTGCCATGGCATATTCCATTCTCATTTGATTCCTATAGTTTGGAGGCACGTATTTCTTGGTCATTATGTAGACTAGTTGATGCCATTCAGTGACCCGTGTTCTGTGGCGACGCACGCAGTCATCCTCGAAGCGATGCCACCACACTCGGACTGCTCCTCGAAAATGAAGTGTCACGACGTAAACATGCTCCTCAGGAGGAACGCGGCAATAGCGTAGGGTGTACTCCGTAGCCTGCACCCATTCAAGAAAAACAGATGGATTGTATTCACCAAAAAAATGATCGATCTTTACCTTGACTTCGTGTCGTTGGTATCGAGGCTGGGCAGGTTCTTGGTTGAACGCGTTGTTTGGCACGGCGGCGTAGAGAGGATTCTCGTAGGCGCGCGCACCATGGGGTCTATCGCGTCCAACCTGGCGTCTATCGCGATCTTGGAGATCTTCGCCGCGAGCAAACTCATCCATTGGCGCGTAGGCGTCATCGCGTTGGCGTCTTCGCGGCTGGGCATCGTAGTCGGCTCAGCAAATGTCCCTTGGTATAACATTGTGGCACTCGCCGCCAATGTCACGAACGCGTTCTTCTTGGGGCTGGAGATGCGGTGGAGGTATCCAATCCGAAGGGTGATCCTGCAATTCAAGTGGATCTCCAAGAGGGGGGTGAAAAAAGTTAGGGTTGACCATACCTGAGTCCTCGATCTCCTCGTCGTCATACTCGTCGAAGTCGTCGTGGACATTGGGTGTGATCGACGCGTAGCCATCGGATCCGTAACGCGGCGTCCGAACACTTTGGTGTCGAAGATGATCGCATACATCATGGCTCTGTGGCTGGGTAGTTGGGGTCCTCAATTGATCATCGCATCGCGTATGCCCACTTGGTCGGCGACTGGGTCTCCTTGGCATTGCGTCGGCTTGCTCGGCTCGGCGAGGGCGGCCTTTGCGTGGCGCTGAGCCCGGTACTCGTCTCTGGGTTCTCCTAGAGGCATAGCGAACATCAAAGTTGTATGGTTCAGAAAACTCACCGTGAGTGTCTTCCGTTTCACGGTCGTTGTCGAAGCCAGCGGGTGTGGCTCTGGGCACGTAGCGGTCCGTGTGAGAAACGAAGCCTTGGCGACTCTCGATGACACTTTGCATACGATTGAGTTGTGGTTGATGATGAGATGTAGAAGGCATGATTCCTTTGCCTTTGTCTACTCTTGTCTTCGATGGACCGGCGTCGGTGGCTCGTGGTTGAGTCGGCGCATCCATAGCACTTAATGGAGTTGGAGTGTGAACGAGTTGTGCCGCGCGTTCTCTGGATTCAAATTAAGCAACGCGTTGACGAAGAGCTTGGATCTCTCGTTGCTCCTCGGACAACTCCATGATGGGGTCTTGTTGTGGGGGGTCAATCGGTGGTTGATCTTGGGGTAGACCCAACGGCGGTGGATTTGGGTTGGTGTTGTCGAATCCAAGTTGGTCTTCACTGTGTCCAACCGGCATGCTACCTATAACAATATGGCCAGACATGGGAGTAAAAACGAACCAAAAGACAACAAAGAAAAACAACCAAGAAAATCACTAGTCAAGTCACAAAGTTCACGTAGGTAGGGCTAGTTTGGCTTGCCTTGAGGGCGGCTTGGCTTGCACAAGTGATGGTGTATCAAGCAAGTTGCAATCAAACAAACAAGAACAAATTGAAACCCTAAAACAAACGTAAACAAAGTAACCTAATTAGCAAGAAATCACCTTCTAGGAAGCTTGACCTGGACGGCGGAGGGGTTGAGAAGATGAACTTAGACCGAGTCGAGTGGGTTAGGGTTGCCTTATTTGGGCTTTACCTAACTTTGGAAACTTTTTTTTTTTTTGAATTATCTTTTTGATATTCTTTTATTTTAATAATATCCGATATCTTATCTTTTGATCGTTTCGGATTTGCAAAAGGAAACAAAAGAAAACGGCCTAAGTAACAAGAATATCACAAGTGTGATATTTAGAGATAGGAGAGAGAAGATAAGATTTGATATGATATCTTATAGAAGGAAATTCGGCTAACTTAACTAAAAAGCAAATCTAGCAAACAAGGAAACTCTATCCACGCGTGAAACAATGAAACAAAATATTCTAGCATACAAGATAACAAATTAACTAACACACCAAAACTTGGGAAACAAGGGGAAAAAAATCGGCTAAGATATTATCTTGTAGAAACCGATTAGGTGTTGCAAATATGAAGAAAAAAAATTGGTTTTTTTTTCCAACAATCTTGCGAAAGCAAACGATGGGGGTCAAGAAAAATAAAATAAAATTGTGAACAAGATGCAAACTTGAGTTCGTGACTTACAAAACTGTTGGACTTTGATGTTAGTTGATGTGTTCTTGCCTCCGATGACAAGCCAATTGTCAAAGGCGACACCTTTGGATCTAGTCTTGGGAGAAAAGTCACTCCTTCCTTGTCAAACTTGCCGTGGAATCCTTGGGTACAAACCCGCGTTGTCTTGCACGAAAGGTTGACAAGATGGTGGCGAAGCGAACCCAGTGGAGGTGGTCTGGATGGTCGCGGCGTCGGCGAGGCTGAGTGTCACAACAGCGAAGACGACGTCGATGGCGATGGCGAACGCGATGGAATTGGTGGCGATTGTGGGTGAGATGGAAGCGATTGATGGGGCGAATGGATAGCGATGGCGGAAGCGATTTGATGAGGGATAGATGACTTGAAAAGACAAGTCTTTGGTGTCGTAGCGTCGACTGCGGGGAAGGGAGATGCGAAGGAAGACTTGGCTTGAAGGTTCAAGCAATTGCCGTAGCGTCGGCGGCGGAGGGAATGGGGATGCGAAGATAGAGGGTGGCGTCCGATCAAGGGAAGGAGGATAAACACTCTACTTCAAACCTTGATTAAAATTGAACGTACTAAAACCAATAACATAGTTTGACTTAAATACTAGGGCGAGACATCGGATGGGCCGAGTCGAGCCTAATGGGCTAGCCCATGCAAGCATGCAAAAGGCACAAACCCTAAAATAGAAATGACTATAAAAAGAAACTATCTCAAATAAGCAATAATAACAAATATAGAAAGTGTCTCAAAAAGAACGCGGCGAAGGCATGGATGCAAACACCGCGAGAGGCGGCGACGAAGGGTTGATGGCCTCGCGAGTGGGTGCACGCGATGCCGGCTGCGATGATCGCGGTGTTCCGGTGCCGATGGTGGCGAGGACGACGAGTCTTGGGTTGGCGTCAGGGCTCCCTTGGCCAGCGACGACGTGTGCGACAAGTGACGCGACGGCGGCGACGATGGCTTTGGACCTAGACCTTGTCACTGGGCCCTCTGAGCGTAGGCTCATGGCTTCTTCCTCGTCTTGGGCCGTCATGGGAGGCAGGGTCACATCAATGCCGCCGCGAGACTGCTTCAACACCTCTTGCCGGCCGTGCAAGATGAGATGAACGCGACTCATGTTTGCCGCGTAGATCCTATCGCGCCACAGACGTTGAGCCGCGTCAGCGTCGCCATGATCACACGCTAGTGCCATTCGGCGTCAACGACCACCTTGGCCATCAAAGCGCGCGCGCACCGCGTTATGGCTCCGATGGCTATGGATCGACGATGCCGACTATCCATGATGACTTCAATGAGTTCGACGACGAGGAGATGGAGGACGCGGGGTTAATCAATCCGGGCTCTTTCCATCCTCAGCTTGGTGACCCCATTGAACTCCAAGATAGGCCCGCGGATTGGATTCCACCCCCACTCCAGCCAGTAGGACAACAACATCGCATTCCTGGCGACAAAACGCTAGACACTCGTGGTCAACACCACGAAGACATGGCGCGTGACTTTCGTCGCCAACACGATGCCCCTGTTCAACGACGAAGACAAGGATGCGCTGAGTACAAGGACGCACTGAGTACAACGCGCCTCCTAGGGACTTCGTCGCTGATGATATCCAGGTTCGCCAAGCTCGTCATCGTCATCATCGCGCTCAAGAAGCTTCCCCACGCGCTTATGTGCCACAACCTGCTCAACACACACAAAGGCTTAGCTTCCACGAGGTAAAAGTTAAAATTGAGCATTTCTTTGGCGAATATGATCCCGTTGTGTTTCTTGAGTGGGTGCAGGCTACAGAGTATACTTTGCGATATTGTCGCGTCCCCACAGAAGAGCATGTTGATACGGCAACGCTACACTTCCGAGGCGCTGCACGCGTTTGGTACCACAGGTTCGTGGATGACCGCGTTCGTCGACATCTTGCTCCCATCACGGAGTGGCACCAGCTTGTCTATGTCATGACACAGAAATACGTGCTAGCGGATTATAGAAACCAGATGTGAATGGAGATCGCAATGCGCGACAAGGTTCCAAAACACCCCTGGAGTTCTTCTCTCAGTTGGAAGACATGTACTACAAGGCCAGCATCAGTGTCGCCCCGTCCACACTGCGGACAAAGTTCTTGAGTGGTTTGAATGTGTCAATCTGTGACTAGCTCGAGATTTTGCCAATCAAGGATCTCAATACCTTGACTCATACCGCGATGCAAATACACAACCAACAATCGCGTCGCAGGCAATCCTCTTGGCAAAACCCAGGTCAAAGAAGGTATGATTCTAACTCTGGTCAATCCCCTACTACTAATGTATGCGGTCCACCATCAGGAACCACCGCGTCCACTCAAATCCGACAGGGGAAGACCGCGACAACTTCCACCAATGCTCCTCGTGCGACGCCTACAACGGCTTCATCACCAGCTCCTGAGCGTGCGCGTGACCTGGAGTGTTTCAAGTGTGGAGGACGAGGGCATTACAAGAGAGATGGCCCAAACAACAAGAAAGTCCTTTTCTCCAGCATCGCCGCGGGATATGAGTCTTATGAGGAGGAGGACACGGCCCTTGAAACCATCGAGGAAGGATTCGAAGATGACGAGGAGGCTTACACTTGTGAAGCCACCGCGCTACATGATGGCACACCTCTGAGCCTTGTCACGCGCCGTCTCCTCACTGTCAAGGAAGCAACCCTTGTCGACCAATGCGAGAACCTCTTCCATACGCGTTGGTTGGTCAAGACCGTGCGCAGTTGCTGCAATATCATCAATGAAAAGGGGGTCAACCATTTCAACCTGCCAACCACTCCTCACCCACAACCCTATGGGCTACAATGGATTTCATCGAGTTCTAGTAACACTGTAACTCGTCAATGCCTTATTTTATTCTCCATTGGCCAGTATTCAGATTCAGTCCTTTGTGATGTCATTTCAATGGACACCACACATCTTTTGTTGGGGCGCCCATGGCAATTCGACAGGCGCATTCTTCACGATGGCTATTTAAACACTTATGTGTTTACTTACCACGGGAAACGCATCACGCTCTTACCCATGTCTCCCCATGAGATTTTATAGGATTAGGTTTAGCGTGATAGACAAAAGGCTTTGGAAGCAGCAAAGACAGCGTTAGAGCCGACGCGTCCCAAACAAGAAACGGGACACTCCCCAATTCCAGACACAAATACCAGGAGCTCGCGTACCTCCACAGGGCACGAAGTCGCTACCAGAGACAACACATCCAATGATCGAACGCGTTGCAAGGAAGGTCCAAAGACCGCGCCCACAAGCACCAAGTTGAAAGGCACCTGTGAGCACAGACTGCTTCTGGCGCGGCCAAGCGACCTCACTGCCACCTTGGGCGGCAAGGCCCCATGTTTCCTATTGGTGCCAATGCCATGCATGTCGGAGAACCACAACACCAACACTTTGCCGAGAGTGATCTCTCAGTTGCTCGATGAGTTCAAAGACATCTTCCCAGAGGAGCTTCCACAAGGCCTCCCCCCATTACGAGGCATTGAGCACCAAATTGATTTGGTGCCTGGTGCCTCTCTGCCGAATCGCGATGCCTATCGCGATTCGGCAGATATGATCCCGCTGTGTTTCTTGAGTGGGTGCAGGCTACAGAGTATACTTTACGATATTGTCGCGTCCCCACAGAACAGCATGTTGATACGGAAACGCTACACTTCCGAGGCGCTGCACGCGTTTGGTACCACAGGTTCGTGGATGACTGCGTTCGTCGACATCTTGCTCCCATCACGGAGTGGCACCAGCTTGTCTATGTCATGACACAGAAATACGTGCTAGCGGATTATAGAAACCAGATGCGAATGGAGATCGCAATGGCGCGACAAGGTTCCAAAACACCCCTGGAGTTCTTCTCTCAGTTGGAAGACATGTACTACAAGGCCAGCATCAGTGTCGCCCCGTCCACACTGCGGACAAAGTTCTTGAGTGGCTTGAATGTGTCAATCTGTGACTAGCTCGAGATTTTGCCAATCAAGGATCTCAATACCTTGACTCATACCGCGATGCAAATACACAACCAACAATCGCGTCGCAGGCAATCCTCTTGGCAAAACCCAGGTCAAAGAAGGTATGATTCTAACTCTGGTCAATCCCCTACTACTAATGTATGCGGTCCACCATCAGGAACCACCGCGTCCACTCAAATCCGACAGGGGAAGACCGCGACAACTTCCACCAATGCTCCTCGCGCGACGCCTACAACGGCTTCATCACCAGCTCCTGAGCGTGCGTGTGACCTGGAGTGTTTCAAGTGTGGAGGACGAGGGCATTACAAGAGAGATGGCCCAAACAACAAGAAAGTCCTTTTCTCCAGCATCGCCGCGGGATATGAGTCTTATGAGGAGGAGGACACGGCCCTTGAAACCATCGAGGAAGGATTCGAAGATGACGAGGAGGCTTACACTTGTGAAGCCACCGCGCTACATGATGGCACACCTCTGAGCCTTGTCACGCGCCGTCTCCTCACTGTCAAGGAAGCAACCCTTGTCGACCAACGCGAGAACCTCTTCCACACGCGTTGGTTGGTCAAGACCGCGCGCAGTTGCTGCAATATCATCAATGAAAAGGGGGTCAACCATTTCAACCTGCCAACCACTCCTCACCCACAACCCTATGGGCTACAATGGATTTCATCGAGTTCTAGTAACACTGTAACTCGTCAATGCCTTATTTTATTCTCCATTGGCCAGTATTCAGATTCAGTCCTTTGTGATGTCATTTCAATGGACATCACACATCTTTTGTTGGGGCGCCCATGGCAATTCGACAGGCGCATTCTTCACGATGGCTATTTAAACACTTATGTGTTTACTTACCACGGGAAACGCATCACGCTCTTACCCATGTCTCCCCATGAGATTTTACAGGATTAGGTTTAGCCAGATAGACAAAAGGCTTTGGAAGCAGCAAAGACAGCGTTAGAGCCGACGCGTCCCAAACAAGAAACGGGACACTCCCCAATTCCAGACACAAATACCAGGAGCTCGCGTACCTCCACAGGGCACGAAGTCGCTACCAGAGACAACACATCCAATGATCGAACGCGTTGCAAGGAAGGTCCAAAGACCGCGCCCACAAGCACCAAGTTGAAAGGCACCTGTGAGCACAGACTGCTTCTGGCGCGGCCAAGCGACCTCACTGCCACCTTGGGCGGCAAGGCCCCATGTTTCCTATTGGTGCCAATGCCATGCATGTCGGAGAACCACAACACCAACACTTTGCCGAGAGTGATCTCTCAGTTGCTCGATGAGTTCAAAGACATCTTCCCAGAGGAGCTTCCACAAGGCCTCCCCCCATTACGAGGCATTGAGCACCAAATTGATTTGGTGCCTGGTGCCTCTCTGCCGAATCGCGATGCCTATCGCGATTCGGCAGATATGATCCCGCTGTGTTTCTTGAGTGGGTGCAGGCTACAGAGTATACTTTGCGATATTGTCGCGTCCCCACAGAAGAGCATGTTGATACGGCAACGCTACACTTCCGAGGCGCTGCACGCGTTTGGTACCACAGGTTCGTGGATGACCGCGTTCGTCGACATCTTGCTCCCATCACGGAGTGGCACCAGCTTGTCTATGTCATGACACAGAAATACGTGCTAGCGGATTATAGAAACCAGATGCGAATGGAGATCGCAATGGCGCGACAAGGTTCCAAAACACCCCTGGAGTTCTTCTCTCAGTTGGAAGACATGTACTACAAGGCCAGCATCAGTGTCGCCCCGTCCACACTACGGACAAAGTTCTTGAGTGGCTTGAATGTGTCAATCTGTGACTAGCTCGAGATTTTGCCAATCAAGGATCTCAATACCTTGACTCATACCGCGATGCAAATACACAACCAACAATCGCGTCGCAGGCAATCCTCTTGGCAAAACCCAGGTCAAAGAAGGTATGATTCTAACTCTGGTCAATCCCCTACTACTAATGTATGCGGTCCACCATCAGGAACCACCGCGTCCACTCAAATCCGACAGGGGAAGACCGCGATAACTTCCACCAATGCTCCTCGCGCGACGCCTATAACGGCTTCATCACCAGCTCCTGAGCGTGCGCCTGACCTGGAGTGTTTCAAGTGTGGAGGACGAGGGCATTACAAGAGAGATGGCCCAAACAACAAGAAAGTCCTTTTCTCCAGCATCGCCGCGGGATATGAGTCTTATGAGGAGGAGGACACGGCCCTTGAAACCATCGAGGAAGGATTCGAAGATGACGAGGAGGCTTACACTTGTGAAGCCACCGCGCTACATGATGGCACACCTCTGAGCCTTGTCACGCGCCGTCTCCTCACTGTCAAGGAAGCAACCCTTGTCGACCAACGCGAGAACCTCTTCCACACGCGTTGGTTGGTCAAGACCGCACGCAGTTGCTGCAATATCATCAATGAAAAGGGGGTCAAGCATTTCAACCTGCCAACCACTCCTCACCCACAACCCTATGGGCTACAATGGATTTCATCGAGTTCTAGTAACACTGTAACTCGTCAATGCCTTATTTTATTCTCCATTGTCCAGTATTCAGATTCAGTCCTTTGTGATGTCATTTCAATGGACACCACACATCTTTTGTTGGGGCGCCCATGGCAATTCGACAGGCGCATTCTTCACGATGGCTATTTAAACACTTATGTGTTTACTTACCACGGGAAACGCGTCACGCTCTTACCCATGTCTCCCCATGAGATTTTACAGAATTAGGTTTAGCGTGATAGACAAAAGGCTTTGGAAGCAGCAAAGACAGCGTTAGAGCCGACGCATCCCAAACAAGAAACGGGACACTCCCCAATTCCAGACACAAATACCAGGAGCTCGCGTACCTCCACAGGGCACGAAGTCGCTACTAGAGACAACACATCCAATGATCGAACGCGTTGCAAGGAAGGTCCAAAGACCGCGCCCACAAGCACCAAGTTGAAAGGCACCTATGAGCACAGACTGCTTCTGGCGCGGCCAAGCGACCTCACTGCCACCTTGGGCGGCAAGGCCCCATGTTTCCTATTGGTGCCAATGCCATGCATGTCGGAGAACCACAACACCAACACATTGCCGAGAGTGATCTCTCAGTTGCTCGATGAGTTCAAAGACATCTTCCCAGAGGAGCTTCCACAAGGCCTCCCCCCATTACGAGGCATTGAGCACCAAATTGATTTGGTGCCTGGTGCCTCTCTGCCGAATCGCGATGCCTATCGCGATTCGGCAGATATGATCCCGCTGTGTTTCTTGAGTGGGTGCAGGCTACAGAGTATACTTTGCGATATTGTCGCGTCCCCACAGAAGAGCATGTTGATACGGCAACGCTACACTTCCGAGGCGCTGCACGCGTTTGGTACCACAGGTTCGTGGATGACTGCGTTCGTCGACATCTTGCTCCCATCACGGAGTGGCACCAGCTTGTCTATTTCATGACACAGAAATACGTGCTAGCGGATTATAGAAACCAGATGCGAATGGAGATCGCAATGGCGCGACAAGGTTCCAAAACACCCCTGGAGTTCTTCTCTCAGTTGGAAGACATGTACTACAAGGCCAGCATCAGTGTCGCCCCGTCCACACTGCGGACAAAGTTCTTGAGTGGCTTGAATGTGTCAATCTGTGACTAGCTCGAGATTTTGCTAATCAAGGATCTCAATACCTTGACTCATACCGCGATGCAAATACACAACCAACAATCGCGTCGCAGGCAATCCTCTTGGCAAAACCCAGGTCAAAGAAGGTATGATTCTAACTCTGGTCAATCCCCTACTACTAATGTATGCGGTCCACCATCAGGAACCACCGCGTCCACTCAAATCCGACAGGGGAAGACCGCGACAACTTCCACCAACGCTCCTCGCGCGACGCCTACAACGGCTTCATCACCAGCTCCTGAGCGTGCGCGTGACCTGGAGTGTTTCAAGTGTGGAGGACGAGGGCATTACAAGAGAGATGGCCCAAACAACAAGAAAGTCCTTTTCTCCAGCATCGCCGCGGGATATGAGTCTTATGAGGAGGAGGACACGGCCCTTGAAACCATCGAGGAAGGATTCGAAGATGACGAGGAGGCTTACACTTGTGAAGCCACCGCGCTACATGATGGCACACCTCTGAGCCTTGTCACGCGCCGTCTCCTCACTGTCAAGGAAGCAACCCTTGTCGACCAACGCGAGAACCTCTTCCACACGCGTTGGTTGGTCAAGACCGCGCGCAGTTGCTGCAATATCATCAATGAAAAGGGGGTCAACCATTTCAACCTGCCAACCACTCCTCACCCACAACCCTATGGGCTACAATGGATTTCATCGAGTTCTAGTAACACTGTAACTCGTCAATGCCTTATTTTATTCTCCATTGTCCAGTATTCAGATTCAGTCCTTTGTGATGTCATTTCAATGGACACCACACATCTTTTGTTGGGGCGCCCATGGCAATTCGACATGCGCATTCTTCACGATGGCTATTTAAACACTTATGTGTTTACTTACCACGGGAAACGCGTCACGCTCTTACCCATGTCTCCCCATGAGATTTTACAGAATTAGGTTTAGCGTGATAGACAAAAGGCTTTGGAAGCAGCAAAGACAGCGTTAGAGCCGACGCGTCCCAAACAAGAAACGGGACACTCCCCAATTCCAGACACAAATACCAGGAGCTCGCGTACCTCCACAGGGCATGAAGTCGCTACCAGAGACAACACATCCAATGATCGAACGCGTTGCAAGGAAGGTCCAAAGATCGCGCCCACAAGCACCAAGTTGAAAGGCACCTGTGAGCACAGACTGCTTTTGGCGCGGCCAAGCGACCTCACTGCCACCTTGGGCGGCAAGGCCCCATGTTTCCTATTGGTGCCAATGCCATGCATGTCGGAGAACCACAACACCAACACTTTGCCGAGAGTGATCTCCCACTTGCTCGATGAGTTCAAAGACATCTTCCCAGAGGAGCTTCCACAAGGCCTCCCCCCATTACGAGGCATTGAGCACCAAATTGATTTGGTGCCTGGTGCCTCTCTGCCGAATCACGATGCCTATCGCGATTCGGCAGATATGATCCCGCTATGTTTCTTGAGTGGGTGCAGGCTACAGAGTATACTTTGCGATATTGTCGCGTCCCCACAGAAGAGCATGTTGATACGGCAACGCTACACTTCCGAGGCGCTGCACGCGTTTGGTACCACAGGTTCGTGGATGACCGCGTTCGTCGACATCTTGCTCCCATCACGGAGTGGCACCAGCTTGTCTATGTCATGACACAGAAATACGTGCTAGCGGATTATAGAAACCAGATGCGAATGGAGATCGCAATGGCGCGACAAGGTTCCAAAACACCCCTGGAGTTCTTCTCTCTGTTGGAAGACATGTACTACAAGGCCAGCATCAGTGTCGCCCCGTCCACACTGCGGAAAAAGTTCTTGAGTGGCTTGAATGTGTCAATCTGTGACTAGCTCGAGATTTTGCCAATCAAGGATCTCAATACCTTGACTCATACCGCGATGCAAATACACAACCAACAATCGCGTCACAGGCAATCCTCTTGGCAAAACCCAGGTCAAAGAAGGTATGATTCTAACTCTGGTCAATCCCCTACTACTAATGTATGCGGTCCACCATCCGGAACCACCGCGTCCACTCAAATCCGACAGGGGAAGACCGCGACAACTTCCACCAATGCTCCTCGCGCGACGCCTACAACGGCTTCATCACCAGCTCCTGAGCGTGCGCGTGACCTGGAGTGTTTCAAGTGTGGAGGACGAGGGCATTACAAGAGAGATGGCCCAAACAACAAGAAAGTCCTTTTCTCCAGCATCGCCGCGGGATATGAGTCTTATGAGGAGGAGGACACGGCCCTTGAAACCATCGAGGAAGGATTCGAAGATGACGAGGAGGCTTACACTTGTGAAGCCACCGCGCTACATGATGGCACACCTCTGAGCCTTGTCACGCGCCGTCTCCTCACTGTCAAGGAAGCAACCCTTGTCGACCAACGCGAGAACCTCTTCCACACGCGTTGGTTGGTCAAGACCGCACGCAGTTGCTGCAATATCATCAATGAAAAGGGGGTCAACCATTTCAACCTGCCAACCACTCCTCACCCACAACCCTATGGGCTACAATGGATTTCATCGAGTTCTAGTAACACTGTAACTCGTCAATGCCTTATTTTATTCTCCATTGTCCAGTATTCAGATTCAGTCCTTTGTGATGTCATTTCAATGGACACCACACATCTTTTGTTGGGGCGCCCATGGCAATTCGACAGGCGCATTCTTCACGATGGCTATTTAAACACTTATGTGTTTACTTACCACGGGAAACGCATCACGCTCTTACCCATGTCTCCCCATGAGATTTTACAGGATTAGGTTTAGCGTGATAGACAAAAGGCTTTGGAAGCAGCAAAGACAGCGTTAGAGCCGACGCGTCCCAAACAAGAAACGGGACACTCCCCAATTCCAGACACAAATACCAGGAGCTCGCGTACCTCCACAGGGCACGAAGTCGCTACCAGAGACAACACATCCAATGATCGAACGCGTTGCAAGGAAGGTCCAAAGACCGCGCCCACAAGCACCAAGTTGAAAGGCACCTGTGAGCACATACTGCTTCTGGCGCGGCCAAGCGACCTCACTGCCACCTTGGGCGGCAAGGCCCCATGTTTCCTATTGGTGCCAATGCCATGCATGTCGGAGAACCACAACACCAACACTTTGCCGAGAGTGATCTCCCAGTTGCTCGATGAGTTCAAAGACATCTTCCCAGAGGAGCTTCCACAAGGCCTCCCCCCATTACGAGGCATTGAGCACCAAATTGATTTGGTGCCTGGTGCCTCTCTGCCGAATCGCGATGCCTATCGCGCTAGACCAGAAGAAACCAAGGAGTTACAGCGACAAGTCCAAGAACTTCTGATCGCAGCTATGTAAGGGAATCTCTAAGCCCTTGCACGGTCCCCGTGATCCTAGTGCCAAAAAAAGATGGCTCATGGTGCATGTGTGTCGACTGCCGCGCTATCAATCAGATTATAGTGAAGTACATGCACCCAATATCGCGCCTCGATGACATGCTCGATGAGTTGCACGGCGCGATCCACTTCACCAAAATTGACTTGAAGAGCGGCTATCACCAGATTCGCATGAAGGAGGGTGATGAATGGAAGACCGCGTTCAAGACAAGGTATGGCCTTTATGAATGGCTCGTCATGCCGTTTGGTCTCACTAACGCGCCAAGCACGTTCATGAGGCTCATGAACCATGACTCGAGAGAATTTCTGGGAAAATTTGTTGTAGTCTACTTTGATGACATCTTGGTGTATTCGCGTAGTCTAGATGAACGTGTAAAGCACCTTAGGCTTGTGTTAGAGTGCTTGAGACGCAAACACCTTGTATGCCAACCTTGGCAAGTGTCGTTTTGCATCCGACACTACCAACTTCCTGGGCTATGTGGTCTCCAAAGATGGGCTCTGCGTGGATGAAGACAAGGTGAAGGCCATCCGGGATTGGCCAACACCTACCACTCCAACAATGGTTAGAAGCTTCCTTGGCTTGACAGGCTTCTACATGAGATTTGTTCGTGACTTCAGTTCCATAGCCGCGCCTCTACATGAGCTCACAAAAAAGGGCGCCACGGTGAATTGGAAGGACAACCACGCTCACGCGTTCAACGCGTTGAAAGAAGCCTTGTGCAACGCGCCACTGCTACAACTCCCAGACTTCACCAAGCACTTTAAAATTGAATATGACGCGTCAAATGTGGGCATTGGTGGAGTCCTACACCAGGATAAGAAGCCCATTGCGTTCTTCAGCGAGAAGCTCACAGGGGCAAGTTTGAACTACCCCACCTACGACAAGGAGCTCTATGCTCTTGTTTGCGTGCTCAAGACATGGCAACACTATCTCTGGCCACGCGAGTTCGTGATCCACTCAGACCACGCGGCCATCAGCTATCTGAAGAGTCAAGCCCACCTCAGCCGCCGCCATGCTCGTTGGGTAGAATTCATGGAGACGTTTCCCTATGTTGTTGTGCATAAGAAAGGTAAGGAGAATGTGGTAGCGGACGCCCTTTCTCGCAGGTATGTTCTCCTTACTCATCTTCAATCTAAACTTCTTGGCTTCGCGTTGATTAAGGATTTATACTTCACTGATCCATTTTTTAAGCCAATCCTTGAACACTGCCTTAGGGACCGCGAGTTTGAGACGTACTTTTTACATGAGGGGTACCTTTACAAAGTCGGGCGCCTGTGCATTCCTAGCTCATCCATTAGGAAACTCCTCATCCAAGAAGCACATGACGGACGCGGTCATTTTGGGGTTCACAAGACACTAGTTGCCCTTCGCGAGCACTTCTTTTGGCCGCGCATGACCACACAGGTGACGCGATATTGTAAAATTTGTGTCACGTGTCAACGCGCAAAGGCTAGTTCATATCCCTATGGCCTCTACACGCCATTGCCCATTCCATTAGGCCCTTGGGAAAATTTGTCCATGGACTTTATCACCGGCTTGCCTCTCTCTCGTCGGGGTAAGGACTCCATCTTTGTTGTTGTGGACAGATTTTCCAAAATGACACATTTCATCGCGTGCAAAACCATACACACTGCTAGTGAAATCGCCGCGTTGTTCTTTGACAACGTGGTCCGTTTACATGGGATCCCTAGGTCTGTTGTGAGTGATCGCGACACCAAATTCGTGGGGCTTTTCTAGAGAACACTTTGGGGAAAGTTGGGTACCAAACTTTTGTTTTCAACTAGCTACCACCCATAAACAGATGGCCAAACAGAGGTGACCAATCAAACCCTAGGAGCCCTCCTTAGGACCATGCTCAAATCCAACCCCAAGCGTTGGGAAGACTTACTTGCAATTGTTGAGTTTTCTTACAACAGGTCCAGGCACTCCGCGACAAAGCTCACATCGTTCGAGGTGGTCTATGGAAGAAACTCGTTGACACCACTCGACATGATTCCGCGGCCTCTGAAGGACAATGAGCACAATAGCGCGGCCAACCGCGCCGCGATGATCCAGGATTTGCATCAGCGAACGCGGGAGCAGCTGGAACGCCGCGCTAATCAATATGCCACACAGCACAACCGTGGGAGCCGCCGCGTTATATTTGCCCCAGGAGACTTGGTGTGGGTGCATCTTCGCAAAGGCCGTTTTCCAGTCAGGCGTAAATCAAAACTAGCCCAACGCAGTGATGGTCCTTTTCGTGTTGTGAAGGCCATTGGTGACAACGCCTACGAGCTCGAGCTTCCACCAGACTACGGTGTCCACGCGACCTTCAACGTCGCCGACTTGGAACCATATGTGGAGCCAAAGTTCGATGATGGTGAAGCGGGGACGCTTCACAACCAAGTGGGGGAGGGTGATGCACTCCTACCCACCATGACTGTCACAGAGGAAGAAGAAGCTATGAGCATGCGCTCATAAGGCCCGATAACCAGATCGCATGCCAAAGTCATCACCAACGCGACACAATCATTGATTGTGCGCGTCGTCGCTAGCCAAGGAATGCAAGAGACCGCGTTCTCCCTCAGAAGCCTCCAGCCAAGCCCAGAGAACGCGTTCTCTATCAAGATACTCTTCACCATCATTGAACGCGATCTTTGAGTTGTTTTGTCATTTTAGAACATTAATATTTTGTTAGTTATTTCTTTTTGGGCATGTGTTCCACGCGTGTCGCATGGGCTAGCCCATTAAGCGAGACTCGGCTTCGAGTCCCGCTATCCCTTATAAAAGGTCATCTCGACCTTCTGTACTAGGTTACGTCAATTTTAATCTAAGCTTTTGTCGAGAGCCTTTTTTCCTCCAACCTTAGATCGACGTCACCCCAAACTCTATCTTCTCATCTCATTCCTCCGCCGCCGACGCTACGGCCTCCCACTCGATCCAGTCGAGTTTATCCCCCTCCGTTGCTGACGCTACGGCTTCGCTCGCCTATCGAGCCACCACCAATCATCGCGCTCCCTCACTCGCGCGACGAGACAACACCGCGTTCCACCACTCTCTCCTTGAATTCGACACGCGCGACTCACCACCAAGATCTCGATCCGGCACTCGAAGGCAGGAACGCATCACCTGGTATCAATTATCCATGTACTAAGATCAAAAGCAGAACTAACACTTAGAGTAGTAGAAGTAGGAACTTTACATGCAAAGTTGGAAGAACTAGTGGAGCCACCAGAGGTAGAAGGCCCTTCATCACTGCAAAGCATCTTCACAACCTCCTTGAACATAGCATAAAGCAAGTAAGGATCCAGGGATGAAGCACTGTGACCTCTAGCATCAAGAGGAGTGTCCTCCATCTCCATAACATTGGCACGTTTCTCCCTGAACTTCCGGTCTGGATAACCGTGGAGCTTGTAACATTTGTCCATGTTGTGACCTTTCTAATGACAATTATCACAAACCCTATCAACACAAGGCCTTCTTAAGTTATCTCGTGGCTGAAAATACTTCTGAAACTCTTGTTTCTGTTTCATAGACATGTTATTAACCGAACAAACAATGCCTTCTAAATTGGAAGCCAAAGAATTAGTGACAATCTTTTGTCTTTCAACTTGTTGGACCATGTAATAAGCTTTGTTAATATTCGGCATAGGATCAGAAGACATGATATTACTACGAACATTATCAAAACATACATCACGGTCTGGATAACCATGATGTATGTTTCAAAGCAAAGCAAACTCGTAGTTCCTTTCCATTGAGCTCTAATAAAGCAGACGATTTGTTTCAATTGATCCATTGTGATATTTGGGGTCCTTATAGTACTCCGTCTACTAGTGATGCTTCCTACTTTTTTACTATCGTTGATGACTACTCACGCTCCACATGGGTTTTTCTTATGAAATCCAAGTCTGAAGTTGCAGGCATCCTTCACAACTTCACCGCCATGACACAGACTCAGTTCACCAAGAAAGTCCAGCGCCTTCGCTTAGACAATGGCGCGGAATTTGTCTCCCTACAGTCGTTCCTCTCCAGTCAGGGCATTATCTTTGAGAGTTTGTGTGTCTACACACCACAATAAAATGGCCGGGTTGACCAAAAATATCACCATATCCTTAATGTGGACAGGGCTTTGTGACTTCAAGCTTCTCTCCCGGTTACCTTCTGGGGAGAATGTATTCTGAAAGCGTGCTACCTTATCAACCGAACTCACACTCCTCTTCTAAACAACTGCACACCATACAAACTTCTGTTCGGCCGGCCTCCCGTATACTCGCACATGCGGGTATTTGGTTGTCTCTGCTACGCTGCTAGCCAACCACGGCCCACTGACAAATTCGATGCCCGTAGCATCAAGGGCGTCTTCCTTGGCTATCCTCCTGGCAAACGAGGTTGGCGCATCTTCGACATTGACACGGGCCGCACCTTCATCTCTCAGGATGTCGTCTTCTATGAAGAGACATTCCCCTATGCGTCACCACCAATTTCTATGCCAGGGGGAGCTGAAAAACCGACACCTGTCCATCCAACTATATATGACACGCCGCTATCACCACTACCAATTCGGACGCCTCAGCCAGCACCGTCGTCTTCTTTGGCACAATCGGTTGTTTCCGACCCACCACCTACAGATACTCATTGGAGCTCCCGGCCCAGGCAGACATCCGTATTACTGCGAGACTACGTCTGTCACACTCTGCAAAGTCAAGAACCCCCTCTCTCCACACCCACATCATCGGCATCCTCAGGTACGCAATATCCTATTACTAACTACGTGTCCTGTAATAAGCTCTCTCCTAACCATGCCAGATTCCTTGCGGCTGTAACTGCTGGTCATGAGCCTTCCTCTTTCAAAGAGGTCGTCTAGCATGCTCATTGGCATGAGGCAATGCATTCCGAGATCACCGCTTTAGAGAGAAATTCAACATGGGACGTATCCGAGTTGCATGCAGGGAAGAGACCAATTGGGTGCAAATGGGTCTATCGCATCAAGTATAAATCGGATGGGTCAATTGAGCGTTATAAGGCTCATCTCGTCATTCTCGGGAACAGGCAGGTTGAAGGCGTTGACTTCACTGAGACTTCCGCTCCAGTTGCCAAACTAGTTACCCTGCGAGTTTTCCTTTCTGTTGCTGTTATTTGCGACTGGGAGCTTCATCAGATGGACGTACATAACGCTTTTCTCCATGGAGATTTAGATGAGGTCGTGTACATGACACCACCTCATGGCTGCCCCGGCATACCACCTGGCCGCGTCTGCAAGCTTCGGAAGTCGTTATATGGCCTGCGTCAAGATCCCCGAAACTGGTTCTCCAAACTAGCCACTGCTCTGAAAGCTTTTGGGTTTCAGCAAAGCTACGCAGACTACTCTTTGTTCTCCCTGCACCGCGACGGTAACGTTCTTCATGTTCTCGTCTATGTCGATGACCTAATTATTGTTGGCAACAACTCTGCAGCGATCTCTGCCTTCAAGAATTATTTGAGCAAGTGCTTCCACATGAAGGATCTTGGCCTGCTCAAGTACTTTCTCGGTCTTGAAATAGCTCGAAATTCCACTGGTATTTTCGTTTCCCAACGAAAGTATGCCCTCGAGATCATAGCTGACACAAGTCTTCTCGGGTCTAAGCCTTGCGATTCGCCAATGGATCCTAATCATCACCTTGCAACGGCCGCTGGACGGGATGACAACGACGCTGAGGCTTACCGCTGTCTTGTTGGTCGGCTAATCTACTTAACCATCACACGGCCGAATTTGTGCTTTGTTGTTCATACTCTATCACAGTTCATGCAGAAACCAAAGGAGAAGCATTGGTCTGCAGCTCTGCGCGTGATTCGGTACATCAAGACTCACCCTGGCCAAGGTCTACATCTCTCGCGCCACAGCTCCCTCCGTCTGACGGCCTATTGTGACTCCGATTGGGCGGCATGCCCCCTCACACGTCGCTCAGTCACTGGTTACTTTGTGATGCTCGGCCAGTCACATATCTCCTGGCGCACGAAGAAGCAACCAACTGTCTCTCGCTCCTCGGCAGAAGCAGAGTATCCCTCCATGGCAGCCACCTGCTGCGAGATTGTGTGGTTGCGCTCTCTCCTGCTATCACTTGGTGTCTGCCATTCCTCTCTGGTTTGTCTGTTTTGTGACAGTCAGGCAACTATCCATATTTCTGTCAATCCTGTCTTCCATGAGCGGACCAAGCATATAGAGATTGATTGTCATTATGTTCGCGATCTGATTCTTGTAGGCAAGGTCATCACCACGCACATCTCGACCTCTCAACAGCCTGCAGACATCTTCACCAAGGCTCTGGCTAAACCTCAGTTCCTTCATTTATCCTCCAAGTTGGACATTTCAAATCCCCATGCTCCAATTTGAGGGGGAGTATTAGGATATACATTAGATATTGTTTA
This sequence comes from Rheum nobile, assembly GCA_027886185.1. Taxonomy (NCBI): domain Eukaryota; kingdom Viridiplantae; phylum Streptophyta; class Magnoliopsida; order Caryophyllales; family Polygonaceae; genus Rheum; species Rheum nobile. The sequence goes on along the minus strand of WOAB01000109.1, from coordinate 6,043,180 downwards.
GATTATTTCCATAAATCTATCTTGTATCATATCTTCCATATCTTTATCTATTTTTTAGCTTATCTAAACATGTATAAATCTAGCCCTTTGAGACCTAATACAATCATCACAAGTTCTCTCCTATCAATTCTTTCACCTTGGAACAACAAAAATGTTCTTATAGTCAAACTATAGTTTATCATCAAAATAGGTGATTTGATTCGTAAAAAAAAACAGGTCATTAAGTAATTTCCCAATAATAATAAATAAATAAAAGTACCATTTCTGTCCTCTGGTCTTGTGGTGTGGATAACAAGATAAGCTTCTTCTGATCTCCCTGTGTATATAGAGAGGAAGAGAAGAGAGAGAGAGTTTCATGATGATGGCAAAGCTAAACTCAACCTCCAAAGTAGGGATAGGCATAAGCATAAGAGTTAACCCACTCCTCCTCCATCTACAGACTAGGACTCAGCTGCTACCAAACTTCATTCCCGCCTCCAAGGCTGCTGCAATTACCAGAAAGTACCCCATGCCTCCTCCTTTGGTATGTATGTATGTATGTATGTATGCACCAATTAATAATTGTATTCACTTAATTAAGAATCAACAAGTGACATTTATTATAGGCAGCTGCAGGTAAGAAGGAAGGGAGGGGATCAAGTTCAAGAGGGGTGATCACAGTGTCATTCCCAAGCGGGCAATGGGCAGGGGACTGGACTTACGATTACCTTCTTACCCTCAGAGACCTTCACCTCCATGATCTCGCCGAAGATGGCCGCAAACACACCCAACTTCATCTTACCATCTCCCTTCACAAGGTTCTTCAACCCAATTAGTAAAAACTATCCTTAATTCTAGTACCTAATTCGAAATGAACTTAGTGACTGCTCTCTTGGAATTTGTTGATTAAGCATATATGACATGTTACTGATTTTGGAATTGTGGCAAGTTCTTGTTAATGGCCCGTTAAGAAGAACGTTCTCCCTTTTATTTATGCGCGTTGGGTTGAACTAAGCTTCCTACAATGTATCTTCAATTCCTTGGTAGTTGGCATTTAAATGGATATTTAGGTTTGGATTTGAGTTGAACATACAATATTACATGGACTTTATCCCTATTGTCAAGGCATGATGCAAAATGCAAAAAATGATGTTAAAAATTGTTCTCCATGGCGCGGGATCTAGCACGCAGGAGTTGGGATCTCTGCAGATGGTAGGATAGTCACATCTATTGCCAGAAAATGCAAAAACTGCTCCTCTTTCTACTGCTGTGAGGTACATTCATTTACTCCTCCATACATCTATATTACTACTAACATATAACTCTAGCTGACCAAATTCCTTCCATTGGTGTTGTTGATTCATCATCTATCAGATTGATACACCGTTTAACGTGTGGGTTCTGCCATCAAGCAGAGATGACTCCTCAAACCAGCTGCCTGAGCTTGGCGGCGATCCATCATTAAGTCTCCTAACTCTTTCTTACATTAATTAGATGAATTGACCCACATCATACCCGTGTAAATACCAAGTTAGCTAAACTTGGCGTATGATTTGTTCAGGTTATCTTTGTGAAACCGGGATATGATGCTGTTCTTGATTCCCTCATACAAGAAACAGTAAGGCTTCAGATACTGGTCAAGGTAAACTTACAACCAAGTATGGAGAAAAATGTTAATGTGAGATTAATTAGTTTAATGAATATTCACATGGATATTGAATCTTGCAGGAAACTTGTTCGGATGCTTGTGAGAAGGCTGATACCAAGCTGCATTGTAAGTACTGCATTGATCATGCACGATTAGGCTTGAGAAATGTAGCAAGATTTTCCTATAGTAAATTCTAACTGCTTCAAGTTTTAACTTAACAGTTATAGGAGTGCAGAATACGGCGTCTCTCGATAGGAGGTGGTCGAAACTCCGAGATTACAGGAATACTTACTTGTTAGCTGAAAGGGATGAATGAGTACAGAGGAGGTAGATATGATCTACTTATAATATATGGCTGTTTGTAGTGTTACTAATACTACATGGAATAAATTTGATTGTTTTAATTAAAATCTATAGTTTTGATGTACCTGTAGAAGAGAAGGAGAATATGGGGAGTATACAAAGTGCTAATAAGAGATCAACAAGTTGATCATAATCAAACTCCATTACACAGATACTGAAGTCAAGGATCGAATCCAGAGCGGATTTGAGCTGTTAACACGAAAAAGAGAAACTTTGTTATAGCTATTTATGTACATTCAATGTAACTATCTACGAATAGAGGAATACATAGATTTGCATTTGTGTTCTATATATCATATGAATAACTATGACTTCTTATTTCAATGCCGCTCTAGATCTGTCAATGCCGCTCTACGTTCGAATCAGATATTTCGTGTCCTCGTTTCGAGGGAAATTCTTCTAATATCAGTTTTTCTAAACATGTCAAGAGGATTATTTCTAGATGTAGGAAACGGACTTATAGGGGCAAAATGCTTCTTCACATTCATCAATACATCAATATATTATAACTAACTAAAACCAAACTAATCGTACAAGGAAGAAAGTTGAGTGGAACTCGTGATTAGTACTAGTACTATTTATACTCATTGTACAAGGAAGAAAGTTTTGCTATTATGATTGGAGACTAGAAACTTTGCTAAGCACAACCAAATAGTGTTGTTCACTTGGTTTATTAACATACATATCAAGTTTTCCATATATTTGACTCTCAACATGATTGCGCTTCTTTAGAAATGGAAATGGCACGAGTGACTAGCTAGTTTGTTTTTTGCTAGGCGACGTGTTCAATCTAAACAAAAAGAAATTTGATAAATGTGTATTTCATCTTAAGAAATTAGACAGAAAATGAATATGGATGATTGGAGTTATGAAACCTACTCCTCGTGTACATCTCTTTATCAATTCTGTTTCATTCTTAAAATAGGACATTCTGGATGACATGCCATATGATTTAAGAAGGAAGGTTCAACTCAGTGCTGTGAGAAAAATACTGATCAGTTGGAGATTTCACTGTGATTTTCAAAATATTAGTAATAGCATCAGCTACAGATGTAGAATGCATGTAATTTATACTCTATAATCCTCTCTACATGTGGTTGCTGCCCAAAAGAAAGAAAGAACAATTCAATAAACACGGAATACAAAACTCTTTAGAAACAAATCAATTCTATAAAGGGTTGTTCCTTTTGACTATTCTGCCCATCATTCCAACATCTGCTCCCAGGTTTCACATTAAACCCTACATACAATTTCTAACTGCTGAGGAGGAGGAGGAGGAGGAGGAGGAGGAAGAGCAGAAGTTGATTTTCACCTGATCGGAGCATGGAATGGATCAATCAATCTTCACGGAGGAGTAGATTAACCTTGTAAACCAGAGGCAAGCAAAGAAGCCAATGGCACCAGTTAGAACAAAGAAGGCATACGAGGCAATCAGCATATAGCCAAAGTACAGGATCCCAGAGACAGGCTTAGTGATCTCAAGCTTGGTGAAGAAGTAAAAGGTTGCGTAGAGGAATAGATAGAGCGCTGAGGAGCCTGATGTTAGGTATGATCTCCACCACCAAAGGTAGTCCTCACTGCAGAGCTGGAAGTAGCACAACACGATGGTGATCTCAGCGCAGGTGACCAGAAGAATGATGAAGACGATGAAAAGGAAGCCGAAGATGTAGTAGAATTGGTTAAGCCAGATTGAGGTGAGGATGAAGAAGAGCTCGATGAAGACGGCTCCAAAGGGAAGAATGCCTCCAATGAGGATTGAAAAGAGGGGGTTCATGTACCACGCCTGCTCTGGGATTTGTCTTGGTATTTTGTTGGTCTTCACGGGGTCATCAATTGTCTTACTCCTGAACCCAACATAGCTACCGATGAAGACTAAAGGAACCGAGATACCGAACCACAAAACAACCAAAGCAAACATTGTCCCAAACGGGACTGCCCCAGATGACTTTTGACCCCAGATGAGAGCATTTAAGATGAAGAAGATGATGGCCACAGTTCCAGGGAACATGAATGCTGTTCTGAGGGTGATTTTCTTCCATTCTGTGCCTTTGAACATCTTGTAGAGACGAGCAGACGTGTAACCAGCAAAGATGCCCATGAAGACCCAAAGGAAGAGCATGGCTGTCATGAGTCCACCTCGGTTTGAAGGCGAGAGAAACCCAAGGACAGCAAATAATATAGTAACGAGCATCATTCCGAAGCACTGGACACCAGTTCCAGCATAGACGCAAAGCAAGTTAGAATGAGATGGAGGCCTGAAGACATCTCCATGCACAAGCTTCCATCCTGTTTCCTCTAGAGCTTCTTCCTGGGTCTCGAGTTCATTGTACCTTGAGATGTCACGGTACAGCGTACGGAGCATGATCATTGCCACCATACCAGAGAGAAATAGAACAATCATCAAAGAATTGACAATTGAAAACCAATGGATTTGATCATCACTCATCAGGAGGTAAGTGTCCCACCTAGATGCCCACTTAACATCACTTTCCTGCAAGGGTTAGAAGGTTTAGCGATATTAGTATACAATAAACTATAAATATCAATGTCTTACAATTTCAGTGGATGAAAACTCACCACAAACTCAACATCATATGTAAATATGATTTCTTGTTTATCTTCAACTTCCTGAGGGGTGTTAGAGTTGGTGACTGTGCGCCTAGCATGAGGGTTGCAAGTAGTTAAGCGAGTTTTGTCACTCCATTGGCCCTCATATTCATGCTTGACACTGTGATATCAAAGAAGCAGATTATATATCACATCAAACAAAGAAAATTGAAGCACTGCAACAGAAAGGATTTAAGTTGTATATAAACAAAGGATCAAAACAAGACAGACCTGAAAGGGTTGACCTCAAATCCAACAATCCTTGCAGCATTAGTTTCCAAATCTTTGTGAAACATTACAGTAAAGCTCAGGTGATTGTGAATGAAATATTTTTCATCCTTGACCTGCATGTCATGAGATGAATACGAGCATAAATAATCATCAAAATTTTAAGAATCTGAACATGTTGCAAGTTTACTCACTCCAGTGAATAGCCCTTTAACCCCAACATGGAAACCAAGCTGATAAATTGGAGGAGCTTGTTGATCAATCCTCTGAACAGGGACAACAAGAGGAAGATTATCCAAGATCCTGTTGACATGCATTCATTAGATTAGCCCTTAGTGCACTGTTCAAAAGTCACAAACACAAGGAATAGTAATCTTAGCTCCAAAGTAATTTTTGGAATAGGAAAGTAGCCTACATGTTGACACGGTATTCATCATCAATTTTCTCTTTAAAGGCCTTTGCCGTTTTGGCATCAAGGTTAATCCGACAAAGAATGTTGCACATTTGTGGTTCACGCATTTTGAACTGTGAAAAGTTACACAAGTAAACTTGTCGGTCACCATAATATGACAAAGAAAAGTGCTCTGAAGTACACATTAGTGGATATCCATATTTAAACTCACCACATAAGGGGAGTTTTCAATGCGGTCACCGCGAAGAACTTCCCCAAGATTTTCTGCACTGTCAACTATAGTATCTGGGCGGCAATAAGGAAGCGAGTAGTATTTGTAAGGAAGTTGAGTCTTTATAGAAGTCAATTTGTTCACCTTCACCATCAACAGGTCACCCTAAACATACATTACAACAATGACATAGATATGAGCAAAAAATATAGATACCAGTATAGAGTAATGAAGTGGTATACAAAAGGATATGTATCGGGGAAGCATATACTTAAAAGATGACCTATTGAAACAACAAATATGTATGAAATTGTGGACTAGATTACGTGCCAAAGATTTCTTATACTCAATTGTAATATATTACATGTCAAACCAAAAATTAGAAAATTAACTAGTTGACTTTCAGTTTGCATAATTTTTTCACACAGCTTAACGTTAACCCGGTTCAAACATGACTATCTATTCGGTTGTTTGCCTATTTTTAGACCAAGAGAGTTCTCTATGTGACATTACACATGCCATGTACTAATTTGTAGTCTACACTCCCTTGTGCATGTGCAAGCAGGCATCATCACTGCCTCAAAAGTTAAACACTCACCTGCGACTACAGCTAATATACAAACAGAAGAATTTATTACCATTCCACATAAAACTACAAAGGATTTAAATAAAAGTTCAAAGCAGGAGACAGGAGTTGGTCACCGTTAATATGCATTTGTAACACTATTCTCTCCTATGAATGTAGTTAGCGTCTAAAGTCTAATGCCCTGGCAAGAGCTTTATCAAGATGGTTCATCTCTCATCCAGCCAGAATCGTGCAAGACAGAAGAGAATTTATTAACTTAAAAAAACATCTTTGATGTCATTGCATAACTGAAGAACGAAAATCTATCAATTTGCATTGGATACTACCAAGGTGAGGGTCAAATTCTTATTCCTTTCCACTACACATCCAATACAATTCATCAGTCCACGTCCACCGACATCTCAATTACATGAATTTCACGTTGTCCCTCATAATTCACTTCTTCTGCCCCACCGACACAAGTTTACTCGATAATTTTGCTCAAATACAAGGTCCAGTGGGGGTTTAGTATCCAAATCCCGGTTGCTAAAAATGAAATTTGAACACAGCCATCTCCAAACTCCTAAATCAAAACCGAACTTTGAAAACGAACAACTACATCAGTAGAGAAAACACAAGAGATACCAAAGCAATAATAATCCGCAATGGCTCTCTCAAACACACATAGTGACATAGATATAACGTACGGATTTTACAAATGCCGTGAAACATCATCTTCCAACAGTATATTCGCAGGTCAAAAGGAATACAGATCTAAGCAGCAGAATGAAATATCAAGATCAGGAGAGAAGGCGAGAGAGAAAGTCACCAATTCGAAATCCTGAGGAGCGACGCCAGGGAGGTAGAAGGAATCACCGCCATGAAGCATAAGGAAGAGGAAGACGGAGATCAATGCAGATCTCCAGCGGGCATCCATGGCTTCTCGCGCGCAGGGAGAGAAAGAGGGAGAGAGATTGGATCCAGAATGATGCCGTCGTATATATGTCAGTATATGTGAGTTACATTCGGAAAATATTACATTTTCAGATTATTGAAGCGATTAAATAACAGTTAGATTTCGGGAAGAAAAAAAAGTTAATTAGTAGAAGTTTTTTCTTTTTTAAGAAAAAACTAGGGTCGAAAAACCGCCCAATCTCTTTTTTTCAACCTCGCACTCTCTCCTAAGCGGTACGTATTGCAGTTCAAAAAATCCGATTTTCTTGGACTGCATTAGGTGCCGTCCAAGATGGGTTCAATGACGTTGCGGGTGTGCAGCCGTGCTGCACTAGGTGCCGTCCAAGAGGGTGTTTTCGATACGATACAATCATATGTTATAACGATACGATATAATCATATGTTATAACGATATGATACAATCATATATTATATAACTACAGGATATAACCATATGTTATAACTATATGATATAATCATATGTTGTAACCATATGTTTTATAACTATATGATATAATAGGATATAATCATGTGATATCAACATATGATATATACATAGGTTATAATCATAGGTTATAACGATATGATATAATCATATGTTATAACGATATGATACAATCATATATTATATAACTACATGATATAACCATATGTTATAACTATATGATATAATCAAATCATACAGTTATAACATATGATTATAATCATATGTTATAACGATATGATATAATCATATGTTATAACGATACGATACAATCATATGTTATAACGATACGATACAATTATATGTTATAACTATAGGTTATAACGATATGATACAATCATATGTTATAACTATAGGTTATAACGATACGATACAATCATAGGTTATAACGATATGATATAATCATATGTTATAACGATACGATACAATCATATGTTATAACGATACGATACAATCATATGTTATAACTATAGGATATAATCATATGTTATATAACGATACGATATAAATAGGATATAATCATGTGATATCAACATATGATATATACATAGGTTATAATCATAGGTTATAATCATAGGTTATAACGATATGATATAATCATATGTTATAACGATATGATACAATCATATATTATATAACTACATGATATAATCATATGTTATAACTATATGATATAATCAAATCATACAGTTATAACATATGATTATATCATATAGTTATGTGATATAACTATATGATATAATCACATGTTGTAACCATATGTTATAATCACATGATATAATCATATGTTATAGTCACATGATATAATCATATGTTATAATCACATGTTATAATCATACAAAGGATACAATATAATAGTGTGGGCTGCACCATGTGTCGCCCATATTAGTTATGTGTGGGATGCACCATGTGCCGCCCATATTAGTTATGTGTGGGCTGCACCAGGTGTCGTCCAGATGTGTGATATAATCATATGTGTGGGCTGCACCATGTGTCGCCCATAATAGTTATCTGGGCTGCACCATGTGCCGCCCATAATAGTTATCTGGGCTGCACCATGTGCCGCCCATAATGCCTATAAATACCACTGCTGGTTTCATCACTTCCACACCCACCCAAGTAGCCATTCAAGTTCGGTATTGAAGAAATACCCTCCTTAAGATCAGCAAATTTCATTATCGGTAACATTATTCAGATCCAAGAAATCAAGATCGTGGGGTAGTATGGCTTCGTCGTCCAGCACGTCCAACAATTCATTGGCGCTGGGTTCAATGTGCCAATGCAATTTCTCAGTCGTTTTGTACACTTGCGATAGGCCAATTCACTATAAAAGAAGGTACCTCGCATGCAAGGATTATATCCCAATGGAACGGGATGGGGAAATGAGAGGTTGTCGTAGCTTCAGGTGGGTTGATCCATCATACGACGACAATGCTGCCAAGATTATCAGAGAATTGGTGCGGGAAAGAGATAAGCTTCAGAATCTGTACGAGACCCTTTCAGATTCAAACTGGAAGTTAAAGAGGAAGATACGTTATCGGGGTTATGATATAACAAAATAAGTTATAACTATGTTTTTTTAGTAGAGAAGTCGTCAATTGTATTTTCATATGTTATTATTACAGCATTGAGTTGGTGTCATTGTCTTGTGTCCATTATACTCTTGACCGAGTCAAGAGTTCTATAGAAGGATGAGCATTCGATGACCAGGTCAAACATGTTGATCTGCTCTTTTTCCTAGCTGCTGCGCAGAAAAACTTGGAATCTTCAAATTTCCTAGCTGATCTGCTCATTCAATCTTCAAATTTTAATTTTCTATTAAAAACAATATAATTTCACAGTTATATACACTGGACTATACGTAGGTGATTCGATGTCGTTTGGAGATGATTTCAAATGATTCAAGAGGTGGGTTTAAGTAACTTGAGCATGGCGAAGACAATGGTGTGGTCAGATAATTTAATGAATCGAAACGTGATTTACTTGGGGTCGAACAAGGCTTGGTGGTGATGTATATATGTTCGTATAAATGTGGCTTGAAATGAAGTACACAAATGCGAGGTGCCCGTAAACTTCATCAGCAATCACCAAGATTCCCATCTTTGCAGTTTCAGCAATCTGAATTCACAGTTCCAATAAACTCAAGTACTCAACTCATCAGCAAAATGCAAGTAAAACTCATCTGAGAGAAACCGAGCAATCCATAAGAACAATTAAGATGTTTCAAATCACAGGACATGATCGCATATAGAAACTCAGATACAAAGATTGCAAATAATAAATACTGCAGAAAATGTAGACAACTTAACGTAAGAAAAGAAACAAAATTGAAAAGGTTACAACAAGAGAAATATTGTACTCACATTCATATAAGAGGAAGTTGACCAAGTCCAACTGGTAAGGACCCTTCAAGAGAATTCAATACCAAGTTTCTATCTCCATAAACAGTTAAGAGTATTGATCAGCTTATTGGAAACTATGAAAAAGGGAGCTAATGGAAAAGCTGGTGGATAACAAGCAAGAACAAGAGGTATTTGTGTTACATAACAGAGCATTAGGTACTTTATCAGACCACATTTGTATGAAATCAGACCACATTTGTATGAAATCAGACCACATTTATACGAAGTCAGGTCAATGCTCTGTTATATCACAAAATTTCAAATGTTAGCCAATTTTAAATTTCATAGCAATATTCCCTTTGTCAGGTCACATTTGTACGTAGTCAGGTCATTACTCTGTTATATTACCTATCTTTAAATTTGAAACACTTAAATTTGCATTTATTAGTTATGGACCATTATAGAGTACCAGCTTTGCACCACCAAGGTATGACACGAATGAGGCATAGTGATCCGCGTTCAGCTTCAGTGTTCATTCAAGATCAAAGCAACTCATGTGGACATCACCACCAAGCCTTGTTCGACCCCAAAAAAACACCTTTCGATTCATTAAATTCAAAATCTGACCACACCATCGTCTTCGTCATGCTCAAGTTACTTAAACCCGACTTTTGAATCATTTGAAATCATCTCCGAACGACATCGAATCACCTCCGTATCGGCCCACGTTGTGCATAGAAAACTGGTAACTATGCCACTTTGAAGCTCTTTTTCAACGCCGGTGGAAGATCCTAGACTCCGCGACCTATCTTCGGAGAAACCTTGCAGCGTCACAAACCCAACAACACCGCCCTTGCCACATGGGGTTGTCATTCGACCAGCCAAAGAGCTACTTAAAAGATGGCTAAAGAGAGTTGTTATCGAGGTTTCTTGCTCTTAAGCAAGTCACATCCGAACTAGCTAGCACTTCCAGCTCCTCTTTCTCTTAACAAACTTCTGAAGTTCCTGCTTCATGTTCACGCACTCCCTCTCCAGCTCAGAGATGCGCCGGTTTAATCCGAACTACCCGTATCTCTGTTGTCGATCTCTGTCATTAACGAGGATGTAGTAGCTTCCATCACCTTGTGCCTCATTGTATAAAACGCCTTCCAGCTCTATAAGCAAGCAATCTAAAGTTTAACAATAACAACAGATGGCCTAAACTTTGTGCCTCATTGTATAAAACGCCTTCCAGCTCTGCAAGCAAGCAATCCAAAGTTAATTACTCTCACCAAATTCACATTCACAATTTCGAGTATTTATTTCCCTCTTCCTTTCAAGTATTGGCGATGAGCTCTGATGATGGCCGAGTTTCTTCCCAATTTGGACGATGACGAGCTATGGACTCCCTCCGACATTCTAGTCGCCGACGTCCCCACCCCCGCCGCTTCCAAAATCGCCTTTCCACCTCCATCTCTGATGTATCCTTGCCTCCTGTGTCAAGCCAAGTTGTCAAAGGAGACGCCTTGGATCTAGTCTTGGTTGGGAAGTCACGTCTGAACGTCACAGTGGTGGTGAACGCGAACGGAAGAACGCGATGATGATGGTGGTGGTGATCACGGTGGCGATGAAAGCGAGTTGATGGGAGTATGGATAGTGGTGGCGGAAGCGATTGAATGGAGGGATAGACGACGTGAAGGGACAAGTCGTTGATGTCGTAAAGTCGACTGCGGAGGGGATAAGCTCGATGGAGATCGAGTGGTTGCCGTAGCATCGGCGGCGGAGTGAATGGGGATGAGAGAGATATGGGTGACGTCCGATCAAGGGAAGGAGGGATTAACACTCGACTTTAAACCTTGAACTTTAACTTTGAACGTGGGAAATAAAGAGTACAAAGTAGGGTATAAATAGGGAAGGGGTCTCAACCAAGACCTAATGGGCTTGGGTCGAAACAAACCTAAGGGCTAGCCCATGCAAGCATGCAAAAGGCACAAACCCTAAAAGATAAAAGGAAACTATCTTAAACGCTATAAATAAGGAAACTATCTAAAACGTTGCAAATAAGGAAACTATCTAAACAAGCTGGAAATACCAAATATAGATAATGTCTTAAAAAGAACGCGTGAAACTCATGGACGCGTTGAAGGCTTTGAAGAGATCATCGCGTGAGACGACGAGGTGGCACAGTCTTCAAAAGAATGCGGCTTTTTCACAGTCTTCAGAACTTCCGATGGTGGCGAGGACGACGAGCCTTGGATTGGTCTCTGGGCTTCCTTGGCTGGCGGTGGCGCGTGCGATAAGTGACGCGATGGCGGCGGTGATGGACTTGGACCTAGACCTTGTTATTGGGCCCTTTGAGCGTAGGCTCATGGCTTCTTCCTCGTCTTGGGCCATCATGGGAGGCAGGGTCACATCACCCTCCCCCACTTGGATGTGAAGCGTCCCGCTTCACCATCATTAAACTCTGGCTCAACATATGGAGTCAAGTCTGCCACGTTGAAGGACGCGTGGACTCCAAAATCTAGTGGGAGGTCGAGTTGATAAGCATTGTCCCCTATGGCCTTTATCATGCGATAGGGGCCATCCCCACGTAGTGCCAATTTGTGTTTTTGCCGCGAGGGAAACCTCTCTTTTCGTAGATGCACCCAGTCAAGATCTTCGGGGGCAAAGACGTCGCGGCGGCAGCCTGAATTCTTTTGCGAGACATACTGCGCGGCCCTCCTCTCCAGCTTCTCCTTGGTCTTTCGATGAAGCTCTTGTACTTGCTCAGCGCGATGTGAGGCGGATATATGCACTGGATCTCGGAGAGGGCGCGGCGACAAATCCAGTGGTGTCAAGGGGTTGATGCCATACACCACCTCAAAAGGTGTCAACTTGGTCGACGTGTGCCTGTATCTATTGTAACAAAATTCGACAATTGATAGTAAGTCCTCCCAACGCTTAGGGTTGGCTTTGAGCATCGTGCGAAGGAGGGCTCCTAGAGTTCTATTGGTGACCTCCGTTTGGCCATCGGTTTGGGGGTGATAGCTAGTCGAGAATATGAGTTTGGTTCCTAGCTTTCCCCAAAGAGTTCTCCAAAAATAACCAACAAACTTAGAATCCCTGTCACTAACAATGGTACGCGGGACTCCATGAAGACGCACCACATGCTCAAAGAATAAATCAGCAATCTCACTAGCACTATGGGTGGTCTTACAAGCTATAAAATGTGCCATCTTAGAAAATCTATCTACGACCAAAAAAATAGAGTCTTTACCTCGTCTAGAGAGGGGCAAACCCGTGATGAAATCCATAGACAAATCTTCCCATAGGGCACTCGGAATGGGCAAAGGAGTGTAGAGGCCGTGAGGACTAGACTTAGCTTTGGCTCTCTGGCAAGTCACACAGCTCCTACAAAACCTAGTCACTTGGTGGGTCATGTTAGGCCAAAAGAAATGTTCTCTCAGCGCGTCTAAGGTCTTCCTAATCCCAAAGTGTCCACGACTCGCGTGTGCTTCCTCAATCAATAGGAGCCTAATAGAAGATCTAGGAATGCATAGACGACTAGCCTTATACAAATAACCCTCAGAAAGGTAAAACGTCTCAAACTCACGCGATCTCAGGCAGTGCTCAAGCATAGGGGCAAAGAAAGGGTCACTAGCATATAAATCTTTAATCAAAGCAAAACCCAAAATCTTAGTTTGCACTTGAGTCAAGAGAACATACCTGCGGGACAGCGCGTCAGCAACGATGTTATCTTTCCCTTTCTTGTGAACAACGACATAAGGGAATGTCTCCAGAAACTCTACCCAGCAAGCATGGCGGCGATTGAGGTGAGCTTGGCTCTTCAAGTAGCTCAACGCGGCATGATCACTGTGGATGATAAACTCACACGGCCATAGGTAGTGTTGCCAAGTCTTCAGCATGCGTACTAAGGCATAAAGCTCTTTGTCGTAGGTGGGGTAATTGAGAGTGGCTCCTGTGAGCTTCTCACTGAAGTAGGCAATTGGCCGTTTTTCTTGGTGTAGCACACCACCAATGCCTATGTCAGAGGCATCACACTCTACTTCGAAGTGTTTGGTGAAATCTGGAAGCTGGAGCAATGGCGCTTGGCATAACGCGGTCTTCAAGGCAGAGAAGGCGCGTTCATGGGAATCCTGCCACAAAACGTTGCTTCCTTTCTTGGTGAGCTCGTGGAGTGGCGCGGCAATGGAGGAAAAGTCGCGTACAAAACGCCGATAAAAGCCCGCGAGACCTAGAAAGCTTCGCACTTGCGTCAGAGTTGTAGGCGTGGGCCAGTCCCTGATGGCCGCGATCTTTTCCTCGTCAATGCGTATATTATCGCTACTGACAATGTAGCCCAGAAAGTTGGTTGATACGGAGCAAAAGGAACACTTATCCAGATTGGAGAATAGGTGCTCTTGGCGAAGGTGATCGGCATGGTCTTCGAGGCTCCGGGAATACACTAGTATGTCATCGAAATAAACGACAACAAACTTGCCAAGGAAAGATCTCAACACGTGGTTCATCACGCGCATGAATGTGTTGGGCGCGTTCGTGAGCCCAAAGGGCATGACAAGCCACTCGTAGAGCCCATACTTGGTTTTGAATGCCGTCTTCCATTCATCACCTTCTTTCATCCTGATCTGGTGATAACCACTCTTCAAATCAATCTTGGAGAAGAGTGTCGCGCCATGAAGTTCATCAAGCATATCATCAAGGCGGGGAATAGGGTGCCTATACTTGACTGTGATCTGGTTTATGGCACGACAATCAACACACATTCTCCAAGTGCCATCTTTCTTGGGCACAAGGATCATAGGCACAACACAGGGGGAAAGAGATTCTCTTACGTACCCGCGATCTAACAATTCTTGGACTTGGCACTGTAGTTCTTTGGTCTCTTCTGGACCAGCTCTATAAGCAGCGCGGTTGGGCAAAGAAGCACCTAGAACAAGATCAATCTGGTGCTCAATGCCTCTCAGGGGAGGTAATCCTTGTGGCAACTCATCTGGGAATACGTCTTGGAACGCGGCAAGCAACTTCGCGATCGATGATGGTAAGACCGCGTTCTTCGATGATTCTGGTATGCACAGGGTTGGCATAAGTAGAAAACACGGCGCTTTGCCAGTGACACATGCAGTGAGGTCACTGGGCCTGGCCAAAAGAACACGTTGCTCACAGATTCCTAGCAAAGGACGCGCTGGGGGCAACGAATGATGTGGGGCACTTGGTGTCCCAGCTGTGGCATTGTACTTCTTCTTGCTAGCGCCTGAAGGAGATGAAGTGTGACCAGATTGGGGCGTAGTGGACGCGGTCTCTATGGCCTTCTGGCGATCGCGTTCGACCTGGTCCTGCAAGATCTCATGGGAGACATTGGATGCAAAGTGATGCGCTTCCCGTGGTAATTGAACACATAAGTGTTCAAATACCCATCATAGAGCACGCGTCTGTCAAATTGCCATGGGCGTCCAAGCAAAATATGGGTGGCGTCCATTGCAATGACATCACAAAGAATAGAATCACAGTATTGGCCTATAGAAAAAGAAATTAAACATTGGCGAGATACTGTGTTACATGGACGTGAAGAAATCCATTGGAGGGCATAAGGTTATGGATGAGGAGTTGTAGGCAATTTGAAGTGGTTGACAACCTTCTCATTCACAATATTTGCACAAGAGCCTCCATCAATAATGACACTCAAGGAAGCGGTTTGCACTAGAGCCCTTGTGTGGAACAAGTTCTCGCGTTGATCGCTTAATGTTGCTTCCTTGACGGTGAGGAGACGATGCGTCACCAAGCTCAAAGGTGTGCCCGTGTGCAGAGACGTGGGTTCACAGTCATACACGTCTTCATCCTCCTCGGCATTGTCTTCAGGGATCGCGTCAAGTGTGGCCTCCTCGTCCTCACAAGACTCGTAGCCGGCAGCGGTTGTGGAGAACAACACTTTGCGAGCATTGGGACAATCTTTCTTGTAGTGGCCTCGTCCACCACATTTGTAACACTCAATATCACGCGCGCGATCATTGTTCACTGGCGCCTGTCGTTGCGCGTTCTGTCGCGGCACGGTGGCCGGTGACGTGGTCTTTGCTTTGGGGTCTTGGCTAGACGCGGCTGTGGTAAAGGCACTAGGGCGAACATTAGTAGAAGGTAAACCACTAGAGTTAGAAGAATACCTTTGTTGGCCACTGGAATATGTGTAAGACCTCCGGCGAGATAATTGGGCATGAATTTGCGTCGCCGTGTGGGTGAGTGTGTTCATGTCTTTGATGGGTAAAATCTCGAGTTGATCACGGATGTTAGTGTTCAAGCCACTCAAGAATTTGGTCCTCAGAGTAGATGGTGCAACAGAGATGTTTGCCTTATAATACATGTCTTCAAGCTTGGAAAAGAACTCGAGTGGAGTCATCGATCCCTGGCGAGCCATGGCAATGTCCAATCTCATTTGATTCCGGTAGTCTGGAGGCACGTATTTCCTAGTCATTACGTAGACTAATTGATGCCATTCTGTGACTCGTGCTCTGTGGCGTCAAACGCAGTCATCTTCAAACCTATGCCACCACACGCGGGCGGCTCCTCGAAAGTTAAGCGTCGCGACGTCAACATGGTCCTCAGGTGGCACACGATTATAGCGAAGAGTGTACTCTGTAGCCTGCACCCATTCAAGAAACACAGAGGGGTTGTATTCACCATGAAAATGCTCGATTTTTACCTTGACGTGGGGTCGTTGGTATCGAGGCTGTTATGGGGCTGGGTTGAACGCGTTGTGTGGGGCAGCGTCATAAAGAGGGTTGTTAATGGCGCATAATCCATGTGGTCGATCGCGTCCAACATGGTGTCTATCGCGTTGTTCGCGGACAAAGTCATCCCTGGGCACGTAGGCGTCATTGCGTTGACGTCTTCGTGGCTGGGGATCATAGTTGTCGCGTCGATTGTCTCGCTGCTGAACATCGCGGCGCTCGCCGCCAATGTCAGGAACGTGTTCTTCTCTGGGTCGGAGACGCGGCGAAGGTATCCAATCCGAAGGGTGATCCTGCAACTCAATGGGATCTCCAAGAGGTGGGTGGAAAAAATTTGGATTGACCATACTTGAGTCCTTGATCTCTTCGTCATCATACTCGTCGAAGTCGTCTTGGACATTGGGTGTGATCGACGTGTAGCCATCGTCATAACGCGGTGTCCGGACACTTTGGTGTCGTAGATGATCGCGTACATCATGGTTGCGTTGTTGAGTAGGGGGTATCCTCAAAGGATCATCGCGGGGGGCAGCTCCACGATCGCGGCGACTGTGTCTTCTTGGCGTCGCGTCGGCTTGGACAACTTGACGACGTCGGCCATCCCGTGGTGTAGAGGCTTGCACACGGCGCTGTGTTCTCCGAGAGGCATACCTGTCATCAAAATTGTAAGGTTCAGAGTACTCACCTCGATCATCCTCGGCGTCGTGGTCGTAGTCGGAGTCGTCGTCGAAGCCAGCAGGTGTGGCTCTGGGGACATAGCGGTCCGCGTTGGAAACGAAGCCTTGGCGACTCTCGATGACACTCTGCATTCTGTTGAGTTGTGGTTGATGTTGAGACGTCGAATGCAGTTTGCCTTTGCCTTTGTCGACTCTCGTCTTCGATGGACCCGCGTCAGTAGCTCCAAGTGGAGGTGGCGCATCCATATTACTTGGAGGGGTAGGAGTCGGCACGATGGGTGCCACTGGTGGTTGGGCTTTCAAAGACGTGATCTCTTGTCTTAGAGCCTGGATCAAGGTTTGATCTTCGGACAATTCCATGATTGGATCGCGTTTTTGGTCTTGTGGTGGTTGGCCTTGAGGTAGAACCAACTGTGGGGGTTGATCTCGGTTTGTTGTGTCGACTTTGCGGTTGTCTTGACTGGATCCAATCTGCATCGTGCCTATAACAAGACGGCCAGAAATGGGAGTAAAAACGAACCAAAAGACAACAAAGAACAACAACCAAGCAAATCACTAATCAAGTCACAAAGTTCACGTAGGTAGGGCTTGTTTGGGCTTGCCGTGAGGGCGGCTTGGTTTGCACAAGAGTTGGTGTATCAAGCAAGGTGCAATCAAACAAACAAGAACAAATTGAAACCCTAAACAAACGTAAACAAAGCAACCGAGTAGCAAGAAATCACCTTCTAGAAAGCTACCTAGACGATGGAGAGATTGAGAAGATGAGCTTAGACCTGGGTGAGGGAGTTAGGGTTGCCTTATTTTGGCTTTACCTAACTTTGGAAACTATTTTTTCTTTTTTTAATAATTTTTTTTTTAATATCCGAGATCTTATCGTTTGATCTTTGCGGATTGCAAAAGGAAACAAAATAAATAAATAAAAAAGGTCTAAGTAACGAGAATATCACAAGTGTGATCTTTGTAGAGAGAGAGGAGAGAGAAGATAAGATTTTGATGATATCTTATAAGGAAATTGGTAAACTTAACTAGAAAGCAAAATCAAGCAAACAAGGAAACTCTATCCACGCATGAAATAAGGAAACAAAATATTCTAGCATGCAAGATAACAAAATTACCGAACACACCAAAACTTGGGAAGGAAGGAAAAAAAATTCGGCCAAGGTGTGATCTTGTAGAAACCGAAGGGTGAGCAAAGATGGAAAACTTCTGGTTTTTCTTTCTCAATGAACGCGATAATATGAAAAGAAGACGATGGGGGCAAGAAAAAAATACGTGAACAAAATTGGAACTTGAGTTCGTGACTTACAAGACTGCTGGGCTCTGATGCCAGTTGATGTGTCCTTGCCTCCTGTGTCAAGCCAAGTTGTCAAAGGAGACGCCTTGGATCTAGTCTTGGTTGGGAAGTCACGTCTGAACGTCACAGTGGTGGTGAACGCGAACGGAAGAACGCGATGATGGTGGTGGTGATCACGGTGGCGATGGAAGCGAGTTGATGGGAGTATGGATAGTGGTGGCAGAAGCGATTGAATGGAGGGATAGACGACGTGAAGGGACAAGTCGTTGATGTCGTAGCGTCGACTGCGGAGGGGATAAGCTCGATGGAGATCGAGTGGTTGCCGTAGCGTCGGCGGCGGAGTGAATGGGGATGAGAGGGATATGGGTGACGTCCGATCAAGGGAAGGAGGGATTAACACTCGACTTTAAACCTTGAACTTTAACTTTGAACGTGGGAAATAAAGAGTACAAAGTAGGGTATAAATAGGGAAGGGGTCTCGACCAAGACCTAATGGGCTTGGGTCGAAACGAACCTAAGGGCTAGCCCATGCAAGCATGCAAAAGGTACAAACCCTAAAAGATAAAAGGAAATTATCTTAAACGCTATAAATAAGGAAACTATCTAAAACATTGCAAATAAGGAAACTATCTAAACAAGCTGGAAATACCAAATATAGATAATGTCTTAAAAAGAACGCGTGAAACTCATGGACGCGTTGAAGGCTTTGAAGAGATCATCGCGTGAGATGACGAGGTGGCACAGTCTTCAAAAGAACGCGACATTTTCACAGTCTTCAGAACTTCCGATGGTGGCGAGGGCGACGAGCCTTGGATTGGTCTCTAGGCTTCCTTGGTTGGCGGCGGCGCGTGCGATAAGTGACGCGACGGCGGCGGCGATGGCCTTGGATCTAGACCTTGTTACTGGGCCCTTTGAGCGTAGGCTCATGGCTTCTTCCTCGTCTTGGGCCGTCATCGGAGGCAGGGTCACATCAATCTCCGCCATCGTTTCACTCTCGGAGCAACAGATATCTCTCCGCAGATATTTGCTTTCTCTTTTTCTCGCAGGGTCAGTTGCAGCGGCTCGGGTAATAGTTATCAACAGATGGAACAAAGCAATAACAACACCCTCAGACTCAGTCGACACGAGAAAGATTGACGCAGTAGATCAAACCATGGGGGTTTGGCCCCTCAGCAGAGCACTCTGTTTTACGAATAGAGTGTTTCATGAGTTTGACTTCTGGCATGAGATGGTGGAGGAAGAAATAAACCCTAGCTTTGTGAGCGATGGTCGAAGAACGATGTCGATGGTCCCAGAACAACGGCACCGTTGTCTGGAGTCCTGAGACACTCGCGCCGGCGGCGAACCTCGAGAATTGGCGTACACAGAGGCAGCGATGAAACACGGTGAACGGCCGGTGGCAGGGAGGAGTTGGGATCCGCGGTTCCTCGCTGATCAGGAAGGGCAAAATTGCGGTGAACGGTCGGTGGCGGGGAGGAGAACGAGGCGGCGAGGAGGACTTGACAAATCCGAGCAAATGAGGACGAGTCGGCGAGGAGGAATCGTCCGCTAAAACAGAGAAGAAAGAGGGGCTCAAACAGAGGTTAAAGAGGGGGACGATAAGCAGGTAAGATTTGAGATTAATTAGGGTGATATTACTAGATTAAGATTTTCTTTTATCTTTTACTTTTAGAAATTTTAATGATTTATCTTCCTTTTATATTTGAAAGAAAAGATAAATTAAAGCCTTATTAATTGCAAAAATCCAAAAAATCTGGTATTTTTGCAATACTTTTTAAAATATGAATTTTTTGCAAGTTACTATTAAAAATCTGATGTTCTTGCAATTGGGCCATATTATTATGGACGAAAACACACAATTTTAAATCATAACTTAAATCAGACGGAGCGGGTGAAAAGTTCAGTTTAACAATTTCTAAGTTAATTAGTGGTAGTTAATAGGTCATATTATTTTTGTTCCCTAATTTATTATTGTTGGGGCTGAAAAATTATAACGAATTAACGAGGGATAGGAAGGAGAACAACCCGGTTTGACCATTGACTCGATATAGTCATGGTCGATTTGTGGGTTTTGCAAAAAGATACCCTCACCGATCTAAAATAAGTGTTGTTTGAACTTTAGACACAATATTTAAAAAAAAAAATTATAAGTACACCTAGAATCTTATATTTTTCCTCAATCTTCTCACATAATAAATAATCAAAACTCTTTTAAGAAATGAATGGAGAGTTTAGAAGAAAAAGTCAATAGAAGAACATCCAATAACAATTTTTATAACTCACTCTTAAATTAATTGCCTAGATATTCTAAGACAATATATAAAGTTGATCAAATTTTATGAGCTAAAACGTCACTTAATTTCGATCAAAGTAGTATGATGTAACCATGTACTTCATCATTTTCAAAAGAGCATCTTAATTACAAGGATGCATTTGCAAGTTAATTTTGGTAGTCAAACTTGGAGGAGGGGAGGATTGCGATTTTGTTTTGAAATATAGTCAATTTGTATTTTCAAAATGCTTGAAAACAAACTATTATTTGTAAAAGGAAAAAATATTCCAAATGATACTAACTATTCTTATTTAAACCAAAATGATACCAACTTTCAAAATTATCAATAAATATACCAATTATCCTCATATTTACCAATTACGATTCGATTATGTTTCTGGTGAAAGTTTCGATGACGTTTTTTTTTCTTTGAGAAAGGTCAGAATTGGGATGTTTCAAGAAATTGAGAACTATCCTAGAACATCTTTGCGGATGAGATTTAAAAATTTATGGTTATTTTGAATATCTTCCAGTGAATTGGTGAAGTTTTACAATCAGATCAGCCACAAAATTAATTTCACATAAATATGATTGATATGGATAGTCACAAAGCAGTTTAACAGAATAAGGATATCAGAGATTGAAATCTCAATATCCCAAGAACAAGCCATAAACCTTTAATAATGTTAACAATCTTTAAATTATCACTTTCAAGTGTAATGTTTTGTATTTTCATTTTTTTTTCTTTGTGTAGCGCATTTTGAATGGCTAAAGCTTCAATTCTAAGCAATGTAGAAATCTCACACTATTCAGCATGAGTGAAGATTTGTTCTTCTTGATCATTTCTAAATACCAAGCCAATTGTGAACTCACCATTTAGGTTGGTAGATCCGTCAACATTTATCTTGATCATTCCACTATTCGGTTTTTTCCACCTTAAGTTTTTCTCTCTAGTCTTTTTACAGTGTTGCTGATTTAGATTGTCGTTTTCTGTTGTGTAATCAGGATCCAGTTTTTAACCTTATTCCTATTTTTGATTAAAATTTTGATGTAACCTTTAATGTCATCAATAAGTCTTGTTTGTGGATCATTGTTTGAAAAAGTTTTTTGATTTCTTTGAATCCATATACCCCACCACATAACAACATGATCTGCGAATTGTTTTTGTGACAGATTGCTATTAATTTCATTGAGAATGTTTTCTAGTCCTGTGATTTACTGAGCTTAGATATTGGGAGATGTCCCTACTAATATTGTGTATTGTTTGTATAGTGTGAGGGCATTGTAGCCTGACTATTAGAGGATATACAACCGGTCGGAATCGAAATTCCTTTTTCTAGTAACCTCTATTTTGTTGGTAGACCATTTTTAACAATTTTCTACCTGTCTGTTCCGGCGACAACTTTGATGTGGCACCCCGGAAACCGGTGACTGCATTTAATTAACAATTGATAAGTACGATTTTGGCTAAATTAAAATATGAAAAAAAAGGGGGAAAAAACTAAATATCATCTTCATGAAAAACACGTTAAAATCCCCACAAGGAAATTAAACTTGAGCAGAATCAATAAATTAGATCAAGAACAATACCGAACGAACTACAACTTCAATGAAGAAATCGATCAAAAGCAAAATGAAACCAAGTGAGGAAGCAAAAGTTGATTGTTCTCAACCAACCCCTGATAAATCAGTAGAAAAACAGGGGCCTTCTAATGCAAAATTAAGGATCTTTTCCAACAAAGTTAGATGGATTTCAGATCCAAAATAGAAGGCGCGCTTTCTCATCACATTCCAAGAGAGGCTAATCATCTTCTCTGGAATCAAGATCCTTGGAAAAGCAGGACGAGGTAGCCGAATAAACACAACCAACGACGACGACCTGACGAAGTCGGGACTCAAAAGTGGATGTAGAACTCGATCCAAATTGGAGGGGGGGAAACTTGATGAGGAGGGGAGAAGATGGTCAGGGAAGTGTGACAACGTCGAAGCCGGAGGTGTCCAGGAGGAGGAGAAGAGGAAGGAGATGGCGAAGGGCGGAGGCCATGGGAGAGTAGAGGAGGAGGAATATATGGTTACTATTACTGAGTATTAGTTTTAATTAAAATAATATTTGTAATTTTTTGTAATGTGTTATATTTTTAAAAAGTTCAATGTGTTTTACCTTTGTTTTTTTTATTTTTTTTATTATTATTTTATATATTTAGCAATTATCCTAGTCAATAATTCTAGGATGCCAGATCAACATTCTCGCTAGATTTTTTTATCAGAAATATAGTCGTATCATAATTGATAAATATGAGAATAGTTGATGATGTTTCAGCGTTTATAGAGTCAATGAAATATAAATCTATTCGACATTGGCTATCAAAAGGGCGTGACCACCTTCTTCTTTATTGCATCCTGAGAGATTCAACTATAGATTACAAATCAACGACTTGATTACACGAGAACCATCAAGGACCTTCAATCCTAAACTGACAAATTGGGCATCGGATCAAAGATTCTTTCAAATGAAGTGTTGGAGTCCTATTCATAGAAAAAACTAGCTTCTAAGCTAAACAAATTCTATAGGCTAAGTTTCCTAAGAGGTAAAGTCCAATTTGGCTTGTTGTGATGACTCACCAGCTTGCATCAACTACTTGTATCACCTGCATGCAGTAGCTACTTGTATCACCACCTAGGTTGAGCAACCAGTTTGATTAAGCATCGCGCGTGCTTTGGCGAGGCGTCGGGTGTCGGACGATGTAGCTTGGGAGAACGCGATGAATTGAGACGACGAGTGCTAAATTTTGCAAAAAAATAGCGCGTTCCATCACAATCCCATGTTTTGACAGCCTTCATGCGATGATGTTGAAACAAACAATGGAAGTTGTTTGAATCATCGTGTTTGAATTGTCTCCTTGAACATACAAGTTCCTTCGGCGAGTTCTAGTTTCTTGACTCGGGCGAGAATGCAAGTGTCGCGGTCATCAACGCTTCCAAAAAAGGCAATGCTTTCACGACTTTTCTTGACAATTGTGGGGCCCTTAGTTTTCTTTTCTTCTTTCAATTGAAGAATGCAGTGGCAGGAGAACGCGGTGGCAGCCCCAAGCGAGAGCTTGGAGGATCTCACCCGCCTTGAAGAGAGCGCGGTGGCAGCCCCAAGTGAGAGCTTAGAGAATCTCACATGTCTTGAAGAGAACGCAAATTAACAAAAAATGGCCACCGCGCGAGTGATAATTTATTCATTGTACATGTATACAAATCTCTTACCTCTTACATAACGTGTGATGCCTCTTCTGACGTGTTATCTTTCACGTCATGGCGAGGGAAACACGACTCTTCTCATAGTTTTAGCGCGTCATCATGAGCTCCCTTGAACTCAATTCACCCGGGCTTGACATGGTTCTTGCTTGCACCCCTCAATAATATCCAAGTTGTCCTAAAGTGAGGAAAATCTCCACGGACGGCGTCAGTGATGGTTCTCGCATTTATAGAGTCAATAAAATATAAATATATTCAATATTGGCTATCAAAAGGGCGCGACCACCTTCTTCTTTATGCTGACTCACCAACTTCCATCAACTACTTGTATCACATGCATACATCAGCTACTTTTGAATGTTGCTGACTCACCGGCTTGTATCAACTACTTATATCACCTACATGCATCAACTACTTGTATCACCTACATCAGCTACTTGTATCACCTACATGCATTAGCTACTTGTATCACCACCTAGTTTGAGCAACCAGTTTGATTAAGCTTCACGCGTACTTTGGCGAGGTGTCAGATGTCGGACGATGTAGCTTGGGAGAACACGATGAATTGAGACGATGAGTGCTAATTTTGCAAAAAATAGCGCATTCCATCAGTTGATACATCTATTGATAATTTTAAAATCTGTATTATTTTAGGTTGAAAATAAAAAAAATTGGTATTATTTAAAGAAAATTTTCCTATAAATTATAAGGAGATCACATCAAGTAAAATTTCTCCTAATACCAAGGGTAGGTTATTGGTGAGTGTGAATGAAAGAAGGTAGTTGCTATTTCCACTCTTGCTTGTAGTGAGCTGTAATTTTATTTAGTGTGTCACGTAGAAAGCTTGATGTATAAATTGATACACGGAAAATTGTTGTTGTCTGAATTTGAGGTTATTTTTATTGGCGTTCCATGAATATTTTCTTTTTGGTGTTCCTAAAGTTTTGTGTCAGTTTGCTTTGTAACCTATTTTTGACCTTATGAATTCAAATTAAGATGGTTCAGGTATAGATTTGAGTGTTTTAGGAGTATAATCCTATTAATTTAGGGATGAGAAACACAATGGTGGGGATTTGATCATTTCGAACCGGAAAAGTATGAATATGAAAACACTCGATTACGAAGCAAACAAACACAACCTTAGGGGCACCAACCGGGAAAAAATTAAGCATGGGACACCAACAAAAATAACCCTAAACTCAGGCGTACCAACAAGAATTTCCCTTGATACAACATGTAATGTAGAACATAACATAATGCATACACTTTTCTTTCTTGAATTTTGAGTGGTCATCCATAAGGTACGTTTACATCTATCTCCTCTTCCTATATCAACTAGGAGGTGTAGCCCGTGCTTCACACGGGTCGGTGGCAAATGTTCGTTTATGTATATATGAAGTTGTGGGCGTATATATTAAGTAGTAACACATTTGATTATATGTGTGTTTTTTGTGTCTGTTATGAATATTTGGAAATCATTACAATTGTTTTGAACTATAGGGGAGATGTATAATAATTTTTTATATATTTTTGTTCACTTTTTTTTTATCTAAAGTCCGACGTTATAGTAGATTAGTTTGTGGATGATTAGATTGTTGTGTATTAGATGAAAATGTTTTAATGTTTTTTTGTAGTTGTGTATTTTTATGTAAAGTCTCTATGGTCATTTATCCTTGTAATGATAATTATTTGAAGATTTTTTAACAAATGAATGGGTACGTACGTTTGTGATTAATTGTTTTAATTATTATCGAGTGCTTGCTAATGTACATGTGTGTTGGTTCGGTGAAGGAGTTTTAAAATGAAATATATGAAGCAGTAAACATAGAGTCTCCCCTGGAACCTTGAGCAATGTGAAGCTATCAGTGTGATTGACGTGTTTGGAAGTTCAAGCATCTGGGTGTTTAGTCAAATTGAAGATGGCAGCCACTATTTTACGTGATTTTTTTCCCTAAAACCCTACACAGACTATTCCTTTTGTGTTTACTCCACCGCCCTTGTTCTCATGATTCTCATTTGCCCCCTTCGTTTGCGATTGTCCAGCGAAAAGTTAATCCTCGTTATCCCGGTGTAGTGTGAATTATATTTCCTCTTTTGTAATTTAGGTGATCACAACCGTTGTTCTATTTTATTATATTTATTTTAATTTGAGGACGTTTAAGTAGAAGCAAGAATCTTAATCCTTGTGTTGTCTGATTTTTGTTTGTTGTTTGTTTGTTTGTTTTTCCCATGTTTGTCGTCACATTTCACATGTTAAGGTAGATGTGTATTCCTTGTGTTAGATTCTTTTCTTCTGCTAGTAAAATGGCATTTGTTGGGGTTTATCGTGGATGTACTATCATAAGCGCAATTAAAAATGGCGGTTACTATGTCTATGGATTGGCAATAACTGGTTGCATGTTGTTTGCTATAATGTTTTTTGTGTAAGATCTGTGAATATGAAGTAAAGGAAGCCTCGTAACATGTTAGGGTTTCGAAGTGAAAGTCATAGTTTTGCAAGCCTCGTAAAATGTTAGTGTAGTCCAAAGTTTTGGTTTCTGCATAGGCCCTTTTGTTGTCCCTTAGGGTAGGTTTACCAAAAGTATCTCAATTTTTTTGAATTCCATTGTTTGACTATATGTGTTTTGATTATGTTAGTAATTCTTCATTGTCTTATAAGTTGCCAAGTTTAATCAATGTTTTTTGGGTTGTGACTTGATAATGATATGATGTAGGTTGATATGAAATGGAAAACAATAGGAACGATGAGTCCAGACCCACGATCCACGCGTTCGCAGAGCTGTGGGATATGCTCTAGACTGCCCGAGGAGGCAACCAGGATGGCGGTAATAATGAAATAACTTTTTTAATCTATTATTGTAATTGATTGTTATTTCTTGTAGTCTCATGTTGAATCATTTTTGTTGTACACTTTAGGGCAACGAATGGACCATGATACATGGTCGACTTACATGTGATCTATCAAGAACTGCGAGCGTGATTACAGGAGGCATATGGCCGATCAAAAGAAACTCATTGACCGGTTGCGTGCATTGGAGGAACGCGTTCCCTAAACCTGGATTGATTATAGAATCTGGGAAATGGATCTTCACCAGGTAGATGTCAGGCTCGTAGTGTCATGCACAGAATGTAGTTTCATATTTAACAATAAGGTATATATTGTGCAGATACATAGGGAATGAGCGGTTAAAGATGCCTTGTTGGATGGGGTCATTAGCATTGCAATGCTCGTGCAGTCATCCTTGAGTCGTGCCAATCGTCGGTGAAGTTTCTGAGGGTTTATTGAATGTTTATGTTTCCTTTTTTATGATGTTGGACTGGGGTATGTAATGAAAATCTTATGGTTATCTGTTTAAACACTTGGGTTCTAATATTGTTAATAGTAGTGATATTTTGACAAACAATGTATGTGAAGCGGTTGTGTGTCGTTGATTTTATGTTATTTAGTATTCCTAAATTAACTATTTAGGCTTTGCTCTAAATCGATGGAAATTTCGATTCATACGACCAATACTTAGATAATGAAAGAAAGTGAATACACGTACATTGTGTTCTTTCAAAAGAAAATGCAAGTATGAGTAACAATTCGGTATCAAGTGACATGTAGATCATACTCTAAAGTTATGATATGGTTTTTTTCCTATAGAGTAGAATATAAGCCTCCAATACCACTGTATTGCGGTGCAATTATTGTTATTGTATTTTTCGAAAAGGTTATTGATTTTTCTGATTTTTGCTAATGTTACTTTGAAACCTAATTTAGGTATAAGATTTGAGAATATTGATGCCCGTATATTTATGGTTGATTGTACTAATGTTGGGGGCTACATGTATTATTGGTTGTTGAGATTGTGTGTTTTTGGTACATTTATTATGAGTTTTATATGCGGTTATAAAGCCATGGGTTTGCTTAGGTTTATTGCCATTTCAATTTAGCAAAACAAATTGGTAATATATACATTTTGTAATCGTTATGAAATTGTGGCTTGTAGTTCTTTTGGGCATCAAACGAAATTATATGTATGTGTTACTGCTCATATATTATCATATTCTTGTAATAATGATCATGTTTGCTTTATCTTAGCATGCTTAACATTGTCAACCGACGCTGAACCTTTGTTAGAGTTTCGCTCTTGAATGTCTCTGTGTCTGGGCAGAATGAGTAGCACACAATCGTCATGGCTCGAGAAAAGGGCCAATGTCATCACATGTCTTGTTGCACTTTGAATCACGTTTTGCACACTAATGGCCTTCACACTGTTCAAAGTTTGTAGTGGAGGCTCTAATTTATTTTTACAAATGAAATCCTAATTTTAACTAATCTACGCATTTGCCAAGAATAAGGGTTGTACATTTTTAGGGCATATGGAGACTTCTGGCCCGATCATCACCACGGGCCTAGAATTGGGTTGGTAATTGTTATATATAACGGCATGTGTATTGGTACTTTTCCGAGTATTTAAATGGATATATATCCCATGTTTTTTTCATAAAGGAAAAGGGATTGCATGTTGGGTACACATGAAGACCACATCCATCTCATTAATATTCTCTGGCAAACGCATAACCTCCTCTACAAACTTCGAACAGTGTGAAGGCCATTAGTGTGCAATATGTGATTCGAAGTGCAAGAATCAGAGTGTTCAATCAATAAGTTGTTGGAGGTCATTATTTTAAGCGGTATCACCCAGAAACCGACTAGTACAAAAATGGTCATTCTCCGCACTAATTTTTGGAGCGGAAATTACCAACCGCGGTAAACACACTATACGGACCGTAGTTTCTAAGAAATATCGTGGTGAAATGACTTTTTTAGAAAATTTACAATTCGCACCGCGGTTTTCTTCATAGAACCGCAGTGAGATTGAATTTCCTATATTCCTTTTTTTCACGGACTACGGTTACTTAGAATTAACCGCGGTCCTGAAGTAAAAAAAAAATCTGAAACAGTTCACACCTCTTTCCTTAACTCTTTGAGACTGGAAAACCCCCGCAACAGCTCGCACCTCCCCTCACGCCTGAACACCTTAATTTCCATTCTCGTTGTTGTCTCCTCCTCAAAATTTTGATACTGGACTACTGGTAGCACTCTCTCAAAAAAGTCCTAGATTCTTCGTCATGCGCAAAGTGCTACGCTGCTGTTGATACGCCCCAAGCAAGGATTCAGACTGGTTCAAGGTAGAATCACCACCCAAGCGCCGATTGAATTCCACAAGAGTTTAGTGAGTTCGGGAGAAGGAAAAGGGATAGATCTAGATGTGAGATTTTGAAGGGAATTTGAGAGGGATTTAGACAAAGGGTTTGAGAGGGATATGCAACTGAAATTCCTAGATAAACCCACCAAGAAAATCAGATGGAAACGTGGTTTGAATTCTGTTTTGGGGCGAAAAGATCAATCAACCTAAATCGCCTTAGACGGGGTAACGAGTCGATCGGACAGTATAGAATAAATCCAAACCAAATAAACAGACAACCACGTATAAAATAGAAGCAAGATTGTATTATGATGTATTGATCAAGCGATAACAGAAGTGAATCGAAATACAACTTATCCTTATGGAAAAAGAGATCAGGTCTTGTCTGACTGGCTATTCTGATGGTTCGACCGTCTGTAGTCGGATGATGTATCAAGGGAGCTAAGAGAGAACTAGTGTGCTAGTAAGCTTTTTCGAGAGCTGAGTTGATGAGTGTTGTTCGGAGACGTGTTTTTTTGTCGATCATTCTTTCATGGTCTATTTATGGTATTCTTCCCTTCGTCCGTTACTGTCTTCATGAGATTCTCCATTTATTGTTGTACGTGATCTCCGGGATTCCCCTTTAATGGCATCCTAATCTTGTGCTTGATTGGGTTATCGTTTGCCTTGGACCGAGTAGTTAATGCTCTGGGCGAAATTTTCGGGGTTGGTCGGACCCCACGCATTCGAGGAACGTCTGACGCCTCTCTTCAGTCTTCTCGGCCTACTCCTTCACTTGAGTTTGGCGCAATTCACTTTCATCGGCTCCATTGGAACATGCTGGGCCCAACAAATTCTAGGATAAACGCACCAAGATTCAATCCACACGGCTTACACACCAAACTTGACGTTAATAAACTCAGATTTCTCAAGGTTTTTCTCTGGAAAAATCAAGAAATATTCAAGCTAAAAACCTGACTAACAATGGAAACAAAACAACTACTTATAGTAAAGCAAAGAAAGTTCAAAGGTTGCTCCAAAACATAACCCGGATTGTCTTCAGTTAACCGGTAGCAAATGGTCTCTACACGAGCTGAATTTTTGATATGTGATGATGAGCCTTGTGAACTTCAAGCCCACCAAAAATGAGCCCAAATGCACGAGGCATCAGAGAGAACGCCCTGGAGCATTGTCATGGCATTGCCGACCGTCAATGGCTTGTCTTTGGTTGTCTTCGCCGGGCCCTCTTCAACTTTGGTCGGCCAACTTGAGGTCTTTTGCTCTCCTTGGGTCCCAGTAGGTTGTGGAAGAAGTTGGGAGCCAAGTGGATGAGTTGCGCCGACGAAGTTGTGATCACCTTCCCTTATCGCCGCCACTGCATGTGCTTCTTCTTGCCTTAGGGCAGTCACAAGGCGCTTCTCCACTTGCATAGGAACTCCTTGATCACATAAGCCTATTTGAAGGTCCTTGAGCACCTTCTTGGCTTGGGAATGTGTGAGCATACCCGGGGCCTGGTGAGTGTCGGCCTTAGCTTGTTCCATGCATGCCAATGCTCAGGCGCCGGCGCGAGTGAGAGGTTTGGTGGGAGCCGTTGAGGTAGTTGGAACACCCACACTTGAACTAGCCTTGTGTGCAATAGGCTCCTCATTTGTAGGAACTTCGCCGCTTCCTTCTTCATGCCCTAGAGGTGACGCCGGTGCTGATGGTGGTGACGTTGCATGCTCTTGATGCGAATGCCGATTCGCATCAGCCGCCACCGCCGCCTTCAGCGATAACTGATTGTTCGCCGTCGCGTCCTCCAACTGACTTCTAATACAACTCTCAAATCGCCGTTCTCGGTCCCAACTTCTGATTGTATTATTTTTCTAGAAATCATTATTGTCTTTGTTGTTCGGGGCTCAAAAAATTCTATTCTAAGGCATCCTCTTCCATTCCTATGTCAAATGTTACTCTTGAAGACAATTTCGATTACTGATGGGCCGCTGATTTTAATTGGAATTATGCATTGCGAATTCAGTTGAACTCTCTAGCGATGACGTGGATGCAGTTGGGAAGATCTCCGTCAATGCTTGTGTTTTTGTCCACTAGGTTTGTTCCTTTCACTTATTGCTTGTATGTTTCATGTAGATACATAATTGGCATTTTGCGTTGAGAAGTGAAAGCAAAAAAGCATTTTGTTGTGGTATCTGTGTTGGCTCTTATCATGCTGTTTATTGTGGGTCTAATTGATTGATTGTTTGCTTTGAAAATCATGTATATGTTTATAATTGGGAATCGATTTTGAACTTGATAGGTGTTTGGTTGGTTTTAGGAAAATTAGAGATTCAATATGATATTTTGCACTTTTATCTAGTTAAACTCGTAGGTAAGCAAGATATGTAGAACACTTATGTGTTAATTGCTAATAGCAAGATCTATATATTAGTTTCCCTTCACCAAATTATAAGTGAGATCATAAGGCCAATGCCTTACTTCTAGCTAAATCTCAGTGAGGGGTAATGATTCATCTAGAAGTGCTATAGAAGGAGAAATAACTTTTTAATTTGAACGAGATCGATATTTGTTTGTTGGCTTTCCTTCCCTAATTTGGTGACATAATGTTGAGATTTCAGGTAGTAGATCATTGTTTTCTTTTACTTTATTTGTGTTTTATAACTGTTTTTCTAGCTTACTTGTGTTGATTAAGTGTTCTTGGCAGAGGTGAGTCTATTTATCACCTTAGTATGGAAGTATTAATGATCCCTAGAGTGTGCATGGGTATACATTTGAAGAACCTAATATTTTCTCCTGCATATAGTTTGGTGATGGCAAATAAGTGGGAACACTTAGCAGTTATGATCTTATAGTCAGAATAAAGTCACTTCAATTTTTCTTTTAGGATGAAGTCATGTTTGTTTTGGACACACAAGAAGTACCAATTTCTGCTGATGCTAATGGTACTAGCAACAGTCTGAATGAGCTTGCATTTGTGGAAAACATGGGACATACGGGTTTAATGCGTGCTACATAAGAGTTGATATCAAAAGCAGTTGTTCATACTCCCTCCGTCCCTTTTTTTCTTTCCATTTTGACCGGATACACTTGTCGAGACGAGTTTTGTATCGTTAATATCTCTAATTATATATTAATAAAAAGATTTGGGTTCCCGTGCGAAATGCGAAGCAATCTCGGCCGTACGTTTTTTTTTTTTTTTTGTCAACATTTTTTTTTCTCATTTTCGTCCCGTGATCATTCTGGAAAAGCCTATATAGAAGGTTCACGAATAAGCACTAGATGTTCATTTATTTGTACATTCACGTTCACAAATAAGCACTGAATGTTCAAAGACATGTGTTGGAACATGATCATGTTATATGTGAACTTATACGGCACATACAATGAACATATAGTACTTATATGTGAACGTTAATAATTGTCTATTCCAGAACGATCAGAGACAATAAATAAATAAATAAATAAAAATAAATTGTTGACCGGAAAAAATAATTGCCATATTTACGGTTATGCCACCGCATCACTATTCACTATCCCCCCCTTTTTTTAACAGTACAGTGCCCTTGAATATTACCCCCCAGATAATGAACATTACCGCTCAGAAAATGAACATGTGGTGTCTATTTATGAACTCGAATGAACGCGACCGCTTCGCATTTCGCACGGTAAGCATATTTCGCACGTGAAACGGACTCTTAATAAAAATTATAATTTTTTGATATTATCAAAGTACTCGTTAAGACGAATCAAACAAGACAACACATGACTATGTTTTTTCTTATATATTGAAAGAAATCTCAAAAATTCTCTTCAACTATGAATAGTGTATAAAAACGAAACGGGAATATAAATAAGGGACGGAGGGAGTAATACATTTCCTTTATGCCAGAGGCTAATTGCAGCTTTAATAACTGATGAAGAAGATTATGGAAATGGTACAATTGAGGATTCATGTGAACATGGATTTCATTTGAATGCAGTAGTAGAGTATGGTGCTCTTATTTCTAAAAACAATTGACCGCGGTTCTATAGTCAAATCGAGGTATAAGTTTCAGCTTCTTTTTTGTAAATGAATATACGGACCACGGTTCTTCATAAACCGTGGTCCAAGTTTCTGAAAAAAAAATTAAATAGACCACAGTTTCAAAAAATAGCTGTGGTCCGACTTTCACACCACGGTTACCAAAATACGCGGTCCGAGATCCTTACCTCGCCGAGAACAACCACATTCTCAATTCCGCGGTCCGGTTCACAGAAAAACCACGGTGCGGCCCCCAAATCTGTACTAGTGACCATACCCTCATCCGCTCTTCAAGCACTTTTTTGTACACCCAGATTAACTTTTTTTATCCGAGCATTGCATGTTTAAGTTCTACGGGAGCGATTATATGATTGGATAAGTGCCTTGTATTGTGTATGATCTTTGGCAAAAACTATGTCTTCATGTGGTTGTGGGTTTTTAAAAAAAGTAATGTGTGAATCATGTGTGTGTAATGTTATAATGTAGGTTGATACCAAATGGCAAGTAACGTAACTAATGGGTATAGGCCAAGAAATGC
Organism: Rheum nobile; assembly: GCA_027886185.1. Lineage (NCBI taxonomy): Eukaryota > Viridiplantae > Streptophyta > Magnoliopsida > Caryophyllales > Polygonaceae > Rheum > Rheum nobile. The sequence goes on along the minus strand of WOAB01000109.1, from coordinate 6,009,479 downwards.
ATTGTATCAAGATCTGTGGGATTTACTTCACCGTGTAAGAAGATGCCATGGGTCGCCCGGAAGTAATTACTCATCTTAGATTCATTTTAATCCATTTTGGGTTATATGTCATGTATTTTATTATGTTTGCATACATGTTATTAATTTTAGGGGAGCAAATGGGTCATGAGGCCTAAGGATGGGAAAAAGTGGACTGGACCGGACCGTAAATTTACGGTCCGGGAATTTTACATTTCCGGTCTTACGGTCCGGTCCGGTCTGGACCGTAATTTTTACGGTCCGGACCGGTCAGACCGTAAAAATTAAAAAAAAAGTTTAAAACATTTTTTGGCGTAATTTTTACGGTCCGGTCCGGACCGTAATTTTTATGATCCGGATCGTAGTATTTATGATCCGGACCGTAATCAAACAATTTAAATGCCAAAAATTATGAAATCTGGTCTTTCCGGTCCGAACCGTATCGGTCCGGTCCACGATTCATACATTAAATGTTTACGGTCCACCGATCCAGACCAGGCCGTACGTGTCTGGTCCGGACCGGATGCCCATTCTTAATGAGGCTTGGCGAAGTTATATGACGTCCATCATGGAGGGTGACCGTGATTGGAGTAGGCATATGGCCGACAAAGAGAAATTGCTGCAACGGTTGTCCGAAGTGGGCGAGCGTATTCCCCAATCTTAGGTTGAACATAGGATTATGAAGATTGATCTTCATCGGGTATTTGCAAATGAGATCACATAGGATTAGTGGATTGTTGGGTGTTGTGTACATTGTGTGATAATTTTTGACAATATGCTACAACTATATGATTTGTAGATTAAGATAGAGTTAGATGTGAACCAGACCTTGTTGTAGGGGTTGATGGATATAGCGATGCTTGTGGAGTCTGTGTTGACTTGTGTCTCTCGACTTTGAAGCCTTCAATTTCTTATATTGCTTCGTGGGTAGTTTATTTTGTTGGTTGGTAGACTTTATTTTGAGGCAAAGTCCTCTTTTTTGGGTGAAACTTTTTGCATGAATATGTTTTGTATATATACTCTTAAGAACAATGTCTTGCTATGTGGGCTTTTTGTCCCATTTTTTTGATATGGACGCTTTGGTGTGATTTGTACTTGACATGTCTTTTGTGACAGCGTGATTTAACTAAGGCCTGGAGTTAATTTATCAATTAATCACTATTTTCTATTGCGTTTGTTTTGGTTCGGCTTCTATAAATATCCTGGTTTGTTTTCAGGCTTTGGAGTTTACTTTTTGCCAAATATCCAAGAAATTACTCTCTTTTTTCTCTTTAAGTGTTATTCGTCGGAGTGATGGTTCACTTGGTTCTGGAGATTTATCGTGGTGAGAGAATTGTATGCCAGCGGGAGATCGTCGTTTGGTTTCAGTCCATCGGTACATCGAGGGAAATCGAGTTGTGCAGGTGATGGGTGATGTAGAGCAGTATGATTTCGGAGCCTTTTCCGCCATGATGTTTTGGGACTCGTTGCCGATGGTGGGGTGAATTTTCTACTTTCCCCATGCGGAGGGGCCCCGTCGGTTTCGTGAGGTTGTTTGTAATGATGACATGGACACTATCGTCTCACTTGGGCATGCTAGGCATGTGGCTCTATACGTTGAACCCCCGCCGCCCTCGGGCTTTCCTCCGTGTGGGGCTTTAACTTTTGTTCCATGGTGCCATGTTCTCTGCACTTAGCTTGTGTTTTATTTCTTTTTGACTGCATTACCCCCCCCCCCCCCTTCATTCCTCTTTCCTCCGCGATTAAGGATTTTTTAGCCCTTGCATGGACGGGTTATTTCATGAACGTTTCATGTCTTCTGCAAGTGATGTCTATGAATTAGCAACACATATTATGTGGTCATGGCCCGCATAAGGTTTTACGATTAATATTTGTATAGCAGATTTAGCAGTTTGTGTATGGTTCATTTTGTACCATGTTATTATTAAGCGGTTACAACAGCCACGTGTGTTTCAACAGTTTAAGACATTATTGTAGGAAAGAAAGGAATTGCAATTTCATTTGGCGCAGTAGTCATTGTTGCCTATGTGCACGTTGAGATCTCTTATGGATTTTAATTTAGGGAAATGGATCTTTTGATTTCTAGTGATTAAGGGTGAAAATTTCTAGATAAGCCTTTGTCTATAATCATCCATTTGTAATTATTAAGTTTGGACTGTGTTCCTAACGAACTTCATATATGAGATTGCTTAAGTGACTTACCATTGTAATTGTGTCATTATGTTTGTTAGCATCGGTCAAATTGTACAGGAATGTAGTTCATAATACTTTATTTCCATATTGTACATTTCATGCAATAAATGGTACTATATACAGACAATCCAATGTTTTTGATTTAATATATAAGTGAAAACTCTTGAATAAGAAATAGTAATACTTGAATAAAGGAAATTAGCATATGATGGAATAGAGTGAGGGCCAGATTGGGTAGGATTACCTCTTATTCATAGTCGACATTGGGTGATGAAAATTTGTTCCTAAACCTGGCGCAGAAAACAAAATAATGAGTTCTGGTGGTGGCTAAACGTAGCTCTCACATGTGTTTGATATACTTTCTATATGTTCCTAATGTATAAGTATGGACTTTGAATAGTATGGGGGATATACAACACGTTACCTGAATGTGCGTGTCTATGTTGTTGAATGCCTCCTTGAACACAATGTTTCTTGTGTAGTTCTTTGGCTCTTTTCCATCATGTAACATGAGTATCTGGAGTCCTTCTGGGTCCATTACTCTAGAAATTCCAACGTATAGTTGACCGTGATAAAAAACTGGTTTTGGAAAATAGAGACCAACATGCTTCAGCGACTGTCCTTGGCTTTTATTTATAGTCATAGCAAAGCAAGGCTTGATAGGGAATTACCTCCGCTTCATTATAAAAGGCCATTTTGTTTTTGTTGAGCTCATAGTAATTCTTGGGATAAGTACTTTGTTGTCCATAGAACTTCCAGTAATTATTTCAGCCTCGATGACCCAATTACCCAGATGTGTAATGATAAGTCTTGTACCATTGCACAACCCTTGTGTTGGGTTTACATTCCTCAGTAACATCACCGGTAGTCCTTCCTTGAGGTTTAGGATGTAGGGTGACATTTCTGCATGTGTATATATAGCGAAGTGTGGTTTTGATAAAAGTTGATAACTTGTCAATGGGGTGTTGATTAATGGGTGCACATGATTTCGTACCTGAAAACTCTAGTGTGTTTAGGAATTATGTGGGATACATGTGCTCTTGTTCAGCAGTGTCTGTTGAAGCCATGCAGATTTCATATGAACTCTTGTACTTTTTCACTGTTCCTTTTAAGGAGGCGAACATATGCTCGTTGATTTGATCAGCATCTTCATTTAGGGGGTAAGGATAGCGCGTTCTTGTAGATTCGTGAGATTTGTTTGATTGAGACTGAAATCAGTGAAGACCTCATCAATTATTTGTTGAGTTGGATTACTGTTTGGCTCCACTACAAACCGGCTTGGAATTTGAAGCCATGTAGGTTCATCTTCATTTTCCAGAGCTATTGTTGGTGTAGTACCATCGCCTACTTGTAGAATCCATTTGTTAAAACTCTGTTTGTCAATGTCTATTCTTCCATCACACATTCGTTCATTCACTTTCATACTCTGGTCCAACCTTAGTACTTGACACTGCATCCATAGAGAGGAGTTGTTTATGCACACCTGAACAATGTCATGCCTTTTACCTTTAGTTATGACAAGCAAGATCTGTCTGAAATCACCACCTAGAAGAACGGGTATGCCTCCAACCAATTTGTGCATGTTGCTCTCATGTTTCAAGCCCCGTATATCTTGCAATGTCGTATTTAGTGCTTCATATGCATATATATGTGTCATGAGGGCTTCATCCCAAATAATCAGTTTGACCTCATGCAGTAATTCAGCTAGATGAGAGTTTTGAGTGATTCCACAAGTATTGTTGTCAAGCAACTCAATTGGAATAACAAATCTGTTGTGGATTGCCCTCTTACCTAGTAGTAGTAAAGATGCAATACATGTAGTGTGTTCATTAGTTAAAAAATGGTGGCTATTACATATTTTGAAGTTGATATTGTGTTGTTCTAAAACTTGTGTGATGCTTAGTATTGCATAAAGGATATACGTGACGAAGCAACAGCCAGAACGATTTTTCTCTCTGATCTTAAACGGACAATAATTGTCTTGTAGAGGAAAGTTTTTCCAGTTCCGCCAGCTCCGTAAATGAAGAAGAACGCTCCATTTTGTTGGCTGACAACATTGATTACTATGTCATAAATAATACACTGATCTGAATTCAGTGTGTTATGCAGCTTTTCGTGTATGTAGCCATTTCAATCGTGTTGTGTGACAACTCTTCACATATCAGCCGATTGTCCAAAATGGTCAGTAATTGCTTGTCAAGCAAAGGCAGATCTGGATAATCCGTTAGGGATTTGCCATTTCTTCCGAGTAAATCTTGAATGTGTAGCAAGCAGTAGTTTTTTAGTTGATTTTCAGTAAGTTGTAGGCCCAGGAACTTGTATTGCTTTCGCTTCTGGTAGAGTATATCTTCAGAGAGGATCTCCCAATTTTAATCCCACAACTTCTCGGGGTTTGAGACATCACAAAAGAGCAAAATTGTGGCGAATAAATCCCTCAATTGCATGCATGTTGCCCACATATGTGCTTCTTGTAGGGCATTTATCCACTCATTGTCTTCATTGAGCATACCAAGCGCATAACACCTTTTTTAGAAGCTGTCATACAGCCTGCCGTTTACCGTTTTGATTTGCTCAAAAGTCCTTGGCCCTCTAACAACATTTAGGAGCATCCTCAAGTAGTACTGTTCCCCTGATGTTGGATGGGAATAGACAATTCAGCCAATTGGTTTATGATGCTTGTGTTTCCTCCATAGCTTTTCCTTTTGGTTCCACACATAGTGTTTTGTTTTTTATGTGTACAGTGTACGTGTATTGCCTTGCCTCCGCATCTACCTTGTTAAGTGTAAACCACTCACTAAACATGGTTTGCCTGACCTCATCCTTTCCTATCAAATCTTCTAATTTTTTGGTGCCTTTAAGAGTGAGTGAGTTCTGCTCTAGCAAGTGGAATGTCAACCATATGACTGTTGGCTTGCAATAGTGTAACGCCTCGCTTTCAGAGAAGTTCAGATTTTCTGTAACGTGTTTGATCTCTGTATTACTTCCCTGAGTGGTATAAAATACATTCGACGTATTTTCGGGGCTTAGAATATTTGTTCGGGTATAAATATATATAATCCGGGGTTTAAACCCACGCCAAGCCTTTTCCCGGGCAAACAGACGCGGAAAGGGCAATTTTGCGACCGCGGCAGCAATTCCGCGACCGCGGAAAAATGGCTCTCAGAAGAGCTGGGCACAGGAATATTCCGCGACCGCGGAAAACTCCAACACGCCAACGTCGCGTCGTTTGCAGAGTCTCGTCGTCCGTGCCGCCGTTGATCGTCTGACTCGCTGTTGATCTGGGCGGGGAGGGCTCCTCCTTTGGGCTATAAAAGGAGGTCAATTTGGGAGGTTTAGGGGCACCCAAATCTGAGATCCCTCTCACTCTCTCTCTCTCTTGTTTTCCATAGTCGTCGGAGTTTCGAGCTCTCACCGGAAATCTTTGAAGTGTCGCCGGAGGCCTCGCCGGGAGTAGTAGCAGCCTTGGAGTGGTGCATTGGAGGCGCAAGGAAGGCTGGAGTCAAAGCCCTCGCGAACCAAGCCCTCTCGCATCGTAGTCGGTGAGTTTTCTCCCTTCGGAGTCGCCGGAGTTCATGGCCGCGACCGCGGACATGAACTGCCGCGACCGCGGCAGTGACAAGGTCGGTCGCGTCCGTGGCCGTTGTCATGATACTCGTGGTGGCCTTGTCCTCGACGGCCGCGACCGCGGAATCCCTGCCGCGACCGTGGATTTCTCTGGCAATCGCGATCGTGGCCTTGGGCATGCCGGTCTCGGTCGGGACCTTCGTTCTTTCGATTTCGTTCGTTCTTTCTTAGATTCGTATCACTTTATTGTCGAATCTAACCTAGGGTTTTGTTATGGGTCATCGTCGTAGGAATCTGTAATCCGTCTTCCATTCCCGTTCCCGACCCAGAAATCCGTCGTCGCTCAATCGTTCGTCTAGATTAAGGCAAGTGGTGGTTCGCTCTTACTTATCATTTCATGTTTCCATTAATTATCAATTGTTTAATTGTTAATTAAATTGGGATGAACTATTGTTTTCGTTTGGGAACAGATTTTATAAATGACACGATTAAGAAAGTGATATTATAATAGGTTGTATATACTGCTAGAAACAACGCTATTATATATATTATTGCCATAATGGTATTGATGTGGACTATTGTGTGATTTTAACTGTTTAGTTAGAATGAGTATTCCTAGGAACGCTATTTGCCTTGCGAGGTCTAGTCGTTTCTTTATAACTGGTACTAGGAGGATTGTGCCCTAGTACTCTCTCTCGTCATGACTATACCCTTACTCAGGGAGGTGCACACAGCTGGTGCCGATATTCATGATTTATTCCCAAGATATCTCTCGTATCGAGATGATATATGTTAAAAGCTTATAACGTAAATATATGTTTTGGAATTAAACAAGATAAGTGCGATTATGCACATAATTAATATACCATCGGGCGAGGAGTACAACGTGGAAACTGCTCGGACTTCGATTAGAGTAAGTCCTCCTTCCAAATCTGAATTCGCATTACGCGGTGAGGTTGGTCGTGGACCCAAATGGTCAAGTCTTTTTAAACGCTTGTGTGAAATTATAATGTTCCCGAACACTTGTCATACTTTCCGTTAAGACTCAATCTTTTGGAGTTTTCTCTTCATATGTTTCCTTAAGACTCGATCTTTAGGAGTCTTCTCTTGATCTTTATGTTTCGTATATTCCTGTAGAAGTATTGAGGTTTACTATCGTCATCGGCTTTCATTTGAGAAGCGATGGGTCTAGCCTAATACGACTACTTAGAACCTTTCTGTTTTACCCTTGCATAGTCTTTCATTAGACTAACCAACCGGTTATTTTTCCCTTGCATGGTTGGCTGGTGTCATCCGTCTCATACAGCACATCAGGTAAACTTCCGTTTCGTGAAGGCTAGAATCTGACGATGAAGGCAGATGAAGCTTTAAGAGTTTTTATCCAGGTTGAAGATCCTAGGCGGGTGATCGCTTCGATCAAGACCCTTATGTTATTTATTTAAAAGACTTCCGCTGTATTAAACGTATTCTGTATTTCTATTGTATTTGGGATTTACGGATGTAATTCCGAGACTTTGGTTTCAATAAAGATTATGATATTTCATATTATCAGTGTGTTTTATATATTGTATAAATTGGTTAAGCCTTGGGTGACTTCGGATGTGGAATCTGAGGTCACTGGCGGTAATACTTTCAAGGATAAATATTTGGGGGTGTTACAGATTTGGTATCAGAGCCAAATTTTTTTTTAAAACAGGTTGGGTTTCAAATCGTCTTACTAAAAGCAAAGATTTTATTAACCTTTTATCCGTTTTCGAACTGAGAAAGTTGTTTAAATTCAAAAAAAATTGAATTTCCAAATAAAATCATACTTGACTAGAAAATGTGTTGTTTTGAAATCTCTGCCGTTCTAGTCGTGCCTTCTTTCCAGTCTGATATAGTAAGTTCGCTTCTATATTTAGAAAGGCTAAACTCTTTTCTCGTCGCCCCGTAGGTTATGGGCACATTCATCTCTCATCGGAGGAACCCGAAGGAAGCCGAGGTGGCCCTGTCATCTCCAGTTAGGCTTGAGTTCTCAGTTCCCCCGTCGTGCTTTGAGGTCGGGGAGCCCAGTAGTCCACCCGAGGAGGTGAAGACCGTACTCGAGGAGTCGGTGGTATTGGTGTCCGTTAGGGATGAGGTTCCCGAGGTGGAGCTTGAAGCGGACCCAAGGGAAGACACAGAGGAAGAGGAGGAGCCGACGCAATACCTTGGAGGGTACTACGACGATGACTTCGAAATCGAGGAGGACCCGTAAGAGGATCCGGAGGAGGAGGACCCTGAGGAGGACCTCGAGGGGCAGGACTCCGAGTCCTATGGTTTGGAGCATTTGTTGGTGACCTGCGAGGATCCGGAGAAGGAATTCATCTTCCCGAGTCCGACGTCGCCACTTGGGCGGGAGTATTCGCCATTGTCTCCTGCCACTTGGGAGGCATTTAGTGTTGAAGGTACAGTCAGGAGGAGGAGTGGGCCGCGGGATGCATCTGAGGGCTCACAGTTTATTCCTACTCCGAGGAGGCCAGTGATGAGTCCTGACTTGCGACAGGTTTGTAACACCCCCAAATCTTAACCCATTTGGAAAGGTATTACCGCCAGTGACCTCGGTTTTCCTCACCGAAGTCACCCCAGGCTTTACCGTTTAAATATAATCATGAAACACATATGATACAAAATCATAATAATATTCAATCAAAACTTGAGTACGGGATTACATCCCAATCCCGAATAGGACAATATACAGAGTTTAAACAAAAGACAGCGGAAGTCATAATACAGAATTTAACAAATAACAGAGTAAATAGATTACAGCGGAAGTCTTTAAAATATTACGAAAAGGGTTGTGATTGTAGTGATCACCTGCCCAAGGATCTTAACCTGATTAAAAACAATAAAAACATCCAAAATCACCGTTCATTTTCATAGTCGTTCTAGCCTTCACGGAACAGCAACATACCTGATGTGCCGAATCGAACGGATGACACCAGCCAACCATGCAAGGAATAATTACGGTTGGTTAGTCTAATGAAAGACTACGCAAGGGTACAAAGCAGAGTGGTTCGAAGCAGTCGTATTAGGTTAGACTCATCGCTTCTCGAATCAAAACCGATGACGATAGTCAACCACCATACTCCTACTAGAATATATCAACAGGCATGAACAAGAGAAGATTCTGGAGACCGGGTCTCACAGCAATCAATCCCAAAAGAAGACTCCAAATGAAATGAGCCTTATAGGAAAATATGACAAATGTTGGGGAACTCAAGCAAACACACAAACAGCTTCACATACAAGCGATCTAAACTAAGACAAGTTTTTCCTAGCTGCACTACTCGCCAAAATATTAATTATGTGCACTTAAGGCACTATATCTTGTTTTAGTTCCACAACAAACCACAACACGTTATAAGCTTTTAATTATCCACAACACGATCAGAAGAGACGGGACCACATATAGAGTCCACGACCTTATCCACAACAACCACAACACAAGGTGTCGGGGACTTATAGCCTGCCCCTTCACCACTTGTTATAAAGAAACGACTGAGCCACAATCTAGAGCCCATCGCCCCTACGAATACTCGTGCTAACTATTAGTCTAACACACAAACACATCACACAAGCCATCACGGCCCAACCTGCACAATATATATATAATTATACTAGCGTCGGTTCTAGCAGAATATACAACCTAATAATAATATCAGATTTTAATTATATTACTAACAAACAGTTCCCAACATATTTCAGAATCATCCCAAATTATTTAACAACTAAACGATTGATAAATAATTGAAATATGGAATGATGAGCAAGAGCGAACCGCCACTTGCCTGGAGTAGATTCGGCGATGAATCTAGACGAGACGACTATCGAAAATATCCTTTCCGAGGATATGGCTTAAGCTTCAGAATATTCCTAGCAGAGTACGAGTCCACACGCGACCCAGCAGATCACGTTCTAACTGACAAATTAATTATCTATCAATTAATTTGACTGGACGAATTTAAAGAATTATATTTAATAAACTTTTTATGATATTAAATCATAAAAATATTTATTAAATTTTCCTAAAGAAAAATACGGACGAAAGGGGATCGAAATTATACCGCTCGAATAATTTCGGGTCAAATCTGGACTGGAATGGAACTTGGGCTTCTCGGCCCAACAACAAATTAATTAAGGGGAGGGCCCCACCTTGCTTCTTCTTCCCCGAATAACAACAACAGCAACAGCACAACAACAACAACACAACAAGCACAGCAGCTCGGCTACACCTTCAACACGCCGGGAAGGGGGCTACTCTCGTCGCCGGGAGAAGAGGCGACAGCAACCAGCAGCAGGGCGTAGCAGCAACGACAGTACAACGCCGGGAAGCAATTTGGCGCCAACAACAACAACAGTGAACGGTGGCGATCGGCTCGCTGGGGAATCGCGGCTTCGTTGGGGCTTCGACGCCGGAGATGGAGCCGCACCGGGGAGGAGCACCACCAATCGGCTAGCCGCAGCTCAACGACGGAGCACCACGCCAGGCTCGCCGGCGGGAGAAGCTCGAAACAGAGGACCAACAGGGGTCTCGCCGGGAACAGGGGAGGCGATGGCGACGGGGCTTCGCCGGTTTCTCGATGCCAAAGATGGAGCCGCGCCGGGGAGGAGGAGCAGCACCACGAAGGTGGCTCGGACAGAAGCACAACAACGCCCAGGAGCTCGCACAGGGCTCGGCGGAGGAGGAAACGTGGACAGGGGATGGCATGGGTCTTCGATGCCGGCGGGAAGAGGACCGAGAGGGGAGCCGGGAGAAAGAGCTCAAAGAGAAGAGATGGGAGAAATGAGGTTTGGTCCCCTCTACTCTTCATCCTCTTCGCCAGAAATAGCCCAAGAACAGGGGGCAAGGTCCGACATGCCCATCTGCAGGGGACCGGCCAAAACATCAAGTAGAGCAAGTGGCTACGGGAGGATAAGTTTGCACATGGATATGGGTTTTAAACCCCGAAAATTATATGTTTGTATCAAACAAATATTCTAAGTCCCAAAAATACATCGAATGTATTTTATACCACTCAGGGAATTATTTCGGAGATCATGAATACTACGGAAAATCTGAACTCCACTGAAAGCGAAATAATTAATCGGACGAAGGATGAGAAAAATACCCAAATACCCTTACTAAAAATTGAGGGATATTACATTACTACCCCCTTAAGAAAAGTTTCAACCCCGAAACTTGCATTGCTAAACTAATGGGTGACTGGAATCACCTCAATCTCACTACCTGAGTCCAGGCCTAATGTAATGACCTAGGCCAGCCACCCTTCCGGTGCTGCCCAGTCGTTAACATGGGTCGCCGCCCATATATCCCAACTCATCAGTGATGGCCCAACATTCTTGCCACTTCTAGTAGGTTAGAGAAGAGACTCGAACCTGAGACCTCATCTTTTATCACTCTCTTGAAGGCAGAGATGATACTACTATCTCGCATATCTTATCTCCATATGCTATACTTATACTAACTCGTGACCATTCTCAAAGTCCTGATCACCACAATAGACTCGCTATACTTTAATCATGAGAATACATATTCTCTTACACTTACCTCTAAACTTCTCTCGAAGTATATACCCAAACCTCCTTAGGTCGGTATCCTTAACCAATATGGTCTTCATAACTTATATTGCCAACATCGAACTACCTATTCGATCATGTATCCACTTACAACATATTGTTTACATTCCTACTCTTGTTAGAATAGATGTAATCATCCACATGATTACCATTGCCTTAACCAGAGTATCCATTACAAAAATCTTCAATATAACCTTGCGGTCATGCACTCTTCCTTCTGAAGTCCTTAATGTCCTTATATAGAAGAATACAACATCTTTCTACTAACCTCATTTTGACAATATGGTTCTCGAATATATACTTAGAAATCAACAGTACTACAACTTAGTACCCCCACATGTCATACAGACCTTACATAAACGATTCACTCGTTACCTTAATCATATTCGGCCCTTGTGCCATATCTTTATCTCCCAATCTTTACTCATAAGATCCCACAATCTATGTCTGATTACCTCAACATGATTTATTAATCCATTCCATAGGATTATACTCTTGTCTTACCCAAACGTGTTGTATGATTCCCTTAACCAACGTGGGTTACCTTTTTCCTCAAGTCCACTTGATATCATCCGTAACCTCATCTCTATATATTATACCATGTAATCATTCTCACTATATCCACAAGATCTTGACCACTATATAATAATGGTCTCTAAAATTATCATAACAACATTATTGTTCCTTTAATAGGAGAACACGCATCTCCCTTCCAATTTCCTTATATGCATATTCCCAAAGTTCACATCTTAATTCTTTATAATCCAAATATCAACTCTTAGTAACCTCGAAACATTACATCCTCAATTTTCTTAAAGGTACCTTTTACAATTCCATCATTTATCTGAAAGTAAGCTTGACCTTATGCTATTTGTAACTTAAATCCTTTAAGATTTATATACTTTTTCCAAGAATAATCATAACATTTATTCGTATGTTCCCCAAACCCATCACATGAGATCTTACTCATATTTCCTCAAAGTATCATATTGCTAAATGATTCATTACCAACTGAATCAATCACTTGTGGCTTAATCTTTCAATAGATGTACACGAGTAACATTGTTACCTTACTCCTTAAGCATACATAAACTTAATCTATGTACTAAATCCTTTAGTTTATCGGAATCATCAAAATGATCGATCCTTAAATTGTAATTCTTCCATTTAAGTGGCCTCTTTCTACACAGTAACTTCACAACTTGATCTTTCCAATAAGGGTTGTACTATACGCCTTATGGATGGCCTATTCACATAAAGTCTAAATATCGAATCTTTGTAAATTCCCAAGTGTCATAACTACTTATTACCTGAAAGGACAACTTCCTAATATCAATCATTTGGCCCTTTTAAATTTGGCCCTAAGGCTCACTGCCAACTCATGCCTCTAGTTTCCTCGAAACAAGATCGCAATAAATCGATTAGCACAGTTGTGCCTAATCACTTTATTTCCTTAATCGTGACATCAAATCGCCATAATAGACATCAATTATTGTCTGTCTAATCCTTATATCGTTTCTCTTAAGGAAACCTCATAATGGACCTCAAAATGAAACTTCGAATAGATCTTCCAAAATAATACCTATGACTTTGCACACTGGGCTTTTCAAAAGCAACCTTAACCATTGGTCCTACACCGGTTGTATCCACAACTCTCAACTCTAAAGTCTTACTCAAGGTCGTAATAGAGGAAACGAGTTCTCTATGAACTATCCATCTTATACATTTCCCTTCTCAGCAGTCTGTCCATAACAATGCCTACAACATGACCTCACAACGAGGAATTCTGAACCCCATATAGTTCATCCCTATAAACTTTTATCATAACAAATGTTCAGGGTACCCGTATGAGATTTTAGCCCTTAGATCCCATAGGGCATTAACCACTCACATTTGTTCAAACACCCAAAAAAAATTCCGGTAAAACTTAGCCTACGAGATAACACTCGCCAATTCCGCTAAGGAAACGATTAAAGTCATACTGATGTATCGCTATTCCAGAAATGAAGAAAGAATCTTATGAATGGATCTAGAATTAAGTAATAGAGTCGACCCTGGTGTTAACCATATAGGAAACGAACATCTATGCTACATATGTTATCCTTTCTTTCCTTTTGGTAACTAGGGCTCTTATGCCCAGCCTTACCACAGTGGTGGCATAGAATCCCATCGATAATTCAGCCTGAGCCTTTGGTGGAACCATCATTTATTTTAAAGTAAGACTGACCTTACGTCATCTCTAACTTAAAATCCTTACAAGAATAATTTAACACCGTCCTTTAAACAATCTCTAACTTTAAATCCTTTCGGTAATGACTTAATCTATTCCTTAAATCACTTTATAACTTAAACTTTTAAGATTCCTCAATTTCACCACGCTCTATATTCCTCGAAATGAATCACGCATTCATTCTTATACCTTAAGAAATCTCGGAAGAACTCATCGTATGAGATAACGCTTGCCACTATACTCTTTAGGCGTATCTGAACAATTCTCTATACTGAACTTTAATACCTCGAGATCATTAACATGTCCTATCCTTAAACTATAACCTTTTTATTTAAGTGGTCACCTCTTAACACAACAACTTTATAACTTAAAACTTTTTCAAAAAGTTGCACCTTAAACCTTATGGATGACATATTCACAAGATGTCAATCCTTGACAATTCCCAAGAGTCATAACTCTTCATCCTCTGGAAATTCCACTTATCGAGTCCAACAACTCGTACTGTCTTAAATGACTTATTTCTAACTTAAAATCCTTATATCCCTCAAAGATACTCATAAATGAACACTTTAGGCATCAGACTCTTCTAGCCTTGCCTTACGAGGTCTTCCTCCGGGTTCTCATCGGGAGTTCCCTCCGGATCTTCCCTCGGATCTTCCCCCTCTCGAGGATCTTCCTCAGGGTTTTCCTCTGGATCTTCCTCTTCCTAAGGATCTTCCGCAGGATCTTCCTTAGAGTTCCCTTGGAAATCGCTTTCATTTAAACGTCATTATTACAATATCCCGTTGGCCTACCATAACGGCTTAGCGAGCTCTATCCTAGGTTCATCCCACGAATTCTCATACGGAGGCAAATCCCGACTGCCTCGAGCATTAATCTTTCGTTTTTGTTTTCTCAACAATGAATGACAACGACTATGACATCATACTTAGACATCAAAACTCCTAAGAGTGATTCCTTAATTATCCCATATATCAATGTAATAAAATCACTTAGAATAGATCAACTTGGTAACTCTATAGATGAATTATGAACATAGAGCACAAGATTCATCTACACTAATCTCCCGAGCGTTCACACCAAAATACTCGGAGATTACAACACTAAGATATTAGTACTACCAGGAAGCACATACTTGATACTTTCGAGGGAACTACTAGGTCTTCCAATATCGAAATATCTCAGAGAAACAGGAAAATCTAACATTACTAGAAATGATAGAATCATCTCAGCACCTTCCGAGTCCTTTCAAAAGAATAGACAAACACCTATGTCTTACAACAACAACAAGAACTCAGTCTTTCTAGATATAGAGGTAACTCTCATACCTCTCATATCAGATTAAAGAAGGCACGACTATGAACGGTGATATTTCAAATTATTTTCATTTTGAAAATTCAGAGCCTTCGAAAACATTTCTCAGTTTCAAACGAGTAAACGGTTTATAAAAAATTTCATTCCCAGAAAATGTTTTAAAACCCACCCGTTTTTTAAAAAAAAATCGGCTCTGATACCAAATCTGTGACACCCCCAAATCTTAACCCATTTGGAAAGGTATTACCGCCAGTGACCTCGGTTTTCCTCACCGAAGTCACCCCAGGCTTTACCGTTTAAATATAATCATGAAACACATATGATACAAAATCATAATAATATTCAATCAAAACTTGAGTCACGGGATTACATCCCAATCCCGAATAGGACAATATACAGAGTTTAAACAAAAGACAGCGGAAGTCATAATACAGAATTTAACAAATAACAGAGTAAATAGATTACAGCGGAAGTCTTTAAAATATTACGAAAAGGGTTGTGATTGTAGTGATCACCTGCCCAAGGATCTTAACCTGATTAAAAACAATAAAAACATCCAAAACCACCGTTCATTTTCATAGTCGTTCTAGCCTTCACGGAACAGCAACATACCTGATGTACCGAATCGAACGGATGACACCAGCCAACCATGCAAGGAATAATTACGGTTGGTTAGTCTAATGAAAGACTACGCAAGGGTACAAAGCAGAGTGGTTCGAAGCAGTCGTATTAGGTTAGACTCATCGCTTCTCGAATCAAAACCGATGACGATAGTCAACCACCATACTCCTACTAGAATATATCAACAGGCATGAACAAGAGAAGATTCTGGAGACCGAGTCTCACAGCAATCAATCCCAAAAGAAGACTCCAAATGAAATGAGCCTTATAGGAAAATATGACAAATGTTGGGGAACTCAAGCAAACACACAAACAGCTTCGCATACAAGCGATCTAAACTAAGATGAGTTTTTCCTAGCTGCACTACTCGCCAAAATATTAATTATGTGCACTTAAGGCACTATATCTTGTTTTAATTCCACAACAAACCACAACACGTTATAAGCTTTTAATTATCCACAACACGATCAGAAGAGACGGGACCACATATAGAGTCCACGACCTTATCCACAACAACCACAACACAAGGTGTCGGGGACTTATAGCTTGCCCCTTCACCACTTGTTATAAAGAAACGACTGAGCCACAATCTAGAGCTCATCGCCCCTACGAATACTCGTGCTAACTATTAGTCTAACACACAAACACATCACACAAGCCATCACGGCCCAACCTGCACAATATATATATAATTATACTAGCGTCGGTTCTAGCAGAATATACAACCTAATAATAATATCATATTTTAATTATATTACTAACAAACAGTTCCCAACATATTTCAGAATCATCCCAAATTATTTAACAACTAAACGATTGATAAATAATTGAAATATGGAATGATGAGCAAGAGCGAACCGCCACTTGCCTGGAGTAGATTCGGCGATGAATCTAGACGAGACGACTATCGAAAATATCCTTTCCGAGGATATGGCTTAAGCTTCAGAATATTCCTAGCAGAGTACGAGTCCACACGCGACCCAGCAGATCACGTTCTAACTGACAAATTAATTATCTATCAATTAATTTGACTGGACGAATTTAAAGAATTATATTTAATAAACTTTTTATGATATTAAATCATAAAAATATTTATTAAATTTTCCTAAAGAAAAATACGGACGAAAGGGGATCGAAATTATACCGCTCGAATAATTTCGGGTCAAATCTGGACTGGAATGGAACTTGGGCTTCTCGGCCCAACAACAAATTAATTAAGGGGAGGGCCCCACCTTGCTTCTTCTTCCCCGAATAACAACAACAGCAACAGCAACAGCACAACAACAACACAACAAGTACAGCAGCTCGGCTACACCTTTAACACGCCGGGAAGGGGGCTGCTCTCGTCGCCGGGAGAAGAGGCGACAGCAACCAGCAGCAGGGCGTAGCAGCAATGACAGTACAACGCCGGGAAGCAATTTGGCGCCAACAACAACAACAGCGAACGGTGGCGATCGGCTTGTTGGGGAATCGCGACTTCGTTGGGGCTTCGACGCCGGAGATGGAGCCGCGCCGGGGAGGAGCACCACCAATCGGCTAGCCGCAGCTCAACGACGGAGCACCACGCCAGGCTCGCCGGCGGGAGAAGCTCGAAACAGAGGAGCAACAGGGGTCTCGCCGGGAACAGGGGAGGCGATGGCGACGGGGCTTCGCCGGTTTCTCGACGCCAAAGATGGAGCCGTGCCGGGGAGGAGGAGCAGCACCACGACGGTGGCTCGGACAGAAGCACAACAACGCCCAGGAGCTCGCACAGGGCTCGGCGGAGGAGGAAACGTGGACAGGGGATGGCATGGGTCTTCGATGCCGGCGGGAAGAGGACCGAGAGGGGAGCCGGGAGAAAGAGCTCAAAGAGAAGAGATGGGAGAAATGAGGTTTGGTCCCCTCTACTCTTCATCCTCTTCGCCAGAAATAGCCCAAGAACAGGGGGCAAGGTCCGACATGCCCATCTGTAGGGGACCGGCCAAAACATCAAGTAGAGCAAGTGGCTACGGGAGGATAAGTTTGCACATGGATATGGGTTTTAAACCCCGAAAATTATATGTTTGTATCCAAACAAATATTCTAAGTCCCAAAAATACATCGAATGTATTTTATACCACTCAGGGAATTATTTCGGAGATCATGAATATTACGGAAAATCCGAACTCCACTGAAAGCGAAATAATTAATTGGACGAAGGATGAGAAAAATACCCAAATACCCTTACTAAAAATTGAGGGATATTACAAAGTTGCCTTGGGCTTTCGGTTTATGCAAGTAAAGCAGAATCCGTGGCAACTTCTCTAGACACGATCTCTACCATCCTTTTTTGGCGCGGTTGTCTAGGGTTACGTGGCGTGCGATCGGGGCACGATGCGACGTCTCTGCAAGTCTTTGCTTCCCTCCATAAATTCAGAGCATAAGGAAGCGATTCGACTTCACCCTTATCTTCTTTTGCAGGCTTCTTCTGGTAAGTTTCTCAGTTTCTCTCGCCATAGCTTTCTGATTCCCTTCTCTTTCCATTCTCGAGATGGTTTCCAGTGAGAGCTCTGAGTCGTCGAAGACTCTTTCTGACTCGCGCGAGGGCGAAGCTCTTCCCCTCTTCATTCTGAAAGAATCGGACACTCTGACAAGCACTCTGTCCCCAGCGGAGTTGGATCAAATTCTTCAAGTCGGAGGTTTTCCGCCGGAGACGATCGCCAGGCTGCCTCACCCAGATGAGAGGGCCGATGCGCGTTATGAAGGATGGGTTTGTTTTTATGCATACCCATTTCGAATAGGGCACAAATTTCCTTTCTCTCTCCTTGTTAGGGACTTCTTAGCTACTTTGGCGTTGGCGCCATGTCAAGTGATGCCGCGGGCATGGAGGGTTCTCAGGGTCTTGGACCTTGTAAATGTCCGATCTGGGGCCGATTTCGATTTTGATGCTTTGTGGTACAACTACTTCCTTGGGTCGAAGAGTTCCTCTCGCGTTCAGTTACGTATCCGACATGGTCGGAAGCCTTTGGTGCAGAATCTCGATGTCAACGACCGTGGATGGGGGTCGAAGTTCTTCTTTGTCCAGCGTCCTTCTCTGGAGAAGGGGGGAGAGTGTTCGTTCTTATTGATGGAGTGGCGAGTTGAGAGTATGTGTTTGCTTTTTCCTTCGCTCATTTTATGTGTTTGAACTCTTTGTTTTAACTTTTCCTTTTTGTAGTTCCTGAACCAGAAGACCTGGAGGCGAGTAGCCGGTCGGAAGGTTTGTCAAAGGTTGTTCTTGGAGTTCCTGCGTCTGAAAGAAAGTTTGTGAACGTCAACCTGCTGTCGACGACTCCTGCTTCTCAAGACGACATGTCAAACGTCTCATCATCTCGTGTAAAAGGTAGATTCTCGACCCTGGGAGTCCTTCTTTACTGTTTTTCATTTTGTCGTGTGCTTTAGGATTTTCTCCTTTTCTGTTTGTCTTGTCGTGTCAGTTTCCCCTGGTGGTCGAGCGAGTGCTCGTCTGAAAGTAGTGTCTGGGAAGGGTTTGATTGAACAAAGGAAGGCGGCGGCCAAAGCTGCATCAAGCAAACCAGCTCCGGTGGGTCCGACGGCTCTAGTCAAAGTTGGCTCCAAGAGGAAGGCGAGCGCTCCCTCTGAAGATGTCAAGGTGGAGGAGATCCCTAAGAAGAGAGAGGCGACCGCCGAAGGGATCGGCAAGATTGGCGCAGTCGGACAATCGATCGCTGACCTCTTTTACGCTCAGGACCCGACTCTGAAGTCGGAGGTTGATGACGTCTCTCCTCTTGATTGCATTGGTAAAGCGGGGTGCTCCGCGTGGAAGGTGAGTCGTCCATGTTCCGTTCCGTTTTCTTTCTTGTTTTTTTGCTAAGTTTTCTAATCTCTGATTGTGTGTTCTCCCTTCAGTCCTTCCAGTACCTCTTGGGGGCATACTCTGATGTTAAGGCGATGGTTG
Source organism: Rheum nobile (assembly GCA_027886185.1). NCBI lineage: Eukaryota > Viridiplantae > Streptophyta > Magnoliopsida > Caryophyllales > Polygonaceae > Rheum > Rheum nobile. The sequence continues at coordinate 5,990,025 of WOAB01000109.1, read as the reverse complement.
TCAAGGCTGAGGAAAGGGCTGCTAGGACAGAGTCCGACCTTGCGTCTTTGAGGACCAAATTGGAGGGAGCGGAGAGTCGTAGTCGTGAGATTGAACATCGCCTTACTATGGAGCTGAAGGGTTGTCAATAGGAGTTGGTCGCAAATCGGAAAGAGTTCGAGGAGAGCCGATCAGGCGTTGAGGAGGAGGTGAAGCGGGCTCGGATTGCCGATGGCCAAATCGCTGGTGACGTTGGCGCTTTTTACGCGCTGAAGTCACGTGTCGAAATGATCGAGGAGTTCGGCGAAGGCAAACACGAGCTCTGGGACTTGAAGGCAGAGAAGGAGACCTTGGACTCCCTGTTCCCAAAGGGCAATCCTGGTCAGGAGCTGTTTCGCTTGGCTGGCATCGGAGATGAGGCCGTGGATGAGGGTGCTGACGAGGACGAGGCCCATTCTGGTGATGTCGAGCCGACTGATGAGGTAGCCTCTCTGGAGCCAACCCCTACCGAAGGTAACGCCGTTGTCCCTGACGCTTGATCTGTTTTCCTTGCGTAGTTTGACTTATTGTCCCACTTGTATGTGGGTTTAGACATTTGGTATTTTTGGCGATCCGTCCACCATCGCGGGTCGCATAATGTTTGAAGTGAATGTTTGATGAAGTCCTACGGATGTGTAGGCAGATAATATATTTTGGCGACCCGTCCACCATCGCGGGTCGCGTATTTGTATAAAAATGCTAGTACTTTTATTTAATGCAACTTGTCTTTACATATAAAATCGTACGTTTGCTTGTTTCGTACATGTTGTCAGACATCCAAGGGAATTATCGATGACGTTTTTGTGTTTGGTGTGTCGGTTTCGCCCGTGTGCTCCGTCGAGTGGGGCTCCCCGTATGTATGTGTGTAAGACATGCCTGTAAATATTTGTGTGTGTGTTAGTCATGACTTTATGTCGGGGAGGTAAGCAATATGTTTCTATTGCGTGAATGTAATAAGGTATCAAACCTTATGTTTTATGTAAGGCTGGCGGTGTGCCGACGTGCCTGTGTTGTCATCTCCTCGTGTTCCGATCGATCGTGTAGTGTAATGTAAGCGCTTTTTGCGGATGACTGGATCAAGTGTATTTGTCAATGTTGTTCTGCATTTGTGTTTTGTAAGGAGGAAGTCCTCGCTTAGTGTCAGATGATAACATGTAAAAGAATATAGCGATGTATATGCGATAGTAAGCGATGTATATGTGATAGTAAGCGATGTTTTTACCTTATCGGTTCAGAAATGGTATAGCTTTAGATGTGCTGCGATCCAACTTCTCGGGATCGGTTATCCGTCTTTGTCCTCTAACTGATATGCTCCTTGTCCGACCACTTCGGCGATTAAGTAAGGTCCTTCCCATTGTGGTGCTAGCTTTCCGTCGGATGGATTCTTGGTGTTCTGGAAGGTTTTCCTGAGGACCCAATCTCCGACCTTGAATGCTTTGATCTGGACGTTCTTGTTGTAGCTCCTTGCGACTTGTTGTTGGAATCTGACCATCCTGATTCGGGCTCTCTCTCTGATCTCGTCCGCTGTGTCCAGGTTGTGTGCTAGTTCGATGTCGTTTTGCTCGTTTGTCTGAAGGTTGCAACGAGCGGTCAAAACCAGTAACTCGGTCGGGATGACCGCTTCACTCCCGTAGACGAGGGAGAAAGGTGATTTCCCGGTCGCATTCTTTGGAGTAGTCCTGTCGGACCAGAGAATGAGTGGGAGTTCGTCTGCCCATTTGTCCTTAGCCCCAGTGAGGCGTTTCTTGAGGTTGTTGATAATGATCTTGTTGCTGGATTCGGCTTGTCCGTTGGATTGTGGATACTGAGGTGTGGATGTGACCAACTTGATGTTCCATTGGTCACAAAAGGCTCGAGTCTTATGACTGATGAATTGGGATCCATTGTCGCACACGATTTCTGATGGGACGCCAAATCTGCACAAGATATTGTGTTTTATGAATGAAATGACGTGTTGATCTTTTACCTCTTTGTAGGCTTCGGCTTCGATCCATTTAGAGAAGTAGTCCGTCATGGCAAGGAAGAAAACTCTTTGACCCGATGCGGGAGGGAGCTTTCCGACAATGTCCATTCCCCATCTCATGAAAGGCCATGGAGCCAGAGTCGGATGGAGGAGCTCTGAGGGTTGGTGATGGATGGGTGCTTGCCGCTGACAGGCGTCGCACTTCTTGGTGTACTCCATAGCGTCTTTGTTCATCGTGGGCCAGTAGTACCCGTTTCGTAGGGCTTTCCCTGAGAGGCTTCGCCCGCCGGTATGATTGCCACACTCTCCTTCATGTAGCAATTGTAAGATGCGTTCAACTTCTGGAGTCTTGAGGCATCGTAGGAGTAGCCCTGTGACAGATCTTTTGTACAAGATGTTATCTATGATATCGTAAGAGAGTGCTTGTACCTTGAGCCTTTTTGCTTCTGTTTTGTCGTCGGGCAAGATGCCGTCTTTCAACCATCTGATGTAAGGTAGCATCCAATCGTCATTGTTGTCGACAATGTCTTCTTCTGGTTGGTCGTCGACCTCCATGGCGACGAGTTCTTCAAGAGGTGTCGTTGACTCGACGGATGTCCTTGGGACGGCTGGCGTCATGATGTGGGCCAATGGTATGTGTGGAAATTCCTTCGGGTCTAGGACGGATCCTAGATTGGCAAGTGCATCGGCTTGGGAGTTAAGATCCCTAGGTACCTGTCTGATGTTGAATGTTTGGAATTGTTCGATCAGCTTCTTGGCTACCTCCAGGTAGGCTATCATCCTGACGTCTTTAGCACTGTACGATCCTTGTATCTGGTTTACGACCAGTAGGGAGTCGCAAACGACTTCGATCTCTCGGACTCCTAGGTCGCGAGCCAGGGCGAGTCCGAATATGAGTGCTTCGTACTCAGCTTCGTTGTTAGTTGCGTCCCACTCACATCTGACGGCCTGAGCTATCTTGTCCCCTTGCGGCGATTCCAGTACGACCCCTAGCCCCGATCCTCTGGCGTTTGACGCTCCATCTGTGTGGATCTCCCATGTGCCTATTTCATTCATGGGGAGTAGTTGCGTCGCTTCTCTTGTGGCTTCTTGCTCTAGGGTCGGACTGAAATCGGCCACAAAGTCGGCTAAGGCTTGCGACTTGATCGCTGTCCTGGGCTCGTATTCGATGTCGTAACCGCTGAGTTGTATAGCCCATTTAGTCATTCGTCCTGTGAACTCAGGTTTCCTCATGATAGCTCTCATGGGATGATTAGTGTGAACAGTAATAGTATGGAATTCGAAATACGGTTTGAGTTTGTTCAAAGCATTACCAATGATAGCACGAGCTTTTCAAGTGACGAATACCTCATTTCGGCTGGCAGCAGCGTCCGATTGTATATTGGTGACTGCTTGCCATCTTCTTCTTTGACCAATACTGCGCTTACGGATGATTCTGACACTGCAAGATATAGAAATAAGGGCTCGTCGCCTTTAGGTTTGGTCAGCAACATGGGACTGACCAGGTACTCTTTTAAGTTCTGGAACGCTGCTTCGTGTTCTCCCGTCCATTGAAAGGATTTGTTCTTCTTGAGAGTGTCGTGGAAGGGTTTGCACTTGTCGGACGATTTGGAGATGAATCTGTTCAGAGCTGCTATCCGACCTGTAAGTTTCTGTATGTCTTTGATGCATCGGGGGGATCGAAGGTTGATGAGAGCCTTGATCTGTTCTGGGCTGGCTTCTATTCCTCTTTGTGTCACCATGTACCCCAAGAATTTTCCTGATGACACTCCGAATGAGCATTTAGTAGGGTTTAGTTTCATATTGTACCTTTTGAGCACCTCGAAGATGTCGCGTAGATGGTTTATGTGATCTTCCTTCTTTTTGGACTTGACCAACATGTCGTCTATGTAGACTTCCATCGTGTCTCCGATTTGATCTTTGAACATTTTGTTGACTAGTCGCTGATAGGTAGCCCCTGCATTTTTTAGGCCAAAGGGCATTACTTTGTAACAGTAGATACCTTGGCTAGTGACGAATGCTATTTTTTCCTGATCGTCGGGTTCTATGAGGATTTGATTGTAGCCGCTGAAAGCGTCCATGAAAGTAAGAATTTCGTGCCCTGCTGTGGCGTCGACCATGGCATCGATGTGAGGTAGTGGGAATGAGTCCTTGGGACAAGCTTTGTTGAGATCTGTGAAGTCGATGCAGACTCTCCATTTGTCATTCTTCTTCTGGACTACGACCACGTTGGCTAGCCATTCAGGGTAGTGAACCTCTCTTATTTTTCCTGTTTCCAATAAGCTTTTGACTTTGTCATCGATTATCTTTTCCGCTCGGGGGCGAACTTCCTGCGTTTTTGCTTGACAGGAGGATGAGATGGATCCACATTTAATTTATGAGTAATAATGTTTGGAGATATTCCGACCATATCCTCATGCGACCATGCAAAACAGTCGGCATTAGTCCTGAGAAAGTCAAGGAGTTGTTGTCTGGTCGAGTCGTCCAAGTCCGACCCGACCTTTACCGTTTGATCTGGCTTTGAAGGATCTAGTGCGATCTCGTCGAGTTTTTCCATTTCTGGTTCGACGTACCGACTAGGTCCTTCGCCGCTCTGTGGTTGCTATGCGGTCTTGTGTTTGACTGCGCTCTTCATAGAAGCGACGTAGCACTCCTTAGCGGTCCTTTGATCTCCTTTGATTTCTTGGACTCCCCATTCAGTGGGGAATTTGATGACTTGATGATATGTTGAAGGTACTGCCTTCATAGCGTGTATCCATGGCCTGCCAAGAATACAATTATAGGGAGACGGACAGTCTAGGACTAAGAATTTCACATGTTGGTTGATTCCTCCAACGTATGTGGTTAGAATGATTTCGCCAGTCGTATGCTTGACCTCACCGCTAAACCCGACCAGTGGGGTCGACTTCTTGATTAGGTCGTTCTCAGTTAGACCCATTTCTTTAAGAGCGTCAAGGGTCAAGAGGTTGGTCGAACTCTCTGTATCGATTAGTACTCTCCGTATTAAGCAATTACCAATGGATAAAGAGATTACCAGACCATCGTGGTGCCTATCCGACCCGTCGGAGTCGGACTCGTCGAATGTGACCGTCGGAAGGTTGGAAGTCTTCTTTAGCTTGAATTCTGATGATTCGGGCTTATCGCCCTTGCTTTCCTTGGCGT